>OX387239.1:67104399-68339399 GCA_947561735.1 Cenchrus americanus | reverse complement strand
ACAAATGATGAATCCGGAAGCAAAAGAGTGGTTGGAGGAGCAGATGGACAATAAACATAAGTGGGCCAATTGATTTGATAAAGGTGGTTTGAGATATGGTGTGAACAATACAAATCTATTGGAAGTGCTCAACAAGGTCCTCAAAGGCATCCGTGCTATGCTAGTATCGGCTATTGTGGAGTACACATTCTACAAGATCAATTCATATTTTGGAAAAAAGCAAGAGACCACATAGATAGAGGGTTACGTGGGGTAAATATTTTTGGTAAAGCCGCAAAGAAGCACTTAATCGAACAAGGTTTGAAAGCTGCGAGCACGAGGCTGAGTTGTTTGATCCCACATTGTATGTGTACTCAGTGAGGACATCTTCCGCTTTGAATGTTGGAGGTGAGATGACGGGCAGACGCATATATAAGGTGGACCTCTCAGGAGTGACTTGCACTTGTTGTATACCTCAATTGCTACATGTGTTGACGCTTGCTAGCGTCACCACCAGGTTTATATCCTCGGCAACAGCGCTAGAAATCTTGTTGGCGTTTCTTACGTCGTTACTAAATTCGCAACGGCGCCAGAAAGCCTATTGGTATACTATACGATCACAGATAAATCTGCAAGAGCACGGATACCGTTGTAGCTTTCACTCAGGAGTATTCCAAGGTATTGATTTCCTCGGGGAACGAGAAGTGTAGAGAACCTGAACTAATGCGTCCGGGGGGTATGGTGTCGAAGGATAGAAAGGCAAGGGTAGATTTCGGGTAGAGAGGGGATAGTAGACGAAGCTTGGGACTTGTGAGGGTCACGGATAGAATCAAGGCACAACTGTCGCTCGTCGAGGCCAGAGGGAAAAGAGCCACAGAAAGGGATGAGAAGGGGGCTCTGCTGTCGTAACTCCTACTAACCGGAACTAACGTGGTGGACTATAGAGACCATTCGGAGCAGTCACCTCCCTAGGGTACCACAACTATTCCGTTGAACCGGGAAGCATTCCAAGGTACCAGAAAGTCTAGACACCACGTCTACACTAACCAAGCACTACTTTACTTGAATTCAAAGCAAAGCAATCATGATAAGTAGAAACTACTTAAACCACAATCGAGGGACCTAAGAGCTAATAATGAAATGACTTGAGACTTAGTTACTATGAATCCGAACTTACAAAGTATCCTGGGTATGGACGACCGAAGGTGTACCGCACCCGCCGAGGTACAAGAAGAAGACCGACTTCGGCTTCTACTCCAACACTCGACTCTCCTCTCCCTACTCTCTGAATACTAACTTCTGGAGGGCTCCACCACTTGCTTCTAATCACTTGTCACACCCTTCTATGAGGTGCCAGGCTCTATATATAGTCCCAGTAGGTCGGTGACTGCAGGAGGGGGTACTTGTAGGCGAGAGGGAGCTGCAGTGCCGAGCAAGGAGGTGCGGCCGTATCTCCAGGTGCGGCCGGCCCTATGATCCACCACCTATGGACTTGGACAACCCTTATCATTGCTCCTGAGGCAGTTGTAGGTCGGCTCCTTGGGTCGGTTTCGCCCAGCATGCCAGTTGATAGGTGCGGGCACACCTACCCAATTACCGTGTGATGCACCGACAGTGTTGAGGGACGTCCAGGATCACTCCTTGATGACGGTTGTGGTGGTTAAGTGTGGGTCCATCGATCCAAGTGCTTCCAACCTTAGCCTTTTGATCCAACCGACATAGAATCGATCAACGTTTCTCGTCCATCCAAGACTTGTTCGTAGGATTGTTGGTGCAGTGGACCCGAGACGTGGCATATTACAGGTGCGGGCGCACCTAGAGGTGCGGCCGGGCCTAGCCCAGGCCAAGCGTGGCCAGCTGTGGCCAATTGCGGCCGGCTCTACCTAGGCTGCGGCCGGCTGTGGCTAGCTGTGGCCGGTTGTGGTGGGGCCGAGCCTGGCTAAGCTTCGGCCAGACCTGGCTGTGGTGCGGCCGGACCTGGCCAGGTGCGGCCGGCCCTACACCTTTGCTTTGGTGCAGCCCTCTGAGGTTCATTTGTTGGTTGTTATTCCCATATCTGTGTACCTACAAGTAAAAATACCAACAAAGCTCATGGAACCTCATTAGTACTTAAAATGTGCATGAAGTTTGTTATATCCTCCTCTCATTCTTGAGATAACGACGGTCGAATATTTGTTGTAAGGACCGTCAACAAACTCCCCCACACTTGGTCCTTTGCTCGTCCTCGGCGGATTAGGAATTGCATGATGTTATCACTCAGCAAGTACCTGCGCACAAACTCCATGCTCTTCTTGCTATTTTGAAAAGGTTGGTACGGGAGAAGCTTAGCCTTACTTTACCCGTGGGGCTTGTAGCTTTCCACCTTGCCTTCAGAGGTTGAAAAGTAGAATGGGTTTTCACTTTGTCTCTCTCACTCTTCTTATTTTTTGGATCCTATCTCGGAGTTTTTTTGAAAATTTTGCAAAGAAAGACAAGGTTCCTCAGATGTTTCCCTCGATCGCTCAAGTAGTATTTGTTACCTCACCTGTGACGCCCCAGGTTTTCAGCCGGGTTTATTAACCATAAAGATCTGGTCAACTGAATTGACTTTGGTCAAACGACGGTCAACCTGGGCCATCACCTCAAAAACATCACCAACCACCCCTAATGACACCCCTTGGTCAACTCATGGTCAAGGTTTGGTCAAACCCTACTCAAAACCCCTTGAACACCCCTTTGCCCTCCAGTATCAGCCGGAACTTTTGCCACGTTCTCCAAATTTCACCTAAACACTTCAAAATCTCCCAATGTAAAAGTTGTGTATTTTGTCGAGGGACACAACTTTCATGGAGTGGCATTGCTCTGCAAAGTTATACTGCGTTTTATGCAAAATCCATTGATCAAAACCCTATACGGCTTTTGTAAAAGTTGTAGAGGGTCAGATGATCTACAACTTTGTTATTGAGCACTTGGACCACTTCTGTTGGGAAAATGTGAGAAAAACCCGCCTGAACAGTGCTAGGCAGAGTCGGGGTGGTACCACGGCGCTCCAGAGCGCACGCGTGCCGCGCCAGTGTCGCCACCACCGCGCTATGGTCCCCTGGGCCACACGCCGAGGTCGGGTTGGGTCCGTCGGTCCATGCACCGCTCCAGGAACCGCCATGCCACCGCCCGCTCTCCCGGCGCGCGCGTGTCGCGCGTCCACGCCGTGCCGCCCAACCAACGGCCGCACCGCCGTACACGGCCGGCGCCCACGCACGTCACTGCCGCCCCACTGCCCACGCCGCGCCGTGTACTGCCTCCCCTCGCCTTGGTGTGCAAGCAAACTTCCCCACCGACTCGAAGCTCGGCTATAAAAGCACATCACCGTCCTTCACGCGAGGGAGCACAATTCCACCAGGCCGCCATTGCCGTCGCCTCTGGTGCCACAGTAAATCCTGTGCTCCGGCCGTGTTGCTGCCAAAACCGTGCTACCGATACCTTCCCTAGGACCGACCGGAGCTCCCACACTCGCTTGCTGTCCAGGCCAGGCCACCGGCTCGCCGGAGCAAGGCCTCCCGGCCGCCGCCGCCGCCGGCGTTCGCCATGCCCACCCGCCGGCCTGCACACAAATCGATTCCTTGCGACTCCTAGAGCCTCCCCAGCCACTTCCCCGACCCTCTCCGGCGAGCAACTCGCCGGATTTTGGCCAGCCGCGCCGCCCCCTTGGTCCAGGGACCACATTGTGAAGCCCAAGCTTTGTCCAGGGTGTTTTGTGCAGACCAAGGGTATGGTTGTGAGGCTTCCGATCTTTCCAGGGTTCAGTTTGCAAAAATGTTTCTTACCCCTTTGAGTGTTTCAGCTGCAACTTGTAAAATTCATAACAAATCACAGAAAAATCAAAAAATTGCAAACCCAATTTTGTTGTGCTCTGTGTAACTAGAACTACAACTTTCCCAAAGCATGTATATACATTTGAGTTTTAGTTTTTGCTTGAAAAATTGAAATGTGAAATCCCTAGATCTGTGTTTCTGCAAAATCAATACATGATCTTGAGCTGGATTTTCGATATGTTGTGGAACTAGCATGTTTAGGGTCTGTGCCAAAATTTGCACAAAGTTACTGAAGGAATCTTTTTATATAAGTTATATTGTGATATTGAAAAATCTGCCTAGATGATTTTTGTAGCTTAAAATATAATTATTCTTGAGCCCAACTTCTGGCTATTGTCATGTGATACTAAAATGCACCTCTGGTGAATTTATTCTGATTTTATCTCTGTTAGAAATATTATTTCTTAATTTATGCTTATTTTTAATCATAAATGTATCTGTCAAGATCTATAAAAGCTATAGGTGTATTTGTTGGTTCCTTGGGCTTGTTTTAGGCCAAAGCATGTGTACGAGAAATTTTGGTCTCATTGCTGTTGTATTTACTTTTATATGCATTAATCTTTTTGTTGCTAGCTAGAAATGCCTTTATTTATGTGCATTTAAATTCAGTGGTGCAAACTAATTGCTTGCTGTCCAAATAAGGAGTGTTTCCTGGTCACTAGGACCAGTGGGTACTGTTGGGCAAGTTTGAGGAATGATTGGTTGTTTAAAAGGTTGCAAACTAGATTAATCTAGTGAAAGAAAAATAGGAAAAACAAATCCCTTCATGCATGAGTTATATAAATGAGTTAGGAAAGTAATTTGTGGCATAAAAGTAACTTTTCCTTGCTGTTTGTTTTTAAAGTAAATATTCTTTTATAGATGTGCACACAATCATCTTAAAGAGAATACTAAATAAGCTTTTTGATTATCTTTTAAAAGGAAAAATGTTTAAATACTTTTGTTAAGGTGAATATGGCCAACCATATACTCCTAGTGGCTGTTTGCTACTGTTTGTTAATTAAATTAAATTAATCACCTCCTAATCACTGCATTGCATTCCCCGTGTAGAAATCCCCGACGGTAGCTACACGCTCGTGCCGGTTGACGAGGATGAGGGAGCAGGAGGAGACGTGCACTACGTGAACGTAGAGCAAGACCCGGACCAAAGTCCGAAAGTTTGTGTGTCTGCTTGTGCTGACGAAGGCAAGCCCCGATTCAATCATTAACCTATGTGTTTCATTTAAACTTCTGAATTTATCTTGTTATTTTATGTGCATTTATGTTCAGGAGTTGAATTGAAACCTTAGTTGCATGATCCCTAAGTACCATGATCTTTTACTAGCAAGTTAGATCGCTAGTTGCTATGCTTTAAGGATCCGGTACAAGTCGAGTGATGTTCGTCACTCGCGAGAATAGGATCTCCTTTATGGAATCACCATATGTATAAATGGATTGCTCATGTGGTAAGAGCATGGGATTTGGGCTCTGGTCCAATGGCTTCATTGGTTAAGTGTTTGAAAGTACTAAACACTTGTCGAAAATGGGCACGGTAAGACTAGTACCTAAATGAGGCGGTACGGGTTCTTACTATCACTACTCTTAGGGTTGCGGCCCCGGGCTCGCCACCCGAGTGCATGCGTGAGGCTGGGTGATCTTAGTGGCGTAACCCAGATAAACCTTGTACTTAAGACTGTGAGCTATTATCCCCAAACCGAAGAATGACGGGAACTGCCTGGTTGGTGAACTCTTAGTGAGGGCACCTCCTGTGTGTTTAGGTCCACCTTGCAAGGTTTTGAATCAATCGATTGTTGGCCTCTCACCGTCATCTGAGACTACTTACCCGACTAGCCATGATATCCCTTATGATGGAACATTGTGAAGATTATTGTTGATTAATTGTTTGTACAACTTTGATTGCAATAGTTGATTATCTAGTAATGATGACTTCTACTAGAACTTGAGCTAAAATGTGAAAGTAAGAATTCACTACTTAGTAGCTTTTTGACAAACAAACCCACAAGCCAAAAGCCATGCATGATTAGAGGTAAAGTCTTCCTTTTAGACGGGTAAGTCTTGCTGAGTATTAGTATACTCAGCCTTGCTTTATATATGTTGTTTCCAGGTAATGCATGTGATGTGTGGCCCGGAGAACTTCTACTCGACTGGGAGCTGGAATGGGTGGATGACGAAGAGTGATTGCATCATGGACAGGCCTCCTATGATGTGATCGTACCGTTTAGTTATCTTCTGCTGTTTTGAATAAACTCTGAGCCATTTACTTTCATGTCAAAGAACTATGTTGTAATAATGGACCCTACGGGGATTTGATGTTAATTTGTAAGGCACTCTGGACTCTCCTTCGTGGGAGTTTTAATGCATACGTTCGATCCTCTCTGTGTTGTCAAGTGATTTACCGGGTGTAAACCCGGCAACACTCAACGGGGTGATTCTTTATTATCGCTTAATGACCAAATGGAGTGGTTTAGGCGATAGTACAGAATTATCTCTGGTGGGGTTGTCACAGTTGGTATCAGAGCATCCGTATGCACCAGAGTGATTAGATTAATGCTAATCACATGATTTACAATAAAACTTGCCACGATTGTTTGGATTTTGAAAATTCGTTGGTTCGTTAAGGAATGATCTAGATCGAGAGGCTCTAGAAGGAATTTTGGGTTCTTTAAGGTGGCATAAGAATCTATGGTTTATTTTGCTAACTTCCAACACCTTACTTTATGTCAGACTTACTTTCTTGCACAACCAAACTAGATGAGCCACGTGTTTCATACGTGTGCTATTCCGCATCACGGGAATTTCGAGGGTTGTTGGAGTGATCCATTCCACGGATCCCATCTTCGTGTCCGGTTATGAGTTGTGGTGTCGCCACGTTTATCATACGTGTGCATTCCGCATGTCGATCATGCGAGGCAAGGATACACTCCATTCAAACGGAGGGTGTCCGAGGTTGGACGCTGTCCATGCAGCGGTTTGACGCATGGATACCGTATCTATAGTGAACGGTAATGTATGTGAACACTTTCGTGACGTGCTGTCACGAAAGGTTCATTTTCTGCAGGTACCCTAACAACGTTTCGTAAGTCGATAAGTGCGATCCGAGTAGCTCCGACTAGTTATTATAAGGAGAGCCGATTATAAGCTTGCCACTGGCACTAACTATGTCTTTTTGGATCCATGTGTGTGAGGTCGTTTAAGGCGTGTGCATTCATGATTAAAATCTTGTTGAACCTAAAATTGGTCCTTGCTTGCTTGAATAATTTTTTTCTAGGGTGATTGCTTGATCTTAGATAAGGTTTTCTTCTCTTTTGATCTTAGGAAAATTCTGGCAGATTCTGTTGCTGTCATTTCTCAATTTTTGTAGCCCAATCTGTAAGGAATCTGACTAGACATTCTTTAGGAAAGTTGTTCCTGATCAAATTGAGCACCTGTGAATTTCTCAGGATTTTACGAATTTTCTACGGAAAGTTATGCTCAATTTAGTGAGTCTCTATCCTGTTGTTTTTCTGGGTAAACCTCTCTCGGAAAATGGAATTTTTCGAGCATGATCCAAACCAATCTAGATCTACCATTGAATACCAAAAGTGTGCATAATTATGCCACTGAGTTGCTCGTGAAATTTGGGAAAATTTTGGGACTTTGGTGTTTGAGTTGGAATTTTGGTTCCCCACCGCCAGAATAAGACCCCGTACCAAATTCTTTCACACGTGTTAACCTTAGCTTTTGATTCCAAGTTGAATGTCAAGTTGCTCCAACCCTTGCATTGGTTTTTTTGAGTCATGAATCCTTGTAGTCTTGAGCTGAGAGCATGAAATTCTTAGTCCTGGAATCTTGCGTTGCCCAATGTCGAACTTTTTTTCCAATTGAGTTTTTCGTCGTACATGTTCTACTTGTGAGAACAAGCTTATGAATGTGTATTTAATGGAAGATCAATTCTTTCAGATGGTGGGACCGACATGCAGCTCCCCAGATGGTTTTGGTGTGTCGAGTAGTGGTAGCGATCTACCACCACCACCACCACCCAGGACGATGGTAGAGGCATTCATGGCTGCTCAAAATGGAATGTTGTGCCAAATCCTTCAGACGCAACAACAGCTCGTCCAGATGCCGCAACAACAACCTCCCTTTGGTGCCAATCCAGCTGGACCAAATTTGGTCGCTTAGACCATTATCTCCGCCGGAAAAGATCCGGAGAGACCTCAACCCTATGAGTCTTGCTCACCCCGACTACCTACTCAGGGCAATATGGAAACCATTGCTGGTGCAATCGAGATGTTGGAAGAACAAAATTCAGTGTTAAGTCGTATCGTGGACAACATCCTTCAGGATCATTATCAAGGGTTATCTCCAACTAGCTTAACTGACGGTCTCTTCCAGGCGTTATTTACGTCTGTGGTTGAGCAGGCCCGCTTATGCAATTTATTGGTGGATCATATGAAGAAGAGTCAACACAACACCTCTGATTCTCTACTACCACCATCGAAGCTACCAATGGACCTTACCAAGGAAGAAGGGAAAAGCCGGAGCCGCAAGTGAGCATTCCCCGAAATGGATTTGAGTGAGTGGGGAATTACCTTAAAGGAATTTTGTCCTTGCAAGGGCAAACAAAGTGATCACAGTGGCAAGAAGCTACGTCAACATGCTTACAAGCCTAAAGAACTTCCGCCCCGCATTTGCTACAAT
Organism: Cenchrus americanus; assembly: GCA_947561735.1. Lineage (NCBI taxonomy): Eukaryota > Viridiplantae > Streptophyta > Magnoliopsida > Poales > Poaceae > Cenchrus > Cenchrus americanus. Next base: position 68,330,889 of record OX387239.1, on the reverse strand, counting down.
TGTAGACAACCCGGGCATTTCGCCAATGAATGCCCGAACCCTAGGCAGAACAAGGCACATCCACAGGGGCAAGGCTCCAAAGCAAGTAAGAGTCATCATAACAAGAAGCCAATTATTCAAGTAAAGCAAGGTCAGCATAACTTCATGAGTATTGTTTCTACTCGAGAACACCTCTCTCTAAGACTTGCAAACATTTGTTGTTTGTGAACGACCCCCCATAGACTTTTGATGGTAATGTTTATGCTTCTTGATGTCCTAAACTACCCTTGCTAGCGACATCCTTATCTCAATCATGTTTGACCTTGCAATCTTGAACGTCTTCATCTTGATCTTGCTCACAACTTTATGAACACATAAAACATGAATAGAAAGAGTTAAATTCTGTTGGCATGCCTTGAGCTTCATTATGTCATGCATGAGTTGCACCCTTAATTTAATAATTCATGGGCATGGAAATGCATTGCATAGCATGTGCATTTGGGAACTGTGGATGGACTAACATGCATACGCATTGAAGGTTTCAACCTTCCTCCTCTATCCTCCTTATGTCTGATGAGATTGTTGTTCCATGACCAAAGGTGCCGCGACGGAACCTAGTGCACCATGTGTGCGGCAGCCATGTGATTACCACTAGGGGCGCTCTATGTATCTTGGTTGGGAGCATGCAACTCACCGTAAATCCATGTTCTCCACTCTATGCTATCCCCTTGTTACCAGCTAACTGCATGAGTAAACAAGTAATGCTAACAAGCATCACGAGCATCATATTCCATGAACAGGTGCATTCCTCACTATGCATCATGGCAAGTGCATCATATGTTCATATGCACAAGCATCATGTGCTCATCTGCATGTGCACCACTCCATTGTTGCACCAATAACATAAGGAATGTTGTCAGCAAAACTCACCAACTAAATAGTATGTGAGCAAGTATCTCCTGATATTGTTGTATCTACCCATCTTTTCAAGTCATTCTCATTGCTATCCATAAACAACTCTGTGCGACCGCTCCTTATGACCTTGCCATCCTTTATTGTTGCTATGGGCAACTAACCTTGGACTTCTAAGGGTAGAATATTTGATCCATCTTTACACCTTTGTTGTCTTTCGAAAATGAATTCAGAAATCTTAGTAAACAAATTTTGGCAAATATTTGTTTACTAGCCTTCCCTGCCTTCATAGAAATCTCTTTTGGTAATCACCTTTGTCAACTTGGTTTCTTCCGCCTAATCTCAAAGCTCTCCTAGCATGTGATCAAATCAATCGACTAAGTTAAGGAAGATTGAGCAAAGTTTTTCGGGAGCAATCCAGGTTCTCAAAAAGCCAAGGCATGAGAGTCCTTCATCACTTATCAATCTGTGGTTCGTTGATCCTACCTTCCAAATCCTAGGAATCAAGAAAACAAGCAAACGAAGGACCGGTTAAATCTTTTGCTAAATTCTCCTTGTTACAATCTCACCGTCACGATCAGTTCTTCCGACCGTTGGACCCCATCCTTTTCAATGCCACAATGGTACGACGCCGTAGCATCTCCCTGCCATCTCTTTTCCCGCGGCCATGATCACGTCGCCGAGACCTCACGGGCCGACCATTATCGAGCCCCATGTGGCCATTGCTGGATCGCTCCGCTAGTCCCTACCTCAGTCGGTTGGGATGACCGTTGCGTTTCCGTTGAGGTATAAAAGGGAAGCCCTTCCATTGTGTTGCCATTGCCAAGTCTCGCCTGCTTTCGAGCTCGACAGTGCCGCCACTCTTGTTTTTCTCTCTGGCTAGTTTTGGCCAACCCGCCACTCGCCCATTTCTGCCGTTGCTCCACCCACTCGCCGAGCAAGCTGTTCGCCGTCTTCGTCGACAACCTCCAGAAGAAGCTCGGAAGAAGACCGAGAGAAGAACCTTAGCCTGCATCGCCGACCATGCCTCAGTTCGTGGAGACGCTCGAGTCCCTCCGCTGGACGCTTGTAGCGATGTACCTCTGCATCATTGGCGGAGTTTGTCTTCTTTTAGTTTTCCATGTACACATTCATCGCCCACTTCCTCATGAACTCCGTTGAGGCAGTGAGGAGAGCACTATGTATCTTTTACCCCATCTGAATTATCGCTGCTGATAAGTGTAAGCAGGTATATCTTCCACCCTTGTAACATTTGCCTCATTAGAAGGTGTTGCTCTAGTCTTGTTGTCGAATTTCGGGACGAGATTCTGTTTAAGGGGGGTAGGCTGTGACGCCCTAGGTTTTCAGTCGGGTTAATTAACCCTAAAGATCCGGTCAACCGAGTTGACTTTGGTCAAACGACAGTCAACCTGAGCCATCACCTCGAAAACATCACCAACCACCCCTAATGACACCCCTTGGTCAACTCATGGTCAAGGTTTGGTCAAACCCTACTCAAAACCCCGTGAACACCCCTTTGCCCTCCAGTGTCAGCCGAAACTTTTGCCGCGTTCTCCAAATTTCACCTAAACACTTCAAAATCTCCTAATGTAAAAGTTGTGTATTTTGTCGAGGGACACAACTTTCATGGAGTGGCATTGCTGATTTGAAGTGCAAATTGGTGAAAATGCACGTCAACACCTCCAGGCACTATTCATTGGAGCCGAGGATTCTGCAAAGTTCTACTGCGTTTTATGCAAAATCCATTGATCAAAACCCTATACGGCTTTTGTAAAAGTTGTAGAGGGTCAGATGATCTACAACTTTGTTATTGAGCACTTGGACCACTTCTGTTGGGAAAATGTGAGAAAAACCCGCTTGAACAGTGCTAGGCAGAGTCGGGGTGGTACCGCGACGCTCCAGAGCGCGCGCGTGCCGCGCCGGCTTCGCGGCCACCGCGGTTTGGTCCGCTGGGCTGCACGCCGAGGTCGGGTTGGGTCCGTCGGTCCATGCACCGCTCTAGGAACCGCCCCAGCCACTTCCCCGACCCTCTCCGGCGAGCAACTCGCCGGATTTTGGCCAGCCGCGCCGCCCCCTTGGTCCAGGGACCACATTGCGAAGCCCAAGCTTTGTCCAAGGTGTTTTGTGCAGACCAAAGGTATGGTTGTGAGGCTTCCGATCTTTCCAGGGTTCAGTTTTCAAAAACGTTTCTTACCCCTTTGAGTGTTTCAGCTGCAACTTTTAAAATCCATAACAAATCGCAGAAAAATCCAAAAATTGCAAACCTAATTTTGTTGTGCTCTGTGTAACTAGAACTACAACTTTCCCAAAGCATGTATATACTTTTGAGTTTTAGTTTTTGCTTGAACAATTGAAATGTGAAATCCCTAGATCTGTGTTTCTGCAAAATCCATACATGATCTTGAGCTGGATTTTGGATATGTTGTGGGAACTAGCATGTTTAGGTTCTGTGCCAAAAGTTGCACAAAGTTACTAAAGGAATCGTTTTATATAAATTATATTGTGATATTGAAAAATCTGCCTAGATGATTTTTGTAGCTTAAAATATAATTATTCTTGAGCCCAACTTCTGGCTATTGTCATGTGATACTAAAATGCACATCTGGTGAATTTATCCTGATTTTATCTCTGGTAGAAATATTATTTCTTAATTTATGCTTGTTTTTAATCATAAATGTATCTGTCAATATCTATAATAGCTATAGGTGTATTTGTTGGTTCCTTGGGCTTGTTTTAGGCCAAAGAATGTGTACGAAAAGTTTGGTCTCATTTCTGGTGTATTTACTTTTATATGCATTAATCCTTTTGTTGCTAGCTAGAAATGCCTTTATTTATGTGCATTTAAATTCAGTGGTGCAAACTAATTGCTTACTGTCCAAAGGAGTGTTTCCTGGTCACTAGGACCAGTGGGTACTGTTGAGCAAGTTTGAGGAATGATTGGTTGTTTAAAAGGTTGCAAACTAGATTAATCTAGTGATGGAAAAATAGGAAAAACAAATCCCTTCATGCATGAGTTATATACATGAGTTAGGAAAGTAATTTGTGGCATAAAAGTAACTTTTCCTTGCTGTTTGTTTTTAAAGTAAATATTCTTTGATAGATGTGCACACAATCACCTTAAAGAGAAGACTAAATAAGCTTTTTGATTATCTTTTAAAAGGAAAATGTTTAAATACTTTTGTTAAGGTGAATATGGCCAACCATGTACTCCTAGTGGCTGTTTGCTACTGTTTGTTAATTAAATTAAATTAATCACCCTCCTAATCACTGCATTGCATTCCCCGTGTAGAAATCCCCGACGGTAGCTACACGCTCGTGCCGGTTGAAGAGGACGAGGGAGCAGGAGGAGACGTGCACTACGTGACCGTAGAGCAAGACCCGGACCAAAGTCCGGAAGTTTGTGTGTCTGCTTGTGCTGACGAAGGCAAGCCCCGGTTCAATCATTAACCTATGTGTTTCATTTAAACTTCTGAATTTATGTTGTTATTTTATGCGCATTTATGTTCAGGAGTTGAATTGAAACCTTAGTTGCATGATCCCTAAGTACCATGATCTTTTACTAGCAAGTTAGATCGCTAGTTGCTATGCTTTAAGGATCCGGTACAAGTCGAGTGATGTTCGTCACTCGCGAGAATAGGATCTCCTTTATGGAATCACCATATGTATAAATGGATTGCTCATGTGGTAAGAGCATGGGATTTGGGCTCTGGTCCAATGGCTTCATTGGTTAAGTGTTTGAAAGTACTAAACACTTGTCGAAAATGGGCACGGTAAGCCTAGTACCTAAATGAGGCGGTACGGGTTCTTACTATCACTACTCTTAGGGTTGCGGCCCCAGGCTCACCACCCGAGTGCATGCGTGAGGCTGGGTGACCTTAGTGGCGTAACCCAGATAAACCTTGTACTTAAGACTGTGAGCTATTATCCCCAAACCGAAGAATGACGGGAACCGCCTGGTTGGTGAACTCTTAGTGAGGGAACCTCCTGTGTGTTTAGGTCCACCTTGCAAGGTTTTGAATCAATCGATTGTTGGCCTCTCACCGTCATCTGAGACTACTTACCCGACTAGCCATGATATCCCTTATGATGGAACTTTGTGAATATTATTGTTGATTAATTGTTTGTACAACTTTGATTGCAATAGTTGATTATCTAGTAATGATGACTTCTACTAGAACTTGAGCTAAAACGTGAAAGTAAGAATTCACTACTTAGTAGCTTTTTGACAAACAAACCCACAAGCCAAAAGCCATGCATGATTAGAGGTAAAGTCTTCCTTTTAGACGGGTAAGTCTTGCTGAGTATTAGTATACTCAGCCTTGCTTTATATATGTTGTTTCCAGGTAATGCATGTGATGTGTGGCCCGGAGAACTTCCACTCGGCTGGGAGCTGGAATGGGTGGATGACGAAGGGTGATTGCATCATGGACAGGCCTCCTATGATGTGATCGTACCGTTTAGTTATCTTCTGCTGTTTTGAATAAACTCTGAGCCATTTACTTTCATGTCAAAGAACTATGTTGTAATAATGGACCCTACGGGGATTTGATGTTAATTTGTAAGGCACTCTGGACTCTCCTTCGTGGGAGTTTTAATGCATACGTTCGATCCTCTCTATGTTGTCAAGTGATTTACCGGGTGTAAACCCGGCAACACTCAACGGGGTGATTCTTTATTATCGCTTAATGACCAAATGGAGTGGTTTAGGCGATAGTACGGAATTATCTCGGGTGGGGTTGCCACATCACCAAAGACTTTATGTGAGCCTCAACTTCCTACTTCTATGGCTTGTATGTGGAGCTTTGGGTAGGATAAGAAAGACTCACTTGTACCATATGATGTTGTTGAGCTAAAGACCGGATCCAAGAAGAAACTAGTCATGCAACTTGTCGAGATGTGCAAGTCTGTGGAATATTTTTGTGTTTTTATAAACACTCCTTGCTTTGAGATTCTCCTCTTGCCTTTATTTTGGAGGGGGTCATGCTTCTCTCTTTTTTTCTATGCTCTTTGATTGGAGCACATTTTTTTCTATGCTTCTTGAGCATATACCTTTTTTTTCAATGACCCCTCTCTCCTTTTGCAAGAATACAAGAAGAAAAATTTCTTTTAACTTTGGAGTATTTATTTTTGGTGGATGGATGGCATGTTTTGTGTAACTCCCGGTGTAGGAGTTAGCATGTATATGTGGGTGTACATGATCTCAATCATGGAAGCATGAAAAGATTCTGCCAAGGGTCGCAACAATTTAGCAAAACTCAATGGGTCACAAGCAAGCATATGTAGAAGGTTTATGCATTGATATCGACATATGTATTTGGTAGGTAATATGACCATTGAGGAACTTGCCTTGTTTAATTTTCAAAAAGAAATCATCCGAGATTCCACCATACTTTGAGATAGAGTAGATCAACATTGTCACACCATATCATACTAGTCAACAACCTAGATTTGGTCATAAGCATTTGCTTCCCACACAGTTTTATTTCAGGCTCTTGTCTCAAAATATACCAACAAATTCAAAAAGACACAGAGCACAAAGGTATGCACTAGGTTCTTGCAAAGTTTTAACATATCAACCATTTATCATTTCCAAAGGTAGAGAAGTAGGGGTGCACATACCATCGCTCTTGGAGAAAGTGCGGAATGAGGTAGACAAATGTTGATTTGGCCAAACCACAGGGGCGACCAACTTGTTCTAGTGCACCTACATCATCCCTCGTCGTTTAGTGTAGTCGGTGTTGTGCGGCACCATGGCGGGAGATCTCAATTGTGTGTTTCGACGTGCTTGGAAGATCTCCCCCACACTTATTCTTGTACTTGGTGTTATTATTCAAAGAAAAGGATGGAAACAAAAGGGAGGCTCTACTAGCTGAAGAGCTAGGAAGCCTTGATTCAAATTCAAATATTTTTGGGTTTTGTTTTTTTTAGAGAGCAAGATGCAAGAACCAACACCATATTCAAACCAAAATAAGATTTAGTATGAGAGGAGCTTACTCGAGGATACTCACATATCTCCCCCACATTTGGAGCTTGCATTGCTAGGAAACACAACTCAAGTGTGTGGAGTTCAAGCTTCCTTCATGATGTTCCCTCACCAAAAATTACCTAGGCATTGCAGTCGGTGTAGCTCTCATATTTTAGGCATTGCCGATCCATCGGTCATTTCAATCTCCACCTGAGATGGTTAGCGACCAAAAATACCCGAAGGACGACTAATCCTAAAGACATGCTCTAGCTTTTATTTGAAAAGGGAAATCTAAATGATTATTCGGGCTATCTCCCGATAGTGCTTTGTTTTTTGTCATAAGCTCGACCAGTTGTGACCTTCATCTTGCAGCCAATCGAGATAATGAAACCATCATAGCTTTAGCTGCAAGGTTAGCACCAAAAATGACCACGAAATTTGCAATGTTTATGGTAAACAAAAGCATCTACAACCTTCCTTTTAAAGTTAGCATGCACAAGGAAAATGAGGAGGTTGTAGGTATCATAAAGGTCATTGGTAATGGGGCTTGATAACTCTGGAAACTTTTGATGTGAACATGGTATTTGTGATCCCTCTAGTGTAAAACCTTCATGCTCTAGTCTATTTTGAAAATCAAGTGTCGATGCGTCAAGAATGTCCATAGACCACACATGTTCTTTCTCAACCTCAGGTCTATGACATTGAAGATGTGTATCTCGAACCTCAAGATGATATGGCTGCTTTTCATGGTCGAGCACACTACTCATTACCCATTCAATGGGTCTTCCGATGAGAATAAAGGGTGGATCTCCTTTTGGGATGTCAAAGATATGATAATCTCAGAAGATCCCATACTCTCTGATCTTTGTTTCGACGACTCTAAGGATTCCCTCCGTCTCTATGGTTTGACCCGAAATCCATCGGAGACGCTTCTGAGAGAAAGAGGGGGGTTCGTCGGGAAAGGCCTCTGATACTAAGGATTTAGGAATGATATTGATATCGACCCTAGGGTCGTAGAACACATCCTGGTAAGAGAGGTTTCCTACTTGGCACGAGAGTAACTTTAGCTCGGGATATAGCTGGATTACTTGATCCAGGACTTCTATTTCTCTCAACCACTCCCGGCTACTGATTGCAGAGACATATTCCAACCTTTGTCTTCGTCTTTCTACCTCTTCTAGGTTGGGTATGAGTACTTCTTCGCTCTTGTGTGTTGAGTCTCTTTCCCTTGTCGGGAACGATTTCTCTGTCCAATGTTTATCAAATAACTCATCATAAAACTCGTAGACGAAATCACACGAGGGGTAGTCAACCTCTCTATATGGTTGGAATGGTTCATCAGTGAACCATGTTTTTGTTAGAGGAGTGCAATCCTCTTTGGATTGGATGGTTAGGAAAATGAGTTCCTCCTCTATGGGTTTTGGTTCCGAGAGAGCGTCGGGCTTGGGTTCTTCTTCTTCGTCTGGGAATTCGTCAAAAATTCCTGTGTAGGGAGTGTTTTCTAGGATTTTTCCTAGAACCACCTTCCCTTCACTAGGAGTCAAATGAGAGAACGAGCCTCCAGATGAAATATCCAAAAACTTGGCTGACTCAACATCGAGACCCATTCTAAAATGTTGTAGAAGAATAGGTTTTGAGATCCCAATGTCGGGTCCAAAGGCCAATGAATTGGTGAATCGTGCCCAAGCAGTTCCTAGTGACTCCTTGTCTAGTTGTTTGAAAGAGAGGATTTCTAGTCGTAGGGTCACTATTTGAGATATAGGGAAGAAGGTTAGACAAAACTTTTCTCTAAGCTTTTCCCAACTTCCCTCCATGCTTCCGACTGAGGAAGGGTACTGTCGTATGGACCTCCCTGGGCCCACTACCTCGGTGGGTACCAGGACCGACTACTCGGTGGGCCCCTGGGACTACCCGACTTGTGCCGCACGGTACCTGTTGGCGTGAGGCGCAAGGACTACGGTGGAGAAGTACTCGGATAGGAAGCTAAACATACCATGTACTGTGTAGAGGACTCCTAGACGTATACGACTAGTACTCTCTCTCTAAACCGACCTGTAACCCTGCCTCCCGGACTATATAAGGCGAGGCAGGGACCCCTTCCCTCTCTCATGAGATTACGCATCATCTTGTAATCACATCCAATCAATCCAGGGCTACGCAGCATACAGGACGTAGGGTATTATGCACCTCGTGGCCCGAACCTGTCTAAATTGTGTGCCACGTGTCTCTTCCTTCGAGTTACCGATCTCGGCGAGACCACATTCATCTACCTTGGGTACTCCCCTTGGTAGGTTGCCGGTCTAAAACACCGACAAGTACCATTTCTTTGCTCCTCCTGTTAATGAAAACGGAAAGAGCTTCCATTTGAGGGTTTGTTGAGTCATTCCCTCATTTAAGATTATCGAGCAAATTTGCTCGAAACCTCGCAAATGAATGTATAGGCTCCCCTCTTTCGTTCTGGCGAACGAATTCTCTCGGACCAAGGCTATAAGAGCAGGGCGAAGCTCATAGCCACATGTTTTGATGGGATGTGATGATGATGGAGGCTCTAATAAATCACCCTTTGGAGCCAAAAAATCAAAAGGAGTTGGATTTGAATCCATGGGATAAATGGGGTGATACACGAACGAATTGGGTTCGGGATCAAAACAGCTATTGTTCCCCGGCAACAGCGCCAGAAAACTTGTTGACGCTTGCTAGCGTCACCACCAGGTTTATATCCTCGGCAACGACGCCAGAAAACTTGTTGGTGTTTCTTACGTCGTTACTAAATTCGCAACAGTGCCAAAAAGCCTGTTGGTATACTATACGATCACAGATAAATCCGCAAGCGCACGGATACCGTTGTAGGTTTCACCGAGGAGTATTCTAAGGTATCGATTTCCTCGAGGAACGAGAAGTGTAGAGAACCAGAACTAATTCGTCTGTGGGGTATGGTGTCGAAGGATAGAAAGGCAAGGGTAGATTTTGGGTAGAGAGGGGATAGCAGACGAAGCTTGGGACTCGTGAGGGTCACGGATAGAATCAAGGCACAACTGTCGCTCGTCGGGGTCAGAGGGAAAAGAGCCACAGAAAGGGATGAGAAGGGGGCTTTGATGTCGTAACTCTTACTAACCGGAACTAACGTGGTGGACTACAGAGCCCGTCCGGAGCTGTCACCTCCCTAGGGTACCACAACAATTCCATTGAACCGGGAAGCATTCCAAGGTAACGGAAAGTCTAGACACCACGTCTACACTAACCAAGCACTACTTTACTCAAATTCAAAGCAAAGCAATCTCGATAAGTAGAAACTACTTAAACCACAATCTAGGAACCTAAGAGCGAATAATGAAATGACTTTAGACTTAGTTACTCATGAATCCGAACTTACAAAGTATCCCGGGTGTGGACGACCGAAGGTGTACCGCACCCGCTGAGGTACAAGAAGAAGACCGACTCCGACTTCTACTCCAATACTCGACTCTCTCTCCCTACTCTCTAAATACTAACTTCTAGAAGGCTCTGCCACTTGCTTCTAATCACTTGTCACACCCTTGTATGAGGTGCCAGGCTCTATATATAGCCTAGTAGGTCGGTGGCTGCAGGAGGTGGTACTTGTAGGCGAGAGGGAGCTGCAGTGCCGAACAAGGAGGAGCGGCCGTATCTCCAAGTGCGGCCAGCCCTATGATCCACCGCCTATGGACTTGGACGACCCTGATCATTTCTCCTGAGGCGGTTGTAGGTTGGCTCCTTGGGTCGGTTTTGCCCGGCACGCCAGTTGATAGGTGCGGCCGGTCTTATAGGTGCGGGCGCACCCACCCAATTACCGTGTGATGCACCGACGGTGTTGAGGGACATCCAGGATCACTCCTTGATGGCGGTTGCGGCGGTTAAGTGTGGGTCCATCGATCCAAGTGCTTCCTACCTTAGCCTTTTGATCCAACTGACATAGAATCAACGTTTCTCGTCCATCCAAAACTTGTTCATGGGATTGTTGGTGTCGTGGACCCGAGACGTGGCATATTACAGGTGCGGGCGCACCTAGAGGTGCGATTGGGCCTAGCCTTTGCCAAGTGTGGCCAGCTGTGGCCGGCTGTGGCCAGCTACGGCCGGCCGTGGTGCGGCCGAGCCTGGCTAAGCTTCGGCCGGACCTGGCTGTGGTGCGGCCGGACATGGCCAAGTGCGGCCGGCCCTGCACCTTTGCTTTGGTGCAACCCTCTGAGGTTCATTTGTTCATTGTTATTCCCATATCTGTGTACCTACAAGTAAAAATACCGACAAAGCTCATGGAACCTCATTAGTACTTAAAATGTGCATGAAGTTTGTTATATCCTTCTCTCATTCTTGAGATAATGACGGTCCAATATTTGTTGTAAGGATCATCAACAACATGTTCCATGCTCTCATATGATAGCCGCATGCACTTTTAGAGGGGTGTCTTGGCTAGCACCAGTGTACACGACACAATTGTATTCTATGGAATCAGTATTGAAGACATGGGCAGCTCGTTTTGAGCCAATACTAGATGAGACACATTTAGAGGGGTTCCATCTGAGCTTGGATATGGTTGGTATTGTGGTAACTCATATGGAGATTATTGGGTAAAGTCACTTTCCTAACTTTGTATCCATGTGTTGTGCCAATTTAAATGTTTATGTTGCCTAAAAATTGACATTAATTTTTTTAGGAGGGGAGAACATGTGATTGGGAGAGCTTTGCAGGGAGGAAAGCACTCCGTCTACATTTGGGGCAATGTTCCAGGTATTTGAAAATCAAGGAAACAGCCAAGAGGAAAAATAAATTAAGAGAAAAATATGATGTCCCAATTCCATCGGATAAAGAGTTGTTCAGACAAATTGCTAGGATAAACTTGCTAGAGAGAAGGGATGTTCACAAACTAGTGTTGGAGAGGGCATTAGAGAGGGCCTCATAGAATTTTGGAGGCGGAATAGGATGAACTATCCACCGCCACTAAGTGCGGGTGAGAGGAGGAAGAGGTTGAGGGAGGAGGAAGAGGAGAAGGAGAGAAAAGGGACATGCATGCGTAACATGAGGGAAAAGTGGCATCGTGATTGGATTGAGTTTGATCCATCTAGGATATTTGCAAAGGATTCCATAGCTGAGTAGTTCCAAATGGCGGAGGCAAAGAAAAGAGAGATTAATTTGAAGTTGGCTAGAATTGAGGCAAAAATGGCGCAATTGCAGGCAATGAAAGCTCTTGTGAGAGAATTGCCAAAATTTACAACACAAAAAAAGAGTAGCAACAATGTAGAGGAAATTGTGGATGTGACTACCAAATTTCAATGTAATTGTGGTGGAGGATGACAATTGGGGTGACGATGAACTATTGTTTGATTTTGAGTCAGAGTAGTGAACTTGTGTTGTGTACCGCGTCAATTATTTTAATTATGCCATGTAATGGACTTATGTTGCGGACCTTGTCGAATGTTTGAACACTGTGGCTTAAGGACATGTTGAAGGTTTGGTGTATTTTAACTATTTTCGATCTATATTGCTTAAGACAAGTCCTAGTGAAACCCACTCAAACATGAACTACTGAATCTGCAAAAAACTTAGCCAATTTCTCGAACTACTCTTATCTGCAAAATGAACTACGACAAAACTGGTTTTGGGTGCTCATTGGCTGACTGCTTCACGAGTCGCGCCACGTCGCTTGGCGCGACTCTGTGTCGTAGTGCATTTGTCAAACAAGAGTCGTGCCAAGTGCCTTGGTGCACTTGGTGCGACTCAACACTGAGTCGCGCCAGGCGGCTTGGCGCGACTCATGAAGCAGTCGCGCCAATGAGCGCCCAAAACCAGTTTTGTCGTAGTTCATTTTGCAGATAAGAGTAGTTCGAGAAATTGGCTAAGTCTGTGAATTTTTAGTGAGTTCGACATTCACTAAATTTGTGCCATTTTTTGGAGTGAGTTGAAGAATACAACCACAAATATTTACATGATTAAGAAACACAAATACTCACATAATTTAACACATATATATATATCGATCGCAAGTCGACATAGTTCGATTCGATCACAAACCCCAAACCTACATAGTTCTTTCACAAGCCCGTCTACGAAGTTCGACCACAAGCCATAAGCCACATAGTTCGATCACAAGACACATAGTTTGACCACAAGCCACATAGTTCGACCACAAACCGAGCACAAGCCTAAGGATTCGGAGTGTAGACTTTCTTCGCTTTTCGAACCCACCTAGGCTGCGTGTCAACGACATTTTGGCTGCCCACATCCACACGCTCCCACCTCCCACGCCGCTTCGGTGGAGTTTCTTGTGTTCCAAGAGGAGCACTCGCAAGTTGAGAGGACCCAATCACAGTTGATTCATGATAAGAGGGGTCTCCTTGCTCGTTCTCTACACTGGTCTCAGAGTCGGTTTCCAGCTCTAGGGTACGTGGAGGGGATCTAATTACAATCCCCGGTGCACGACGACGAGATCCTCCTACAACAACCATATATGCATCATTGATGTAGCCAACAATATTTTTAAAAAAGACAAACCTACAACTATCAAGGCCACACACCTGAAGTTGATGCACTTTGTGCTCGTCTCGTCGATCTTTGTGTGGACTGTGAAGGTCCAGCATCATGTTTGGGTCCCGGTGTCGGTCTTGCCAAGCAATTTAACTTGAACGCCGCTTTTCTACATCCCCGTCTGATCCTCTGTAAAGCACCATAACCAAATTGAGCATACATCCATAACTAGCACAAAACTCCTACACAAAAAGGATATTACCTGCACAAAACTTCTCAACACACCTGCCTCCTCTGAAGATCCTATCGGGACAGCCAAAGCTTGCTCAGCTTCATTAACAAATCTTCCGAGTTGTTGCCCCTATATGTGGTTAATAAATTAACATTATGTCACAATACCAAGTGAAACTTCAAATTAGTGACACGAGTGCCATCACTTACAATCTAATTCTCAAAGGGAGCACGCTCTGGCTGCCTCCCACTTCTAGTGATTTCGTCGTACTCGGGGAAAACATCTTCCGGATCTGAAGGTAGATCCTCAATATACTCTTCATCCATTGGAACCCTTAACTTTAAGCGGGTGTTTTGTTTTAGCCAATCCAAGTACTCATTGAACAGACTGTCACGGTGTTGTGGCCCTCCACCCACTATGTTATTCGCTCTCACATTCCATGCATTGATCGCGTGGATGTGATGCTCCAGCCAATTCTTTGCACCTCTTTGCTTGCGACGGTCAGTTTTGCATTTACATAGTAATTAATCATAGTGAGTAATTTTGTAGACAACCAACAATTTGAAGGGTATGCAACATATGAAAAATACATACTCGTGGAGGTTGTGGCTAGTGTTGTAATAATCTGGAGGGTAGTTTTGAAGATGACCAAATTGTTGTGCCACTCTATGTGGCAGATGGTACTCCACAACATAGAAGCAAATAAGAGGGCAAATGTCACACCAATAATCTTCATCAATTGTGCACATTGGGATAAATTCTCCCTCAACAATCTCATCCCTTATATATGGCCACCAAGTAACCTAGATATACATATTGATTTGTCTAAGCAAATGTTGCAACCTAGATAAATAGTACTTAGGAAATAAAGTAGTAGTGGTGAAGTATATCACTTACATGACTTGGTCGAAGGCAGTCCAGGCCGTTGGTGTAGTCTGTGTAGCGCCGTCCTGGGTTCCCATGGACCCTTGCAATGTTGGTCCAAAGATACTCGACGGTGGCAAAGGGAACCTCACCGTCATATGGCAAATCCTACAACATAGTGCCAAATCTAAATAAGAATTCAAAGGACAAATGCTTAAGAATATTTGAGATGCAAATTACGTACACCAAATGAGTAGCGCTCTGGCCGACCAATTGGAAGCCGCTCCCACATCCACAACTGGAGAAGGTAAGCACACCCGCCAAGATTAGCATTAGAACCACATCTCCTGCATGCATCACACATCTGCCGATACAACCATGCAAGAGTTGCCTCGCCCAGTTATAACTTGCAATGGCATCCCATTCTTGCCTGATCATTGGTATCCACATCCAAGATATGGTATTCCCGCTAGAATCCGAAAAAAGAAATCCACCCACCATATGCCACAACCATGACGAGCATGCATCTGAATCTGGAGGGCATTAGCATGTGGTGGTGGGTGATGACCAAAGTGCTGGACCAACCAAGACGAATTCACTCCAGTGGTTTTCCTATCCTTCACACCTTCTTGTGGTTCATCTGGCCGTACTCCTACCAATGCTTCAACAATGTCCCTCCAATCTTGTGGATTTATGTGACTAGTCACAACATACCCGTCAACACAAAGGCCAAAGAGCATGGCGACATCCTCCAATGTGATAGTCATCTCACCACAGGGAAGGTGGAAGCTATGTGTCTCGGGCCTCCACCGGTCCACTAGCGCTGTCAAAGCAGCATTATCCATCTTCGGGAGCCTCGTCTTGATCAATGTGACAAGCGGGACGAAACCCGATTGGCGAATGAAAGGTGTGTATCTACCATCCCATTGTAGAGGAGTGTGAGTGCGGGGTCGTAAAGGCTTCAAAACCTGCAAATAAATATCAACATTGACAACAAATGATTAGTACATGACAATCCAATTTCAATCCATCCATCAGCAAATTAACAAGTGCTTCTAATCCTACCTCCAAACGCTCTTCAAGCTTCCTCCCACGGTGATTGTCATCATAGTACTTCTCAAGGAGTGGATACCGTGGGTGGTACTGCTCTTGTTGCGCCATGGTCCTAAATGAAGAAAACAATATTTATAACCCACCTAAAAAATTACATGCATATGTGAAGTAAAATTAAAATTCATAAGAAAAACTAGCGAAGAAAATACTACTAGATGCATACTACTATCTCCAACATGCATACAACTTGTGAAGAAAATACTACTGGATGAGCACTACTATCTCCAACATACATACACCTAGTGAAAAAATTACTAATGAAAAAACTACTAAGTCATGACTAAATCTAGTACCATCATACAAGCACTACTATATGAGCATTGATTTAACAACTTGCATTTCAAGTATCAATCAAAATACAATAGGCCTAACACTAACCTACATTTCATTTACACATGCTCTCTAAGTTAGTGAAAAATAAATACTACTACTCAAAGATAAGTAAAGAAATGCTAGTGAAAACACTACTCAAAGCTACTACTACTACACGGTAGTGACAATAAAACATTAGCCTACATAGCATTTGTTCATAGTCCACATCTACACCATCCAAATCCATCGAAACAGAAACACGCATTGCAAACTACACTATAGATCGGTGTTACAATTATTCAATGCATCGATACAAGACAACAAACGGTGACCGATTCGTACTCAAACCAACATTCAAACTCATAATGTAACATAACCCTAGGCTACTCAAATCCTACCAAAACAACCAAATCGAGAAAAACTAACTGGAGCAAATGGAGGAGTTACCTTCAAGGAGCAATTCCCACCCGATTTCCACTCGAAAACACCAAAGGAATGGGGGGCGGCGGAGCGACACCATGGGAGCCCTCGGTCTGTTCGGGTGGAGAAGAAAGGAAGTAAGGAGGAAGAAAGAAAGGGGCCCGGCGGCCCCCGGTATGTTAAGTGAGTTGCGCTACGCCGCCTGACGCGACCGACCCGCGACCTCGGCGGTTGCCGGTGTGCGCCCGGCCGACGTGGCGCCTCAGTCGCGCCAGGGCATGTGGCGCGACTCAGTGAGGAGTTGCGCCACGCGGCCTGGCGCGACCAAAAGGGCTACTTTTTGCAAATTTAGTTGGGAGCGGGTTATTTTTAATAAATTAGATTAAAAATAATTAAAAAATAAAAAAATCCCACTGTTTCGGCAAATTTGGTGGCAACCATTTATTTCTGAAAAATCGAACTTTTTAGAAAATTCCACAGCACAATGCCAACTATATAGTTATAGGCCTAGCTAGCAGGAGCAGCGTTAGCAGGCCGGCCCACTTCAGTTTGGGCTTATCATATTTTGCCGGGCTTATCAAATTAGGCTTTTTAGTCTATATAAATTAGATTAAAAATAATTAAAAAATAAAAAAATCCCACTGTTTCGGCAAATTTGGTGGCAACCATTTATTTCTGAAAAATCGAACTTTTTAGAAAATTCCACAGCACAATGCCAACTATATAGTTATAGGCCTAGCTAGCAGGAGCAGCGTTAGCAGGCCGGCCCACTTCAGTTTGGGCTTATCATATTTTGCCGGGCTTATCAAATTAGGCTTTTTAGTCTATGTACTTTTGTGATATAGTGCACAATAAACACGCAATTTGTTAGGCATTTCCTTTAAAAGAATAAGCAAGTTTGTGAAACCTTGACATATTAACTTTTTACATTGAATTAATTTGACTTCCTCCTCCAGAACTTCTTCCAGAAAAGACTTCTTTAATTTTCTGTGCACCAGGACAGCTCCCTCCCTTCGACAGTTCGACCCCCGATCTGCTTTGCCAGCTTCTGCCTCCTCTTCTCCCCGGGTTGGTAGACCATGTGCTTCACGGCAATCTGTTGGTCAACCAAACTAGCTAGCTTGAGAATTTATCATGCAGTACACATGTTCACTTTTTTTTATCCCAACTGGTTAACCACCAGAGCTACCTGTGGCATATTTATTACAGTTGGCATTGTAGTGCCAACGATCAACTGCGCATATCGATCGTTGAAGATCACGCGCCATGCAGTGGAAGATCGCTTGCAAATTTTCTTTTCTGGCGCCGTTCGGTGACAACGCTACAATATAGTGCAGGTGCTCCATGCTTTGTGCCACTGGCAGAATTTCAGAGATTTTATGCAATTGGAATACTGAACGTCAACAGTTGGCTTAATGTTGTGCAACGTAGTGTACGCGCTCATCATCATTCTCCATTATCTTACATTTATGTAGTAGCTAGTGGTATGTTCGATCTTAAAGCTTATCATGATAATACTATTAAAACTATTTGTGATTCGACCATTTTGTGCTTTTAGCTTATTTGCTACTGTGTGGTGGAGGGCCTGGCCCAATTAAAAGCTTCCAAATATAATGGCGTACAATGCGTTTGTAAGTTCTAAATATTTTCATTTTCATTTTTATTTCCATAAACTTCCAGTGTTATAATAACAAAAAATAAAGAGAAGATTATAGCTGAATGTGTGTGTTATTGGGAATCAATACACATGTTACACTTGAACCAAAGGTTGAAAATAGGGCTATTTGGTTCTCTACCGTAGCCAATGCTCTTTGCTTAAGAAGAGAGAGAGAGAGAGAGAGAGAGAGAGAGAGAGAGAGAGAGAGAGAGAGAGAGAGAGAGAGAGAGAGAGAGAGAGAGAGATTGAAAACTAGCCAATGCTCAGATCACACAGATTTGGTAAAGTTGACACTCTAACCATTTTTTGCTGCTACCAAACTTTGGTAATAAGGTCGTAAGATACCTTCGCCCATTGCCAATGCTAGTTCATTTCCGTGCCAATGACCGGTAATCCCAAATACTTTGGTATGGCATGGTGCTAAAATTTGTGTTGTTGTTCATCTATGGATCATCATGTTTATCTATACTACCCCCATGAAATGTATAAAAGAACTTTTGGTATAAAATTCTCTATATTGATTATTAAACCCAATGGAAACCATATCGGGTAAACAGTAAGGGTTTTGAGATCATTTTTACACCATGTCTTTGCCAAGTCGTCACTCCCTCTGTCCCAAAATAAGTCATTTTGCGTTTTCTTATCACAAATTTGACTAGATATGTAGAAAATACGTGCAACATTTATATATTTCTAAATAAATTTGTTAAATATCTAATGATATTAATTTTATTTCATAAGTATTAATATTTTTATGAATGTATATAGTCAAAGTTGTTTCTCAAGAAGCGAAAGAGACGACGTATTTTGGGACGGAAGGAGTACATTACATCTAACGGCTAGTTAGCTAGTGTCGTCCTTTTGACCAGCCTTTAGCGTTTAGCCTCCACCTCCCAGATCATATCAAAGCACTTTCCAAAAAATTCTATTGATTCACATACATACCTACGTACTAACCTCATGGTCGTCTCAATGAATCGGAGCGAACTTTTTATATGTTGGTCAAGTATTAGTTATTCACTTTGATCCAGTCAGCTAGGCTGCTATATGGACCATGGGGGGTGCAATTGCACCCAACAAAAAAAAAATAAAATCAGTGCTAATCATCCACACATGCACCCCCCTCAGCTAAGAATCATGCACCCCAGCAGCCCAACGTGGCGCGTGAAAGCACAAGCATACCCAGTCATGAACTAATTAATCTATTTTGTTGATGCAATCATGCAACACTCCTGCACTCTCCTTCATCACAGTACCACTCCGTACCTCGATTGCGCCAAAGCCAACTCGACCATCCCCCTTGATTGCACAGGACATGTACTAATGTTAGTTTCTGTGGTTACAATTCTCTCGTTGTTCTTGCGAACACAAAATGCTCACATTATCTAAAATGAGTTCTAGGCCTCTGTGTTGCTTCCTAAACAAAACAACTAAATTTACAGTTTGTTGTTTGCTGATTATCTTGATCAGGAAGTTAGGGTGCAAATCTTCTGCCGAATGACTAGGAGCCAACCTGCTAGCATGATGCTTTATTTACTAATTACGCCGAAGCAAGCTCGACCATTACCCCTTGACTGTATGATGCTTTTAATTACTAGTACTTTCCAATTAAATGGAAAATAATCCTTAGCATCTAAAATTTCTTATACCCACTCTACGTAGATTTAGGACGAACCTATAGCTACTCGGCTCGGGTCTTAGAAAAAATCATGCAAAATAAAGATTAAGATAAAATTTTATCTACGCTTAAAATAAACCCATTATACAAGTTTGCTAAATTTGCTTATAATTTTTTCAAAAGATTTATTGGTGTTTTTTTGGGGGGAAATCCCATATTATCGCATAGTTATACCTTTGTCTGGAAAAAAAAGTGCTAACGTCATGCACCCCTCATTCTAGCTCTAGCTTCGCCACTGTGATGGATTGTTTGTAATTTTTGTGCCTTTTATAATTAGTTTGTCCTAAACAACAGAGCTAGTAGCAATAACCTATATAATCCGTTATGGGTAATCACGTACTCAGACACACGTTAACTCACATCTTTCTCTTGAGTAGCTAGAAATTCATTCAACTTAACGGAAGTATCGAATCCTTAGTACATATACATGCCAAATAAAATATTCACTAACACACAAATTCTTACAGCCATAATTGTAGCGCCCTTATTCATCATTATAGTTATAGTGGGCACATCTCCAGACTTATTTACCGGTAGTACTATCGCACAGGAAATGAGTACTATATAGCACCGGAGAGTGCAGAGAAATCTTGGTATGCATAGCTCGCTCACTTGCCATGTCCACTGCCAGCGTACGAGCCAGCCCGGGACCCAGCGTACGAGCCGGCACCAGAGCCGCTGTGTGGACCAGCGCCGGACTCTGCATATGAGCCGGCCTCGGACCCCGCATACGAGCCCGCTCCTCCGCCGTTAGAGCCTGCGTGCGAACCAGCTCGGGAGCCGGCGTACGATCCCGCGCCGCCGGGCCCAGCGTTCGAGCCGGCTCCTGACTCAGCGTACGAGCCTGCGCCGGATCCCGCCGGTGACGACCCCGCGCCGGAACTCGAGCTGGACCATGACCCAGAGCCGGACCCTGATCCCGAACCGGAGCCGGAGCCGGAGTAGGACCCGGAACCTGATCCGGACGCAGAGCCGCCACCGCCACCGCCACCACCGACGCCGATCCCTGAGCCGACACCCACTCCGCCACCCGTGCCGACCCCGAGATCGCCACCCGTGCCAACCCCGAGGCCGCCACCGGTGCCGACCCCCAAGCCGCCGCCCGTGCCGACCCCGAGCCCACCGGCGCCGCCGCCGCCGAGGCCGACGCCCAGGTCCTTCCGTGCATTGTGGCGGCACTCAGCCGCGAGAAGAAGGAACGACGCCATCACCGCGACGCTGACGATGGCGACGGCCTTCGCGGAAGCCATCCTTCCAATTCCGTCCGTGCGTTCACGCCTGAGATGAGAGATCCAACCGCGCCGGACACCTCCTCGGCTCCTCGCCGGAACAAGACACGCTCTTCTCGATCGGCGACGACTGCTGGCGAGCTTCTAGCGTCTAACTCGATCACTGCGAGATGGACTGGGACCGATGCGGAAGATGGCGTGGGCTGCGAGCCGTTATTTATAGGGCGCGGGTGGAGAAGACGACATCAACAAGCGACGCGGCTAGTGGGTTTGTAATGGTGGCGCGAGCTTGTGGCCTTGGCAGGCTGAAGCCGTTATTTCAGTGAAGCCATTGCGCAGTAGTGGAGCAACGCCATCGCGCAGAGATTGGCAGCCGTTCCGTGCGCCGCTCGACACGTGCGGCGTTCGTGTGCATGATTGGTTGACTCATTGACTGCTAGTGACTACTACTGCAAGACGGCTGGCAGCAATGGTCTAGGTCGAGCTAGTGCTAGTCAATTTAACTGATTTTTTTAAATGGTCGAATCCAAATTTTCGAGAAATTACATCTGGCGCTGCACCCCGCCGCATCCCGCGGCGTTAAGTTCCTGCCGCCGCGGGGCACAACAGCACGAGCTTGGTTCCAGCGCCAGGGCGGGGGGCGGTGCGGCGCCGACCCCGCGCCGAGCGAGCGGCACGGCAGCAGGTCTGTACCGCCGTGCCGCACGGCAGCAGGGTCTTTTTTATTTTTTATTTAGTTTTTCATTTTTAAAAAACTTTTAACCTTTTTGAAAACGACAAACTAATAAGTGTAAGCATAATCACAAGGGAATATCCTAATCAACGACGAAGGAATAGTTACAAGGGAATAGTTTATACATAATCACAAGGGAAAAGTTCATACAAAATCATAGTACTACATCTAAATGCGCCGGCCCCTCTTCCCCCTAACAGCTTTAGCGCCAGCCCAGGTGTAGTCTCGGTCGTACGTCCAGGGGTCGGGAGACGATGTCGCCATGGACGCCTGCGACGAGCCTGCAGTATCCGGTGTCGCTGCGCCGGCCGGTGTCGCTCCGCCGCCGTCGATGTCGCTCCGCCGCCCACCGGTGTCACTCTGTCGCCCGCCGGTGACGCTCCGCCGCCCGCCGGTGTCGCTCCGGCCGTGGTCGCTCCGCCGACCGCGAACTGTGACGGCTGAGTCAAAACTGGTGGTGGCTGTGTCAACTATGACGCGCCAAGCTCGTCGGCCTGCTGCGGGGCGCCATCCATGGTCGCGAGAATGGCGTCGTACCCAAACTCATCCCAGGCCAGCTGGTCCTCGGCGGCCGTGTCGAAAGTACTAGGCTAAGCCTGGAACATAGGAGGAGTGGACGACGAAGGAATATCTGTCGTCGGAAACTACAACGCCGACAGTCTGGAAACTCGTAGCGGATACAACGGTTGCGGCTCCTGCTGTCGAGGCCCAGCTGTCGGAAAAGGCGGCGGTCGCCCTGTACGATTAGAATATAGTATAATCACAAACCCACAATAATTGCGTGCATTAGTTGAAAATAAGGTCTACTGAAAGTACCTGCGCCGGGTGGAGCAAACGGCCGCTGCACGTAGGCTTGCGGGCCCTGCGCCTGTGGGTGCTGCTGTACCCTCGGAGCCGAGAACATGCCGGCAAAGGTAGCGGGCGTCCGCTGCGAAGCCGCTGTCGAGGCGGAGCTCGAGGACGACGTTGGGTGGCGCGAAAGGAGAGGAATATCTACGGCCCCGGCATAGTTCACGACGGCGGAGTACCTCATGGCCGCAGCGAGGATCCTCTCGTACGTGCTCCGGTGCTCCTGAGGCCCCCAGGAGAAGCACTGCCCGATCGCGGCCGATGCGAGCCGCACGGCCTCAGCCAGAGCGTCGTGCTACGCACAAAATTAGAAACACATGTTTTAATGAAAAGTCATATGAATGTAATATGTTTGCAGTATCGTACCTTACTGCTGTGTCGGTGGTCTGGTCTCGACGCACCGGGTAGGTCGCGTTCGGCAGGACCCTGTCGTGGTCTGGACAGGTGGCGGTGGCGGTGGCGGGGTAGCAGGCACGTACGTCACCCGCATCCGCGTCCTTGGTAGGTACCACTGAAGGTACGCTACCCAGGCGGCGGCATCGTGAAGGCGGTGCTCTGTGATGACGTTCTGCTCGTGCGCCGCGGACGCCCACTCTGCCACGTACGGCTGCAGCCTGTCAACGAACGACGTCGCCGCAGGCACGCCCTTACGCGTCCACCTAGCATAGAACATGAAACATAAAATTATTGGCAACTGAATATTTGTAATGGAAAATACTTAGAACTGTCAAATGGTAGCTCACTTGTGCGCGGTAGGAGGCAGACGTGGCGCAGCGGGTACTGGCGCTGCTTGGAAGAGGCCGAACTGCCTCATCACCCGGTGGACGACGTACTCCTCGACGTAGACGTCGAAGACCAGTCGTCGCCGCGTCATCCAGTAGGCCTGGTTTCAGGAGCACAGGGACGAGGGCCCTTGTGGTGCGCGGGCAGCGACCATGGCAGGAGCGTACGACGTCCACCGGACCTGGGCATCGACCATCCGGTCGATCTGACCAATGAAGTCCTTGTAGGCCTTCTTCGGCTGCTCCCTAGCCCAAACATGCTGCAAAGAACGAGAAAAGTTAAGTGAATGGAACTACAGAAGTCATAACGCGAAGAATCACGTAAATGGAGGTCATTACCTTCCGGAGACACCACAAAGAACCCATGGTGGGGAGGACCGCTGGGTCGGTGTCGTCGGCTCGTACTCCGAGAGGTCTGTCCTAGGCCGACTGATGTCGAACCGCTCGTGGATCCACATCTGGAGCAGGAGAGGGCACCCCAGGAGGGTCGCCTCCCTACTCGTCGGCCTCGTCACTGCCGAACACAGCCCCCTGTACGTAGCTGCCAGAACAGCGCTGCCCCAACTGATCTGGGCATCTGCTCGAGGGGTGTGTCGGTGAAGGACCGATACGGCGAACCAGAGAGGGGGAGTGAATGAGAGCCGATAAAAATTCTTCTCGAAGGAGATGGAGGCTCCAACAAGATGAACACAACTTCCAACACACGTCTCCGACTTACTACCCAAGTTGGCCAAGCCCACGCAGCCACTGGAGTGCTACTGGACTTAGGAACCAACTCCCAACCTCACTGACCCGAGAACGTAGCGGAACACAAGACTGACCTACACCGGTCAGGCCGGTGAGCACCACCAGCTAGACCGGTCCCTGCTGGAGAAACCTGGCAACTTCCACAGAACAGCTCTACACCGGTTAGGCCGGTGCAACACACCGGTCAGACCGGTCCAAGCCAGAAAGCCCCAAAATACCAAACAGGCCTACCGAGCTCCAAACTGACCCAAATTCAAAACAGGAGCCACACGGGACAACAGCGAACACACACAAACGTTCACCCGAGCAAAACCCAACAGGGGTCTGCACCGGTCAGACCGGTGAGAGGCACCAGTCAGACCGGTGTGACCTGAGCTCGTCGGGCTGAACAACACCCGCGGGTCAACTCCCCCAAATCCAACTCCTGATCTCCCGAATCACTCCATTGATTTGCACAAGACTTTGGGGATAGTAGGAACACCTCATGGGGAGTCCATAGCCAAGTTTATGTCTACCAAAACTTGCCAAATCAAGAGGAATCGAAGAAATCCCGCCAAGAACTTCTCTAACCCTAGAACACCGAAAGCCCCAAAATCGAGCCCCTTTACTCACGGATTTGGGAGGGGAATCAAAGGGAAAAGAACCACGAAGGGTTCACACATACATCCCCCACCAAATCCCCAAGAGAAAGGTCCTGAAAACACTTCAAGAAATCCACCAAGAGAGGGCTCCGAAAATCACCACCAAGAACAAACGGGAACAACACAACAAAGCCTTGAGGAACCACGCCGAATCATCTATACATACCAAAGAGGTTCATACAAGGTCTAGCTTGCCGCCCGATCATCCAACCCTCTCACAAGATCTCACCATGAAGCTCTCAAGCTAGTCCTATGGAAATCCTAAGAAAATAGGAAGGGAAAATAACAAAGCAAATGAACTAGGGTTCCAAGAGATGGCTGCCATCCTCTCACCTCTTGGGTTATATGGAGGCAACCGAAAGTCTAAAATACCCTTACTAGCTAATTAGGGATACATGCCCCTCGAGGGCAAAATCGAAAATCTTCGTCATCGCTCCATCAGACGGATGCCCGACAACCGCAACCTGCTTAGCCTCGACGCAAGCCTTGCGATCCCGACGCGTGTCCTCCGCTTCGAAGATTCCGGACTGCGTCGTCGCACACCGGTCAGACTCACCGGTCAGACCGGTCTAGAGCTGATGCATCTCCATCTTCAGTTCTTCGGTCTTGGCTTTGTGGATCAACCAAGGACCCTAGTGGTTTTCTGGTGAACCACCGGAAACCCTGCGAACTCGGTGTAGCCTCCGCCAATCTCCACTCATGACTCGGCTCCAACGTAGTCCAGGCTCGACCTTGGTTTTAAGGCTCAACCAAGAAACCGTCCATGACTTCATCTTGCTGTTCATGCCACCATGCGGCCCGCACTTGACTCCGCTGGCCACAGGGTCCCTCGAACGAAGCCTACTTGTCTTCTCCACACCTGGAGGCCTCACCGGCAACGACCTTTCGCGCTTGTTCTTCACCTGCACCAACACCAGTCAAGCCGCAACCTGCACCTGGAATACTTAGCCAAGAATCAGTCCACACAACATTGTCAATCACTCATCACACAAGGAAGCGACCATCCACCGGTCCTCGAACCACACATGGTCCCCAATCTCCCCCTTGATGAGTGCATTGACAACACCCATAATTAGTAACACGAGGAAAAAGAAAAAGAAAAGAAACGAATAAAAAGAAACTCCAACAAGCGATCGAAAGCCGAAGAAAGGCAAAGAGCAAGATCACTTGAAGAAGATAAGTCTCGGACCCCTTAGGCAAGGGCAACGGCTCGACACATCTGAGATAAAACTATGCTCAAGCAAAGAGCGCAAACCACCAAACCAAAACTCGAAAACCACAACGAGCTCCCCCTGCACACATGCAAGCTCCCCCTGAACCAATGCAACTCCCCCTGGACGAATGCATGCGAACCACCTCATGAAACAGAGCAGTTGCATCAGCTTAGCTCTCACCGGTCAGACCGGTCATCCTCACCGGTCAGACCGGTGGACAAGATCGCCTAGCACCTGGGAACTACACTGGTCAGGCCGATGCCACCTGGGAAACTGCCAGAGCTCACAAATAGCTCGAAACCACTTGGAAACCTTCTAAATGCGTGCAGCAAGCCATTTCAAGCTCAAACTTCTCCCCCTTGTTGACAATGCATGAATCAAGCCAAAAATGCAAAACTTTCAACCTAGAGCTTCTCAAATAGACAAAATTCAACATAGGATGCTACATATGTCCAAATGAGCAAGTTCGATACTCTATAGCTTTCTATTGACATCAACTACATGATCACCAAGTTTGACAACCATTGGACGAAGCTAAGATGGGATTGAGCAATTTTGCAAAAATTTACCCTCTCATGAGCAAAGTCCTAAACATGAGCAAAACATGTCAAAATGGCAAAGCCACACAAACTTCATGCTAGGACGACCATTCTAATCATAAGACCATCAAAAACACCCACAAGCACCTCATGTCATGTCAAAGCCACCGAGCCATGTGCCTACTTCTGTATATGAGACTTCTCATTGGTAGACATCATGCAACGGTTTAACACCCAAAGCAAAGTAAATTTAGCACATATGACATGGGAGAACATTTTCCAAGCAATTTACATTTTATTTTCAGATTCATATTTGGTACGTGAAATGTCTTTGCGACAAAAAGGAACTTAAGCCCCTCCACAAGATAAAGCATGAGGGCTAAACATTCATGATGGCAAATGAGCCTTTGGCCCCATATGATCAAAATAAGCTATCCAATCACAAATTAAGCATAGCCAAACCACTAAAACATGTCAAGATCATATAAAGGCATTTACTCACAATAGAGCATACATGTGACAATTTTCAAAAACATAGCCATCAACCATGGATATAAATCATGATTTTCACGAGCTAAGCCAAACTAACCATATCATACCAAACAAGCTCACAATGATATAAATATCATTCCATGGTGAACAATGTATATAAAAGAAGCTTTTCCTAACCAATGCATATGATACAAAATGCATACAATCTAAGATACAAGGATGCCTATACATCATGTTGCATATGCCATGCCAAATGCAAGAAATGCACAAAGGAAAGCTATACATATGCTATAAAGGAGCTCCCACACACAAATCTCACAAACAACTGGCTCCTCGAGGGGAGGCAAAAGGGCTCGACACCACCGGCAAAAGAGCAAAGAAGCACAAACCCACAAGCTCCCCCTAAACACATGCACTAGGACCAAAGAGCGTACAAAGCTCACCCTACACACATGAGATAGGTCAAGGAGCAAAACAAACCAAGTGGCTTGACCAAGGCCACACACTTGAAGGTCACAAATTGAATCACCTTGATCATTTCTTAACAATTCACTTGTCCTTGTCCACCATCCCCGAAAGTGATGTACTTCCATGTCACCACCGGGGTATGAGGCCGGATAACCACCCCCGATATCAACCAGATGTTCTCCGGGCCTCCCACCTGCAAATCAAAACCAAGAGTGAGAGCGAGCAAATGACTAAACACTGGGGTTAGTTCCAAAAGTAGCGAACCAGTGTCGGGCCATTTCCTCGAAAGTAGGGTTAGCAACATTCATCCTACCGTGCCTATCAATACAGCGATCCATCCTGTCAAACCTATTAAACCTAGAACCACCATGAGAAGACCACTCCTGTCTCATTGGAGGAGTATGAGTACCACGAAAGAAAGACCATGGTCTGTAGCCCCTTTGAGACTCAAAACTGTGACCTCTCCCAAACTCGTATTGATCACGAGGTGGAGAACATCCAGCAAATTCAACACCACCAGACTTAAGGTGCCTACCATCTGTTCCACGACTGAAAGGACTGAACTCTCTAGCATCATGACCACGGAAACCAAACTCTCCAGCAATCTGCCTAGCACCAGTCTGACCGGTCACCCTGACCGGTCTGGTCGGTGGTCCTCGGCCAGTAGACTTGCCTCCACCTGAGGCTCTCCTATCTCTCCACGCTGGAACCGTGTACACAAAACCATTTCCCTTGGGCAGTGGCATACGAGACTCAGGCACACCATGAGAAGGGTGGTACATGTCCTTGTTTGCCCACTCCTTAGCCATTCTCGCCTCTCTCATTCTTTTGTAGCAAAACTCTCTCTTGTGACCATCCTTTCCACAATACTCACAATGGAACGGATTGGTTTTGGCTTAGGCTCAGGATTAGGCTCTTTACAAGGCTTCTCACTAGGCTTCTCACTTGGTTTCTCAATTGGTTTTTCTCTCAGTTTAAGCAACTGATTTGGCTTGGGAGCAAACTTGTCTTTGGGTGTGGATTGCGGTGGAACAGGAACATTCCCTTCTCTCTCACCACTGCTCTCACCAACCTTATCAAATCCCAAAGCCCAACCATCAAAGCACTTACAACTAGTAATCATCATACCAAGCTGAGGTTCTTGACTAGATAACCAACTCAGCACTTCACGCAACTTATCATTCTCATCTTGCAAGCGACCAACACATTTTGCAAGATCCAAATTCTTTACAGCATGTACTTCACATGTAGAACAGGAAGTAGGAATAGGCATTTTCAAATTAGCCTCAAGCGAAACAATGCAAGACCGAAGCTCAGCAATTTTTTCATGCAAGCTAGGGCAAGAAGTGCAAGCACCAAGCAAAGTGGGTCTAGATTGCAGCTTAGCCAACTCAACCCTAAGAACATCTAGTTCCTCACACTTGGAGGCATGCTTTTCCCTAAGAGCAGTCAAATCAGTTAGGAAAACAGAGCAATCAACACAATCAACTTCATCAGAAACCATAGGGCTTGCCTTAAGAGAATCAATTTCAAGCTTGCCATCAAGAACCTGTGTTTCTAGCTCAACCACCCTAGTCCTAGTATCTTCAAGCAAAGCTCTAAGCTCCTTCCTAAGATTCTTAGCCTCTCTAAGCATGTGATTGCAATTATCAAGCAAGTCAACCAACTCCTCATTCTCCTTGCGCAAAGAAGAGAGCTCATCACATACCTCATCCTCGGAATCTAAGTCCGAGGCGTCCTTCTGGCTTCTCTTGCTGCTGGAGCTACGAGCCATGCCGCAGAAGTCGTCCTTGAGGCTTAGGCCCGTCACACAAAGGCCGTTGAGATACTTGATGAGGTTCTTCTTCTTCTTCTTCTTCTTCTTCTTCTTCTTCTTCTTCTTCTTCTTCTTCTTCTTCTTCTTCTTCTTCTTCTTCTTCTTCTTCTTCTTCTTCTTCTTCTTCTTCTTCTTCTTCTTCTTCTTCTTCTTCTCATCCTCTTCGTCTTCATCACTCGAGCTTGAAGACGTGTCCTCGGAATCAGACTCGATGTCGCTCGATCTCTTCATCTTCTCTCAAGACCGCGTCTTCTTCCCATGTCCATGATACTTTTTCTTGGACTTCTTCCTCTTGTCCTTGAACTTGTGCTTGTCGTAGTTGTTCACCTCCGTATACTCGATGAAAAAGTGTCCGGCCTTGCCGCATTTGAAACACGTCCTCGAGTTCCTCCTTGAGTTCACCCGGTTCTCGTGCATCCTCTCGAACCGCCTGGTCAGCAACGCTGTTGACGGTTAATAGTTGTAACAAAGTTCGTTTAGACTTGCAAGCGGACAAGTCTCCCGTCGTAGTCAAGGGACCCTTCTTCCCTCGAGTGGTGAACCCAAGGTATCGAATCCGTAGAACAATGTGCAACTCAAGATATTCAATCTAGTAAAGCAAGGAAAGCTATCTTATGAAGAAGCAAGTTGCATCTAATCTACTAACTCATAAAGAAAACAAATCTAATCTACTAAAGAGGTAGCAAGAGAAAGCAAAGAGATAATCAATCTAGAGAATCTAGATCATGCTTATGTTGTAGCTCCAAACAAGATAGATGAAGATAGAAAAGCGAATCTCATTAAAAGCATTTTTAAACAGTGGCCTCCGGTCTGATTCCGAAAACGCCTGCCTTTCGGAACCCCCGTTCTGTCACAACGTATTCCTATTCATGCGGGTAGTCTAGGGCGAGTTCGATAAGAACAAGTTGAAATCACTTTGTCGGTCCGGTATGCACCTCTAGCCACCGCGGCTACAAGAGCACCCTATGCAATCTAGCTATAGACTAGATTGGGGAATAAGCAAAACCAAGAAGAAAACAAAATCATCGAGAAGGCACTTGATCGCTAGAAATCGGATTCACTATAAAAACTTCACCATGAATGATTACATGAACAAGATCACCACCGGGATCCTACCTCGATCTTGATCCTTGCTCCGGAGCTCCGACGTGATCTTCCATTCAAGGTTCCACGTCGGCTAGGGAGACCCTAGACAACTAGCACGACCCTCATCTCCGAGATGGTGTCCCTCAAGCTTCTCTGCTCCTCGGCGGCGGATGACGAATTGATTCCTCTGTGGCTCTTGGTCAGGGGGCTATAAATAGCCCGAGAGGCATCTAGGTCGAAGGGGGGCGACTGGGCCTCGAAACGGGCTGGGCCAGCCGGCCTGGGCCGACCGGCCTGGGCCCACTTCGGCCCAGTTCGTGGCCTCCTTCGCCCGGTGTTGCTTCCCGAGTCTTCTATATCCTCCCCCTTCTGCATGTGGGCCCTTGTCGTCAGTTTCTCTCTGAATTGGATGAAACTCCTTGTCTCGCAAGATTTTACACTTTTCTGGCTAGGTCCTCGGAGTTTTCCATCTTCTCGGGTTGGGTCCTTGGGCTTCTTGGAGTCGTGTTCACTTCATTGCTTGACTTGTACCGGGCTTCAAGGTCTTGTCATGAGGTGCCTAATGAACTTATCCCGGAAGTCTTGCTTTCAACGCTAAAACCCTGCATAAACACTAAACTCCAAAACCGACATGCACAAGTGAACTTGTTATACCACGGGGGTTAGTACCAATGGATAAGATACAAAAGTCATGCCAACACCGAATGTAAACTCATGGCTAGGTTGACGGAATTTCACCGTCAACAGCTCCCCCATGCTTAAACCTTGCTCATCCCCGAGTAAGCCTTTCGATGGATATCATCGTTGCCCTTCATTGTTTAAACCTTGCACTTGATCATACATGAGAAAACATAATGCTCTCAAAAAGTTTAGTTCGTTAAAGTTTCATAATGTACTAGCCTTCATCCCTACGGAGGGTAGATTATTAATTAATCTTATCCCACAAGTATTAACATGCTCCCAAAATTCAAATGGATCTCAGAAATTTTGAAATAAAGAACGAGATGAAAAAGAGCTAAACCAAGTTCACAAATTTAAACTGCCTTGCATCTTGCTCATGAACTCTCATCTCATCTTATCTCTCAAGCCTATTTATTCTACTCCTTCCCCTCTCATAACATTCATTTATGTGGTAGGCTTTATATGGAGCTTTTTGGGAAAGTTTAGTCCTACCAAGATATTATAAATGAGATGTTGTCAAAACAAGACAAGCTTCTCATGGTCTTACCGGGACTCGTCAAAAAGGTCATTGGAAAATAATTTTATATCAAGGAGGGGAAAGAGAAAAATACACACACTTGAGATGGGTGGACATGTGCAAATGGCAAAGAGTGATCCCGAGGCACAAAGGAAGTCCTCGTTATCGGATTGCACATTATTGGAAAATGAGTATGGATCTTTTAATCTTGAAGCCTTGAAACTCCTAATGCACTTTAGAGAATCGAGGAGCTTATGTTATTTTTACTCATACTCACATTTTTTCTTTTCTTTTTTCCTCATACATATACTTTTTTTCTTTATTTCTTTTTCTTTCTTTCTCTTTCTCATTTTTTCTTTCTCATCAATTTTTTTATTTGCTCCCTTTTGAACTCTAAAATTGCATTGTACCTACCTCCTCCCCCATGCTTAGATGTTTGCTCGTCCTCGAGCAAAGAGGTGATAGAGATAAGGTAGGTACCATAAATACTTTTCCTTTGGAGAGATACTTGAAATCTTCAATGTTGGCACCATCTTGCGATCTTCCTTGAATTGATGATCCATTCTCAACGATAGGTTGTGGTCAAGGAGGTAATCACAAAAGATGATATTTTGTTTTAAGGGTGGATATCCGGCGAGGTTTGTGAGATCTCCGATGTGGGGATACACAATGCATGGATAGAAAGGCTAGCAAAAAGATAGATACGCAAAAACGGAATGACCAGCTTCTTAGTCTCGGGCCAGAGAAATCAAGGCCTGAAATAACTCACCCAAAAATAAACCTTGTATACTAAGTTTTTTCACTCAAATATTTATATGGCTTTGGATAGGTAGAGCAACACGCAAGTGGTATTTATGACAAGGTTAGCATTACTTTTAAGAACAAAAATAAATCATCTTTAATCCATCTAAAACTTGAGAGCACATAAAACACTATGGGTCTTTATTTTTATCATAACCTCCGCTAAAGATTAAGCTAGCATTCAGATAATTTCAGATTTGTATTTTAAGAGAGAATTTGCTTAAACATGCATAAAACAATTACAAAGATAAACAAAGCGGCAATTATAATCATATATCATCATGGCACAAACTTTGTAACTTTACTAATGGTAAAAACTTAGTGGTGACTTTATTCATGATGAAAATAAACACTAACACACATGCTGAAATTTAAATAAGAACTGAAAGCACTACGCAAACACAAACAAATATAAGCTGAAAATTAAAGAAAAGGGGGTAAAGGAAAGATAACTAAAGCTCCTCCTCTCTCTAATCTTCCGCCAGTGGTTGATATTAATAGTCTTGGTTGTTGTACCCTTGCTCATAATAGGATTGTGCCTCTCCTCCTATGCATTGTCCAACGGTGCTAAGTGAAGGCGTCAAAGCTCATAAGCGATGTTCGCATTTCCTTCACCCATTTGGTTTGCATTGGTTTAGATGTCTGCAATAATTTGCATGTTTCTTGCAGCGTATCCTCCAATGGTGGCCACATTTTGTTGTGGTTGAGGAAGGTGTGCATATGGCTCCGCAAAGGCTACGTTGGGCACCGCAAAATGGTGGGGGCATGGCTGCACCACTCCCCCATGCTTTCTTTGGTACACCACCGTAGTAAATTGGTGGCGCCGGAACTCCTCCAACATAATTTTGTTGCGCACCTCCTTCTTGGGCCATGGAAGAAACTTCTCCTATAATCCTTCCTCTTTTATGTTTTTTCTTCGCCGGCACAAGAAGTCCTTCCTCTAACCAATCTTTCTTCCCCTCAAGAAAAAAGTCTTAACCTTCCTTCCGAAAGGGGCAAATTCACCTTGGCCACTTTGAGGCCTCCTCTCTCATCTTCACTTATATATTTATCTTTCTTCATATATTCAAATCCTAGGGAAGTCCCGGGTAGGAGATGCTTCGGGCTCCTTGTAATACCCGGTCTCAAAGAGATAGCCAACATGGAGAGGTAACACCCCGAACCAATATCTCCCGAACTCGATGTTGCTTCACAACACCACCGGTTAATCATGAGGTGAGTGGGGTCGATTGGCTTCCTGGCAAAGCCGAGCGAAGCCAATTCAGCTCCGTGTTGGTTATCTTTATCTCTCTTATTCTCCCCCAAAATCCTTTTGCACATCCATGAGTGAAACTCTTGGATGATGGGGTTCCGGATAAAATTTCTTTGTTGCTACGCTTCTCCCGCGATCATACTCCAAAAACCTTCCCATGTGCCTCCATGCACATCCACTTGTTCCGGAGCTCCCTTTTGAAAACCAAGCTATTCCCTAATACATAGGGAACCGCTTGTTCAATCAAGATAGGAGACACTCGCCCATGGGTCTACGATACTAGAATATGCAATCATTTCGAACATGAAAACCAATCTAATCTATCAGGGGTTGTGACCACAGTTTCGCCCTTTCCCTCCTCTCGTACTCAGTACGCGAAGGTATTCATGACTAGACCTATGATGGACACAACGTATTGAATGGATCTAAGGAAGCATTGGAGCTCTTACTCCCTTTACAGCATGGTAGCTAACCTTAAGCATTAAAGTATATTCAACACAAGATGATAGATAGATAATCCAACAAACTATGATTACATCTCAAGATCGATTACAACCCATGGATGAAAGGAGATTAACCCATCAAGGTGCTAGACATAGCACCGTTGATCGCGGTTACCCTTCCGACGGTGTCTTCCTTCTTCTCCACTTGTGGGTGCTTCCTTCGAGGTGGTTGATCTCCCTCCGGAGATCTCCCTCCTCTCTCTCTAGTTTGTGGATGGCCTCTTGGTGCGAATGTCTCTCTCCAAACGGATTGAGAGACTTAGCACTCCTTCATCAAGGTTATGCACCATGGTCATGAGAATTTCCAAGGAGAATCCCTTGTGGGTGTTTGCCGACACTCCGTTGGAGAATTGCACCCAACCTCGGTGCCCCGTATGAAAATCCAAAATGTGGAAAGCTTGGTCGTCTAAGTCGACGTTCGCTACAAGACTCTACTTAAGGCGAGCGAGCTTCTCCTCCTCCTCCTCTGTCGTGATGATAAACCCATTGGAATACCACGGAGCGTGTGGAGAGTGAGCGGATGATCGTGTCGAGCGGTGAGGTCGGACGGGCGACTCCTCCTTACATCCATGAGGTTCGGTGAACCTCATAGACGAGCTTCGTGTGGCCCTCATGCCACCGAGGAGAAGAGTGTCATTCCTCCTCGGTGGTGCCGTGTCCTCCTCCATACTCCAAGGAGACTCGAAAACCGAGTGCCCCCTCAAAGAGGTTGTCGATAAAGGTTTGGACGACGATGATCCCTTCTTCTTGGTGAAAAGGCTCGTAGCTTTCTTCCATGGTTGCAGCACTCTCTCCCTCACAAATAAATATCCGGGGTTTTCAACCGGTAACAAGGTACACAAATATTATTTTGGAGTCTGTACTTTGAGTGGATTAAGGATGTGATTTGTTGCACGAAACAAGCGGGGTGGATGGCTAAGTCTAAGGTGGTTCCGGACTACAAACTAGAGCACACGAACAAAGAGCTGGATGGGAGACTTACCTCTCTCCTCCTCTTGGTTCTTCTCTAATGCACTCATGCTTGCTTTGTTTCTTCGTGACCGCGTGCACCTTCCACGTTCTCGTCCACTCCTTTGCTTGCATTATTGCTCCTTCCACTTGATGATTTCACTTTGACTCACTTCCATACTCCCTTGCCTCACATGCCTCCATGATATTCCTGCAAAACAAAGCCTTGGCTGCCCGCCATGCTTGTCCTTTGTATGTGGTTTGATAAAAGATGTTGGAGGGGCATCCTGTGATGCATCATGGTGCATGTATGGCTAGGTGAACTAGATTGCCTCCCTCTAAGCATGTTTTAATGCTAAGTACTCCTCTAATTTCGAAAATAAAAAAATAAAATCAGAGATATTAATGAGTTCAAATATAAATTTAGATGAGTTTTTAAAGCATTAAAAACAAATGTAAGTCGAAAAATATTTCCGACTACTTTTATGTTGGTCTCAACGGTATTGTTTGCTTCCATTAGTTGAGAGCAAGTCTTTTCCCAGCTTGATCATGGTGGCATAGGTTTAGGTTCTAATTAGATAAGAGAGATTTTGAATAAAATAAAATTAAATGAGGCTTAGAAAAATTCTAATCTTAGATTAACCAAGGATAAAGATTTTTAAACCAACCAAAAGTCAAGTTTCTGGGTTCACGCGAGTCCTACCACGTGCTGAAATTTAAATAACATCTAGATACAAGTCGTGGCTCTACTCGTGTGTTTTTAGCATGAAAAACGAGTCAACCACAACATCATAAATAGGATGAATGGTTGAGTTAGGTTCTGAAATTTTTTTGGTTGTGGTTTCTCGAAAAGAAACAAACAAACACATATGATGGTTATGTAAAGGGTTTATGATCAAGCAATATTCAACCAAGAATTATGTCTCTAATATTGTTCAACCATTCTAAGTCTAATGTTTTGCGTAGTAAAATTAAAAACTGAATTACTTGAAAAGACTTGAAAAACCTGGAATCGGGTTGTCCTCCCGGTAGCTTATTCTTGACTCGACGAAACGGGTTGCCTCCCGCCTAGCGCTTCATTTATAGTCCATGGCTAGACTTCTTCACTTGATTACTTCGGATCAACGCTCTTTGCGAGCGTTGCAATCTTGGGTACCCACTTCCGCACCATCTTGGGCACGGGCTTATTCTTCGGCTTAGTCATATTTTTGGTCTTCACAGGCTGGCTTCGTCCTTTGGTCTTGACGGATGCAACAACTTCCTTCATGTAATGGCTCGACATCTCAAACTCCGGTCCTTTGGTCGTGATCTTCATGGTCTCCTTAGTGCGATCCTCCATCTCTCCCGAACGAGTTTGAGTAGCCTTCGCCGTCTCAGGACCTTGGGGTTGTCTCGGATATTCTCCTTTGTCACCCATCGGTTGTCCGGCAAGTTGTCCCACTTGCATCTCTAGCATCTTCATCACGATGAACACTTCACGTATAGAGCTTCCGACCTTCGTCACCTTGCCATATAATTTTTCAATATTTTCTCCATAGCCTCGAACTTAGTGACGACATCCTCATTGATCTTGGACATGGTCGTACTCCTCACACTCCTTGCATGTGGATCTTGCTTCGACAGCCTTTAGGTGTTGAGCTTCTTTCTCTATCTCCATCTTCTCCATCCTCCTCTTAAGTAAACTGATATGCCACTCAAGGAATCTGGCTCGTATGTATTCATTGAAACGCTCCAAAGCTCCCTCAATCGTCATGCGGATAGTTGAGACCTTGATCTTGAACGACCTTCTGGCATCTTGAAGATTGATGATAGGTAGATCAACAATGTCCGGGGTGCATAGCTCGATCTTGTGCTCCGGTTGTGATTGTTCTCCCATGGGTGGCGGTTGAGGTTGATCTTCCTTTGGACTTGGAGGTGGTGATTCCCTTGGAGATTTTGACGGTCCTTCGACGTTGGCTTTTGAATCTAGGGTTTCCAACCCTTTAGCTTGTGTTGCACGTCTCCTTTGCCTGTAAAGTTTTCCTGGATCATCCACAAAAAGTTTTGGGTTTCTTGGAGAGGTAGCCAACCATCTCCGGTTAGGGTTAGCAAAAACAAAAATCTGACGAAAGAAAAATTAGGGTTAATCAAAACTAGATTAGATTGATTTTTTTTCTTTTTGAGGATGATCAAAGTTAAGAGATGCAAAAGAAAATCAAAACAAAAACTGAAAAATAAGCGATACTAGATTGGATCTTGATTGCTTGTTCCCCGGCAACGGCGCCAGAAAAAGGGGCTTGTTGACGGTTAATAGTTGTATCAAAGTTCGTTTAGACTTGCAAGCGGACAAGTCTCCCGTCGTAGTCAATAGTCAAGGGACCCTTCTTCCCTCGAGTGGTGAACCCAAGGTATCGAATCCGTGGAACAATGTGCAACGCAAGGATTCAATCTAGTAAAGCAATGAAAGCTATCTTATGAAGAAGCAAGTTGCATATAATCTACTAACTCATAAAGAAAACGAATCTAATCTAATCTAATCTACTAAAGAGGTAGCAAGAGAAAGCAAAGAGATAACCGATCTAGAGAATCTAGATCATGCTTATGTTGTAGCTCCAAACAAGATAGATGAAGATAGAAAAGCGAATCTATTAAAAGCATCTTTAAATCGTGGCCTCCGGTCCGATTCCGAAAACGCCCGCCTTTCGGAACCCCCGTTCTGTCACAACGTATTCCTATTCATGAGGGTAGTCTAGGGCGAGTTCGATAAGAACAAGTTGAAATCACTTGGTCGGTCCGGTATGCACCTGAAGCGTCCCCTCATCAGAGGTGACTAAATGTGACACAAATACCAGTCCCAGGAGGCTGGTAACACATTTATTACGACAGGTGGAATCAGTCTTTTACATCACGGCGACACAGAGGGCACGGTAGTGCCAACGCTACAAGGAACAACACAAACGCTAATGACCATACTACGATAGCAAAGGCTTCCATAGCCTCCTCGAGTACCACACCATGGAAGCTTTCAGTAGGGGCCCTGGGTACACAGGCACGGTTGGGT
This sequence comes from Cenchrus americanus, assembly GCA_947561735.1. Taxonomy (NCBI): domain Eukaryota; kingdom Viridiplantae; phylum Streptophyta; class Magnoliopsida; order Poales; family Poaceae; genus Cenchrus; species Cenchrus americanus. Next base: position 68,292,942 of record OX387239.1, on the reverse strand, counting down.
GTAGGGCAGCGACCTACTCGACGTCTTCGGGAATGTAATCGGGATCCTCCTCTGTAAAATTTGTTAGTAAAACAAGGGTGAGCACATATGTACTCAGCAAATCCAACCCCACCCACGGAGGGGCTTATAAGCAGAATCATGCATAGAGTATAACAAGGATCAGGTTAAGGTTCATTTTGCAAACTTACTCATGCAGGGGTTCATTTCAAAAAGGTTTTCGCAAATCATTTTCATAACCAAAGTGACTCAATTGTTTTAGGAAAACCACTGTGGAACTACCGGACTTCCCGCCCGTCGTAGCCCAGGCACACAGCCACACACTTCACCCAGAAAACAACTCACGCCAGAAAACATCCCATCCCAAACACTAGTTTTTGTGACCACACCGTGACTCGTCCAATACCGTGGACACGGCTATTCGAATAGGTTTGACACTCTGCAGAGGTTGTACATCTTTACCCACAAGTAGGGTACCGTCACACGGTCACCTCAGTGCCGGTACGGATCCTATCAAAGCCATTACCCACCTTAGCTAACACTACGAGCCACCACGGAAGCACCCAAGGGGTTATACCACATAACCGGGGCGTACCTCACACAGAGCGTACCCCTGCTCCTTGGTCTCCCGCTGCTCACCCGCACACCCGATGGCAAGTAGATTAACTAGTGGGGTTTATGCTAAGCCGTTGCCAAATACAACGGTCGAGTGGTTGTACGATGATTTGGGTCGGGTGAGATGTCACGCAACCCGGTCCTTAACCGACAAGATGGACAACTCCCAACATGCTCAACCACACAGGTACGAGCTCACCCATACCCCTGACACACACGTCCATCCCGTCTACCCAGTTCTTTACTCATTTTCCAAACATATCCCCCTTTTGTTTTTAAAGCACTCACACATTTTGAAAGTACGCACACATTTTTAAAGTACTCATTCATGCCAAGACAAGGTTCAATCATAGCAATCAAGGGTGGCTATCCTACCATGTTTTTGCAGTAAAACAATATGCAATTTATAAAACGGGTATAGGGTATATTTATAAAACTAGGACAGAAGCATGCATCAAAGGATGAGATTGGACTTGCCGCCTTCGAAGTCTTCGGGGAGTGCCGGCTCGACGTTCGGGACCTCGGGCTCCTGCTCGCGTAGTCGGCTCCAAACTCCGGCTCGGGGTACCTTCCTTCGTTCACTTCGTCGGCTATAGCGTACACACAGGCAAGCATGCAATCAATAACAGCATACACATTTTCTCCGGCTGAGCTCGCGGAAGGTAATAGGGAAATAAATATTATGCAGGGGTTTTGGGTGACGGATGGGTGATGGTATACCCGGCACGGGCGTGGGAAAGGTTGGGCGCGATTTGGATTAAAATCGCGCATGAACCGCCGGGTTAAAGGAGGTGTTTAGGGTCAATTAGGGGCCTGTTAGTATTTTATTATAAAAGGAAAGGACCTAATTATAATATCTAAACCTGACGGGGGTGTCACTAAATAGTCCAGGGGCATAATTGTAAAGGGACAGGGTTGTTTTTGTGGTTTAATTTAAAGTATAGGGTCTGTTTTGGAAGAAGAGAGTGAGGGAAATAGAGGGGGTCGGTTTTGGATAAGTGGGAAAAGGGCAGGGGGTTTTGGGCAAAAAGCCCTTCTTCTTCCTCCCTCCCTCACGACACGAACGCGAGGCGGGGAGGCCGACCGTGGAAGGGGGGAGGGGCGCGGCGACCCGGTGCACGGTGACGGCCGGGAATTGGGGCGAAACGAAGAGGAGGACGAGGGCAACCGATTCCGCTTCTTACCTCGGGCCGGGGTGCTCGGAGAGGCGGATCGACGGCCGGCAGTGGGGCTATTCGCGGTGGTGACCAAAGCGGCACCGGTGGTGGTGATGGAGGGCTCGGGAAGGAGGGGGGAATTGTTCGTGGAGGTGAGGGGCGAGGTGGGGGAGCCGGTCCGACCCTTTTATAGGCGCGGGAAGGTCGGTTTGGCGAGGATATTTTGAGCTTCGCGGAGCTTCAATGGCCGTCAATGGAGGTTCGGGAAAAATCCCGGCGTGGACTCCGGCCAGTGGGATTCTCGGTCATTGCTGTGCGAATTGACCTGTCGTGCAGGCTGCTGTGGCCGTGGAGGGGAGACCGTCGGGGAAGTAATGGTGGCCGGTTTGGAGGTGACAACTCGCTGCCTGGTCTTCGTATGTCAGAGCAATGGAGGGGAGGGGCGATGCGGCCTAGCGAGCCGCGGGGCCGGCCTTGGCGTGCCGCGCCGCGAGGCCGCCGGCCGGGCTCGGCGGAGAGGAGGAGGGGCGCGCAGGAGGGGGGAGTCGCGGCCTGTCAGGTCGTGACCTGCGCGCGCGAGGAGAAAGGGGGGCCGCGCGGGGGGCCTCGGCCTGGAGGCCGAAGGAAGAAGATCGGTGGGGAAAAAGAAGAAGGGAAAAAGAAAAAGGAGAAAAGGAAAAAGAAAAGGAAGAAAAGAAAAAGGAAAATAGAAAAAAGGAAAATAAGGGAAGAAAAATAGAAAAGGGATTCGGAAAATTAGGTGAATTTCTAGAAAAATTAGGAGAAGGAGTTTTGCGGATTTTTTTTTCGGGTTTCTCGGATACCGGCGTCAATTCGGAATGGCGGTGATGGCGAGGCGGACCGACCGGCGGGACCGCGGCGTGCGCGGGGATTCCCCGCACGGTGGCCGACCGCGGCGGCCGGGGTGGCACGCGTGGGTGCGGCTCGAGTGCGGGCGGTGCCGGCGGGATTCGCGGCACGCGCGCCGAGGGTGAGAGAGGGAGACGGTGACCGGGATTCCGAAAGGGGGCAAATGAGCTCATCCGGGACGTTTTGAAAACACGCGTGATTTATTAGGTGATTTATTAGGAGCTAAAAACGCGGGCCTTACAAACCTACCCCACTTAAAATGAATCTCGTCCTCGAGATTCGGCTAAGTTTCGAATAGGTGGGGAAACTCTTTCTTCGGTGCGTCCTCTCGTTCCCACGTAGCTTCTTCCACCCCGTGTCTGCTCCATTGGACCTCGCACACCCGTACTTCGACGTTCTTGTCCGCTTGACCACAGTGTCTAAGATCTTGACGGGCACCTCCTGGTACCTAAGGTCTGGCTGTAGATCAATGGTCTCCACCGTACTTGCTTCTCTTCCGAACCTTCAAACATCGGCGTAGCTGGGAGATGTGGAACACTGGGTGTATATCTGACATTCCTTCGGGTAGCTCCAACCGATATGCTACTGCTCCGACTCTCTTTAGCACTTTATACGGTCCGATGTACCGAGGGGCCAACTTCCCGTGTACTTGAAATCTCCGAGTCCCCCGGATGGGTGAAACCTTGAGGTAGACGAAGTCTCCCGGATTGAAGCTCGCTTCATGCCTTTTCTTGTCTGCGTAGCTCTTCTGTCGGGACTGGGCGGCTCTCAACTTTTCTCGGATATCGGCTACTCGCTCCTCGGCTTCCTTTATAAGTGCGGGCCCGACTAGGGCACTCTCTCCTACTTCGGATCACATCAGGGGTGTCCTACATTTTCTCCCGTACAGTGCCTCGAATGGCGACATTCACAGGCTTGCTTGGTAGCCGTTGTTGTAAGAAAATTCTGCATATGGCAGGCTCTGCTCCCAATCTTTGCCATAGGTGAGGACGCATGCTCTCAACATATCTTCCAAGATTTGATTCACCCTTTCGGTCTGTCCGTCTGTCTGCGGGTGGTATGCTGAGCTGAAGTCTAGCTTGGTACCCATGGCTTTGTGCAGGCTTTTCCAGAACCTAGAGGTGAACTGGGTCCCTCTATCCGAGACTATTCTGCTAGGCACTCCATGCAGCTTCACTATATTTTCTATGTAGAGTTTCGCCAACTTCTCCCCACCATAAGTGGTCCGTAAGGGTAGAAAGTGGGCGACTTTAGTGAGTCGGTCCACGATCACCCATATGGAGTCATGTCCCTTCTGAGTCCTTGGCAACCCTACTACGAAGTCCATACCTATCTCGTCCCATTTCCAAACCGGGATTGGTAAAGGTTGCAACAGTCCTGCGGGCTTCTGATGTTCAGCTTTGATCCTCTGACAAGTGTCACAGTGGGCAACGAACCGTGCAATGTCTGCTTTCATCCCATTCCACCAATACTTCTGTTTCAAGTCCATGTACATCTTGGTGGATCCCGGGTGAATGGAGTATGCTGAGTTGTGTGCCTCATCCATGATGGTCTGTCGAAAGTCTCCATCTTCAGGCACGCATATCCTGTTTTTGTACCACAGGGTGCCTTGGTCATCTACCCTGAAGTCAGGGGCCTTGTTCTCTCCGGTATGCTTGCGGATCTTCATCAGATTCTCGTCGTTTCTTGGGCCTTCCGGATCTTTTCCTCTAGGGTAGGCTGAACACTCAGCTGGCGGACGTAGCCTTGGGGGACGATGTGTACGTTGAGCCGTGCCATCTCCTCTTGCAACTGGGCACTCTTGGGTGCTGCCTTCTCGTAGGTTTTCCGGCTCAGGGCATCTGCTACTACATTGGCCTTCCCTGGGTGGTAGTGAATCTCTAGGTTATAGTCCTTGACTAGCTCTAGCCACCTTCTTTGCCTTAGGTTTAGGTCGGGCTGGGTGAAGATGTACTTTAGACTCTTGTGGTCTGTGTAGATTTCACACTTGTTCCCGATCAGATAGTGTCTCCAGATCTTCAGGGCATGCACTACGGCTGCAAACTCCAGATCATGGGTGGGATAATTCTGCTCATGGGGTTTGAGCTGACGGGAGGCATATGCCACTACCTTCCCATCTTGCATGAGAACACATCCCAACCCTTGTCGGGAGGCGTCGCAATACACGACAAAGTCCCGTTGAATGTCCGGCGGGGGTCGACGCGGGGCCGTGGTCAACCTCTTCTTCAACTCTTGGAAACTTCTCTCTCGGGCCTCGGTCCGGTTGAACTTCTTCTCCTTCTTGAGCAGCTCCGTCATGGGCCGGGCGATCTTGGAGAATCCCTCGATAAATCTCCGTAGTACCCCGCTAAACCTAGGAAACTCCGATCTCGCTCACGTTGGTCGGTTCTGTCGCCGTTGGAGACCGTCTCGACTTTCCCGGGTCTACGGCCTACTCCTTCGCAATCGGGGATATGCCCAAGGAAGGATATTTTCTCTAGCCAAAATTCACACTTGCTGAACTTGGCGTATAGCTTGTGTGCCCTCAATTTTCCCAGCACTACTCGAAGGTGTTGTTCATGCTCCTCCATGCTCTTGGAGTAAACAAGTATGTCGTCAATGAAGACTACGACAAACTTGTCCAACTCTTCCATGAACACCTTATTCATGAGGTTCATGAAGTATGCTGGTGCACTGGTTAGTCCAAAGGACATCACCGTGAACTCATACTGCCCGTAGCGAGTGACAAATGCGGTCTTGGGGATGTCACTTTCCCTAATCTTGAGTTGGTGGTACCCTGATCTTAGATCCACCTTCGATAAATACTTGGCTCCCTTCAGTTGGTCAAACAGGTCATCTATTCTGGGAAGAGGGTACTTGTTTTTAATAGTGACCTCGTTCAGCGAGCGATAGTCTACGCACATCGTCATGCTCTTATCCTTCTTCTCCACGAAAAGCACCGGGGGCTCCCCATGGTGATGAGCTTGGTCGATGAACCCACTTCGCCGGAGCTCGCTAGTCGCTTTTTCAATTCTCGCCAACTCGGGGGCTGCCATCCTATAGGGTCTCTTGGCTATGGGAGAGGTTCCGGGGATAAGGTCGATTACGAACTCTATATCCCCGTTCGGTGGCATTCCAGGGAGTTCTTCGGGGAACACATCTGGGTATTCTCGTACTACTGGGACATCTTCTATGGACTTGGCTTCTATGTTGAAAACCATTATATCCGGCCTGTGTCCCCGGGTGTGGCAGGTGACTTGTATCCCGTCTGGGTTGGTCAGGTGCACTACTTTATTGGCGCAACTTATGAGGCCATGATGTTGGCTTAACCAGTCCATACCAAGGATCACATCTATCCCTTTGGATTTCAGTACTACCAGGTCTGCTAGGAACTCTACCCCACTTAAAATAATCCTTACCCGGGGGCATCCCAGTTGACACTTAATGTCACCTCCGGGCGTTCGAGTTATTAGGGGTGCTTTTAGTAGTACTGTGGGTATGCTATGCTTTTCCACAAAGCTTGAGGATATGAATGAGTGTGATGCTCCCGAATCGAACAAGTATGGTAGCCAAAGCGAGCCGGCCGAGAACTCACCGAGTACTACGCCTTGTGCTTCCTGTGCCTCCTGCGCATTGATGTGATTGACCCGGCGCGTCCATACGGCCGCCGGGGCCGCCTCATCTCGCCGGTTGTTCGTTGTTGTTGCCGAAGTTATTGTTGCTGCGCACTGGCATGCGGTTGGCTCCTGACACAAGTGGCCTTGGCCCGTTCACCGAGTTGGAGTAGGTGGTGGTGGTTGGCTTTTTAGCATAGGGGCAGTTGGCGATGAAGTGCCCGGTTTCTCGGCAGTTGAAACACACTCGGGAGCTGTTGTTGTTGTTGGCGTGATCCGGGCCGGTGTTGTTCGTGGGGGCTTCATGGCACTCGGTTGTAGGAGGGCTTGAAGCGGGCTCGGGGGGCTTGCGAGCTCGTGGCTTGGGATTGGGTTCGTATTGCATGGGAGCTTGGAACCGGACATGGGGTGTCCAAAGTTTCTCGGCCTCCGGGGCCGCTCTTGCTCGCTTGGCCTTGTGTTCCATGAACTTGCACTTGTTTTCCTTCTTCTCTTCAGCCCTTGCTCTCTCCGTGAGTATTGCCATGTTCATGAGGGTGTTAAAGTCCGGGTAGATCTGAGGAGTCAGCAGTGTCCTCAGTTCCGGAGTCAGCCCCTTCTTGAACATTTCTTGCTTTTTGGAATCTTTATCCACTTCCTCGGGGGCATAGCGTGCCAGCTCTATGAACTGGTACGTGTATTCCTCCACAGACATGTTGCCTTGGCGGAGTTCGCGGAACTCGTCTGCCTTCCGCTTCAGTGTGGCCTCCGGGATGTGGTAGCGACGAAACTCCTCCACGAATTCATCCCATGTGATGGCGGAGGGATCCTTGGCTGCGGCGCAGTAATTTTCCCACCAGGCTAGGGCTGTCCCGGTGAGCTGGTGAGCTGCCAGGAGAACCTTGTCGCGGTCCTCACAGTTGAAGGGCTCTAGCTCTCTCAGAATGGCTCTCAGCCAATCGTCAGCATCCAAAGGATTCACCGACCCGCCAAAGGTGGGCGGCTTAGTCCTGAGGAACTCGATCAGCTTCTCGTTCATGCCCAAAACTCGGGGTCTTGGGCGGTTGACGGCGTTGAAGATAGCCTCCATCAGGACAGTCTGGTTGGCTAAGACTTGTGCCAAGTCAACGGGAGGGGGTGGCGGTGGCAGGACCACGTTCTCTCCTCCATCTTCATTTTGGTTAACTTCCTGGTCGTGGAGACGCTCCCTCCGATCCGCTTGCGATCCTTCAGCGTCCGATCGGTGGGTCCTGACAGGGCGCCTGGAAACCATCTGTAAAGAAACGAGTTTTCTAAGAGGTCTAGTTTTATGTGATGTTTAAGTGGATTATATCGGATTTCTTTTTGAAAAGGCAGGGTCTACTCCTGCTGGTAAGCACTCAACAAGCACATAGCAAACAAGCAAGCACAAACAAGTTTTTATTACAAACCAGCGAGGAGGATACATCCCGACTACGCGGGCACACTACACGACTAAGGACTAAGGGCGCGACTTGGACCAGTACAGCTTCATTCCCTGGGGCAGGGTCACTGTGTATGCTACTCGCGAGGTGAGCCATCTTCCGGGGTCGAGTGTTCTTCCAGCGGAATGAGCAACTCGTCATCATTCTCGCCTTCGGGGTTTCCATTTTCCTGAGGCTGTGCTGCGTCTTCGGCGGTCGTCGTGGGGGTTCGATGACTGCTGGTGGTGCTGGCGGGACTTCGATAGTTCCTCCCCATCCTACAAGGGTTGTTCCCAGCAGGACTTGAGCTTCTCCAATGGCTAGAACGGGTGTTCCGCCGTTGGTCCATTCTTGCATGCGTTGGTCCTGGATTCGCCTGAGGCTTTCCTGGGCAACGGCTTCACTGCTTATGGCTGCTGCGGTCCTTGCTTCAGCTTGAGCCACTCGGACTTGGTGCATCCTCACTGTGACTTCGGCTTGCTCGGCCGGCTGATTTGTTCCCTCAAGTGTCTGGCTTGGTCATCAAAGAGCTTGTCCGGGGAGACAAGGTAGGCGACTACGTGGTACAGCAGGTCTTCTTGGTGGCGGCGTCGTTCCAGGTTTCTCATGCGGGCCTGCCAAACTGGGGTTCTGATGGCGGGAGGGAAGTACCTCATTGGTGTGGGGACGAGGTGTTCTTCGTAGATTCGGCATAGGTAGCGGAGGGCTTTTCTGAGGGCCAAAGGATAGGTGTCCCGGTGTCGAAACCCTGTGGCGGTCACGCGCCACGGCTCGATGTTGGTGTGGCGGTTGCTTCTAGCGACGGAGAGGACCACTCTACAGCGAAGAGTGCCGAGTTGCTCGTACTCTCTGCTGTAGTACCTAGGGCGCTCAGTGATACCGAGGCGCTCCAGGGAGTTGATGAGAAGGCGAGCAAAACCAGGCTCCTCCTGGCACACGCCTTGGGTCCATCCATCTTCCGCCATCTGAAAACAAAGGTAGAGTTGAACAGGTTGTGGTGGGGTACAAGAGATGGATAACTTTATTTAGTAGGAAGGTTGGGGTACATCCTTCGGGGTACACTTAGTATTACTAGGACTCAGTTTCTAGCCTAAACACCCTAGTCTTATCCTCATGGTGACTCTTCCTCTAGCTGGATACGGCGCTTCTTTAGTGGAAGATCTTGCTCCAGTATCTCATCTTCAGTCTGGGTCCCTTTGTCCCAGTGGGTTTCTTCGGGTTCATCTTCTTCTGCTCTGGCTCCTTCATCTCTGCTTCTACGCTCCTTTAGTTCATCCCATAGGGCTTTATGGGCCAACAGCGTGCGCTCTCTTTCCCTAAGATATTCTTGCTTCGTGTTGTGCAGTTCAACTTCTGCTATGGTTGTCTTAACCCTTTCCAGTTCTATCATCCGCTCTCGCTCTTTCCGCTCTCGTCGATCCTTTCGCTTCGATTCTTGGGCTTGCTCCTGATAAAGGTGGTCTAGGCCTCTGAGGTATATGGATAGGTGGGAAACTGCCTCTTCTAAGTCTTCTTCCTCTCGTTCTAGTCCTCTCATGCGATCGATCCACGAGCGCCCTCTTCCTCCGGAGGGTGGAAAGAATCCCATTGGAGTCCTTCGGAGGTGCTGTCTATAAACCACTTGTAGCTGTCGCAGGGCCTTCCGAGCAGCCTTGGGGTAGGTGTCGGCGAAGCGAAAACCAGTGGCGGAGACGAACCATGGTTCTATGTCGGGGTAAAGCGTGCTTCTTCCCACAAAGATCAGCAGCTTACACCGAGGGGTGCCGTAGCGTTCGTACTCCCGGTAGACGAACTCTGGCGGATCCCTTACTCCGACGCGCTCTAGGCTGAGTAGCAACAGGTTAGGGAGGCCAGGCTGGACGGGGCAGATTCCTCCGTTCCATTCGGGGTTAGCCATCTGGAAACAGGCAAGAATCAAGGTAAGGATTTGGGAAAAATGTGAGCTTAGCAAAGGAAAGGTTAGAGAAGGCCAGAGGAGGTGTCGTATCCTAGGGGTCATGTCCTACGGCCAACCTACGGCTCTGATACCACCTGAAGCGTCCCCTCATCAGAGGTGACTAAATGTGACACAAATACCAGTCCCAGGAGGCTGGTAACACATTTATTACGACAGGTGGAATCAGTCTTTTACATCACGGCGACACAGAGGGCGCGGTAGTGCCAACGCTACAAGGAACAACACAAATGCTAACGACCATACTACGATAGCAAAGGCTTCCATAGCCTCCTCAGAGTACCACACCATGGAAGCTTTCAGTAGGGGCCCTGGGTACACAGGCACGGTTGGGTGTAGGGCAGCGACCTACTCGACGTCTTCGGGAATGTAATCGGGATCCTCCTCTGTAAAATTTGTTAGTAAAACAAGGGTGAGCACATATGTACTCAGCAAATCCAACCCCACCCACGGAGGGGCTTATAAGCAGAATCATGCATAGAGTATAACAAGGATCAGGTTAAGGTTCATTTTGCAAACTTACTCATGCAGGGGTTCATTTCAAAAAGGTTTTCGCAAATCATTTTCATAACCAAAGTGACTCAATTGTTTTAGGAAAACCACTGTGGAACTACCGGACTTCTCGCCCGTCGTAGCCCAGGCACACAGCCACACACTTCACCCGGAAAACAACTCACACCGGAAAACATCCCATCCCAAACACTAGTTTTTGTGACCACACCGTGACTCGTCCAATACCGTGGACACGGCTATTCGAATAGGTTTGACACTCTGCAGAGGTTGTACATCTTTACCCACAAGTAGGGTACCGTCACACGGTCACCTCAGTGCCGGTACGGATCCTATCAAAGCCATTACCCACCTTAGCTAACACTACGAGCCACCACGGAAGCACCCAAGGGGTTATACCACATAACCGGGGCGTACCTCACACGAGCGTACCCCGCTCCTTGGTCTCCCGTTACTCACCCGCACACCCGATGGCAAGTAGATTAACTAGTGGGGTTTATGCTAAGCCGTTGCCACATACAACGGTCGAGTGGTTGTACGATGATTTGGGTCAGGTGAGATGTCACGCAACCCGGTCCTTAACCGACAAGATGGACAACTCCCAACATGCTCAACCCCACAGTACGAGCTCACCCATACCCCATGACACACACGTCCATCCCGTCTACCCAGTTCTTTACTCATTTTCCAAACATATCCCCCTTTTGTTTTTAAAGCACTCACACATTTTGAAAGTACGCACACATTTTTAAAGTACTCATTCAGGCCAAGACAAGGTTCAATCATAGCAATCAAGGGTGGCTATCCTACCATGTTTTTGCAGTAAAACAATATGCAATTTATAAAACGGGTATAGGGTATATTTATAAAACTAGGACAGAAGCATGCATCAAAGGATGAGATTGGACTTGCCGTCTTCGAAGTCTTCGGGGAGTGCCGGCTCGACGTTCGGGACCTCGGGCTCCTGCTCGCAGTAGTCGGCTCCAAACTCCGGCTCGGGGTACCTTCCTTCGTTCACTTCGTCGGCTATAGCGCACACACAGGCAAGCATGCAATCAATAACAGCATACACATTTTCTCCGGCTGAGCTCGCGGAAGGTAATAGGAAAATAAATATTATGCAGGGGTTTTGGGTGACGGATGGGTGATGGTATACCCGGCACGGGTGTGGGAAAGGTTGGGCGCGATTTGGATTAAAATCGCGCATGAACCGCCGGGTTAAAGGAGGTGTTTAGGGTCAATTAGGGGCCTGTTAGTATTTTATTATAAAAGGAAAGGACATAATTATAATATTTAAACCTGGCGGGGGTATCACTAAATAGTCCAGGGGCATAATTGTAAAGGGACAAGGTTGTTTTTGTGGTTTAATTTAAAGTATAGGGTCTGTTTTGGAAGAAGAGAGTGAGGGAAATAGAGGGGGGGTCGGTTTTGGATAAGTGGGAAAAGGGCAGGGGGGTTTGGGGCAAAAAGCCCTTCTTCTTCCTCCCTCCCTCACGACACGAACGCGAGAGCGGGGAGGCCGACCGTGGAAGGGGGGGAGGGGCGCCGGCGACCCGGTGCACCGTGACGGCCGGGAATTGGGGCGAAACGAAGAGGAGGACGAGGGCAACCGATTCCGCTTCTTACCTCGGGGCCGGGGTGCTCCGAGAGGCGGATCGACGGCCGGCGGTGGGGCCGTTCGCGGTGGTGACCGAAGCGGCACCGGTGGTGGTGATGGAGGCCTCGGAAAGGAGGGGGAATTGGTCGTGGAGGTGCGGGGCGAGGTGGGGAGCCGGTCCGGCCCTTTTATAGGCGCGGGAAGGTCGGTTTGGCGAGGATATTTTGAGCTTCGCGGAGCTTCAATGGCCGTCAATGGAGGTTCGGGAAAAATCCCGGCGTGGACTCCGGCCAGCGGGATTCTCGGTCGTTGCTGTGCGAATTGACCCGTCGTGCAGGCTGCTGTGGCCGTGGAGGGGAGACCGTCGGGGAAGTAATGGTGGCCGGTTTGGAGGTGACAACTCGCTGCCTGGTCTTCGTATGTCAGAGCAATGGAGGGGAGGGGGCGATGCGGCCTGGCGAGCTGCGGGGCCGGCCTTGGCGTGCCGCGCCGCGAGGCCGCCGGCCGAGCTCGGCGAGAGGAGGAGGGGGCGCGCGGGGAGGGGGGAGTCGCGGCTGTCGGTCGTGACCTGCAGGCGCGCGAGGAGAAAGGGGGGCCGCGCGGGGGGCCTCGGCCTGGAGGCCGAAGGAAGAAGATAGGTGGGGAAAAAGAAGAAGGGAAAAAGAAAAAGGAGAAAAGGAAAAAGAAAAGGAAGAAAAGAAAAAGGAAAATAGAAAAAAGGAAAATAAGGGAAGAAAAATAGAAAAGGGATTTAGAAAATTAGGTGAATTTCTAGAAAAATTAGGAGAAGGAGTTTTGCGGATTTTTTTTCTGGGTTTCTCGGATACCGGCGTCAATTCCGGAATGGCGGTGATGGCGAGGCGGACCGGCCGGCGGGACCGCGGCGTGCGCAGGATTCCCGGCACGGTGGCCGACCGCGGCGGCCGGGGTGGCACGCGTGGGTGCCGGCTCGAGTGCGGGCGGTGCCGGCGGGATTCGCGGCACGAGCGCCGAGGGTGAGAGAGGGAGACGGTGACCAGTATTCCGAAAGGGGGCAAATGAGCTCAGCTGGACAGTTTTGAAAACACGCGTGATTTATTTGGTGATTTATTAGGAGCTAAAAACGCGGGCGTTACAGCACCTCTAGCCACCGCGGCTACAAGAGCACCCTATGCAATCTAGCTATAGACTAGATTGGGGAATAAGCAAAACCAAGAAGAAAACAAAATTATCGAAATGGCACTTGATCGCTAGAAATCGGATTCACTATGAAAACTTCACCATGAATGATTACATGAACAAGATCACCACCGGGATCCTACCTCGATCTTGATCCTTACTCCGGAGCTCCGACGTGATCTTCCATGCGAGGTTCCCACGTCGGCTAGGGAGACCCTAGACAACTAGCACGACCCTCATCTCCGAGATGGTGTCCCTCAAGCTTCTCTGCTCCTCAGCGGCGGATGACGAATTGATTCCTCTGTGGCTCTCGGTCAGGGGGCTATAAATAGCCCGGGAGGCATCTAGGTCAAAGGGGGGGGGGCGACTGGGCCTCGAAACGGGCTGGCTGGCTGGCCTAGGCCCACTTTGGCCCAGTTCGTGGCCTCCTTCGCCCGGTGTTGCTTCCCGAGTCTTCTATATCCTCCCCCCTTCTGCATGTGGGCCCTTGTTGTCAGTTTCTCTCCGAATTGGACGAAGCTCCTTTGTCTCGCAAGATTCAACACTTTTCTGGCTAGGTCCTCGGAGTTTTCCATCTTCTCGGGTTGGGTCCTTAGGCTTCTTGGAGTCGTGTTCACTTCATTGCTTGACTTGTACCGGGCTTCAAGGTCCTATCATGAGGTGCCTAATGACTTATCCCGGAAGTCTTGCTTTCAACGCTAAAACCCTGCAGAAACACTAAACTCCAAAATTGACATGCACAAGTGAACTTGTTATACCACGGGGGTTAGTACCAATGGATAAGATACAAAAGTCATGCCAACACAGAAGGTAAACTCATGGCTAGGTTGACGGAATTTCACCGTCAACAAACGCCAGCTCGTCCTCTCCAAGCACGTCGAACTCCTCTTCTGGCAAAGACGTCAAAGAGAACAAGGAGAACATCCTGGTGGATGGGTTAGCGTAAGATTTTCCTTTCGAGCCACTAATGAGGGCGAGACTATGAGAGTCAGTCTGGCCCTCAATCTTGGTTGCCATGCCCCGATCCACCTCAGCCGACTTGAGCTTCGAGAACAGCTCATTCACGGTCAGAGTGTCATACTTCTACGACTCCACAATGGCCTCGAACTTTCCGCCCCAAACCGTACAATCCAAAGAGTGTAAGAGCTTGACAGCCCTATCATGATCATCATACGGGAGCACGTCCACATTGGCCCTCATGTTGTTCACAACCACTATGAACCTCTGAAACAAGGCATCGATGGACTCGCCGGGGAGATGAGTGAAGTTCTCGTACTCTCTCCGGTAAGTCGCATACATCGAAGCCTGAACCTGGGCATTCCCAACATGAGCCCCCTTCAACACTGACCAGATTCTACAAGCCAAGTGCTCGGTGTGCACCCGATCGAATTCAGGCTGACACAAAGCACGAAACAAGTAATCGACTGCCTTGTTGTTGGTGTCAAATATGTCCCTCGATCCTGGAGCAAGGAAGTTCATCGGCTGTACATAGCCATTGTCCACCGTGACATCCCAAAGGATTTGACCCTTTCCGCAGAGGAACGCCGCCATCCGCTTACTCAACATCTGGTAGTTCTTTCCATCGAAGTGTGGAGGACCCGAACCCCATTCCTGGTACGTCATCCTTGGATCTTAGACTGGTTAGAGTCAATCAAGACCCGTAACCGGCTCTGATACCACTTGAAGGACCGATACGGCGAGCCAGAGAGGGGGGAGTGAATGGCAACCGATAAAAATTCTTCTCGAAGGAAATGGAGGCTGCAACAAGATGAACACAGCTTCCAACACACGTCTCCGACTTACTACCCAAGTTGGCCAAGCCCACACAGCCACTGGAGTGCTACTGGACCTAGGAACCAACTTCCAACCTCACAAACCCGAGAACGCAGCGGAACACAAAACTCGAGTCTCACTGACCTACACCGGTCAGGCCGGTGAGCACCACCAGTCAGACTAGTCCCTGCTGGTGAAACTTAGCGACTTCCACAGAACAGCTCTACACCGGTCAGGCCAGTTCAACACACCGGTCACACCGGTCCAAGCCAGAAAGCCCCAAAACACCAAACATGCCTACCGAGCTCCAAACTGACCCAAACTCGAAACAGCAGCCACACAGGACAACAGCAAACACACCCAAACGTTCACCCAAGCAAAACCCAACAGGGGTCTGCACCGGTCAGACCGGTGAGAGGCACCAGTCAGACCGGTGTGACCTGAGCTTGTCGGGATGAACAGCACCCGCGGGTCAACTCCCCCAAATCCAACTCCCGATCTCCTGAATCACTCCACTGATTTGCACAAGACTTTGGGGATAGTAGGTACACCTCATGGGGAGTCCATAGCCAAGTTTATGTCCACCAAAACTTGCCAAATCAAGAGGAATCGAAGAAATCCCGCCAAGAACTCCTCTAACCCTAGAACACCGAAAGCCCCAAAATCGAGCCCCTTTACTCAAGGATTTGGGAGGGGAATCAAAGGGAAAAGAACCACGAAGGGTTCACACATACATCCCCCATCAAATCCCCAAGAGAAAGGTCCCAAAAACACTCCAAGAAATCCACCAAGAGAGGGCTCCGAAAATCACCACCAAGAACAAACGGGAACAACACAACCAAGCCTTGAGGAACCACGCCGAATCATCTATACATACCAAAGAGGTTCATACAAGGTCTAGCTTGCCGCCCGGTCATCCAACCCTCTCACAAGATATCACCATGAAGCTCTCAAACTAGTCCTATGGAAATCCTAAGAAAATAGGAAGGGAAAATAACAAAGAAAATGAACTAGGGTTCCAAGAGATGGCTGCCATCCTCTCACCTCTTGGGTTATATGGAGGCAACCGAAAGTCTAAAATACCCTTACTAGCTAATTAGGGATACATACCCCTCGAGGGCGAAATCGGAAATTTTCGTCATCGCTCCATCGGACGGATGCCCGGCGACCGCAACCGCCTTCAAAGATTCCGGACTGCGTCGTCGCACACCGGTCAGACCGGTGCTCCTCACCGATCAGACCGGTACCCACCGGTCAGACTCACCCGGTCAGACCGGTCTGGAGCTGCTGCATTTCCGTGTTCGGTTCTTCGGTCTTGGCTTTGTGGATCAACCAAGGAACCCAGTGGTTTTCCGGTGAACCACCGGAAACCCCGCGAACTCAGTGTAGCCTCCACCAATCTCCACTCATGACTTGGCTCCCACGTAGTCCCGGCTCGACCTTGGTTTTGAAGCTCAACCAAGAAACCGTCCATGACTTCATCTTGCTGTTCATGCCACCATGCGGCCCGCACTTGACTCCGCTAGCCACCGGGTCCCTCGAATGAAGCCTACTTGCCTTCTCCACACATGGAGGCCTCACCGACAACGACCTTTCACAGTTGTTCTTCACCTGCACCAACACCAGTCAAGCCGCAACCTGCACCTGCAATACTTAGCAAGAATCAGTCCACACAATGTTGTCAATCACTCATCACACAAGGAAGCGACCATCCACCGGTCCTCGAACCACACATGGTCCTCAGTCGGTGATCCTCTAAGCCCAGGGGATCATGCACCGCGACACGGAGTCTCCCGCTGACTCGCAGAACAGCACCCACCCGAACAGCCAGAGCAGGTAGACCTCCAAAAACCTGTCTGATTTCTGGTCGTCGGCATCGTCTGCCATGTAGTCAGCTTGCACACACACAAAGGTCTGTCGTCACATTCATTTAAAATGCATACAAACATTGAAAATTAGAGTTAGAATCACGTATGCTGAACTGCTGGATCCAAGTCTAGGTGGGCCCGTGGGCAGGGTTCACCTTACCGTTGGTAACCGGCCTTACCGATCTGGATCGGTAGCAAAAAAGCTCGGTTACCTCTCTATAACCGAACCTAGCAAATCCTAAAAAACCGCTCTTTTCGGTTTACCGGTCGGTTTCACCGGTTTACCGGACCGGTTTTGCCGGTTTGGAAAACCGCTACTGTTGCGGTAAGGTGAACCCTGCCCGTGGGTGTCGACGAAGGGCACGTACGACGTCGGCGCGCGATCGTTCCGAAGAACGTTCGCGAACCGAGCAAGGAAGTCAACCTGCCACGTCGCGGCGATGTCGATCGGCCCAATCGCCTGCCCAGCACACGGCAGTCCTCCCAACATCGCGGCATCCTCCAGACTGAGAATCATCTCGCCGACAGAGAAGTAGAACGTGTGCGTCTCTGGTCGCCACCGTTCCATGAACGCATCGATTAGAGAGGCGTCGTAGTTGAACCGCGTCAACCGCTCCGCCCGGGGAACCTAAGCTCGTAGCCTGTCCCCTTCAACCAACCGCACAACAGGGAGAAGTCCTGCAGCGCATAGCCGCAAAAAATATTAATTTACTTAACGCAATTACTATTATAAAGAAACATAAATAAATAATAAATATGAATTACATACTTCGAAATCCACCGCGGGTGTATCGGCAACAACGTGCGGGTCATCCGGCAACGTATAGTGCAGAGCGGACCGCTGAGAACAGCTGACACGTACGAGTGGTAGTGCTGGCCCACCGCTTCATCGAACAACTCCGGCCGTACGTACTCCAGCGGTGCAGCCATAACTGCAAAAAAACATAATTTAATCAATTTTTCCAATTATACTAATTTCCTAGAAGTTTAAAACAAATTTAAACAAATTATGTGAATTTAAATAATTTTCTACAAATTTTATAGCAATTTAATCAAATTATGGCAATTACAACTATTTTCCTAGAAGTTTAAAACAAATTTAAACGAATTATGTGAATTTAAATACTTTCTATAAATTTTATAGCAATTTAATCAAATTATGTCAATTATAATTATATCCTAGAAGTTTAAAACAAATTTAAACGAATTATGTGAATTTAAATAATTTTCTACGAATTTTAATCAAATTATGTCAATTATAACCATTTCCTAGAAGTTAAAACAAATTTAAATGAATTATGTGAATTTAAGTAATTTCCTACAAATTGTATAGCAATTTAATCAAATTATGTCAATTATAACTATTTCCTAGAAGCTTAAAACAAATTTAAACAAATTATGTGAATTTAAATAATTTTCTACGAATTTTATAGCAATTTAATCAAATTATGTCAATTATAACCATTTTCCACAAATTTAAAATGAATTAAAATAAATTATGTGAATTTAAATATACCTAAGTTAACTAAACTAAATTTCTAACTAAATTTAACTAAACTAGGTTAACTAAAATAAATTTCTAAACTAAACTAACTAACTAATCTAAGTTAACTAAACTAACTAACTAAACTGGACTAAATTTAGAAACATACCTCACAAGTTCTTCGAAGGGTTGAAAGCCGAAGGTTTGGAGGGAGAAGTAAGGGAGGAGTGAGGGGGCCGGCGGCAGGGGCTCGGCCCCTTATATGGACCGGCGCTGCCACCGCGGCCCACGGCGCCAGGGTCCTGACGACGTGGCCCACGACGCTAGGATTTCCTGATGCCGTGGGCCGTGGCGTCAGGAGTACTGCCGACCGTTGGCGTCTCCCCTAACGTCGTGCCCCACGGCGGCAGGAACTCCTAGCGCCGTGGGCCACGGCGCCAAATGTACATTTCTCGAAAATTTTGATTCGACCATTTATTTTTCAAAAATCATGACAAATTAAATATAAAAAAATCAATTTAACTTGTCAAAACCTACATTGCGTTGGCAGCACGTGTCATCCGTCGCCTTTTAAGCATATGGAACTATGGAACCCAGCAATGAACGTGTAGCACTCTCGGCTCTCGCTCGACCTTGCCGGCCGGTGCAGCTTGTTGCTTGTAGGTTTTTTAGAAACTGGATTAAAACCCAGATCTCCACGCTCCCTGGACAATACAGCTTCTAGGTTTTTTAGAAACTGGAGCCAAAACCCAGACCGACACGTTCCAGGCCGAGCTCGTGCATGACGCGATCGATCGGGGGCACCGGGGGCAGCGTCAGGGTGCTTACTGCTTAGCTTCTCTTCTCTTCTCACGTACGTTTTGTTTTTGGAACATAGCTTCATTCATCGATTAGACAGAGTTGTTACAATCGAGCAGCAGGCTCGCTCGCCTGAAAGAAGCTAGGGGGCTGATGTGCCCATAGAGATCCTATGCCCGAAAGGGAGGCATTTTGAGCACAAATATGAGCAGCTACATTAGCAGACCAGACCTACGTTACTACGTACATGAGTAACTACGAAAGAGGGACAAGGCTGCCGCAAGCTTCTGGACGTCCAGGAGAATTGAGGTGATCTCCGATCTTGAGCTGTGCCTTGAGTGCCACAGGGTGCCACAGGGACACCAGTTCCTTGGAGTCAGTCTCCGCAATAATTCCTTCACGAGTGCCCGCTGGAATGAACCGGACATCTCTGAGGGCTTCCGCTTCAGCAATCAATGCCGAAGCTATTGAATCAAGACGTCGCGCTGAAGCTTTAACAAAAGAACCATCATTGCTGCGGATGACGGCCCCTGTTGCACCAGTTAAGTTGGAGGCTTCAAAAGCACCATCAGTGTTAACGTTGAGGAAACCACTAGGTGGAAACTTCCAGTTCTCTGTTTGCTGCCCAGAGGCTTTCCCGGAGTACTGTAGCTTATCCGACAATAGCTGGAAACAAGTGTCCACCGCCCATCCAATTGCCAATTTCGGATCAATTGCTTCCTTGCCATGTCGTCTATCATTTCGGCTGTTCCAAATCGACCACATACCACACAAGAGGATACTTCGATCTGCAGCTGAGCACACTGAGGGTGCGTTTAGTTCCCTTTTCTATTTTCCTGGCCAGGCTCCCTCCGGCCAGGCTCCCTCTAGCCAGGCTATCAGTATGCATAGTGTCGTTGTTTGGTTGCGTGCACATCCAGAGCCAGGCTAGAGAGATCAGGCGTTTGGTTGCTTATACGAGATAAGTCGCATGAGATAAAAATATTAGAAAATTAAGATTATAATTTTTATTTTGTACAAATACAGTTTCAGAGGACTTATTTTATCTAATCATGTCTTAATTATTAATAAAATACATTAATATCACTTGATATTTACTAATTATACACTAATACATCATTAGTGTGAGAAACAGCTGCATGAGCCGAGCCTGGCTCTGCAGAAACGGCCGTTTCTGGCGTTTCTGGGGATGCAGGCAAGAGGAGGGAAATTGCATCTGGAGAGCCTGGCTCTGGGGGTGGTGCAGGCAACCAAACGCCGCTCGCCTGCACCCCGTGAGCCTGGTTGGCCCAGAAACGTGAACCAAACGCACCCTGAGTCATTCATCAGATCTACAAACCAAGTTCGTGGGCAGAGCTTTGGCATTTTGATACCTATCAGGTCCTTCAGCTTTGACCAGAAGCATCTTGCATAAGTGCAGTCAAGCAAAGCATGGAAGGTGGATTCTTCATCTGCTCCATAGAATTCACAAGCGGCCAATCTCTCAATATTCCTGTGGAAGAGGTTGGCTTTGGAGGGAATAAAATCATGTGAGACTCTCCACCAGAAAACGCGGACTTTGGGAGGTACTTTCATACCCAGATCTTCTTCCAAATAGGATTGTTGTTACTAGCCGAGTGAGAGCTTCTGCCGGATTTGAAGTCTTTTTCCTGAGCATGTTTCTCCACTAAAGCACGGTAGGCCGAACGTACTGTATACAAGCCATGCTTTTCTCGTTCCCAAGCCCACATGTCTTCACTCATCTGCCCAAAGGTATTCTCTGAACTGCCTGGATGTCAATCGGCAGGAGGTTCTGGGCTAAGGCTTGCTGGTTCCAAGCTGAACCATCATCCTCCATCAGGTCACTAACAGCCATTGTTGTTGCTCTAGTTCTCGGACAGATAGGCTTGCGTCCTATAGCCCCCGGAATCCAACAATCATGCCAGATATCAGTTGATGTACCATCACCAATGTGTTTGATCAGAACGATCTCAAGAGCTTTCCGGCCTGCTAGAATGGCCCGCTAGGTATGTGAGGAATTTTTCTTATTCCTAGCAGTCAGGGAGTCTCCTTGGGGGGAAGTATTTCCCTTTCAACACCCGAGCACACAAGGAGTCTGCATTGGTCATAGTCTCCACCCTTGTTTACCAAGCATAGCGATATTGAAAGCCTTGACATCTTTGAAACCCATCCCCCATGACATTTTGGGGGAGTAAGTTCAGACCACCGTCGCCAATGTAACCCTCGGCGATCAACTTTGCTGCTCCTCCAGAAATTTGATGTAAGGTGATCTTTTGGCAGGTTGCAGGGGATAAGACAAAGCAGCCCATGGAGTATGTAGGGATCGCCTGTGCCACCGATTTGATCAGGGTCTCGCGCCCTGCACAGCTTAACAGTTTCTCCCCCATCCACCCATTAGGCCTTTAATCTTGTTAGGGATGTGCTCAAAAGCTTCCTTCGTACTGCGCCCCACTGCAGTTGGGAGTCCAAGATATTTCTCACAAAGCGCTTCAGTCATGATTCCTGTGGAGTCCTTCATCTCTTGTTTCATTTGATCATCACAGTTAGCTCTAAAGAAAATTTCCGATTTTGCCATATTCACCATTTGGCCCGAACCTTGATGATAGGAGTGCAAGATCTCCCTCAACCTTTGCCCCCCTCTCTCGCTGGCTTGAGTGAACAAATGGCAGTCGTCGGCAAAAAGCAGGTGTGAGACCCATGGAGCATGGATCCCTAGCCGAACTCCTTTGGAAAGGAATAGAGGTCATGTATTCTTGAGCATACAAGAAAGCCCTTCAGCACAAAGGAGAAAAAGGTAGGGGGAAATTGGATCACCTTGTTTGATGTCACGGGTAGGTTTAAAAGCCACCGAGAAGTGGCCATTCACCCTGAAAGAGAAGGTCACCGACTCCACGCATTTCATGATCAAAGACACCCACGCCTCCTTGAAGCCGAGATGTAGCATGATGCTACGCAGGTATTGCCACTCAACACGATCATAGGCTTTTGCTATATCAATTTTCACAGCGCAAGCTCCTGACTTTCCTTTCTTGTGCTTCAAGTAGTGAATTAATTCATAGGCAATCAAAGCATTGTCTGTTATGAGCCTCCCAGGAGCGAATGCCGATTGTTCCTCTGAGATAATGTCATCTAGAATCCCACGAAGCCGGTTAGAAATCACCTTTGAGCAGATTTTGTACAACACATTACACAAAGCAATTGGTCTGAATTGTGTGACCTCTTCAGGGTTCTTGACTTTTGGAATGAGAACAAGGACTATTTACTATCTCCGGCATATCCCCACCATTAAGAAAGGTCAGCACCGCATGACATATATCATCCTTCACCATAGACCAATGTTTCTGATAAAACCCTGCAGTAAAGTCGTCTGGGCCGGGCGACTTGTTTGGCTTCATAGATAACAAGGCCTTTCCCACCTCTTTTGCAGTGAATGGGGCGCAAAGGAAATTGTTCATCTCATCAGACACCTTCCTCGGGACATGCCGTAGTACCTCCTCTGGCCTTGTGTCGTCTTGAGCAGTAAAGAGGCGCTGGTAGAATTTCTCCGTCATAGCCTCCAATTCCTCCTGCTGAGAATAGTAAGTTCCATCGGCACGTTTCAGAGTAATGATTTTATTCGCCCATGAACGCTGCTTAGCTTTAGCCTGAAAGAAACCTGTGTTATTGTCACCATCACGCAACCAGTCCACACGCGAATGTTGTTTTTCCATCACCTCTTCACGGGCCAGCAGTTCTGCAATTCGTCTTGCAATCTCTCGTTCCTCTCTGGTTGGTCCGCTACGGATTGAAAGGTGTCGTAGCTCGTCTAGTCTACGTCGCAGGTCCTTTAGCTCATTGCGAACCGAGCCAAAAACCTATATGTCCCAACGGCGCAATACTGATCGAAGACCACCCAGATTGCCTTGCACATGTAGTAATGACCGGCAACCCTTCTCCCACGAAGCAGCAATGCTATCATCATAGGCCGGATGCCGACGCCACATGTTCTCATACCTAAAAGGTCGTGCACGACAGGAGTCGTGTGGGGATACTAATCATCTCAGCTCAGTCTTGATAACACAGTGATCGCTCTCAGTGGTCTGTACATGAGCAACAGACGTAGCACCATACATATCGAGCATTTTCTCATCAGCTAGTGCACGATCCAACCCGGCCTTAATAGTGTTCTCGGTCTCCCTCCTGTTATCCCAGGTGAAAGGTACGCAGAGTAGCCCAAGTCAGTGAAGCCACAATACTGAATGAGTTCCCTGAAGCTCTCCATCTTTCATTCCTCCCGGTCATTGCCACCAAATTGTTCATGATCGAAAAGAATTTCATTAAAGTCTCCTGCGCACAACCATGGAAGATCAGACTCATTTCGTAAGAAACGAAGCATTCTCCAAGACTCCTTTCGTTGGGATCTCCTCGGGTCCCCATAAAATCTAGTAAAACACCATCGCTTTCTTGCCGCATCATTCTTAGTAGCCCTCATATCAATGTGATATTTTGAATAAGATTTCAGGTCTAGTGAGATCTCATTTTTCCACATCACCACAAGACCTCCACTTCGCCCATCAGAGTTGACCCCAAAAGAATTTGGGAAGCCAAAATTTCTCTTCAAATATTGGTGGCGCTCATTTTTGTTTCCGACAAGAAGAGCACCATGGGATTATGCATATCCACAATATTGCGGAATTCACGAACTGTCTCGGGCCTCCCACAGCCCCGACAGTTCAATCATAGAAGACTCATTGTGCCCGGCGAGAGCTGCCATCTGCAGCCACCGCCGATCTTGCAATTGTGTGAGTATTGGACATCTTCTGGTTCTTCGTCAACTCATCCTAAGCTGCAGGGGAAGAGCTCGGGGTCTCCCCAACCCCATGGAGTTGGTTCACTCTTGAGGAAACTAGCCCTGTCAGGACAACGGCCAAAGAATCCACAGCGGGTAAATTAAGGTTCGGAGTTTGGGAGGAGTCCGAACTAGGGTTAGCTGTTTTTGATTTCCTCTTCCTGGGAACGCGAGTAGGGTTTGCCTTCTCGGCCTGAAACAACTGCCGGTTCGCCGGTGTAGTCGTCTTGCCAGCTGAAGATGTATCTCCCTTGCCCTGTGGTTCAACTTTTTTCAATGGGGAGGAGACCTCCTCCTCCTCTCTACCTAGGTCATTTGTGCACTCTCCAATGCGGGCAGCCTTCTGCACATCTGCAGACCCAGACGGATATTTCGAAGTCGATGACGCTGCACTCCCAAACGTGTCAGCCGCGGCATCCGAGAAGCTTTGCATCTTCTTCTTCCTTGTGTCTTGTACCCTTAGCGGCTTGTCTTCGTACGACAGCTTGCCATCAGCATTGCAGATGAGGGGCTTATCACATTCGAGGTGTGAATGCCCCATGATGCCACAGGATGAACAGAAGTAAGGAAGCTTTTCATATTGAATGTCAAACCACTCATGAGCTACCTCCTTCTTCACCTTCAGCATTATTCCCCGGTGGATAGGCTTAGAGAGCTCAATGGAGACACGAGCGCGAAGATAAGGGCCGCTGGCCTTGCCATCCTTGTCCACGTCCATGCTCCTCACAGTACCGATGAGGCCCATGGCCTGTTCCCCTTGATCTTATTCATCCACCCCAATGGGAGGTCGATGATCCTTGCCCAGATGTCCATCTGATCAAAACGGATCTCCGAAGGTTTCAGGCTCTCATCGTAATCGCGCGGGACCACAACATGTTTTCCTACCAGCCACGGAGAGCCATTGAGTGCTCTCTCCATGTCCTGCTTGAAGTTTAATTCGGCCACAAAGAGATTATCCTCATTCTTGCCGATCAACCTTATCTTCAGGCCGGCAGGATTGCCCCATGCCGGTTCCATCACGCCCTGGATTGCTTGGGCATGCACCGTCGCCGGTGAGAGGACCTTTCCAAGAATAGCCCACTCCACCGTAGGGTTCGCGTCGCCGGCTTCATCATCATCGAAAGCTAGAACCTCTTCCTCCTCAGCCGTGAGATCGAGGTTTTTCAGCAAATGAGTGACGTTGTCGTCCGGCTGTGCAGGAGAGTCCCTGCCAACCGAGGCCATGCCTACAGATCGCAGGGAAAGGGAAGATGCGTCGCACAACTAGATGCAGGCGAGCACACCAGGGCAGTCCCAATCTAGGGTTCCTAAGCGGCGCGCCCCTAGTGGGAAGTCTGTGGCCGACAGCGCCGGAGCGGCTAACCGGCGATTTGCGGTGGCCGCCACCAACTGGGAGCCAGTAGGCGGGGCGGGGATGCTGGCGCCCGGGTGGACACCGGCGGGAGCAAACCTGGATCAGCAGAGAAGCGATCTAGGTTGGAGTCGGGACTGCAGTTGCCATTCCAATCGCCTTCCGAGGTCTCCGGATATCACGGAAATCACGCACCCTCGTTGCAGCAGTCCCGCCACGCCGGTAGTTGGGTTCTCACGTACGTTCGAGAAAGCTGATCAGCTCGTGTTCGTGCCTGCATAGTATATATCTGAATTATCCAGATGCGAGATTTGACTGATTTGGTAGTGCAGGATTATTGCTTGCGGTTGCGGAAGTGGTCTCTCGTGCGTGCACGTCATTTTCCGTCGACATTCGTCAACCTTTCCAGCAGACTTTGCACTTTGCAGGAGTGCCTTCAGGACACGATTGTTGGTCGGAACTATCCAATTTCACTTATGTGGGCCACTGGGCCGCATGGAGCATGCATGCTCTGAGAGCAGACTGGGGCACTGGGCTCAGTTTATGGAGTAGCTCTTTGCATCTGCACTTTAGTATATACTTCACAGTTTTACGTAATCACCACATTCTTTGAGAGCACGGTTTTTATTTTAGCATTTGCGCTGAATTTCAAAGCTGCAGCTGGCTGGGTTCTGTGAACTTTGGTACCTCACCCGTCATGTAGATCTCACTAGCAAGCATTTCCATATCTTCATGTGGGTGCTATGAAGTGATTTAAAAAACCCTGCTTTAAAGGGGAAAATCATAACACTCTCTATATTTCAAATTACTTGTTGTTGGCACCTTTTCGGGTCAACAAGCATGCGGAGGAGTTCCTTACAGTGCCTCCACACCATACCGGTCAGACCGGTGTCACCGGGAAGATTTGGCGAAAGACCAACGAACGTCGCCCGGGCTGGATCCCGTCAGGGCGGCGCACGCAGGGTTGTCCTGGGCTCGGTAGGCCAGCTAGGACGTCTTCAGACATCACGGAGATGAAGGAAGAACAGCATGTTAGGGTTGGAAATGTAGGGTACGATAAAATTTGATAGATTCGATCGTGGATACCTTCAATCGGCTATGACCCTTTATATTTACAGGGAGGGGAGGTTTTGCCCCATTAGGAGTCGAAACTCTTACAAAGGCGTGTCAAAATACAACTCTTAACTCGTATTTGGCAGGGTAGGGCGGTCTAGCCGGCCCCGGGACGCGGTCTAACCGTGTGCCCGACGTGCAGACCTTCCGGAAGCCATATCTCCCTCACCCGGATTCCGATTTGGACATTCTATATATGAATCTTGATCTACTCGACGAGTCCTATCCATTGGTGAAGTCCAAATTGACTTTTGAGGAAATTGACCAAGGCAGTCAAACCAGGTGACGAGGGCCCGGATTAGGGCCCCCTTTTAACGGTGAAAGGATCTTCCTTAAACATAAGGTAACCCAACACCATTGACAACGTGAAGGCCAATATTGACAATGTCAAGGCCAAGATTCAAGACAAGAGGACCGAGGACCCCGGTCAAGACCCACACTGGCAAGACGTCCAGTCTTCAGCCAGTTGGCTGCATCTCCGACTAGTTCTCCACTACTGGGATCCCTATGACAAGTCTCCGCCTCGCACGACCACCCTCCGACTCCAACTGGTACGTGGGCCATGACGCACGGCGTGAGCACAGGGCGCGAGCACCAACACCGACACATGTAGGGGAACGGTTCCCCACGCCATGCAAGTACAATAGCTGGCGGCCATGCAAGCAGCTCACCCCCGACAAGAGCCTTAATGCTAGCCTGACCGGCTGCGCGGCCATCTCATCACCATCATCTCCCACTCTGCTAGACGCAATCTCAGCTCGAGGCACTCAAGCACCCTCTACGACACACACGGGCCTAGACTTAGGCTTGAGCGTGGCGGGCTAGTCAAGTACTCGGGCAGGCTAAGGCAAGCACAAACTACTCGGAGGAGAAGCCAGGCATCCCGAGATAAACAGTCACACCCGGCCACGCGGCGGCTCCCACGACCAAGCATCGCGACTCAGCTTCAATGCGTCCTGACAGACAACGATGTGCGACGGGACATCCTAGCAACCAAGCACTGTACCTCTTTCTAACCCTCTCCCGTCCGGCTTGTATCCCCTACTACAAGCACTCCTAGCTCGGGAACACGGCAACTCGACACCGGACCGGCCCCCGCCCGGAGGGGGGCGAGAGGGGCGGCCGCCCCGGGCCCCCCAATCCCGGGGGCCCCACCCTAGGTATTAGGTATGTATATGTATTATACCGTGTGTGTACGTCGTAGTATTTAGGGAATGCGAAACGTCGAACAATCAAGCAAAAAGGAAACGTAGGATGCCCCCCTTGCCGTGGTGACTCCTCATTCCAATCTATTGCGTGCTCGGTGCTTCCTTCCTTTCCGGCGACTAGCGCACCGGCAGCTCGGACATCCGGAGACGGGAGATGGCCGGGACGACGCCGGCGACTCGAGCGTCCCCGCCGCATCGCTACGCCACCCAAACGCCCGGGCCCGCTTTTGCTACTCTATCCGCGATCGCCCATCCGTCCGTTGTCTTGTCTTTGAATGCATGAAGCGGTGAAGGTTAGTTCTTGTTAATCTGAAATTCTAAGTAAATTGCATTACCACCGATAAGTGATCAACAATCGGCAAGCTGCGTGCATATCTGACACATGAATCATTTTTATTTAGTAGCAGGCAAGTAGACTGACTTTGAGTGTTCAGCCAGTATTCAGGTAGCATATCGATTAGAGTTCTTAGACTAGAATATTAGAGAAGTGGACATTCATCCTAATATTTCTATTGCCTATGGTATCCTATTTACTGTGCCTATCATTGCACCATCAACGGAAAGAAGCTTTTCAAAGTTGAAGTCATTGAAGAATTATTTCATATCCAAAATATCTCAAGAAAGGCTAAATGATTTAGCAATTCTAAGCATCGAGAAGAAATTATTATATGAGATCAATCTTGATGCCATTGTCACGGACTTTGCATCCAGAAATGTTAGAAGAAAAATTTAAGGTATTATATGCAAATTGCTTTATATAAATATTTTTTCTTGCTTTGCGTCTTTGTTAGTAGCATTTATATATATATATGTACATCTAATTATTATTATTGTTATTATTATTATTATTATTATTATTATTATTATTATTATTATTATTATTATTATTATTATTATTATTACAAAGGGCCCCTTACTTAGTGTCTCGCCCCCGGCCCCAAAAATCATAGGCCCGGGCCCGCACCGGACGTAGGGTATTACTCCTCGGAGGCCCGAACCAGTCTAAATCCCGTTGTCTCCTGTGCTAACCGTCCGAGCCCGACACATGATCGATACAAATTTACTACCAGCGGTAGAGAACCCAGACAATTGGCGCGCCAGGTAGGGGCACATCTTGTGTCTCGACGAACTTCAGCGGATTGGATGGACGGTCGCAGGGTCACACTGACTGCTGGGGCCACTCTGCGCTTCGGCTCCCTCGGTTTCATCTACACCGGGCCAGCGGAGTCTGTCACCGGGCGCACCTTCACCCGACCGCCTCGTCCCAATGTCCTAATGGGGGCTGCGGGGCGCGAGGCTTTCGTCCGAGGCTTCTCGGACGAGATCATCATCGGCATGTTGGGGCCTAACCCAACGCAGGAGTGTTTTAGGCTCGCCGCCTACTACCTCACCGACCTCGCCTTCCAGGCTAGCGAGGACGGGCCGCTGGCCTGGGGGGAGTTCATGGAGTGGTACACCATGATGTACCCCCGTGGACAACCCGGCCTCCCGGATTACCCGGTGACGACTACGTCAACAACCTCCGCGCGACCAGCGCCACCCCTGGGTCTGCGTCGACTCAGAGGGCATGGACCACGCGACAACATGACCCCACGCGGGAATGCAACGTCTGCGTGGCCTCCGCATCGAGCAGCTCCGAACCGAAGCCGGCTCCGCGCCACCGTGCCGCCGACGCCCAACGGCGGGCGCGACTCGACGAACTCGCGGAGGCGAGGCGCCAGCTCGATGAGGAGCTGGCCCTTCTTCACCAAGAGCTGGGCATGGATGCCGAGCCCCGCGGCCGACGGCCTGCACAAGACATCCCTGTGTAGGAGGGGCCCCGAGAGGGGAACGGCGACCGACGCGAGCGTCGTCCGTCCGACGATCGGAGCCGCACGGCCGCGCACCAACGCCACCGGCACGCGGGCCGACGCGCGACAACAACAGACACGCCAACAAGGGCGCGAACGTCGATGCCAACGCCAATGCTGACGCTCTGCCACTCTTCCGGCGGGCGTCGCAGAACCTTGCCGCTGCAGCCATGCTGCTGCGCGGCTGCCCAGAGGCAGCGACCTCCGAGGAGCGACAGGTGCGCCAACAACTGAAGGCGTTGCTCGAGGTGGCGGCGGCGCAACAAGCGGAGAGCTCGGCCTCACGCCAGCGCTCGGAACGCGGGTGGGCGGGAGCACCATCCGCACACGGCCCAAATCCACCTCCTTCCCAGCATCGAGAGCGCGGGGAGGGAGGCGGAGCCGCGGCATCGGCGGTCAGGAGCCGCCTTGGGCCCAACCACGACGCGCGGAACACCATCGAGGCCCGACGACGGGCCGAGAGCATCGACAACCAATGCGATAATCGCTCACGCCACCACGACGACCGTGGGCGCGGGCAGCGCCACGACAGCGACGACGACCGTGACCGCAGTTGGTCACCGAACCAGAGAGGTCCACGAGCCTTTGGCCAGAGCATCCGCGACATGAAGTTCCCTTCACGCTTCCGTGCTCTGACCAACGTGCCAAGATACGACGGAGACACCAACCCCAGCATATGGATCGAGGACTACCGGCTCGCGTGCCATGCCGGGGGAGCGACAGACGATCTCTTCGTCATCAAGAACCCGCCGCTCTACCTCGGCAACTCCGAGCAGACATAGCTCGAGCACCTACCGCGAGACAAGATCAACGACTGGACCGACCTACGTCGGGTCTTCGTCGGCAACTTCCAAGGCACCCACATGCGCCCCAACAAGCAGTGGGAGCTGCGCAACTGCAAGCAGCAGTTAGGGTAGAGCCTCCGCGAATACATACGACGCTTCTCCAAGTGCTACACCGAGCTCCCCGATGCGACCGACAACGACGCCATCTCTGTGTTCCAGAACGGCACGACGTGCACGTCCCTCATCCACCGACTTGGGCGCCGCATGCGCCGCACGACTCGTGAGCTCCTCGACATCGCGAGCAACCACGCCGACGGTGAGGAAGCAGTCGCCGCAATGCTCAACACCCCTCAAGGCAAGGGGAAACAAGTCGTGGACCACAGCAAAGGGACGTCCTCGTGCTTCAAGAAGAAGAAGAAGAACGACAAGTGCCACCGCGATGACAACTTCGTCGTGGCAGTAGAGCACAAGACGTCGCGCCCCAAGGGCAACCCGACCAAGCCTGCACCGTCCAAGGACCACTTCGAGAGGCTCCTGGATGAGCCATGCCTGCACCACGAGGTCCCCGTCAAGCACACGCTAAGGGAGTGCCGGCTCATGAAGAACTATGTCAACGGCACCCTCAAGCCAAGAACGACGGACCAGCCCAAGAAGGGAGGCCCGTCCCCCAACAACGACGACGGCGCGGGGGTTGCGTACCCGAGTGAAGACGGTGCGGTGCACATGATCTTTGAGGGATCTCCGGCAAGACCCTCAAGGCGGTGTGAAAAGCTCATCCGATGAGAAGTCTTCAACGCCGACGTCGCGAAGCCGTCCTATCTAAAGTGGTCGGAGGTTCCGATAACCTTCGACTGTGAGGACCATCTCGACCACGTGCCTCAACCTGGATCCTACCCACTAGTGGTAGCTCCCCTATTCAAGTCCAAAAGGGTCCACAAGGTCCTAATGGATGGGGGGAGCGGGATCAACATGCTCTATGTGTAACCGCTTGACGACAAGGGCATCCCGCGGTCCGCACTGAGGCCATTGACTGCGCCATTCCACGGGGTCGTACACGGAATGGAGATGCTCCCCATCGAGCAGATCGATCTACCCGTCACGTTTGGGGATGTGCGGAACTTCCGCACAGAAACCCTCACCTTCGAAGGGTGGGGTTCTCGGGGACGTACCACGTGATCCTCGGGTGGCCGGCATACGCGAAGTTTGTGGCCGTGCCGAATTATACGCCCATGAAACTGAAGATTCCCAGTCCGAAGGGGATCATCACAGTAGGGCCAACGTATCAGCGCGCATACGAGTGCGACGCTGAGTGCTTTCAGTTCGCTGAGGCAATCATCCGGTCTGAGAGGCTCTGCGCCGAGCCTCGATCCGAGGACCAGGATGTCCCTGTTGACGGTGAAATTCCGTCAACGTAGCCATGAGTTTACCTTCGGTGTTGGCATGAGTTTTGTATCTTATCCATTGGTACTAACCCCCGTGGTATAACAAGTTCACTTGTGCATGTCGGTTTTGGAGTTTAGTGTTTATGCAGGGTTTTAGGGTTGAAAGCAAGACTTCCGGGATAAGTTCATTAAGCACCTCATGACAAGACCTTGAAGCCCGGTACAAGTCAAGCAATGAAGTGAACACGACTCCAAGAAGCCCAAGGACCCAACCCGAGAAGATGGAAAACTCCGAGGACCTAGCCAGAGAAGTGCTGAATCTTGCGAGACAAGGAGCTTCGTCCAATTCGGAGAGAAACTGACGACAAGGGTCTACATGCAGAAGGGGGGAGGATCTAGAAGACTCGGGAAGCAACACCGGGCGAAGGAGGCCACGAACTGGGCCGAAGTGGGCCCAGGCCGGCCGGCCCAGCCCATTTCGAGGCCCAGTCGGCCCCCTTTGACCTAGGTGCCTCTCGGGCTATTTATAGCCCCCTAACCGAGAGCCACACATCAATCAATTCGTCATCCGCCGCCGAGGAGCAGAGAAGCTTGAGGGACACCATCTCGGAGATGAGGGTCGTGATAGTTGTCTAGGGTCTCCCTAGACGACGTAGGAACCTTGCATGGAAGACCACATCGGAGCTTCGGAGCAAGGATCAAGATCGAGGTAGGATCCCGATGGTGATCTTGTTCATGTAATCATTTGTGGTGAAGTCTTTAAGTGAATCCGATTTCTAGCGATCAAGTGTCTTCTCGATGATTTTGTTTTCTTCTTGATTTTGCTTATTCCCCAATCTATACTTAAGATAGATTGCATAGGGTGCTCTTGTAGCCGCGGTGGCTAGAGGTGCATACCGGACCGACCAAGTGATTTCAACTTGTTCTTATCGAACTCGCCCTAGACTACCCGCATGAATAGGAGTACGTTGTGACAGAACGGGGGCTCTGAAAGGCGGGTGTTTTCGGAATCGGATCGGAGGCCACAATTTAAAGAAGCTTTTAATGAGTTTCGCTTTTCTATCTTCATCTATCTTGTTTGGAGCTACAACATATACATGATCTAGACTCTCTAGATCGGTTATCTCTTGCTTTCTCTTGCTACCTCTTTAGTGGATTAGATTAGATGTGTTTACTTTATGATATCTTAGATTAGATGCAATTTGGTTCTTCAATAGATAGCTTTCTTTGCTTTACTAGATTGAATCCTTGCGTTGCACATTGTTCCACGGATTCGATACCTTGGGTTCACCACTCGAGGGAAGAAGGGTCCCTTGACTACGACGGGGGATTTGTCCGCTTGCAAATCCATATGAACTTTGATACGATAATCTACCATCAACAAGCCCCTTTTTCTGGTGCCGTTGCCGGGGAATAAGCAATCAAGATCCAATCTAGTATCGCTTATTTTTCTGTTTTTCTTTTGCATCTCTTAACTTTGATCATCCTCAAAAAGAAAAAAAATCAATCTAATTTAGTTTTGATTAACCCTAATTTTTCTTTTGTTAGATTTTTTTTTGTTTTTGCTAACCCTAACCGGAGATGGTTGGCTACCTCTCCAAGAAACCCAAATATTTTTGTGGATGATCCAGAAAAACTTTACAGGCAAAGGAGAGGTGCAACACAAGCTAAAGGGTTGGAAACCCTAGATTAAAAAGTTGAAGGACCATCGGAATCTCCAAAGGAATCACCACCTCCAAGTCCAAGGGAAGATCAACCTCAACCGCCACCCATGGGAGAACAACCGCAACTGAAGCGCAAGATCGAGCTATGCACCTCGGACATCGTTGATCTACCTATCATAAACCTTCAAGATGCCAGAAGGCCGTCCAAATCAAGGTCTCAACTATCCGTGTGGTGCAACACTCGCCATTCACCGACGATTGCGGAAGCTTTGGAGCGTTTCAATGAATACATGTGAGCCGAATTCCTTGAGTGGCATATTGGTTTACTTAAGAGGAGGATGGAGAAGATGGTGATAGAGAATGAAGCTCAAGACCTAAGGGTTGCTGAGGCAAGATCCACATGCGAGGAGTGTGAGGAGTACGACCATGTCCAAGGTAAACCCCGAATTAATGCAAGTTCGTTGATTCAAGATTGGTTCCTCTTTGTACACAATTGAAGGACTTCATGGACGAGCAAGCTAAAATCAACGAGGACGCCGTCACTAAGTTCGAGGCTATGGAGAAAGTATTGGAGAATTTAGATGGCAAGGTGACGGAGGTCGGAAACTCTTTACGTGAAGTGTTCATCATAATGAAGATGCTAGAGACGCAAGGGGGGCAGCTTGTCGGGCACCCGATGGGTAGCGAAGGAGAATTTCCGAGACAACCTCAAGGTCCCAAAATGGTGAAGGCTACTTAAACTCATTCGGGAGAGATAGAGGATCACACTAAGGAGACCATGAAGATCACGACCGAAGGACCGGAGTTTGAGATGCCGAGCCACTACATGAAAGAACTTGTTGCATCCGTCAAGACCAAAGGACGAAGCCAGCCTGTGAAGACCAAAAATATGACTAAGCTGAAGAATAAACCCGTGCCCAAGATGGTGCGGAAGTGGGTACCCAAGATTGCAACGCCCGCAAAGAGCATTGATCCGAAGTAATTGTTGACGGTGAAAATCCGTCAACCTAGCCATGAGTTTACCTTCGGTGTTGGCATAAGTTTTATACCTTATCCATTGGTACTAACCCCCGTGGTATAACAAGTTCACGTGTGCATGTCGGTTTTGGAGTTTAGTGTTTATGCAGGGTTTTAGTGTTGAAAGCAAGACTTTCGGGATAAGTTCATCAAGCACCTTATGACAAGACCTTGAAGCCCCGTACAAGTCATGCAATGAAGCAAACTTAACTCCAAGAAGCCAGGGACTTGATCCGAGAAGACGACAAACTCCGAGGACCTAACCAGAAAAGTGCTGAATCTTGCAAGACAAGGAGTTATGCCCAATTCGGAGAGGAACTAACGACATGGACCTACATGCAGAAGGGGAAACATCCAGGAAGCAAGGGAACCGACGTAGAGCAAAGGAGGCCTCGGGATGGGCCTGGATGGGTCCAGGCCGGCCGGCCCAGGCTGGTCGGCCCAGCCCATTCCAGGGCCCGTTTGCCCCCTCCTTTGCCCTAGCCGTCAATCGGGCTATTTATAGCCCCCTGACCGAGAGCCACACATCATGCAATTCGTCATCGGCCGCCAAGGAGCAGAGAAGAGAGGGACACCATCCCGGAGAGGAGAGGGTCGAGATAGTTGACTAGGGTTTCCCTAGCCGATGTGGGAACCTTGCATGGAAGACCACGTCGGAGTTCCCGGAGCTAGAAGCAAGATCAAGGAAGGATCCCGGTGGTGATCTTGTGTATGTATCATTGTCACAGTTGAATTATCAAGTTGAATCTATTCTTAGCGATCAAGTGTTTCCTCGAAGATTTCGTTTTTTGATCGTTTTGTTTATTCCAATTCTATTCGCGTGATAGATCACATAGGGTGTTCCTGTAACCACGGTGGCTAGAGGTACACGCCGGATCTTCCGAAAGAATCTCGACTTGTCTTTTGACTCGCCCTAGACTCCCCGCATGAGTAGGGATACGTTGTGACAGAACGGGGGTTCCGAAAGGCGGATGTTTTCGGATTTGGATGGGAAACCACGATTTAAAGAGGCTTCTTATAAGATTCGATTTGCTACTTCTTCTCTTGCTTGGAACTTCAACAAAAGGCTTACCCCGATCTCTCTAGATCGGTTTATCTACCCAATCTTACTTTGTTATCTCAGGTCTTTAGTAGATTAGATTAGTTTCATGTCTTTTATCTAGATGCATTAGGGTTTCTCTTTTACCAAAGATTGAAGTTACTTGGCTTTACTAGATCAACTCTTGCGTCAAACATTTGTTCCACGGATTCGATACCTTGGGTTCACCACTCGAGGAAAGAAGGGTCCCTTGACTGCGACAGGAGACTTGTCCGCTTGCAAGTCATAAACGAACTTTGATACAACTATTAACCGTCAACAAGCCCCTTTTTCTGGCGCCGTTGCCGGGGAACAAGTGATCAAGATTTGACTTTTTATTGCCTTTTTGTGATTTTCAGTTTTCTTTTAGTTTTTCTTTTTTTGCATCTACTAAACTTTGATCATCCTCAAAATACATCTAATCTAGTTTGTCTAACCCTAGTTTTCATAGATTTACTTTTAATTTCTAGTTTTTGCATACTTTGTTTATTTCTAACCCTAACCGGAGATGGTTGGCTACCTCTCCAAGAAACCCAAACTTTTTTGTGGATGATCCAGGAAAACTTTACAGGCAAAGGAGACGTGCAACACAAGCTAAAGGGTTGGAAACCCTAGATTCAAAAGCCGAAGTTGAAGGACCGCCGGAATCTCCAAGGGAATCACCACCTCCGAGTCCAAAGGAAGATCAACCTAAACTGACATCTTTGATCTACCTATCATAAACCTTCAAGACGCCGGAAGGCCGTTCAAGATCAAGGTCTCAACTATCCGCATGATGGTTGTGGGAGCTTTGGAGCGTTTCAATGAATATATACGAGCCGGATTCCTTGAGTGGATAATCGATTTACTTAAGAGGAGGATGGAGAAGATGGAGATAGAGAAAGAAGCTCAACACCAAAAGGCTGCCAAGGCAAGATCCACATGCGAGGATTGAAGTGTTCATCGTGATGAAGATGCTAGAGACGCAAGTGGGACAACTTGCCGGGTGCCCGATGGGTAACAAAGAAGAATATCCGAGACAACTCCAAGGTCTCAAGACGGCGAAGGCTACTCAAACTCATTCGGGAGAGAAGGAGGATCACACTAAGGAGACCATGAAGATCACAACCGAAGGACCGAAGTTCGAGATGCCGAGCCACTACATGAAGGAAGTTGTTGCATCCGTCAAGACCAAAAGACAAAGCCAGCCTGTGAAGACCCAAAAAAATTGACTAAGACAAAGAAGAAGCCCGTGCCCAAGATGGTGCGGAAGTGGGTACCCAAGATTGCAACGCCCGCAAAGAGCGTTGATCTGAAGTAATCAAGTGAAGAAGTCTAGCCATGGACTATAAACGAAGCGCTAGGCGGGAGGCAACCTGTTTCGTCGAGTCAAGAATAAGCTACCGGGAGGACAACCCGATTCCAGGTTTTTCGAGTCTTTTTAATAATTTAGTCTTGAATTTTATTACGCAAAGACATTAGACTTAGAAGTGGTTTAACAATATTAGAGACATAAATCTTGGTTGAATATTTTGCTTTGTCATAAACCCTTTGCATGAACCCTCCTATGTGCTTGTTTGTTCTTTTCTTTTCGAGAAACCTCAACCAAATAATTTCAGAACCTAAATCAACCTTTCGCCCTCATTATGGTGCTGAGGTTGACTTATTTTTCATGCTAAAAAACACACGAGTAGAGCCATGACTTATACCTAGAAGTTAATTAAATTTCAGCACGTGGTAGGACTCGCGTGAACCTAGAAATCAAAATTTTTGGTTGGTTTAAAAATCCATATCCTCGGTTTCTCTAGGATTAGAATTTTTCTAAGCCTCATCTAATTTTGTTTTATTCAAAATCTTTCTCATTTAGCCAAAATTAGAACCTAAACCTATGCCCCCATGATCAAGCCGGGAAAACTTTGCTCTCAACCAATGAAGGCAAACTATACCGGTGAGACCGATATCAATGTAGTCGGAAAATATTTTTGACTCACATTTGTTTTTAATGGTTTAAAAACTTCTCTAAATTTATGCTTGAGCTCTTGCATGGCTCTGAAAAATATTTTTAAATTTCGAAATTAGAGGAGTGCTTAACCTTAAACACACTTAAAGGGGGCAATCTAGTTTGAATTGATCATGCATGCACCATTGGATACCCTTTCATCAACTTTCATCAAGTCCACATGCAAAGGACAAGCATGGTGGGCAGCAAGCATGAACTTTGCAGGAATTTCATGGTGGCATGTGAAGCAAGTGGAGCTAGGGAGCATGGACATGACTCAAAGCATGAAGCATCAATTGGAAGGACCAATAATGCAAGAAAAGGAGTGGACGAGAGCGTTTGGGCGGTGCAACTCGTGGAGCACGTGGGCAAGAAAGTTGTAGAGGAGAAATGATCGTGCTGGAAGAAAGCCGAGGCGGGGAGGAGCACCAGGCCACCCAGGTCGGTCGGCCCAGGCCGGCCGGCCTCCCCTACTTAAGGAGCCCCCCGGCTCCCGTTTTCTACAGGCAAGCTTCCCTCTCCTTCCTTAGTTTGTGTGTTCAAGTTTGTGTGCCCAGAACCTCCGTAGACATAGCCAACCTTCCCAAGCTTGATAGCTCAAAAAAATCCACCACCTTAATCCACTCAAAGTTCACATCCGAAGTAAGATTTTTAGTGCCTAGTTACCGGTTGCAACCCGGAGTTTTAGTAGAAGAAAAGAGTGCAGCAACCATGTGGAAGAAAACCACAAGTCTCTTCTCCAAGAAGAAGGGTTCATCGTCATCCAAACCGTCGTCGACGACGTCTTCGAGGAGGCACTCGGTTTCCGAGTCTCCCCAGAGCATGGAGACGGATACGGCACCATCAAGGAGGAACTATGCTCTCCTGCTTGGTGGTATGAGGGCTGCAAGGAGCACGTCCATGGGGTTTACCGAACCTCAAGGGCACACGGAGGAGCAGCCCGCGCCACCACAACGATCGACCCGTTCGACCGTGCCACCTCCTTACACTCCGATATATTCCTCGTACGGCTTCATCATTTTGTCGTCGTCGGAGGAGGAGAGGCTCTCTCGTCTAGAGAAGAGGCTTGTGCCCAACGTCGAGTTCGACGACCAAGCACTCTACAACTTGGGTTTTGGCACCGACATATACTACATATTGGGGCACCTTGGATGGGTGCAATTCTCCAATGGAGTGTCGGTGGACACCCACAAGGAGTTCGCCTTGGAAATCATGATGACCATTGCCCTATCCTTGATGATGGGGTGCAAGGCTTATCATTCCGTTTGGAGGGAGTCCAACAAGTGGTTCCCTACGAGCATGTTAGGGAGCTACTTGGATTCCATAAGGGAGCTCCGGAGAAAGTTGACGTGCCTCCCGGCATGTTAGATGGATTTTGGAGGTTGATCTCCGGAGAAGCCCACCAACAATGCAATTGCATCCGCAACCCCATTATCCGAGTATTCCACTCTTGGATGTGCAAGAGGGTATTGGGGAGGATGAGGGAGACGAAGGTGACCGACACAGAGTTGAATTGGCTCTACTCGGCCTGAATTGCCAAGCAGCCAATAGACCCCTCATACCTTATGATCAACCGTTGGTGTTGCAAGGCAACATCAGGAGCGGGACATATTGGTTCGGGGTGCTACCTCTCTATGTTGGCCTTATCCCTACGGCCGGGGATCACAAGAAACCCCGACCATCTTTTGTGTGGTACCTCTCTCGACATTGATGGAGATGAGAGAGGAAGTTTTCGTTTGGCCATGGTGAACCTACCCCTTCCGGATGCAAGGCTTAGGGTTTTCATCGAGGGGAGGGAAGATTGGTTGGAAGAGGGACTCCTTGTCTCGGCAAGGAAAAACAAAAGAGGAAGAATCATAGAGGAGGGAACATCCTCCGCACAAGCGAGTGGTCCACAACCCAATGTGCCACCATTCGGCGGGATCCCTCCTCCGCCAAGTTATTACGGAGGGCCACAAGAGCAAGCATGGGGGGGGGGTGGTGCACCGGTACCCCCACCAAATTATGTGGTGCCCAACGCTAACTTCGCGGAGCCCTACACACAATATCCCCAACCACAACGAAGCATGGCCATAATTGGAGGGTATGTTGCAAGAAATGCCCAAATCGTCGCAGCCATCCAAGCCAACGCAGCTCAACTTGGTGAGGGCAATGCAAATATTGCATATGAGCTTGGACGCCTTCACCTAGTGTAGCCAAATCAATTCGTCGGAGGGAATGTCCAACCTTACTACGAGCAAGGGTACTACTATCAAGATTATCAACATCAACCACCGGCGGAGGACAAGGAAGATTAAGGAACTTTAGTTTTCTTTTCTTTTCCCTTCCTCTGTAATTTTCAACTTTTGTTTTTGTGTGTTTGCGTAATATTTTCTGTTTTTATTTAAATTTCAGCAAGTGTGTTTCAACTTGTATTTCAGCTTATTTTATCATTAATAAAGACACCACCTTGATTATATCTTTGGAAAAGTTACAAAAATTTGTGCCATAATGATATATGATTATAATTGCCGCTTGGTTTATCTTTGTAATTGATTTATGCATGTTAAAGCTAGTGCTCTCTTAAAAATACAAATCTGAATTTACTTAAATGCTAGCTTAATCTTTAGCGGATGTTATGATTAAAATAAAGACCCATAGTGTTTTATGTGTTCTCAAGTTATGAATAGATTGAAGATGGTTTTAATGCTCAAAAATATTGCTAACCTTGTCATAAATATCACTTGTGTGTTGCTCAACCTATCCAGAGCCTAATATATATTTGAGTGCATAAACCTTAGTGTACAAGATTTATTTTTGAGTGAGTTATTGCAGGCCATGATTTCTCTGGCCCGAGACTAAGAAGCTGGTCATTCCATTTTGTGTATCTATCTTTTTGCTAGCCTTTTATCCGTGCATTGTGTATCCCCGCATCGGAGATCTCACAAACCTCGCCGGATATCCACCCTTAAAACCAAATATCATCTTTTGTGATTACCTCCTTGACCACAACCTATTGTTGAGAATGGATCATCAATTCAAGGAAGATCGCAAGACGGTGCCAACATTGAAGAATTCAAGTATCTCTCCAAGGAAAAATATTTCCGGTACCTACCTTATTTATCGCCTCTTTGCTCGAGGACGAGCAACGTCTAAGCATGGGGGAGGAGGTAGGTACGATGCAAATTTTAGAGTTCAAAGGGGAGTATTTTTATAAGAAAAGAGAATGAAAGAACATTCAAAGGCGATGTACGGGACTTCCAAGGTGAAAGTCTCACAAGAAAAAATGAATGAAAGAAAGAAAGAAAGAAAAGAAGGAGAAATATGAGAAAAAGAAAAAAATATGAGTATGCGTAAAGTGAACTCCCCGGTTTTCTAAAGTGCATTCAAGGCTTCAAGTTTAAAAGATTCACTCTCATTTTCCAACCATGTGCAATCCGATAACGAGGACTTCCTTTGTGCCTCGGGATCACTCTTTGCCATTTGCACATGTCCACTCATCTAAAG
The DNA here is from genome assembly GCA_947561735.1 of Cenchrus americanus. Taxonomy (NCBI): domain Eukaryota; kingdom Viridiplantae; phylum Streptophyta; class Magnoliopsida; order Poales; family Poaceae; genus Cenchrus; species Cenchrus americanus. The sequence continues at coordinate 68,252,408 of OX387239.1, read as the reverse complement.
TGTGTGTATTTTTCTCTTTCCCCTCCTTGATTTAAAATTATTTTCCAATGACCTTTTTGATGAGTCTCGGTAAGACCATGAGAAGATTGTATTGTTTTGACAACACCTCATTTATAAAATCTTGTTAGGACTAAACTTTCCCAAAGCTCCATATAAAGCCTACCACACATATATGTTATGAGAGGGAAAGGAGTAGAATATATAGGCTTGAGAGACAAGCGAGTTGGGAGTTCATGAGCAATATACAAGATGATTTAAATTTGTGAACTTGGTTTAGCTTTTCTTTATCTCGTTCTTTATTTCAAAAATTCTGAGATATATTTAAACTTTGTGAGCATGTTAACACTCGTGGGACAAGCTTAATAAGAATCTACCCTCCGTAGAGATGAAGGCTACTACATTATGGAACTTTAATGAATTAAAATTTTGAGAGCATTATGTTTTCTCATGTATGATCAAGTGCAAGGTTTAAACATTGTTTGGCAACGATGATATCCATCGAAGGCTTACTCGAGGACGAGCAAGGTTTAAGCATGGGGGAGATGTTGACGGTGAAAATCCGTCAACCTAGCCATGAGTTTACCTTCGGTGTTGGCATAAGTTTTATACCTTATCCATTGGTACTAACCCCCATGGTATAACAAGTTCACGTGTGCATGTCGGTTTTGGAGTTTAGTGTTTATGCAGGGTTTTAGAGTTGAAAGGAAGACTTTCGGGATAAGTTCATCAAGCACCTTATGACAAGACCTTGAAGCCCCGTACAAGTCATGCAATGAAGCAAACTTAACTCCAAGAAGCCAGGGACTTGATCCGAGAAGACGACAAACTCCGAGGACCTAACCAGAAAAGTGCTGAATCTTGCAAGACAAGGAGTTATGCCCAATTCGGAGAGGAACTGATGACATGGACCTACATGCAGAAGGGGGAAACATCCAGGAAGCAAGGGAACCGACGTAGAGCAAAGGAGGCTAAGGGAACAAGTTTACCTTCTGGCGCCCTTTATGATGTTGTGGTTGACTTATTTTACATGCTAAAAACACACGAGTAGAGCCACGCCTTGTACCTAGATGTTATTTGAATTTCAGCATGTGGCAGGACTCGCGTGAACCTAGAAACTTGACTTTTGGTTGGTTTAAAAATCTATATCCTTGGTTTCTCTAGAGTTAGAATTTTTCTAAGCCTCATTTATTTTTATTTCAGTGAAAATCTCTCTCATCTAACCAAAATTAGAACCTAAACCTATGCCCCCATGATCAAGCTGGGAAAAATTTGCTCTCAACTAATGAATGCAAACAATACCGATGAGACCAAAATAAAAGTAGTCGGAAATATTTTTCGACTTACATTTGTTTTTAATGCTTTAAAAACTTCTCTAAATTTATATTTCAACTCATTAATAGCTCTGACTTTTTTTCGAAATTAGAGGAGTGCTTAGCATTAAAACATGCTTAGAGGGAGGCAATCTAGTCAACCTAACCATACATGCACCATGATGCATCATGGGATGCCCCTTTAACATATTTTATCAAACCACATGCAAAGGACAAGCATGTGGGGGCAGCCAAGGCTTTGTTTTGCAGGAATATCATGGAGGCATGTGAAGCAAGGGAGCATGGAAGTGACTCAAAACAAAATCATCAAGTGGAAGGAGCAATAATGCAAGCAAAGGAGTGGACAAGAACGTTTGGAAGGTGCAACCCCATGGAGCACGCGGTCACGAAGCAATAAAGAAGCATGAGTGCACTAGAGAAGAACCGAGCCAAGAGGAGGAGAGAGGTAAGTCTCCCATCCATCTCTTTGTTCGTGTGCTCAAGTTTGTAGTTCATAACCACCTTAGATTTAGCCATCCACCCCGCTTGTTTCGTGCAACAAATCACATCCTTAATCCACTCAAAGTCCATACTCCAAAATAATATTGGTGTACCTTGTTACTGGTTGAAAACCCCGGATTTATATTTGTGAGGAGAGTGCTGCAACCATGGAAGAAAACTACAAGTGTTTGCACCAAGAAGAAGGGATCATCATCGTCTAAGCCATCATCGACAACCTCTTCGAGGAGGCACTCGGTTTCCGAGTCTCCTCGGAGTACGGAGGAGGACACGGCACCGCCGAGGAGGAACCACTCTTCTCCTCGGTGGCATGAGAGCTACACGAAGCTCGTCTATGAGGTTCATCGATTCTCAAGGACGCACGGAGGAGCCGCCCGTCCGACCTCGCCACTCGACACGATCATCCGCTCCACCTCCATACGCTCCGCGGTATTCCAAGTTGGGTTTATCATCATGACGGAGGAGGAGGAGAAGCTCGCTCGCCTTATGTAGAGGCTTGTAGCGAACGTCGACTTCGACGACCAAGCTCTCCACATATTGGGTTTTCATACAAAACACCGAGGTTGGGTGCAATTCTCCAACGGAGTGTCGGTAAACACCCACAAGGGATTCGCCATTGGAAATTCTCATGACCATGGCGCATATCCTTGATGATGGAGTGTCGAGTATCTCATTCCGTTTGGAGGGAGTTGAACAAGTGGATCCCTATGAGTATATTTGGGAATTACTCGGTTTTCAAAAGGGAGCCCTGGAACAAGTGCATGGGCCTGTTTGGCATGGCTCCAACTCTAGGTGGAGCTGCTCCACTCCAAAACTTCAGGTGGAGCTGACTCCACTCCAAAACTCCAAGCTCAAATTGGGGTGTTTGGCTAGCAGCTCCATCCTATTCTGCAGGTCCCACCAATCAGTCTCATTTTCTTCTTCATCCTCCCCAATCTCATTTTTTTTCTTCACCGGTTTACCCTCCCCAACCATTCCACGATGACCAGCGCGGTGAAGGGGGCCGCCGGCGGGATCCTCGACCTTCTGGGGGGCGGGGGCGCGGGCCGGTGGCCGCGGGGGTTGGTGGACGCAGCACGGTGGCGGGCGGGCACGGTGGCGGCGGGCGAGGGGCCGACGGGCGGGCGCGGTGGCAAGTTGGCGCGATGGCGGCCGGGCGGGCGCGGTGGTTGGCGGTTGCGGTGGCGGGCCGGCGGGCACGAGATCGGCGGGCGCGGTGCGGTGGCGGGTGAGCGCGGTGGCGAGATGCCACGAGAGGAGGGCGTGACCGCGGTGGCGGCACGGCGGGCACGGGGGCGGGCGGCCGCGGTGCCGTGGGCGGCGTCCCGGTGGGCAAGGGGGCGGCGGCCGCGGTGCGTGGCCGGCGGCCGCGATGCCGTGGCGGCCGGCCGTGGGAGCGCGCGGCAGCGGGCGGGGCGCAGGTGAGGGGGTCACGTGGAGGGGCTGAAAATTAGAACCGAAACATTTTTTCCACTTACCGATGGCATTGGTGGGTAATTTCCCACCAACTCCACGAGTAGGTTCATATTAGATGGTTCTAGAGCAGCAAAGGAGGTGCTCTAGAACTCCAATTTCATTTGCACTAGAGCTCCAGAGTTTGGACTGCTCCATGGATTTCTGGAGTCAGGGTGTTTGGCTAGCTCCACCTGACTCTGGCATGGAGTTCAGCTCTGGAGCCATGCCAAACACCCCCTATGTGCATGAAGGCACATTGGAAGGTTTTTGGAGTGTGATCGTGGGAGGAGCCCATCAACATAGAAATGGTATCCGGACCACATCATCCAAGTATGTCACTTTGTTGTGCAAGTGGATTTTTGGGGAGAATGAGAGAGACAAAGATAACCAACACGGAGTTGAATTGGATTTACTCGGCTTTGATTGCCAGGCAGCCAATCGACCCCACTCACCTCATGATCAACCGGTGGTGTTGTGAAGCAACATCGGGTTCGGGAGATATTGGTTCGGGGTGTTACCTCTCCATGTTGGCTATCTCTTTGAAACCGGGTATTACAAGGAACCCGAAGCATCTCCTACCCGGAACCTCCCTAGGATTTGAGTATATGAAGAAAGGAAAATATATAAGTGAAGATGAGAGAGGAGGCTTCAAAGTGGCCAAGGTGAATTTGCCCCTTTCAGAAGGAAGGTTAAGACTTTTTCTTGAGGGGAAGAAAGATAGGTTAGAGGAAGGACTTCTTGTGCCGGCGAAGAAAAATAAAAGAGAAGGATTGTAGGAGAAAGTTCTTCCGCGGCACAAGAAAGAAGGTGCACAACAAAATTATGTGCCACCATTTGGAGGAATTCCGGCACCGTCGAGTTACTACGGTGGTGTACCAATGCAAGCATGGGGGAGTGGTGCAGCCATGCCCCCACCAATTTTGCGGTGCCCAGCGTAGCCTTTGCAGAGCCATATGCACATCTTCCTCAACCACAACAAAATGTGGCCATCATTGGAGGATACGCTGCGAGGAACTGTGACGTCCCAGGTTTTTAAGTAACCCTAACAGCCGGTCAAAGTAGTCAACAGTGGTCAAATCACGGTCAACCTGGGTCCTCACCTCGAAAAACTCACTAACCTACCCTAGTGACCCCTTTTGACTAGTAAACACACTTGTGGGGCCAACCCATGGTCAAAGGCTTGGTCAAACCCCTTGTCACCCTAGTGTCCGCAAGTGTGTGCCGGAACTTTTGCCGCGTTCTCCAAAATTCACCTAAACACTTAAAATTCTACCTTTATGAAAGTTGTCCATCTTGTTTAGGGACACAACTTTCATGTAGATTGGCATTTCAAATTTTGAGGGGAAAAGCTTGGAAAATGAGTTGCAAGGCAGGAATCACTGTTTGCCAAGGCAGGCTGACATCAATATTGGCATTCAAATAATTCAAATTTTGTGAGGAAAAACCCCATACAGCCTTTGTAGAAATCGTTAAGGGTAGTTAGATCTATAACTTTGGTATTCATCACCTGGTTGACTTCTATACAAAAATCTGGAGAAATTCTAATTCAAAAACAGTTCCAGCAAAACAACAGCAGGCAGAACACCGACGCGCTGCGACGTCGCGCGCCCACGCGCCGCGCGTCGCCGGCCGCAACCGGCAGCGCCCCGGCGTCCGCGCTCACGCCTCCCGAGGCCGCGCACGGCCCAAGGCGCGCTCCGCCCGAGCCGCTCGCACCCCGACGCGCCCCCGCCCGAGGACCTCGAGTCCGCGCCGCCTTACGCGCGCGCACGCCGCGGACCACCGGTCCGTCGGCGGCGGCGCCGCCGCCGTACGCGCGCGCGCGCGAGCGCCGTAGCACAGCGGGTTATCTTCGCCGTCACCCGCTGTCATCCACGGACGCCCCGAGCCAGCTATAAAAGCTCCTCCCCGCTCCCCAGCGCGCCACCCCGAGCTGCACCGCCGCCATTGCCACCACCGCCCCGAGGTCGCGTTTCCACTCGCGCTCGCCGCCGTCCAGTTGCTCTGGTAGCACCCTTAGGCACCCGCCAACCTTCCCAAGTCGCTTGATTGCCAGCATTGCATCTCCCCGCCGCCCTTCCCCGAGCCGCCGCGGCCACCGTCGCCGGCCGCCGCCGAAACCCCTCGCCGGCCACTCCTCCGCCCCGGCGCCGCTCACCTACGGCTCCTAGGTGAGCATCCGAGCATCCGGTCGCGCCGGTCGCTTGCCGGCCGGCGGCGCCGCCGCACGCCGGAGCTGGCCGTGCCCGCGCCTCCCTCCCCGGCCAAGGGCTGGATTGCGATGATTTAAATCTGTTTAGGGTGTTTCGTGTAAAAGTTAGGACCTGTCTGCTAAAAAGCCTATCTAAGTTTTCTTGCAAGTCAGTCCAGAGCCTTAGAAAATTCCTAGAAAATCGTAGAAAATTCGGAAAAATGCCAAACCAATTTTGTTGGGTTCAGCGAGAGAAATCCCACAACTTTGGTTATTCTCACATGGTCTGACTCTAAATATTTTTAACATGAAAAATACAAATGTGAAAAACCTAGATCTGTCTTAACTTCAAATCTATAGCTCCTCTGTATCTCAATTTTGGATATGTTGTGTGTTGGCTTATGACTAGCTCCTGTGCCAAATATTGCACAAAGTTATGCAGTGGATCTTGTTGAACAAATTGTTTCCCATTGCTGTAGAAACTGCCTAGATGATTTTTCTTGCTAATTATATTTTTGTTTTGGAGCTCAACTTGTGCACTGTCTTTTGATGTCAAAATACACATCTTGTGAATTAATCATGATTTTTGGTATAACAGAAATAATTATTCTTGATTTATGCATGTTTTCCTTTGAAAATTAATGAACTAAGATCAGTAGGGTTCCTAGGTGAATATGCTGGTTCTTTAGGCTTGTTTAGGACCAGAGAGCATGCAGGGGAAAGTTTGGATAATTTTGGTGCTTAATTATTTTTGTATGTATTTAATTTGAATCACTAGCTAGCCTTTGTTATTTTCAATAGTATTTAATTCCCTAGCATCCAACACTTACATGTGGGTCCAATGAACCAGGATAGGTGTTGATATGCATAATAAACACTTCTTTAATTTTTGGTAATTTAATTGCTTAATAAAAAGCTTAAAAGCCCTTTTAATATTAAAGAGAAATTAAATAAGGAAAAGCCCCTATTTAATTCTTTTTCCTTTTTGAAAGTATTATTTAATATAATTAAAAGATAATTAAATATCCTTGCTGATAAGAAATTAATTCATGGATAAAAATATTATTTACACCTTGCTTGTGAAGGGAAAGGACTACCATTCACATGAAATAACAAGTACAATAAAAACGTTTATTCAAATGTGCGATAAAAGAATAACTCATGTATAACTAATAACCTTCCTAAAAGAGAACCACTATCTAGATGCTTGTTAAGGTGAATATGACCAACAAAGAGTTGGATAAGATAACTACCTATCACATCACCTGAACTTGCATTGCATTCTGTGTAGATCTTCTGAACGGTGATTACTCCCTTGTCCCGGAAACCGAGGAAGGAGGAGCGGAAGCTTCGCTGCAGTACGTGGAAGTGCTTGTCGTATGGACCTCCCTGGGCCCACTACCTCGGTGGGTACCAGGACCGACTACTCGGTGGGCCCCTGGGACTACCCGGCTTGCGCTACACGGCACCTGATGGCGTGGAGCACAAGGACTACGGAGGAGAAGTACTCGGTTAGGAAGTTGTACATGTCCTGCACTGTATGGAAGACTCCTAGACGTACCCGACTAGTACTCTCTCCCTACTCCGACTTGTAACCCTGCCTCCCGGACTATATAAGGCGGGGCAGGGACCTTTCTCTAGCATCTCATCCAATCCATGGCGCACTATTACACCATCTTGTAATCGTGCCCAATCAGTCCAGAGCTACGCAGCATACAGGACGTAGGGTATTACGCACCTCGCGGCCCGAACCTGTCTAAATTGTGTGCCACGTGTCTCTTCCTTCGAGTTACCGATCTCGGCGAGGCCACATTCATCTACTTCGGGTACTCCCCTTAGTAGGTTTCCGGTCTAAAACACCGACAGCTGGCGCGCCAGGTAGGGCATCTCGCCTGAGATCACATGGCGAACTCGACGGCTCCCATCTACTTCAAGCCAACCATCGCCTTCAACCGCGGCGACACCTTCGTGTTCGGCGCCTGGGTCTGCACTGCAGATGGCGCGGGCTCCTTCCAGCGCCGCCTAACCATGCCACCCAACCCGAAGACCGGCTTCGTGACGCTTCTTGAAGCTGTCACAGGCGAACTCGCCGGCAAGTTCGGCGGAATTTCTCTCTTCAACCACCACGCTGACTTCGAGCTTGAGTCCGCTTCCAACTCGAACTCGACGTCTCCATGGGCCATCGCATACGAGCCGGCTGCTCAGCCATCGCAGGCGATCCCCTCACCTCGTGAGCGCTCCGCGCGCGGTCCCCACATCCTCAGCCGGGCCCGCACGGGGGCTCCCTATTCGCGCCGGGTCGGCAAGGAGCCCGTACCCGAGCACAACTCGGACTCCGACAGCGCCCCCGGCCACCCTTCGGACTCCAACCCTCTCTCCGAGTTCTACTCGAACCCCGCATACGAGTTCGACTTTGGGTCGGACCCTGAGGATCCCGAGTCCGAGGACAACTCCACTGAGCATCCCTTGTCAGGACCGGCCTCTGGGCTAGTTATAACATCCACACCGCCGGCGGCGGATTCGTCTGCGGCCGGACCGCAAGCTGCGGACCCGATAAGTGGAGACTCACGCTACGTCGCCTACATCGACTCGCTACCGTTCCAGAGGGAACACCCCTAGCCCGGCCGACTCGAGCACACCAACCGAGGTGGCGCCTTCGAGTCTAGCCTTGGCACCCCCGATCGCCAAGTCTTCATTGCCGCCGGCGACACCCCGGGACCTTCGAGGGACGGCTCAAGACAAGTACCTTGAAGACATCTCCTCCGACGAGCTCTCTGCTGATGCTCCAGCAAACGAGACCCCCCGCGGACAGAGACGCTCGACGTGAGCGTAACCGGAAGCGCAGCGAACGTCGCCGACGCCTCCGCGACATTTTCCCCGTCTGCAACCTTGCGGAAGCTCTCGAGGCGGTCGAGAGCAGAGTACACACTACCCCCGAGCAATGTCTCATGTCGATCACAGTGATCGCACGCCAGGCTCAGGGCATACGCGCTGGAGAGGTCATCGCCAAGCTCGCTGAAGATGCCTACTTCATGCGGGTCGACAACAGGGTCAACCAACCTCCTCCCGCCAGGCACCGCGACAACGAAGCCACAAGTCGCAGCGCCAACAACGGTCCCAACCGTACTCGAGCTGAGATTCCCGCTCAGCCCAACCGCACTCGCTCCAACGCCGGCGGACCCCCACAGGGTGGCAACAGCCACCGCGAAGTCATCCCTCACCGTGCTCCGGCCGGCCGGCGGCGCGGCAATGACCCCGACGGCGGCGGCGGCGACAACGGAAGCTCCAACCGTGGAGCCAACAGGAGGGCCGGTGGCGGCGGCAGTCGCGGCGGTCGAGGCCACGCGAACAGCCACGCCTCTGGCGTCTCACAAGGCGGCTACGACGCCCGCCAAAAGATTGAGCAGCTGCGGCGGAAGAAGTCGATCACCGCAGGCGACAATGACGGCTTCCCGGCCTTCTCACCTCGACTTCGCAACTTGCTCCTCCCCGACAAGTTCAAGCCTTTGGGGATCACCAAGTACGACGCGAAGCAGGACCCCATCCGGTGGCTCGGGTGCTACGCCCTCTCCATTGAGAATGCGGCGGCAACAAAGCAACACCAAGTGCCTCTACTTTCCCTTTCGCCGGACCAAGCTCCACTCACATGGCTCGAGTCGCCCGGACAAGCATTCGATCGACAAGTGGGACCAGCTGAAGGAGCAGTTCACCAGTAACTTCGCGGGCGCCATGGGCCGATCGGGTACTCGCATGGACCTGGCCATGGTCAAGCAGGAACAAGGCGAGACCCTCCGCAAGTACATGCGCCGCTTCTTCGACAAGCGTGCTACCGTGGTCGACATCACCGACAAGGAGGTCATCGACCTCTTCCAAGACGGCCGCTACCACCACCGCACCTTTGAAGACTTCGTTCGTCGCCACCCCAAGTCCACCCCCCACCTCAAGGACATGATCACGTCCTGGGCGGATCAAGAAGACAAGGCCAACGCCAAGTACGACGCCATCCGTGGCAAGACCAAGCAGAACCAGGGCGGCAGCAGCGGCAACAACGTGAACCAAGGCGGTCGCAACAACAACAACAACAACTACTCGGGTCCCAACCGCAAGCGCAAGCCAGACAACACTGTCGCGACTATCCAGCGCCCTACGAAGGAGAACTCGAAGAAGAACTCCGGCGGCTTCAAAGACCTGCTGAAGGAGAAGTGCCCGTGGCATCCAAATGGCAACCACACCACCGAGCAGTGCTACCAACTCAGGCATGCACTCAAGGATACGCCAGAGCCTTCGCACCCCCACGACAAAAAGGGCAAGAAGAACGACGACGACAACAACGACTTCCAGGAACCTGACAAGACCGTCAACGTCCTCTTCGGTGGACTGCCCAGCAGGTGGGAGCAGAAGGCTACCCGTCGAGAAGTCATGTCCATTGAGCCAGCGGTCCCGACCCCTCTCAGGTGGTCGGAGGTACCCATCACCTTCTTCCGCGCGGATCAATGGACCAGCTTCTCGAACCAGGGCGCTTCCCCCTCGTCCTAAAGCCGGTGGTCGCGGGCTCCAAGCTCAACAAGGTCCTCATCGACGGTGGAAGCGGGCTCAACGTCCTTTTCACCAAGACCTTGAAGAAGATGAAGCTCGACATCACCCACATGCTCACCAAGAGCAACACGCCCTTCTACGGCATTGTCCCCGGCAACGCGGCTATCCCACTGGGATCAGTGGTCTTGCCAGTTACCTTCGGGGAATCTCGGGACAACTACCGTACCGAGTACATCAAGTTCGAAGTCGCGAACTTCGAAACTTCCTACCACTCCATCCTCGGCAGACCGGCCATCGCCAAGTTCATGGCGGTGCCCCACTACACCTACTTGGTACTCAAGATGCCAAGTCCAGCGGGTGTACTCTCGCTCCAAGGGGACTTGAAGATCTCCCACGACTGCGACACAGAAGCCGTGGAGATCGCTTCCATGAATAAAGTACCCAACGCTATGATGGAGGTCTACGCTGCGTCGAAAAAGCTTGCTACAAGTGAACTCGACATCCCGGAGAAGTCTGACAGTGCCAACAAGCCTCAGCCACCTGAGGAGGTTCTTGTCAAGATGATCGACCTCGGAATAGGCGACCCCAGCAAGACCACCACCATCGGGGCCGGCCTCGACCCCAAATAGGAAGACGCGCTCATCAGCTTCCTTCGGGCTAACCGCGACATCTTCGCGCGGAAGCCAGCGGACATGACAGAGTGCCCGAGAGCCGATTGAGCACTGCCTCAACGTCGATCCTAAGGCCACCCCCAAGCGACAACACCTCCGACGTTTTTCCGACGACAGACGGGACGCCATCAAGAAGGAACTTACCAAACTACTCACGGCTGGCTTCATCGGAGAAGTCTTCCATCCTGAGTGGCTCGCCAACCCTGTCCTCGTCCGCAAGCAGAACTCGACCGAGTGGAGGATGTGCGTCGACTACACCGACCTCAACAAACATTGCCCCAAGGACCCCTTCGGGTTGCCGCGGATTGATCAAGTCATCGACTCCACGGCGGGCTGCGACCTGCTCTGCTTCCTCGACTCCTACTCCGGGTACCACCAGATCGCGATAAAGGAAGAAGACCAGGAGAAGACCACGTTCATCACCCCGTTTGGCCTGTACTGCTACACGACCATGTCCTTCGGGTTGAAGAACGCCGGCACCACCTACCAACGAGCTATCTAGGCCTGCTTCAAGAGGCAACTCAACAAGAATGTCGAAGCCTACGTGGATGACGTGGTCGTCAAGACCAGAGACTCCAGTACCCTCATCGATGACCTTGAAGAGACTTTCGCTTCCCTGCGCGAGTAGCGCTGGAAGCTCAACCCGAACAAATGCGTCTTCGGCGTACCTTTGGGCAAACTACTCAGCTTCATCATCAGCCAGCGCGGCATCGAAGCCAACCCCGATAAGATCTCCGCCATCACCAGCATGAAAGCTCCCACGAGCATCAAAGACGTCCAGAAGCTGACCGGGTGCATGGCGGCACTGAACAGATTCATCTCGAAGCTTGGAGAATGGGGGCTCCCCTTCTTCAAACTACTCAAGCACCAAGAGAAGTTCGTGTGGACTCCAGAGGCGGATCAAGACCTTGCCCAGCTCAAGGACTTCCTATCGAAGCCGCCGATCCTCACGGCTCCTCACAAGGGCGAGCGCCATCGCTCTACCTCGCCGCGACTACTCACGTGGTCGATGCGCCATCGTCGTCGAGCGGCGAGGAAGACGGCCACGCCTACCCGGCCCGGGGCGCCCGCCTACTTCGTCGGCGAGGTTCTATCGAGTCCAAGGCACACTATCGGCTCGTGCGAAGCTCCCGTACGCGTACTCATCACCTCGCGGAAGCTACGACACTACTTACAGGAGTACTCGATCTCCGTCGTCACCGACTACCCGCTCGGCGACATCCTGCGGAACCAAGATTCTACTGGGGGAATCTCCAAGTGGGTAGTCGAGCTCGGCGCCCTCACCATCGACTTCAAGCCACGCACATCCATCAAGTCGCAGGCGCTAGTCGACTTCATGGCGGAGTGGCGGGAGAACCAGCTACCTACTCCAACCGTGCGACCAGAGCATTGGGTGATGTACTTCGACGGCTCACTCAACCTCGAGGGCGCAGGTGTAGGGGTACTGCTGATCTCTCCAACGGGCGAACAACTCAAGTACGTCCTGCAGATCTTCTGGAAGGTCTCAAACAACAAAGCCGAGTACGAAGCTCTCCTACATGGGCTCCGCCTCGCGGCTTCACTAGGCATCAAGCGGCTACTAGTCTACGGCGACTCCGCAGTGGTCATCAACCAAGTCAACAAGTCCTGGGACCGCAACAAGGAGAACATGGACACCTACTGCCTAGAAGTCCGCAAGCTCGAGAACAAGTTCTACGGTCTCGAGTTCCACCACATCGTCCGCGACAACAACGTTGCAGCGGACGTTCTCTCAAAGCTCGGATCTACCCGCACTCAAGTACCAGCGGGTGTCTTCGTTCACGAGCTTCACGCGCCATCCATCCCAGAGTCGGCGCCACCGACCACTGTCCCAGCGCACCCACCAGCTGGACAGGAGGTCATGATGATCGACGTGGACTGGAGGCAACCCTTCATCGACTGCCTCAGTGAGCAGAAGGTTCCCTCAGACAAGAACTCGGCCGAGCGGCTCATACACCGCGCCAAGTCCTACGTCCTCGTCGGAGACAAGCTTTACAAGCGGGGCGCATCTTCTGGAGTACTCATGAAGTGCGTCCCTCGGCAAGAAGGCAAGGACATCTTGGAGGAGATCCACAAGGGCGTCTGCGGCAACCACGCGTCCTCCCACACGCTGGTCAGCAAGGCCTTCCGGTGAGCTTTCTACTGGCCCACTGCACTGGGCGACGCTGAAGAACTCGTCAGACGGTGCCAAGGATGCCAGCACTTCGCCAAGCAACAACACGTCGCAGCCTACAAGCTAGTCACCATACCGCCAACCTGGCCCTTTGCCTGCTGGGGGCTCGACATGATTGGGCCACTGCCAACTGCGCCAGGAGGTTTCAACAGAGTATTGGTGGCCATCGACAAGTTCACCAAGTGGATCGAGGTCAAGCCGGTCACATGCCCCAAGGCTGACAGAGTACTCGACTTCCTGGATGAACTAGTGCATCGCTACGGACTGCCCCACCGCATCATCACAAATCTGGGCTCCAACTTCAACAACCACCAGTTCTAGGAGTACTGCGAGAAAAGCGGGATCGACGTCCGATACGTCTCAGTTGCCCATCCTCGGGCCAACGGACAAGTCGAGCGCGCCAATGGGATGGTACTCGACACTCTCAAGAAGCGGCTACATGACGCTGCTAACTCCAAAGGAGGCAAGTGGATCAAGGAACTACCCAACGCACTCTGGGGGCTACGTACTCAGCCATCCAAGCCAATGGAGCAATCCCCTTGCTTCCTGGTCTACGGCTCCGAAGCAATCCTCCCTGCCGACGTCATATGGAACTCGCCAGCAGTGGAGCATTACGACGAAGGCGTCTCAGAAGACAGCAGACGAGTTGATATCGACAGCCTCGAAGAAGCTCGTTGCGCTGCCCTCGTCCAATCAGCAAGGTACCTGGAGGGTATCTGACGCTACCACGATCGCAACATCAAGGAACGCTCCTTCAACGTTGGTGATCTCGTCCTCCGTCGTATTCAGAACACGGAAGGACTACACAAGCTCAGCTCCCCCTGGGAAGGTCCCTTCACCGTGGCAAAGGTGACCGGGCTGGGCTCCTACCGCCTCCATACACTTGAAGGTGAAGACATCGCAACTCGTGGAACGTCGACCGGGCTCTCGTCGGTTCTACGCCTAGTCTACACGACTACTCCGGGTTCAAGTCTACACGACTACATCAACACCCCTCCGCCGTAAGCGGCCTCCGGTCCCGGCTCCAGCCTCCGAACTTCTCCTCTCCGAGATCCGGCCCCCGCGCGGCTACCTACGGATCCTGGGCTGCGACGAGCGACAAAGGACTCTAGCAGCGGTCTCCTAAGAGACCATGTACTCCAAGATCCAGCCTACACAGCTACCTACGGATCTACTGCTGTAAGCGGCTACCCGCTCTAGCACCACTCAACTGTAAGCGGCCTCCGGGTCCAGGCGACTACTCTGTAACTACGGCCCTGGCCATCCAGGTGTACTTCTTCAGTAATAAAGTTTGACCGTTCATCAACTTCTTTACTGTCTACCCCCCTCAACGGGACTACCTCCGAGTACGACTACTTGCATCTACTCCTCAATGGGGCTCCGCACTCTGAGATCGCGACTACGAGTACTCATTGCTGGAATTTTCTTTTCATTAATACTTAAGCAATTCCATTACAATTGTATTTGTACAAGTTTGGCTACGAGCTAACTATTACAGGGCTACTGGAGATTGAGCTTATCGGCTACTTGCTCCGCAATGGGCGCCATCTGCTCCAGCAGCTCCGCGTACTGCTCATCAGTACAGTTGGCGGCTACCCCGCCAGCGACTACCTCCACCGGTGCCTTCGGGAAGTAGGACTTCATGAAGGCCAAGACTTGCTTCGGGATCGATCTCGCCATATGCTTCACATAAGCCGCCAGCCGGCTGGGGGCTTCCCTAAGGCGATCCACAAGCGGAGCGATCTTGGGGCCGTCCGGATGAGGCACCAAGAGCCTTGCGATCGGCAGCGCGGCTTCTTCAAGATCCTTCAGCTGGGCCCGCAGCGCCTCACAATCTTCATTCAACTTCTGCAACGACTTGTAGCAGTTGACGAGATCGCAGTCAGATGCAATCCGAACCTCCATGTGCTTCTCGCACTCAAAGGCAAGTTCTTTATAGTCGAGCTCGAGTACCTGGTGGGCCTCCTGCTCCCGGTAGAAGAGGTTCTTCATATCTGTCTCAGAAGTCCTCAACTGCTCCACCCGGGTCTCAAGCTCTGCAAGACAACAAGCCGCATCGGGTCAGACTACTCCTCGACCTCCAACGACTACCCAACAAGTCAAGCAGCGTACCTTTGTTCTTGTTGCAGAGTGTCTTGTTCTTCCGCACCAAGTCATCGCCCTTTGCCTGCAACTCCTGGATATCATTATGGTACTTGGCAAAAGCGGCGTCGAGCTTGGACTGCATGGCAGCCGCGTGCTTCCGCGACTTCAAAAGCTGATCCTCTAGTGCCTCAGCCCGGAGCACCGCGTCACCAAAGCCTTGCAGCATGTTGGACTTCTCGCGGGACCTCTCCATGACGTCCTGCATAGACAACACATGTCAACGAGTACTTAACAACAGAGGATTGACTACTTAGAAGTTAAAACTACCTACCTTCATCCACTGCTCAGCCTGGCGGACCGCCTCCAGGTGACTGGCCACCGTCGCCGGGTCGACCAGATCATCCGCGAGCAGCTCCACCCTGCCGCGACTACTCGTGGCGGCCCTCTGCCGCGGCGCGCAGCGGATGGGCTCTGCGTCCTGGATCTCTGGGGAGCGGACGACCACCTCCAGAGCAACCTCTGGTGGCACGGTGGCCTCCTCTCCTCCGGTCGCCGCGGCGGCTTCTTCGGCGACCTCCTCTATCGGCTTGGGAGCTCCCTTAGTAGCCTCTGGCACCTGTGGTGTCGACTTCTCCATGGGCACCGCTGCAGGGATGTCGCTCCCTTTGGCCTCGACGCTTGACAAGAAGACGTTAAGTGCATCAGCAACTACGACTACTCTATGGGGAAGACTAAAACCACAGCAGAACACTTACCCTCGACCACGCTGGCCTCGGGCAACGCAGCTCCAGCAGCCGGCACTTCGGACTCCGCCTGAGGGGTAGGAGTTGACTCCTCGACGGGCGGCGCGACTTCTTCTTCCGCCACCGTCGTGGAGGGCTCATCTCCCTCCCAGGACAAGTCTGTTGATTTCCTGCAGAAGTACACAAAGCTGGTTGTCATTCAAGCTCGACTACTACACCAAGTACTACTCGGGAAAGCTCAGCACTTACAAATTTGACCGGACTATCGTCACGGCCGGGGCACCGAGGATGCTGTCAATGTCTACCAGTCCACCCTCGGCGGGCTCCTCCTCTTGCGCCTCTGCAGCCGTTGCATCCTCTGCAGCAGCGGTAGTCGATGCAGCGCCCTCCTGCGCTTCTGCGGCCACCACCTCTTCGACGGCGGGGGCTGCGGGTTCTGTGCTCTCTTGATGAGCAGGGGGCCGGCGCTCCAACTGCGCTATGAGCTCCTCGACAGTGGGGCCTGGACTACGACTCCCAGCCGGCTCCCCCACTGTGTCCCACTCGCCTTCGTCGCCCTCCTCGACGGGCTCCGTCGGTGGCACCTCCTGCATACAAGGAAGATCAGTCCTCAGCAAGTGAACTTGCACGACGGGTACTCGACTACACTAGTCAAGACATCCTACATCCTGAGGCGTGGTCTCTGAGACCTTCAGCTTCTTCATCACCCACTTGCGGGCGGGGTTGCGCGGCTTCCGTGGCGGCGCAGCCAGGCTAGCCTCCAGGCTAGCCGGCGGGTCTTGCACGAGGGGTACATGCGGCAAGCCAGGACGGCTAAACCTCGACCGCAGCTGGAAGCGGTCTTGCAGCGTCTCCTCGTCGTCGTCCTCCTCGGACGTGTCTTCCATGATGACGGTGTCATCGCCTTCACTGACTTCCCGCTGCTCCTTGGCCTTGGTCTTCCCGCCCTCCGGAATCTCGATTCCTTGAGGGGGCGGCTGCGGCTCGGAGACGAACCTCTTCAAGTCGTCCAACAAGGCACAAGACATCAGCGCGACTACTCAAGCAATGACTACTCGACTAGGGGGTACGACTACTTAGCTCCTTTGGCGGGCGCGCGGCGGAGTACTCCTGGATGGGACACGTCGTGTACGGCGGCATGTCCTTGAAGAGGCGCGTCAGCCTCTTGATGATGTCGTCGTCGTCGACTTCACCCCCAGGCATCCGCGACGTGTCATCGTCGCCGGTGTACTCGAAGCCTAGGGTGTCGTGGGCCATCAGTGGTTGCACCTCCGCTTCATGAAACTGAAGGCCACGTGCTCGGCCCTCAGTCCAGCTTCTCTAAGCACCTTGATGCGTGCCAGCAGCTCGGGGAGCTGGATCCCCTCCTGCATCATGGGCTCCGTGTTCACCAGTCCCGGTGCCTGGGCTGCCTCCCGCTTGGCTTCGGTAGGCCGGGGTGGTGGTTCGTGACGTAGAACCACCTCGCCTTCCAATCGGCGTTGGAGTCGATAAGCTTGTACGCGAGGTATTGCTCAGCGGCGTCTTCTCTCATCTGGATGCCCGCTCCTCCGACTACTCGCGGATTGCTGGCGCTCAGCTGCGACTTCACCCGGAAGAATTTCCGGAACAGGATCCAGTGCGGCTTGATCCCCAGGAATGCTTTACAAAAATGGACGAAGACTGCGGTATGGAAAATGCCATTAGGGTTGAGATTGAGGTACTCAACTCCGTAGTACCCGAGGAGGCCTTTGAAGAAGTCGCTGGCCGGAAGCGCGAGTTCGCGCTCCGCGAAGCGCGCGAACATCGAGATCTTGTCTTCAACCTTTTCCATTGGGTACGGATCTCCGGCGGCGGCTCTCCACATATCCACCTCCTTCTCCCGGATAAATCCACTGTTGAGAAGGGCCAACAAATCCTCAGTGTTCACCTTCGACTTTTTCCACTCGCGGCTTGGATCTGGCCGCGGTGGAGACATCGGCGGCGCTGCCCCCGTGGCAGCCGTGGCGGTCTCGTCACGACCCCTCTTGTTCCCGGCGACCTTCGCAGACTTGGACGGTGAAGGCTTCATTCTCCAAGTACACGGCGTCTTCACGCGCATCCGTTCAGGGGCTACTCTGGAAGCTCTGGGTGGCGGCGCACTTGGATCTACTGCGGCGGCGGCGTGTGCTGGAAGTGGATCTACCTCAGATCGATTCGAAATGGCTACAACAACGATGGGTGAAAAACCCTGAGGGTTTTGCCTTCTATTTATAAGTCAAACCGGCCCTCCAACGGCCAGATGGATAAGTCCGCGCTCGGCTGACTCAGCGGCTGCGCGTGACTCTTCGCATTCTACTAGTCGACGCGCCTCACCTCGGGGGCTCGGCTACGTCTACTCGACTACCTGGGAAGCGACAAGGCTCAGGAGCATCTCAGGACACATTCTTCAAGATGACCCTTCAATTCAAGAGGAAGTACTCGACTCAAGGCTCGGGGGCTCCGTGCCACGTGTCCTTCGGTTTTTTCTCTCCAGATTTTTGGGATTTTCTTGCCAAGACTTCAAATGGACCCTCAGCCAGAGCCTACGGCTCAACCTAAGGCTCGGGGGCTACTCCATATGGAGTGCAATTTTGCAATCGCACTTCCATATCAGCTCCGGCTTCAAGATAAGACGGGCATTTTTTGAAGACCTTCGAGGGCAGCACTCGAGGACGCTTGGGACTACTCGAGAAGACTTCAAGATTGCTCAAACATCAGCTGGAGTACATTCCAGCCTCGGGATGCTTCGACTACTCTTGAGGACTTTTGACTTGTAGTACTTGGGGACGCTTGAGGACTACTCGTTAAGGCCGTCAAGACTACTTGAAGCTATCCTTCTCGACTACAAAGTACTCGGGGGCTTGTCGTATGGACCTCCCTGGGCCCACTACCTCGGTGGGTACCAGGACCGACTACTCAGTGGGCCCCTGGGACTACCCGGCTTGCGCTACACGACACCTGATGGCGTGGAGCACAAGGACTACGGAGGAGAAGTACTCGGTTAGGAAGTTGTACATGTCCTGCACTGTATGGAAGATTCCTAGACGTACCCGACTAGTACTCTCTCCCTACTCTGACTTGTAACCCTGCCTCCCGGACTATATAAGGTGGGGCACGGACCTTTCTCTAGCATCTCATCCAATCCACGGCACACTATTGCACCATCTTGTAATCGTGCCCAATCAATCCAGAGCTACGCAGCGTACAGGACGTAAGGTATTATGCACCTCGCGGCCCGAACCTGTCTAAATTGTGTGCCACGTGTCTCTTCCTTCGAGTTACCGATCTCGGCGAGGCCACATTCATCTACTTCGGGTACTCCCCTTAGTAGGTTGCCGGTCTAAAACACCGACAGTGCTCGACACCGAGGGTGCCCAGGCTAACCTAGCTGACGAAGGCAAGCTCCGGTGCATCTAACCTAGTTTTCAAATTCTTTATTCAATTATCTATGGATGATTGTGCATTTAAGTTCAAGAGTTGAATGGAACCCTAGATGCATGATCCCTAGGTACCTTTGTCCTTACTAGTATGATAGATCGATAGCTGCTAAGCTATAGGACCGTTACAAGTCGAGTGATGACCTCACTCGTGAGAATAGGTTCCTAGATAGGAATCACAATATATCCTTAAATGGATTGCTCACGTGGTAAGAGCATGGGATCTGGGCTCCGGTCCAGTGGTTATGTTGGTTAAGTGTTTGAACGTACTAAGCACATGTCGGGTATGGGACCGGTAAGCCTAGTACCTTAATGAGGCGGCGAGGGATCCTACTATTACTACTCTTGGGATTCGCTCTCCGGCTATCTACCGGTGGTGTATGGTGACTCCGGGTATCTCGCGGGGTATGCCGGATAGCCTGCACCAAAGACTGTAAGATTCGATCCCGACCCGAGGATTTTTGTAAACGACTTGGGAAAGTTGTCCTTTCGGGGGCAGCCTACCGTGTGTTTGGGTCTACCTTGCAAGGTTTAAATCAATCGATTGTCGGCCTCTCACCGTTATCTGAGACTACTTACTCCACTAGTCATGAGATCCCTAATGATGGAAGTTGATGAATATTATGCTTGATTAATTGTATTGTGCAACTTGTTTGTACTAGTTGGTTAATGTAGTAAAGATTAAACCTATTAGTAAAGATTAATTGTATTGGGACCTACTCTTTGTTACTTTTCAGCAAAGGCAACCCAGTAGCCAAAAAGCCTTTCATGGTCTAGATTTGGTGAAGTAGTTATCACCGACGGGTAAGACTTGCTGAGTATTAGTATACTCAGCCTTGCTGTAATGTGTTGATCCAGGTAATGCATTCAGTGATGTGTGTCCTAGAGAGATCCCGCTCGGCTGGGAGCTGGAGTGGGTGGAGGACGACGACTGAAAGCATCATGGATGGCCTCCCGTGGTGGCTTCGCTTCCGTTAGTTTTAATTCCGCTATTTTCAAAACTCTGAACTATTTCATCATGGCAAAAACTATGGTTTGTAATAATTAAACCCTTCGGGGTACGAATTTGGATATTAATGTTGTTGTATCTCTAGACTCGCCCTTCGAGTGAGTTTTAATGCATATATTCGATCCTTGTTGCTGTTCAAGTGATTTACCTGGCGTTAACCCGGCAACTAACGACAGGCTGATACTTTTGTTAACACCAAAATTTGGTAAGGAGTCTGACCTGTGGGTCCAACGCGGTGAGGAGTCCGTCCGGAAGAAGGAAGGTTTCTTCAGAAGAATTCGGCAAAAGAGTCCGCGGTCGGCAATTTGCTTCTGTTCGGCAAGAAAATTGTTGCGCTAATTTTGCGGGATTGTGTGGTGACGTGGCCCGAGCGGAAGGGACGAATGGATGTATAAGCGATCACATTTAGAGATAAATTAGGTATCAAATCCATTCGAAGTCATGCTGTGATAGGGTATAAATATAGACCCTGAATGTATGTATTTTCATTCGAAACATTCTCAATACAATCCGGCTTTACGCCAAACCCTTGAGTCCTTTGTCGTGTCGTCGAGTTCTTCGAGAGGGTTCATCGATCCATCGACCTCCGTGAGTACCGGCAACCTTGTATCATGTCTAGTATCATGCGGTGGATTTAGATCTGATGCAAGTAGTCTTGTTACCATGCTTAGTGTCATGCGGTAGATTCAAGCTTGGTTCAAGAGGGTTTCTTGTTAGGTCATGAGCCATGCGGTAGGCTAAGATCTAGCTTGAAGCTAGTTATCGGCTCTATTGAGTTTTGGCAAGATTCAATAGATTCATTAAGTTACCCCGTGTTGCTTTGAGTTTTTACTTTATGTTTAAATTTATGTAACACTTCTTTGCCCAATCTAGATTGGTTTGGATCGGTTTCATCTCTTTTGATGATCCTTATGCGAATCGAGTTCGCATCTTTGGCTTAAATAGCACGTGGATCACATGTTCCCTAATAGCCGAAACCGAATCGATCTAGGTTGTTACGTGTTGTGGGTTCAAGTTTGCCGAATCTTGTATAAATCTTGAAAGAGCTGGGTATCATGCGGTAGATGCAAGTTTTTGGGTTGTTTTGGAGCTAGTCATCCGGTGGATTAGATTTCAATCCAATCTGATAGATTTATCTTGTTTGGTAATGCTCGTTCCTTCTTCATGGACCCCGATTCGGCTGTTCGCCCATATTCGGTTATGCTTTCACGAGTGAAACGTGCTCATAAGTTATGCTTTAAATTTTGTATGCTTTTAGCTTTCCATATTTAGATTGTATCATGCGGTGGATAGATCTATTTGTGGACGGTGGTTTGATTTCAAACAAGTTGTATCATGCGGTGGATAGATCTGTTTGATATCATGCCTGACGGGTCTTAAAGTATCTAGACATGCGGTAGACTAGTACTTTGGGCCTATGCACGCTTGTTTATTGTATATTTATGATCATGCTTTTACTTCATTTATTGTTTAATGTCATTTACCACGGGGATCGGTCATGGCTTTGTGCACGTGCATTTTTATCCAAAATAAAGACCGATCTATCATCATGCTTGCATCATCCATTCGGCTATGTTACCTTTTGCACTTTGAAGCTCCCGAATGGTTTCTAGTTTGCTGGCAGATAGCTCTCTATAGCTATATGTCATCTCACTTGGCTTTCTAGCCGTAAATATGGAACTGTCTGGTACCACCCGGCAAGTTCCAAGCTTTGGAATTTAACTACTTTGTCTTTTTGTTAATTTTCAGGAAAAATTGACTGGCACGTCTTGGAATCTTTGCGCGTGTGAAGCCAGCTTGTTTGGCTAGCTGTGTGCTTGGCGTAAGGTGCAGATTTTACGTCAACAACTTTATTATCGCTTAATGGCCAAAGTGGATTGGTTTAGGCGATAGTACGGTATTTTCCTTAGCGGGTTGTCACAGGAACATGCAAAATATCGCAGCCATCCAAACCAATGCAAACCAAATGGGTGAAGGAAATGCAAGCATCGCTTATGTGCTTTGACACCTTCACCTAGCACCACCGGGACAATTCTTAGGAGGAGCGGTGCAATCCTATTATGACCAAGGGTGCAACAACCAAGACTATCAATATCAACCACCGGCGGAAGATTAGAGAGAGGAGGAGCTTTAGTTTAATCTTTCCTTTTCCCTTTTCTTTAATTTTCAGCTTGTATGCGCCTATGTATGCGTAGTGTTTTTAGTTTTTATTTAAATTTTTAGCATGTGTGTTAGTTTTTATTTTCATCATGAATAAAGACACCACCTAGTTTTTTTATCTTTGGTAAAGTCATGAAATTTGTGCCATGATGATATATGATTATAATTGCCGCTTTGTTTATCTTTGTATTTGTTTTATGCATGATTAATCTAATGCCCTCTTAAAATACAAATATGAAATTATCTAAATGCTAGCTTAATCTTTAGCGGAGGTTATGATAAAAATAAAGACCCATATTGTTTTATGTGCTCTCAAGTTTTAGATAGATTAAAGAAGATTTATTTTTGTTCATAAAAGTAATGCTAACCTTGTCATAAATACCACTTGCATGTTGCTCTACCTATCCAGAGCCATATGCCCATATATATATTTGAGTGCAAAAACCTAGTATACAAGATTTATTTTTGGGTGAGTTATTGCAGGTCATGATTTCTCTGGCCCGAGACTAAGAAGCTGGTCATTCCGTTTTTGCATATCTATCTTTTTGATAGCCTTTCTATCCGTGCATTGTGTATCCCGACATCGGAGATTTCACAAACCTCGCCAGATATCTACCCTTAAAACCAAATATCATCTTTTGTGATTAACTCCTTGACCACAACCTATCTTTGAGTATGGATCATCAATTCAAGGAAGATCTCAAGATGGTGCCAACATTAAAGATTTCAAGTATCTCTCCAAAAGGAAAAGTATTTCCGGTACCTACCTTATCTCTATCACCTCTTTGCTGGAGGACGAGCAAACGTCTAAGCATGGGGGAGGAGGTAGGTACAATGTAATTTTAGAGTTCAAAGGGGAGCAAATAAAAAAAATTGATGAGAAAGAAAAAGAAAAAATGAGAAAGAGAAAGAAAAAATGAGTATAAAGAAAAAATGAGAAAATAAAAAATATATGAGTATGTATAATATAAAAATAAAATAAAGTGAACTCCCCGGTTCTCTAAAGTGCATTAGGAATTTCAAGGCTTCAAGATTAAAAGATCCATACTCATTTGTCTAACCATATGCAATCCGATAACGAGGACTTTCTTTGTGCCTCGGATCACTTTTTGCCATTTGCACATATCCACCTATTTCAAGTGTGTGTATTTTTCTCTTCCCCTCCTTGATTTAACATTATTTTCCAATGAACCTTTTGACGAGTCTCGGTAAGACCATGAGAAGCTTGTCTTGTTTTGACAACATCTCATTTATAATATCTTGGTAGGACTAAACTTTCCCAAGAGCTCCATATAAAATCCTACCACTTACATATATGTTTTGAGAGGGAAAGGAGTAGAAGAAATAGGCTTGAGACAAGTTGAGATGAGAGTTCATGAGCAAGATGCAAGATGGTTTAAATTTTTGAACTTGGTTTAGCTCTTTTTTCATCTCATTCTTTATTTCAAAATTTCTGAGATCCATTTGAATTTTTGGAAGCATGTAATACTCGTGGGATAAGCTTAACTAATAATCTAACCTCCGTACAGATGAAGACTAGTACATTATGAAACTTTAACGAACTAAACTTTTGAGAGCATTATGTTTTCTCATGTATGATCAAGTGCAAGGTTTAAACAATGAAGGGCAACGACGATATCCATCAAAGGCTTACTCGAGGACGAGCAAGGTTTAATAATGGGGGAGTTGTTGACGGTGAAACTCCGTCAACCTAGCCATGAGTTTACCTTCAGTGTTGGCATGAGTTTTGTATCTTATCCATTGGTACTAACCCCCCATGGTATAACAAGTTCACTTGTGCATGTCGGTTTTGGAGTTTAGTGTTTATGCAGGGTTTTAGAGTTGAAAGCAAGACTTCCGGGATAAGTTCATCAAGCACCTCATGACAAGACCTTGAAGCCCGGTACAAGTCAAGCAATGAAGTGAACACGACTCCAAGAAGCCCAAGGACCCAACCCGAGAAGATGGAAAACTTCGAGGACCTAGCCAGAAAAGTGCTGAATCTTGCGAGACAAGGAGCTTCGTCCAATTCGGAGAGAAACTGACGACAAGGGCCCACATGTAGAAGGGGGGAGGATCTAGAAGACTCGGGAAGCAACACCGGGCGAAGGAGGCCACGAACTGGGCCGAAGTAGGCCCAGGCCGGTCGGCCCAGGCCGGCCGGCCCAGCCCATTTCGAGGCCCAGTCAGGCCCCCTTTGACCTAGGTGCCTCTCGGGCTAGTACCCTGACCGAGAGCCACGCATCAATCAATTCATTATCCACCGCCGAGGAGCAGAGAAGCTTGAGGGACACCATCTCGGAGATGAGGGTCGTGCTAGTTGTCTAGGGTCTCCCTAGCCGACGTGGGAACATTGCATGGAAGACCACGTCGGAGCTTCGGAGCAAGGATCAAGATCGAGGTAGGATCCTGATGGTGATCTTGTTCACGTAATCATTCATGGTGAAGTCTATAAGTGAATCCGATTTCTAGCGATCAAGTGCCTTCTCGATGATTTTGTTTTTTTCTTGGTTTTGCTTCTTCCTCAATCTATACTTAAGATAGATTGCATAGGTTGCTCTTGTAGCCGCGATGGCTAGAGGTGCATACCGAACCGACCAAGTGATTTCAACTTGTTCTTATCGAACTCGCCCTAGACTACCCACATGAATAGGAGTACGTTGTGACAGAATGGGGGCTCTGAAAGGCGGGCGTTTTCGGAATCGGACCGGAGGCCACGATTTAAAGAAGCTTTTAATGAGATCCGCTTTTCTATCTTCATCTATCTTGTTTGGAGCTAAAACATATGTATGATCTAGACTCTCTAGATCGATTATCTCTTGCTTTCTCTTGCTACCTCTTTAGTAGATTAGATTAGATGTGTTTACTTTATGATATCTTAGATTAGATGCAATTTGGTTCTTCAATAGATAGCTTCCCTTGCTTTACTAGATTGAATCCTTGCGTTGCATATTGTTCCACGGATTCGATACCTTGGGTTCACCACTCGAGGGAAGAAGGGTCCCTTGACTACGACGGGAGAATCCACCGCCTGCGGCGCGCTCGGCGTCGATGTCGAGTCCGTTGACCTTGCCCGCGACCGAAGCCTCTGCAAGGAGTCCGAGTCGTGGCAGTCGGAACCATCAAAAAGTTGGCGGACGGGAGCCGGTCGCTCCTCTGACCACCGGAGGGGTTAGCTTGGCGGGGCGCGACTCTCTGCTTCTCGGAGGCGCCCGTCCTGCTGGGCGCCACGCGAGGGCGGACCGTCCCCTGGTCCTCTCAGGTAGGGCGAGCAGCATGTCGCGAGCTCGAGCCCACATTCTTGTCGCGCGCGGACGTCTGCGGCCGCCGCGATGACGACACTTCGGTGGCGCGGGGAGGTGACGACGAGGACGATCCCGACATGTCGCTCTAGTCCACCGCTGCGCTGGGTACGTCACCGCTCCACGACGGCTCCGGCGACGGATCTTCATCGGAGGAGACACCACGCTCCCCCGCCTTCTACCTCTTGATGCGGTTGTCATTTCGATCGCGCTTGGCGATCAGGCGCTTTTTGTGTTGTGCCTTGCGCGCAGCACGCCGCCTCTCCGCTGCCACCTTGTTTCGGTTGAATATCACCTCCTCCGGTAGAGGCGTGGAACTAGGTAGGCGCACTTCAACTACAACAGCAAGAAGGCAAAAAAATCAGCCAGAGTAGAAGGCCTCC
The DNA here is from genome assembly GCA_947561735.1 of Cenchrus americanus. Classification (NCBI taxonomy): domain Eukaryota; kingdom Viridiplantae; phylum Streptophyta; class Magnoliopsida; order Poales; family Poaceae; genus Cenchrus; species Cenchrus americanus. The sequence continues at coordinate 68,226,416 of OX387239.1, read as the reverse complement.
GAGAAGATCGACATCACAACAAAAACACACGAGAAGCGTCGAGAAGATAATAATTCACAAATATTTCTGTCCCCTCGTAGGGGAGCATCGGGAGCAGCCGCGACGGCGGCCACGAGTAGGTCGACCTCACGATCGCCTACGCCACGCTGCGCTGGACCTCGAGAGGTGACGGGAGGGACGGTGCAGTCACTGTCTCCATCCAGGGGGCCCGGTCAGCCATCATCTCGCAAAGGCGAAGCGGCCGCCGCTGGAGCGGCATGACTCCTCAGGCGTGGTATTTCCCGAGCACTTCCGCCAGGGTGACCCCGGCTCTTTAGAGACGTCGCAGCACTGCCTAGTGATCCTTGAGGATCTTCTCCTACTCCGTCTTCACCGGGCCGTCCGACCAGTTCCTCCGCGACTCAGCGATGGAGTTCCCGGTGTACGTCGGGAGTGCAAACTTAGGGTCGTTCCGCAGATAGAACCACCCCTTGAGCCAACCATTGTTCGAGCTGGTCAGGGTCACCGGGATGTAGTCGTCGCCCCGGCCCTGCTTCATCCGGAGGTTGGCATAGCCGATCGTCGCCATCCAGGAACCCTCCTTCAGGCACAGAAGCTTGAAGAAGTACCGAAAAAGGTGCCAATGGGCACTGATTCCTAGGTACCTCTCACACATCGCCTCGAACTCCACCATCTGCTGGATGCTATTTGGGTTGAGGTGCTGTAGTTGGAGCCCGTACACGAAGAGGACGCCGCGGATGAACTGCCCGGTGAGGACGGAGAAGCCGCGCTCGTGGAAGGCTACGAACGAGACCACGAACCCCTTGGGGGCACGACACAGACTCGTCGCCGGGAACCCTCCACTCCACGGTGGCGGTGAGTAGAAGAAGCTAGTCCACCTCGACGAGACGAAGGAGCTGCTCGCAGGACACGTTGGAGCGCGTCCAGTTCAACATCACGGTGGCGGATGTCGGCGTTTTAGACCGGCAACCTACCAAGGGGGTACCTGAGGTAGATGAATGTGGCCTCGCCAAGATCGGTAACTCGAAGGAAGAGACACGTAGCACACAATTTAGACAGGTTCGGGCCGCGAGGTGCGTAATACCCTACGTCCTGTATGCTGTGTAGCTCTGGATTGATTGGGTGTGTTTACAAGATGATGCGTATCCCCGAGAGAGGGGTCCCTGCCTCGCCTTATATAGCCCGGGAGGCAGGGTTACAAGTCGGTTTGAGGAGAGAGTACTAGTCGGGTACATCTAGGAGTTCTCTACATAGTACAGGACATGTATAGCTTCCTATCCGATTACTTCTCAACCGTAGTCCTTGCGCCCCACGCCAGCAGGTGTCGTATGGCACAAGCCGAGTAGTCCCAGGGGCCCACCGAGTAGTCGGTCCCGGTACCCACCGAGGTAGTGGGCCCAGTGAGGTCCATACAACAAATCCCCGAGTACTTTGTAGTCGAGCAGGATAGTTTCGAGTAGTCTTGATGGCCTTGACGAGTAGTCCTCAGGCGTCCCCGAGTACTACAAGCCAAAAGTCCTCAAGAGTACTTGAAGCATCCCGAGGCTGGAAGGTACTCCAACTGATCCTTGAGTAGTCTTGAAGTCTTCTCGAGTAGTTCCCAAGTGTCCTCGAGTTCTTCTCTTGAAGGTCTTCAATAATACTCACATTGTGTTGAACAAGAAACCATATGGAAAATGCGATTCGAAGAATCGCATTCCATATGGAATGTAGCCCCCGAGCCTTAGGTCGAACCGTAGATTCAAGCCGAGGGTCAATCTGAAGTTCTGCCAAGATTATCCCGTAAAATCCGGAGAAAAAACCGAAGGACACGTGGCACGGAGCCCCTGAGCCTTGAGTCGAGTACTTCCTCTCGAATTGAAGGGTCATATTGATTGTAGAATGTTTTCTGAGTTGCTCTTGAATCTTGTTGTCACCCAGGAAGTTTAGTAGACGTAGTCAAGCCCCCGAGATGGAGTGCGTCGACTACTGGAAGATGAAGAGTCAGGCGGCCGCCGCTGAGTCTGCAACCGATACTTATCCATCTGGCCGTTGCAGCGCCGCTGGTTGGGTTATAAATAGAGGTCGAAACCCTTAGGGTTTTCCATTCCCCACAGTTGCAGTCGTTGAAATAGATCTAGCCAAGAGTCCAGCCACCCGTGCCACTGCTGTCGCGACGTAGTCTGCAGATCCACGCGCACCGCCGCTGCTCGCCACCAGTAAAACCCCCGAGCGGATGCGAGTGAAGACCCGGTGCACTTAGAGGATGAAGTGTTCTCCGTCCAAGGGCGCGAAGGCTGGAGCCGGTGCCGGGAAGAAGAGATCCCGCAGTGAGGCGGAAGGATCTGCCCGGGATTCATCACCGCCGACGTCTTCCCCACGCCCCAATCCGAACAAGGAGTGGAAGAAATCCAAGGCAAAGACCGAAGACTTGCTGGCGCTGGTGAACAGCGGATTCCTCCGGGAGAAGGAGATGGACATGTGGCGCGCCGCCGCAGGTGACCCGTACCCGATTGAGAAGAACCCCGACGAGGTCCCCATGTTCGCCCAGTTCGTGCAGCGCGGACTATCACTCCCGGCGAGTGACTTCTTCAAGGTTCTCCTCAAGTACTACAGTATCGAGTACTTGAACTTGAACCCTAATGGAATTTTTCACGTCTCCATCTTCGTCCACTTCTGCGAAGCCTTCATGGGGATCAAACCCCACTGGATATTGTTCCAGAAATTCTTCCGTGTGAAGCCGCAGCCGAGCGCCAACAACCCACGAGTAGTCGGAGGAGCCGACATTCAGATGGGTGAAGATGCCGCCGAGTAGTAATTGTCATACAAACTCATCGACTCAAATCAAGACTGGAAGATGAAATGGTTTTATATCACAAACCACCACCCAGAGCTGTCGAAGCCCAGCGGGAGACAGCCGAAGCATCGGGCGTGGTGGAACACGGAGCCGACGATGCAAGAGGGTATTCAACTACCCGAACTTTTGCAGAAGATAAAGGCTTTGAGAGAAGCCGGGCTGAGGGCCGAACACATGGCCTTCAGCTTCATGAAGAGGAGGGTGCAGCCGTTGATGGCACACGACACCCTCAGGTACCAGTACACCGGCGACGGGGACACGTCGAGGATGCCTGGCGACGAAGTCGACGATGAAAATATTGTCGAGAGGTTGGGCAAGATATTCAAGGATATGCCGCCGTACACACCCTGCCCAGTCCCCGAGTACTCCGCAGCTCGTCCGCCAAATGAGGCTAGTAGCTGATGACATCTGTCTCCGAGTACTGATTAGATTGAAGCAGTCTCACTAACCCAAGTCGTTTGCTGCAGGATGACATTGCGAAGTTTGTCTCCGACCCAGCTCCCCCTCCTCGACTTGTAGATATTCCAGAGGAGGGCAAGGTCAAGGCTAAGGAACGCCGTGAAGTCGGTGAAGGTGACGATACCGTCACCATTGAAGATACGTCTGATGAGGAGGACGGGGAAACGCTGCAGGAGCGATTTCAGTTGCGGTCCAGGTTCAGCCGACCTAGGCTGCCCAATGTCCCCCTTATCGAGGATCCACCGACTATCCTGGAGGCTAGTCTCCCTGCGCCGCCGAGGAAGCCGCGCAATGTGGCACGCAAACGTGTCGCCAAGAAGTTGAAGGTGACAGAAACGACATCCCAAGAGGTGAGTTCCTCGAGTAGAGTAGTCGAGTGCTTGTTTTGAAGTATTGTATGCTGACAATTTGAATTCTGAGTTGTCGCAGGAGATTCCATCATCCGACCCCGTCGATCTAGGGGAAGGAGATGACTGGGACACGGTGGGCGGGCCGACTGAAAGAAGCCGCAGTCCAGCCCCCACCGTAGAAGAACTTGTGTCGCAGATGACACAGCGGACGACTAGAGTTGTCGAGCCACCGGTGCAGGCTGTGGAGAGTAGGCCAGAGCCTAGCGCGACTACTGGGGCCAAAGAGCAGCTCAAGCTGAAGAAGAGGCGCTCGCGGAAGCCGGGCTCGTCGATATCGCCAGCTTACTTGGCGCTCCGGCCGTGATTGTTGTCCGGTCTAGCTTGTAAGTGAAGTCCATCCCTGAGTAGTACATGGAATTGTGTAGTCATGCTTGGCTGACCACTCTATGTGTACTGTGCAGGAAATAGACTGATCTGTCGTGGGAAGGAGATGAACCCAGTGCGGCAGCAGCTGAAGAAAATCTGACGCTTGCTGTCGAGGAGTCCACTGCCCTCCCTTAGGGTGAAACCGTGGCGCTGGGCACAGAAGCTACACCGCCAGAGGCCACTCTAGTAGAAGGTAAGTAGACCACGATGGGGCCGTCTGCCCCGTGTAGTAGTCATAGCCCCCGGATACTGATATCATGTGGCTTGTGTTTGACAGGAGCACAAGTCGAGGGAGACGCGATCCCCAAAGCCGTGCCAGTAGAAGGTGTCGTGCCTGAAGCCGAGGAGCTTGTAGGATCAGCATCCGAACCGGTAGAGACAGCAGCCCCCGAGATCACAGAAGAAATGCATGACGATGCACTACCAGAGACGAGCATGGACGTAGTCGTCCGGACGCCGGAGATTCATTCAGCACCGATGTTAGAGGCCGCAGCGGCTAGTCGTGGTGGGCTCGAACTTCTAGCAGATGACCTCATCAACCCGGCGATGGTGACACGTAACTTGGAGTCGATGTGCCGGACTGAGCAATGGATGAAGGTACGTGACGGTACCCTTGAGTAGTCGAGTGCCGCCAGAATTGAGTACCCAAATAATAATTGTTGCATTGTGCAGGATGTCGTGGAGAGATCCCGATAAAAGTACGATATGCTCCATGGGTATGGCGATACGGTGCTCCGGATGGAATCGTTGGAAAAGGAACTCAACAAAGCCAGGAAGCACTCTGCCATGCTGTAATCCAAGCTCTATGGTGCCTTCGCCCAGTACCACAACGAGGTACAAGACATGCAGGCGAAGAGCGATGAATTGGTCCGCAAGAACAAGTCGCTGCACCAAAAGAACAAAGGTCTGCCGGTGTCAGCGTTTCGAGTACTTATTGGGAGTACCCTGTAGTAGTCTGACATCTCCCATTGAGTTGTGTGCGGATCTTGAGGCTCGAGTGGAACAGCTGAGGGCATCGGAGATCGATATGAAGAACCTCTTCTACCGAGGTACTTGAGTATGATTATAAGCAGCTGGCCCATGAGTGTAATACGCACATGGAGCTTTGGATCACCTCGGATCGTGACCTTGTCAACTGCTATAAATCTCTGTAGAAGCTCAACGAAGACTACGAGAGGTTGCGGGGGCAGCTCAAGGAACTTGAAGAAGCCGCACTTCCCATTGCGAGGCTGCTGGTGCCACACCCGGGTGGGCCAAAGATAGCACCTTTGGTTGACCGTCTGAAGAAGCCCCCGGGCGCCTGGCAACTTATGTCAAGCATCTGGCGAAGTCCATCCCGAACCAAGTCTTGGCGTACATGAAGTCGTACTTCCCCAAGGCTCCGGTAGATGTAGTCGCGGGTGGACTAGCCACCAATTGCACAGATGAGCAGTACAAAGAGCTTCTGGAGCGGATTTCGCCAATCGCCGAACAAGTTGCGGAGAAGCTGAACCTCCAGTAATTGTCCTGTAGGGTTAGCTATTGGCAATAGTTGTGATATAAACAAAGTTGTAATGAACTTGTTTAAGTTTTAATGAAAAGACTTCCATGGAATGAGTACTCATTGTTGCGATGTGTGTATGCAGAGTGCCCATCTGTGGAGTTATGAACGAGTAGTAGTACTCGACAGTGGACCCGTGGAGGGAGACACAGTAAATGAGTTGATCGAGAATCAAACTTTATTACTGAAAGAGTACACCTGGATAGCCAGGTCCGTTTACAAGTGTAGTCGCCAAGACCTGGAGGCCGCCTATGGCTAGAGTAGTGCTAGGGCGCGTGGCCGCTTATAGTTGTAGATCCGTTAGTAGCCGTATAGACTGGATCTAGAAGTACATGGTCTCTTGATAGACCGCTGCTAGAGTCCTTGACGCCCTTAGCAGCCCGAGATCCGTTAGTAGCTGTTAGCGTTGGATCTTGGAATAGAGTAGTCCGGAGACTAGTGCCTGGACCTGGAGGCTGCTTACAGCGAAGGGCCCGGGAGTAGTCGTGTAGACTTGAGCCCCCAGAGTAGTCGAAAGACTGAGTAGAATCGACAGAGTTGGTCGACATTCCACTAGTTGCTGATGTCGTCGCCATCAAGCGTCTGGAGGCGATACGAGCTTGGTCCTGTCACCTTTGTGACTGTGAAGGGACCTTCCCATGGTGAGCTGAGCTTGTGTAGTCCGTCCGTGTTTTGGATGCGGCGGAGGACTAGATCACCAACGTTGAAGGAGCGTTCCTTGACGTTGCGATCATGGTAGCGTCGGATACCCTCAAGGTACCTTGCTGATTGGACGAGGGCAGCGCAGCGAGCTTCTTCGAGTCCGTCAATGTCAACTCATATGTTGTCTTCAGATATGCCTTCGTCGTATTGCTCTACTGCCGGCGACTCCCACATGACGTCGGCAGGTAGAATGGCTTCGGAGCCGTAGACCAGGAAATAGGGTGACTGTCCCGTCGGCTTGATGGGTTGAGTACGCAGCCCCCAGAGTGCATTGGGCAGTTCCTTGATCCACTTGCCTCCTTTTGTGTTAGCAGCATCGTGCAGTCGCTTCTAGAGAGCGTCGAGTACCATCCCATTGGCGCGCCCGACTTATCCGTTGGCTCGTGGATGGGCGACTGAGACGTACCGGACGTCGATCCCGCTGTTCTCGCAGTACTCCCAGAACTGGTGATTGTTGAAGTTGGGCCCAGGTCTGTGATGATGCGATGGGGTAGTCCGTAGCGGTGCACGAGTTCATCCAAGAAGTCGAGTACCCTGTCGGCCTTGGGGAAGGTGACCGGCTTGACTTCGATCCACTTGGTGAACTTGTCGATGGCCACCAGAACTCTATTGAATCCTCCTGGCACAGTCGGGAGAGGCCCAATCATGTCGAGCCCCCAACAGGTGAAAGGCCAGGTTGGTGGTATGGTGACTAGCTTGTAGGCCGAGACGTGCTATTGCTTGGCGAAGTATTGGCACCCTTGGCACCTTTTGACGAGTTCCTCAGCATCGCCCAGGGCTGTGGGCCAGTAGAAAGCTCGTCGGAACGCTTTGCTGACCAGCGTGCGTGAGGACGCATGATTGCCGCAGACGCCTTTGTGGATTTCCTCCAAAATGTCCTTGCCTTCTTCTCAAGGAACACACTTCATGAGTACTCCAGAAGTGGCACCCCACCTGTAGATCTTGTCCCCTACTAGGACGTAGGACTTGGCCCGGAGGATGAGTTGCTCGGCCAAGTTTTTGTCCATGGTAACCTTCTGCTCACGAATGTAGTCGATGAAGGGTTGTCGCCAGTCCACGTCTATCATCATGACCTCCTGGCTAGCTGACAGAGGCGTTGGGTCAGTGGTCATAGGCGCCGGCTCCGGGATGGATGGCGCGTGAATCTCGTGGACGAAGACACCCGCTGGTACTTGAGTGTGAGTAGAACCAAGCTTCGACAGGACGTCCGCTGCAATGTTGTTGTCGCGGACGATGTGATGGAACTCGAGACCATAGAATTTGTTCTCAAGCTTGCGGACTTCTAGGCAGTAGGCATCCATGTTCTCCTTGTTGCGGTCCCAAGACTTGTTGACTTGGTTGATGACCACTGCAGAGTCGCCGTAGAATAGTAGTCGCTTGATGCCTAGAGAAGCTGCGAGGCGGAGCCCATGTAGCAGGGCTTCGTACTCAGCTTTGTTGTTTTAGACCTTCCAGAAGATCTGCAGGACGTACTTGAGTTGTTCGCCCGTTTGAGAAATCAGGAGTACCCCTGCACTCGCACCTTCAAGCTTGAGCGAGCCGTCGAAGTACATCACCCAATGCTCTGGTCGCTCGGTTGGAGTTGGTAGCTGATTCTCCCGCCATTCTGCCATGAAGTCGACTAGTGCTTGTGACTTGATGGTTGTTCGTGGCTTGAAGTCGATGTTAAGGGCGCCGACTTCGACTGCCCACTTAGAGATTCTTCCAGTAGCATCTTGGTTCCGCAGGATGTCACTGAGCGGGTAGTCAGTGACGACGAAGATCGAGTACTCCTGGAAGTAGTGTCGTAGCTTCCGCGAGGTGATGAGAACTGCATACAGTAGCTTCTGTACTGGTTGGTAGAGTGCTTTAGATTCCGACAGGACCTCGCTGACGAAGTAGACTGGTCTCGCAGCGACGTAGAGCAGTAGCTACTCCTTTTTGCGAGGAGCCGTGAGGACTGGTGGTTTGGACAGGAAGTCCTTGAGCTGAGCCAGAGCTTGATCGGCCTCTAGAGTCCACACGAACTTCTCTTGATGCTTGAGTAGTTTGAAGAAAGGTGGTCCCCGTTCTCCAAGCTGCGAGATGAATCTGTTCAAGGCCGCCATGCACCCGATAAGCTTCTGCACATCTTTGATGCAGGTGGGACCTTTCATCTCGGTGATGGCTGAGATCTTCTCATGGTTGGCTTCGATGCCGCGGTGGCTGATGGTGAATCCTAGTAGTTTTCCTGAAGGTACACCGAAGACGCACTTGTTCGGGTTGAGCTTATAGCGATACTCTCGCAGGGATGCGAAAGTCTCTTCAAGATCAGCGATGAGCGTGTCGGAATTTCTGGTCTTGACGACCACGTCATCCACGTAGGCTTCGATGTTCTTGTTGAGCTGTCTCTTGAAACAGGCCTGGATAGCTCACTGATAGGTGGTGTCGGTGTTTTTTAACCTGAACGACATGGTCGTGTAGCAGTAGGCGCCGAACGGGGTGATGAACGCAGTCTTCTCCTGGTCTTCTTCCTTGATAGCGATCTGGTGGTACCCAGAGGAGCAGTCCAGGAAGCAGAGCAGGTCGCATTCTGCCGTGGAGTCGAGTACTTGATCTATCCACGGCAACCCGAAGGGGTCCTTGGGGCAGTGTTTGTTGAGGTCGGTGTAGTCGACGCACATCCTCCACTTGTTTGTGTTCTTCTTGCGGACGAGGCCGGGGTTGGCGAGCCACTCAGGATGGAAGACTTCTCTGATGAAGCCGGCCGCGAGTAGTTTAGCGAGTTCCTTCTTGATGGCATCCCGTCGGTCGTCGGCGAAACGGCGGAGGTGTTGTCATTTCGGGGTAGCTTTAGGATCGACGTTAAGTGAGTGCTCGATCAGGTCCCTGGGCACCCCTGGCATGTCCACTAGTTTCCAAGTGAAGATGTCTCGATTAGCCCGAAGGAAGCTGACGAGCGCGTCTTCCTATTTCAGGTCAAGGCCCACCACGATCATGGTAGTCTTGCTGCAGTCGCTTGTCCCAAGGTCGATCGCCTTGACTTGTACTTTCTCGGATGGCTGAGGTTTGTTGGTTGTGTTTGACTTCTCTGGGATGTCGAGTTTGCTTGAGGCAAGCTTCTTCGGTGCAGCATAGATTTCCATCATGGCATTGGGTACTTGATTGGTGGCTGCGAGTTCCACAGCTTCTGTGTCGCAGTCGAAGGATATCTTCAAGTCCCGTTGTAGCGAGAGTACACCGGCCGGACTTGGCATTTTGAGTACCAAGTACGTGTAGTGAGGTACCGCCACGAACTTGGCGATAGCTGGTCTGCCGAGGATGACATGATAGGAAGTCTCGAAGTCCGCGACTTCAAACTTGATGTACTTGGTGCGGTAGTTCTCCCTGGTTTCCCCGAAGGTAACTGGCAGGACCATTGAGCCAGTGGGATAGCCGCGTTCCCGGGGATGATGCCGTAGAAAGGCGATGTGCTCTTGGTGAGCATGTGAGTGATGTCGAGCTTCATCTTCTTCAAGGTCTTGGTGAAAAGGACATTGAGCCCACTCCCACCGTCGATGAGTACCTTGTTGAGTCTGGAGCCCGCGACTACTGGCTTCAGGACGAGTGGAAACCGCCTTGGTTCGGAGAAGCTTGTCCATTGATCCGCGCGGGAGAAGGTGGTGGGTACCTCCGACCACCTGAGAGGGGTCGGCACCGCTGGTTCAATGTTCAACACTTCCCGCCTGATGACCTTCTGAGACCGCTTGGTGGGTAGTCCGCCGAAGAGGACATTCACCGTCTTGTCGGGTCCTTGGAAATCACCGTTGCCTTCGTCAGCTTTTTTCTTTCCCTTCTTGTCGTGAGGAGGCCGTGGGTCTGGAGAATCCTTGAGTGCTCGCCGCAGTTGGTAGCACTGCTCGGTGGTGTGGTTGCCCTCCAGATGCCACGGGCACTTCTCTTTCAGCAAGTCCTTAAAGCCGCCAGAGGTCTTCTTCGAGTTGTCTTTCGCAGGGCACTGGATAGCTGCGACTGTGTTGTCTGGCTTGCGCTTGCGATTAGGACCCGAGTAGATATTGTTGCGACCGCCTTGATCCTTGTTATTGTTGTTGCTGCCGCCTGGGTTTTGCTTGCTCTTGCCGCAAATAGCATCATACTTAGCATTCGCCTTGTCTTGTTCATCGGCCCATGAAGTAATCATGTCCTTGAGCTTAGTTATAGAACTCGGGCGGCGTCAACCGAAGTCTTCAAAAGTGCGGCGATAGTAGAGACCGTCTTGGAAGAGGTCGATGACCTCCTTGTCGGTGACGTCGACTACGGTAGCGCGCTTGTCGAAGAAGCGTCGCATTTACTTACGTAAGGTCTCGCCCTGTTCCTGTTTCACCATAGCCAGGTCCATGCGAGTACCCGAGTGCCCCATGGCGCTTGCGAAGTTGCTGGTGAACCGCTCCTTGAGCTGGTCCCACTTGTCGATCGAGTACTTCTCGAGTGACTCGAGCCATGTAAGTGGAGCTTGGTCGAGACAGAAAAGGAAGTAGAGGCACTTCGTGTCGTTGTTGCCACCAGCATTTTCGATGGAGAGAGCGTAGCATCTGAGTCACTGCACTGGGTCTTGCTTCGCATCGTACTGGTGATTCCCAGAGGCTTGAATTTCTCTAGGAGAAGAAGATTGCGAAGTCGAGCAGAGAAGGCGGGGAAACCGTCATTTTCTCCTGTCGTGGATGACTTGTTGCATCGAATTTCTTCGATTCTGCGGTGGGCGTCGTAGCTGCCGCGTGAGACACCAGTGACGTGGCTATCTGTGTGGCGTTGACCTCCGCAATCGCCTCAGCCACCGGCTCTCCTGCCAGCCCCGTGCGAGGAGTTCCCGCCGCCGCTGCCTCCCCCGCCGGCATCACCATGAGCCGCCACGACGCGACTACCGCCAGCGCCGCCGGCCTTGTTGCCGCCCTGAGAAGGTCCACCAGCTGATGCCCTAGTGCGGTTGGGGTTCTGCGGTAGTTCTCCTCGAGTACAGTTGCGTCCGTTGTCCGCTGGACTGTGACTTGTGGCTTCATGGTTGGCTTCGCAAGTTCTGAGGGGAGGCTCCTGAGTGACTCTGTTGTCGACTCTCATGAAGTAGGCGTCCTCCGCGAGCTTGGCAATGAGTTCTCCCGCGCGCATCCCTTGAGCCTGATGTGCTATCGTGGTGACAGACATGAGGCACTGTTCAGGAGTAGTGTGCACCCGGTTTTCGACTTGGTCAAGTGCTTCCGTGAGGTTCCGTATGGGAAGGCTCTCACGGAGATGTCTACGTCGTTCTTTCCGCTTCCTGTTGCGCTCACGTCGGGCGTTCTTGTCGTCGCTGGTCTCATCTGCGTGTGCATTGGCAGACAACTCGTCTACTGAGATATCTTCGAAGTAGCGGTCAGGGCGTGTCCTGAGGGTCCCGGCATCTCACCGGCAGCCATGAAGACTTGGCGATCTGGAGTGCCGAGACCAGAGTCGGTAGTCGCCACCTCTGTTGGAGTTTGCTCCTCTGCTGGAGCTAGTGGTGTTCCCTCCTGGAAGGGGAGTGAGTCGAGGTAGGCGGCGTAGCATGAGTTCCCGTCTGTCAGGTCTTCAGGCTTGCGGTCTGGCCAGTAGACAAATCTTCCGGCGGGTGTAGATGTTATAACCAAGCCGGTAGCCGGCCCTGACAGCGGTTGCTCGGTCGCGGAGATCTCCGACTCAGGCTTGTCGGGGTCTGATCCGAAGTCAAACTCGTAGAAGGAGTCCGAGTAATAGCCGGAGGCGGGGTTGGAGTCTGAGGTGTAGTCGGAGACGATCTCCTTGTCGGCTCGGCGCGTAGTGAGAGCCTTCGCATGGGCCTTGCTAGCGTTGCAGAGGCCGTATGGGAAATGCTCGTGGAGTGGGAAATCCGCACAAGATGGCTCGGTAGCCGGCTCACATGCGATGGCCCACGGGGACTTCGAGTTCGAGTTGGAGTCAGATCCAAGCTCGAAGTCGGCGTGTTGGTTGAAGAGCGAAATTTCACCGAATTTTCCGGCGAGTTCGCCCGTGACCGCTTCGGGAAGCGTCACGAGTCCGGTGCTTGGGTCGGGAGTCATGGTGAGGCGTTGGAAAGATCCATCGCCGTCAGCAGTGCACACCCTGGACCCAAAGGTGTCGCCGCGGTTGAAAGCGACAGTTGGCTTGATGGAGATTGAAGCCATCGAGTTCGCCATGAGATCTTCGGCGAGAGCCCCTACCTGGTGTGCCGGCTGTCGGTGTTTTAGACCGGCAACCTACCAAGGGGAGTACCCGAGGTAGATGAATGTGGCCTCGCCGAGATCGGTAACTCGAAGGAAGAGACACGTAGCACACAATTTAGATAGGTTCGGGCCGCGAGGTGTGTAAAACCCTACGTCCTGTATGCTGCGTAGCTCTGGATTGATTGGGTGTGTTTACAAGATGATGCGTATCCCCGAGAGAGGGGTCCCTGCCTCGCCTTATATAGCCCGGGAGGCAGGGTTACAAGTCAGTTTGAGGAGAGAGTACTAGTCGGGTACGTCTAGGAGTTCTCTAAATAGTATAGGACATGTATAGCTTACTATCCGAGTACTTCCCCACCGTAGTCCTTGCGCCCCATGCCATCAGGTGCCGTGTGGCACAAGTCGAGTAGTCCCAGGGGCCCACCGAGTAGTCGGTCCAGGTACCCACCGAGGTAGTGGGCCCAGGGAGGTCCATACGACAGCGGAGTCTTGAACGGGCTGGGAGCGCAAGAAGCGGTGGCGGCTGGCCGAGGACCATGTGTGGTTCGAGGACCGGTGGATGGTCGCTTCCTTGTGTGATGAGTGATTGACAACGTTGTGTGGGACCGATTCTTGGCTAAGTATTGCGGGTGCGGGTTGCGGCTTGACTCGTGTTGGTGCGGGTGAAGAACAAGCGCGAAAGGTCGTCGGCGGGTGAGGCCTCCGGGTGTGGAGAAGACAAGTAGGCTTCCTTCGAGGGACCCGGTGGCCGGCGGGGGTCAAGTGCGGGCCGCATGGTGGCATGAACGACAAGATGAAGTCGTGGACGGTTTCTTGGTTGAGCCTCAAAACCAAGGTCGGCCGGGACTACGTGGGAGCCAAGTCATGAGTGGAGATTGGCGGAGGCTACACCGAGTTCGCGGGGTTTCCGGTGGTTCACGGGAAAACCACCGGGTTCCTTGGTTGATCCACAAAGCCAAGACCGGAGAACCGAAGACGGAGGTGCGGCGGCACCGGGCCGGTCGACGCGGTGGGTCCGACCGGTCCCCGGCCGGTGAGGAGCACCGGTCGACCGGTGTGCGACGACGCGGTCCGGAATCTTCGAAGCGGAGGACACGCGTCGGGATCGCATGGCTTGCGTCGAGGCTACGCGAGTGCGGTCGCCGGGCATCCGTCCGATGGTGAAGACATCAAGAATTCCAAATCCGCCCTTGAGGGGCTTGTATCCCTAGTTAGTAGAGAAGGGCATTTTAGACATTCGGTTGCCGCCTATATAACCCAAGAGGTGAGAGGATGGCAGCCAACTCTTGGAACCCTAGCTCATTAGTTTTCCTATTTTCCACCTATTTTCCTTAGGTTTTCTCTAGGACTAGCAAGAGAGCTTCACGGGGAGATCTTGTAGAGAGGGATGGATGATCGGGCGGCTTGCTAGACCTTGTACGAACCTTTGTTTCATGTATAGATGATTCGGCGTGGTTCCTCAAGGTTTGGATGTGTTTTCCTCGGTTGTTCTTGGTGGTGATTTTCGGAGCACTCTCTTCGTGATTTCTTTGGGGTGTTTTCGGGGCTTTTCTCTTGGGGATTTGATGGGGGAAATTTGTGGGAACCCTTCGTGGTTCTTTGGGCTGTGATTCCCCCCCAAATCCGTGAGAAAAAGTGCTCGATTTTGGGGTTTCTTGAGTTCTTGGGTTGGAAGTGCTTTCGGCGGGATTTCTTCGATTCCTCCTTTTTGGACGAGATTTGGTGGGATTAAACTTGGCTATGAACTCCTCATGAGGTGCTCACGATATCCCCAAAGTCTTGTTCAAGTCCGTGGAGCGATTCGGGAGATCGAGATTTGGATTTGGGGGAGTTGACCCGCGGGTCTTGTTCATCCCGAGTCGCCCGGAGCTACACCGGTCGGCCGGTGCTCTTGACCGGTCGACCGGTGCAAGCCCTTGTGGGTTTTCGCTCGGGTGAGTGTCTTGGTGTGTTCTTTGTTGTCCCGTGGTGCTCTTTGTTTCGAGTTTGGGTTCGGTTGGTGGTCGGTTGGCTGTTTGGTGCCTTGGGGGGCTTTACGGCTGCCATCGGTCGACCGGTGCGTCTCACTCGGTCGACCGGTGTAGAGCCACTTAGTGGAAGTTGCTCAGGTTCACCAGCAGGGACCGGTCTGACCGGTGGTGCTCACCGGTCTGACCGGTGTGGGTCTGTAGACTCGGGGTTTGTTGTTCCGTTGCGTTCTCGAGTCGGAAGGTTGTGTGTGTTGGTTCCTAGGTCCAGTGGCACTCCAGTGGCTACGTGGGCTTGGCCAACTTGGGTAGTGAGTCGGAGACGTGTGTTGGAAGTCGTGTTCGTCTTGTTGGAGTTCTCATCTCCATCGAGAAGAATTTTTATCGGCTCCCATTCACTCCCCCCCTCTCTGGTTCGCCGTATCGGTCCTTCAAGTGGTATCAGAGCCGATTCGGGTCTTTGTTGACTCTAACCAGTCTAAGATCCAAGGATGGCGTACCAGGAACGGGGTTCGGGTCCTCCACACTTCGATGGCAAGAACTACCAGATGTGGAGCAAGCGGATGGGTGCGTTCCTCCGCGGAAAGGGTCGGTTTGCTTTGGGATGTCACGGTGGACACGAGGCTATGTCCAGCCGATGGATTTCCTTGCTCCAGGGTCGAGGGACAAATTCGACGCCAACAATAAGGCGGTCGACTACTTGTTTCGTGCTTTGTGTCGGCCGAGTTCGATCGGGTGCACGGCGAGCACTTGGCTTGTAGGATTTGGGCGGTGTTGAAGGAGGCTCATGTTGGGAACGCCCAGGTTCAGGCACGGTTGTATGCGACCTACCGGAGAGAGTACGAGAACTTCACTCATCTCCCGGTGAGTCCATCGATGCCTTGTTTCAGAGGTTCACGGTGGTGGTGAACAACATGAGGGCCAATGTGGACGTGCTCCCGTACGATGATCATGATAGAGCTGTCAAGCTCTTACACTCTTTGGATCGTACGATATGGGGCGGAAAGTTCGAGGCCATAGTCGAGTCGGAGAGGTATGATACTCTGACGGTGAACGAGCTGTTCTCGAAGCTCAAGTCGGCTGAGGTGGATAGGGGCATGAGCGCCAAGCTCGAGGGACCGGGCGGCTCCCATAGTCTCGCCCTCGTTGGTGGTTCCAAAGGAAAGGCTAACTCTAACCCATCCACCGGGATGTTCTCTTTCTCCTCTTTGATGTCTATGCCGGATGAGGAGTTCGACGAGCTTGGAGAGGACGGGCGGCGCTCCCGACGAGGCGGTTCGAGAGGCCGCACGAGAACCGCGTGAACGAGGAGGAGGAACATGAGGACATGCTTCAAGTGCGGCAAGGCTGGACACTATTTCGCCGAGTGTCCAAAGGTGAACAACCACGACAAGCACAAGTCCAAGGACAAGAAGAAGAAGTCCGGGGAAGAAGGATCATGGACATGAGAAGAAGACGCGGTCTCGAGAGAAGATGAAGAGATCGAGCGACATCGAGTCTGACTCCGAGGACACGTCTTCAAGCTCGAGTGATGAAGACGAAGAGGATGACAAGAAGAGGAAGAAGAAGAAGAACATCGGCAAGTATCTCAACGGCCTTTGTGTGACGGGCCTAAGCCTCAAGGACGACTACGCGGCATGGCTCGCGGTTCGAGCGAGAAGAGAAGCCGGAGAAGGACGCCTCGGACTTGGATTCCGAGGGATGAGGTATGTGATGAGCTCTCCTCTTTGCGCAAGGAGAATGAGGAGTTGGTTGACTTGCTTGATAATCGCGATCACATGCTTAGAGAGGCTAAGAAGCTTAGGAAGGAGCTTAGATCTTCACTCGAGGATGCTAGGACTAGAGTGGGTGAGCTAGAGACACGGGTGCTTGATAGCAAGCTTGAGATTGATTCCCTTAAGGCTAGCCTGTTGTTTCGGATGAGAACGATTGTCTTGATTGCTCTGTTTTCTGGGCGACTTGGTGATCTTAGGGAGAAGTATGCCTCCAAGTGTGAGGAACTAGATGTGCTTAGGGTTGAGTTGGGTGAGCTACAATCTAGACCCACTTTGCTTGGTGCTTGCACTTCTTGCCCTAGTTTGCATGAGAAAATTCTTGAGCTCCGTTCTCGCATTGTTTCGCTTGAGGCTGATTTGAAAGTGCCTATTCCTACTTCTTGCTCTACATGTGAGTTGCATGCTATGAAGAATTTGGATCTTGCAAAATGTGTTGGTCGCTTGCAAGATGAGAATGATAAGTTGCGTGAAGCGGCGAGTTGGTTGTCGTGTCAAGAACCTCGGCTTGGTATGATGATTGCTAGGCGTAAGCGCTTTGACGGTTGGGCTTTGGGATTGGATCGGGTTGGTGAGGGTAGTGGTGAGAGAGAAAGGAAATTTGGGAATGTTTCAATTCCACCACAACCCACACCCAAAGACAAGTTTGCATGCAAGCCAAACCAACCAAGAGAAAAACCGAGTGAGAAGGCAAGTGAAACGCCTAGTGAGAAACCAAGTGAGAAGCCTTGTGAAGAGCTTCATCCCAACCCTAAGCCCGGATCGATCCGTTTCCATTGTGAGTTTTGTGGGAAGGACGGTCACAAGAGAGCATTTTGCTTCAAGAGGAAGCGTGAGGAGAGAATGGCGAAGGAGTGGGCTAACAAGGACAAGTACCACCCTTTCGATGGTGTACTTGAGCCTCGTGTGCGGTTGCCTGGGGCCAAGGCGAGTGTGAAGTCGGTTCGGGCTTGGGGAGAGCGGAAGGGCTGTTGGATGTCTTCTTGCCCGGAGCTACACCGGTCGGACCGGTGTGGAGCACCGGTCGGACCGGTGCGGGCACGGACGGGCGGCGGTTTGGGTTTCGTGCTCGTACGGGTGCGAGGGTTGTTTACGGAGGTCGTGGTTACGGTGGTTGGTGCGGGAAAGTTTGCGGGAGGCCGGTTGCTAGGCATTCTCCCCCTCGAGCTCACTACGGGGATGGGAGGAGTCATGGCTTTGAGAAGGAAAGGAGGGATGGTCCACGGGCTTTCTTTCGTGGTTTTGGTCCTCCTCCAGGCAGAGAGGGTTGGTTCCCTCATAGTGGTTACCGTGGTGGTGTTCATGGAGGTAGCTTTGGTAGGAAAGATGGTTTGGTTTTTGCTAACCCCACTTTCGAGCAAATGGCTAGGCACTGGTTTTACACATTCGGAACTAACCCCAGTGTTGAGTCGGTTGCTCGCTCTCGCTCTTTGTTTTGAGTTGCAGGTGGATAGTCCGGAGAACATTTGGTTGATATCGGGGGGTGGTTCTTCGGCTTCATATCCCGGTGGTGATATGTAGGTGCATCACTTTCGGGAAATGGTGGACAAGGATGAGTGAATTGTGAAGAAATGATAAAGGTAAGTGTATTTGTGACCTTCGAGTGTGTGTCCTTGGTCAAGCCACTTGGTTTCTTTTGCTCTTTGCCTTATCTCATGTGTGTAAGGTGAGCTTTGTATGCTCTTTGGCCTTAATGCATGAGTTTAGGGGGAGCTTGTGAGTTTGGTGCTCCTTTGCTCTTTTGCGGTGGTGTCGAGCCCGTTTTGCCTCCCCTCGAGGAGCCGGTTTGTAGCATATGTATAGCTTTCCTTTGTGCATTTCTTGCTTTTGGCATGGCATATGTAACATGATGTATAGGCATCCTTGTATCTTAGATTGCATGCATTTTGTATCGTATGCATTGGTTAGGAAAGCTTCTCTCATATACATTGTTCACCATGGAATGAGATATATGTCTTTGTGAGCTTGTTTGGTATGATATGGTTAGTTTGGCTTAGCTCTTGATGATCTTGATGAATAATCCATGGTTGATAGCTATGCTTTTGAAAAATGTCACATGTATGCTCTCTCATGTGTAAATGCCTTTACATGCTCTTGACATGTTTTTGTGGTTTTGCTATGCTTAATTTGTGGTTGGATAGCTAGCTTATTGATCATATGGGGCCAAAGGCTCATTTGCCATCATGAATGTTTAGCCCTCTAGATTTATCTTGTGGAGGAGCATAAGTTCCTTTTTGTCGCAAAGACATTTCATGTACCATCTACAAATCTGAAAATGAAATGAAAAATGCTTGGAAAATATGCTCCCATGTCATATGTCTTTGAATTTAATTTGCTTTGGGTGCTAAACCGTTGCATGATGCCTACCAATGAGAAGTCTCATACATAGAAGTAGGCACATGGCTCGGTGGCTTTGACATGACATGAGGTGCTTGTGGGTGTTTGTGATGGTCTTATGGTTAGAATATTTGTCCTAGCATGAAGTTTGTGTGGCTTTGCCATTTCGATATGCTTTGATCATGTTTAGGATTTTGCTCATGAGAGGCAAGTTTTTCGCAAATTTGCCAAAATCCATCTTAGCTTCGACCAATGGTTGTGAAACTTGGTGATCATGTAGTTGAGATCGATACGAAGCCGTCGAGTACCTAACTTGCTCATTTGGACATGTGTAGCATTCTTTGTTGAATTTTGTCTATTTGAGAAGCTCTAGGTTGCATTTTTTGCATTTTTGGCTTGATTCATGCATTGCCAACAAGGGGGAGAAGTTTGAGCTTGAAATGGCTTACCGGGCGCATTTAGAAGGTTTTCGGGTGGTTTCGAGCCATTTAAGGCTCTCGTTGTACACCGGTACGACCGGTGAAGAGCACCGGTCGACCGGTGTGAGTGCTTGGTCCTGTACATATGTTAGGCACCGGTCGACCGGTGGTGATGACCGGTCGACCGGTGTGGTGAAAGTCTTTGCCTGTCTGTTTCATGTGGTTTCTTGCATGCTTTCGTCCGGGGGGGAGTTGCATTGGTTCGGGGGGAGTTTGCATGTGTGCAAGGGGAGCTCTTTGAGATTTTTCGAGCTTTGTTTGGGTGGTTTGTGCTCTTTGCTTGAGCTTTGCTTTGTCTCGGATGTGTCGAGCCGTTGCCCTTGCCTAAGGGGTCCGAGACTTGTTTCCTTCAAGTGATCTTGCTCTTTGCCTTTGTTCGGCTTTCGATCGCTTGTTGGAGTTTCTTTTTGTTCGTTTCTTTTCTTTTTCTTTTCTCTCTTGTTACTTTCATGTGGGTGTTGTCAATGCACTCATCAAGGGGGAGATTGAGGACCATGTGTGGTTCGAGGACCGGTGGATGGTCGCTTCCTTGTGTGATGAGTGATTGACAACGTTGTGTGGGCTGATTCTTGGCTAAGTATTGCGGGTGCGAGGTTGCGGCTTGACTCGTGTTGGTGCGGGTGAAGAACAAGCGCGAAAGGTCGTCGCCGGTGAGGCCTCCGGGTGTGGAGAAGACAAGTAGGCTTCCTTCGAGGGACCGGTGGCCGGCGGGGGGTCAAGTGCGGGCCGCATGGTGGCATGAACGGCAAGATGAAGTCGTGGACGGTTTCTTGGTTGAGCCTCAAAACCAAGGTCGAGCCGGGACTACGTGGGAGCCAAGTCATGAGTGGAGATTGGCGGAGGCTACACCGAGTTCGCGGGGTTTCCGGTGGTTCACCGAGAAAACCAGCGGGTTCCTTGGTTGATCCACAAAGCCAAGACCGGAGAACCGAAGACGGAGGTGCGGCGGCACCGGACCGGTCGACCGGTGGGTCGGCCCGGTGTGCGACGACGCAGTCCGGAATCTTCGAAGCGGAGGACACGCGTCGGGATCGCATGGCTTGCGTCGAGGCTACGTAGAGTGCGGTCGCCGGGCATCCGTCCGATGGTGAAGACATCAAGAATTCCAAATCCGCCCTTGAGGGGCTTGTATCCCTAGTTAGTAGAGAAGGGCATTTTAGACATTCGGTTGCCGCCTATATAACCCAAGAGGTGAGAGGATGGCAGCCAACTCTTGGAACCCTAGCTCATTAGTTTTCCTATTTTCCACCTATTTTCCTTAGGTTTTCTCTAGGACTAGCAAGAGAGCTTCACGGGGAGATCTTGTAGAGAGGGATGGATGATCGGGCGGCTTGCTAGACCTTGTACGAACCTTTGTTTCATGTATAGATGATTCGGCGTGGTTCCTCAAGGTTTGGATGTGTTTTCCCCGGTTGTTCTTGGTGGTGATTTTCGGAGCCCTCTCTTCGTGATTTCTTTGGGGTGTTTTCGGGGCTTTTCTCTTGGGGATTTGATGGGGGAAATTTGTGGGAACTCTTCGTGGTTCTTTGGGCTGTGATTCCCCTCCCAAATCCGTGAGAAAAAGTGCTCGATTTCGGGGTTTCTTGAGTTCTTGGGTTGGAAGTGCTTTCGGCGGGATTTCTTCGATTCCTCCTTTTTGGACGAGATTTGGTGGGATTAAACTTGGCTATGGACTCCTCATGAGGTGCTCCCGATCTCCCCAAAGTCTTGTTCAAGTCCGTGGAGCGATTCGGGAGATCGAGATTTGGATTTGGGGGAGTTGACCGCGGGTCTTTGTTCATCCCGAGCGCCCGGAGCTACACCGGTCGGCGGTGCTCTTGGCCGGTCCGACCGGTGCAAGCCCTTGTGGGTTTTCGCTCGGGTGAGTGTCTTGGTGTGTTCTTTGTTGTCCCGTGGTGCTTCTGTTGTTTCGAGTTTGGGTTCGGTTGGTGGTCGGTTGGCTTTGTTTGGTGCCTTGGGGGCTTTCGGCTGCCATCGGTCGACCGGTGCGTCTCACCGGTCCCCGCCGGTGTAGAGCCACTTAGTGGAAGTTGCTCGGGTTCACCGGCGAGGGACCGGTCGACCGGTGGTGCTCACCGGTGCGACCGGTGTGGGTCTGTAGACTCGGGGTTTGTTGTTCGCTGCGTTCTCGAGTCGGAAGGTTGTGTGTGTTGGTTCCTAGGTCCAGTGGCACTCCAGTGGCTACGTGGGCTTGGCCAACTTGGGTAGTGAGTCGGAGACGTGTGTTGGAAGTCGTGTTCGTCTTGTTGGAGTTCTCATCTCCATCGAGAAGAATTTTTATCGGCTCCCATTCACTCCCCCCCCTCTGCGGTTCGCCGTATCGGTCCTTCAAGTGGTATCGAGCCGATTCGGGTCTTTGTTGACTCTAACCGGTCTAAGATCCAAGGATGGCATACCGGGAACGGGGGTTCGGGTCCTCCACACTTCGATGGCAAGAACTACGAGATGTGGAGCAAGCGGATGGGTGCGTTCCTCCGCGGAAAGGGTCGGTTGCTTTGGGATGTCACGGTGGACACGGGCTATGTCCGGCCGATGGATTTCCTTGCTCCGGGGTCGAGGGGACGGATTCAACGCCAACAATAAGGCGGTCGACTACTTGTTTCGTGCTTTGTGTCGGCCCGAGTTCGATCGGGTGCACACCGAGCACTTGGCTTGTAGGATTTGGGCGGTGTTGAAGGAGGCTCATGTTGGGAACGCCCGGGTTCGGAGCACGGTTGTATGCGACCTACGGAGAGAGTACGAGAACTTCACTCATCTCCCCGGTGAGTCCATCGATGCCTTGTTTCGAGGTTCACGGTGGTGGTGAACAACATGAGGGCCAATGTGGACGTGCTCCGTACGATGATCATGATAGAGCTGTCAAGCTCTTACACTCTTTGGATCGTACGATATGGGGCGGAAAGTTCGAGGCCATAGTCGAGTCGGAGAGGTATGATACTGCGACGGTGAACGAGTCTGTTCTCGAAGCTCAAGTCGGGCCGAGGTGGATAGGGGCATGAGCGCCAAGCTCGAGGGACCGGCCCGACTCCCATAGTCTCGCCCTCGTTGGTGGTTCCAAAGGAAAGGCTAACTCTAACCCATCCACCGGGATGTTCTCTTTCTCCTCTTTGATGTCTATGCCGGATGAGGAGTTCGACGAGCTTGGAGAGGACGGTGGCGCTCCCGACGAGGCGGTTCGAGAGGCCGCACGAGAACCGCGTGAACGAGGAGGAGGAACATGAGGACATGCTTCAAGTGCGGCAAGGCTTGGACACTATTTCGCCGAGTGTCCAAAGGTGAACAGCCACGACAAGCACAAGTCCAAGGACAAGAAGAAGAAGTCCGGGAAGAAGGATCATGGACATGAGAAGAAGACGCGGTCTCGAGAGAAGATGAAGAGATCGAGCGACATCGAGTACGACTCAGAGGACACGTCTTCAAGCTCGAGTGATGAAGACGAAGAGGATGACAAGAAGAGGAAGAAGAAGAAGAACATCGGCAAGTATCTCAACGGCCTTTGTGTGACGGGCCTAAGCCTCAAGGACGACACGCGGCATGGCTCGCGGTTCGAGCGACAAGAGAAGCCGAGAAGGACGCCTCGGACTTGGATTCCGAGGATGAGGTATGTGATGAGCTCTCCTCTTTGCGCAAGGAGAATGAGGAGTTGGTTGACTTGCTTGATAATCGCGATCACGTGCTTAGAGAGGCTAAGAAGCTTAGGAAGGAGCTTAGATCTTCACTCGAGGATGCTAGGACTAGAGTGGGTGAGCTAGAGACACGGGTGCTTGATAGCAAGCTTGAGATTGATTCCCTTAAGGCTAGCCTGTTGTTTCGGATGAGAACGATTGTCTTGATTGCTCTGTTTTCTGGTGACTTGGTGATCTTAGGGAGAAGTATGCCTCCAAGTGTGAGGAACTAGATGTGCTTAGGGTTGAGTTGGGTGAGCTACAATCTAGACCCACTTTGCTTGGTGCTTGCACTTCTTGCCCTAGTTTGCATGAGAAAATTCTTGAGCTCCGTTCTCGCATTGTTTCGCTTGAGGCTGATTTGAAAGTGCCTATTCCTACTTCTTGCTCTACATGTGAGTTGCCTTGTACCTCTTTATACTTCCCCCTTGTGCCCCTCCCCTTGAGACTATAAAAGGGAGAGGAGGGCAACGATTACAAAGGTTAGACTTTCAATAGATCAAACGCCACTTCAAGGGACTTGGGTTCGACACCCTCTCCCGACCAGCTTGTAACCCCTACTACAAGCACTCCTAGCTCGGGAACACGACAGCTTGACACTGGACGTAGGGTATTACTCCTCAGAGGCCTGAACCAGTCTAAATCCCGTTGTATCATGTGCTAACCGTCTGAGCCCGACGCATGATCGATACAAATTTACTGCCGGTGGTAGAGAACCCCAACATCGGGTATGCCATACCGGTTAGACTGGCCAACCGAGACATGCCAATTCTAAGTGTCAACATATGCCCCCCCTAATTATATGGCAAAGCTTGCGTGCCAGAAAACATTCATAATGACCAAAATTGGCTAAAGACGATGATTCGCACCACATCGCCATGTGACGGTTCCTAAAGCCTATATGAATGTCATTGTAGCCGAAATAAAATCTTAAGAAGTAAAACATGTATGAAACTAATATTTCGGCTTTCTAAACAACATATGTAGCAATTGAAGTCCTGATGTGGCCATGGCGGCCAACCGTATTTCCTTGGTGCATCACAAGCATAATATTGATAGTTGAAAAAAGAAGACCAATGATTATACCAAAACATGGATTTAAATTATTTATACCTGAATAAGCGTTCCATGGCACATGCATCGAAAGAATAAATGATGAAGACCAATAGAGGATTGTTGATGCTTCTTTGCTCTTAGTGATGAAGAATTCCTACTTTGCTCATCTCTTAACCGATTGTTTTGTTTTTGCTAGGCTATCTTTTGATATTTATGCAACAACTCAGCAAAGTTTGGCTTCTTCCTCATCAACTTGCTTTTTGGCATGAAATTTGCAGCTCCACCAGATTTTCTGGCAAGACCGGTTAGACCGGTTGGGACACCGGTTAGACCGGTGCCTTGAGAACCGGTCACTTCGAGATCATGTTGCCCCCCAGCCGAGCATGATCGTTGTTCAGCTATGTTATTTATGACATGCTCATTATTGGGGACGATTTGATCGATAAAACTAGCCGATGATTTTTCAACAGTCGGCTTTTCTATGTCTAGTGTCAAATCTAAATTTTTATTTAATCTACCGTCGTTTTTGTCACAATAGACTTGTTTGATCACCTTGTGCTTATTTTTCTGTGTTGGCTGATTTTTATGATTAAAACGGTCATTATGCATAGGTGACAATTCATTAATTACCGGCTCCCTATGAGTAATATAATTTGGACAAAAATAACTAGGAGACGACATATATGAATTATAATACTATGGAGGGCAAAAATAATGCATATTAAAATAAGGTTCCCATGGCATAAGCATTGATAATCCATATGGAGGAAACAGTATTGATTTCTGAGAGTTACTCAATTGTCGCTTCTCGTTATGGAACTTCTCTCTAGGAGAAGGTTTCGGGCGTTTAGAATTTTTAGACCGATTAGCACCATTGACATTATTTTGTCTTTGAGACTTAGCCAGAAGTTTTTCATTGGACTTCGGCTTTTCTCTTTGATGCTTATGACGGCCTTTGGATTCAACGGTTTTCCAAACACCAATTTCAGATTTTTTAGGCTTAACCGTCTTTGGTTTAGATTTGTTTTGCAAAAGCCTGGGAGAGGCGGTTAGACCGGGTTGCCCCCCGGTTAGACCGGCCTCAGTGCAACCAGCAGCTTCGCCTTTGTTTTGTTGCCCCCCGAGCATCGAAGCACTAGATGTAGTCTCTATGCTCTTGCTAGGGGATTTTGGGTCAACAATTTCGACTAGAGACGACCGACTTGTTTCTTGACCAACATCATTACAATTAGGCAAGACTTTGCAAGGATTAGACATAACAATAGCCGACTCTTCAGAAACCGACTCTCGATTAAAAGGAATCAAATCTACACTATTTTTCTTATTAAGTAAGTCATCTACGAATGCAAGTAAACCATTTATAAGATTGGCAAAGGACTTACGATGCCTTGGTAGATCATACATCCTCAACTCGTCGATGACAGCTATATTCATCAAGATGACGCTTTGTTCTGTTACTTGATAACAGTGAGGAAGAATTTCTTCATGGATGCCCTTGCGTAGATCTTCAGGTAATCCTTCAAGTGCCATCAGATTGCTGGAGCTTGATAGATCGGCCATGGTAGCCAGAGTCTTGTCCCCAGCGGAGTCGCTAATTTGTTGGCACCTTTTCGGGACCAATAAGCACGCGGAGGAGCTCCTTGCAGTGCCTCCACACCGTACATGTCAGACCGGTGTTGCCGGGAAGATCTGGCGAAAGACCAACAAACGTTGCCCGGGCTGGATCCCGTCGGGGCGGCGCACGCAGGGTTGTCCTAGGCTCGGTAGGCCAACTAGGACGTCTTTAGACATCACGGAGATGAAGGAAGAACATCATGGTAGGGTTGGAAAAGTAGGGTAAAGAGAAACGAAAAGGTAAATACGATAGAAGATAAGTTTGATAGATTCGATTGTGGATACCTTCAATCGGCCATGACCCTTTATATTTATAGGGAAGATAAGTTTGATAGATTCGATTGTGGATACCTTCAATCGGCCATGACCCTTTATATTTACAGGGAGGGGAGGTCTTGCCCAATTAGGAGTCGAAACTCTTACAAAGGTGTGTCAAAATACAACTCCTAACTCGTATTTGGCTGGGTAGGGCGGTCTAACTGCCCTCGGGACGCGGTCTAATCGCGTGCCCGACGTGCAGACCTTCCGGAAGCCATATCTCCCTCATCCGGATTCCGATTTTGGCGTTCTATATATGAATCTTGATCTACTCAACGAGTCTTATCCATAGTTTAAGTCCAAATTGCCCTTTGAGGATTTTGACCAAGGCGGTCTAACCGGGTATGGCATATCGGTTAGACTGGCCTACTGAGACATGCCAATTTTGGGTGTCAACACTTGTCATTTTAGCTTTAGATAAATACTTGGAAAAAATCATAACTACTCCCGCTGTTTCAAAATGCCAACAATACTTTTCTCTCAGAATAAACCAGCACCAGCCATCAGCCACCAGCCAAACGAACAGGCTGAAATAATATGTAACGGAGGGAACATGATTTTTTTTGTTTTGTTTTGGCATTTTTAAGTCCTTTTTATTATTAGGTCCATGCTTGAACTGAACATGCGTACTAGTTTCGTTTCAGTCCAATTCAGGCAAGGTTTCCTTTCAAAAAAATCTTTCTTTCAAGAATTCAGGCAAGGTTTGCCCAAATATAATGCCATAATATGGTCTGCTTTGGTTCTTGCTGAATTCATCGTGATCTTTGACTCGTGCTTGCTTGATCATGAATTCTTGCTGATGATATAACTTTGTTATTGTTCAGTTATGTTCGACATAGCCACTTGGAACTATTGTTTCTGTTTCAGTTCGACATGGCCAAATGCTCACCAAGTAGGTATTCAGTCTTGGGCACACCGCACACGGCCCTTTCAAGTTGGACGGGAGACGACCTATTCGAGCCCTTATGGTTTGGTTTCACGTCACAAAGTTTGCACGTCTGCGTGTTCTATATGTTTTGTATAAAAATCAAAGAAAACCGTATAATGCAGTACCACAACAGGAAACGTGTGCTTCGCCAACAGCGCTAAGCTGTTGGCGAAGACTCTACCCTGTTGGCGAAGGCTTTCCCAACAGGGTTTCCGAGTTCCTGTTGGGAAAAAACCGTTGGCGTTTTAAGTGATGGGAAAGAGCTCTTCGCCAACAGGAACGCCGACCCTGTTGGGAAAGCTTCACCAACAGCCATGTGTGCCGTTGGTGAAGAGGGGACGCTGTCATCTCGGATGTCGTTACCTTCGCCAACAGGGAAGCGACGGCTGTTGGCAAAGACCGGTTGGCAAAGGGAATGGCAGCTTTGCCAACAACTAACTTTGCCAACAGCATCGGGCAAAGCTGTTGGCAAATCCGCTGGACAAGGCTGTTGGCAAAGAAGCCCAGCTTTGCCAACAGCTAGCTTTGCCAACAGCATAGGCCAAAGCTGTTGGCAAAGCTGGGCGCGTGCTTCAGGGGAAGCCCATCTTTGCCAACAGCCTGGCCCAAAGCTGTTGGCAAAGCTGGCAAGGCTGGTGAGGAAAGCCCAGCTTTGCCAACAACTTTGGCCCATGCTGTTGGCAAAGCTGGGAATCCCCCTTTCCTCTTTTCTAGCATTTAATTCACACATCAAATCCACACATCAGCCTATGAACCAGAATACCACATATATATCAACAATATAGCATATGAACCACATTTCGGCATCGGTTTCGATCTCAACATGAATCCACACATCAAATCCTTCAATACATGTCCATAATACACATAAAGTCACGAAACGAGTGCATACATGTCCAACATACATGTCCAAAATGTCCGACAAGTCCAACATACATGTCCAGGTGTCTAACATGCATCGCTACTAGTCCATAAGAGGTAGTCACAGGTACCTAGCTCGTGGCGCCGTCCCCAGGGGTCCCGGCGCCGTCCCCAGAGGTCCAGCGCCCCCACCTTGCTCCAACGCACACCACCCTGACTGAGCTGTGGATGTGGCTGCGCCTGAGTCCACCCTGACCCCTGCGGCGGGTCGTAGTTCCAGTAGGGCGGGCGAGGCCCCCGCTGCGTCTGCGCCCCCGGCCACGACGAGTAGGTCTGCGACGGTGGAGCCCACGTGTATGGCTGTGTGGGGTAGGTTGGGTCTTTGTGGAGAAAGACTCGGTGGAGGGCTAGCACACGGAGTCGGGTTCGAACCCGCCGAGGCGAGCTCGCACAAAGGACAAGTGATGTAATTAGTACATGCGGGATGGCCGCACAAGCTAAAGCAAAAGGTAATATACTCACTGGAGCGTGAACAGGAGGAGGCACTGGGAGTGGTGGTGCAGCAAAGAGCGAGGAAGGAAGCTCCTGCTCGTCCGAGAACTTGGACTTGACGAAGCCGGCCAGGTCCGCTATCTGACGCTGGTAGTGCCCCGCCATAACCGCTAAGCTCTGCTGGTGGGCCGCGTCCTGGGCCGCCAGCTGGGCCAGCATCATCTCCTGGAACCTGGCCTGCAATATTACACCCGCATGGTATGTGAAGCCAAGGTGTTTCAAACGAGTGCACAACGAATGAAACCGCACTTACCTCCATCTGCTGGTACGTGGTCGGCCGTCGGGGCGCTATCGGGATGCCGGAGGAGCTACTGGACCCGGCCTTTCGAATCTCCCTCAGCGTGGGAGTAGTGGACGGGCTGATGGCGCTGTTGGCCATCCAGTAGGAGCCGTGCTGCTTCCCTCCCCCAACCTCATCACGATCTCCGTGTCTAGGGGCTCCTTGAAGGGGTCCTTGTCTTCTTCCGGATGGCTCTGGCAAAACGCAACACTGTACTCGATGAGCTTGGGCTGCACGTTCGCGTTGGTGTACGCGTCCGGCCCGTCCTCCGGGTTCCACCTGTTGGCCGGGTCCTTCGCTTTGCCCTTGTGAGAAAGGGCGTACCCCACCACCTCGTTGATCTCCTCCCCACCATGAGATGCCCTCTGCGAGGAAAACACAAACATGGTTACAAGTAAATAGATTGAGCACTACAGTAAATAGATCAACATTATCATACACATGCGTCCATGAACTGCGAGAGGGACCAGTTCCCTTGGTGGTGTGCCACCCTTGCAGCCTTTGCCCGGCGCTCCCGATGCTCTTTCTTCTCCTCGTAGCACTTGTCCGATCTCCACCAGCGCACAATGGCCTCCCAGCATTCCGGATCCTTGTCGCACCACCCCGGTATCCACTAAGAAATATCAAGTATTTGACATGACAGAAGATGAATTGAATGTTTCATGGAAGCAAACAGAACGAATGTTTACTGCTTAATTACCGTCAAGTACTCATCCTCAGTGAGGTCGGTCTCCCTCTGGAGGATGATCTCCTGCCTCACTTGTTCCTTCTTGATCACCTCGCCAAGACAGTTGCGGTAGTGGTTGATGACGCACTGGATGCGCGCATCGTGGTACATGTCCCTGAGACGTGCATGGCCGGCGTTCTCCAACACGATCGCCGCCTCCGCCTCTTTCCCATTCGCGCACTTCCAGTACCCCTGCACGCACACATCATGTATCATTTCATTATTTCAAGAACGTCCAACGAATGTGTAGTATTGAGAAATGCGTTGCGATGAAAACACTCACCCAAAACTCCCCCTTGATCTTCTCCGCAAGTGACTCGCGTGCAGGTGAACCAGCACGATCGCTGCCTTCGGGCTCGAGCACGGGGACGGTGTGCAGGTGGAAGTGTTCCCACTTCATGGGCGGCTTTCGAATGCCATCGATGGTGACCAAGCCATGGTAGTACTCCTTAATCAGCAGGGAGAGGATGCCATTGATATGGCGTGCACCGGTACCCCCCTCCGTAAACACCCAGGCCCTGCACGAGTCATTAACAAAAATTATTAGTCTGAAATTCGGTTTTCAACATGCTATGTGAACAATATGAAAAAAGTAGTTCACTTACTCTTTCCCGACGGGCGCAATCACCTTGCGCTGGTGGGGGAGCGGCTTCTGGGTAGGGAGCGTCGAGGGCCCTCGCTTGTAGGGCTTCCTAAAACCTGAGGAAGGCACCACAGCGCCGTGACACTCGTCCTCGTTGTCATGGCCGCCACCGCCACCGCCACACCCGGTGTCGTGGCCCTCGTCGTCGTCGTCGTCGTCGCCGCCACCGCTGCCACCGCTGCCACCGTCCCCGGTCATCGTCGTCGTCCTCATCACGAACTCCAGCCTCCTTTGTCGGAGACGTCTGCTGTGGCCCGGCTCCCCCGTCCGGGCCTGCTCCTCCTCCCTATCGGCCTGCTCCTCCACGTCTACCTCCTGCTCGCCGCGACCGCCGTAGAGCGAGGGGCAGGTCCGCTTCGGCAGCTTCTTCCTGCCACCTGGCATTTCGTCGAGTGCCTGCAATGACAACGATTAAAACAATTAGCATTTATTGCAAGGTGACAATAACAATTGTAAATAAAGAAACATAATTGTAAATGACAATTAGTTGTAAATAAAGAAATATAATTGCAAATGACAAGTAGTTGTATTACGTGGAGGCGACATAATCTCCGCGTATGGCAATACGACTTGTGCGACTTCATCACCACTGTCCTCGTCATCACTATCAATATTGTCGAGCTCTCGATCATCCTCATCGTCATCGCCAGAGTCATCGTCATCGTCCAGAACAGCTCCATCGCGCTTCCTCTGCCGTCGCTCAAGGAGTTGTAAGTCCTTAGCATCCAGCACGTCATCACCCTCATCCTCATCGATGTCGTTGTCTTCTTCCATGCTCATCGTCATTAGCGTAGAAATGTCTATCTCAAATCGCCCATCTAGCCCCTCAGGTTGATATGTAACGCCCGCGTTTTTAGCTCCAAGTAAATCACCTAATAAATCGTGCGTGTTTTCGAAACTGTCCAGCTGAGCTCAATTATCCCTTTTCAAAACCCTGGTCACCGTCCCCCTCTCTCACCCTCGGCGCGCGTGCCGCGAATCCCGCCGGCACCACCCGCACCGGGCCGGCACCCACGCGTGCCTTCCCGGCGCCGCGGTCGGCCACCGTGCCGGGAATCCCGCGCACGCCGCGGTCCCTCCGGCCGGTCCGCCTCGCCATCACCACCGTCCCGAAAATCACGCCGACGCCCGGAAATCGGAAAACCCCGCAAAACCCTTCCCCCTAATTTCCTAACAATTTATCTAATTTTCTAAACCTTTTCCCTATTTCTTTTCCTTTCTTTTCCTATTTTTCTTTTTCTTCCTTTCCTTTCTTTTCTTTTCCTTCCTTTTTCCTTTTCTTCCTTTCTTTTTCCTCTTTCCTTTCTTCCTTCTCTCTTCCTCCCTTCTCCTGCTCCCTCCCGTAGCAGGCCGTGCCGGTGCCGTTGACCGCGCTTGGCCAGGCCGGCAGCGCGCCCTGCGTGTCGGGGACAGCCCTAGGGGTCCCCTTAAACAATGGGAAAAACCTCACTTAAAACCCGCAACGAAACCAAAACACGTTAAGTCTAACCATGCAGGTGTCTAACCATGCAGGACACGGCCCACGCCGCAGGGACCCCGACGGCCCACCAAGGCAGCCTCCTTAGAGATCCCCTCGAGCAGGCCCCGCCTCGCTCGAGGACGCGCGCTCCCTTCGGGCGGGCTCTGCCCCCTTCAAGGGGCAGCACTTCCCTCGAGCGGGTTCTGCCTCGCTCGAGGGTACCCCCCGCCCTCGGCCGGGGTCCGCCACGCTCGAGGGCGCCCCTCACGCGTGCGCCGGCCCCCGTACACGGGCATTTAACGCCCGGCGCCGGCGAGACGACGCCATCATGCGCCGGGGGCTCGCACCCCGGTGCCGCCGCACCAACTCCCCGGGGAGGAGCCCATCCCCGCCCGCGTGGGATGGGACGCGTGCGGCGCGGCCGGTGTCGGTCCGTGACACCGTGCGCACGCTTCAGTACGGCTAACGCGCCGAGCCCTCGAAAGGGGGCCGGCGCACCCTCGATTCACTTTCTTGTGACCCTACAGGGTTAGGTGGAGGCGCTAGGCCGGTGGACCGCCATCCCTGCCACTGTAACGGCGTGGCCGCCGTACCCGCGCGTGCAGGCGCACGCCAGGCCCTGTAGCAACGACTCCAGCCCTGTGAAGCGCGTCGGGAAGGAACGCCGTTCTACCTACTCCTGTACTCCGTACAGGCCTGCGTCAGCACCTTCCTCAAGCCTATCAGGGGACTTCACCGCCATCCGCTGCTCTACTACCCTCGAACCGCCACTGTTCGGGTACAAGTCAGGCCATGATGACCAGATCGCTGCAAGGATCGACCGGACGGCCGCCCATTCTACAGCGTAGCACGTCGCACTCCCCCACGTAGCTAGCTAGCGCGGCGTGCATGTAATTCGCCTCCCCCTTGAGCTATAAAAGGGGAGCGAACCCCCCAGCCGCAGGGGGACGAGAACATACGAAGACAGATTCACTCAGGCCCGAACTCACAACGCACCACGTACTCACTCTCCACTTCTCCCACAATATCTTCAGCCAGGGACTTGGAAGCTTCTCTTCCTCTCCCGCCTTGCTTGTAGCCGCCCCACTACGGGGCACCCGGTCTTGCTGAGCAATATAGTGCCGTGAGCACACCCCTGCTGGACGTACGGCCCCCTCGGCCGGAACCAGGATAAAAACCCTGTGTCACTTGTTGCTTAGCATCGACCATAGAGGGATAGACCTCGGCGCTATCTACTGGTTAGTGTCGGGACCATATTCCGCACCGACAGTTGGCGCCCACCGTGGGGCAAGCGAGCGCCTAAGGTCATTTCGACAACTCCCTCCATGGTGATCCGCACTGAGTACCGTGCTACACGCTACTGCATGGGTAGCTCGGACCCCCTCCCGGCCGGGTTCGAAATCCGCTTCGGGGGACACGAACTTTCAGGCCACGGGGAACGGCTATCTCATGCGCCTCACTAACCGTGAGAAACTCCGCGCGCGGCGCCGGGCCGGGGTCCGCTCGGACCCCCGCCGCACGCACGACTCCGGCGCGAGGCACCGCGCAGCACGGATGTCGCGGGTCCGTCGGCGCCACGACGCCGTCGTCGCTCGGGACGGCGCTCGCGCCGGGGCGCGGTCCGAGCGGCGGCAGGCGGAGCGCGCGCGCCACTCAAAGTGGCGCGCCCGCCATCACGACCGCCACCGCCCCGGTGGGACGGCGCACGGTCTCGGACCGCGCATCCCCATGGGGGCCGCGTGGTGCTACGTCGGCCTACAACGCCGGCGTCAACACCACGATGCGCGGGGTTCCACACGGCCGCCACGTCTTCGTCGCCGGGGGTCCGGCGCCTCGGCGGGAGACGAATCATCCCACGGGCTCCATCGACACGTTACCACCCGCCAACCGCCACGGGTACGCGGAGTGGGACTTCTCCGGCGTACCGACCCGGTTGTGTTCGGCGTTTCCTAGACGGCGCGGACTGCGGTTCGAGGCCGTTCGACGACTCCCGGCACCGGGGAGCTACGACCCCGCGCGGAGTGCTGCGCCGTCATCACCAACGACCGGCCAATGCCGCCGGTGCGGCGGCGGCCGAGACGGGGAAGTTACGCCTGCCCCGGGGGGTCGCTACGCGCGCCGGCCGCGGGGCCAAGCGCTCTGTTGGGGCCGATGTCGACGCACGGGCGGCCCAAGCCCGCGAGCTCGAGGCCAAGGCGGCGGGGAAGAGTACCGAACGGTACGATTGCTCCGCGCCTCAATGGCGGGGGAGGCCTCCGCGCGCGGCGAACGCGCACGGGAGGCCGGGCCGACGGGTCCGCGACCGCATCAACACCGTCCCCAACGCCGACAACGCGGACGCGCCCCCGCGGGGCGAGCCGGAAGCTCGTCACCGCCGCGACGCCGCTCGTGGGCCATGCGCGCACCCTCGACCCCCGAGGCTCGAGACATGCACCGCGAGGTGCGGACCCTCATCGAGCAAGCGGCCGTCCGGCGGGCCGAGAGTTCGGCCTCACGCATCCGCCAACAGGGGGAATGCGCGGGGCGATGAAGCCGCACCGGGAGGTGAACCCTCGGTGCACGCGGGGGGGACCGAGCGGGGGCAGCCCGCCGACCAAGGGCGCAAGCCGGCCAAGGAGCGGCTCCTTGACGCACGCGGAGGCGGCGGACGGCGACGCCCGCAACGTCATCAACGCCGGGCGCACCGGCAAGGCGGATGCACGAGCAGACAAGGGGTTACCACCCTCGACGGGGTGGACGCTACGGCGAGGATCGCTCCCCAACGCCGGAGCCTCCGGGCACCCGTGTGTTCAGCCGGGAGATCCGCGCGGCGGCGTTCCCCCAACGCTTCCGCCAACCCTCGACGATCGTCAAGTACAACGGGGAGACGGACCCACGCGTGTGGCTTAACGACTACCGCCTGGCTTGCCGGTGGGGCGGGGCCACCGGCCGACGAAGTCATCATCCGCAACCCTCGCCCCTACATCTTGGCGACGCGGCCGGACATGGCTCGAGCACTTGCACCGCCGACGGATCCATAAGCGGGACGATCTAGTCCGCACGTTCGTGGGCAACTTCCGGGGCACATACGTGCGCCACGGAAACTCATGGGACTGCGCTCCGCACGCGAAGCCGGCGAGTCGTTGCGGGACTTCATACGGCGCTTCTCCAAGCGCCGCACGGAGCTCCCCCGGCGTGGCACGGTGCGAGATCGTGCACGCCTTCCTCGAGGGCACCACGTGCGGGACCTCGTACGGGAGGCCGGGACGCAGCCCGCTGCGGACTCCAACGAGCCGTTCGACATCGCCATCGGCTTCGCCTCGGGGAAGAGGCCGTGGGGGCGATCTTCGACGGCAAGAAGGGCAAGCGCTCCGAGGGACGCGCGCCGCGGAGAGGGCAGCAAGTCCAAGGAGCCACACCGCAACGACAAGCGGGGCAAGAAGGGGAAAAAGCCGCGCCGCGAGGCGCGCGAGCAAGGGCGCGGCGGCGGCAACGCCGAGGCCCTCGGCCGTCGACCCGGCTCGACGGGGCCCTCGACCGGCCCCTCGAGGCCCGGGGGTGTTCGATGACATGCTGAAAAAGCCATGTCCCTACCACAAGACTCCCGTGAACCACACTCTTGAGCAGTGCGATATGCTCAAGAAGTTCTATAGCCATGCCGCCGCGAAGGAGGCAAAGGCCAAGAAAGACGGAGGTGATGGCGACGCGGGCGGTTTCCCTGCTGTCGAAAACGTGTTCCTCATCTTTGGAGGGCCAACTGTCGACATGTCGACACGCCAGCGCAAGAAGGAGCGGCACGAGGTCCTAGCCGCTGAGAGGGCACCTCCGTCCTTCCTCAATTGGTCGGAGGACGCCATCACCTTTAGCCGGGAGGACCACCCAAACCGCGTCCCCAACCCGGGCCGGTGCCGCCGGTGGTCGACCCCATCATTGGGAACGCCCGGTTCTCGAAGGTCCTCATGGACGGAGGCGGCGGCCTCAACATCCTCTACGCGCATATGCTGCGCCCGATGGGGATCGGATTGGACCGCTGCGGCCCGGCACGAAGCCGTTCCACCGGCATCGCGCCGGCAAGCGAGGTTCGGCCCCTCGGGCGGATCCACCTACCGGTACGGTTTGGCACCCCCTAAGAACTTCCGCAAGGAGACCCTCACCTTCGAGGTGGTGGGGTTCAAAGGGGCCTACCATGCTATACTTGGGCGACCCTGTTACGCCAAATTCATGGCGGTCCCCAATTATACTTACCTGAAGATGAAGATGCCCGGCCCGAACGGCATCATCACCGTCGGCTCGTCGATCGAGCACGCATTCGACTGCGATGTCGAGTGCGTAGAGCACGTAGAGGCACTAGCGCTGGATGAAGCGCTGGTGAACACGCTGGAGAAGATGGTCAACGAAGACCTCCACTCCGCTGCCAAGCACGTTGGCACCTTCGAGGCCGCGGAGCAGACCAAGGGGGTCCCCCTCGACCCTTCAGCCCCAGAGGGCAAGGCGTTGAGGGTCAGCTCCACCCTCGACCCCAAATAGGAAGTGGTGATCGTCGACTTCCTCCGCGCCAACGCCGACATCTTCGCGTGGAGCCCCTCGGACATGCCGGGCATCCCGAGGGAAGTCGCCGAGCACTCCCTTGACATCCGCCAAACGCCCGCGCCGTGCGGCGGCGGGCCGCGCCGCTTCGACGAGGAGCGACGACGGGCGATCGGATCGGAGCTGCGGAAGCTTCTCGAGGCCGGATTCATCAAGGAGGTGTTCCACCCAACGTGGCTAGCAAACCCCGTGCTTGTAAAGAAAAAGAATGGGAAGTGGCGGATGTGTATAGACTACACTAGTCTTAATAAAGCATGTCCTAAAGTTCCTTTTCATTTGCCACGCATCGATCAAATCATCGATTCAACGGTGGGTGTGAATTGCTCGGTTTCCTTGACGCCTATTCCGGGTACCACCAAATAAAGATGAAAGAGTCCGACCAGCTCGCGACCTCGTTCATCACACCGTTCGGGACGTTCTGCTACGTCACGATGCCGTTTGGCCTCAGAAACGCGGGTGCAACATACCAGCGCTGCATGCAGCACGTTTTTGGGGATCACATCGGGCGGACGGTCGAAGCGTACGTAGATGACATCGTCGTGAAAACCAGGAAGGCGGACGACCTGGTTGGCGACCTTGGCGTCGCGTTCAATTGCCTACGGGCCAATGGGGTCAAATTAAACCCCGAAAAGTGTGTCTTTGGAGTGCCGCGAGGCATGCTCCTGGGATACATCGTCTCCCAGCGGGGAATCGAGGCCAACCCTGAAAAGGTCGCGGCCCTCGAACGGATGGGTCCAATCCGGGACATCAAAGGGGTGCAGAAGGTGTTGGGGTGCCTTGCCGCCTTGAGCCGCTTCATCTCGCGGCTCGGTGAGAAGGGCCTGCCCCTCTACCACCTACTCAAGAAGCACGAGCGCTTCTCCTGGACCACCGAGGCCCGAGGATGCGCTCGACAAGCGAAGGCGTCCCTAACACACGCCCCGATCCTCACGCCACCGCGGGGCCGGCGAGCCCCTGCAGCTCTACGTGGCCACGACCACCCAGGTGGTGAGCACCGTGATCGTTGTGGAGCGCACGGAGGAAGGGCATGCCTTGCCTGTGCAGCGGCCAGTCTACTACATCAGCGAGGTCCTCTCGGACACGAAGACGCGCTACCCCCAGGTCCAGAAGTTGTTGTACGCGGTAGTCCTTGCGCGGCGCAAGCTCCGCCACTACTTCGAGGCCCACCCCGTCACGGTGGTTTCTTCCTTTCCGCTGGGAGAGATCATCCGCAACCCCGACGCCGCGGGAAGGATCGCCAAGTGGTCCGTGGAGCTGATGGGCGAAACGCTCGCCTACGCCCCACGCAAGGCTATCAAATCGCAAATCCTGGCGGATTTCGTCGGCGAGTGGACGGACACACACCGCCACCCCCACAAATCCAAGCGAGTCTTTGGACTGCGTTCTTCGACGACTCGGTGATGAAAACGGGAGCGGGTGCGGGCACGCTCTTCGTGTCACCCCTCGGGGAGCACATGCGCTACGCAGTGCGCCTCCACTTCCCCGCGTCCAACAATATGGCTGAATACGAGGCCCTCCTCTGCGGCCTCAAAATCGCCATTGAGTTGGGCGTCAAGCGCCTCGACGTGCGAGGGGACTCGCAGCTCGTGATCGATCAAGTCATGAAAAACGCGAGCTGCCATGATGACAAGATGGAGGCCTACTGCAAGGCCGTGCGGGCCCTCGAAGACAAGTTCTACGGCATTGAGCTCAATCATATACCCCGCCGGTACAACAAGGAGGCAGACGAACTGGCAAAGATCGCGTCCGGGCGGATCACCGTTCCCCCGAACGTCTTTGCGCGCGACGTCGCGCAACCCTCGGTCGTCTTCGAGCCCTACCCCTCGAGTCACAACGAGCCCTCGGGGGCTCCCTCGAATCCAGCGGGTGCGGAACCCATGGACGAGGACCCCTCGAACGAGGCGTACGTGCTCTCCCTCCTCGAGGGGTACGGCTCCCACGAGGCCGATGCGATGGACATCGAGCCAGCTCCAGCTCAGGAGGACTGGCGCGAAAAGTACACCGCCTGGATCGCTCGAGGGGAGCTCCCCGCAGACCGGGCCGCGGCCAGACGCATCGCCAGGATGGCCAAATCTTTTGCCCTCGTCGACGGCGAGGGCGCACAAACGCGCCGCCTCCGGCATCCTACAGCGGTGCGTGCCCATTCCCGAGGGGCGCGAGCTCCTACGGGACATCCATGCGAGGGGATGCGTGGCCACCACGCCGCGCCCCGCACCCTCGTCGGCAACGCGTTCCGCCAAGGCTTTTGCGGCCTACCGCGGTCGCGGACGCCCGGCCGAAATCGTACGCACCCGCGAAGGGTGCCGGTTCTACGCCCGCAAGTCCAACTTGCCCGCCCATGCCCCCGAGACCATCCCCGTAACATGGCCGTTCGCCGTGTGGGGGCCGGACATCGTCGGGCCCTCGCGGAAGGCGCCGGGGGGCTTCACCCACTTGCTAGTCGCGATCGACAAGTTCTCCAAGTGGGTGGAGGTGCGCCCCATCACGAACCTAAGGGCCGAGCGGGCGGTGACATTCTTCAGCGATATCGTCTACCGCTTTGGAGTGCCAAACTCCATCATCACAGACAATGGGTCCCAGTTCACGGGTCGGAAGTTCTTGGAGTTCGTGACAAGT
Source organism: Cenchrus americanus (assembly GCA_947561735.1). Classification (NCBI taxonomy): domain Eukaryota; kingdom Viridiplantae; phylum Streptophyta; class Magnoliopsida; order Poales; family Poaceae; genus Cenchrus; species Cenchrus americanus. Next base: position 68,188,093 of record OX387239.1, on the reverse strand, counting down.
TCCACATCCGTGTGGATTGGGCGGCCGTGGCACACCCACAGACCAACGGCCAAGTGGAGCGTGCCAACGGCATGATCCTACGAGGCCTTAAGCCCAGAATTTTCGATCAGCTCAACAAATCTGGGCGAAAATGGCTCCAAGAACTACCAGCGGTCGTGTGGAGCCTAAGGACCACCCCAAGCAGAGCCACCGGGTTCACCCCATTCTTTCTAGTCCACGGTGCGGAGGCCGTCCTCCCCACGGATTTAGAATACGGGTCGCCCAAGGTTCGAGGCTACAACGAGGATGCTAACCAGCGAGCCCGAGAGGACTCGCTGGACCAGCTGGACGAGGCACGCCTCGTAGCCTTAATGCATTCCGCGAGGTATCAACAGTCCCTAAGACGCTACCAAGCACGCAAGATACGTCGACAGGATTTCAGCGAGGGAGATCTGGTCCTAAGGCTGCGCCAAGATAACCGAGGGCGCCACAAGCTATCGCCCCCATGGGAGGGACCCTACGTCGTGGCGAAGGTACTCAAGCCGGGCACATACAAGCTGGCCAACGAGGACGGTGAAGACCTCACCAACGCTTGGAACATCCAACAGCTACGTCGCTTCTACCCTTAGCTAGGATTTTCCAAGTATTTTTGTTGTAAAAATCACATCGCCAACGCCCCAGTTGGTTGCAACTATGTAAAAGCTCTAAGCTTAATGAAAAGGATAACTCGGCTTTCCCCTGAAACCCAAGTTACCCTCGGGGGCTACTGCGGGGGGCATCCCCCCCCCCAAAATGGTCCCATTTTTTCGCGCAGAAAACAAAACAACACGCGCTAAGTTTGTTTCCTACTTCAACCTCGAGCCACGATTCGAACAGGGCGCAGGCGGCACGGCGGAAGGAGCGTGCGAGCCGAGAGATAGACTACGCCGCGTGGACATGGCCCTTCTCTCTCGCCTCGAACCCGGCGGGCCCCCGCGAAAATCGAACTCCCCTAACTAGAATCTACTCGGGAAGAAGGAGAAACAAAAAGCGTGATAAACAAATGACTTCATTTACGGCAAATGTTTATGTTCATGAAACAACTTGTTTATTTACAAAAGGCCACGAGGCCGAGAATGCGATACACATCAAAAACGGGCCTAGCGCCCAACCTGCTTTTAGACGGGGAGCGGCGGCGGCATCGGGCGGCGTCCGGGAAGAGGAACTCCTCGAAGGCCTCGGCGAGCGACCCGGCGGCGTTGGCAGCGAGCGCATCCACACGCTCCATGGCCACCTCTTCCTCGACGCCCTCGGGAACGATGTAGCCCTCCGCCAGCGCCTCGAAGTTAACCTCGTAGTGGGATCGCACCACTCCGAGGGCCTTCGCGGACGCCCGGTCCGGCGCCGGCGCATCCGCTCGGTGACATGGCCACCAAGGGCACGCGGACGGCCGGCCGGGAGGCTGCCGGCACGGGCCTCGCCCTCCTCGACGGCGCGGCGGGTCTCGAGGGCCGCATCGCGCGGCTCCCGCAACTCCTGCTCGGAGGAGTTGTAGGAGGCCCTGCAAAGCACCTCGGCCCGCTCGGCCGCATGCCCCGGGCGGTGCGCAAGCTCGGAAACGCCAAGGCAAGAAAGAAATCGAGAAAAGGGAATGCGAGTTCCCAAATGAAAAACCAACAAAGCAAGAGTCAAACATTGGCTCACCTTCGACTTGCTTCCTCTCCATCTCGAAGTCCCGGCGCACGGCCTCGACCGCCAGCTCGAGGCGCTTGACGGTCTCACCTTGCTCCCGGAGGGATATCTCCTGACTGGCGTTGGTGATGCTGAGCATAATCACCTCGCCCTCGGCCTCGGAGAGCTTGGCATCTCAAGCCGCCAAGGTCTTCTGCGTCGCCTCGTGGGCGGCGCGCTCCTCGCTCCGGCCGCACGGGCGTCGACGAGGGCGGCCTCGCTCCCGCGGCCGCCGCTCGGCCCCTTGGCGGGCGGTGCTCTCTTGCGGGAGCCGCTCCTCGCCGACGATGAGGGCCGCGGCCTTGGCGTCGAGGGCGGCCTTCGGGTCGTCGGCCTCCTTGGCCGGCTTGCTCTAGCCCGCGCGCCCGCTCCTCGGCCCCGGCGGCCTGTTGCGCTGCGCCCCCTCAAGCGACGAACGAAGCTCTCGGGTTTCGGCGCGGACGGTAGCCACCTCCGCCTCCCGAGTTGGCGGCCGGCGTCCGCGTCTTCTCCAAGTCCGAGCGCGCGTGCCCCGCGCGCCTCATCACGGTCGATGAGAGGCGCGCGCACCCGCTCGAGGCTCGAGCGGTACGCCGTGTCTGCCTCGAGCTCTCGGGGAGCTAGTCGGGCCGGGCCGGGGCCGTACGCCCGGCCCGACTGTCCGGGGGACACGAGAGCATCGGCAAGCGTGTCGAAAGCGCTGCACCACTCCCGGAGCTGGTGGACCTCGGCGTTCACCCGGTCGAACGCATCGTACTTGTCGTGGGCGCGGCGCTCGAGCTCCTGGCATCCACACACCAAAATCTGTAAGAACTACGGCACGAAAGCGGCACACGAAGACAAGAAGAAGAGGAAAGCAAGCGACGACACCCTACCTGGAAGACGCGCCATGCGGGGCCGCCGTGGACCTGCAACGCCTCGTTCAGCGCGCGGTTGAGCGTAGCGCCGTGGCTCCGGAGCTCGCCCCAGAGCTCCTGCTCCCCCCGGCGTCGGCAAACGCAGGGGGATCCTCGATGGCCCCCTCCACGGGCGGGGGCGGCCGGCGGCGGGGAGGACGAGGCCTCGGCGCCGTGTCCTCGACCCCCCACCACCATGTGACCCTCGTGCCGCCTCACGAGGGCCCCCTCCGGGGTTCGGGGGGTCGTGGGCCGCCGGCCCACCGATTCCACCCGGGGAGGCGGGGGAGTCGTCCGAGACCTCCACCACCTCTCGCCGCGGACCGCCGGCGGGCGCCGCCGCTTGTGCCGCCTCCACCGGCGCCTCCACTTGCGTCTCGAGGCCGCGGGCGCCCGGCACGGCGCCGTGGGCACCACCTACGGTTGTGCCGCCGCATCCACGGCGCCGCCACAGTCGCGCCCGCTCCGCCTCCCTCTGCAGCCGGCACCACGGGCCGTGCCTCCGCGGCCGGCGACCCTCCGCGGCCCGCACCTCCACCACGGCCGCCGCCGCGGCCTCGCGCCCCCACGACGGCGGGCGCCGGCCGCTCCTTAGCGACCGTCGGCTCCGCCATGGCGGGCCGGGACCGCCGCCGAAGCCTCGAGGCCTCCGCCGGACCCTGCGGGCTCTCACCCACCGCCGCCGTGCTCGCCCCCGCCCGTGACGGCCTCGACGAGCGCCGCCGGGTGGGAATGGATGTGTCCGTCCTCAGCACCTTGGCTGGTGCGAGAGGAGGCACGGTTGGCACCACCCTGCGCAGGCACAGACAGAGGATTAGAACGCCTGGACATCAACAAATCGAACCAAGCAAAAGGACGAGCTCCTTACCTCGAAGAAGAAAAGGCCCATTTCCTCTTCCTCGAGGCCTCAGCGGATGAGGCCGGTGCAGCTGGCGCGCCCGACGCCGCGCCTCCCGACGGTGCCGCCGCGCGCACGGGGGCACCGGCCCGCGCGCGGCCGCACCCGACGCCGCGCCTCATGAAGCGCCGCCGCGCGCGCGCGGCACGCTCGCCCCGCGTGCGGACACCGGCCGCGGCCGCTGCCCGCCGCCGCCGCCGCGCGCGCGGGCACGCTCGCCCGCGCGCGGACGCGCTCGCCCCGCGCGCGGGCACGCTCGATGCGCGCACGGGCGCGCGCCGCGCGCGCGCGCCGTGGCGCGCGCGCGGCACCCCCGCGCGCGCGCGCCGCCCCCGATGTCGATGGCACGGCGGCGGGCGCCGTTACGCCCCGCCCCGGGCGACTCCGCCCTTACCGCCGGCGCCGGTTCGGCGACGGAGGCGCGAGCCGCCACCTCGTCGAAGGGCCCTCCCCCTCGGCCTCTTCCTCTTCGTCCTCCTCCGAGGACGAGTACTCTTCGGTCCCCGGGAGGGAGAGCCCCCGGTCTTCGCGCCGCCGTGCTCCGCGCGGCCCGCCGGTCGCGCGCGCGCTTGATGTCGCCTCGCGCGCTCCCTCTTGCGCGCCGCCCGCTCTCGCTGGCTGGCTGCCGCTGCCCGCCCCGCCAAGGCGCGGGGGGTCGGGGGTGGGCGGAACGGACTTGGCGATGGTGAAGTTCACCAGCTGCACACAGGAGCGACAGTGGCGCATCAAGAGACAGAAGCAAGACCAAGAACCAAAACAAAATTAAGAGCCAAACTCACCAACGGGCCGGTGGGGAGCATCTCGAGGTCCCATGGGGTCCGACCCGCAGGCATCGGCGTCCGGGTGTCGACGGCGCTCCGCGCCCGGGTGAGCGCATATGGCCGCTCGAGGGGCGTCGGCGGCATCCGCGACCTCGCCGGGTCGACGGGGTTGGCCGCCTCGTCATCTCGAAGATGCGGAGCGGCCTCTCCATCAATTGCACGATCCGCCCGTGATGAAGGAAGGCGAGGACGCCCATCGCGTTCGGCCCCCATCGTCGCCGGGCGGCTGCGGCGCGCCGGAGACCGACTCCCGCCGCCTCCGACGCTGGGGCGTGGACACCCCGTAGCCCCAGGAGTCCGGCCTCTCCTTGAACACCCGACCAGTGTAGGGGGGAGGCCGGGCTCGGCGTTGCGCAGGTAGAACCATCCCCGCTCCCAGCCGGCGTTGTTCGTCGTCATGGTGCAGGGGATGTAGACGTTCTTGAATTGCCCCCGCAGGGCAAGCGACATCCCGCCGGCGCGCATCGCGCGCGGGGTCCCTCGGCTCCGTCGTGGGCTGCGTGATGAGCTCCGCGCGGAAAAGGTGTACCCAGAGATCCCCAATTGGCCCGGGATCCCCGGGTACCCTTCACGGACGCCCACGAATGTGGCCGCCGCTGAGATCGCGTTGGGGGCGAAGTTGTGCGGCTCCACTCCGTAGTGGTAACACATCGCCCGCATGAAGGTGCTCGGCCGGCGCGTTGAAGCCCCGCTCGTGGTAGCGGATGAAGCTCACCACGTAACCCTCCGGCGGGTTGGGCTCGCGGTCCGCCGCCGGCGGCACGATCCACTCCGCCGGACGTCCATCTTCATTGGCCGCCGGGCGGCGGCGACGACCGGCTCGCTAAGGGCCGGTAGGGTCCACCGTCGACCTCTCCCGGGCGTACGGCTCCAAGATCGTGAGGGGAGGGCGAGGCGGCGCCATGAAGAAGGAAAAGAAAAGCGAGGAGCAAAGGACAAGGAACGAGAAGAAAAAGCTCTAACGGCGACACCGCATGGCGGCAAGGGCGAGATGAAGACGACGGGGCGGTGGACCGAAAATGGTGAGGCGTTAAGGTAAAAAACCGCCATCTCCTCCTCCCCTCGGATTTATAAGCCGACGGGCGAGCTCTCGGAGCGGATGCCCGCTCGCATTAACTTGCGAGGGAATCTTCCCTTCACGTCGACGGACGGGCCCCACCACGGCTGCGGCGGCCACGTCCCGCGCGGGCGGGCCATCATCACGGCGAAGACCCGCGGGGACCGAGGCGAAGCCGTCACGTCCACCTCGCCACGCCGCCCACTACGCGCGCGCGCGCAGCGCGAGCCGCCTAAAAAGACGCGCCGCGCGCAAAAAAAAACCGCGGCCTCGGCGCGAGGCATTTAATGACCGGGTCCCTTGCCAAGCAAGGAGAACCCTCGAGCGGGGCGAGCCCTCAGCTCAAAACGAAAACAACCCTCGATGGGATAAGCGACGTGAGAAGGTCGCCCGGGACCTGCTTGATGTACGCCGAGGGCACGCGGGTACCCATGCCACGTAGAACCCTCGAGCGGGGCGAGCCCTCGGCTCAAAACGATGTCAGCCCTCGATGGGATATCGACGTGAGAAGGCCACCCGGGTCCCGCTCGATGTAGAGCGGACACCACGAGTACCCATGCCACGCAAAACCCCCGGCGGCACGAGCCCTTGGCTCGAGACAATATCGATTCTCCAAGGAAGGGCACATACGGCGCGCTACCAAGCCGGTGCCTCGAGGGCGGCTCGCCCGGAGCCCCTCGACGGCCGCAGACGTGAAAAGACGGGACCGCCCAGGCGCCACCCCGCACGGCCCTACTGATCAGAGGTCCGAAGCCTGACCATCAACGAATTCGAACAGGCGCCTCAGATCGCAGAGTTAGGGACGACGAGGGCGCGCGCATTCGAGCCGTTCCTCGAGCCCGTCGGCTCGAGGGTGCCCCACATGTCGTGTTCGAGAGCCAGCGAGGGCAGCTAGTCGGGGGATCCCACCGAGGGAGAGCTTCCGCGCCCTTGGTCCCTAGCGAACGGGACCGAGCCCCACCTAGCAAACCCACGCAAGCGCTTCCATGGACGTGTCTCCGGACCGCGCAGCCTACCCTTATCGAACGGGGCATGGGCGTCCACTTGAACCACCCGCTACCAGCTCGAAGAGGAATCCGCAATTCGCGACCCGCTCGATGGGGGTTGCGGAAACCTCACCCTCCGTCCCGCGGAGGGACGGCGAGGGCGCGTTAAAAAATAAGTCGCCAAGCTCTACCCGATCGCCTCGAACGGGCCAAGGCTCGGGGGCTCGGCGCACGGCTACACCTCCTTGAAATTGCACCCGCCGGAGACAGTGCCGGCCGGCGCGTGCACCCCCGAGCCGGGCCGAAACACCGCCGATGCCGGTTGGAATATGTGCCACGCCCTCCGACCAATGTTCTCGTGGTTAACCCCTGCGGGAGCACTCACACTCCCCGGGGCTTCGAGGGCTAGACCCGCGGGCCCGCGACGCGGCCCCACGGGAAGCGTTCGCGAAACAAGGAGGGGAAGAACGTCCTATCGGTAGGTCCCGGCATCCGTGGGAGCCTCGATGGCAAACCCACGGATGCTCGGGGCTGCTGTCGGGGACAGCCCCTAGGGGTCCCCTTAAACAATGGGAAAAAACCTCACTTAAAACCCTGCAACGAAACCAAAACACGTTAAGTCTAACCATGCGGTGTGTCTAACCATGCGGGACACGGCCCACGCCGCGGGGACCCCGACCCGGCCCACCAAGGCGGCCTCCTTAGAGATCCCCTCGAGCGAGGCCCCGCCTCGCTCGAGGGACACGCGCTCCCTTCGGGCGGGCTCCGCCCCCTTCGAGGGGCGCACTTCCCTCGAGCGGGTTCCGCCTCGCTCGAGGGTACCCCCGCCCTCGGCCGGGGTCCGCCACGCTCGAGGGCGCCCCTCACGCGTGCGCCGGCCCCCGTACACGGGCATTTAACGCCCCGGCGCCGGCGAGACGACGCCATCATGCGCCGGGGCTCGCACCCGGTGCCGCCGCACCAACTCCCCGGGGAGGAGCCCATCCCCGCCACCGTGGGATGGGGCCCCGTGCGGCGCGGCCGGTGTCAGTCCCGTGACACCGTGCGCACGCTTCAGTACGGCTAACGCGCCGAGCCCTCGAAAGGGGGCCGGCGCACCCTCAATTCACTTTCTTGTGACCCTACAGGGTTAGGTGGAGGCGCTAGGCCGGTGGACCGCCATCCCTGCCACTGTAACGGCGTGGCCGCCGTACCCGCGCGTGCGAGGGCGCACGCCGAGGCCCTGTAGCAACGACTCCAGCCCTGTGAAGCGCGTCGGGAAGGAACGCCGTTCTACCTACTCCTGTACTCCGTACAGGCCTGCGTCAGCACCTTCCTCAAGCCTATCAGGGGACTTCACCGCCATCTGCTGCTCTACTACCCTCGAACCGCCACTGTTCGGGTACAAGTCAGGCCATGATGACCAGATCGCTGCAAGGATCGACCGGACGGCCGCCCATTCTACAGCGTAGCACGTCGCACTCCCCCACGTAGCTAGCTAGCGCGGCGTGCATGTAATTCGCCTCCCCCTTGAGCTATAAAAGGGGAGCGAACCCCCAGCGTGCAGGGGGGACGAGAACATACGAAGACAGATTCACTCAGGCCCGAACTCACAACGCACCACGTACTCACTCTCCACTTCTCCCACAATATCTTCAGCCAGGGACTTGGAAGCTTCTCTTCCTCTCCCGCCTTGCTTGTAGCCGCCCCACTACAGGCACCCCCGGTGCTGAGCAATATAGTGTCGTGAGCACACCCCTGCTGGACGTACGACCCCCTCGGCTGGAACCAGGATAAAAACCCAGTGTCACTTATTGCTTAGCATCGACCATAGAGGGATAGACCTCGGCGCTATCTACTGGTTAGTGTCGGGACCATATTCCGCACCGACACCGCGCCCACACGCAACCCTGGCCCGCGCCTGGATGGCGCAGCACGCCACCAGGACGCGGCGCCACAGGGGCCCCCTATCGGTGTTTTAGACCGGCAACCTACTAAGGGGAGTACCCGAAGTAGATGAATGTGACTCGCCGAGATCGATAACTCGAAGGAAGAGACACGTGGCACACAATTTAGACAGGTTCGGGCCGCGAGGTGCGTAATACCCTACGTCATGTATGCTGCGTAGCTCTGGATTGATTGGGCACGATTACAAGATGGTGCAATAGTGCACCGTGGGTTGTATGAGAGGAGATTTGATGCTAGAGATCGGTCCCTACCTCGCCTTATATAGTCCGGGAGGCAGGGTTACAAGTCGGAGTAGGGAGAGAGTACTAGTCGAGTACGTCCAGGAGTCCTCCATACAGTGCAGAACATGTACAGCTCCCTAACCGAGTACTACTCCTGTGTAGTCCTTGTGCTCCATGCCTTCAGGTGCCGTGTAGCGCAAGCCGGGTAGTCCCAGGGGCCCACCGAGTAGTCGGTCCTAGTACCCACCGAGGTAGTGGGCCCAGGGAGGTCCATACGACAAGCCCCGAGTACTTTGTAGTCGAGAAGGATAGCTTCAAGTAGTCTTGACGGCCTTAACAAGTAGTCCTCAAGCGTCCCCGAGTGCTACAAGTCAAAAGTCCTCAAGAGTAGTCGAAGCATCCCGAGGCTGGAATGTACTCCAGCTGATATTTGAGCAATCCTGAAGTCTTCTCGAGTAGTCCCAAGCGTCCTCGAAAACTGCCTTCGAAGGTCTTCAAAAAATGCCTGTCTTGTCTTGAAGCCGGAGCTAATATGGAGGTGCGATTGCAAAATCGCACTCCATATGGAGTAGCCCCCGAGCCTTAGGTTGAGCCGCGGGCTCTGGCTGAGGGTCCATCTGAAGTCTTGGCAAGAAAATCCCGAAAAATCCGGAGAGAAAAAACCGAAGGACACGTGGCACGGAGCCCCCGAGCCTTGAGTCGAGTACATCCTCTCGAATTGAAGGGTCATCTTGAAGAATGTGTCCTGAGATGCTCTTGAGACTAGCCGCTTCCCAGGTAGTCGAGTAGGAGTAGCCGAGCCCCCGAGGTGAAGCGCGTCGACTAGTAGAATACGAAGGGTCACGCACAGCCGCTGAGTCAGCCGCGCGTGAACTTATCCAGCCGCCCGTTGCGGAGCCGGTTTGACTTATAAATAGAAGCCAAAGCCCTTAGGGTTTTTCACCCATACAAGCTGCAGCCATTCCGTATCCATCTGAAGTAGATCCACTCCCAGCGCTTGCTGCCGCCGTAGTAGATTCAAGTGCGCCGCCACCCAAAGCATTTAGGGTAGCCCCCGAGCGGATGCGCGTGAAGACGCCTTGCACTTGGAGGATGAAGCCATCACCATCCAAGACGTCGAAGGCCGCCAGGAAGAAGAGGGGCCGCGAAGAGGCCGCTGCGGCTGCCACCGGAGCAGCGCCGCCCATGTCTCCACCGCGGGCCGATCCAAGCCGCGAGTGGAAGAAATCCAAGGTGAAGACGGAGGATCTGCTGACCCTCCTGAACAGCGGGTTCATCCGGGAGAAGGAAGTCGACATGTGGAGGGCCGCTGCTGGAGATCCGTATCCAATGGAGAAAGTCGAAGACGAGATCCCCATGTTCGCGCGGTTCGTGGAGCGCGGGCTTGCACTCCCGGCCAGCGATTGCTTCAAGGGGCCGCTCGGGTGCTACGGGATCGAGTACCTGAACCTGAACCCCAATGGCGTCTTCCACACCGCGGTCTTCGTGCACTTCTGCGAAGCCTTCCTTGGGATCAAGCCACATTGGGTGCTTTTCCGGAAGTTCTTCCGCGTCAAGCCGCAGCCAAGTGCCACCAACCCAAGGGTAGTCGGAGGAGCCGGCATCCAGTTGAGGGAGGACGCCGCGGAGCAATATCTGGCGTACAAGCTTGTCGACTCCAACACCGACTGGAAGACAAGGTGGTTCTACATCACGAACCACCACCCCGGTCTGCCGAAGCCCAGCGGACGGCAGCCCAGGCACCGTGAATGGTGGAACACAGAGCCCACCATGCAAGAGGGAATCCAGCTTCCTGAGCTGCTAGCACGCATCAAGGTACTGAGGGAGGCGGGACTGAGGGCCGAGCACGTGGCCTTCAGTTTCATGAAGCGGAGGGTGCAGCCGTTGATGGCTCGAGACACCCTAGGCTTCGATTACATCGGCGATGATGACACGTCGAGGATGCCGGGGGGCGAGCTGGATGATGGCGACATCATCGAGAGGTTGTCACGGATCTTCAATGATATGCCGCCATACACGGCATGCCCTGTTGAAGAGTACTCCGCCGCGCGCCCGCCCAAGGAGGTGAGTAGTCGTACTCCCCTGGTCGAGTAGTTGTTGCTTGGTGTTGACTTGCTGACGTCTTTGTGTCTTGCAGGATGACTTGAAAAAATTCGTCTCCGAGCCGCAGCCGCCCCCAAGTGGTATCGAGATCCCGAAGGAGGGGAAGGCGAAGGAGAAAGAGCGGCGAGAAGTCGGTACAGGCGATGACACCGTCATCGTGGAGGACACCTCCGACGATGATGACGACGACAACGACGAGACGTTGCAGGACCGCTTCCAGCTGCGGTCGAGGTTTAGCCGCCCGGGCTTGCCTCATGTTCCTCTGGTGCAAGACCCCCCGACTAGCCTGGAGGCTAGCCTGGCTGCGCCGCCACGGAGGCCGCGCAACCCCGCCAGGAAGCGGGTGGCGAAGAAGCTCAAGGTCTCGGAGACCACGCCTCACGAGGTAAAAATCCTTGACCAGAGTAGTCGAGTACCCGTTGTACGAGTACGTTTGCTGACGAGTAGTCTTCCTTGTATGCAGGAGGTGCCGTCGACGGAGCTCGTCGAAGAGAGCGACGAAGGCGTATGGGACACAGTGGGGGAGCCAGCTGGAAGTCGTAGTCCAGCCCCCACTGTCGAGGAGATCTTGGCGCAGCTGGAGCGCCAGCCCCCGCCGCCGCCATTGAAGAGGTGGTGGCTTCAGGAGCGCAAGAGAGTGCTGCGCCAGCCGCCGTCGCAGAGGAGGCGGTAGCCGCAGGGGCGCAGGAGGAGGAGCCCGCCGAGGGTGGACTGGTCGACATCGCCAGCATCCTCGGTGCACCGGCCGTGACAATAGTCCAGTCAAACTTGTGAGTACTCCATCTCCGTGAGTAGTACTTGTTGTAGTAGTCGAGGTTGACTGACGACCAATTGTGTGTGCTTCTGCAGGAAGTCCATGGATCTGTCCTGGGAGGGGGATGAGCCCTCATCAGCGGTGGCGGAAGAAGTCGCGCCGCCCGCCGAGGAGGCCGCTCCCGCTACCCAAGCCGCGACTGAGCCACCTGCTGCCGAGGCGTCGTTGCTGGAGGCCAGCGTAGTCGAAGGTGAGTACCCTTCTTGAAGATATAAGGCTCTTTGAGGAGTAGTCGTAGGCACTGATGCACTTGTCGTCTCTTTGACAGGGGCTGAAGCTGAAGGTGGTGACATCCCTGCAGGGGTGCCGATGCAGAGGTTGACACCAGAGGCCCCAGAGGCTGCGGAAGGAGCCCCCGAGCCCATGGAGGAGGTCGTCGAGAAGTCCGCCGGGGGAGAGGCGGTCACCACGTCACCAGAGGTTGCTCTGGAGGTGGGTATCCGCTCCCCCGAGATCCAGGACGCAGAGCCCATCCGCTCTGCGCCGATGACGGAGGCCACCGCGAGTGGTCGTGGTGGAATAGAGCTGCTCGCAGATGATCTTGTCGAGCCTGCGACGGTGGCGAAGCACCTGGAGGCGATCCGTTAGGCCGAGCAGTGGATGAAGGTAAGTAGCCGTAGCTTCTGAGTAGTCAATCCTCTGTTTGTTGAGTACTCTTGTGACTTGAGCTGTCTTGTGCAGGACGTTGCGGAGCGGTCCCACGACAAGTCGAACATGCTGCAGGGTTATGGCGACGCGGTGCTCCGAGCTGAAGCGCTAGAAGAGCAACTTGTGAAGTCGCGGAAGCACGCGGCTGCCATGCAGTCGAAGCTCGACGCTGCCTTCGCCAAGTACCACAATGACGTCCAGGACTTGCAGGCGAAGGGCGACGACTTGGTGCGGAAGAATAAGGGCCTCCGCAACAAGAACAAAGGTATACCCCTCAACTTGTCGGGTACTTGTTGGAGGTCGAGAAGTCTCGACCCGTCGTTGCGTTCTTTGTGTTGCGAGCTTGAGGGGCCGGGTGGAGCGGTCGAAGTCCTCGGAGACGAGCATGAAGAACCTATTCTACCGGGAGCAAGAAGCCCGCCAGGTACTCGAGCTCGACTACAAAGAACTCGTTTTCGAGTGCGAGAAGCACATGGAGCTCCGGATTGCTTCTGACCGCGATCTCGTCAACTGCTACAAATCCTTGCAGAAGTTGAATGAAGACTGCAAGGCATTGCGGGCCCAGCTGAAGGAGCTCGAAGAAGCCACACTGCCGATCGCAAGACTCCTGGTGCCGCACCCGGCCGGCCCCAAGATTGCCCCGCTGGTGGATCGCCTCAAGGAAGCTCCGAGCCGGCTGGCGGCCTACGTGAAGCACATGGCGAGGTCGATCCCAAGACAAGTCTTGGCCTTCATGAAGTCGTACTTCCCGAAGGCCCCAGTGGAGGTAGTCGCCGGCGGGGTAGCCGCCAACTGCACTGATGAGCAGTATGCAGAGCTGCTGGAGCAGATGGCTCCCATCGCGGAGCAGGTAGCTGAGAAGCTTAACCTCCAGTAGCCCTGTAATAGATAGCTAGTAGCCATGGTTTGTACAGGAAGATGATTGTAATGAATTGCTTAAGTATCAATGAAAGAAATTTTCCAGCAATGAGTACTCGTAGTCGCGATCTCAGAGTGCGGAGCCCCCATCGTGGAGTGGATGCGAGTAGTTTGTACTCGGCTTTGGTAGTCCCGTTGTAGGGAGTAGGCAGTAAAGAAGTTGATGAACAATCAAACTTTATTACTGAAGGAGTACACCTGGATGGCCAGGGCCGTAGTTACAAAGTAGTGGCTTGGACCCGGGAGGCCGCTTACAGCTGAGTAGCGCTGGAGCGGGTAGCCGCTTATAGCAGTTGATCCGTAGGTAGCCGTGTAGGCTGGATCATAGATCCGTAGGTAGCCGTGCAGGCTGGATCTTGGAGTGTGGTCTCTTAGTAGACCGCTGCTAGAGTCCTTGATGCCCGTCACAGCCCAGGGTCCGTAGGTAGCCACACGGGCTGGATCCTGGAGAGGAGAAGTCCGGAGATTGGAGCCAGGACCCGGGGGGTCGCTTACGGCAAGGGGTGTTGATGTAGTCATGTAGACTTGAACCCCAGAGTAGTCGTGTAGACTAGGCGTAGAATCGACAGAGTTGGTCGACGTTCCACGAGTTGTTGATGTCTTCGCCTTCAAGTGTTTGGAGGCGGTAAGAGCCCGGCCCAGTCACCTTTGCCACGGTGAAGGGACCTTCCCGGGGGGCCGAGCTTGTGAAGTCCTTCCGTGTTACTGGATACGGCGGAGGACAAGATCTCCAACGTTGAAGGAGCGTTCCTTGACGTTGCGATCATGGTAGCGTCGGATACCCTCTAGGTACCTTGCCGATTGGACGAGGGCGGCGCGCAGGCGAGCTTCTTCAAGGCTGTCGATGTCAACTCGTCTCCGTCTTCCGAGACGCCTTCGTCATAGTGCTCCACCGCCGGCGAGTTCCATATGACGTCGGCGGGGAGGATTGCTTCGGAGGGCTCGTAGACCGAGAAGTAGGGGGATTGCCCCGTTGGCTTGGACGGGCCGAGTCCGTAGCCCCCGTGAGTGCGTTGGGTAGTTCCTTGATCCACTTGCCCCCTTTGGAGTTCACGGCGTCGTGTAGCCGCTTCTTGAGAGCGTCGAGCACCATCCCATTGGCGCGCTCGACTTGTCCGTTGGCCCGTGGATGGGCAACCGAGACGTATCGGACATCGATCCCGTCGTTCTCGCAATACTCCCCGGAATCGGTGGTTGTTGAAGTTGGAGCCCGGTGTCCGTGATGATGCGGTGGGGTAGCCCGTAGCGGTGTACGAGTTCATCCGGGAAGTCGAGTACTCGTCGCCCTTGGGGCATGTGACCGGCTTGACCTTGATCCACTTGGTGAACTTGTCGATAGCCACCGGTACCCCGTTGAATCCTCCCGGCGCGCTTGGTAGTGGCCCAATCATGTCGAGCCCCCGGCAAACGAAGGGCCGGGGTTGGCGGTATGGTGACTAGCTTGTAGGCCGGGACGTGTTGCTTTGCTTGGCGAAGTAGCGGCATCCTTGGCACTTTCGACGAGTTCTTCGGCGTCGCCCGTAGCCGTGGGCCGGTAGAAGGCTCGTCGAAAGCCTTGCCGACCAACGTGCGTGAGGACACGTGGTTGCCGCGAGCGCCCTTGTGGATCTCCTCCAAGATGTCCTTGCCTTCTTCACGAGGGACACACTTCATGAGTACTCCGAAGATGCGCCCCGCTTGTAAAGCTTGTCTCCGACGAGGACGTAAGACTCGGCGCGGCGGACGAGTTGCTCGGCCGCGTTCTTGTCGGAGGGGACCTTACGTCGTTCGCCGAGGTAGTCGATGAAGGGTTGCCTCCGATCCACGTCGATCATCATGACCTCCCGCCCAAGCGGTGGATGGGGCCGGGACGGTGGTCGGTGGCGCCGGCTCCGGGATGGATGGCGCGTGAAGCTCGTGGACGAAGACACCCGCTGGCACTTGAGCGCAGGTGGATCCAAGCTTCGAGAGGACGTCCGCTGCAACGTTGTTGTCGCGAACGATGTGATGGAACTCGAGACCATAGAACTTGTTCTCGAGCTTGCGGACTTCTAGGCAGTAGGCGTCCATGTTCTCCTTGTTGTGGTCCCAGGACTTGTTGACTTGGTTGATGACCACTGCGGAGTCACCGTAGACTAGTAGCCGCTTGATGCCCAGAGGGAAGCCGCGAGGCGGGAGCCCGTGTAGGAGGGCTTCGTACTCGGCTTCGTTGTTTGAGACCTTCCGGAAGATCGCGGGACGTACTTGAGTTGTTCGCCCGTTGGAGAGATCGAGAGTACCCCGCGCCCTCGCGCCCTCGAGGTTGAGTGAGCCGTCAAAGTACATCACCCAATGCTGCGGTCGCACGGTGGGAGTAGGTAACTGGTTCTCCCGCCACTCTGCCATGAAGTCAACTAGTGCCTGCGACTTGATGGCTGTGCGTGGCTTGAAGTCGATAGTGAGGGCGCCGAGCTCGACAGCCCACTTGGAGATTCTTCCAGTAGCATCTTGGTTCCGCAGGATGTCGTCGAGCGGGTAGTCGGTGACGATGGAGATCGAGTACTGCTGGAAGTAGTGTCGTAGCTTCCGCGAGGTGATGAGCACTGCGTACAGTAGCTTCTGCATGGGCTGATAGCGGGCCTTGGACTCTGATAGGACCTCGCTGACAAAGTAGACTGGGCGCTGGACCGGGTAGACGTGGCCGTCTTGTTGCCGCTCGACAACGATTGCAGTACTGACCACGTGAGTAGTCGCAGCTAGGTAGAGCAGTAGCTGCTCGCCCTTGTGAGGAGCCGTGAGGATCGGTGGCTTTGACAGGAAGTCCTTGAGCTGGGCAAGGGCTTGATCCGCCTCTGGAGTCCACACGAACTTCTCTTGATGCTTGAGTAGTTTGAAGAAGGGGAGGCCCCGTTCTCCTAGCCTCGAGATGAATCTGTTCAGCGCCGCCATGCACCCTGTCAGCTTCTGGACGTCTTTGATGCTCGTGGGAGCTTTCATGCTGGTGATGGCGGAGATCTTCTCGGGGTTGGCTTCAATTCCGCGCTGGCTGATGATGAAGCCGAGTAGTTTTCCCGAAGGGACGCCGAAGACGCACTTGTTCGGGTTGAGCTTCCAGCGGTACTCGCGTAGTGATGCAAAAGTCTCTTTAAGATCGTCGATGAGGGTACTGGAGTCCCTGGTCTTGACAACCACGTCATCCACGTAAGCCTCGACGTTCTTGTTGAGTTGCCTCTTGAAGCAGGCCTGGATAGCTAGTTGGTAAGTAGCGCCGGCGTTCTTCAACCTGAAGGACATGGTCGTGTAGCAGTACGCGCCAAACGGGGTGATGAACGCGGTCTTCTCCTAGTCTTCTTCCTTGATCGCGATCTGGTGGTACCCGGAGTAGCGAGTCGAGGAAGCAGAACGAGTCGCGCAGCCCCCGCCGTGGAGTCGATGACTTGATCAATCCGCGGCAACCCGAAGGGGTCCTTAGGGGCAAAGTGCTTGTTGAGGTCGTTGTAGTCGACGCACATCCTCCACTCGTTCGAGTTCTTCTTGCGGACGAGGACGGGGTTTGCGAGCCACTCGAGATGGAAGACTTCTCGATGAAGCCACCTGCGAGTAGCTTGGCGAGTTCCTTCTTGATGGCGTCCCCGCCCGTCGTCGGCAAAGCATCGGAGGTGTTGTCTCTTGGGGGTGGCCTTAGGGTCGACGTTGAGGCAAGTGCTCAATCGGCTTCCGGGCACTCTCGGCATGTCCGCTGGCTTCCACGCGAAGATGTCGCGGTTAGCCCGAAGGAAGCTGATGAGCGCGTCTTCCTATTTGGGGTCGAGGCCAGACCCGATGGTGGTGGTCTTGCTGGGGTCGCCTGTTACGAGGTCGACCGTCTTGACGAGTACCTCCTCAAGTGGCTGAGGCTTGTTGGTCCGTCGTATTTCTGCGGGATGTTGAGTTCACTTGTAGCAAGCTTCTTCGACGTGGCGTAGACCTCCATCATCGCATTGGGTACTTGGTTTGTAGAGGCGATCTCCACGGCCTCGTGTCGCGGTCGTGGGAGATCTTCAAGTCCCCTTGGAGGGAGAGTACACCAGCTGGGCTTGGCATTTTGAGTACAAAGTAGGTGTAGTGGGGCACCGCCATGAACTTGGCGATGGCCGGTCTGCCGAGGATGGCGTGGTATGATGTCTCGAAGTCCGCGACCTCGAACTTGATGTACTCGGTACGGTAGTTGTCCCAAGATGCCCCGAAGGTAACTGGCAGGACCACTGAGCCCAGTGGAATAGCCGCGTTGCCAGGGACGATGCCGTAGAAGGGCACGTTGCTCTTGGTGAGCATATGAGTGATGTCGAGCTTCATTTTCTTCAAGGTCTTGGTGAAGAGGACGTTGAGCCCGCTTCCATCGTCGATGAGCACCTTGTTGAGTTTGGAGCCCGCCACCGTTGGCTTCAGGACGAGGGGGAACCGTCCTGGTTCAGAGAAGCTGGTCCATTGATCCACGCGGGAGAAGGTAATGGGTACCTCCGACCACCTGAGAGGGGTCGGGACCGCTGGCTCAATGGACATTACTTCGCGACGGGTAGCATTCTGCTCCCGCCTGCTGGGCAGTCCGCCGAAGAGGACGTTGACGGTCTTCTCAGGTTCTTGGAAGTCGTTGTTGTCGCCGTCCTTCTTCTTGCCCTTTTGGTCGTGAGGGTGCGGTGGCTCCGGCGTCTCCTTGAGTGCATGCCTGAGTTGGTAGCACTGTTCGGTGGTGTGGTTGCCGTTTGGATGCCACGGGCACTTCTCCTTCAGTAGGTCTTTGAAACCGCTAGAGTTCTTCTTCGAGTTCCCTTTCGCAGGCGCCGGATAGCCGCAACGGTATTGTCCGGCTTGCGCTTGCGGTTGGGACCCGAGTAATTGTTGTTGTTGTTGTTGCGGCCGCCTTGGTTTGCGTTGCTGCCGCTGCCGCCGCCCTGGTTCTGCTTGGTCTTGCCGCGGATGGCGTCGTACTTGGCATTTGCCTTGTCTTCTTCATCCGCCCAGGACGTGATCATGTCCTTGAGGTGGGGGTTGGACCTGGGGCGACGGCGACCGAAGTCTTCGAAGGTGCGGCGGTGGTAGAGGCCGTCTTGGAAGAGGTCGATGACCTCCTTGTCGGTGACGTCGACGACGGTAGCGCGCTTGTCGAAAAAGCAGCGCATGTACTTGCGGAGGGTCTCGCCTTGTTCTCGCTTGATCATGGCCGTGTCCATGCGAGTACCCGATCGGCCCATGGCGCCCGTGAAGTTGGTTGTGAATCGCTCCTTCGCTGGTCCCACTTGTCGATCGAGTGCTTGTCCGGCCGACTCGAGCCAAGTGAGTGGTGCTTGGTCCGGGCGGGAAGGGGAAGTAGAGGCACTTGGTGTCGCCGTTGCCGCCGCCGTTCTCAATGGAGAGGGCGTAGCATCGGAGTCACCGGATGGGATCTCGCTCGCGTCATACTTGGTGATCCCCAAAGGCTTGAATTTGTCGGGGAGGAGCAAGTTGCGAAGTCGAGGTGAGAAGGCGGGGAAGCCGTCGCCCTCGGCCGCGGTGGTCTACTTCTTCCGCCGCAACTCCTCAATCTTCGGCGAGCGTCGTACCCGCCATGTGAGGCACGGAGGCGTGGGCGTTCGCGTGGCCTCGGCCGCCGCGACCGCCACCACCACCGGCTCCTCCTGTTGGCTCCATGGTTGGAGCTTCCGCCGCCGCCCGCCGCCGCCGGTCGGGGTCGTTGCCGCCGCCACCGGCCGGAGTGCGGTGGGGAACAACTTCTCGGTTGCCGTGGTCGTGCTGTGAAGGTCCTCCGGTGTTGGAGCGACGACGGTTGGGCTCGGCTGGGAGGTCAGCTCGAGTACGGTTAGGACCGTTTTTGGCACTGCGACTGGTAGCTTCGTTGTCGCGGGGTCTGGCCGGAGGAGGTTGGTTGACTCTGTTGTCGACCCGCATGAAGTAAGCTTCTTCAGCGAGCTTGGCGATGACCTCTCCAGCGCGTATGCCCTGAGCCTGGCGTGCGATCGCTGTGATCGACATGAGGCACTACTCGGGGGTAGTGTGTACTCTGCTCTCGACCGCCTCAAGAGCTTCCGCAAGGTTGCGGACGGGGAAGTTGTCGAGGAGGCGTCGACGATGTTTGTTGCGCTTCCGGTTACGTTCACGTCGAGCGTCTCTGTCTGCCGGAGTCTCGTTTGTTGGAGCATCAGCAGAGAGCTCGTCGGAGGAGATGTCCTCCAGGTACTTGTCCTGAGCTGTGCCTGAAGGCCCTGGGGTGTCGCCGGCAGCCATGAAGACTTGGCGATCGGGGGTGCCAAGGCTAGACTCGCAGGGTGCCACCTCGGTTGGTGTGTTTGAGTCGGCCGGGCTAGCGGTGTTCCCTCCTCGGAACGGTAGCGAGTCGATGTAGGCGACGTAGCGTGAGTCTCCCTTTATCGGGGTCGGCGAGAGTTTGCGGTCCGGCCGTAGACGTATCTCCCGGCCGGCGTGGATTTTATAACCGCCCCGGAGGCAGGGCCCCGACAAGGGAAGCTCGGTGGAGTCATCCTCGGACTCGGGCTCCTTCGGGGGTCCGACCCGAAGCCGAACTCGTAATCCGGGTTCGAGTAGAACTCGGAGAGAGGGCGGGAGTCGGAGCGCGATCGGGGGCGGCGTCGGAGTCCGAGGCCGTACTCGGGCACGGGCTCCTTGCCGGCCCGGCGCGAAGTGGGAGCCCCCGTGCGGGCCCGGCTGAGGATGCGGGGGCCACGCGCGGAGCGCTCGCGAGGTGAGGGGATCGCCTGCGATGGCTGAGCAGCCGGCTCGCATGCGATAGCCCATGGCGACGTCGAGTTCGTGTCGGAGGCCGACTCGAGCTCGAAGTCAGCATGGTGGTTGAAGAGCGAAATTTCGCCGAACTTGCCGGCGAGTTCACCCGTGACAACTTCAGGAAGCGTCACGAAGCCTGTCTTCGGGTTGGGCTGCATGGTCAGGCGGCGCCGGGAAGGAGCCCGCGCCATCAGCGGTGCGGACCCATGCGCCGAACACGAAGGTGTCGCCGCGGTTGAAGGCGACGGTTGGCTTGAAGCGGAGACGGAAGCCGTCGAGTTCGCCATGTGATCTCGGGCGAGAGCCCCTACCCGCGCGCGCCCGTCGGTTGTTTTAGACCGGCAACCTACTAAGGGGAGTACCCGAAGTAGATGAATGTGACTCGCCGAGATCGATAACTCGAAGGAAGAGACACGTGGCACACAATTTAGACAGGTTCGGGCCGCGAGGTGCGTAATACCCTACGTCCTGTATGATGCGTAGCTCTGGATTGATTGGGCACGATGACAAGATGGTGCAATAGTGCGACGTGGGTTGTATGAGAGGAGATTCGATGCTAGAGATCGGTCCCTGCCTCGCCTTATATAGTCGGGGGAGAGGTTACAAGTCGGAGTAGGGAGAGAGTACTAGTTGTCGGTGCGGAATATGGTCCCGACACTAACCGGTAGATAGCGCCTAGGTCTATCCCTCAATGGTCGATGCCAAGCAACAAATGACACAAGGTTTTATCCCGGTTCCGGCCGCGGGGCCGTACGTCCCGACGAGGGGGTGTGCTCGTGGCACTATATTGCTCAAGACCGGGGTGCTTGTAGTGGGGCAAGTACAAGCAAGGCGGGAGAGGAAGTGTGGCTTCCAAGTCCCTGGGAGAGTGGCTGAAGATGTTGTGGGAGAATAAGAGAGTGAGTGCACGGTGTGTTCTGTTGATCTGAACTCGTCTCCCCCCGCGGCTGGGGGCTCGCTTCCCCTTTTATAGGCCAAGGGGGCGGCGAGTTACATGCACGCCGCGCTATCCAGCTACGTGGGGGTGCACGTCGTGCTACGCTGTAGAGCGGGCGGCCGTCCGGACGATCTTCGCCGCGATCCGGCCATGATGGCCACTACCCGTACCCGAACAAGGGCGGTTCGAGGGTAGGAGGGCGGCAGATGGCGGTGGCGTCCTCCGATAGGCTTCGAGGGGAGGTGTCGATGATGGGCGGTACGCACGGGCACGGGAGCGAGCGAGACCGGCGTTCCTTCCCAACGCGCTCCGCGGTAGCAGAGTGGTTGCTACGGCGCCCGGCGTGCGCCGCGGTGCGGGGCGTGCTCCCTCGCACGCGTGGGTACGGCGGCCGCGCCGCGCGTTGACCGAGATGGCCATCCACCGGCCTAGCGCCTCCCACCTAACCCGTAGGGTCACGGGAAAGTGAAATCGAGGGTGCGCCCGCCCCTTCGAGAGCTCGGCCGCGTTGGCCGCACGGTAGTGGGCGCGCGGTGTCACGGGACCGACACCGCCGTACCGCACGTCCATCTCCACGGGGCGGGGATGGGCTTCTCCCCGGGGAGTTGGTGCGGCGGCACGGGGGTGCGAGCCCCGGCGCATGATGGCGCCGTCCGCGGCGTCGGGGCGTTAAATGCCCGTGTACGGGACCGGGCGCACTCGTGCGGGGCGCCCGTGAGCGTGGCGGGCCCCCGCCGAGGGCGGAGCAAACCCTCGAGCGAGACGAGTCCCGCTCGAGGGGGAGCGAGCCCCTCGAGCGGGGCGGGACCGCTCGAGGGAAGAGTTGCCCCCTCGAACGGGACGGAGCCCGCTCGAGGAGGGGCGCGCCCCTCGAGCGAGGCGGAGCCCGCTCGAGGGGTCTTCTAAGCGGGCCGTCTTGGTGGGCCGCCGGAGTCCCGCGCGTAGGCCATGTCCCCGCACGGTTAGTTACCGCATGGTTAGGCTTAGCGTGTTTCGACACCGGGATTTAAGTGAGGGTTTCCCCCGTTGTTTAAGGGGACCCCTAGGGCCGTCCCCGACGCAGGCCCCCGAGCATCCGTGGGTTTGCCATTGAGGCTCCCGCGGATGCCGGAACCTACCGATAGGACGTTCTTCCCTCCTTGTTTGCGAACGCTTTCCGTGGGGCCGCGTCGGCGGACCCGCGGGTCTAGCCCCGAAGCCCCGGGAGGGTGTGGGCTCTCCGCAGGGGTTAACCGAGTGAACTTTGGTCGAAAGGCGTGGCACATATGCCAACCGGCATCGGCGGTATTTCAGCCGGCTTCGGGGGTGCACGCTCCCCCGTCACCTGCTCTCCGGCGGGTGCAATTTCAAGGAGGTGTAGCCGTGCGTCAAGCCCCCGAGCCTTGGCCCGTTCGAGGCGATCGGGTCGAGCCTGACGACTTGTTTTTTAACGCGCCCTCGCCGTCCCTCCGCGGACGGAGGGTGAGGTTTCCGCGACTCCCATCGAGCGGGTCGCGAATCGCGGATTCCTCGTCGAGCTGCTAGCGGGTGGTTCAAGTGGACGTCCATGCCCCGTTCGATAAGGGTAGGCCGCGCGGTCCGAGACACGTCCATGGAAGCGCTTGCGTGGGTTTGCTAGGGTGGGGCTCGGCCCCGTTCGCTAGGGACCGAGGGCGCGGAAGCTCTCCCTCGGTGGGATCCCCCCGCTAGCCGCCCTCGCCGGCTCTCGAACACGACATGTGGGGCACCCTCGAGCCGACGGGCTCGAGGAACGGCTCGAATGCGCGCGTGCCCTCGTCGTCCCTAACTCGCGATCCGTGGCGCCCGTTCGAACCCGTCGAGGGTCGGGCTTCGAACCTCTCGATCGGCAGGGCCGTGCGGGGTGGCGCCCGGGCGCCCCCGTCTTTTCACGTTTGCGGCCGTCGAGGGACCCGGGGCGTGCCGCCCTCGAGGTGCCGGTTGGTAGCACGGTGTATGTGCTTTCTTCTAGAGGGCTGACATTGTCTCGAGCCGGGGGCTCGCTCCGCTCGAGGGTTTTGCGTGGCATGGGTGTCCGCGGTCGCCCGCTCTACATCGAGCAGTCCCGGCGACCTTCTCACGTCGATATCCCATCGAGGGTTGACGTCATCTTGAGCCAAGGGCTCGTGCCGCTCGAGGGTTTCACGTGGCATGGGTGCCCGCGCGTTGCGCTCTACATCGAGCAGGTCCCGGACGGCCTTCTCACGCTGATATCCCATCGAGGGTCGCCTTCGCTTCGAGTTGAGGGTCATGCCGCTCGAGGGTTTTGCGTGGCATGGGCGCCCGCGGTCGCCTGCTCTACATCGAGCAGGTCCCGGACGGCCTTCTCACGCTGATATCCCATCGAGGGTCGCCTTTGTTTCGAGCCGGGGGTTCGTCCCGCTCGAGGGTTCTCCTTGCTTGGCAAGGGACCCGGGCATTTAAGTGCCTTGCGGTCGTGGCCGCGGTTTTGCAGCGCGGGCGCGCCTTTTAGGCGTCGCGGCCGCGCGCGCGCGCGTAGTGGGCGGCGCGGCAGGCGGACGTGACGGTTTTGCCTCGGCCGCCGGTCTTCGCCGTAATGATGACCCGCCTGCAAGTGTTATAGCCGCCGGCGGTCGTGGTGGGGCCCGCCCGTCGACGCGATGGGAAGATTCCCCGCAAGTTAATGCTAGTCGGGGCGTCCGCTCCGGGAGAGCTCGCCCCGTCGGCCTATAAAGCCGCGGGGAGGAAGGGACGGTGGTTTTTTACCTTAGCTTCTCACCGTTTTCGGTCCCCCGCCCCTTCGCCTTCGTCTTGCTCTTGCCATCGCGCGGCTCGCTCGTTAAAGCTTTTTCCTCCGCTCCTTGTCCTCCGCCTCTCGCTCGCTTTCGTTCTCTTCATGGCGCCGCCTCGGCCCTCCCCTTAGGATCTTGGAGCCGTACGCTCGGGAGAGGTCGACGGTGACCCGCTCGCCCCGGGCGAGCCGGGTCGCCGCCACCGCCGGCGGCCAACGAAGACGGGCGCCCGGCCGAGTGGATCGTGCCACCGGGCTGCGGACCACGAGCCCAACCCACCGGAGGGCTACGTGGTGAGCTTCATCCGTTACCACGAGCGGGCTTCACCGCGCCGCGCAAGCACCTTCATGTGGGCGATGTGCCACCACTACGGGGTGGAGCCGCACAATTTCGCCCCCAACGCAATCTCGCGAGCGGCCACTTTCGTGGGCGTTCGCGAAGGGTACCGGGGATCCCGCCAATTGGGAGCTGCGGGTACACCTTTTCCGCGCGGAGCTCATTACGCACCCCCACGACGGAGCCAAGGACCCGCCGCGCGATGCGAGCCGCGGGATGTCGCTGCCTGCGGGGGCAATTCAAGGATGTCTACATCCCCTACACCATGACGACGAACAACGCCGGGCCGGGGACCGGGGATGATTTTATCCGCGCAACGCCGAGCCCGGCCTTCCCCCCCTACACCGGCCGGGTGTTCAAGGAGAGGCCTCGTCTCCACGGGGCTACGGGGGTGTCCCCACCCCGGCACGCCGGAGGCGGCGAGAGTCGGCCCCGGCCGCGGCCGCCGGCCCCGGCGACGATGGGGCCGAACGCGATGGGCGTCCTCGCCTTCCTTCATCACCGGCGGATCGTGTCGTTGATGGAGAGGCAGCCTCCGCATCTTCGAGATGACGGAGACGGCCAACCCCGTCGACTTGGCGAGGTCACGCATGCTTCCGACGCCGCTCGAGCGGCCGTACGCGCTCACCCGGCGCGGAGCGCCGTCGACACCCGGTGCCGTCGCCCGCGGGGCGGACCCCGTGGGACATCGAGATGCTCCCCACCGCCCGTTGGTGAGTGTGGTTCTTGATTTCGTTTTGGTTATTAGCGTCGCCTTTGCCTCCCGACACGCCTTTGTTGCTTCCGTGTGCGCATGGTGACCTTCACCATCGCCAAGTCCGTCCCGCCTACCCCCGACTCTCGCGCGCGCGGGGCCGGGCGGCGCGGCGGGAGCGAAGCGAGAGCGGGCGGCGCGCAAGAGGGAGCACGCGAGGCGTCGTCAAGCGCGCCGCGACCGCGGCCGCGGAGGCCGGCGGCGCGAGGAGCGGGGCTCTCCTCCCCGGATATCGAGGAGCCCTCGTCTTCCGAGGAGGACGAGGAGGAAGAGGCCGAGGGGGAGGGCCCCTCGGACGGGTGGCGCCCCGCGCCCCCGTCACCGGAACCCGCGCCGCGCCGGGGGCGGTTTCGTCCGGGGCGGCGCACCCGCTCCCGCCGCCGGCAATCGTCATCGGGGGCGGCACGCGCGGCGGAGGTGCGCGCGCGCGCGCCGCGGAGGCACGCGCGCGGCGCACGCGCCCGGGCGTGCGCCAAGCGTGCCCTCGCGCGCGGGGAGCGTGCCCGCGCGCGCGGCGTCATCGTCAAGGGGCGCGACGCGGGCGTGCCGCGCGCGGGGCGAGCGTGCCCCCCGCGCGAGGTGGCGCCTTTGGGAGGTGCGGCATCGGGCGCGCCCGCGCATGGGGCGGGCGCGTGCTTGCGCGCGCGGTGGCGCCGTCGGGAGGCGCTACGGCAGGCGCGACAGCTGCGCCGGCCTCGTCCGCAGAGGCCTCGAGGAAAAGGAAGCGGGCCTTTTCCTCTGCGAGGTAAGGAGCCTGTCCTTCTTCGTTTGGTTTGGCTCGTCGATGACTAAGTGCTCTGACCCTCCGTTCGTGCCTGCGCAGGGCGGTGCCAACCGTTCCTCCTCTTGCACCAGCCAAGGTGCTGAGGACGGACGCATCGATCCCCACCCGGCGGCGCTCGTCGAGGGGGTCGCGCCCGGGGACAAGTACGGCGGCGGGCGCGAGCTCGCAAGACCCGGGTGGGGCCTCGAGGCCCCGGCCGGCAGATCAGCCCGCCGCGGCGCGGCGCGAGGCCGCGCGGGGACGGCCGGCCGCCCGTCGTCACGGAGACGCGGGCCGCGGCGGCGGCGACGATGGAGGTGCGGCCCGCGGTGGGCGCCACCGGCGGAGGAGGTGGAGCGGGCGCAACCGCGCGGAGCGCCCGCGGATGTGGCGGTACGGCCGGAGGTGGCGGCCACGGCGGCACAACGGGCGCCCGTGGCCGCGGAGGCGCGGTGGAGGTGCGGCGGAGGCGGCGCAAGCGGCCGCGCCCGCCGGCGATTTGCGGGGCGGAGGTGGTGGAGCTCTCGGATGACTCCCCGCCGCCCGGGGTGGAATCAGTGGGCCAGCTGGCCCGCGAACTCCCCCGAGCCCCGGGGAGGGGGCCCTCGTGAGGCGGCACGAGGGTCACATGGTGGTGGGGGCCGAGGACATGGTGCCGAGGCCTCGTCCTCCCACGCCGGCCGCCCCACCCAGGTGGAGGGGGCCATCGAGGATCCCCCAGCGTTTGCTGACACCCGGGGGGAGCAGGAGCTCTGGGGCGAGCTCTGGAACCACGGCGCCACGCTCAACCGCGCGTTGAACGAGGCGCTGCAAGTCCACGGCGGCCCGGCCTGGCTCGTCTTCCAGGTGAGCCATGGTTGCTCGTCCCTCTTCCCTTTTCGTTTTCGTATGTTGCACTCAAGTTTTGGCGCTTACGGGATTTGCCGTGTGGATGCCAGGAGCTCGAGCGTCGCGCCCACGACAAATACGACGCGTTCGACCGGGTGAACGCCGAGGCCCGCCAGCTCCGGGAGCGATGCAGCGATTTCGACGCGCTTGCGGATGCTCTTAGGACACCGGACGACGGCTGGCGTACCGGGCCCGGCACCGGCCCGACGAGCTCCCCGAGAGCTCGAGGGGGACGCGGCGCGTCGCTCGAGCCTCGAGCGGGTCCGGGCAGCCCTCTTCGATCGCGACGAGGCGGCGTGGAACGCGCGCGCG
The DNA here is from genome assembly GCA_947561735.1 of Cenchrus americanus. NCBI lineage: Eukaryota > Viridiplantae > Streptophyta > Magnoliopsida > Poales > Poaceae > Cenchrus > Cenchrus americanus. The sequence continues at coordinate 68,161,641 of OX387239.1, read as the reverse complement.
GATCCGGAGAAGACGCGGACGCCGGGCCGCCAACCGGGAGGGCGGGGGTGGCCACCGCTCGCGCCGAAGCCGGGAGCTCCGCACGTCGCTCGAGGGGGCGCGGGGCGCAAGCGCCGCCGGCCGAGGAGCGGGCGCGCGGGTTGGAGCGGTGCGCCAAGGAGGCCGACGATCCGAGGGCCGCCCTCGACGCCAAGGCCACGGCCCTCGTCGCCGCCGAGGAGCAGCGGCAGCGAGAGCGCATCACTCGCCGTGGGGCCGAGGGGCGGCTCCGGCGGGGAGCAAGCGCCGCCCTTGGCGACGCCCGAACGGCGGGCCGGAGCGGGAGCGCGTCGCTCGCGAGGCGGCGGAGAAGTCGGCCCGGAGGGAGCGGAACGCCGCATTCTCCGAGGTTGAGGACGAGGCGCTTGCGCTCGCACGCCCGATCACGCCAACCGGAGAGCTGGCCCTCCGCGAGCAAGGCGAAACCGTCCAGCGCCTCGAGTTGGCGATCGAGTCCGCGCGCCGCGACTTCGATTTGGAGAGGAAGCAAGTCGAGGGTGAGCCACTGTTTGACTCTGCTTGTTGGTTTTTGCTTTAGAGGGTCCGCTTCCCCCTTTCTGATTTCTTTTCGTCTCGTCGATTCCAGGCTTGCGCACCGCCCTGGGGCACGCTGCTGGGCGGGCCGAGGCTCTGCAGGCCTCCTACAACTCCTCCGAGCCAGAGCCTGCGGGAGCTGCGCGATGCAGCCCTCGAGACCTGCCGTGTCGTTGAGGAGGGCGAGGCCCAAGCCGGCAGCTCGGCGCCGGCCGTCCGCGCGCCCTCGGCGGCCACGTCACGGAGCGGATGCGCCGGCGTTGCACCTAGGCGTCCGAAGGCCCTCGGAGTGGTGCGGTCCGACTACGAGGTAAACTTCGAGGCGCTGGCGGAAGGCTACGTCGTACCCGAGGGCGTCGAGGACGAGGTGGCCATGGAGCGTATGGATGCGCTCGCTGCTGATGCCGCCGGGTTGCTCGCCGAGGCCTTCGAGGAGTTCCTCCTCCCGGACGCCGCATGCTGCCGCTCCTCCCGCCCGAAAGCTTGATTGGGTGCTAGGCCCATTTTTTGTTTACGTGTATCGGTACTCGGCCTCGTGGCCTTTTGTAAATAAACAAGTCGTTTCATGAACATGGGCATCCGATGTAAATGAGATCTTTTGTTTATCACGCTTTTTGTTTCTCCTTCTTCCCCGAGTAGATTCTAGTTAGGGGAGTTCGATTTTCGCAGGGGGCCCCGCCGGGTTGGAGGCGAGAGAGAAGGGCCATAGCCACGCGGCGTAGGCTATCTCTCGGCTCGCACGCTCCTTCCGATGTGCCACCCGCGCCCGTTCGAATCGTGGCTCGAGGTTGAAGTAGGAAACAAACTTAGCGCGTGTGGGTTGTTTTTTACTTTTGCGCGAAAAATGGGACCATTTTGGGGGGGGGTGCCCCCCCGCAGTAGCCCCCGAGGGTAACTTGGGTTTCAGGGGAAAGCCGAGTTGCCCTTTTATTAGACTTGGAGTATTTACATAGTTGACACCAACTGGGGCGTTGGCCATGTGATTTTACAACAGAAAGTACTTGGAAATCCTAGCTAAGGGTAGAAGCGACGTAGCTGTTGGATGTTCCAAGCGTTGGTGAGCTCTTCGCCGTCCTCGTTGGCCAGCTTGTACGTGCCTGGCTTGAGCACCTTCACCACGACGTAGGGTCCCTCCCATGGGGGCGATAGCTTGTGGCGTCCTCGGTTGTCTTGGCGTAGCCTTAGGACCAGATCCCCTTCGCTGAAATCCCTCCGACGTATCTTGCGTGCTTGGTAACGTCGTAGGGACTGTTGATACCTTGCGGAGTGCATCAACGCCACGAGGCGTACTTCGTCTAGCTGGTCCAGCGAGTCCTCGCGGGCTCGCTGGTTAGCATCCTCGTCGTAGCCTCGAACCCCCGGGCGACCCATATTCCGAGTCCGTGGGGAGGACGGCCTCCGCGCCATGGACTAGGAAAAACGGGGTGAACCCGGTGGCTCGCTTGGGGGTTGTCCTTAGGCTCCACACGACCGCCCGGTAGTTCTTGGAGCCATTTTCGGCCGCATTTGTTGAGCTGGTCGAAAATTCTGGGCTTGAGGCCCTGTAGAATCATGCCGTTGGCACGCTCCACTTGGCCGTTGGTCCGTGGGTGTGCCACGACCGCCCAATCCACGCGGATGTGGAACTTGTCGCGAACTCCAAGAACTTCCGCCCGTGAACCGGGACCCATTGTCCGTGATGATGGAGTTTGGCACTCCAAAGCGGTATACGATGTCGGTGAAGAACGTGACCACCGCTCCGCCCTTAAATTCGTGATGGGACGCACCTCCACCCACTTGGAGAATTTGTCGATCGCGACAAGCGGGATGGGTGAAGCCCCCGGGCGCCTTCCGCAGGGGCCCGACGATGTCCAACCCCCACACGGCGAACGGCCATGTCACGGGGATCGTTTGCAGGGCATGAGTGGGCAAGTTGGACTTGCGGGCGTAGAACTGGCACCCTTCGCAGGTGCGTACGACTTCATTGGCGTCCGCGACCGCGGTAGACCAATAGAAGCCTTGGCGGAACGCGTTGCCGACAAGGGTGCGGGGCGCAGCATGGTGGCCACAGATCCCCGCGTGGATGTCCCTTAGGAGCTCGCGCCCCTCGGGAATGGGCACGCACCGCTGTAGGATGCCTGAGGCGGCGCGCTTGTGCGGCCCCGCCGTCGATGAGGGTGAATGACTTGGCCATCCCGGCGATGCGCCTAGCCGCGGCCGGTCTTCGGGGAGTTCCCCTCGAGCGATCCAGGCAATATACTTCTCTCGCCAGTCCGCCTGGACGGGAGCCGGCTCGATGTCCATCGCGACGGCCTCGTGGGAGCCGTACCCCTCGAGGAGGGAGAGTACGTACGCCTCGTTCGAGGGGTCCTCGTCCATGGGCTCCGCACCCGCTGGATTCGAGGGAGCCCCCGAGGGCTCGTTGTGATTCGAGGGGTAGGGCTCGAAGACGACCGAGGGTTGAGCGATGTCACGCGCGAAAACGTTTGGGGGGCGGTGATCCGCCCGACGCGATTTTGGCAAGTTCGTCGCTTCCTCGTTGTACCTAGGGGGGGTACATGATTAAGCTCGATGCCGTAGAACTTGTCTTCGAGGGCCCGCACGGCTTACAAAGAGGCCTCCATCTTGTCGTCGTGGCAGCTCGCGTTCTTCATGACTTGATCGATCACGAGCTGCGAGTCCCCTCGCACGTCGAGGCATTTGACGCCCAACTCAATGGCGATTTTGAGGCCGGCAGAGAAGGGCCTCGTACTCACCCATATTGTTGGACGCGGGGAAGTGGAGGCGCACCGCGTAGCGCATGTGCTCCCCGAGGGGTGACACGAAGAGCGGTGCCCGCGCCCGCTCCCGTCTTCATCACCGAGCCGTCGAAGAACGCAGTCCAAAGACTCGCTGGAATCCGAGGGGGCGGCGGCCGCGTGTCCGTCCACTCGGCGACGAAATCGGCTAGGGATTTGCGATTTGATGGCCTTGCGCGGGGCGTAGGCAAGCGTCTCGCCCATCGGCTCCACGGACCATTTGGCAACCCCGCCTCGCCGCGTCGGGGTTGCGAATGATCTCTCCTAGCGGGAAGGAGGAGACCACCGTGATCGGGTGGGCCTCGAAGTAGTGGCGGAGTTTGCGCCGCGCAAGGACCACCGCGCACGCCAGCCTTTCCGGACTCGGGGGTAGCGCGCCTTCGTGTCCGACGAGACTTCGCCGATGTAGTAGATCGGCCCTCCGCACGGGCAAGGCGTGCCCTTCCTCCGTGCGCTCCACGACGATCACGCGCCGACCACCCGGGTGGTTGCGGCCACGTAGAGCCGGCAGGGGTTCGCCGTCCCGCGCGGCGTGAGGATTGGAGCGTGCGTCAGAGACGCCTTCAGCCTTGTCGAGCGCGTCCCGGGCCTCGGCGGTCCAACGAAGCGCTCGTGCTTCTCGAGCGGCGGTAGAGGGGCAGTGCCCTTCTCACCGAGCCTCGAGATGAAGCGCAAGGCAGCCGAGGCACCCCTAACACCTTCTGCACCCCTTTGAGGTCCCGGATCGGGCCCATTCGCTCGAGGGCCGCAACCTTTTCAGGATTGGCCTCGATTCCCCGCTGGGAGACGATGTATCCTAGGAGCATGCCCCGCGGCACTCCAAAGACACATTTTTCGGGGTTTAGCTTGACCCCGTTGGCCCGTAGGCAGCTGAACGCGACGGCAAGGTCGCTAACCAGGTCGTCCGCCTTCCTGGTCTTGACGACGATGTCGTCCACGTAGGCTTCGACCGTCCGCCCGATGTGATCCCCAAAAACGTGCTGCATGCAGCGCTGATACGTTGCGCCCGCGTTTCTGAGGCCAAAGGGCACCGTGACGTAACAGAACGTCCCGAACGGTGTGATGAACGAAGTCGAGAGCTGGTCGGACTCCTTCATTTTTATTTGGTGATATCCCGAATAGGCATCAAGGAAACAGAGCAGTTCGCACCCAGCTGAAGATTGAGTCAACGATTTGATCTATGCGTGGCAAAGGAAAAGGAACTTTGGGACATGCTTTATTAAGACTCGTATAGTCTACACACATCCGCCACTTCCCATTTTTCTTCTTTACAAGCACGAGATTGGCTAGCCACGTAGGGTGGAACACTTCCTTGATGAATCCGGCCTCGAGGAGCTTCCGCAGCCTCCGCTCCGATCGCCCGTCGCCGCTCCCTCGTCGAAGCGGCGCGGCCGTTGTTGCACGGCGCGGGCGTTTGGCAGATGTCAAGGGAGTGCTCGGCGACCTCCCTCGGGGATGCCCGGCATGTCCGAGGGGCTCCACGCGAAGATGTCGGCGTTGGCGCGGAGGAAGTCGACGAGCACCGCTTCCTATTTCGGGTCGAGGGTCGAGCCGACCCTCAACGTCTTGCCCTCGGGGGCCGAGGGGTCGAGGGGGACCCCCTTTGGTCCGTTCGGCGGCCTCGAAGGTGCCGACGTGCTTGGCCGCGGAGTTGAGGTCCTCGTTGACCATCTTCTCCGCCGTGTTGACCCGCTTCATCCAGGCCGCTAGTGCCTCCGCATGTTCCACGCACTCGACGTCGCGCCGAATGCGTGCTCGATAGACGACCCGACGGTGATGACGCCGTTAGGACCCGGCATCTTCATCTTCAGGTACGTGTAGTTGGGGACCGCCATGAATTTGGCATAGCAAGGTCGCCCAAGTATGGCATGGTAGGCCCCTTTGAACCCCACCACCTCGAAGGTGAGGGTTTCCTTACGGAAGTTCTTGGGGGTACCGAACCAAACGGGCAGATCGATTTGCCCGAGGGGTTGAACCTGCTTGCCGGGCGCGATGCCGTGAAACGGCTTCGTGCTGGGCCGCAGCTGGTCCAGCCCAATCCCCATCAGGCGCAAAGTATGCGCGAAGAGGATATTGAGGCGATCGCCTCCGTCCATCGGGACCTTCGAAAACCGGCGTTCCCAATGATGGGATCGACCACCGCCGGCATCGGCCCGGTTCGGGATGCGGTTTGGGTGGTCGTCCCGCTAAAGGTGATGGCATCCTTCGACCCGTTGAGGAAGGCCGGAGGCGCCCCTCTCTCGCGGCGAGGACTTCGTGCCGCTCCTTCTTGCGGCCGCCGGGTCGACATGTCGACGTAGGTCCCCCGAAGATGAGGAACACATTTTCGACGGGCGGGGAAGCCGCGCGTTGCCATCGCCCCCGTCTTTCTTGGCTTCTCGCCTCCTTCGCGGCGGCACGGCCGTAGAACTTCTTGAGCATGTCGCACCGCTCAAGAGTATGGTTGACGGGAGTCTTGTGGTAGGGGCATGGCTTCTTCATCATGTCATCAAACACCCCGGGCCTCGAGGGGGCCGGTCGAGGGCCCCGTCGGGCGGGTCAACGCCGAGGGCCTCGGCGTTGCCGCCGTTGCGCCCTCGCTCGCGCGCCGCGCGCGCGGCTTCTTCCCCCCCTTCTTGCCCCGCTTGTCGTTGCGGTGCGGCTCCTTGGACCCGCCGCCCTCCGCGGGCGTGTCCTCGGAGCGCTTGCCCTTTTTGCCGTCGAAGATCGCTCCCACGGCCTCCTCTCCGAGGCGAAGCCGGTGGCGATGTCGAACGGCTCGTTTGAGTCCGCGGGCGGGCTGCGTCCCGGCTCGCGCACTAGGTCCCGCACGTGGTGCCCTCGAGGAACGCGTGCACGATCTCGGACCGCCCTACGCCGGGGAGCTCCGTGCGGCGCTTGGAGAAGCGCCGCATGAAGTCCCGCGGCGACTCGCCGGGCTTCTGCGTGCAGGAGCGCAGGTCCCAGGAGTTCCCAGGGCGCACGTACGTGCCCTGGAAGTTGCCCACGAACGTGTGGACTAGATCGTCCCAGGTATGGATCTGGCTGGCGGGCAAGTGCTCGAGCCATGTCCGGGCCGCGTCGCCCAGATGCAGGGGCAAGTTGCGGATGATCACTTCGTCGCTAGTGGCCCCGCCCAGCTGGCAGGCTAGGCGGTAATCGTTGAGCCAGACGCGGGGGTCCGTCTCCCCGTTGTATTTGACGATCGTCGAGGGCTGACGGAAGCGTTGGGGGAACGCTGCCGTGCGGATCTCCCGGCTGAACACGCGGGTGCCCGGGGGTTCCGGCGTCGGGGAGCGGTCCTCGCCGCTGTCGTAGCGTCCACCCCTTCGAGGGTGGTAGCCCCTAGCCGCTCGTGCGTCCGCCTTGCTGGTGCGCCTGGCGTTGATGATGTTGCGGGCATCGCCATCCAGCGCCCTGCGCGCGTCAAGGAGCCGCTCCTTGGCCGGCGTGCGTCCTTGGTCAGCAGGTTGACCCACGTGCACTGAGGGTTCGCCTCCACGGTGCGGGATCGTCACCCCCGCGCATCCCCCTGTTGGCGGATGCGTGAGGCCGAGCTCTCGGCCCGCCGGACGGGCCGCTTGCTCGATGAGGGTTTGCACCTCGCGGTGCATGTCTCGAGCCTCGGGGGTCGAGGGTGCCGGCATGGCGCGCGCGCAACGTCGCGGCGCCGACGAGCTTCTGGCTCGCTCGTGGGGGCACGTCCGTGTTTCCGACGTTGGTGGCGGTGTTGAGGCGGTCGCGGACCGTCGGCCCGGCTCCCTCGCGCGTTCGCCGCGCGCGGAGGCCTCCCCGCCATCGAAGCGCGGAGGCGCCCGCAGCGTCCGTATTCCTCCGCCGCCTTGGCCTCGAGCTCACGGGGCCGGGCCAACCGTGCGTCGACGTCGGCCCCGGCAGAGCGCTTGGCCCTGCGGCCGTGCGCGTAGCGATCCCCTCGGGGGGCGGTGTGACTTCCCCGTCTCCGGCACCCGCCGCACCGGCGGCGTTAGCGGGGTCGTTGGTGATGACGGTGCAACACTCCCGCGTGGGGTCGTAGCTCCCGTGCCGGGAGTCGTCGGGAGCAGACCAAACCCGTAGTCCGTGGCGTCGAGGAAGCGCCCGAACGCGGCCCGGGTCCGGCGCACGCCGGAGAAGTCCCACTCCGCGTACCCGTGGTGGTTGGCGGGTGGCATTGTGTCGACGGAGCCCGGGGACGACTCGTCCGCCGCCGAGGTGCCGGGGTCCCCGGCGACGAAGACGTGGCGGCCGGTGTGGAACCCCGCGCATCGTCGTGTTCACGTTGGCGTTATGGGCCGTCGTGGCGCCACGCGGCCCAATGGGGATGCGCGGTCCGAGACCACACGCGGTCCCGCCGGGGCGGTGGCGGCCGTCGTGACGGTGGGCGCACCGCGTTGGGAGGCGGCACGCTCGGCCCCGCCGCCGCTCGGACCGCGCCCGGCGCGAGCGCGGCCCGCAGCGACGGGCGGCGCCGCGGCGTCGACGGACCCGCGCATCCGTGCCCGCGGGCGTCCGCGCGGTGTCGTGCGCGTGGCGGGGGTCCGGCGCACCGGCTCCGACGCCGCGCGCGGAGTTCCTCACGGTTAGTGAGGCGCATCGAATAGCCATTCCCCGTGGCCCGAAAGTTCAGTCCCCGAAGCGGATTTCGAATCCGGCCGAGGAGGGGGTCCGAGCTACCCATGCAAAGAGCGTGTAGCACGATACTCGGTGCGAATCACCATGGAGGGAGTTGGTGAAATGACCTTAGGCGCTCGTTTGCCCCACGGTGGGCGCCAACCGTCGGTGCGGAATATGGTCCCGACACTAACCAAGGAGATAGCGCCTAGGTCTATCCCTCAATGGTCGATGCCAAGCAACAAATGACACAAGGTTTTATCCACGGTTCCGGCCGCGGGGCCGTACGTCCCACAGGGGTGTGCTCGTGGCACTATATTGCTCGAAGACCGGGGTGCTTGTAGTGGGGCAAGTACAAGCAAGGCGGGAGAGGAAGTGTGGCTTCCAAGTCCCCGGGAGAGTGGTGAAGATGTTGTGGGAGAATAAGAGAGTGAGTGCACGGTGTGTTCGTTGATCCGAACTCGTCTCCCCCGCGCGCGGGGGCTCGCTTCCCCTTTTATAGGCCAAGGGGGCGGCGAGTTACATGCACACCGCGCTATCCGGCTACGTGGGGGTGCACGTCGTGCTACGCCGTAGAGCGGGCGGCCGTCCGGGACGATCTTCGCCGCGATCCGGCCATGATGGCCTACCCGACCCGAACAAAGGGCGGTTCGAGGGTAGGAGGGCGGCGCAGATGGCGGTGGCGTCCTCTCGATAGGCTTCGAGGGAGGTGCCGATGATGGCCGGTACGGGGCACGGGAGCGAGCGGAACGGCGTTCCTTCCCAACGCGCTCCGCGGTAGCGAGTGGTTGCTACGGCCGCCCGGCGTGCGCCCGCGGTGCGGGCGTGCTCCCCGCACGCGTGGGTACGGCGGCCGCGCCGTTGCGGTGACCGGGATGGCCATCCACCGGCCTAGCGCCTCCCACCTAACCTGTAGGGTCACGGGAAAGTGAAATCGAGGGTGCGCCCGGCCCCCCTTCGAGAGTCGGGCGCGTTAGCCGTACTGTAGTGGGCGCGCGGTGTCACGGGACTGACACCGGCCGTACCGCACGGTCCATCTCCACAAGGGCGGGGATGGGTTTCTCCCCGGGGAGTTGGTGCGGCGGCACGGGGTGCGAGCCCCCGGCGCATGATGGCGCCGCCCCGCGGCGTCGGGGCATTAAATGCCCGTGTACGGGACCGGCGCACGCGTGCGGGGCGCCCGTGAGCGTGGCGGGCCCCGGCCGAGGGCGGAGCAAACCCTCGAGCGAGACGAGTCCCGCTCGAGGGGAGCGAGCCCTCGAGCGGGGCGGGGACCGCTCGAGGGAAGAGTTGCCCCTCGAACGGGACGGAGCCCGCTCGAGGAGGGGAGCGCGCCCTCGAGCGAGGCGGAGCCTGCTCGAGGGGTCTTCTAAGCGGGCCGTCTTGGTGGGCCGCCGAGTCCCGCCGCGTAGGCCATGTCCGGCACGGTTAGTTACCACTCGCATGGTTAGGCTTAGCGTGTTTCGACGCCGGGATTTAAGTGAGGGTTTCCCCGTTGCTTAAGGGGACCCCTAGGGCTGTCCCCGACACTAGTCGAGTACGTCTAGGAGTCCTCCATACGGTGAACATGTACAGCTCCCTAACCGAGTACTACTCCTGTGTAGTCCTTGTGCTCCACGCCTTCAGGTGCCGTGTAGCGCAAGCCGGGTAGTCCCAGGGGCCCACCGAGTAGTCGGTCCTGGTACCCACCGAGGTAGTGGGCCCAGGGAGGTCCATACGACACCCCCGCCCGAGCACGGCCTGACGAGCCGGCGATCGCCATTAAAGGCGAGCTCGCCGGACACGCCACCGCGTCGCCCATCCCACTCCACGAGCACGTGCACGACACATCCAATCACAACAACACCGCTGCCCCACCGCGGATTCCGGCCGCAGCCTTGCCGGAAGAGGGTCAACGGCGGGATATTTTCCTCCCCCACCGCCATTGCCCGAAGCTCCTAGAGCTCGAGCCCCGCAGGGGTTACCGCCTTTCCAGCGCCTATATAAGGGGCCCGGCCGCCCCCCAGGCCGCCTCGCACCACCGCAGCGACCTCACCTCCTTTCCCCCAAGCTCCACAGCGCCGCCGCCCCTAACACCACCACCACCGGTCCGCCGCCGCCCGTGGAACCAACTCCTCGCGCCGCCTCGACCCAAGGTGAGTGAGGGCGAAGAATCCCCTCGTCGTCCTCTCCCTTTTCCCCCTCTCGCCGGCCGCGGTCGTGGCTGGGAGGCAGGTGGGCCACCGCCGCCCGAGCCCTCCCCTGCCTCTGACCGGTTGTGAACCAGGGAGGAAGAAGGAGGCTTTTTGCCAACCCCCCCCCCACCTTCCTCCTTTTCCCACTAAGCCCTGTCCCTATTCCCTCTCTCTCTCTCCCCTCTTTCATTTAGCCCCCACTCTTTAGGCAAACCCCACCAAAACCTCTGCCCTTTTACAAATAAACCCCGAGGCTATTTTAGCTAAACCCCCACCCTACATAAATATTATATTTAGGTCCTTTCATTTTAAAATAAATTACTAACCAACCCTAGTTAATTCTAAGCACCTCTTTAACCCGACATTTCATGCGCGATTTTAATCCCAATCGCCCGTGTCGGGTATACCGCCACCCATCCGCCACCCAAGCCTTTGTATAATATTTATTTCCCCTATTTTATTTAATTACCTTCCGCGAGCTCAGCCGGAGAAATTGTGTGTACTTATATTGATTGCATGCTTGCCTGTGTGTGCGCTATAGCCGACGGAGTAGACGAAGGAAGGTACCCCGAGCCGGAGTTTGGAGCCGACTACTGCGAGCAGGAGCCCGAGGTCCCGAACGCCGAGCCAACACTCCCCGAAGACTTCGAAGACGGCAAGTTCAATCTCATCCTTTGATGCATGCTTTGGTTCTAGTTTTATAAATATAACCCTATACCCGTTTTATAAATTGCATATCGTTTTACTGCAAAAACATGGTAGGATAGCCACCCTTGATTGCTATGATTGAACCTTGTTTTGGCCTAAATGAGTGCTTTAAAAATGTGTGAGTGCTTTCAAAATGTGTGAGTGCTTTTAAAATGGAAATGGGATATGTTTGGAAAATGAGTAAAGAACTGGGTAGACGGGATGGACGTGTGTGTCAAGAGTATGGGTGAGCTCGTACCTGTGTGGTTGAGCATGTTGGGAGTTGTCCATCTTGTCAATTAAGGACGGGGTTGCGTGACATCTCACCTGACCCAAATCATCGTACAACCACTCGACCGTTGTATGTGGCAACGGCTTAGCATAAACCCCACTAGTTTATCTACTTGCCATCTGGTGTGCGGGTGAGCGGCGGGAGACCAAGGAGTAGGGGTACACTCTATGTGAGGTACGCCCTGGTTATGTGGGATAACCTTGGATGCTTCCGTGGTGGCTCGTAGCGTTAGCTAAGGTGGGTAATGGCTTTGATAGGATCCGTACCGACACTTGTGGGTAAAGATGTACAACCTCCGTAGAGTGTCAAACCTATTCAAATAGTCGTGTCCACGGTATTGGATGAGTCACGGTGTGGTCACAAAAACTAGTGTTTGGGATGGGATGTTTTCCGGTGTGAGTTGTTTTCCGGGTGAAGTGTGTGGCTGTGTGCCTGGGCTACGACGGACGGGAAGTCCAGTAGTTCTACAGTGGTTTTCCTAAAACAATTGAGTCACTTTGGTTATGAAAATGTTTGCGAAAACCTTTTTGAAATGAACCCCTGCATGTGTATGTTTGCAAAATGAACCTTAACCTGATCCTTGTTATACTCTTTGCATGATTCTGCTTATAAGCCCCTTCGTGGGTGGGGTTGGATTTGCTGAGTACGTATGTGCTCACCCTTGCTTTACTAACTATTTTTCAGAGGAGGATCCCGATTATATCCCCGAAGACGTCGAGTAGGTCGTTGCCCTACACCCAACCGTGCCAGTGTACCCAGGGTCTCCACAGAAAGCTTCCATGGTGTGGTACTCTGATGAGGCTATGGAAGCCTTTGCTATCGTAGTGTGGTCGTTAGCGTTTGTGTTGTTCCTTGTAGCGTTGGCACTTCTGTGCCCTCTGTACCGCCGTGATGTAAAAGACTGATCCACCTGTTGTAATAAATGTGTTACCAGCCTCCTGGGACTGGTATTTGTGTCACATATAGTCACCTCTGATGAGGGGACGCTTCAGGTGGTATCAGAGCCGTAGGTTGGCCGTAGGACACGACCCCTAGGATACGAGACCTCCTCTGGCCCTCTCTAACCCTTCCTTTGCTGAGCTCATCTTTTACCAAATCCTTACCTTGATCCTTGCCTGATTCCAGATGGCTAATCCCGAATGGAACGGAGGAGTCTGCCTCGTCCAACCTGGTCTCCCTAACCTACTGCTACTCAGCTTAGAGCGCGTCGGAGTAAGGGATCCGCCGGAGTTCGTCTATCGGGAGTATGAACGCTACGGCACCCTTCGGTGTAAGCTGCTGATCTTCGTGGGAAGAAGCATGCTCTACCCCGACATAGAACCTTGGTTCGTCTCCGCCACTGGATTTCGCTTCGCCGACACCTACCCCAAGGCTGCTCGGAAGGCCCTGCGACAGCTACGAGTGGTTTAAAAGCGGCACCTCAGAAGGACTCCAATGGGATTTTCCCACCCTTCGGAGGAAGAGGACGCTCGTGGATTGATCGCATGAGAGGACTAGAACGAGAAGAAGAAGATCTAGAAGAGGCAGTTTCCCACCTATCCATCTACCTCAATGGCCTAGACCACCTCTACCAAGAGCAAGCCCAGCAACTGAAGCAACAGATTGACAAAGCGGAGAGAGCGGAGCAAAGGGTAGAGCTGGAAAGGATAAAGACAACCATGGCCGAAGTGGAACTACACAACACAAAGCAAGATTATCTTAGGGAAAGGGAACGCACTCTACTAGCCAATAAAGCCCTATGGGATGAACTAAAGGAGCGTAGAAGCAGAGAGGAAGAGGCTAGAGTGGAGGAAGAGGAACCCGAAGAAACGCACTGGGACAAAGGGACCCAGACCGAGGACGAGATACTGGAGCAAGACCTCCCGCTAAAGAAGCGCCGCATCCAGCTAGAGGAAGAATCACCACTAAGATAAGACTAGGATGTTTAGGCTAGAGTTGTGTCCTAGTAATAATAAGTGTACCCCGAAGAGTGTACCCCAACTTTGTTACTGAATAAAGTTATCCACCTCTTGTACCCCACCACAACCTATTCAACTCTACCTTTGTTTTCAGATGGCGGAAGATGGATGGACCCAAGGCATGTGCCAGGAGGAGCCTGGTTTTTCTCGCCTTCTCATCAACTCCCTAGAGCGCCTCGGTATCACTGAGCGCCCTAGGTACTACAGCAGAGAGTACGAGCAACTCGGCACTCTTCGCTGTAGGGTGGTCCTCTCCATCGCTAGAAGCAACCGCCACACCAACATTGAGCCGTATCGCGTAACCGCCACAGGGTTTCGATACCGAGACACCTATCCTTTGGCCCTCAGAAAAGCCCTCCGCTACCTGTGCCGGATCTACGAGGAACACCTCGTCCCCACACCAATGAGGTACTTTCCTCCCGCCATCGAACCCCGGTTTGGCGTCCCGCATGAGAAACCGGAACAACGTCGCCACCAAGAAGACCCGCTGTACCACGTAGTTGCCTACCTTGTCTCCCCGGATAAGCTCTTCGATGACTAAGCCGGGCACTTGAGGGAGCAAATCGGTCGGGCCGAGCAAGTCGAAGTCACAAGAAGGATGCACCAAGTCCGAGTGGCTCAGGCCGAAGCAAGGACCGCGGCCGCCATCGGCAGTGAAGTCATTGCCCAGGAAAGCCTCAGGCGAATCCAGGACCAACGCATGCAAGAATGGACCAACGGCGGAACACCCGTTCCAGCCATTGGAGAAGCTCAAGTCCTGCTGGGAACACCTCTTGTAGGATGGGGAGGAACTATCGAAGTCCCGCCAGCACCGCCAGCAGTCACCGAACCCCCAACGACGACCGCCGAAGCCGCAGCATAGCCTCAGGAAAATGGGAACCCCGAAGGCGAGAATGATGATGAGCTGCTCATTCCACTGGAAGAACACTCGACCCCGGAAGATGGCTCTCCTCGCGAGTAGCGTGCCCCAGTGACCCTGACCCAGGGAATGAAGTCGTACTGGTCCAAGTCACACCCTTAGTCCTTAGTCGTGTAGTGTGTCCGCGTAGTCAGGATGTATCCTCCTCGCTAGTTTGTAATAAAAACTTGTTTGTGCTTGCTTGTTTGCTATGTGCTTGTTGTGTGCTTACCGGCAGGAGTAGACCCTGCCTTTTCAAAAAGAAATCCGATATAATCCACTTAAACATCACATAAAAGCTAGATCTCTTAGAAAACTCGCTTCTTTACAGATGGTTTCCAGGCGCCCTGTCAGGACCCACCAAGGCCCCGGCCGATCGGACGCTGAAGGATCGCAAGCCGATCGGAGGGAGCGTCTTCACGACTAAGAAGTCAACCAAGACGAAGATGGGGGAGAGAACGTGGTCCTGCCGCCGCCACCCCCTCCCATTGACTTGGCACAAGTCTTGGCCAACCAGACTGTCCTGATGGAGGCCATTTTCAACGCCGTCAACCGCCCAAGACCACGGGTTCTGGGCATGAACGAGAAGCTGATAGAGTTCCTCAGGACGAAGCCGCCCACCTTTGGCGGGTCGGTGAATCCTTTGGATGCTGACGACTGGCTGAGAGCCATTCTGAGGGAGCTAGAGCCCTTCAACTGTGAGGACCGCGACAAGGTTCTCCTGGCAGCTCACCAACTCACCGGGACAGCCCTAGCCTGGTGGGAAAACTAATGCGCAGCAGCCAAGGATCCCTCCGCCATCAACTGGGATGAATTCGTGGAAGAGTTCCGCCGCTACCACATCCCAGAAGCCACCCTGAAGCGGGAGGCGGATGAGTTCCGTGAACTCCGCCAAGGCAACATGTCCGTGGAAGAGTACACGTACCAGTTCATAGAGATGGCACGCTATGCCCCCGAGGAAGTGGACAAAGATTCCAAGAAGCAGGAAATGTTCAAGAAGGGGCTGACTCCGGAACTGAGGACCCTGCTGACCCCTCAAATCTACCCGGACTTCAACACCCTCATGAACATGGCAATACTCACAGAAAGAGCGAGGGCTAAAGAGAAGAAGGAAAACAAGAGCAAGTTTATGGAGCACAAGGCCAAGCAGCAAGAGCGGTCCCAGAGGCCGAGAAACTTTGTACACCCCATGTCCAGGTTCCAAGCTCTCATGCAGTACAGGACCCAATCCCAAGCCACGGGCTCGCAAGGCCCCAAACCCAGTTCAAGCCCTACAACAACCAGAGTGGCATGAAACCCCCACAGAACAACACCAGCCAGATCACTGCCAACAACAACAACAGCTCCCGAGTGTGTTTCAACTGCCGAGAAACCGGACACTTCATCGCCAACTGCCCGTACGCCAAAAAGCCTACCACCACCACCTACTCCAACTCGGTGAACGGGCCAAGGCCACTTGTATCTGGAGCTAACCGCATGCCAGTGCGCAGCAACAATAACTTCGGCAACAACAACAGCAACTAGCAGATGAGGCAGCCCCAGCAGTCGTATGGACGAGCCCGAGTCAACCACATCAATGCGCAGGAGGCGCAGGAAGCACAAGGCGTAGTGCTCGGTGAGTTCCTGGTCAGCTCAGTCTTGGCTACCATATTGTTCGATTCGGGAGCATCGCACTCATTCATATCCTCAAGCTTTGTGGAAAAGCATAGCATACCCACAGTACTACTAAAAGCACCCCTATTAACTTGAACGCCGGGAGGTGACATTAAGTGTCAACTGGGATGCCCCCGGGTAAGGATCATTTTAAGTGGGGTAGAATTCCTAGCAGACCTGGTAGTACTGAAGTCCAAGGGGATAGATGTGATCCTTGGGATGGACTGGTTAAGCCAACACCATGGCCTTATAAGTTGTGCCGATAAAGTAGTGCACTTAACCAACCCAGACGGGATACAAGTGACCTGCCACACCCGAAGACACAGGCCGGACATAATGGTTTTCAACATAGAAGCCAAGTCCATAGAAGATGTCCCAGTAGTATGAGAATACCCAGATGTATTTCCCGAAGAACTCCCCGGAATGCCACCAGATAGGGATATAGAGTTCGTCATCGACCTTATTCCCGGAACCTCTCCCATAGCCAAGAGACCCTATAGGATGGCAGCCCCTGAGCTGGCAGAATTGAAGAAGCGGCTAGGAGAACTCCAGCGAAGTGGGTTCATCAGACCAAGCTCATCACCATGGGGAGCGCCAGTGCTTTTTGTGGAAAAGAAGGATAAGAGCATGAGGATGTGCGTGGACTATCGCTCGCTGAACGAGGTCACTATCAAAAACAAATACCCTCTCCCCAGAATAGATGATCTGTTTGACCAGCTGAAAGGAGCTAAGTATTTTTCTAAGGTGGATCTAAGGTCAGGGTACCACCAACTCAAGATTAGGGAAAGTGACATCCCCAAGACTGCCTTTGTCACTCGCTACGGGCAGTATGAGTTCACAGTGATGTCCTTCGGACTCACCAATGCACCAGCATACTTCATGAACCTCATGAATAAGGTGTTTATGGAAGAGCTGAATAAGTTTGTCGTAGTCTTTATTGACGACATACTTGTTTACTCCAAGAGCGTAGAGGAACACGAGCAGCATCTTCGAGTGGTACTGGGGAAATTGAGGGCACACAAGCTGTACGCCAAGTTCAGCAAGTGTGAATTTTGGCTGGAGAAAATATCTTTCCTTGGGCATATTCTGACTGCAGAAGGAGTAGCTGTAGACCCCGGGAAAGTTGAAACAGTCTCCAACTGGCAGCAACCGACCAACGTGAGCGAGATCAGAAGTTTCCTTGGTTTAGCATGGTACTACCGGAGATTTATCGAAGGATTCTCCAATATTGCCCGCCCCATGACAGAGTTGCTCAAGAAGGAGAAGAAGTTCAACTTGACCGAGTCCTGCGAGAAAAGTTTCCAAGAGTTGAAGAGAAGATTGACCACTGCCCCAGTGCTGACCCTGCCAGACATTCAACGGGACTTTGTCGTGTATTGCGACGCTTCCCGACAAGGGTTGGGATGTGTTCTCATGCAAGATGGGAAGGTAGTGGTATATGCTTCCCGTCAGCTCAAACCCCATGAGCAGAATTATCCCACCCATGATCTGGAGTTTGCAGCCGTAGTGCATGCCCTGAAAATCTAGAGACACTACCTGATTGGGAACAAATGTGAAATCTACACAGACCACTAGAGTCTAAAATACATCTTCACCCAGCCCGACCTGAACCTAAGGCAAAGAAGGTGGCTAGAGTTAGTTAAAGACTATAACCTAGAGATTCACTACCGCCCAGGGAAGGCCAATGTAGTAGAAGACGCCCTGAGCCGGAAGTCCTACGAGAAGGCAGCACCCAAGAGTGCCCAGCTGCAAGAGGAGATGGCGCGACTCAACGTGCACATTGTTCCCCAAGGCTACGTCCGCCAGCTGAGTGTTCAGCCTACCCTAGAGGAGAAGATCCGGAAGGCCCAAGAAACCGATGAAAATCTGATGAAGATCCGCAGGCATACAGGAGAGAACAAGGCCCCTGACTATAGAGTGGATGACCAAGGCACCCTGTGGTATAAAAATAGGATATGCGTGCCCGAAGGCGGAGATTTTAGACAGACCATCATGGATGAGGCACACAACTCGGCATACTCTATTCACCCGGGATCCACCAAGATGTACATGGACTTAAAACAGAAGTATTGGTGGAAAGGGATGAAAGCAGATATTGCCCGATTCGTCACCCACTGTGACAATTGTCAGAGGATCAAAGCCGAACACCAGAAGCCCGCAAGACTGTTGCAGCCTCTACCAATCCCGGTATGGAAGTGGGACGAGATAGGTATGGATTTCGTAGTAGGGTTGCCAAGGACTCAGAAGGGACATGACTCCATATGGGTGATCGTCGACCGACTCACTAAAGTCGCTCACTTTCTACCCGTACGGACCACTTATGGTGGAGAGAAGTTGGCAAAACTCTACATAGAGAATATAGTAAAGCTGCATGGAGTGCCTAGCAGAATAGTCTCAGATAGAGGGACCCAGTTCACCTCTAGGTTCTGGAAAAGCCTGCATAAAGCCATGGGTACCAAGCTGGATTTCAGCTCAGCGTACCACCCACAGACAGACGGACAGACTGAAAGGGTGAATCAAATTTTGGAAGACATGTTGAGAGCATGCGTCCTCACATATGGCAAAGACTAGGAACAGAGCCTACCGTATGTGGAATTCTCCTACAACAACGGCTACCAGGCAAGCCTAGGAATGTCGCCGTTTGAAGCCTTATACGGGAGGAAATGTAGGACACCCCTGATGTGGTCAGAAGTAGGAGAGCGTGCCCTGGTTGGGCCCGCCCTTATAAAGGAAGCCGAAGAACGAGTAGCCGATATCCGAGAAAAGTTGAGAGCCGCCCAATCCCGACAGAAGAGATACGCAGACAAGAAGAGGCGTGAAGCAAGCTTCAATCCGGGAGATTTCGTTTACCTCAAGGTTTCACCTATCCGAGGGACTCGGAGATTTCAAGTGCACAGAAAATTGGCCCCTCAGTATATTGGACCGTATAAAGTACTAAAGAGGGTCGGAGCAGTAGCATACCGGTTGGAGCTACCCGAAGCAATGTCAGAATACACCCAGTGTTTCATATCTCCCAGCTACGCAGGTGTTTGAAGGTTCTTGAAGAAAAGCGAGTACCGGTAGAAACCATCGATCTACAGCCAGACCTTAGGTACCAGGAGGTGCCCGTCAAGATTTTGGACACAGTGGTCAAGCGGATGAGAACATCAGAAGTACGGGTGTGTAGAGTCGAATGGAGCAGACACGGAGTGGAAGAAGCCACGTGGGAACGAGAGGACACGTTGAAGAAGGAGTTTCCCCACCTGTTCGAAACTTAGCCGAATCTCGAGGGCGAGATTCATTTTAAGTGGGGTAGGTTTGTAACGCCCGCGTTTTTAGCTCCAAGTAAATCACCTAATAAATCGTGCGTGTTTTCGAAACTGTCCAGCTGAGCTCAATTATCCCCTTTCAAAACCCTGGTCACCGTCCCCCTCTCTCACCCTCGGCGCGCGTGCCACGAATACCGCGGGCACCGCCCGCACCCGGGCCAACACCCACGCGTGCCTTCCCAGCGCCACGGTCGGCCACCGTGCGGGAATCCCCGCGCACGCCGCGGTCCCGCCGGCCGGTCCGCCTCGCAATCACCGCTGTCCCGAAAATCACGCCGACGCCCGGAAATCGGAAAACCCCGCAAAACCCTTCCCCCTAATTTCCTAACAATTTTTCTAATTTTCTAAACCTTTTCCCTATTTCTTTTACTTTCTTTTCCTATTTTTCTTTTTCCTCTTTCCTTTCTTCCTTCTATCTTCCTCCCTTCTCCTGCTCCCTCCCGCAGCAGGCCGCGCCGGCGCCATTGACCGCGCCAGACCGGCCGGCGGCGCGCCCCGCCCGCCGCCACGCAACCCCGGCCCGCGCCCGGACGGCGCGAGCACGCCACCGGGACGCGGCACCACGGGGCCCCCCCGCCCGAGCACGGCCTGACGAGCCGGCGACCGCCATTAAAGGCGAGCTCGCCGGACACACCACCGCGTCGCCCATCCCTCTCCACGAGCACCTGCACGACACATCCAATCACAACAGCACCTCTGCCCCACCGCGGATTCCGGCCGTAGCCTTGCCGGAAGAGGGTCAACGGCGGGATATTTTCCTCCCCCGCCGCCATTGCCCAAAGCTCCTAGAGCTCGAGGCCCGCCGGGGTTACTGCCTTTCCAGTGCCTATATAAGGGGGTCGGCCGCTCTCCAGGCCGCCTCGCACCACCGCAGCGACCTCACCTCCTTTCCCCCAAGCTCCACAGCGCCGCCGCCCCTAACACCACCACCACCGGTCCGACGCCGCCCGTGGAACCAACTCCTCGCGCCGCCTCGACCCAAGGTGAGTGAGGGAGAAGAATCCCCTCGTCGTCCTCTCCCTTTTCCCCCTCTCGCCGGCCGCGGTCGTGGCCGGGAGGCCGGCGAGCCACCGCCGCCCGAGCCCTCCCCTGCCTCTGACCGGTTGTGAACCAGGGAGGAAGAAGGAGGCTTTTTGCCAACCCCCCCCCCCCCCCCCACCTTCCTCCTTTCCCACTAAGCCCTGTCCCTATTCCCTCTCTCTCTCCCCTCTTTCATTTAGCCCCCACTCTTTAGGCAAACCCCACCAAAACCTCTGCCCTTTTACAAATAAACCCCGAGGCTATTTTAGCTAAACCCCCACCCTACATAAATATTATATTTAGGTCCTTTCATTTTAAAATAAATTACTAACCAACCCTAGTTTATTCTAAACACCTCTTTAACCCGACATTTCATGCGCGATTTTAATCCCAATCGCGCCCAACCTTCCCAACACCCGTGTCGGGTATACCGCCACCCATCTGTCACCCAAGCCTTTGTATAATATTTATTTTCCCTATTTTATTTAATTACCTTCCGCGAGCTCAGCCGGAGAAATTGTGTGTACTTATATTGATTGCATGCCTGCCTGTGTGTGCGCTATAGCCGACGGAGTAGACGAAGGAAGGTACCCCGAGCCGGAGTTTGGAGCCGACTACTACGAGCAGGAGCCCGAGGTCCCGAACGCCGAGCCGGCGCTCCCGGAAGACTTCGAAGACGGCAAGTTCAATCTCATCCTTTGATGCATGCTTTGGTCCTAGTTTTATAAATATAACCCTATACCCATTTTATAAATTGCATATCGTTTTACTGCAAAAACATGGTAGGATAGCCACCCTTGATTGCTATGATTGAACCTTGTTTTGGCCTAAATGAGTGCTTTAAAAATGTGTGAGTGCTTTCAAAATGTGTGATTGCTTTTAAAATGGAAATGAGATATGTTTGGAAAATGAGTAAAGAACTGGGTAGACGGGATGGACGTGTGTGTCAGGAGTATGGGTGAGCTCGTACCTATGTGGTTGAGCGTGTTGGGAGTTGTCCATCTTGTCAATTAAGGACCGGATTGCGTGACATCTCACCTGACCCAAATCATCGTACAACCACTCGACCGTTGTATGTGGCAACGGCTTAGCATAAACCCCACTAGTTTATCTACTTGCCATCTGGTGTGCGGGTGAGCGGCGGGAGACCAAGGAGTAGGGGTACGCTCTGTGTGAGGTACGCCCTGGTTATATGGGATAACATTGGATGCTTCCGTGGTGGCTCGTAGCGTTAGCTAAGGTGGGTAATGGCTTTGATAGGATCCGTACCGGCACTGAGGTGTCCGTGTGACGGTACCCTACTTGTGGGTAAAGATGTACAACCTCTGCAGAGTGTCAAACCTATTCGAATAGCCGTGTCCACGGTATTGGACGAGTCACGGTGTGGTCACAAAAACTAGTGTTTGGGATGGGATGTTTTCCGGTGTGAGTTGTTTTCCGGGTGAAGTGTGTGGCTGTGTGCCTGGGCTACGACGGACGGGAAGTCCGGTAGTTCTACAGTGGTTTTCCTAAAACAATTGAGTCACTTTGGTTATGAAAATGTTTGCGAAAACCTTTTTGAAATGAACCCCTGCATGTGTAAGTTTGCAAAATGAACCTTAACCTGATCCTTGTTATACTCTATGCATGATTCTGCTTATAAGCCCCTCCGTGGGTGGGGTTGGATTTGCTGAGTACGTATGTGCTCACCCTTGCTTTACTAACTATTTTTCAGAGGAGGATCCCAATTATATCCCCGAAGACGTCGAGTAGGTCGTTGCCCTACACCCAACCGTGCCTGTGTACCCAGGGTCTCCACAGAAAGCTTCCATGGTGTGGTACTCTGATGAGGCTATGGAAGCCTTTGCTATCGTAGTGTGGTCGTTAGCGTTTGTGTTGTTCCTTGTAGTGTTGGCACTTATGTGCCCTCTGTACCGCCGTGATGTAAAAGACTGATCCACCTGTTGTAATAAATGTGTTACTAGCCTCCTGGGACTAGTATTTGTGTCACATTTAGTCACCTCTGATGAGGGGACGCTTCATGATAGAACTCATCTGTCGTTGGGTCAAAGTTGTAATCATCATCGTTTGGGAGAGGTGCTTTACTGCGCGGCGATACCATGTGCACAAGGCTCCAACCCGCAAGCCTTGGGTCAGTTTGGCATGCCCATGGAAGGTTATAAACTTGCGTGGCGTCTCGGTTAGCCACAATATAGACATCATCTCCATTATATTTGGAATCCTGTCGAATTTCGGTTAGCCCAATCTTAAGGTCTTCTCTCATGACATTAGGATCGAACCAATGGAATTTGAATACCACTGGCTTCAAAGAACTGCCACCCCTAAATTCGAGCTCGTACATCTCTTCGACTATGCCGTAATAGTTCTTCTTATCATTGCTGGGCGTACAAACACCGCTGCACGTGGTTTTCTGTTGGGGCCTGCTCTCCTCGTAGCCTCTAGTGCGAAAGCGATAGCCATTGACATCATAAACGGTGAATGACTTGACCTTACGGTTGATGCCAAGGCCCACCTCTCTCAATTCAGCACTCATTAGCGCATCTTCCTAGGCCTGCAGGGTTATGACGGTTCGATCGTTAAATTACTCGCTCCTAGGAGCAAAGTGGAAACGAGGTTACTCGGATGGTACCTTTGAACAGAACCAGGAAACAAAGTTGGGCTTGCCATGTCTAAGAAGATGGTCCTCTTGTTCCGAGGTAGGAGCAGTATTGCCGCTCCAATGAATATTAATGAATTCCCTGAAAAACAAGAGACATGGGGGTTGAATCGATAGGTAAGAGGATATAGTGACGGCGTATGAAACAAGCATACTGAGAACTTACTTCTGATAATCCAGGCACTCATCAAGGTTCAACAACAAGTACATCATGATACTGGTCCACTCCTCATGGGTCAAGTTCTTGTTGACACCTGCGCTTCCTTTTTCCGAGATCCCCTTTGAAAAGGCTAAGGGTCGATGAGTTCTCCTCGACGTTGTAACGAGAGATTGGATTATGCACACTAGGAAGTTTCTCAGTATAGTACGCCTGTGTGAAGGTCGACACCTCCTCAATAACGAATGCCTCTGCCACGGAAGCCTCAATTTTGGCTTTATTTTTACACTTTTGCCGAAGTAACTTCAGACACCTCTCGATTGGATAGCACCAACGGGCCTGCACAGGACCCCCGAGCCGTGCCTCGCGGGGTAGGTGCAGAATCAGATGCTGCATAGATAGGAAGAAGCCAGGTGGAAATATCATCTCCAACTTGCAAAGCAACAGAGGTGCAACCTTCTCCAGTTCAAGACACACTTCTCGAGATAACTGCTTGGGACAAAGCTGTCGGAAGAAATAGCTCAACTCTGCCAGGACGCGCCACACTGGCTCGGGGAGGTATCCACGGGTCATCGCGGGAAGGATCCGCTGAATCCATATGTGGAAGTCGTGACTCTTCATCCCTAGCACTTTCATAGTGTCCACGTTCACTCCCTGAGCCAGATTCGCAAAGATACCCATCAGGGAACCACACCGTCTTCATCCACCTCAGTATGTCCTTCCTAACTGGCCTTTTGAGGACGTAATCAGCCGGGCCCCTTTTCCACCTCTTGCACGGCGCGAGGGGTCTTCATCACAAGCTTTGGCCTATCACACATCGTTTCGATGTCCGGCCTAGCCTTAACGTTGTCCTTCGACTTCTTACCGGTGTCCATGAGTGTTGCCCGAGTGCCTCGGCGACATTCTTTCTCGTGTGCATTACATCGATGTTGTGTGGAAGAAGAAGGTGCTTGAAGTACGGTAGCTTATGCAAGCCCGATATATGAGTCCACATGTGCGTGGTACCATATCCAATAAAACCACCGTTCACTTCATCAACTTGGAGAGCCTCTAACTCGGCAAGAACATCCTCGGGGCTCCTAGGCTCAGGAATGGGGTCGGTGACTTGAACACCTTTCGTGAAGTGCTTTTCATCTCGCCTCAATTCATGGTCCTCGAGCAGGAATTGCCGATGTTTGTCGAAAAAAGAATACTTGCCACCCTTTTTCAGTCAGGTGAACATCACATCTGTCTTGCATGTTGGGCAAGGGAACTTCCCGTGAACACACCACGCGCTGAACAAGCCATACGCCAAGAAGTCATGCAACGAATACTGGTACCACACATGCATTGTGAAGTTCCTCTTCGTAGCTCGATCATACGTCCGCACCCCCTCGTCCCAAGCATGTTGCAATTCATCCCACACTGGCTGCATGAACACACCCATATTTTTGCCCGGGTGTCCAGGTATTATCAGCGTTAAGAACACATTCCTGGGTTCGAACATGACGCCGGGGGGAAGATTGAGGGGGATCACGAACACCGGCCAACAAGTGTACGGGGCCGCCATCATTCCAAACGGGTTGAACCCATCTGTCGCCAGCGCTACGCGTACATTCCGAGCATCCTCTGCCTTGTCAGGATGCATGGCATCGAAGTACCTCCATGCATCACCATCCGATGGGTGTACCATCTTGTTAGTGTACCTCTTGCCTTTCTTGTGCCACATCATCATTTTCGCGGTATCCTCTGTCATAAACATCTGTTGGAGCCGATGTGTGAAAGGAAGGTGCCGGATGACCATCTCGGGGATCTTTGACTGCCTCTTGATGCCATCACTGCCTTCTACCTCCACATACCTAGAGACTTTGCACGTTGGACAGTGTGTTGCGTCCTCGTGGTCATCCCTGAACAAGACGCACCCATTCGGACAAGCATGGATCGGCTCGTACGGCATCTTAAGTGCACGAAGGAGCCTCTGTGAATCGTACGTGTTCTTCGGTAGGATGTGGTCCTCCGGAAGCAGCCCGCCAAAAACTGACAACACGAGATCGAAGCCGTCTCGACTAATCCCAAGCTGCGACTTCAACGCTATTAGGCGTGATATGCCATCTAGCTGTGAAACCCTTGTCTTCTCGTGAAGGGGCTTTTGTGCCGAGTCCAGCATGGTGTAGAACGCCTTTGCGGTTTCCTCCGGATCCTCCTCCGCCTCCATTCCTCGAGGGAATGCCCCTTCTGGAAGTCTTCTAACATGTCTGCCATCCCGGCATCTGCATCCAACTCCTCGAGGAGGGGTCTCACCGACTCTTGCCTAATAACATCGGGTTCACCATGGTGGACCCAGCGTGTATAGTTTCGAACGTATCCATTCTTGAAAAGATCTTGCATAACAATACGCCTTTCTCTCCATTTCTTGTTCTTACACTGGCTGCACGGACACCGCATCCGAATCGACCCTCTAGCAGCTGGGCCAAATGCCTGGTCCAAGAAAGCGCTAGTCCCCCTAACCCATTCATTGCTCTGTTTCTCCCTTGTCCAGCCAGTGTACATCCACTGACGGTCAGCCATCCTCTGCCATGCGCCAAGGTAAGCGAGCAATAAAGCCACCATCTGCATCTACAAGGCGTTCCTACCATCTAATAGGTGAAGGATAGGTCCTAATCCCACCTGACGATGTGTAGATGAGGTTAGCTTCCATGCTCCGCGCCCGTCCGAGACGGAACTTCGGCAGAACCTCCCCGCTGTTCTCCCGATACACGTCACGACGGGGAGAGTGTGCATCCGAAGAACAACGGGGAGGTGCTGCCGAAACTCCGACTATGACGGGGGCGGAACATGGAAGCTAACCCATCTACGCATCCTCAGGCTGTCCAAAAAATGTGGACAATCCGAAAGAGATACTGTCGTGAATATGCACTGATCAGCATACCAACGACCGCGTATCACTTTCGGACGGGAGACGCCTAACTCAGTTACGCAACCTAAGACCATGATACGGATAGAGGGGTTATACCTAGGGGGCCGGTGAAGCTAGCGGGTCCTTTGGGTCCTCTGAATCCCCTCCGGTAGCTCCTGCTCTGCAAAAGAAGAAAAACAATACTATAAATGAAATTTTCGGCAGAACCTCCCCTGCATGGGGAGGTTTCCCAAAACCTGCAAGAAAAGTCGACACGAAGGCCGGCATCCACAATTCACGGCACAAAGGCACACACATCCACAAATTTGACAACCATCACATTTTGGAGGTAACATTTCAAAAGGACCAAAAACTATGATTTTCACCTAAAAGGATCCATTCACGACTCTTTGAACTTACAATGTATCAATGCCTCAGCATATCAGTTCCTTGCACCCTTCTTGAAGCTGCCCAGCAACACCTTAACAAGTACATAGCATAAGAGAAAATAATTTGAGATAGTGAAATAATTGGCCTTAAGTAACAGATATAGAAGCATGTGATCACTTGATATATATATACGCACCCCATTTTCCAAAGAAGCACATACGGCTAGGACTTTATATGAAAAGGAACTAATCATTAAGACACATCCATTAGAGCCTAACCAATAAAAGCTTAGTGTATCCTGACCACAGCAGTATCATTAAGACACATCCATCAAGTACTGGGCTTGGTCTCTACATCCACAACTGGACTGGGCTGCAGCAGTATCTTTGGATTTTTTTTCACTGGAAAAAAAAACACGGAGTGACTACAGCTAAATCTGTTTCCTGAACATAGAGCTAAATTTAGATTTCAGCAGAATGGGGTCTCTAATGAAAAATACTACTACAGGAGCATGTTTGTACTATTCGCAGCAACAGTTGTTTAGAAATAGTAGCAGAGGATGAGTTCAGTCTGGTGCAGGAAACTGTTTGAATCCTGAACCTTTATGTCTGTGTCTGTACCTGAAAACAAGAACAAGCTACCTGATTCTGCAATTGCATAGTTGCAAGTAGCAACAGTGTGAAACTGAAATGGGCTTGCACACCTTAAGAGGTGCCAAAAGAATATATGCAGATTGTTGTAGAATACTTTATATACCTATTTTGGGTATTTGCACTAATGAAACTAATCATACTCTGAGTAGCGTTTTTGTTTCACTTGCTTCTTATTGTCTTTTATGCTTAGAGAATTGTGGTTTGTAAGCTCAGGATCAGGACGATATTATGGTTGCTTGCTAAAACCCATCTGAGCTAACATTATGGGATTACTACAGTTTATAGTCCCCAAATCATACCCATCTGAGAAATGAATTATAAAATATGCTATTAAGAAACATGACACTAGAAAGAGCACTGATTGACTTCAGAAAATAGAAAATATCAACTGAACTGAACTGTATCCAATGAACAATATGTGTTTTGTAAAAAAACAAAACAATAATATGGCTTGAGTTCTTCTTTTCTCTTTCCCCCTTTCAATCCTGCACGCATACATTATATTTAACCAATCTAGCAAGCAGGAACAACATTTTCCAAGGGAGAAGAAGCCTATGAAGTCAAAGGCATAGCTGAGATTCTGAGAAGCATGGGAGAGCCATGAGCAGTAAAGGTAGCACACCCTAGAGAGGACAGCAGCAGGGGCCAGGGACTCACCTTTGTGGGGGCGGGGAGGAGCAGCAGCACCACCGGCGCGACGGCGTGGTGGCGGGGGCGGGGCCGGCCGACGGGGCGGGGGCAGGTCCGCGGGCGGGGGTGGGGGCGGGGGGGGGCGGGCGGGGCCGGCGGGCGGGGGGCGGGGGCGGCCGGCGGGCGGGGGCGGGGCGGGCCGGGCCGGCCGGCCGAGCGGAGCCGCCGGGCGTGGCGGCGCCGGCGGGCGGGGCGGGGCGGCGGCGCCGGCGGGCGGGGCGGGGCGGGGCGGGGCGGGCGGGGTCACCGGTGAGCACATGTGGAGATGTCTAGGTTTTGAGCATCCGACGCGGTAACTTGCTCCAAACTTTCTCAAATGTTTATCGCAGCCTCCACATGCGATAACAAGACACCCCAACAAGTTTCGTGATTTTTCGACTTCGTTTGGATTTTATATAATTAAAAAACAGTTGTACCACGCCTGGACCGTCGTGTTACGTGGACAACGACTTCGAAATTTCGGGTGAGCTTTGGGACACGGCCTCAAAACACACTCCCTGTCATGAATATCATTTTTCGAACGCCTAA
Organism: Cenchrus americanus; assembly: GCA_947561735.1. NCBI lineage: Eukaryota > Viridiplantae > Streptophyta > Magnoliopsida > Poales > Poaceae > Cenchrus > Cenchrus americanus. The sequence continues at coordinate 68,133,762 of OX387239.1, read as the reverse complement.
GTTTCATTATTTCATGCACCCGCAGTTCAAATTTGAATTATGCCGGAAAATTCAATTGAACAAAAATAATTAACGAAATATAGCTAAATGTTGCAAAAAGGGCCCACATTTAACCATGTGCTTGTAAACAATGTAGTAAGGCTACCAAAAAAGTTTGAATTCAAAATTCGAAAAAAATGAAAATTCTTTGCCAACAGCATGTACATGCTGTTGGCAAAGAGCAATCTTCGCCAACAGCCCCTACAAAGCTGTAGGGAAAGAAGGCTCTTCGCCAACAGCTTGGTAGCCCTGTTGGCGAAGGGCTGCTCCCTTTGCCAACAGCTAACGGCGAAGCTGTTGGCGAAGCGGACGGCGTCGGTACCGTTTGGCCGCGACGGGGCTTCGCCAACAGCTTTGCTTTCCCAACAGGAATGTTGTTGGGAAAGAACCCCTTCGCCAACAGCCGAACTTTGCCATCAGTCATTGGATTTTGGGCTGTTGGCGAAGGTTTCTTTCCCGACAGCAGAATTTTCCTGTTGGGAAAGAGTTTCTTCGCCAACAGCTCAGGTCTTGGCTGTTGGGAAAGCTCTGGGCTGTTGGCGAAACCACAGTTTCCTGTTGTGTACCTAGCCTTTGTCTGAACGGAAACCATACGCATATACTTGTTTGTATGTTTGGCAGTGTATGTATGTACACGTCTACATCCAATGCATGCTAACACATGTTGTTAATTACTCGACAAAATTAAATTACCTACCCTGTCATCAGTACGAACTTAACCTCCACTAGAAACACTACACTACGGACATATGCGGCGAACTAGCCGATCAATGTTTCAAGAGTAAATTGCATACACCATGCAACAATTTGTCAAGTAGGTGGGGATTAGTACAATATCTTGTAAAATACTCAAATTAGTACAATAACTAGTTAGGTGGGTGCGGATTGGTCCAACAACTTGTAAAATGCTTAATTTAGTGCAATAACTTGATAGGTGAGTGCAAATTGATCCAAGAACTTGTAAAATATTTAACTTAGTACACAAATTAGTGCATATTTAGTCTAAATATTATCAAAAACAATATATTTTCTAATATCATACTACAATATATTCGTATTAGGACAAATTATTAAGTATTATTTAACAATAGGTATATATGTCGTGATGATAATATATTCTATCAGGATTAGAACCTTAAATTTTTATAAAATTATTTTTATATTTTTACTAATTATTTTTATATAAATATTATATTTTTATGAGAAATATTTAATTTTAAATTCATTATTTTTTTCATTATTCTTTTGAGATGACAGTGATCGCCTTGTTTCTCATAAACCGTATGTGAATAGCATGGAACGAATTGGTTCCACGTATTGCTAACATTACACTAAGTCGGGATTCCGATGAGTTTCGATGAAACCTACATCTAAATGGACAGTTCTCAGTGAAATCTCATTACCTGACAATGATTCATGGTGATGTCACTAACTTAAACAAGAGTATGTGAAAATTAAAAGTCCATTTGAAAATAAAGATATTTATGTGGTACTTGCAAAGAGGAGTAATTCTAACAAAAGATAACCAGCAATGCACAACCGGCAAGGAAGCAAAAGTTGTTGCTTCTGCCACAAAGATGAAACAATTAAACCCATTTTCTTCGACTAGCGTTTTGCTCAAGTAGTGTGATCTATGATTCATGCGGCTTTGGGTTTGTTTCAACATCATAGTGTGTCCAATATGTTTGGGAGTTGGCTATGAGGTTTGAAAAAGATTTTTTTTCGAATTACACAATACATCGGAGACACTCACAACGCACACACACTCATCCCTATGAATACACACACGCAAACCCTACCCCTAGGAGCATCTTTGAAGACTGCACCGGCAAATCCTCAAGATTGACGAAGTAGATTTGAAACCACTATAGTTTTGTTAGGAGCGACTACTATTTGTTGGTCGTTATGGCTATGCAGAAATGATATCATCTTCAGGAATAAACATAATCATTTTCTAATGCAAGTTATCTACTCGATTATACATTTACTCTGTACATGGGCCATTTTACAGAAGCCAACTTCACAAGATTTGGATGTTGTGGCATCGCTACATTTGGCATAGGTGGTCAAGGAGCTCTTTACCCTGGCACATGGGTGGTGATCTAATCTACGAATCGATTGTTATTAAAGTGTTTGAGTTTCTATCTTCTTTTTAGACCGTGCGCACCACACTATGCAGAGGTCGGGATTATTTCAAGATATTGTATCAACTTGATGTAATGCCCTCGAAATTTAATAAAGAGATTTGCAAAAAACAAAACTATGTCCTGACTATATCACACTGAAGCAACATATTGACAAACCATCTCACTAGTGGGCCCCACCTGTCAGCTCCATTTCTTTCCTATGGCGTCCCCCTCAAGCATCTCGTGCCACAACTCCCCTCCTCCTCCCCTGCACTGTCGCTCAACGAGTAGACAATGCCTCCTTCTTCCTCCTCTTTTGTCGCTGCCACCACCACAACCACCGGGGTTATGGTTTCAGGGTTCTCGAGGTTAGGGTTTCGGGTTGGAGTTCCCAAGGAACTCTATTCGTCAACAAATTTACAAAGGGGTGTTGGGGACGTATGGAAGCCCGATGGTAGGAGGCAGGTTGTGGGGCTGGGATGCTAGCGGTCGGGGCCAACGATTTGACAGCTGGTAGGTCAAGGATCGAGTGAGGGTGGAGCTAGAGCTCTCTCCAGTGAGAGACCACCAGATTAGCGTGTGGGGGTGAACGGTCATCGGATCTGGTGGCGGGAGTCGTTGGAGATAGGGGAGGAGAGCAGTGTGGGCACAAGCACGGGAGAGAGAGGTGATTGACATGAACGTGTTTGCACGTGGGGGGATGGGTGAGGTTGCCGATGATGAGAGTCGTTGGAGACACGGGAAGAGGGTGGTGCGGGGGCGAGTTGCACGGCCACCAGCCAAAGGAAGAAGGAGATATATGCCCATTGCTCGGAAAGAATGGAGAAGAAGACAAGTAAGAGCGGCACGCAACTGAGAGAAGGATAAAGAGAGATGGGCCATGGGTCTTGATGGACCTGCGATATGGGATTCAAATCCATCACTGACCAGAGAAGATCACGGTTCACGAGTGGCCGCTTTGGACTAGTTGGGCCCTTTTCGGATAAAATGGTGTTCGCTTTGCGTATGGACCACAGAGGCCACAAATGGGGCCAAGTTTTGGAACACTACTTTTTGACAACGGAATTCCTAAACATCTATTGGGCGTTTTCCTGCTTGTATTTCATCTAGATATATTTTGATAATGGCAACATTTGCAAATTTCAGGAAGATTGCAGTGTGGTTGTTTTGTGAAGCACGTGTAGATGTTCTTTGGTCCTTTTTGTTGTTGTATTTTAAAGTTTTGTATACCTGCTACAATTTTTGTTTTCCACCCAGCATTAGGCTAGTCTCAGTGACAGTTTCATGAGCATTGTTACCAAAACTACAGCACCAGCTTTTCAACTTGATGAAATTTTCATTCACACGCACTATTTCATAGATAGGATATAACATTTAATATTGAGTGTGTTGAGATCAAATGTATCATGTGCACTATGTAGCTTTTTATATACATTAAAAACATCTATAGTGCCATCTGTATAAACATATACAAATTATTAAACATTTGTGTCGTGTAAATTTTGAATCTATGATTCTCTATGCAATATCATACAATTTTTATTATTTGAATATAACTAGTACAATGCACGGGAAACACACGTGTTTCTAATACCAAAGATGATCAGAAATAGTTAAGAGTGCTTGAATGTCCTTGTTTGGTTTTAGTAATTGAGTGACAACTTAGGTGGACTAATATGTGTTTGAGTGAAATACACAGGTGATTAGTCCATAGGTAATTATGTGATGAAGGAGCTCATTGCATATGAGACATGACATTGAGTCATGTGACTAGATGGAGAAGATCAAGACAAGACTTGGCTTGATGGACCGGTTGCAGGTGTGAGGGGCAAGTCGGAGGCTAAGTGCTGGACCACGTGGTGGGATGCTTGAGCAAAAGACTTGGCGTCGTTGGACCAATGCAACGGTGAAGAGCAAGTGAAGTCAAGGTCGTTGAACCAACACGTCGCGTGATGATATGAAGTGGATCATATTATTTGTGATGGTGTTGATGGATGTGTTGCATCAACATTGGAGAAGATGAAATGGAATGCACAAGGCAAAGGTATAATCGATAGGCATTTCATTTAACCGGTCATAGGTGAGTAGAGAAGTTCATGACTGGGTTTAGGATAGATGGTCGTACTATCAAGAGGGTCATCTAGTGCCACTTGAGCGATCTAACATTGCGATGTTGCTAGGATCGAATGGCGTGGTGAAGAGAGTGAAAACCCCTTTGAAAAATGTTTGTGAAAAATGCTAACTCACTCACACTGAAGGTGGTACACTTATGGGGTTGGCACATTTGCAAAGGGGATGAAGAATTGGTTGATGGTTTTGGTTTGTGGTAAATCTTGGTTTGCAATTCTGCTTTGATCCAAAGTGTTTTGGGTCAAGACTTCAGTTGGGATGGATAGTCCTCTGAATGAGCTTTCCATAGAGTCTATGATAACCTAATTCGGACATGGGAGCTAAAATTTATGGTCGTTTTACTGAGCGGTTGTTGTGCTGAAAAAAGGGGGACGGAGAGTCCGTGGCCTATGGAGGGACGATCCGTATAAACTCGCAGTTTTAGACAGAGATGTGTTTTGACCTTACAGGGGTCAGATGGTCCGTCCGTAGGTGACGGACAGTCCGTCCTTTGACCTCGGACAGTCCGTCTGGGCCTCACGGACTGTCCGTGACGCACCAACGGCTAGTTTTTTGAATGACACATTGTCCGAGAATGGATCACGGACAGTCCGAGAGAGCTGTTAGACCTCGAGAAAAGGGTGTAACTGCTAGTTTTCTTCCTCCCTCCATAAATAGAAGGGTTCCATGGACTTGGAGGAGCACCTTGGGGTGTGTTTCCCATGGTAGTGCTTGGCTTGAGAGCTCACTAACTCACTTGTGCTTGCGAGATTGCGAATCAATTGCGAGTGAGTGCAAATCTAGTGCGTTGCTTTGAGAGATTGCATAGAGTGGCACTAGGTGTTCATGTTGCAAGCCTGTGTGCTTGTTACTCGTGGAGGTTGCCACCTCTTAGACGGCTTGGTGGATTGGGGATCCGTTGAAGCATGCAAGGAAATTGTGCGTAGCTCCGGAGAAGACTTTGTGAGGGGGATTGTGCTCACACCGCGAGGATCGCGAAGAGCAACTCTAGTGGAGCATGTCATTGAGCTACCAGACTTACGAGTGGTGTCTTGGTGCGCCCAGAGTGGCTAGCGGCTTGAGAGCCTTGCCAAGAACCATCGAGGTGTTGGTTGACACAACGAGGACTAGCTTGGTGGCAACCAAGTGAACCTCGGGATAAAAATCACTGTGTCAACATTGTCTACTCTTCTCGGTGGTTTGCACTTCTCGATCACACATTGTGCTTACATCATTACAATCATTGTGCTGGTGAATTGCTCTTGTAAGTAGTTGGCTTGTGTAGCGTGCTAGTTATCTTCTTGCTTGTGTAGCTAGAAATAGTGATGTTGTGACTAATTAGCTTGTGTAGCTTAATTAGTCTCTTTGCTTAGTTTGTGCAGCTAAGTAAATTGAGCTTTTGGATTAGACTTGTGTAGTCTTGTCTATGTGCATCTAGTGAGCTTAGGTAGGCTTTGTGCTTTTGCTCATTAGAATTGTGTAGGAGCTCCCGGTGCTTAAAGTACAAGTAGCATAGGTTTGTGTGACCTTGCTCCTAAATTTATTTAGGTGAGATCTTGCTAGGCCGGCACCTTATTTGCTTGTTTAGGATCTTTTATAAGGTGCTAATGAACATAGATAGAGGGGTGTACTCTTGGCAAGGCCGATAGTTTGTATTATGCATTTGTTTTGGTTAGCCGGTGCGTTACCCCCCTCTAGTCCGCCACCTCGACCCTACAGTGCTACATCAGAAAACTAAGGGTTGAAACAAGGAGAAGAACCAAGATATATTACCTTATACATATAGGAAAACAAATAGATAATATTATATTCAGAGCAAGATGTTTGATTTGTTCAAAACTTGGAGAGATTTTGCTATCCACGTTGTGTCAAGTTCTTTACAAAAATAAATAAATAGATTCACAATTACATCACTATAGAAAGATGCCAATAGACTCATATTACAAACATATAATGAACTAAACCCATTTGCTAATGTAGTCATGCATGACTAGAAAGCCATAGCACTATTGGAAGTAGTCTTGAATTATAGCTAATATTTAATCTGATCGCAATCTATTTAAAAGTATGAAATGCATTAATTACTAACCTCACTAGTAGTGAACGAGACTTTGGTACGCCCCTTTAGTCCCGGTTCAACTTTGGAGCCGGGACTAAAGGGGTTTCGTCAGTGTAGCCTGAAATGGTGCGGGAGTCCCATACCCTTTTGTACCGGTTGGTATTACTAGATCGTGCCACGCCGCCTGCCAGGCCATGCCACCGGACGTGCCCCAGCCAAGATACTTTGCGCAAGAAGGAAGAGATAAGGATGGAGAAGAAGATAGAAAGAAAAGAGAAGAAGGAAATAATGACTTGTGGGAGTGGAGAGGAAAGATAAGGGGGGCGACGATGGGCTGGTGGGTGGGAGAGGGCTTTAGTGTTTCCACCTGAGACTAAAGGCTCCCCTTTAGTCTAGGGTGGAAACACTACCCGGGACTAAAGGTTTACGTGCCGCACTGGCTATTGGACACGAAGCCTGCGTTTGTGGCTATTCGAGGCCACGTCGATGGAAAGCATTTAGTCCCAACTCCAAAATATTGGTATAAACTGTTGTCATGATCTTCTCAGTCTCCAATAGATAGGAACTTGTTCCTCACGTTTTCCCATACGTGATGGAACAAAACTCGTGTTCTGTAATCGACAGGAACACAATTAGAATCCTATTAGGACTCTAGGCCTTGCCTCCATAGCTCCATATTAACTAAGGGTAAATCAAAGCCTCCAACGCATCAAATCAATTCAGAGCTTTAGTCTAAAGACCAAACACCGATTGCTAAGGGAGCTGAAGGAGGTAGAAGCTCTAGTTCCTCGTTCATGTCTAGGGCAGTGATGTTGGTGTCCAGAGGGGATACGTTCAAGTTGCCGATCAAGAACACCACAAGTTCTTGTGTCGGCATTCGTCATCGATTTTACTACTTCAAGGCTGACACCCGTACCGACTACATCATCTCAGGAGGCACCCATGGCGGCTACTAACGCTGGTATAAATTTATCCCACTTAATTCCACATTAGCAAATTGATTGTGATTTAGGCTAAGTGATCTTGTGTTTATGTGCTACTTATGTTGAACAACAATATTCAACAATTGGCATCTAGAGTTGTACTTAGCCTTATCATGATCTAATATTAATCCTAAGCCATGGATTATGCCCATGTATTTGTCGATTTAGGTTATCTTGATACGCATTAGCCCTGCAAATTAGTTTATGACATGCAATTAGATTGATTTGTGCTTATTAGTGTGCAATCAGATCAATGCAGTAAGATTAAGTGCAAATCATGTACAAATTAGATAGAATCTATTTCGGTTGATGTTTAAAGTTCAAATTTTAAGTTTCAATTTGATATGTGAGTACCGAATTAGAGCAACTCCAAGAGTCTCTCTAAATATCACTAGCTAAATTACTGATTTGGCTAGTATGTAAAATAAAATAGCTAGTAAAAGGTTGATGAAATCCAACAGACTAGCTAAAATGAACTCTCCATATGTTCCACCGCTAATGAGTCCCACCTGCCATACTCATGTACAAGAGGATAGCTAGCGGGATTGGCTAGCCAAAGATGGCTAGCGAAGCCCCCGGTTTAGCTAGTGGAGGATAGCTAGGACAAGCTTAGCTAGTCTGTTGGATTGAGTTTTTCGACAAATTTTCTATTTTTTAGCTAGTTAAGCCAAGATAGCTAGTCTCTTGGAGTTGCTCTTAGATGCTCATGTGTATAACTGCATGCCTAATTACCATAATTAGACCCTAATTAAGTTTAATTTCATGATTAAGTTAAGTAATTAGGGTTAGTTCATCCCTGTTATTCAAACCATTGTAAGATAATTATTATGCTTTTGTGTGCATCTTTATTGTGTATTTTACTGAAACATAATTTTCCATAATTTTCAGTGAACAATGTGACCGGCTACCTAAACACCATTGAGCCACTTAATGGCACCAACTTTCCTAGTTGGAAGGAAGAGGTGCAGGTCATACTTGGCATTTTAGAGTATGACTCAGTCTTACGTGAGGCTAGGCTTGTTGTTTCTACTACTCCCAATGCTGACAACTCTCATGTTGATAAGTGGGATAGAAACAATAGACTGGCCAACAGCCATTAGAGGTGCTATTCCTAGTAAACATGAGGATGGTCGTGAGTTGACCACTAAGGAATTCTTTGATAAGGTTGAAAAAAACTTTAAGAGCTCCTCTAAGACATATGCTAGCACTCTCATTATGAAAATGCTAACAGTATATTGGGCAAAGTGGTATTAGGGAGCACATTTTGAGCATGTGTGATATGGCCAATAAGCTTAAGGAACTGGATATGGCCATCTCAGATGGTTTTATGGTGCATTTCATTATGACTTCACTACCTCCTCAATGTGGTCCTTTTAAGATAAGTTACAACACTCAAAAAGGGACTTGGAACATAGCTGAGCTCATCAGCTATTGTGTTGAGGAAGAGGAAAGGCGGAAGGCTAAAAAAGGGAAGAACGTGACTAACCTTGTTGGGTTTAACAATCCTTCTAAAAATCAAGCTAAATCAGGAAGCAACAAGCAGCCTAAGAAGAAATTTAAGAAAAATAAGGTGAATAAGACCACTTCACATAAGAATGCTCAAGATGCTAAAGTTTGCAAGTTCTTCAAGTCTCCTAAACTTCTGCAAAAGCAATGCACAACATTTAAGAAATGGCTAAAGAACAAAGGTACTGATGTTGTTTCATTTATTGATGAATCATTCTTAACTAATTTTGCCCCGAATACTTGGTGGATTAACTCAGGTGCCACTATGCACATTTCCAATTCATTACAGGCATTCAGTTCAATGAGAACTATAAGAAGGGGGAGCGAAATCTTAGAGTTGCTAATGGAAATGAAGTTGAAGTCGAAGGTGTTGGAAACTTCACATTAGAGCTACCAAGCAGCTTCAGTCTTCAAATAGATGATGTCCTTTATGTTCCTAGCATAAAGAGAAACCTCATTTCAGTTTTAGTCTTAGATCATTTGGGACATATTTGTGAGTTTGGCAAAAATAAGTGTAATATTAAGTATCATAATATAAATGTTGGTCTTGGTTATTTACAAGGAAAGCTTTATATGCTCTCTCTTGATAAAGATTATTATGTGGTGAATGTGAGTGATGTGTCTAAAAAACATAAGCAAAATGATGAGACTTCTTCGAAATTATGGCACTGTCGTTTAGGCCATATTTCGAGGGGGGATAGAACGTCTCATTAGAGAAGAGATAATCCACTCATTAGATATCTCAGACTCAGAACAGTGCAGCGACTGTATTAAGGGGAAATTCGCTAAGGCAATTAAGAAAGGAGCTACTAGGAGTTTGGGTCTCTTAGAAAATATTCACACTGACATTTGTGGCCCATTCCCAGTAACTTCAGTGGATGGTTATGATTCATTTCATTACTTTCACTAATGACTTCTCTTGTTATGGTCATATTTACCCCATTTGCGATCGATTTGAAGCATTAGATAAATTCAAGATTTATAAGGGTGAAGTGGAAAATCAGCATAGTATTACTATTAAAATAGTAAGATCAAATCGAGGTGGTGAGTATTATGGGAGACATGCTCCATATGGTCAGATTCATGGACCATTCGCTAAGTACCTTAAGGAAAATGGTATTAAGGCCCAGTATTCTATGCCGGGCGAACCACAACCAAATGGAGTGGCTGAGCGACGCAATCGCACACTTATGGACATGGTGGGTAGCATGCTTAGCTATTCTAGTTTGCCAGCGGAGTTGTGGATGGAAGCATTAAAAATAGCTGCACACATTCTTAATCGGGTTCCTAGTAAGTCAGTGCCCAAAACACCTTATGAATTGTGGTTTGGAAGGAAACTGACACTTAATTACTTACATGTGTGGGGCTGTCCAGCTGAAGCTAGATTATTTAATCCACAACAAAAGAAATTAGATACTAAGACGGTAAGCTGCCATTTTATTGGATATCCCGATCAGTCTAAGGGGTACCGTTTCTACCGTCCTAGTCGCCACACTAAGTTTGTAGAGACTAGACAGGTTGTGTTCCTAGAGGATGCAGAAATCAGTGGGAGCTTTCCAACGAGGGAAATAAGTTTTGAGGAAATCCGGGCTGAGCTTCCCATTCCGGTGACTCAAGAATCAGTGACACCTTAGTTAGTGCCATTGTTCTTACACTCTATTCAGAATTCAGGTGCTACAACTCAAGTTGAGGCACCACATTAGCCAGTGATTGTGCCACAGTATGAGCAAATGGTGCATACTAACGAAGTGCAAAACCCTGTTGAGCAACCTCTACCCATTCCTGAGCCAGTTGTGAATGAGCCTATAAGGAGATCACAACGGCCAAGGAGGTCTGCCATTCTCAACTGTTATGAGACATACTTCAGTGAAGATATGTATGATGTCGGAAAGGTAGATGTTCATGTCTCAATCAAAGAGTCAATTTCAAGTGAGCATACCGCTAAGTGGGTGAAGCTATGGAAGATGAGCTTAAGTCTATGAGCACTAATGATGTATGGGATTTAGTCGAAATTCATGATGGAGTCAAACCAGTAGGTTGTAAGTGGGTCTTCAAAATTAAGTGTGACTCTAAAGGGAATGTCGATACATTCATAGCAAGGCTCATAGCAAAGGGTTATACACAAAAAGAAGGGGTTGATTATAATGAAACTTTTTCACCTATGACTAAGAAAGATTCGTTTAGAATCGTCATGGCGCTAGTGGCTCCTTCTGATTTAGAGCTACATTAGATGGATGTTAAGACTGCATTCCTTAATGGTCACTTAGATGAGACAATTTTCATGCCACAACTGGAAGGTTATGTTGTGAAAGGTAAGGAACATATGGGATGTAGATTACAGAAATCCATTTATGGACTTAAGCAAGCGTCAAGACAATGGAACCTTAGATTCGATCAAGTGATTAAGAAATTCAGATTTAAGGAAAATCCTATTGACAATTGTATCTACATTAACATAAAAGGTGGAAAATTTGTCATTCTAGTACTCTATGTGGATGATATTCTATTAGCAAGTAACGATAAGCAAATGTTACATGAGACAAAGATATTTCTATCATTCCATTTTGATATGAAAGATCTCGGTGAGGCCTCTTATGTTCTGGGCATTGAGATTCACCGAGATAGGACCAGAGGAGTGCTGGGATTATCTCAAAAGACATATATTGATAAAATGCTTAAGAGATATGAGATGCAAAATAGTAAGCCCACACCTGTTCCAGTAGCAAAGGGTGATCAATTCAGTGAAGAACAAAGTCCTAAAAACCAATTGGAATTAAGTGAAATGAGTAATATTCCTTATGCTTATGCTGTCAGGAGCTTAATGTATGCTCAAGTCTGTATGCGTCCGGACTTGACATTTGCAACCGGAATGTTTGGAAGATATTAGCAAAATCCAGGAAAGGTCCACTGGATGGGTGTCAAAAAGGCATTACGTTATTGCCAAGGCACTATAAAAATACATGCTTACATATAAGAGATCAGATAATCTTGAAGTTATTGGTTATTCTGATGCTGATTTTGTTGGATGTGATTATGTGAAGATAGTAGAAAGTCTACATCAGGATATGTCTTCATTCAAGCAGGAGGAGCTATTTCTTGGAAAAGCTCTAAGCAAGAGTTAACTGCAGTGTCAACTATGCAGGCTGAGTTTATAGCATGTTATGAAGCGACAAGACAGGCTGTGTGGCTTAAGAATTTTATTTCGGTCCTTAAGGTTATAGACAACATTTACAAAACCACTTAAGTTATACTGTGATAATAAATCAACAGTATTTTTCATAAAGAACAACAAGTCAAGTGGTGCTTCCAAACACATTGACCTTAAGTATCGTGTTGTTATTGAAAGAGACCAAGATCATACTATTAATGTCGAGCACATAAGAACTAATGAGATGCTTGCGGATCCGATCCCTTAAAGCATACCACCTAATCTATTTAAGCAACATGTTCTAGACATGGGTCTGGTGGATAGTCTTTAGGTCCTGGTTTTTGGGCCGTTATGAACTCCTAATAATGTATAAGCGTTCTATCAAGGTGTCTCAGTGAAACTATGGATAATTGGGTCCCGGTAGCGAATTAAATGCTACTGACGACGCATTGGTCTAGTATTTACTTATTTACTATTTTACCGAGTGTGAACATTAGTATGATGCGAACAAGTTGTAGACCGTTCGATCAAGTGAGAGAATGTTGGAAATAAACTGTTATCGTGATCTTCTCGGTCTCCAATCGACTGGAACTTGTTCCTCACATTTTCCCCTACGTGGTGGAACAGAACTCGTGTTCTGTAATCGGCAGGAACACAATTAGAATCCTATTAGGACTCTAGGCCCTGCCTCCACAGCTCCATATAAGACTAAGGGTAAGGCAAAACCTCCAATGCATCAAATCAATTCAAAGCTTTAGCCTAAAGACCAAACACCGATTGCTAAGAGAGCTGGAGGAGATAGAAGCTCTAGTTCCTCGTCCACGTCTGGGGCAGTGACGTTGGCTTTAGCCTAAAGACCAAACACCGATTGCTAAGGGAGCTGGAGGAGATAGAAGCTCTAGTTCCTCGTCCACGTCTGAGGCAGTGACGTTGGTGTCAAGAGGGGATACGTTCAAGTTGTTGATCAAGAACATCACAAGTTCTTGAGTCGGCGTTTGTCATCGATTTTACTACTTCAAGGCTGACACCCGTACCGACTACATCAGCTCAGGAGACACCCATGGCGGCTACTAACGCTGGTATAAGTTTATCCCACCTAATTACACATTAACATATTGATTGTGATTTAAACCATGTGATCTTGTGTTTATGTGCTACTTATGTTGAACATATTTAACACAAAATTCAACCGGAACTAAAGATAGAATCAAAGGTTAGTTCTCTACCGGTGATGTGGCTTACAATTAAATGCCCATAAAACTTTCAATGAAACCTACTGAGACTGGCTTACATACGAAAATTTCGAAAAAGATGTGTCATAAATTTTTGAAGGATCGAGTCCACGCTGCTTCGAAAGGACGTGATGACATCGATAGGATCTCTCCCGTGTGAATACCAGACCTGAAATCGAGATCCGCATCGAATCTCTCCCATAGCCATTTCACGTGCCCCACTTGCAAAGTTCGTAACCGCCGTCTGCACGACTACTCTGTGTCTGACGGACTTGTGCGGTGGGGTTAAATTAGGTCTTATTTATTTAATTTCCTAGTTGAATCCGATGTGATGGAATTAAATTTTAATCAGTAAAATCAAACACGGTGTGTTAAGAGATTGCTAAGTGTTACCACATGGTAACACCAGATCCAGCAATCAGGTTTTGAAAATGGCAACATTTGCAAATCGCACGTTGCTTTGTGAAGGGAACCGCTAATTAGCAAGCGAGCACCCAGAGCGATCGAATTCTGACAGGTAGCTAGCCTGCAGCGCCATTACCTTTTCCTTGGCATCGGTGGCCCCCACAAGTGCCTCTCTGCACGTGCCCCGCTGTGCTCCATAACAGACAAAGGACTTTTTTTTCCGTGTTTCATTGATATAACTGAAAAAATACAAAACTACGATCCTGAGACATCATAATCAGGAAAAAGAAAAGAAAAAACCAAACTCGCTCGGTTGGATTGGGACATCAACACGGGTTACCGCTCAACAAAACTCTCTGGCCGGCTGGATTGGGACATCAACACCACCAGACTCTACACACAGCCGACAACAAAAGAGACAGAAACAAACGACAATTCCACACACAGGCCACCCTCAAGAGAGTAACGAACCACCGGAGAGAGTCCCACCGCTAAAGAGTAGCAGAGGGGAACGAGATCCTCTACCGTTGCCTTCCCATCGGTAGAGGGATGTTCGGGTGATCTCAGGCGTAGGATCGACATCTGACGACACACACATGCACTAGAACACATGGCCCATATATCAGCCCATCATCAATAAATAAATAGCCCAGTTGCCTACAAAGAGGACTTCTTTTGGTCGTAGACAAAAATACCGCCGGCAGCGCCGCATCAGGCATCTTGTCGCCACCGCCCCGCCTCCATTAATCTCATCGGTTGCTGCTGCTCTCTCATCGCTGTCCCGCCCCGCCGGGTGCCCGCCTCGCTCTTCGACACCATCAGTGCTAGGGTGCTATGTTGCACTCGTCATTGGGACCGCAGACCACCGGCTGGTGCTGCCGTCGCCATGGGCGGAACACCACCCAGGAGTGCGCGAGGGGGAAGAAGTAAGAGTAGGGACGCTAGATCCGGACTGGAAGGGGCCGGATCTGCCCGCCAGTGTCACACCTGGTTTTCCAAAGAAAACCAAGTGCATAACTATATGTATGTCAGGATCTATTTTCATACATATAGTGACACATAAGTGAATAACAGTTCAATATCACGTAAGAAAAGAAAGATTATCAGAGATTTACGCTTAATCCTGGAAACGGAGACACCATACGCCACAAGCAGTCGACTGGGGGTTGCGTACGCCTAGCACCAGCAACATCTTCAGTAAACTCCATTGTAGCTTCCTCTCTCTGAGCAACATTGTTTATAGCAAGGGTGAGCACTTGTCGTACTCAGCAAGTGTGGGGAAAGGATGAATGCAAAGGGCTTTATAGTGGACTGGGCTATAAGCATTTAACACTTTTAGTTGGTCAGGTTTTATTAGCACCTGATTACTAATAAAGTATAAATTTATACCGACCCACATTAAGCAAAAAGGTAAGATGCACCATAAAAAATATGGCAAGCATAACCAGACATCATGATTTAAGTTCATCTTCATGTTCAATTATCATGTGAGGGTCCAGGCCGCTCTTGACCATGAGCACAGCTAATCGATTAGTTTTACACTCTGCAGAGGTTGTACACTTTCACCACAAGCAGCGTAAAAGCTCCGAAGAACTTTGAACCCAACCATGCGATGCTGATCATGCACCATACCACACTACCGAGGTGTGGCTGCATAGGGACGCTACAAGGCCTTTACAAAGGTTCCCAGCAAGTTGTGACCCACAAGGTCCGGATCAGTTAGCAAGGTATAAAGTCCCCTAGCAGGTCAATACTGTCGGTGTTTTAGACCGGCAACCTACTAAGGCGAGTACCCGAAGTAGATGAATATGGCCTCGCCGAGATCGGTAACTCGAAGGAAGAGACACGTGGCACACAATTTAGACAGGTTCGAGCCGCGAGGTGCGTATTACCCTACGTCCTGTATGCTGCGTAGCTCTGGATTGATTGAGTATGATTACAAGATGATGCAATCTTACGCCGTGAGATGAGATGATGAGAGAGGGGTCCCAGCCTCGCCTTATATAGTCCGGGAGGCAGGGTTACAAGTCGAAATAGGGAGAGAGTACTAGTCGAGTACGTCTAGGAATCTTCTATACAGTGCGGGACATGTACAACTTCCTAACCGAGTACTTCTCCTATGTAGTCCTTGTGCTCCACGCCATCAGGTACCGTGCAGCGCAAGTCAGGTAGTCCCAGGGACCCACCGAGTAGTCGGTCCTGGTACCCACCGAAGTAGTGGGCCCAGGGAGGTCCATACGACAAGCCCCCGAGTACTTTGTAGTCGAGAAGGATAGCTTCAAGTAGTCTTGACGGCCTTAATGAGTAGTCCCCGAGCGTCCCCGAATACTAAAAGTCAAAAGTCCTCAAGAGTAGTCGAAGCATCCCGAGGCTGGAATGTACTCCGGCTGATGTTTGAGCAATCCTGAAGTCTTCTCGAGTAGTCCCAAGCGTCCTCGAGTGCTGCCCTTGAAGGTCTTCAACAATGCCCGTGTTGTCTTGAAGCTGAAGCTGATATTGAAGTGCGATTGCAAAATCGCACTCCATATGGAGTAGCCCCCGAGCCTTAGGTTGAGTTGTAGACTCTGGTTGAGGGTCCATCTGAAGTTTTGGCAAGAATATCTCGAAAAATCCAGAGAAAAAACCGAAGGACACGTGGCACGGAGCCCCCGAGCCTTGAGTCAAGTACTTCCTCTCGAATTGAAGGGTCATCTTGTAGAATGTGTCCTGAGATGCTCTTGAATCTTGCCGCTTCTCAGGAAGTCGAGTAGAAGTAGCCAAGCCCCCGAGGTGAGGCGCGTCGACTAGTAGAATTCGAAAGGTCACGCGCGGCCGCTGAGTCAGCCGAGCGCAAACTTATCCATCTGGTCGTTGGAGGGCTGCGTTGACTTATAAATAGAAGCCAAAACCCTTAAGGTTTTTCACCCTACGCAGCTGTAGCCATTCCGAGCAGATCTTGGCCAGAAATCATCACCAGTGCACGCCGCCGCCGCTGAGTGAAGCGTAGATCCGAGTGCGCCGCCGTAGAGAGCCACCACAGTAGCCCCCGAGCGAATGCGCGTGAATACATCGTGCACTTGGAGGACGAAGCCATCTCCGTCCAAGACCACGAAAGCCGCCGACGGGAAGAAGAGGGGCCGTGAGGAGGCCACCGGATCTGCCGCAGGGACATCACCGCCGGTGTCCCCGCCTCGGCCAGATCCAAACCGTGAGGGGAAGAAGTCCAAGGCGAAGACCGAAGACTTGCTTGCCCTTCTCAACAGCGGATTCCTGCGAGAGAAGGAGGTGGACATGTGGAGGGCCGCCGCCGGGGATCTGTACCCGATGGAGAAGAATCCAGATGAGATCCCGATGTTCGCGCGGTTAGCGGAGCGTGGACTATCTCTCCCGGCGAGCAACTTCTTCAAGGGGCTCATGGGGTACTATGGCATCGAGTACCTCAACCTCAACCCCAACGGTATCTTCCACACTGCTGCCTCCGTACATTTCTGCGAAGCCTTTCTGGGGATCAAGCCCCATTGGATTTTGTTCCGGAAATTCTTACGGGTGAAGCCGCAGCCCAGCGCCAGTAACCCGCGGGTAGTCGGAGGGGCGGGGATCCAGATGAGGGAGGACGCCGCCGAGCAGTACCTCTCGTATAAGCTCATAGACTCCAACCAGGATTGGAAGGCCAAGTGGTTCTACGTCACGAACCACCACCCGGGACTGCCGAAACCTAGCGGGAAACAGCCCAAGCATCGCCCTTGGTGGAACACGGAGCCGACGATGCAAGAAGGGATCCAGCTGCCCGAGTTGTTGGCGCGGATCAAGGCGTTGAGGGAAGCCGGGCTGAGGGCCGAGCACATGGCCTTCAGCTTCATGAAGCGCAGGGTGCAGCCGCTGATGGCTCGCGACACCCTGGGTACGAGTACACCGGGGACGACGACACGTCGCGGATGCCTGGAGACGAAGTCGACAACGACGATATTGTTGACAGGTTGGCTCGGATCTTCAAGGACATGCCGCCGTACACGGCGTGCCCCGTACCGGAGTACTCCGCCGCGCGCCCACCAAAGGAGGTTAGTAGCCGCACCCATAGTCGAGTACCCATTCCATGTGAGTAGTCGCACTGAAGAGTTGTTTCTTGCAGGATGACTTGAAAAAGTTTGTCTCCGAGCCGCCGCCGCCCCCTCAGGAAGTCGAGGCCCTAGAGGAGGGGAAGACCAAGGCCAAGGAGCGGTGTGAAGTCGGCGAAGGAGACAACACCGTTGTCGTAGAAGACACGTCCGAGGAGGACGACGACAAGGAGACGTTGCAGGACCGCTTCCAGCTGCGATCGAGGTTCAGCCGTCCTGGCCTACCTCATGTCCCTCTCGTTCAGGATCAACCGGCTAGCCTGGAGGCTAGTCTGGCCGCGCCGCCGAGGAGGCCGCGCAATCCGGCCCGCAAGCGCGTGGCGAAGAAATTGAAGGTCACTGAGACCACGTCCCAAGAGGTAAGCCGTCTTGAGTAGTGTAGTCGAGTACTGGTGTCTCGAGTTCACTTGTTGATGAAGAAGTTTCCTTGCTTGCAGGAGTTGCCGCCTACGGAGCTCGTTGATCAGGGCGACGAAGGCGAGTGGGACACGGTGGGGGAGGCCGCTGGGAGTCGTAGCCCAGCCCCCCACTGTTGAAGAACTCTTGGCGCAAATGGAGCGCCAGCCCCCTGCTGCTCAGGGGAGCGCGGAACCCGCCGCCGCTGCTGCGGAAGAGGCAGTGGAAGGGGTGTTGACGGTGAAAATCCGTCAACCTAGCCATGAGTTTACCTTCGGTGTTGGCATGAATTTTATACTTTATCCATTGGTACTAACCCCCGTGGTATAACAAGTTCACGTGTGCATGTCGTTTTTGGAGTTTAATGTTTATGCAGGGATTTAGTGTTGAATGCAAGACTTTTGGGATAAGTTCATCAAGCACCTCATGACAAGACCTTGAAGCCCTGAACAAGTCATGCAATGAAGCAAAACTAACTCCAAGAAGCCGGGGACTCGATCCGAGAAGACAACAAACTCCGGGGACACGACCGGAAAAGTGCTTCGAAGCTTGCAAGACAAGGAGTTGAGTCCAATTCGGAGAGAAACCGACGACATGGACCTACATGCGAAGGGGGAAGCATCCAGAAGCAAGGGAACCGACCTCGGGCAAAGGAGCCCGCGGGCCGGGCCTAAATGGGCCCGGGCCGGCCGGCCCGAAGGGATCGGCCCGGGCCCATTTAGGGCCCAAATGCGACGTCCTTTGCCCTAGCCGCCGATCGGGCTATTTATAGTCCCCCGACCGAGAGCCACGCGGAGGAGAAGTCGTATTCCGCCGCCGAGGAGCGAGAGAAGCTTGAGGGACACCAACTTGAAGATGAGGGTCGTGCTAGTTGTCTAGGGTTGCCCTAGCCGACGTGGGAACCTTGCATGGAAGACCACGTCGGAGCTCGGAGCGAGGATCAAGATCGAGGGAGGGCCCGGTGGTGATCTTGTTCATGTAATCATTCATGGTGAAGTTTGTAAGTGAATCCGATTTCTAGCGATTAAGTGCCTTCTCGATGATTTTGTTTTCTTCTTGGTTTTGCTTCTTCTACGATCTAGTTTGCGGCTAGATTACATAGGGTGCTCTTGTAGCCGCGGTGGCTAGAGGTGCATACCGGACCGGCCAAGTGATTTCAACTTGTTCTATCGAACTCGCCCTAAGCTCCCCGCATGAATAGGGATACGTTGTGACGAACGGGGGTCTCGAAAGGCGGATGTTTTCGGAGTCGGATGGGAAGGCCACGATTTAAAGATGCTTTTAATGAGATTCGCTTTTCTATCTTCATCTATCTTGTTCGGAGCTACAACATAAGCATGATCTAGATTCTCTAGATTGGTTATCTCTTGCTTTCTCTTGTTACCTCTTTAGTAGATTAGATTAGATTCGTTTTCTTTATGAGTTAGTAGATTAGATGCAACTTACCTTCATAAGATAGCTTACCTTGCTTTACTAGATTGAATCCTTGCGTTGCACATTGTTCCACGGATTCGATACCTTGGGTTCACCACTCGAGGGAAGAAGGGTCCCTTGACTACGACGGGAGACTTGTCCGCTTGCAAGTCACAAACGAACTTTGATACAACTATTAACCGTCAACAAGCCCCTTTTTCGGCGCCGTTGCGGGGAACAAGCAATCAAGATCCGATCTAGTATCGCTTATCTTTCGAGTTTTTCTTTTGATTTTCTTTTGCATCTCTTATGTTTGATCATCCGCAAAAAGAAAAAATTTTCAATCTAATCTAGTTTTGATTAACCCTAGTTCTTATGTTTAGATTTTTGTTTTATCACTAACCCTAACCGGAGATGGTTGGCTACCTCTCCAAGAAACCCAAACTTTTTTGTGGATGATCCAGGAAAACTTTACAGGCAAAGGTGACGTGCAACACAAGCTCGAAGGACCATCAAAATCTCCAAGGGAATCACCACCTCCAAGTCAAGACGCCGGAAGACTGTTCAAGATCAACGAGGATGAAGAAGATGGAGACGGAGAAAGAAGCTCAACACCTAAAGGCTGCCAAGGCAAGATCCACATGCGGGGTGTTCATCGTGATGAAGATGTTAGAGACGCAAGTGGGACAATTTGCCGGACGCCCGATGGTGACAAAGAAGGATATCCGAGACAACTCCAAGGTCCCAAGACGGCGAAGGCTACTCAAGCTCATTCGGGAGAGATGAAGGATCACACTAGAAACCATGAAGATCACGACCGAAGGGCCGGAGTTCGAGATGCCGAGCCACAAGGAAGATGTTGCATCCGTCAAGACCAAAGGACAAAGCCGGCCCGTGAAGACCAAAAAAATTGACTAAGCCAAAGTGGGTACCCAAGATTGCAACGCCCGCAAAGAGCGTTGATCCGGAGTAATCAAGTGAAGAAGTCTAGCCATGGACTATAAACGGAGCGCTAGGCGGGAGGCAACCCGTTTCGTCGAGTCAAGAATAAGCTACCGGGAGGACAACCCGATTCCAGGTTTTTCGAGTCTTTATAATTCAGTTTTGAATTTTACTATGCAAAACCTTAGACTTAGAATGGTTGAATAAAATTAGAGACATAATTCTTGGTTGAATATTTTGCTTGATCATAAACCCTTTACATGAACCATCCTATGTGTTTGTTTGCTTCTTTTCGAGAAACCACAACCAAAAAGAAAAAATTTCAGAACCTAACTCAACCCTTCACCCTCATTATGGTGCTGTGGTTGACTTGTTTTTCATGCTAAAAACACTCGAGTAGAGCCATAGATGTTATTTAAATTTCAGCATGTGGTAGGACTCGCGTGAACCTAGAAACTTGATTTTTGGTTGGTTTAAAAATCCATATCCTCGGTTTCTCTAAGATTAGAATTTTTCTAAGCCTCACTTAATTTTATTTCATTCAAAATCTCTCTCATCTAATCAAAATTAGGACCTAAACCTATGCCCCCGTGATCAAGCCGGGAAAAGCTTGCTCTCAACCGGTGAAGGCAAACTATACCGGTGAGACCGAAATCGACGTAAAAATAAAATATTTTCGACTTGCATTTGTTTTTAATGGTTTAAAAACTTCTCTAAAATTATGTTCGAGCTCTTGCATGGCTCTGAAAAATATTTTAAATTTCGAATTAGAGGAGTGCTTAACCTTAAACACACCTTAATGGAGGCAGTCTAGTAATCATGCATGCACCATTGGATTCCCTTTCATCAACTTTCACCAATTCCACACGCAAAGGACAAGCATGGTGGGCAGCAAGCATCAACTTTTTAGGAATTTCATGGTGGCATGTGAAGCAAGTGGAGCTAGGGAGCATGGACATGACCCAAAACATGAAGCATCAAGTGGAAGGACCAATAGTGGACGAGAGCGTTTGGGCGGTGCAACTCGTGGAGCACGCGGGCGGGGAAAGTTGCGAGAGGTGAAATGATCGTGCCGGAAGAAAGACGAGACGGGGAGGAGCACCGAGGCCGGCCCCACCTACATAAGGAGCCCACCGGCTCCCGTTTTTTACGAGCAAGCTTCCCTCTCCTTCCTTTGTTTGTGTGTTCAAGTTTGTGTGCTCAAAACCTCCGTAGACATAGCCAACCTTCCCAAGCTTGATAGCTCAAGAAAAAAAATCCACATCCTTAATCCACTCAAAGTCCAGACTCCAAAATAATATTTGTGTACCTTGTTACCGGGTGAAAACCCCGGATATTTATTTGTGAGGGAGAGCGCTGCAATCAAGGAAGAAACTACAAGTCTTTTCACCGAAGAAGAAGGGATCATCGTCGTCTAAGCCATCATCGACAACCTCTTCGAGGAGGCGCTCGGTTTCCGAGTTTCCTTGGAGTATGGAGGAGGACACGGCACCGCCGAGGAGGAACCACACTCTTCTCCTTGGTGGCATGAGGGCCACACAAAACTCGTTTATTAGGTTTACCAAACCTCAATAACATATGGAGGAGCCGCCCGTCCAACCTCACCACTTGACACGATCATCCGCTCCACCTCCATATGCTCCGCGGTATTCCGAGGGGTATGTCATCATGACGGAGGAGGAGAAGAAGCTCGCTCACCTTAAGTAGAGGCTTGTAGCGAACGTCGACATCGACGACCAAGCTCTCCACATATTGGGTTTCACACGGGACACCGGTGCAATTCTCTAGCGGAGTGTCGGCAAACACCCACAAGAAATTCGCCTAGGAAATTTTCATGACCATGGCGCATAACCTTGATGAAGGAGTGCCGAGTCTCTCATTCCGTTGGAGGGAGCCCACAAGAGGAGAAGAAGGAAGACACCGTCGGAAGGGTAACCTTGATCGGTGATGCTATTTCTAGCACTTTGATGGGGTAATCTCCTTTCATCCATGGGTTGCGGATCGATCTTGAGATGTAATCACACTTTGTTGGATTATCTATCTATCATCTTGTGCTGAAAATACTTTAATGCTTAAGGCTAGCAACCATGCCGGAAAGGGAGTAGGGCTCCAATGCTTCCTTGGATCCATTCAACACAAACCCCGATAGATCGATTGGTTTTCATGTTAGAAACGATTACATGTTCTAGTATCGTAGGCCCATGGGCGAGTGTCTCCTACTTTCAAAAGGGAGCTCCGGAACAAGTATGTGCATGAAGACACATGGGAAGGCTTTTGGAGTATGATCACGGGAAGAGACCATCAACGAAGAAATACTATCCGGAACCCCATCATCCAAGTGTGTCACTTTTGTGCAAGTGGATTTTTGGGGAGAATAAGAGAGACATAGATAACCAACACGGAGTTGAATTGGATTTACTCGCAGCCAATCAATGATCAACCGGTGGTGTTGTGGCAACATCGGATTCGGGAGATCGGGTTGTTACCTCTCCATGTTGACTATCTCTTTAAAACCGGGTATTACAAGGAACCCAAATCATCTCCTACCCGGGACTTCCCTAGGAATATATGAAGAAATGAAAATAAAAGAGTGAAGATGAGAGAGGAGGCTTCCAAGTGGCCTAGGTGAATTTGCCCCTTCCGGATTGAAGATTAAGACTTTTCTTGAGGGGAAGAAGATCGGTTAGAGGAAGGACTTCTTGTGCCGGCGAAGAAAAAAAAATAATAATAAAAGAAAAGAATTATAGGAGAAGGATCTTCTATGGCCCAAGAAGGAGGTGCACAACAAAATTATGTTCCACCATTCGGAGAAATTCCGGCATCGCCAAATTACTACGGTGGTGTACCAATGCAAGCATGGGGGAGTGGTGCAGCCATACCCCCACCATTTTTGCGGTGCCCAACGTAGCCTTTGCGGAGCCATATGCACACCTTCCTCAACCACAACAAAATGTGGCCACCATTGGAGGATACGCTGCAAGGATCATGCAAATTATTGCAGCCATCCAAACCAATGCAAACCAAATGGGTGAAGGAAATGCAAACGTCGCTTATGTGCTTGGACACCTTCACCTAGAACCGTCAGACAATTCATAGGAGGAGTGGTGCATTCCTATTACAAGTAAGGGTACAACAACCAAGGCTATCAACATCAACCACCGGCGGAAGATTAGAGAGAGGAGGAGCTCTAGTTATCTTTCCTTTACCCCCTTTTCTTTAATTTTCAGCTTGTTTGCACCTATGTTTGCGTAGTATTTTCAGCTTTGCTTTAATTTTCAGTTTTTAGTTTAATTTTCAGCGTGTATCTTAGTGTTTATTTTCATCATGAATAATGACACCACCAAGTTTTTACCTTTGGTAAAGTTACAAAGTTTGTGCCAGGATGATATATGATTATAATTGCCGCTTTGTTTATCTTCGTAATTGATTTATGCATGTTTGAACTAGTGCTCTCTTAAAAATACAAATCTGAATTTATTTAAATGCTAGCTTAATCTTCAGCGGAGGTTATGATTAAAATAAAGACCCATAGTGTTTTATGTGCTCTCAAGTTATGAATAGGTTAAAGATGTCTTTTATGCTCAAAAATATTGCTAACCTTGTCACAAATATCACTTGTGTGTTGCTCAACCTATCCAGAGCCTAATATATATTTGAGTGCATAAACCTTAGTGTACAAGATTTATTTTTGAGTGAGTTATTGCAGGCCATGATTTCTGTGGCCCAAGACTAAGAAGCTGGTCATTCCGTTTTTTTGCGTATCTATCTTTTTGCTAGCCTTTTATCCGTGCATTGTGTATCTCTGCATCGGAGATCTCACCAACTTCGCTGGATATCCACCCTTAAACCAAATATCATCTTTTGTGATTACCTCCTTGACCACAACCTATTGTTGAGAATGGATCATCAACTCAAGGAAGATCGCAAGACGGTGCCAACGTTGAAGATTTCAAGTATCTCTCCAAGGAAAAATATTCCGGTACCTACCTTATTTTTCGCCTCTTTGCTCGAGGACGAGCAACGTCTAAGCATGGGGGAGGAGGTAGGTACGGTGCAGTTTTAGAGTTCAAAAGGGAGTATTTTTTTTAAAAAAAAAATATATATAATGATGAAAGAAAAAATTCGGCGATGTACGTGACTTCCAAGTTGAAGAAAGAAAAAAAAAATATATATATATAAGAAAGAAAGAAAGAAAGAAAGAAAGAAAGAAAAGAATGAGAAATATGAGAAAGAGAAAAAAATATATATGAGCGTAAAGTGAACTCCCCGGTTCTCTAAGAGTGCATTCAAGGCTTCAAGTTAAAAAGATCCATTCTCATTTTCCAACCATGTGCAATCCGATAACGAGGACTTCTTTTGTGCCTTGGGATCACTTTTTGCCATTTGCACATGTCCACTCATCTAAAAGTGTGTGTATTTTTCTCTTTCCCCTCCTTGACTTAACATTATTTTCCAATGACCTTTTTGACGAGTCTCGGTAAGACCATGAGAAGCTTGTCTTGTTTTGACAACACCTCATTTATAAAATCTTGTTAGGACTAAAACTTTCCCAAAAGCTCCATATAAAGCCTACCACATATATATGAGAGGGAAAGGAGTAGAATATATAGGCTTGAGAGACAAGTGAGATGAGAGTTTATGAGCAATACATGAGATGATTTAAATTTGTGAACTTGGTTTAGCTTTTCTTTATCTCGATCTTCATTTCAAAAATTCGAGATCCATTTAAAACTTTGTGAGCATGTTAATACTTGTGGGATAAGCTTAATAAGAATCCACCCTCCGTGGAGATGAAGGCTAGTATATTATGGAACTCTAATGAATTAAAATTTTGAGAGCATTATGTTTTCTCATGTATGGTCAAATGCAAGGTTTAAACATTGTTTAGCAATGATGATATCCATCGAAGGCTTACTCGAGGACGAGCAAGGTTTAAGCATGGGGGAGATGTTGACGGTGAAAATCCGTCAACCTAGCCATGAGTTTACCTTCGGTGTTGGCATGAATTTTATACTTTATCCATTGGTACTAACCCCCGTGGTATAACAAGTTCACGTGTGCATGTCGTTTTTGGAGTTTAATGTTTATGCAGGGATTTAGTGTTGAATGCAAGACTTTTGGGATAAGTTCATCAAGCACCTCATGACAAGACCTTGAAGCCCTGAACAAGTCATGCAATGAAGCAAAACTAACTCCAAGAAGCCGGGGGACTCGATCCGAGAAGACAACAAACTCCGGGGACACGACCGGAAAAGTCGTCGAAGCTTGCAAGACAAGGAGTTGAGTCCAATTCGGAGAGAAACCGACGACATGGACCTACATGCGAAGGGGGAAGCATCCGAGAAGCAAGGGAACCGACCTCGGGCAAAGGAGCCCGCGGGGCCGGGCCTAAATGGGCCCGGGCCGGCCGGCCCGATAGGATCGGCCCGGTGCCCATTTAGGGCCCAAATGCGACGTCCTTTGCCCTAGCCGCCGATCGGGCTATTTATAGTCCCCCGACCGAGAGCCACGCGGAGGAGAAGTCGTATTCCGCCGCCGAGGAGCGAGAGAAGCTTGAGGGACACCAACTTGAAGATGAGGGTCGTGCTAGTTGTCTAGGGTTGCCCTAGCCGACGTGGGAACCTTGCATGGAAGACCACGTCGGAGCTCGGAGCGAGGATCAAGATCGAGGGAGGGCCCGGTGGTGATCTTGTTCATGTAATCATTCATGGTGAAGTTTGTAAGTGAATCCGATTTCTAGCGATTAAGTGCCTTCTCGATGATTTTGTTTTCTTCTTGGTTTTGCTTCTTCTACGATCTAGTTTGCGGCTAGATTACATAGGGTGCTCTTGTAGCCGCGGTGGCTAGAGGTGCATACCGGACCGGCCAAGTGATTTCAACTTGTTCTATCGAACTCGCCCTAAGCTCCCCGCATGAATAGGGATACGTTGTGACAGAACGGGGGTCTCGAAAGGCGGATGTTTTCGGAGTCGGATGGGAAGGCCACGATTTAAAGATGCTTTTAATGAGATTCGCTTTTCTATCTTCATCTATCTTGTTCGGAGCTACAACATAAGCATGATCTAGATTCTCTAGATTGGTTATCTCTTGCTTTCTCTTGTTACCTCTTTAGTAGATTAGATTAGATTCGTTTTCTTTATGAGTTAGTAGATTAGATGCAACTTACCTTCATAAGATAGCTTACCTTGCTTTACTAGATTGAATCCTTGCGTTGCACATTGTTCCACGGATTCGATACCTTGGGTTCACCACTCGAGGGAAGAAGGGTCCCTTGACTACGACGGGAGACTTGTCCGCTTGCAAGTCACAAACGAACTTTGATACAACTATTAACCGTCAACAAGGGGCAGCGGCTACAGAGGCGCAGGAGGAGGCGCCTGCCGAGGCTGGACTGGTGGACATCGCCAGCATCCTCGGCGCCCCGACCGTGACGGTAGTCCGGTCAAGCCTGTAAGTGTTGAATCTTCCCGAGTAGTACTTGATGTGGTAGTCGTACTTGATTGACAACCGGCTTGTGTACTCTGCAGGAAATCGACGGACATGTCCTGGGAGGGGGATGAACCCTCTGCAGCGGTGGCGGAAAAAGAGGTCGTGCCACCCGCTGAGGAGTCCGCTCCCGCCCCTCAGGCGGAGCCTGAAGTGCTGGTCGCTGAGGCTACGTTGCCCGAAGCCAGCGTAGTTGAAGGTGAGTACTCTGCTGAAGTCGAAGTGCCTAGTAGAGTAGTCGTAGTTGCATGTTGACTGATACACTTGTCTTTCTGTCGACAGGTGCGGAGGCCGAAAGGGGCGATATCCCGTCGGCGGTGCCCGTAGAAGACGTGGCACCGGAGGCTCAGGAGGTAGCCGTAGAAGCCTCCGAGCCGATGGAGGTGGCCGCCGGAGAGGCCGCCGCGACGACAGGAGGAGGAGAGGACGACACACCGCCAGAACCCGCTCTAGAGGTGGTCGTCCGCTTACCGGAGATCCAAGACGCGGAGCCCATCCGCTCGGTGCCGATGACCGAAGCCGCTACGAGTAGTCGTGGCGGGATCGAGTTGTTGGCGGACGATCTGGTCGATCCGGCAACGGTGGCCCAGCACCTGGAAGCGGTGCGACAAGCCGAACAGTGGATGAAGGTGAGTGGTCATCACCCTTGAGTAGTCAATCCTTTAGCGTTGAGTACCCATCTGATGTGTCTTGTCTACGCAGGACATCGCTGAGAGGTCCCGCCTGAAGTCGGAGATGCTTCAGGGGTACGGCGACACGGTGCTTCGGGCCGAGACGCTGGAGGATCAACTTGTGAAGTCTCGGAAGCACGCCGCCGCCATGCAGTCGAAGCTGGATGCCGCCTTCGCCAAGTACCACAATGATGTCCAGGAGATGCAGGCGAAGGGCGACGACTTGGTGCGGAAGAACAAGTCGCTTCGCAACAAGAACAAAGGTACACCACTTGTCTTGTTGAGTACTTGTTGGAGGTCGAGAGGTAGTCTAACCCGCTATGCCGTGTTGTTTGCAGAGCTTGAGACTCGGGTAGAGCAGCTGAAGACTTCAGAGACTGATCTGAAGAATCTCTTCTACCGTGAGCAGGAGGCCCGCCAGGTACTGGAGTTAGATTATAAGGAGCTTGCTTACGAGTGCGACAAGCACATGGAGCTCCGTATTGCATCAGACCGTGACCTCATCAACTGCTACAAATCATTGCAGAAGCTGAACGAGGATTGCGAGAAGCTGCGGGCCCAACTCAAGGAGCTTGAAGAAGCCGCGCTCCCGCTGCTGGTGCCTCATCCTGGCGGTCCCAAGATAGCGCCGCTGGTGGATCGGTTGAAGGAAGCCCCCAGTCGGCTGGCGGCCTACGTGAAGCATCTGGCGAAGTCGATCCTGAACCAGGTGCTAGTCTTCATGAAGTCATACTTCCCGAAGGCTCCCGTAGACGTAGTCGCTAGTGGACTAGCCGCCAACTGTAGCGACGAGCAGTATGCGGAGCTGCTGGAGCAGATGGCGCCCATTGCAGATCAAGTCGCCAACAAACTTAATCTCCAGTAGTCTTGTAATAGTTAGCTCGTAGCAGTAGATGTACAAAAACAATTGTAATTGTTTAAGTATTAATGAAGAAATGTTTCCATCAATGAGTACTCGTAGTCGCGATCTCAGGATGCGGAGTCCCATCGTGGAGTTGTCGCGAGTAGTCGTACTCGGCAGTAGTCCCGCAAAGGGGAAAAGACAGTAAAGCGGTTTATGAACAATCAAACTTTATTACTGATGAAGTACACCTGGATGGCCAGGGCCGTAGTTACAGAGTAGTCGCCAGGACCCGGAGGCCGCCTACGGCTAAGTGGTGCTAGGGCGAGTAGCCGCTTACAGCAGTAGATCCGTAGGTAGCCGTATAGGCTGGATCTAGAAGTACATGGTCTCTCAGTAGACCGCTGCTAGAGTCCTTTGTCGCTCGTCGCAGCCCAGGATCCGTAGGTAGCCGCATGGGCTGGATTCTGGAGAGGAGTAGTCCGGAGACTGGTGCCTGGACCCGGAGGCCGCTTACAGCGAAGAAGTAGTCCGGAGACTAGTGCCCGGACCCGGAGGCCGCTTACGGCGGAGGGGTCTTGATGTAGTCGCGTAGACTTGAGCCCCAGGGTAGTCGTGTAGACTAGGCGTAGAACCGACAGAGCTGGTCGACGTTCCACGAGTTGCGGATGTCTTCGCCTTCAAGTGTCTGGAGGCGGTAGGAGCCCAGCCCGGTCACCTTTGCGACTGTGAAGGGACCTTCCCAGGGGGAGCTGAGCTTGTGTAGTTCTTCAGTGTTCTGGATGCGACGGAGGACGAGATCGCCAATGTTGAAGGAGCGTTCCTTGACGTTGCAATCGTGGTAGCGTCGGATACCCTCCAGGTACCTTGCTGATTGGACGAGGGCGGCGCAGCGAGCTTCTTCGAGCCCGTCGATGTCAACTCGTCTGCTGTCTTCAGAGACGCCTTCGTCCTAGTGCTCCACTGCTGGTGAATACCATATGACATCAGTAGGGAGGATTGCTTCGGAGCCGTAGACTAGGAAATAAGGGGATTGCCCCGTTGGCTTGGCAAGCTGAGTACGTAGCCCCCAGAGTGCGTTGGGTAGTTCCTTGATCCACTTGCCTCCTTTAGAGTTAGCAGCGTCGTGTAGCCGCTTCTTGAGAGCGTCGAGCACCATCCCGTTGGCGCGCTCGACTTGTCCGTTGGCCCGAGGATGGGCAACTGAGACGTATCGGACGTCGATCCCGCCTGTTCTCGCGGTACTCTCGAACTCGGTGATTGTTGATGTTGGAGCCCGTGTCCGTGATGATGCGATGGGGTAGTCCGTAGTGATGCACGAGTTCATCCAGGAAGTCGAGTACTCTGTCAGCCTTGGGGCATGTGACTGGCTTGACCTCGATCCACTTGGTGAACTTGTCGATGGCCACCAATACTCTGTTGAATCCACCTGGTGCAGTTGGCAGTGGCCCAATCATGTCGAGCCCCCAGCAGGCGAAAGGCCAGGTTGGAGGTATGGTGACTAGCTTGTAGGCTGGGACGTGTTGTTGCTTGGCGAAGTACTGGCACCCTTGGAACCTTCTGATGAGTTCTTCGGCGTCGCCCAGAGATGTGGGCCAGTAGAAAGCTCGTCAGAAAGCCTTGCTGACAAGCGTACGAGAGGACGCGTGGTTGCCGCAGATGCCTTTGTGGATCTCCTCCAAGATGTCCTTGCCTTCTTGTCTGGGGACGCACTTCATGAGTACTCCAGAAGATGCGCCCCGTCTGTAAAGCTTGTCTCCGACGAGGATGTAGGACTTGGCGTGGCGGATGAGATGCTCGGCCAAGTTCTTGTCCAAGGGGATCTTCTGCTCGCTGAGGTAGTCGATGAAGGGTTGCCTCCAGTCCACGTCGATCATCATGACCTCCTGGCCAGCCGGCGGATGCGCTGGGGCAGTGGTCAGTGGCGCCGGCTCCGAGATGGATGGCGCTT
This sequence comes from Cenchrus americanus, assembly GCA_947561735.1. Taxonomy (NCBI): domain Eukaryota; kingdom Viridiplantae; phylum Streptophyta; class Magnoliopsida; order Poales; family Poaceae; genus Cenchrus; species Cenchrus americanus. Next base: position 68,103,361 of record OX387239.1, on the reverse strand, counting down.
GAAGCTCGTGGACGAAGACACCCGCTGGTACTTGACCGCGAGTAGAACCAAGCTTCGACAGGATGTCCGCTGCAACGTTGTTGTCGTGGACGATGTGGTGGAACTCGAGACCATAGAACTTGTTCTCGATCTTGCGGACTTCTAGGAAGTAGGCATCCATGTTCTCCTTGTTGCAGTCCCAGGACTTGTTGACTTGGTTGATGACCACTGCGGAGTCGCCGTAGACTAGTAGCCGCTTGATGCCCAGTGAAGCCGCGAGGTGGAGCCCATGCAGGAGAGCTTCGTACTCGGCTTCATTGTTTGAGACCTTCCAGAAGATCTGCAGGACGTACTTGAGTTGTTCGCCTGTTGGAGAGATCAGGATTACCCCTGCACCTGCGCCCTCAAGGTTGAGTGAGCCATCGAAGTAGATCACCCAGTGCTCTGGTCGCTCGGTTGGAGTAGGTAGCTGATTCTCCCGCCACTCCGCCATGAAGTCGACTAGTGCCTGCGACTTGATGGTTGTGCGTGGCTTGAAGTCGATGGTGAGGGCGCCGAGTTCGACTGCCCACTTGGAGATTCTTCCAGTAGCATCTTGGTTCCGCAGGATGTCGCCGAGCGGGTAGTCGGTGACGACGGAGATCGAGTACTCCTGGAAGTAGTGTCGTAGCTTCCGCGAGGTGATGAGTACCGCGTACGAAGCCTTCGTACAGCCGGTAGCGTGCCTTGGACTCTGACAGGACCTCGCTGACGAAGTAGACTGGGCGCTGGACTAGATAGGCGTGGCCGTCTTCCTGCCGCTCAACGATGATGGCAGTACTGGCTACATGAGTAGTCGCAGAGAGGTAGAGCAGTAGCTGCTCGCCTTTGCGAGGAGTCGTGAGGACTAATGGCTTCGATAGGAAGTCCTTGAGCTGGGCAAGGGCTTGATCCGCCTCTGGAGTCCACACGAACTTCTCTTGGTGCTTGAGTAGTTTGAAGAAGGGGAGCCCCCATTCTCCAAGCTTCGAGATGAATCTGTTCAAGGCCGCCATGCACCCGGTCAGCTTCTGGATGTCTTTGATGGACGTGGGAGCCTTCATGCTGGTGATGGCGGAGATCTTCTCGGGGTTGGCTTCGATGCCGCGCTGGCTGATGATGAAGCCGAGTAGTTTGCCCGAAGGTACGCCGAAGACGCACTTGTTCGGGTTGAGCTTCCAGTGGTACTCGCGCAGGGATGCGAAAGTCTCTTCAAGATCGTCGATGAGGGTACTGGAGTTTCTGGTCTTGACGACCACGTCATCCACGTAGGCTTCAACGTTCTTGTTAAGTTGCCTCTTGAAGGAGGCCTGGATAGCTCGCTGGTATGTGGCGCCGGCGTTCTTCAACCCGAAGGACATGGTCGTGTAGCAGTACGCACTAAACGGGGTGATGAACGCGGTCTTCTCCTGGTCTTCTTCCTTGATCGTGATCTGGTGGTACCCGGAGTAGCAGTCGAGGAAGCAGAGCAGGTCGCAGCCCGCCGTGGAGTCGATGACTTGATCAATCCGTGGCAACCCGAAGGGGTCCTTGGGGCAGTGCTTGTTGAGATCGGTGTAGTCGACGCACATCCTCCACTCATTCGAGTTCTTCTTGCGAATGAGGACGGGGTTGGTGAGCCACTCAGGATGGAAGACTTCTCTGATGAAGCCAGCCGCGAGTAGTTTGGCAAGTTCCTTCTTGATGGCATCTCGTCTGTCGTCGGCGAAACGGCGGAGGTGTTGTCGCTTGGGGGTAGCTTTAGGGTCGACGTTGAGGCAGTGCTCGATCAACTCCCTGGGCACTCCTGGCATGTCCGCTGGCTTCCACGCGAAGATGTCGCGGTTAGCCCGGAGGAAGTTGATGAGCGCGTCTTCCTATTTGGGGTCAAGGCCGGCCCCGATGGTGGTGGTCTTGCTGTTGTCGCCTGTCCCGAGGTCGATCGTCTTGACCAGAATCTCCTCAGCTGGCTGAGGCTTGTTGGCTTTGTCTGACTTTTCAGGGATGTCGAGTTCACTTGGGGCAAGCTTCTTCGACGCGGCGTAGACCTCCATCATTGCGTTGGGTACTTGGTTTGTAGAGGCGATCTCCACGGCTTCAGTGTCGCAGTCGTGCGAGATCTTCAAAGTCCCCTTGGAGAGAGAGTACACCTGCTGGGCTTGGCATCTTGAGTACCAAGTAGGTGTAGTGGGGTACCGCCATGAACTTGGCGATAGCCGGTCTGCCGAGGATGGCATGGTAGGACGTCTCGAAGTCCGCGACTTCGAACTTGATGTACCCGGTACGGTAGTTGTCCCGAGATACCCCAAAGGTAACTGGCAGGACCACTGAGCCCAGTGGGATAGCCGCATTCCCGGGGACGATGCCGTAGAAGGGTGAGGCGCTCTTGGTGAGCATGTGGGTGATGTCGAGCTTCATCTTCTTCAAGGTCTTGGTGAAAAGGACGTTGAGCCCGCTTCCACCATCGATGAGGACCTTGTTGAGCCTAAAGCCCGCGACCACTGGCTTCAGGATGAGAGGGGACCACCCTGGTTCGGAGAAGCTGGTCCACTGATCCGCGCGAGAGAAGGTGATGGGTACCTCTGACCACCTGAGAGGGTTCGGAACTGCTGGTTCAATGCTCATGACTTCCCGACGAGTAGCCTTTTGCTCCCATCTGCTGGGTAGTCCGCTGAAGAGGACGTTGACAGTCTTGTCGGATTCCTGGAAGTTGTCATTGCCTCCGTCGTTCTTCTTCTTGCCTTTCTTGTCGTGAGGGTGCGGTGGCTCTGGAGTGCTCTTGAGTGCTCGCCTGAGTTGGTAGCACTGCTCGGTGGTGTGGTTGCCATCCAGATGTCACGGGCACTTCTCCTTCAGCAAGTCTTTGAAGCCGCCAAAGGTCTTCTTCGAGTTCTCTTTCGTAGGGCGCTGGATAGCTGCGACAGTGTTGTCTGGCTTGCGCTTGCGGTTGGGACCCGAGTAGTTGTTGTTGTTGTTGCGACCGCCTTGGTTCCCGTTGTTGCCGCTACCGCCGCCCGCGTTCTGCTTGCTTTTGCCACGGATGGCGTCGTACTTGGCGTTAGCTTTGTCTTCTTCATCCGCCCAGGACGTGATCATGTCCTTGAGGTGGGGGATGGACATGGGGCGATGGCGACCGAAGTCTTCAAAGGTGCGGCGGTGGTAGAGGCCGTCTTGGAAGAGGTCGATGACCTCCTTGTTGGTGACGTCGACTACGGTAGCGCGCTTGTCGAAGAAGCGGCGCATGTACTTGCGGAGGGTCTCGCCTTGTTCCTGCTTGACCATGGCCAGGTCCATGCGAGTACCCGATCGACCCATGGCGCCCACGAAGTTGCTGGTGAACTGCTGCTTCAGCTGGTCCCACTTGTCGATCGAGTGCTTGTCCAGCAAGTCGAGCCATGTGAGTAGTGCTTGGTCCAGGCAGAAGGGGAAGTAGAGGCACTTGGTGTCATTGTTGCCACCAGCGTTCTCGATGGAGAGGGTGTAGCACCTGAGCCACTGGATGGGATCCTGCTTCGCATCGTACTTGGTGATCCCCAAAGGTTTGAACTTGTTGGGGAGGAGCAAGTTGCAAAGCCGAGGTGAGAAGGCGGGGAAGCCGTCGTTGTCGCCTGCGGTGGCGGACTTCTTCCGCCGCAGCTCTTCAATCTTATGGCGGGCGTCGTAGCCGCCCTGCGAGGCTTCGGAGGCATGGCTGTTCGCGTGGTCTCGACCGCCGCGACCGCCGCCGCCGCCGGCCCTCCTGTTGGCCCCATGGTTGGAGCTTTCGCCATCGCTGCCGCCGCCGCCAGGGTCACGGCTGCCGCCGTCAGGGCCGCGGTGAGGGATGATCTCACGGTTGCTGTTTCCACCCTGTGAGGGTCCGCCGGCGTTTGCGCGAGTACGGTTTGGCTAAGCCAGTAGCTCGGCTCGACTACGGTTGCGGTCGAGGTCGGCCGCCGCGACTTGTAGCTTCGTTGTCGCGGTTCCTGGCGGGGGAGGCTGGGTGACCCTGTTGTCGACCCGCATGAAGTAAGTGTCTTCAGCGAGCTTGGCGATGACTTCTCCAGCGCGTATCCCCTGAGCTTGGCGTGCGATCGCTGTGATCGACATGAGGCATTGCTCGGGGGTGGTGTGTACCCTGCTCTCGACAGCCTCGAGAGCTTCTGCGAGGTTGTGGATGGGGAGGTTGTCTCGGAGACGCCGGCGCCGTTCGTTGCGCTTTCTGTTACGCTCACGTTGAGCGTCCCTGTTGGCGTCGATCTCGTCCGTGGGTGCTTCAGCAGACAGCTCGTCTGTGGAGATGTCTTCAAGGTACTTGTCTTGTGCCGTCCCTGAAGGTCCTGGCGTGTCGCCGGCAGCCATGAAGACTTGGCAATCGGGGTTGCCAAGACTGGAGTCGGAGCTCGCCACCTCAGTTGGAGTGTACGAGTCAGCTCGTGCAAGTGGTGTTCCCTCCTGGAATGGGAGCGAGTCGAGGTAGGCGACATAGTGTGAGTCCCCACTTATCAGGTCGGCGGGCTTGCGGTCTAGCCAGTAGACAAATCTCCCGGCCGGTGTAGACGTTATAACCAGCCCGGAAGCCGGCCCTGATAAGGGTTGCTCAGTAGTGTTGTCTTCGGACTCGGGGTCCTCCGGGTCCGACTCGAAGTCGAACTCGTACGCGGAGTCCGAGTAGAAGCCAGAGAGGGGGTTGGAGTCCGAAGCGTGGCCTGGGGCGGTGTCGGAGTCCGAGTTGTACTCGGGTACGGGCTCCTTGTCGGCCCGGCGTGTGGAGGGAGCCTCCGTGCGGGCCCTGCAGAGGTTGCGGGGGCCACGCGTGGAGCGCTCGCGGGGTGGGGGGACCACATGCGATGGTTGAGCAGCCGGCTCGCATATGGTAGCCCAAGGGGATGTCGAGTTCGAGTTGGAAGCGGATCCGAGCTCGAAGTCTGCGTGTTGGTCGAAAAGCGAAATTTCGCCGAACTTGCCGGCGAGTTCGCCCGTGACTACTTCGGGAAGCGTCACGAAGCCGGTCTCCGGGTTGGGCGGCACGGTGAGGCGGCGTTGGAAGGACCCAGCGCCGTCAGCAGTGCAGACCCAGGCACCAAAGACAAAGGTGTCGCCGCGGTTGAAGGCGGCAGTCGGCTTGATGTGGACAGAAGCCGTCGAGTTCGCCATGTGATCTCGGGCGAGATCCCCTACCTGGCGCACCAGCTGTCGGTGTTTTAGACCGGCAACCTACTAAGGGGAGTACCCGAAGTAGATGAATGTGGCCTCGCCGAGATCGGTAACTCGAAGGAAGAGACACGTGGCACACAATTTAGACAGGTTCGGGCCGTGAGGTGCGTAATACCCTACGTCTTGTATGCTGCGTAGCTCTGGATTGATTGGGTATGATTACAAGATGATGCAATCTTACACCGTGAGATGAGATGATGAGAGAGGGGTCCCCGCCTCGCCTTATATAGTCTGGGAGGCAGGGTTACAAGTCGAAATAGGGAGAGAGTACTAGTCGAGTACGTCTAGGAATCTTCTATACAGTGCGGGACATGTACAACTTCCTAACCGAGTACTTCTCCTCTGTAGTCCTTGTGCTCCACGCCATCAGGTACTGTGCAGCGCAAGTCAGGTAGTCCCAGGGGCCCACCGAGTAGTCGGTCCTGGTACCCACCGAAGTAGTGGGCCCAGGGAGGTCCATACGACAAATACCCCACCATAGAAAAATAACTCACCCAACCCCCTGCTAGAGCGAGTCCATACCCCGCAGTACCGCCGATCCCTTGTCCTTATCAGGTAAGATCACCCCAAGCTAAAGTTTCTAATTAATTGGCCAAGACCAATGCCCGTTTAGTTCTTGTTGTTGTACTGTTTTCCTGGGTGGTTCTCCATGTTCCGATTAATGCACAGTGATCTTGTATTAAAATTATCATAAAGGAACATAGAGCATAAAGAGTAACCATGTTGATTAACACCAACCCAGTTGATCAAACTAAGCAATATCTACCATCAGTATTAATTAAGCAACTAGTTTATACAAGGCAATGGTAAAAAGAATACTAGTCATCCTTAGTAGAAACCCATCAAAATGAATGCAAGGTATATGCAATAGTGATTAATAAAGTTATTAGGACAAAATAACAAGGACACACTTGCCTTTAACCAGAGTAGTGATGTTGCTCAGAATGTCTACAACTTCAAGCTCTTCAAAGCTCTCGAACCACGTTCGTTCTATGTTGACGGTCGATTTTGGTACACCTAGCTATAAGTTTACCGTCAACATTTTCACGTATTTGATATTCTAACCAATGGTACTAACCCCCCAGAGGTATCAAGTTCACTCTCGCATGTCGATTTTGGAGTTTGTTGTTTACGTAGGAAACTAGCGCTTAAAGGGAGACTTTCGGGATAAGTTCATCAAGCACTTCAAGAGACGATCATGAAGCCCGACACAAGTCAAGACACATCGTGAACATGACTCCAAAGGGTCCGGGGACCGAAGCATGAAGCCGTGAAACTCCAGGGACCTAGACAGAAGATGCTGAAGCTTGCGCGACAAGGATCTCTGTCCAAACCGTGGAGAAGACGACATCAAGGGCCCACATGCATAAGGGAGCAAGTCAACAATTGACCGAGAAGCATCGGGGAGAGAGACGGGGCCGAACCGGGCCAAAATGGGCCTGGGCCGGCCGGCCCAGCCTGATCTGAGCCTTGTTCGTGTCCCCCTTTTGCCCTAGGTGCTTGTCTATTTATTGCCTCTGCCTCCGCCGGCTTCCACATCCATCCATTCATCAGAGAGACGCCGAGACGAAGGAGAAGCACCAGGAGGAAGCCGACGGCCGCCGCGAGTCCTCGAGTTGCCTAGGGGATGGCTTAGGCCATGCCCTAGCCGCCATGGTTAGCCCTGCGTGGTGAAGCCATGGTGGAGTTCCGGAGCTGCAACTTGAATTCGTCAAGTCGTTTGTACCTTCAACATTCGGTGATGTAATCATATCTTGTTATACTTTGATCTACTACGAGTTATACTTATTCATATGTGTACCTACCATATGCCTTTAGTAGGACTAGATCGAATCATGGTGATTAGTCTTGTCTTGCGGACACATCGTAGTAGTGCACGGACCAAGGTTGTTGCTCGGTGATGATTATCCTCGCGTAGTGACAGTACGAGAGGGGAGAAAGCGGCGAGTGAACGTGCATCGAACCACTCCATATCGGGTTACTCCATACCGAGTGTAATCCTTATCATAGTATAGGTTTAGATTGGTTTATCATATTGGCCGGAACGGCAACAAGAAGACGATAGGCTAGGTTTACCTTTGGTTTGCTTACCCTTATGGCTAGGTGGATGTGATCCATACATCCCTTCGTGTTTGTATGTTACCTTTATGCAATCAATGCTTCACATAGGGTTAGACCGGTAGGTTAGATAGAGAACCTTAGTGGTTTGCTTCCGATCCTTGGATTGATAAATCTAGGGAGGACCCTCCTTGGTGAAAAAGGCACCAAGTCACCTGTAGGCTTGCGGTGAACTTGAGCACGGTTTTACACCGTCAACAAGCCCCTTTTTCTGGCGCCGTTGCCGGGGATCGGCAACTCGAACCCTAGGGCGATCTATCTTTCTTTTAACTAACCCTAATTTTTATCATTGCATATACGCTTGATTTCTTGTTTGTGTCCTTAAAAGTAGGTGGAAAACGAGACACAAAGCGATCGAGAAAAGTTTGCAATATTCGAAGCAAACGAAGATGAACAAGGTATGCCTATGTGTCGATTAAGTTTTTAGACTAATGTCTTTTGGAGGATGTTTGTCCAAGCTATAGGTTTCAGAAACGACCATGTCAAGCACGATGAAGCCAAAGGATGCATGACATGGTGCCCTAAAAGACTTCAAGATGAAGACCACACGTACATCTCCGGATCGATGGACGAAAGGATAATGATGTCATCGCGATGTTTGCATGAGCCTCAGCAGAAAACAATTAGATATATTTGGATTTTCTGAAGCTGCATGAAGTCTACGCTCCAAAGAATCAAGCGGCAAGGCAATCGGAGGTTACTACAAGCGGATATGGCCGAATCACCGTTGCACATGCTGAAATTCTGGACAGCAAGCAGTGCTGAAGTGAAACAGCCATAGCTCCCTCGTTCGGACTCCGATTAAGGCGAATGTGTACCCGTTGGAAAGGTAATTTTATAAATATTTCAATGGAACTATATTTTGGTATATGTTCTGTTCTGGATGCAGGGATAAATCCACGAAGAAGAGGCAGCAACAAGGTGATGACGACAAGATAGAAGAGATGGACACAATGATAATAAATAGAAGATGGGGCAACGGTTCCACAACACATACATGATGAAATTCAGAAGCTAAGGACTAAAACAAACCCTCTGGATCAGGGATGAATGAATACACAAGAGGCACCACTCAACACATGATGATGTTGGAAGCGAACCACGACGGATTTCTTAAAGGCAACATCAAACTGCATGGCTACTTTGGATTCTCGCACAAGTAACCATGGCTTCACGACAATAAAAAGGTACGTGAGAAAGTCGAGCTCTATGACTTTAAATGAAGCGCTTTGCGGGAGGCAACCCGATCTTTTTATATATCTATATAAACTATGACAAGTCTACATTGTGTTCTTTATTTGAAAACTTCAAGTAACATCGTACCATTGCTCTAATAAATGTCACAACCACATGTTGTATGCTTTAGTATATATATATACATTGAGTGAGTACTTTGCTACTTGAATTTTGGGAAACTTGTAGACCCCTTTTTTGTGTGTGCTTATTAGTGTTTAGAGTCTTTTTATTTGTGTCTTTAGAGAGAAATATGAAGCATGGTCCCTTTTGATTCTAAACTTGTGGCTAGTTAACTTAGGCTAACTTTTGCTTTTGGTTTAGATCACCACCATATCATGTCATATCATTTTGTTCATTCATAATCATGTTTCACTTCATTCCACTTTGTTCTGCACCTTTGCATTATGTTGCATGTTGCATCTCATCTTTTATAACCCTTAAAAAATCTTATCTTTACCTAAACCTTCCTATCAAACCACACCTAGAACCTAGGCCAACAAAGGGAGGGATCGACTTATGTCGAGTCGACAAAGTATATCTCTATCCCTTTCTAATTCAAGTTTTGACTAGCCTCATCCTAAACCATTAGAAAAAACCCCTCATACCTTTAGTAATCCTAAAACCATAGGTTTGCTTTTCATCCAAAAATCTAACCCTTGTTTCTTTTTCTTCTTTTTCAAAAGCACCTTAGATAGAATTTCTTCACCCGACTTATCTTTTCAAAATTCTTGTCTTAAGCCAAAAATATAGGATACCCATAAGCCTTACCTTAAAACCTTGTTAGCATGTTTGATTAGGTCTTTTGATAAAATGTGTTGACAACTCTACCTCTCATAAAGTGACTTGCTTGTCATTATTGAACAACATCGAAAGCCTTTTCAAGCATTGCTAGCCCTTTTTACTAACCCCTTTTTGCATTTGCATTTTGCATCAACCCCTTTGTTCTATTGTGCATAGGTTAGCTTGGCTTCTTCGGGAAACTTTTTGATGAATGCTTTATTTCCATAATGGTGCTTCGCGTGCGAGGCATTTTCGTTTGCAATCTTGTGTAAACGTGGTGTTTAGACATGATTGCGTACAATCATCATTTGAGTTTTTAAAGCCTTGTTAATTTATATTGCATAGGTTGGTTTATAAGCTTTGCAATGCGCTTTAACTTTCTTGCGGCATAAAGAGTTATTAAACTTGAAATGAACATGGTGTTTTGACCTTGGTTAAATCTTTATGGTTATATAGAAATAAAGCAATCTAGTTATAAACATGGTGTTTAGAACTTGGTCCAAACATTGTAATTGTTTATATCCCTTCCTTTCATTTGCATTTTCACCTACACGCACGTACACCCATTAGATTCTTCTTTTCTTCTTGCTAGGTAAGCTTTGCCACAAGTTAAGGTCTTAGGGATGCATTTGGTTTGTTGTCAATTGTTTCTACTCCCGACCATCACCCCGGGGGTAGAATGTGGATTAGATTTGTTTTGTAGGCATGGAAAAGTGTTCCCATGAGTTCTTGACCAATTGCAATCAAGATCGCTAGTCATCTACAAGGCTTGAGAGGGAAGTTGCTGTTTCCATCAAGATTTGAGCACATGTTCAGAGATGTACAATGGAAGGAAATTTAATTTTCAGAATCTCCTCCAAACCTTGTTTCCAACGCATCAAGAATCATCAATTTTGAAGACCCGTACAATGAGATATGGCAAAACCATTGAGCGCTGCGCAGTCTGAAATCAGCCTTGGACAGATTGCATCGCCGGAGTAAAATTGGCACAACTCTCTTGTTCGGAACCCGTTTCATGCATATGATGGCTCGTTGGATAGATAATTTCATAAACTTCAACATGGAGGGGTGTTTCAGTACATTTTATGTTCTGGAGGAAAAATAAAAACTGTGGAAGATGAGGCAGCAACAAAGGACGGCATTGAAGTCGGTGATGACGATATGACGAAGGATTGGAACCATGGCTTGATGATGACAAGAAAAAGTTGAGAGAAAAATGAGCAACAAAGGCAAGGAAGTGAAGACGATTCTCAAACGCATGGCGAATTACAAGCAACTCAAGTTCTTCCACACTTAGCAACACGTAAGCATGGGGGAATTTGAAGGATGAAAGGAAAAGGCCACGTGGAGTACAAGGATCACCTTCACCACAAGATGTTCATCATTCTTTTTCTATGCTAAGCACAATGCTTAAGCATGGGAGTGGTATCGCTGCACTTCATTACGAGCATCGAAAAGGACGGTAACTCGCCTTAACTTTATCTTTGTTCATCGCCTTTTAAATGCTTGCACATATATGCTTTCAACCATAGACAACCTTTGTATTTATCTCTCTATCAATAACATGGCTACTAGGAGGACAACCTAAGTTAGTAAGTTTTTACTTTTCAAAAAATAAATCACCGTCTCTTTTGAGCTTACCACGATGATATTATTTGTATATCTTGATTATGGAAAATGATGAAAGTTGCCGCCTTGTTTTACTTGCATGATGTTTTATATAACATGACTATTTGCTCTCTATTAAATAGAACTTAAACTGATTAAATACCGACTCTTTCATTTGTGGAGGTTAAATGATTAATCTTTAGACCCACATACTTTTTTTGCTCTTTGATTTAAGTTTACCGATGACCTATGCCTTGTACTTGTTTTATTTAAAATTATTATGCTATCTACATTTGTGAATCTCTTGCAAGTCTCTACCTACCAAAGCCTTTACACATACAAGTACTTTAATGATATAACCATATCTTGATGAGTTGGATTAGGATTGATTTCTGTGGCACAAGACTAAGAAGTTGGTCATTCCTTTGCGTATCTTTTTCATTCTAGCCATTCTTGTCCACGCATTGTGAGTTTCTACATTGGAAATTTCACAAACTTCGCTGGGCATCCACCCTAAACCCAAAACATCTTTTTGTGATTACCTCCTTGACCACAACCCAAATTGAGTATGGATGATCTTTCAATGAACTTTCTGAAGATTTTCTGGCAAGATTTCAAGACATATAACATATGGAGGGACTCATCAGTGATTATGCGAGTTTCGACATGGAGGACGCCCTTGAAGATTTCACCACAAGCAGCGTAAAAGCTCCGAAGAACTTTGAACCCAACCATGCGATGCTGAACATGCACCATACCACACTACCGAGGTGTGGCTGCATAGGGACGCTACAAGGCCTTTACAAAGGTTCCCAGCAAGTTCTGACCCACAAGGTCCAGATCAGTTAGCAAGGTATAAAGTCCCCTAGCAGGTCAATACCCCACCATAGAAAAATAACTCACCCAACCCCCTGCTAGAGCGAGTCCATACCCCGCAGTACCGCCGATCCCTTGTCCTTATCAGGTAAGATCACCCCAAGCTAAAGTTCCTAATTAATTGGCCAAGACCAGTGCCCGTTTAGTTCTTGTGGTTGTACTGTTTTTCTGGGTGGTTCTCCATGTTCCGATTAATGCACAGTGATCATGTATTAAAATTATCATAAAGGAACATAGAGCATAAAGAGTAACCATGTTGATTAACACCAACCCAGTTGAGCAAACTAAGCAATATCTACCACCAGTATTAATTAAGCAACTAGTTTATACAAGGCAATGGTAAAAAGAATACTAGTCATCCTTAGTAGGAACCCATCAAAATTAATGCAAGGCATATGCAATAGTGATTAATAAAGTTATTAGGACAAAATAACAAGGACACACTTGCCTTTAACCAGAGTAGTGATGTTGCTCAAAATGTCTACAACTTCAAGCTCTTCAAAGCTCTAGAACCACGTTCGTTCTATGTTGACGGTCGATTTTGGTACACCTAGCTATAAGTTTACCGTCAACATTTGCACGTATTTGATATTCTAACCAATGGTACTAACCCCCCGGAGGTATCAAGTTCACTCTCGCATGTCAATTTTGGAGTTTGTTGTTTACGTAGGAAACTAGCGCTTAAAGGGAGACTTTCGGGATAAGTTCATCAAGCACTTCAAGAGACGATCATGAAGCCCGACACAAGTCAAGACACATCATGAACATGACTCCAAAGGGTCCAGGGACCGAAGCATGAAGCCGTGAAACTCCAGGGACCTGGACAGAAGATGCTGAAGCTTGCACGACAAGGAGCTCTGTCCAAACCGTGGAGAAGACGACATCAAGGGCCCACATGCATAAGGGAGCAAGTCAACAATTGACCGAGAAGCATCGGGGAGCGAGACGGGGCCGAACCGGGCCAAAATGGGCCTGGGCTGGCCGGCCCAGCCTGATCCGAGCCCGGTTCGTGTCCCCCTTTTGCCCTAGGTGCTTGTCTATTTATTGCCTATGCCTCCGCCGGCCGCCACATCCATCCATTCATCAGAGAGACGTCGAGACGACGGAGAAGCACCGGGAGGAAGCCGACGGCCGCCGCGAGTCCTTGAGTTGCCTAGGGGATGGCTTAGGCCATGCCCTAGCCGCCATGGTTAGCCCTGCGTGGTGAAGCCATGGTGGAGTTCCGGAGCCGCGACTTGAATTCGTCAAGTCGTTTGTACCTTCAACATTCGGTGATGTAATCATATCTTGTTATACTTTGATCTACTACGAGTTATACTTATTCATATGTGTACCTACCATATGCCTTTAGTAGGACTAGATCGAATCATGGTGATTAGTCTTGTCTTGCGGACACACCGTAGTAGTGCACGGACCAAGGTTGTTGCTCGGTGATGATTATCCTCGTGTAGTGACAGTACGAGAGGGGAGAAAGCGGCGAGTGAACGTGCATCGGACCACTCCATATCGGGTTACTCCGTATCGAGTGTAATCCTTATCATAGTATAGGTTTAGATTGGTTTATCATATTGGCCGGAACGGCAACAAGAAGACGATAGGCTAGGTTTACCTTTGGTTTGCTTACCCTTATGGCTAGGTGGATGTGATCCATACATCCCTTCGTGTTTGTATGTTACCTTTATGCAATCAATGCTTCACATAGGGTTAGACCGGTAGGTTAGATAAAGAACCTTAGTGGTTTGGTTCCGATCCTTGGATTGACAAATCTAGGGAGGACCCTCCTTGGTGAAAAAGGCACCAAGTCACCTGTAGGCTTGCGGTGAACTTGAGCACGGTTTTACACCATCAACATTCTACTCTCCTCAATCATCAGCACAAGCATACGAAGCAAACAAAAAACACACGGAGAACAATACACCAATCACAAAGAAGCTTTAAAAGAATGCACTATAGGATAGACTCGATTATAGGGTTACGCAAGCTCAAGAAACGCTGAAAATGGAACTAAGCTCGAATCTATCGTGAGATCATTAATAAACAACAAGAGACTACGTGCTTGTTCATATTTTAATGAGAAATCATGTGGAAGAATATTTCAGAGAAATACTCTATGTTACCATTAAACCAGTTGCATTTAATTAAAGAAATCACGATAAACCTAATCATATTTTATTTATAACATTCGAGTAGAAGTTATGTCAAATTAACAATTACTTTAGAAAGATAAAGCAAGTATAAGATATCTAGGTGAGTAACTTTATGTCATGTGTTCAACTAACATATTTAATATTGAAAAGCATTTATGATGTCATTAGGCATATTAACTTTATTATGAAAACCGATGTTTAACTATAACATCTTTTATTTAGAAAAACTAGCTATGAATAGGGATTAACCAATTACATCATGATTAAAGAAAATTGGAGTAGAACCTAATCACTTTTTATTTATAAAAGCAATGGAATAAGAATTAGTCAAGATTAGCATGCAACTTTGATGTAAAAAGAAGTAACAGGTGATACACATGCTAACGCACAGGTTAAGGTGAAACGAACGAGAATGGTAGAAGCGAACTATAACACACACACACAAATCTTTAGGCTAAGGTTCAGCAGAACTAGTCTACAAAGAGAACTCGGATGAACAACAGACACACTAACCAAGGATGATCTGATCTGACAGGAGAAACAGATAACATGATAAACTCTAAAGAAAGTTAGCTATGATATTTTAGGTACAAGAACACAGCTGATTCAAAAAGAGACAACCTAACTGAGATAGGATGGACATGTGATCGAGATTATAAGAGAAACATGAAATAATCATGATAGGATTACTTGATAAAGAAATGCAGGACAGAAACTCTAAGATATCTACTTGGATCACCAAAGCACACAAACCGTGCTTAGAAGGGCAAAGCTCAGCTAGATTTAGGAAACAACTTGATCTGAACTAAAACTAGATTTAGAAAGATCTAAAGCCTACACAAGGCTAGAAACCAAAATAGAACATCTAACGAACGATTTGCATAAATAAGAGAACAAGGCTATGAGGTAGATTTATTTTAATTAACAAAATATATGTAAGGATATTTCAGAGATAAAATACCCTATGTAATATTATATTTTATTTGCAAAACCGAAGTGAAGGACTAGTCAAATTTTATTTACAAAAGATTCGTATATAGTTTATACCAATTAAACATTTAACTCTAGAAAAACTAAACTATACGAACAATCTAAATGAAACTTTGTAATTTGAGTAGACCATATTATTATCAAAAATATTATGACATTGGCATTAATAAAATTAACATTTATTTATAAAGCCGGAGTAAAAGCCTAATCAACTTTTAATTATAAAAGTTAATTATTCATTAAACAATTAATATTTGACTTATGGAAAACCGGGTAAAAGATCTAATTAGATTTTATTTACAAAAGCATGTGAGAGAAACATTAAGCAAATTTCATTATGAAAAACGGTGTTTAGATCTATGTTACTTTTATTTATAAAAGCATATTTAACCAGACATTAATCAAAGTTAATATTAAATTTATTTTCAGAAAACAAACATGATGAAAACTCAGTTCTAGCGCGTACTTTGCATTATTATGGACCTAACGCAATTTGAACGGATTAAAACGGAGCAAAAACAAGAAAGATATGGACTTTTAAAGATCCAGGGACCTAGATGTGAAGATTGGAAACTTCCAGGGTTGAACTGCGAAAAGACAGGGGCATATACATAATTGTGTATACAAACCCGAGGGTCATCATGCAAGAGGTCCAGGAAGGATTTATGTGTGAAAGGGGAATCTTTTTAGGGGGTTTTAAGGAAGATTGCCAAGACTCAAGTTTGGATCTAGAAATAACAGGAACCCTAAGGGTCTAAACACAAAACAGCCAAGACCTTCTTCAAGCTTTGGACAGATGCGCATGGCGGCGCAGGTGGCTTCCTTCGCCGGCGATTCGAGCACCCAGGAGCTCGATTGAGTGGGGGGAAAAGGAAAGGAGGTCTAGGGGACTTCAAGGAAGGACTTACCGACGGCAATAACGAGGAGGGTGTCGGGCATAGGCCCCGGGTACTGATGCAAGGAAGGAGGAAGAGTAGAAGACAGACTCCTACTAGAATTCCCCTGTACTCGTACTAGGACTCGCTCTATGTAATCCTACTAGGACTCCTGCCTTGTAACCGACTAGGAACCCGCCCCCTGGACTATATAAAGGAGAGCCAGGTACCTAGGAGGACATCCACAATCCCTCCGGGGATCAACATCCAAGCGCAGGGCGCAATACTCCAAACAGGACGTAGGGTAGCTACTCCGGCTACCCGAACCTGTATAAATCTCGTGTCTTGTGTCCTCGCGCTTACCTTCGGGTTCCAGATCATGGCGATCCCCACCTTCTACCTTGCTGCGGGTACCTCCCATGGAGGTCGACAGGTTTAAACACCGACAGCTGGCGCCCACCGTGGGGCCATCGTCACGATCATCAGGCGAATTCGAAGGACCAACTATCAAGATCAATCTACTCGACGTGGTGTGCCTGCTGTTCAAGATTAATCAACCGATCCGCACGAACCTGCAGTCGAGTTGAAGCACGCACTCCAGCATCGAGTTCAGAGCAATTAAACAACGTCTCGTTGAGATAGCAGCGCGTCGTCTCGGCGGAACTTGGACACCAATCCACAACGGATTTTCAACATCGATTCCGAGTCTGGGTCTCTGGGAATCTATTTTCTGGGACGTAGGTTGCGCAGTGCCAAAGTCCGAAGCAAGTTCCATCTTCTCTAGTGTGTTGACCAATCAAACGTTGATGTGCGGCGCCAAAATAATCAAGCCTTGTCTCCGTGTGAAAAGCAATCAGGTTTTGAGGCGCCTAAATAATCAAGCCTTGTCTCCGTGTGAAAAGCAATCAGGTTTTGACTTCATGTGAAAAGCAAATATAGTTTGCCCAATTGTGCTACACGCACTCACAAAGCTCCCACAAGGATCCAAAATCAACTACCAAGGCAATTCAAGATCATCACTTGGTGCACACAGAACATGCACACAAGATGTACGCGAGACCTAGCGCATCGACATCTGGCTGCATCAACACGAGTACGACTACATCGTCTCCCGGTAGCACAGGCTCTACCTCCACACCGTCGTGCGCCGCGACTACTTGTGATCCAGCCGCATGGGTTCTACCTCAGCACTGCCGTGCGCCGCGACTACTCATCACCCGGCCGCACAGGCTCTACGTCAACCTCGCCGTGCGCCGCGAGTACTCGTTTTCCTGCCGCAGCGGCTCTACATCGACTACGCCGTACGCCGCCACGACGTCGTCTTCTGGGCGTACGACTACCTCGACTACTTACCTCGACTAGTCTCAACCAAAAAACTAGTCGAGGACGGCTCCCGCGACATCAACAACTAGTCGGATCCACCTCCAACTAGTCGACTTCAGCTCCAACCGTCGCGGCTCCATCACCAACCGCCTCGACTTCGTCGACACTCGTCCACGAATCAAGCTAAGTCACTTATTTCAATAATTATTTTTTCTTCGGCTTGTTTTCCACATACAGGAACCAACACCGAAGACTACTTCGTGTACGCCTCTCAACAGCTACCTGCCAGCAGAGCTACACCGTGCCAGCTATTCCTTGGGGACCGTTGACTGATTGTCACAGGCTTGGTACACCAAATTAGGAGGCTCTTGCCACGACGTTTCATGTACTGAGTGCTAGAGGCGCACAACGGCTGCACCCTGAGGAGGCACTGCGCAATCGCGCTCTCTCTTGTCGCCATGTCGACTACTTTCGTCTACCTCTTAATGGTCTCGCTCTAGTAGCACACGCCTTGATCCGCGCAATGCCTCGGCTCTCCTGTCATGCCTCCGCGCCCCCAGCGGCTATGGCTAAACAGGCTCCTCAGAGACCGGGCGCTTAAACCAGCTCTCCTGTCATGCCTCCATGCCCCCAGCGGCTATGGCTAAACAGCGATCACAGAGACTAGGCGCTAAACCGCATCAGGCTAACTACTCGACGCCTAACGACCGAAACAAGAGCATGACACATGACATTTACATCTATATTCATATTTGTATTTGTCATTTGTAGATTCAATTTCTACAAAAATGCTACATAATGTACGCATCTCTACTTTCAGGTCAAGCTTCGGCGACGACTTCCAGTACGCTCCGCGTACCTCCACCGGCGCGGCTAGTTCCCAAACTTGGGGGCTACTCACCAAATCACTACTCGATAACAACTCGAGTAGTCTCTGCTAGCTCTCTAGCTCGGGGGCTCAGCACCAACAACTACTCGCGTGGCTCCTACGGCTCTCCTGGCGACGAGCTCGGGGGCTGAACGCTACAAGTGTACTCAAATGATGACTTCCGCAAACATTGAAGACCCTCGGACTGATTCTTCAATCGTTCCAAGGCTCGGGGGCTACTAGGCTACACTCATCAGTTGATTTTTTCAAGACGGAAGCAGAATCAAGATTGACCCTCAGCCAGAGTCTACAACTCAACCTAAGGCTCGGGGGCTACTCCATATGGACTGCGATTTTGCAATCACACTTCCATATAATCTCGACTTCAAGACAAATGAGCTGGACCACCTTCCAGCCTCGCAGCAGTTCAAGTACTATTGAAGACTTCTCCAAGCAGTACTCGAGGACGCTCAAGAACTACTTGAAGAGGCTTCAAAACTACTCGAACTACTACTTTCGACTCCAATGTGCTCGGGGGCTTGTCGGGCATAGGCCCCGGGTACTGATGCAAGGAAGGAGGAAGAGTAGAAGACAGACTCCTACTAGAATTCCCCTGTACTCCTATTAGGACTCGCTCTATGTAATCCTACTAGGACTCCTGCCTTGTAACCGACTAGGAACCCGCCCCCTGGACTATATAAAGGAGGGCCGGGTACCTAGGAGGACATCCACAATCCCTCCGGGGATCAACATCCAAGCGCAGGGCGCAATACTCCAAACAGGACGTAGGGTAGCTACTCCGGCTACCCGAACCTGTATAAATCTCGTGTCTTGTGTCCTCGCGCGTAGCTTCGGGTTCCAGATCATGGCAATCCCCACCTTCTACCTTGCTGCGGGTACCTCCCATGGAGGTCGACAGGTTTAAACACCGACAGAGGGGCGGCCGGAATCGGAGAGGAGCGGCCGGCGGCGCGGGTACAGAGGCGGCCGACTCGTCCAAAGCGGCGACGGCGCACAAGTGGCTTCCGGCGACAGGGAGGGGCGGCGAACGTCCGGCTCGGCGTCGCGAGCTTCACGGCGTCCTCGGTTGGTTCCGGCGGACATCCGCGGCGGCGGACCGAGGCGGCGGGGGACCGGTAGTGTCCGACGGCGGCACGGGCGAGCAAGGCGGCGGGACGCGAGGGCGGCGGTGGCTAGGCGGGGGCTAGGGCTCGGGTGCGGCTTATAAGGGGACGCGGCACGGGAGTCCGGGACGGGCGCGACGCGGACGCCGAGGCGTATGGGCGTCGGTCTCCGGAGGAGTCCCGGCGGCGCACGGAGCTGCTCGGCCCAGATGGGCTCTGTGGCGGGCTTGTGGCCGGGCCGGCGGGTTGGAGCGAACGGGTTGAAGCGGGCCGAGTCGGCTGGGTTGCTGGGCTGTGGCCTGAGAACTTGAGGGAGCTTGAGCAAACTAAGGGAAGAACCTTAGGGAGGTCCGCCAGACTTCCAGAAGTTGGGCTGAAAGTTTGACTGGGCCGAAAAGGGTGGAACAGAAAAAGGAAAAGAATTTCTTTTTATTTTTATAATATATTTTCGGGAAGAGAATAATATAGAAATAGCTAGATAATTCATAAAAGCCACGAAAAAATATTCTAAAAATTCCAAAAATTCTAGGAAAATTCCAAGAGATAGATTGGAACATGAACAATCCAAATAAAGTATTTGGTGCTCAGGTAAAAGGATTTTAGAGCTTTCTAATAAATAGAAATAGCTCAAGGAAAATGAGAATAAGTTCCAGAAAAATTCGGATAATTCTCGGAAGAGTTTGGACAGCACCTAAACGCATTTTTGAAACCTTTTGCACTCAAGAAGCACCAAGATGCATCAACATGAATGCAACACTCAAACCTTTTTATTTGATTTAGAAAATCAAACAAGGATTTTTCCTATACTATATTCCCTGTAAAGAAAATAAATGTTGGAAAAAATTTAAAATTATGATAAAATCGTTATTTAATTATTCTTTTCTATTCACATCCTGAAATTGGAAATTTCAGGGTGTGACAGCCAGCGACCTGCCGGACCCCTCCACGAGTGGAGCTTACCGGCCATGCCAGAGTTGTGACATTTCGATTGCATTAAGTGTATGACATGTAGGGCCCAGTGGGCAGTTTGACTCGGCAAGCATATAAGCTGCCTTTCCCTATAATGAACGCTATGATGAAATTGAAATAGAAAAACGGAAGAGGAATCCTTCCTCGTTCCTCCTTCTCTGCCGAATTCCGATCCTCTAGTCTAGCTCACGTTGTCGGCATCTCGTCGGCGGCCACGGGTGGTGACAAGTGGTATCAGATTCGGGTTATCTTCCTCGGCGCGCTTCCTTCACGGCGGCGGCACCGGCGACCAACTGAGCAGCGAATTCGAGCAGGTCAGGGTTGTCCAGCAGTGTCTGGGCGTAAAATTCCGAAAACCTTGCCGAATTTGATTGTGGTGGCGAGGGCGGGAGGCTAGAATCAGCTCAGGTTGCGCAGCGTCGTCTGCGTGTAAAATTCCTTGGCGGCCGCTGATCTCAGGCAGCGGCGATTAGTTCCTGGCGTGCGAACTGGCGAGGGTCTAATCCTGAGCTGTCTCACCGGAACGGGAGGCGATTGGTGGGAGATTTCCTGGGATTGATTCATAGTGAATCCAGTGGCGTGTGGAGACTAGACGGAATCTCTTCGGCGGCGCATCCCCTACACGTTCAGGTTCGAGTCGTTGGTTGATTACAGTATTCCGTCGATCTGGATCTGGGAAACGAGTTCGGTAGCGTGTACTTGATTTTGCTTGCACATCACGGTAGAATCGTCCTCGTAATTCCTGCTCAACTCGGATCGATTTGCGAGTAGTCGCCATGGCTCCACCGAAACCTTCTGCATAGACGAAGTTCGTGCTCGACGCTATGGCCAAGCAGACAGAGGCTGAGAATGGGAAGTTGGATCAAATCCTTAAGAGTTTGGATTTGTTGTTTGAGAGGGTCACAGATGTGGGACTGCAACAGCAGGCCATGAAGCAACAATTAGAACATACAACCCACACTGTCAATGAGCACTCTGCAACTCAACAGCACTTGGCTCAGCATTTTACAGAGACAGGACGCGTTGTGGCGTAAATTACACTGAATCAGGTGCACTCTGCGTTGACAGAGGATGATGAGAGTGACTCCAGTTCAGCTAATTCAATGGATTTGAAGCATTTTCACAAGGAGACAAAGAGCAAGAGTAAATCCAAAGAGAGTGACTCACAGTACCATCATCTACCCAATCAGCATATCCCCAAGGTGTTCTATCCAAAGTTTAATGGAGACAATCCTGTTATATGGAAAGATAAATGTGTGGATTATTTTTTGTTAGTGGATTTGGATCAGAAACATTGGGTCAGGATGGCTGCAGTGCATTTTGAGGGTCCAGCTGCTCAATGGTTGCAAATTTACAGAAGGAAGGTCAAGAATCCTACATGGATTCAGTTTGTCAGAGCAGTGGAGGACAAGTTTGACAAGGATGACTATAGGAAGGCACACACTGACCTGTTAGAGCTCAAACAGACAGGAACAGTGGAGGACTATTTCAGAGAGTTCCAAGATTTGTAGTTCCAAGTGAGTATGCATAATGATGGACATGGGGATTTGTTCTTTGCATCTCAGTTTGTGAATGGGCTGAAGGAAGATATCAGATACACTGTAGAATCACAAGTACCTGAAGATGTGGATAGGGCAGTGCTATTGGCTAAAATTCAGCAAAGGATTGTGGATAGTGTCGGTGTTTTAGACCAGCAAACCTACCAAGGGGGTACCCGAGGTAGTAGATTGTGTGGTGAGGATCGTGATCGGGAGACTGAGAACTCGAAGGTATGCGTAAGGACACGGGACACAAGATTTATACAGGTTCGGATCGCCAAGGTGGCGAACCCTACGTCCTGTTTTGGGATCAAGTATGGCGCCCTGCGCTTGGTGTTGGTTGAGATCGGGTGCCCGTCTAGGTACCCAGCCCTCCTTTATATAGTCCAGGGGGCAGGTTCCTAGTCGGTTACAAGGCAGGAGTCCTAATAGGATTACACGGTACAAGTCCTAGTAGGATTACAGGGGAATTCTACTAGGAGTCCGTCTTCATCCTTCCTTGCATGGGTACCCGGGAGTATGCTCGACAAGCCCCCGAGCACATTGTAGTCGAGTGTAGTAGTTCGAGTAGTCTTGAAGCCTCTGCGAGTAGTTCTTGAGCGTCCTCGAGTGCTGCTTGGAGAAGTCTTCAATAGTACTTGAACTGCCACGAGGCTGGAAGGTGGTCCAGCTCATCAGTCTTGAAGTCGAGATTATATGAAGTGCGGTTGCAAAATCGCACTCCATATGGAGTAGCCCCCGAGCCTTAGGTTGAGTTGCAGACTCTAGCTAAGGGTCAATCTTGATTCCGAATCTTCCGTCTTGAAAAATTTGAATGATGGGTGTTGCATAGCAGCCCCCGAGCCTTGAAATGATTAGGTAATCAATCCAAGGGTCTTCAGTGTTTGCGAAAGCCATCATCTGAGTACTCTTGCAGTGTGTAGCCCTCGAGATAAGAGAGCCGTATGAGCCACATCGAGTAATTGTTGGTGCGGAGCCCCCGAGCTTGAGAGCGAGCGAAGCCTGCTGAAGTTATCCTCAAGTAGTAATTTGAGTGCAGCCCCCGAGCTGGAGAGATTCCGAATAGTAGTTTGGCGTCGAGCCGTGGAGCTTGAGAAGTAGTTGTGCCGTCAGAGCGGACTTTATATGCGACCAAAGTCAACTTTAGATGCCGGCAGAGCGGACTTTAGAATGCAACTTAAAAACCGAAGTTGACTTTGTGCCGCGCGGAGCGAACTTTGAGATGCGACTTGAAAACCGAAGTCGACTTTAGTTGCCGCGCGAAGCGGAATTGCATATGCGACTTTGGAAGTCGACTTTAGATTGCCGTGTGAAACGGACTTTAGATGCGACTATAGTAGTCGACTTTGCGCCACACGGGGTGGATTTAAGATGCAAAAAACGAAAAGCACTTTCCGGAACGCAAAAGCAAAAAAAGCAGAGAAAACGAGTAGTTTTGCCGCTGGAGCGGGCTTAAGATTGCGACCAAATTCGGCTTGTGCCACCGGAGTGGGCTTGGATGCAACCGTTAGCGTCGACTTGTGCCACCGGAGTGGGCTTGGGTACGACCGTTAGCGTCGACTTGTGCCACCGGAGTGGGCTTGGGTGCGACCGTTAGCTTCGACTTGTGCCACCGGAGTGGGCTTGGGTGCGACCGTTAGCGTCGACTTGTGCCACCGGAGTAGGCTTGAGTACCTGAGCCATGGATTTCAGACCCAATGTACGATTGCCGCCAGAGCGGGCTTGAAGGTGCGACCAAAGTCGACTTGTGTACCTGGGCCATGGATTTCAGACCCAAGGTACGGAGCGCGAGTACTTAGGGTACATGGACCCATGGTACAGAGCGTGAAGACCACGTGCAGCTAGGTTCCATCTTCGCCAGGACCCGAGGGCCACTTACAGCTAGGTTCCAGCGAAGCTTACTCACGTAGTATGCCACCGAAGCAGGCGAAGATGCGACCGGAGTCGACTTTAAGTTGCCGCACAGAGCGGACTTTAGAATGCGACTTTAGAAGTCGACTTTAGATTGCCGCACGTAGCGGACTTTAGAAGCTGCCTCCTAGGGATAGCCCCCGAGTTGATGAAGTAGACTCGTGGTGACTTGATTGATATACCCCAAGAGTAGTCAGCAGAGTGTAGCTCCCGTGAAAACCCGTCGAGAAGCGTACACAAATGAGTAGCCGGCATGTTATCCTACATGATGAGGAAAACAAGCCATGAAAGAAAAAAGTAATCATTTAAATAAATGACTTAGCTGTTGCTGCCTGGGCAGACTATTGCTGAAGCCGTGGTGGTCGACGATGGAGCCACGACGGTTGTTGCTGAAGTTGACTAGTCAGAGTTGATTCTGACCAGTTGTTGGGGGCGTGACTGCCGTTCTCAACTAGTTTCGAAAACTAGTCGAGATGAATGGTCGACGCGATGCGACCGGAAGACAATGTTGCGGCGGCGCACGGCGTACTCGAAGTAGAGCTAGTGTTGCCACGAGACAAGTAGTCTCGACGCACGGCGTGGCTGAAGCAGAGCCAGTGTGGCTACAAGAGGAAGTCGCAGCGCACAGAGTAGTCGACGACGAGCCGCGTGACGAGCCGTGCGACGTGTCGAGGCACCCGGACGCGCGGCGTAGGCGAAGTAGTCGACGACGAGCGGCGAGACGAGCCGCACGACGTGCCGAGGCACCCGGACGCACGACGTAGGCGAAGTAGTCGATGATGAGCGGTGCAACGAGCCGCGTGACGAGCCGCGTGACGTGCCGAGGCACCTGGATGCGCGACGTAGTCGAAGTAGTCGGCGACGAGCGGCGCGACAAGCCGCGCGATGTGCCGAGGCACCTGGACGCGCAGCGTAGTCGAAGTAGTTGACGACGAGCCACACGACGTGCCGAGGCACCCGGACGCGCGGCATAGTCGAAATAGTCGACGACGAGTGGCGCGACGAGCCGCGTGACGAGCCGTGCGACGAGCCGAGGCACCCGGACGCGCGGCGTAGTTGATGTAGAGCCGCTGCAGCCGGGTAACGAGTAGTCGTGATGCACTCGGCACAGTTGAAGTAGAGCCGGTGCAGCCGGGAAAGGAGTACTCACGGTGCATGGCGTGGCTGGTGTAGAGACGATGCAGCCAGGAGACAGGTAGCCACGACGCACGACGTAGTTGAAGTAGAGGCGCTGCGGACGGAGGAGGCGTAGCCGCAGTGCTTGGTGTAGTCGAAGTAGTCGTACATGGGTTCATGCAGCCCAGAGGTGATGTAGTCGTCCTCGCGTACGTCTTTCGGGTGCATGGAGAAAGGAACTTGGAGAATCCTTGGTAGCTTCTGTGTGTGCGAGTAGCAAAAAATATTTGTAGTGCCACGGTAACCTTGTGTGTGCATTTAGCTGAGAGCTAGTGCACTTGATCATCACGTGTGCACACAGTGCTTTCCCTGCACGTAATCATAGCTGAGTTGTTCAACTCGATGTTGGATCGGTAGGAGCAGCAGATTGTTTGACTCCGTATCGGACTGATCTGAAATTGTGGCGACTCGACTCAGTGGGATCGAGTGCAGGCCCCGCTTCGGACTCGGTATGGCCCCTATTTTCATGCCGGCAACTGTACGGGAAACTGAATTTTGTTGTGATAGATTCTGTTTTGGACACGACGCGATCTCGCCGAAGTTGAGGACCGAGAAGTATATTGAAATTGACACTCACCGAAAAAAGATCTTTGAATTTGCTTCGGTTTAGCAGCAGGAACGAGCTGGACATGGTGAGTTGCTCAATCAACACGTCGCTCCGGCAGATTGATCTGACGACGATGACGAGACCCTTCGAATTCGCCTGGTGGTGTGATCACCCCTACCCGGCGTGCCAGCTGTCGGTGTTTTAGACCGGCAAACCTACCAAGGGGGTACCCGATATAGTAGATTGTGCGGTGAGGATCGTGATCGGGAGATCGAGAACTCGAAGGTATGCGCAAGGACACGGGACACAAGATTTATACAGGTTCGGGTCGCCAAGGTGGCGAACCCTACGTCCTGTTTTGGGATCAAGTATGGCGCCCTGCGCTTGGTGTTGGTTGAGATCAGGTGCCCGGCTAGGTACCCGGCCGTCCTTTATATAATCCAGGGGGCGGGTTCCTGGTCGGTTACAAGGCAGGAGTCCTAATAGGATTACACGGTACAAGTCCTAGTAGGATTACAAGGGAATTCTAGTAGGAGTCCGTCTTCATCCTTCCTTGCATGGGTACCCGGGGAGTATGCCTGACAGATAGGGGTAAAACTAAATGGCAAAAGCAAACAGGAATGGCCAAGACATGAGGTCCTTACCACAAACCTGACAGTAAAGTGATCCCATCCACAACCAACCTATGGAGAGAAAGACAACTCAGGGATTACAGGAAAGCCAATGGTCTGTATTTCTTTTGTTGGGAAAAATTTGACTTGGCACATATTGAAAAATGTCAGCATAAAACTAAAACTCAAGTGCATGCCCTAGCAATTAATGATTTGGATCAGAATCTTACTGAGGAGGTGCTCAATCAGCTGGAAGTAGAGGACACTTTGGCTGAGGATCTCTTACATCTCTCATTGAATGCTATTTCAGGAACTGAGTCCACTGAATGCATAAATATCAGATCACTCGTAAATGATAAATTGATGCTTATTCTCCTGGATAGTGGCAGCTCTCACTCCTTTGTTAGCACAAATTTTGTGGCTCAAGCAGGGTTGTCACCAATGCCTACAATGGCTAGACATGTGCATTTACCTAATGGACAAGTCCTTATATCTGATCAAATGGTTCCTCAGTTGGAGTGGTGGTGTCAGGGCTTTACTCTAGCTACTGATATGAGAGTTTTGGAGTTAAAGGCTTATGATGCTATTTTAGGTTATGACTGGCTCAAGAGTCATAGCCCTATGACTTGTCACTGGGCAGATAGAACCTTCGAGTTCAGAGATATGGGCAGAGAAATCAAAATTCAAGGGGTCAAACAAGCACCACTATCTGTGCAAGCTATGGAAGCTGAGCAGCTATGGAAGTGTGCTAAGGGAAATGATATTTGGGCATTTGCAGTGGTGAACTGTGTTAAGAAACAAGCAGAGCAAGTGGTTCCTGAGGACATTTAATCCGTGATTAATGAATATACTGACCTTTTTCAGGAACCTAAACAGTTACCTCCTTCCAGGGTATATGATCATGCCATTCCTTTACAGCCTGACTCTATGCCCATCAATTGCAGACCTTGCAAATACTCTCCACAACACAAAACTGAGATTGAAAGACAAGTGAAAGAACTCTTGCAGGCTGGTTTAATTGCCCACAGCACAAGCCCATTTGCATCCCCAGTCTTGTTGGTCCAGAAGAAAGATGGTACTTGGCATTTTTGTGTTGACTACAGAAGGTTGAATGCCATCACCATCAAAAACAAATTTCCAATGCCCATTATTGAAGAAATTTTGGATGAACTAGCAGGGGAAAAGTATTTCACTAAGTTAGACATGAGGTCAGGGTATCACCAAGTGAGAGTTAAGGAAGGAGATGAATTCAAAACAGCTTTGAAAACACACCATGGCCACTATGTGTGACAACCCACCCAGGAAAATACTGTACTATCGCCTAAACCAATCCACTTTGGTCATTAAGCGATAATAAGGTATCATCCTGTCGTTAGTTGCCGGGTTAACGCCCGGTAAATCACTTGAATAGCAACAAGGATCGAATATATGCATTGAAACTCACTCGAAGGCGAGTCCAGAGATACAACATCATTAATATCCAAAAGCGTACCCCAAAGGGTTTAATTATTACAAACCATAGTTTGTGCCATAACAAATAGTTTAGAGTTTTGAAAACAGCGGAATTTAAACTAGCGGAAAGCAGAAACACCACGGGAGGCCATCTATCATGCTTTCAGTCGTCGTCCTCCACCCACTCCAGCTCCCAGCCAGGCGGGATCTCTCCGGGCCACACATCACCGAATGCATTACCTGGATCAACATATTATAGCAAGGCTGAGTATACTAATACTCAGCAAGGCTCACCCGTCGGTGATCACTACTTCACCCAATCTAGACATGCAAGGCTTTTAGGCTACTGGGTTGCCTTTGCTGAAAAGTAACAAAGAGTAGGTCCTTATTTTCCAAGATTTTAGCACAAGTTCTAGTAGGTTTAATCTTTACTACATTAGCCAACTAGTACAGACAAAGTTGTACAATACAATTAATCAAGCATAATATTCTTCAACTTCCATCATTAGGGATCTCATGACTAGTGGAGTAAGTAGTCTCAGATAACGGTGAGAGGCCGACAATCGATTGATTTAACCTTGCAAGGTGGATCTAAACACACGGTAGGCTGCCCTCGCAAGGACAACTTTCCCAGGCTGTTTCCAAAAATCCTCGGGTCGGGATCGAATCTTACAGTCTTTGGTGCAGGCTATCCGGCATACCCCGCGAGATACCCGGAGTCACCATACACCACCGGTAGCTAGCCGTGAGAGCGAATCCCAAGAGTAGTAATAGTAGGATCCCTCGCCGCCTCATTAAGGTACTAGGCTTACCGGTCCCATACCCGACATGTGCTTAGTACGTTCAAACACTTAACCCACATAACCACTGGACCGGAGCCCAAATCCCATGCTCTTACCACATGAGCAATCCATTCAAGGATATATTGTAATTCCTATCTAGGAACCTATTCTCGTGAGTGAGGGCATCACTCGACTTGTAACGGTCCTATAGCTTAGCAGCTATCGACCTATCATTCTAGTAAGGACAAAGGTACCTAGGGATCATGCATCTAGGGTTTCATTCAACTCCTGAACGTAAATGCACAATCATCCATAGATAATTGAATAAAGAATTTGGAAACTAGGTTAGATGCACCGGAGCTTGCCTTCGTCAGCTAGGTTAGCCTGGGCACCCTCGGTGTCGTCGAGCACTTCCACGTACTGCAGCGAAGCTCCCGCTCCTCCTTCCTCGGTTTCCGGGACAAGGGAGTAATCTTCGTCCAGAAGATCTACACGGAATGCAATGCACGTTCAGGTGATGTGATAGTTTGTTATCTTATCCAACTCTTGTTGGTCATATTCACCTTAACAAGCATCTAGATAGTGTTTCTCTTTTAGAAAGGTTATTAGTTATACATGGGTTATTCTTTTATTGTACATTTGAATAAAGGTTTTTATTGTACTTGTTATTTCATGTGAATGTTTGGTCCTTTTCTTTTCACAAGCAAAGGTATGAATAATATTTTTATTCATGAATTAATTTCTTATCAGCAAGGATATTTAATTATCTTTTAATTACATTAAGTAATACTTTCAAAAAGGAAAAAGAATCAAATAGGGGTTTTTCTTATTTAAATGCTCTTTAATATTCAAAGGGGCTTTTAAGCTTTTTATTAAGCAATTAAATTACCAAAAATTAAAGAAGTGTTTCTTAAGCATATTAGCACCTATACTGGTCCATTGGACCCACATGTAATGCTTGGAAGCTAGGAAATTAAATATTATAGAAAGCAACAAAGACTAGCTAGCGATTCCAAATAAATGCATACAAAAATAAATAAGCCTCAAAATGATCCAGATTTTCTCATGCATGCCCTCTGGTCCTAAACAAGCCTAAAGAACCAGCATATTCACCTAGGAACCCTATTGATCTTAGTTCATTAATTTACAAAGGAAATCGTGCACAAATTGAGAATAAGTATTTCTGTTACACCAAAAATCATGATTAATTCACAAGAGGTGTATGTTGACATAACAAGCAGTGTGCACAAGTTGGGCACAAAAGCATAAATATATTTAGCAAGAAAAATCATCTAGGCAGTTTCTGCAGAATTGGACAACCATTTATTCAACAAGATTAACTTTATAACTTTGTGCAATTTTTGGCACAGGAGCTAGTCCTAACAATACACACAACATATCCAAAATTTAGATACAGAGGAGCTATAGATTTAAAGTTATGACAGATCTAGGTTTTTCACATTTGTATTTTTAATGTTAAAAATATTTAGAATCAAACCATGTGAGAACAACAAAAGTTGTGGGGTTTCTCTCCCTGAACCCAACAAAATTGGTTTGACATTTTTCTGAATTTTCTACAAATTTCTAGGAATTTTCTAAGGCTCTGAACTGACTTGTAATAAAACTTAGATAGGTTTCCAAGCAACCAGGTCCTAACTTTTGCACAAAACACCCTAAATAGATTGAAATCGATGCAATCCAGCCCTTGGCCGGGGAGGGCGGCGCTGGCGCGGCCAACTCCGGCGGCGGCGGCGCTTCCGGCCGGGCAAGGCTGTCGGGCTCGACTAGAGGCTCACCTAGGGGCTATGGGTAGCGGCGTTGGGGGGCGGAGGGGCGGCCGGCGGGCTGGTTTCGGCGGCGGTGGCCGCGGCGGCTCGGGGAAAGGCGGCGAGGAAGCGAAATCTTTGGGCAACAAGTGACTTGGGTAGGTCTACGGGTGCCTAAGGAAGCGGCCGGGGCGGTTGGTCGACGGCGGGCGCGAGCGGGGAGGCGAGCTCCAGGCGGCGGCGGTAATGGCGGCGGTGTGGCTCGGGGTGGCGCGCCGGGGAGTGGGGAGAGGCTTTTATAGGTGGCTCGAGGTGCCCGTGGTGACGGCGGATGACGGCGAAGATACCCCCGCCGTGCTACGGCGCTCGGGCGGCGCACGTACGGCGGCGACGCCGCCGGCCGACGGGCGGTCGTCCGTGGCGCGCGCGTGTACGGCGGCGCGGACTCGAGGACCTCGGGCGGGGGGCACGTCGGGGTGCGGGCGGCTCGGGTAGAGTGTGCCTTGGGCGGTGCACGGCCTCGGGAGGCGCGGGCGCGGACGCGGGCGGCGGCCGGTGGCGGCGGCGACGCGCGCGGCGCGCGGGTGCGCGACGTCGCGGCGTGCCGGCGTTCTGCCTGAATTTGTTTTGCTGGTGCTGAGTTTGAAACGAATTTGCTCCAAATTTTTGTATAGCAGTTGACCAAGTGATGAATACCAAAGTTGTAGATCTATCTACCCTTAACGACTTCTCCAAAGGCTATATAGGGTTTTTTCTCATAGAATTTGAATTACAAGAATGCCAACTTTGAATGTCAGCCAGTTTTTGCAAACAGTGAATTCTGTCTTGCAACTAATTTTCCAAGCTTTTCCCTTCAAAATTTTAAATGCCAATCTACATAAAAGTTGTGTCCCTCATCAAGATGGACAACTTTCATAAAGGTAGAATTTTAAGTGTTTAGGTGAATTTTGGAGAACGCGGCAAAAATTCCGGCAGACACTTATGGACACTAGGGTGGCAAGGGGTTTGACCAAGCCTTTGACCATGGGTTGGCCCCACAAGTGTGTTTACTAGTCAAAGGGGTCACTAGGGTAGGTCAGTGAGTTTTTCGAGGTGAGGACCCAGGTTGACCGTGATTTGACCATTGTTGACTACTTTGACCGGCTATTAGGGTTAATTAAAAACCTAGGGCGTCACAGCCTACCCCCCTTAAACTGAATCTCGTCCCGAGATTCGATTTGATAACGAAGAGACGGGGAGAAGAACTCACGGTTTCGAGATTGTAGGAAGCCCGGATACTTAGTGTTAAAATAGTCCTCCGTCTCCCACGTTGCTTCTTCTTCCGTATGATGACTCCATTGGATCTTGTACATCCGTACGGTCTGCCTTCGGGTCTTTCGCTCTTTTTGGTCTAGTACTTTCAATGGGTGCTCGATGAGCGAGAAGTCCGGCTCAATCCAAGCATTAGCTTCTGTGATAACCTCATTCTCCGGCACAGGCATTCCCTTCTTCAATTGAGTTACATGAAACACATTGTGGACTGCGGAAAACCGTTCCGGCAACTGGATACGATAAGCCACTGGCCCACATACTTCTATAACCTCATAGGGTCCAATGTAGCGCGGAGCTAACTTTCCCTTGACTCCGAACCTTTGCACACCTTTGGTGGGGGACACCTTCAAATACACATAATCTCCCACTTCAAAGTGTCGAGGTGCGGTCCCCTTGTCATGGTAACTCTTTTGCCTCATCTGTGCCATCTTCAAATTCTCTCTTATCACTTGCACTCTCTCTTCTGCATCTTTGACTAAATCCGGACCAAAGAGTGTTCTCTCTCCAGCCTCTGACCAATTTAGCGGAGTGCGGCATCTACATCCGTAAAGAGCATCGAACAGTGCCATTTTCAAGCTGGCTTGATAGCTATTGTTGTAGGAGAATTCTGCCAAAGACAAACACTTGTCCCAACTCTTGTCAAAGTGCAAGATGCTTGCTCTCAACATATCTTCCAAAATTTGATTTATTCTTTCCGTCTGACCATCGGTCTGCGGATGATAACTGGAACTGCGGATTAGTTTGGTTCCCAAACACTCATGTAGTTGCTCCCAAAAACGAGCTACAAACTGAGTTCCTCTGTCAGAGATTATAGTCTTTGGGATTCCATGCAAATGAATTATGTGGTCCATGTACAACTCTGCATATTGTTGTACTGAATAAGTGGTGTGCACGGCAATGAAGTGTGCGGTCTTGGTGAGTCTGTCTAAGATTACCCAAATAGAATCTTTCTTTCTAGATGTTAGGGGTAAACCCACAATGAAATCCATAATAATATCGTCCCACTTCCACATAGGTATCGACAGGGGTTGGAGTACACCTGCCGATTTCAAATGACTTGCTTTCATCCGGTGGCAAGTATCGCACTCGGATACATACTTGGCTATATCTACCTTCATATTGGACCACCAGAAGTTTTGCTTCATATCTTGGTACATCTTGGTACTACCGGGATGAATAGAAAATTTGGACTTATGAGCCTCATCTAGGATGATCTCCTTATTTCTGGATCAACGGGGACCACTAGACATTTCCCAAACGAGACCACATCCTGGTGATCTTTTTGGAAACAAATGTACTTGGGATCTCCCTCTGCTAGTTTCTATTTGATGGTTTGAATGTCTTCATCATTGCGCTGAGCAGTGACAATTCTATCATAAAGGTCGGACTCTGCCGTCAAGGCATAGAGACTTCCTTGCGGTACCACTTCTAGGTTGAGCCTTCTCATTTCTTCACACAACGGTTCACTAACTGGCTCCAACTCTAGGTGGTTACAGTGATCTTTGTGGCTAAGAGCATCCGCAACAACATTTGCTTTGCCGGGATGATAGTGTACTTCTAGATCATAATCCTTGATCTACTCAAGCCATCTTCTCTGCCTCATATTCAACTCGGACTGAGTGAAGATGTATTTGAGACTCTTGTGATCAGTGAAGATGTTGCAACGATTACCCATTAGGTAATGCCTCCATATCTTGAGAGCGTGGACAACAGCAACTAACTCAAGATCATGGGTAGGATAATTGAGCTCGTGAGGTCGAAGTGCCTGTGAAGCATAGGCAATGACTCGGCCTTCTTGCATAAGGACACAGCCGAGACCCGTGCCCGATGTGTCACAGAAAACTTCAAACGGTTTGGAATTATCCGGTTGCACTAGCACTGGGGCGGAAGTTAGATGTTACCTCAAGGTGTGGAAAGCTTTCTCACATGCTTCGCTCCACACGAACTTCACTCCTTTCTTGAGTAGTTCGGTCATAGGCTTTGCGATTCTAGAGAAGTCAGGAATGAATCGACGGTAGTATCCCGCCAATCCTAGAAACTGCGGATTTGGTGTACGGACTTGGGTGGTTTCCAATCCATCACCTCTTGAACTTTGCTAGGATCTACGGAGATACCATCATGGGAAATGGTGTGCCCTAAGAATTTCACACTTTTCAACTAGAATTCACATTAGGAGAACTTAGCATAAAGCTTATGATCTCGCAAACGCTAAAGGACAACTCGGAGATGTTTGGCGTGTTCCTTCTCGCTTTTCGAATAGACGAGAATATCATCGATAAAGACCACGATGAATTTATCGAGCTCCGTCATGAACACGGAGTTCATGAGGTACATGAAGTAGGTTGGGGCATTTGTGAGACCAAAAGACATTACCAAGAACTCGTAAAGACCATAACGAGTGGAGAAAGCGGTTTTAGGAATGCCACAAGGTCGAAACTTGATTTGGTGATAACCAGAACGAAGGTCAATCTTAGAGAAGACTTTGGCACCAGCCAATTGATCAAAAAGAACATCGATTCGGCGAAGAGTGTATTTGTTCTTGATGGTGACTGCATTGAGCAGTCGGTAATCTACACACATTCTCAAGCTACCATCTTTCTTCTTGACAAAGAGAGCAGGGCAACCCCAAGGAGAAGAGCTCGGGCGAATATAACCCTTATCTAACAATTCCTGGAGTTGAGTTTTCAGTTCGGCTAACTCTTTGGGTGGCATGCGATAAGGTCTTTTGGAAATGGGTGCGGTACCGGGCTGGAGTTCGATCACAAACTCGACATCTCTATCTGGTGACATACCAGGCAACTCATCAGGAAAGACATCCAGATACTCGCACACTACTGGAATTTCATCAAGAGGGGAGATAATTGTCACATAGGCACAAGAATCGGTACCGTCCTTGAAAGGTAGGTACAAGGTAGTGTGCCCGACCGTAGGAGAATTGATCTCTACGACCCTATCTGATATATCTGGAATCACCTTATGTTGATTCATCCATTCCATACCCAAGATAACATCCATGCTTCCCAGATTGATGGTTATGAGATTAGATCGAATAACCTTACTTCCTAGCCTTAAAGGAACTCCAAAAGTTACTAAGTGAGAAATGATGTTTCCACCGAGTGTGGTAATTTTATAAGCCGATTTGGTTTGCATTCCCTTTAGACCCAATTTGTCTAGTAGATTCTCACTGATGAAACTGTGTGTGGCTCCCGAATCAAACAAAATCTTAACAGGAGTGTTGTTGATAGAGAATGTACCCGTGAGCACTGAAGCTCCTTCTGGAATATCGCTCATGGCGGTGAAGTTCAGCTTGCCCTGGCGTACTTGCACCATGGGCTTCTTAGCCGGAGTGGCAGGCTTGTTTCCTGCACCTTGATTCTACGGGTTGGGCTTGATCTGCCTGGGCTTGGGACACTCGTTGATGTAATGCCCCGGCTGGCCACAGTTGTAGCAACGACGATCACCAACGTTGCGAGGAGGTGCACTAAGCTTTGGAGCCTGCTGCTGAGCATTGTGGAACTGGAAGTTCCCTGTGGGTTTGCTCTGGGGTGGCTTCATCATCCAGCGTCTAGTTGAAGATTGCTGGGATGGGCCTGGAACGTTCTTCTTCACAAAGCGAAACTTTTTGCCCATTTGTCACACCCGATTTTTCAAGGAAAACCGAATGCATCTCACGTGTGCGCCAGGATCATTTTAGACACACATGATAGACAAAACGAGAGTAATACCATTGCAGTAATAAATCGTTCAAGAGTTAAACTAGTACGATATCCATTATTACATCCAGAGAGGTGGACTCGAAGGTCCAAACACAACGATAACTAAACGACGAGCAGCTCCATCTTTGACTTCCACAGGCATGATGACTAGGGGATCCGCATGCCCTAGAACTCCTCGTAGTCACTCCAGTACTCGTCCTCACCTCCGACGTTCTCCTCTGAACAGCGGTAAGCAAGGGTGAGCACACTTATGGTTGGTGCTCAGCAAGTGGGGGAAAATGCAAGGCTATCAAGGATAGGCTAAGGTTCACAGCGGTAAGCATTTTATAAGTTGATCAAGTTTTATTAGCAAGCACCTAATTACTAGGTGTAAGTGTTTACCAACCCACTTATCCTTTAAAGAAACCTCAAACCAAACCCACAAACCCATGATTTACATTTATCTTCAAGTCTATTAATCATGTGAGGGTCCAAGCCGCTCATGACCGTGAGCACGGGCGATCGATCGATTTTACACTGCGAGAGGTTGTACACTTTACCCACAGTTCGTGTTCCCCATTTTGCCCGGGTTAGCTAGACCCTTAATCACTTCCAAGGTGAGTGGCTAGGGGTCCATTATGAAGCCTTTACAAAGGAAAGAAGAGAAACCAACAGCCCACAATAGTTACAGCAGCGGAGCGGACCATAACCCTCCCTAATGGTCAGCACCTTCGCCAAGGCTGCTACCCCAAAAGAACCGGGCTATACCCCTTCAACTCTGACCCCCTGTGCCCCTCTCGGAAAAGAGCTATCAGTTAACCCACTCTCCTAATTAATTGGCTAAGCCAGAGCCATGTGGACTGTGGTTGTACTGTTATCTTGGGTGGTTCTCCATGTTCCGATTATAAATCAAGTTATCTTGTTTTAAGCACAAAGCACTTTATATAAACGAAACTGAGATGTAAAACATAAACAAAGCATAACCAAACTCATGTAAAGCAAACTAAGCATTTATCTACCCCAAGCATTTGTTAAACAGGGTTGATCAAGGTAATGAGGTAAAAGGTCTAGTCAAGTCCTTATTTAGGTGTTTGCCCATCAGGTTTATGCATAGCAACAGGAATAGTAAACTTTGTTTAACATGCAGTGACATAGGTTCAAAAAGATAATGCAGAGAGGGAAAGCCACTTGGCCTTCCTCTACAAACTGGGTGAAATCTTCCTCGAACACAGGTTCTTCCTGATCACCTCCGACAGGGAGCTCAGACGAAACAGGCACGATATCTACGAGTCAAACATGAACAACAAACAATAAATAAACAGTACACCAAACAGTAATAGAACTGGTAAATTTGTTGTTTAAATGATTCTACTCGTCGAGACGATCATTTCGGTATATAGAACGCTAAAAACGGAGTTAAAACGAGAAAGATATGATTGAAACAAGTTACAGGGACCTATCTGCAAGAAAACTAAGTTTACGGGGCCTTTTATAAATAAAATCAGGGCTAAAACATAATTATAAAATAAATCAGAGGGGTCTATATGCTAAAAGGGATGAAAAGGACCTCTGTTAAAGGATTCTAGGTCAGACAGGGGCTAAAACATAAAAATCAGGACCTATCCGCAAGAGTTCTCAAAGGTGGAAGGACCGGCATGTGAATTTAAAATCTTCCAGGGACTCTTAATCAAAACAGCCAAACCAGTACCGTGGATCTCAGATCCAACGGCTACCGGCGCGCGCGTGCGCCGTGGACCGCACCGTGCGCCCGGTGCACGGGTCCACGGTAGACCGGCCGTTTAAAATGAAGGGGTATGCGATCTAGGCCATCCACGCGAGATCGAACGGCCCTGGACGCGTGCGTGCGGGATGTGGCGGCGGTGTCGCCGGGGTGCGGTGGCGCGCGGCGGGAGCTCGCCGGTGTTGTCCCTGGACAGCGCTCCCGGCCACCTCTCCGACCACACGCCGGTGCAAAACGATGCGGAGGCACTTGCGCACGTGACAGGGGGGTTTATGGGGGCTATTGTGCCTCACCGGCGGCCGGCACCGGATGGGGGCGGAGCGGCCACTCCAGTGAGCTCGCGGGGACGCTGTTGTGCACGAAGAGAAGGGAAATTGGGCGGGGAAAATTGCTCACAGTTCAAGGGTGAAGCGGGCGAGCTCGAAGGTGAAGAAGATTCAACGGCGGCGAAGCTTGGCAACGGCGGCGGGTCGGGTGGCGCTCCGGTGTGGTCGAGGCGCGGCGCCCACGGGCTCTGGGGACGAGAACCTGCAGTCAATTGAGCTTTATGAGCCCCTGGTGAACCCAAAGAGAAGAAAAGGGAGGCGGCGGAGGCGGTCCTTCACCGGCGGCGACGAATGCACGACGGCGGCGGCTACCCGAGGCGGCGGCGGCGGGGGGTGGGGCTCGAGCAAGCGAGTGGGTGTGCTGGGAAGGCAAAGGGAGGCGCAGGCGATCGAGCACGAGTTTAAATAGAGCCAGAGGAAGGAAGGCGAGGGGAGGCGAGCGGGCTCCGGGCGGCGGCGCTTGCCATTGATGGCCGCGGCCATCACGGCTCGGTGCAAGGAAAGGGGAAACGGCCCCACTTGAACGAGGACGATTAATTGCCCTAATTGGCAAGCTTGATGGGGAGGAAAAGGAAGGGGAGAAGGCGGGGCGCGGCGGGATCCGCGGCTGCGGCGGCGGCCGGCGGGGCAGGGGAGAAGAAAGAAGAAAGGAAAGGGGGAGAGGGGAGACTGACGGTTGGGGCCCAGATGTCAGCGAGAGCAAAAGAAAAAGAAAAAGAAAGGGTACGCGGGCCGGTGCGGGGTGAGGGACGATGGGCCGCCGGGCCGTTTGGGCCGAAAGGAGAGAAGGGTGAGGTTTTCCTTTTTTCTTTTCTTTTTCAAACTTCTTTTTAAAACCACTTTTCTTTTGAAATTCAAATCAAAACTCTTTCAAACCTTTTCTCAAAAATTTATAAACTTTTTAGAAACCACTCAAGCAACCAAAAACCATGCAAGCCAACTGATGATGCACAATCACTTGTTGTCTCTATGTTTATTAAATTATGTTTAATATTTTAGAGCTCAATTTAAATGGCAATTTAAATTCTTTAATCCTTAAGACTAATTTAAGTTGCTAGTTGATTTTAGTGATGGAATTTTTAGGGTGTCACACCGTTCCGCTGCCCGGGGTAAAACCAGGCATCCTCTTCTTGTCCCCGTGAGCTTTCTTCATAGCATCCTCTTGGGAGATAGCCTTATTCACTAGCTCATGGAAGTTTGCGGGCTCGAGCAGGTTCAGACGCTCGTACAACTTGCCATCTAGCCCGTCACGGAACCTCTCCATCTTCTTTGCATCGGTATCAACATGGTGCCCGCCATGCGGCACGGTCGTTAAACTTCGAGCATAGCGATACAGCGTGTCGGATCCCACGCCTGAGGGCCAACAGCTCCCTCATCTTCCTATCCATCAGTCCCTTGGGAATGTGGTGACTCTTGAAGGCTTGCTTGAACTCATCCCAAGTCACAGCGTGCCCTCGCTGCATCGACTTGAAATGGTCCCACCACATCAAATCTTCTCCCCGCAGTTGCAGCGCTGCGAAGTTAGCTTTGTTATCCTCGGAGCAAGGCAGTACAAAGGCAGAGAATTTTGCCTCTATGGCCTTGATCCAAGCCACAGCTTCCAGGGGGTCTTCTGCTTTAGCGAAGGTCGGCGGCTTCATAGCGATGAACTGGGCATACGTGGTGACCTGATTAGGCCCCTCGTGGTTGGCCCCATGTGGCGGCCCTCGGTTCATCTGCTGGGCGATCTGTTGCTACGTCTGCAAGATCTGGCGCAGCACCTCGGTTTGGGTGGCCATGAAGGCCTCTGACGGTGTCATGGGCGGTGGTGGCGGCAAGTCACCGCTACCATTCGCTCTGAAACCGTTGGGCGAGCTGCGCGTGGTTCCCACCATCTGAAATGCGAGCCTTATTAGTTACATAATCAAAAGCTTATTCCAAAATGATGACAAGCATGCCACAACTCATTAGTATTCACGCGATGATGACAGCAACAGTCAAAAAGCATCACATAGCCAGCAAGGATTCATAGAATCGTTCTTTAACATGGTTAGGAATGCGATCACTCGAATAACATGAGCCCACATTCACTCTCGAACAATTACTGTCACTTCGGGCACCAACGAAGGTGGCATACGAACGAGCACTTAAACGTTGGGCAAACGAGTGATGCCCCTAGAAATGCTTTGGTTTACCAACACTTATGCCATTTGCAAAGTTTGACAAGCGTGATCATTGCATGATTTATCCAAGAATTTGGTAATCAACCGAAATAAAAACTTCAATTTTTGAATGACAAGCGAAATTCCAAGGACACTACAGCTCTCGAATTTGAAAACAACATGTCATGACACGGTACAAGCAGTTACTCGGCACGAAGACGTGCTAACAAGCTAACTACTCTAAACATCTCAAAGATAACTCAATAAGATCGACATCCTTCTCATTCTTGCTACCGGCAACCTAGTTGCCCACCGAAGCACCACTGTACGTAGCCGAAGCTGGGGGAGTCGGCAATTGTGGTCCTGCCTGGCTCGTCTGATCCAAGCCAGACAAACCCTGCTGCTCCTCCGGGTGTGCCTGTACTGGCGGCAGCAGCTGTAAGGCCACTATAGCCTGCAAGGCTGCCACCTGTACCTCGGCCTCCTCTACCTGCTGCTGCATATCCGCAATGTTCTGAAGTAGCGTCAACCTCTCAATCTCATGCGCATCGGCATTCTCCTCTAGGGTATGATTCTCTGCCTCCAGATCCACTATCCTCTGCAGGAGGTCGCCTCTCTCAAGCTCTAACTGGAATCTCCTAGCACGCAGCCTGTATTCTCCTGCTGCACCTGAGTAAGTGTGAAGTTCAGCTGCTGATGTGCTGCTGACAACTGCTGCCAATCACGCCTAGATGCCTCCAAGCGCTGCCCAATAATCGTTGCAGTGTTATAGCGCAGCCCCTAAAGTGTGAAAACCACGTTCAGACAGTGAGCTAGCGTCTGAGTAACATCCAACGGCTCTGCTAGTGTCAACAGCTCCCGTAGGTGATCCATACGGTCCAACCATGCCGGGTCGTGAGGACTCACAATAGGAAACAATCCAAACGGAGAGAGAGCTACCATAGTGGGGTTGTGGTCACAGAAGTCCGTCAGCACTCTGAGGGCGGCTGACTCCACAGCCTCGTGGGTAATAAATCCCTAGTAGATAAAACTCAAGTTGAACCAGTCGGCGTGGTCCGGGTGTGGCAGAACAGTGACAATCACTCTGCAACAGGGAACGCCATAGCGCTCGAACTCAGACACCTCATAAGTCGGTGGTGTGAGGTAGCCTGCGGCGCTGAGTGCTTCCCACGCAAGGCGTGGAAAACCCTCCCAGTGCAACCCGTTGGTACGGATCGTACCGTCAGAGTCAAACTCGTGAAACACGGGGAAAGCCATCTGTACAAAAATGTAACTCATGTCAGATCTCAAAGAGAACAACATGTCAAACGGTGAAGTTCTGGCAGCTGTGAATAAAAATTCATAACCAAAAATCCAGAAACCTCAAAACTTTCCCAAGTTTCCCCGGTTCTAAACAAATTCTTTAACACATATTTAATTTTTAAGGTTGAGCTCGAACAAGGAAAACAAGGTGGACGATACAGAACCTATATGTGCCTTGGAAAGTGTAAACCAACCCAAAAGGAACTTGCGATTACAAGATAACTAGTTACGGAGCAACTGTTTTTAACAATTTGGTATAATTAACCTAGCACAAGGTAAACAACTTTTCAAAATTTCGGCAGCATGACAGCTAGGTATGAGAGGTATTCTAGTTTATAAAAAGCACACACTAGCAAAATCTTTCCTTAGAGAGCATATAGAAGTTCGGTTTTGGGTCCATTTTAGTTGTTTCGATTTTTAACATTCATGCAAGACGTCCTATCCGACCTCACATGGCAATCAAGCCAAAAATCGAAGTTAGTGCCAGTGGCAAGGCTTTTATTCGTCTCTCCCTATAATATCTAGTCGAGAGCTATACGGTACTCGCTTAACAACTAACGAAGCGCTGTTATGTACCTGTAGAAAACGAACCTTTCGTGCCAGCACGTCACGAAAGCGTCCACACACATTACTGTTCACTATAGAAATGGTATCCATGTGTTAAGCCGCTGTATGGACAGCGTCCAACCTCGGACACCCTCCGTTTGAATGGAGTGTATCCTTGCCTCGCATGAGCAACATGCGGAATGCACACGTATGAAACACGTGGCGACACACAACTCATAACAGACGTGAAGATGGGATCCGTGGAATGGATCACTCCATCAACCCTCGCAATTCCCGTGATGCGGAACAGCACACGTATAAAACACATGGCTCATCTAGTTGGGTTGTGCAAGAAAGTAAGTCTGACATAAAGTAATGTGCTGGAAGTTAGCAAAATAAACCATAAGTTAATTAAGCCACCTGAAAGAACCCAAAATTCCCTCTAGAGCCTCTCAGTCTAGTTTATCCTTAGTGGACCAACGTATTTTGGAAAATCAGACAATCTTGGCAAATTTTATTCGAAAATCAGTGATCAAGTTTATTAATTAATCTCTGGTGCATATAAGCTCTGATGCCAACTGGGACAACCCGCCCAGGAAAATACCGTACTATCGCCTAAACCAATCCACTTTGGTCATTAAGCGATAATAAGGTATCATCCTGTCGTTAGTTGCCGGGTTCACGCCCGGTAAATCACTTGAATAGCAACAAGGATCGAATATATGCATTGAAACTCACTCGAAGGCGAGTCCAGAGATACAACATCATTAATATTCAAAAGCGTACCCCGAAGGGTTTAATTATTACAAACCATAGTTTGTGCCATAACAAATAGTTTAGAGTTTTGAAAACAGCGGAATTTAAACTAGCGGACAGCGGAAACACCACGGGTGGCCATCTATGATGCTTTCAGTCGTCGTCCTCCACCCACTCCAGCTCCCAGCCGGGCGGGATCTCTCCGGGTCACACATCACCGAAAGCATTACCTGGATCAACATATTATAGCAAGGCTGAGTATACTAATACTCAGCAAGGCTTACCCGTCGGTGATCACTACTTCACCCAATCTAGACATGCAAGGCTTTTAGGCTACTGGGTTGCCTTTGCTGAAAAGTAACAAAGAGTAGGTCCTTATTTTCCAAGATTTTAGCACAAGTTCTAGTAGGTTTAATCTTTACTACATTAGCCAACTAGTACAGACAAAGTTGTACAATACAATTAATCAAGCATAATATTCTTCAACTTCCATCATTAGGGATCTCATGACTAGTGGAGTAAGTAGTCTCAGATAACGGTGAGAGGCCGACAATCGATTGATTTAAACCTTGCAAGGTGGATCTAAACACACGGTAGGCTGCCCCCGCAAGGAAAACTTTCCCATGCCGTTTCCAAAAATCCTCGGGTCGGGATCGAATCTTACAATCTTTGGTGCAGGCTATCCGGCATACCCCGCGAGATACCCGGAGTCACCATACACCACCAATAGCTAGCCGTGAGAGCGAATCCCAAGAGTAGTAATAGTAGGATCCCTCGCCGCCTCATTAAGGTACTAGGCTTACCGGTCCCATACCCAACATGTGCTTAGTACGTTCAAACACTTAACCCACATAACCACTAGACCGAAGCCCAAATCCCATACTCTTACCACATGAGCAATCCATTTAAGGATATATTGTGATTCCTATCTAGGAACCTATTCTCACGAGTGAGGTCATCACTCGACTTGTAACGGTCCTATAGCTTAGCGGACTATCGACCTATCATTCTAGTAAGGACAAAGGTACCTAGAGATCATGCATCTAGGGTTTCATTCAACTCCGAACGTAAATGCACAATCATCCATAGATAATTGAATAAAGAATTTGAAAACTAGGTTAGATGCACCGGAGCTTGCCTTCGTCGGCTAGGTTAGCTCGGGCACCCTCGGTGTCGTCGAGCACTTCCACGTCTTTGCGGCGAAGCTCCCGCTCCTCCTTCCTCGGTTTCGGGACAAGGGAGTAATCTCTGTCCGGAAGATCTACACGGAATGCAATGCACGTTCAGGTGATGTGATAGTTTGTTATCTTATCCAACTCTTGTTGGTCATATTCACCTTAACAAGCATCTAGATAGTGTTTCTCTTTTAGGTAGGTTATTAGTTGTACATGGGTTATTCTTTTATTGTACATTTGAATAAAGGTTTTTATTGTACTTGTTATTTCATGTGAATGTTTGGTCCTTTTCTTTTCACAAGCAAAGGTATGAATAATATTTTTATTCATGAATTAATTTCTTATCAGCAAGGATATTTAATTATCTTTTAATTACATTAAGTAATACTTTCAAAAAGGAAAAAGAATTAAACAGGGGTTTTCTTATTTAATTGCTCTTTAATATTCAAAGGGGCTTTTAAGCTTTTTATTAAGCAATTAAATTACCAAAAATTAAAGAAGTGTTTCTTAAGCATATTAGCACATATACTGGTCCATTGGACCCACATGTAATGCTTGGAAGCTAGGAAATTAAATATTATAGAAAACAACAAAGACTAGCTAGTGATTCCAAATAAATGCATACAAAAATAAATAAGCCTCAAAATGATCTAGATTTTCTCATGCATGCCCTCGGGTCCTAAACAAGCCTAAAGAACCAGCATATTCACCTAGAAACCCTACTGATCTTAGTTCATTAATTTACAAAGGAAATCATGCACAAATTGAGAATAAGTATTTCTGTTACACCAAAAATCATGATTAATTCACAAGAGGTGTATGTTGACATAACAAAACAGTGTGCACAAGTTGGGCACAAAAGCATAAATATATTTAGCAAGAAAAATCATCTAGGCAGTTTCTGCAGAATTGGACAACCATTTATTCAACAAGATTAACTTTATAACTTTGTGCAATTTTTGGCACAGGAGCTAGACCTAACAATACACACAACATATCCAAAATTTAGATACAGAGGAGCTGTAGATTTAAAGTTATGACAGATCTAGGTTTTTTACATTTGTAATTTTAATGTTAAAAATATTTAGAATCAAACCATGTGAGAACAACAAAAGTACTGGGATTTCTCTCCTTGAACCCAACAAAATTGG
This sequence comes from Cenchrus americanus, assembly GCA_947561735.1. NCBI lineage: Eukaryota > Viridiplantae > Streptophyta > Magnoliopsida > Poales > Poaceae > Cenchrus > Cenchrus americanus. The sequence continues at coordinate 68,059,348 of OX387239.1, read as the reverse complement.
TTTGACATTTTTCTGAATTTTCTACAAATTTCTAGGAATTTTCTAAGGCTCTGAACGGACTTGTAATAAAACTTAGATAGGTTTCCAAGCAACCAGGTCCTAACTTTTGCACCAAACACCCTAAATAGATTGAAATCGATGCAATCCAGCCCTTGGCCGGGGAGGGCGGTGCTCGCGCGGCCAACTCTGGCGAGCCGGCGGCGCTCCCGGCCGGGCAAGATGCGGGCTCGACTAGAGGCTCACCTAGGGGCTATGGGTAGCGGCGTTGGGGGCGGAGGGGCGGCCGGCGGCGGGTTTCGGCGGCGGTGGCCGCGGCGGCTCGGGGAAAGGCGGCGAGGAAGCGAAATCTTCGGGCAACAAGTGACTTGGGGAGGTCTACGGGTGCCTAAGGAACCGACCGGGGCGGTTGGTCGACGGCGGGCGCGAGCGGGGAGGCGAGCTCCGGGCGGCGGCGGCAATGGCGGCGATGTGGCTCGGGGTGGCACGCCGGGGAGCGGAGAGAGGCTTTTATAGGTGGCTTGGGGTGCCCGTGGGTGACGGCGGATGACGGCTAAGATACCCCGCCGTGCTACGGCGCTCGGGCGGCGCGCGTACGGCGGCAACGCCGCCGACGGACCGGCGGTCCGTGGCGCGCGCGCGCGTACGGCGGCGCGGACTCGAGGACCTCGGGCGGGGGGCGTGTCGGGGTGCGGGCGGCTCGGGCGAGTGTGCCTTGGGCGGTGTGCGGCCTAGGGAGGCGCGGGCGCGGACGCGGGGCGGCGCCGGCGGCGGCCGGCGACGCGCGGTGCGCGGGCGCGCGACGTTGCGGCGTGCCGGCGTTCTACCTGAATTAGTTTTGCTGATGCTGAGTTTGAAACGAATTTGCTCCAAATTTTTGTATAGCAGTTGACCAAGTGATGAATACCAAAGTTGTAGATCTAGCTACCCTTAATGACTTCTACAAAGGCTATATAGGGTTTTTTTCCTCATAGAATTTGAATTACAAGAATGCCAACTTTGAATGTCAGCTAGTTTTTGCAAACAGTGAATTCTGTCTTGCAACTAATTTTCCAAGCTTTTCCCTTCAAAATTTTAAATGCCAATCTACATGAAAGTTGTGTCCCTCATCAAGATGGACAACTTTCATAAAGGTAGAATTTTAAGTGTTTAGGTGAATTTCGGAGAACGCGACAAAAGTTCCGGCAGACACTTATGGACACTAGGGTGGCAAGAGGTTTGACCAAGCCTTTGACCATGGGTTGGCCCCACAAGTGTGTTTACTAGTCAAAGGGGTCACTAGGGTAGGTCAGTGAGTTTTTCGAGGTGAGGACCCAGGTTGACCGTGATTTGACCATTGTTGACTACTTTGACCGGCTATTAGGGTTAATTAAAAACCTGGGGCGTCACACTATGAATTCAAAGTCATGCCATTTGGGCTGACTAATGCACCATCCACTTTTCAATGTCTGATGAATGAGTTATTACAACCCTTTCTGAGACAGTTTGTCATGGTTTTCTTGGATGACATACTCATTTACAACCCTACTTTAGCTGAGCACACCAAACATATTCAACAAGTGTTGGAGGTGTTGAGGAAACACAAGATTTATCTCAAATTCAGCAAATGCTCTTTTGCACAAAAAAGTATGGAATATTTGGGACATATCATATCTGTGGATGGAGTGGCCACTGATCCGGCTAAAACCACAGCCATGCTGCAGTGGCCAAGACCAGCTACTATTACTGAGCTCAGAGGGTTTCTTGGTCTCACTGGCTACTACAGGAAGTTTGTGAAAGGCTATGGAATATTGGCTAAAACACTGACTCAACTGTTGAGAAAAAAGGCTTTTGAGTGGTCTCCTGATGCTGATAAAGCTTTCAAACCCTTAAATCTGCTATGATCTTCACTATAGAAACTGATACATGTGCAGATGGTATTGGAGCTGTACTTATGCAAAGAGGGCAACCAGTGGCTTTCTTGAGTAAGGCTTTGGGAGAAAAGCACAAACACCTATCTATATATGACAAGGAGTTCCTGGCTTTATTAATGGTAGTTGACAAATGGAGACAGTACATTCAGCACCAAGAGTTCATCATTAAAACAGATCATCAGTCTTTGACCTACCTGAATGAACAGACTTTGCATTCTGATATACAAAGGAAAGCAATGTCCAGGTTGATGGGTCTTAAATTTAAAATCCTGTATAACAAGGGCAAAGATAACTTGGCAGCTGATGCTTTGTCTAGGGTGGCTCATGTCATGCATATGCAAGCAGTCTTTGTGGTGCAACCCTCTTGGATTCAGGAGGTGGTCAATTCATACCAGACTGATCAATTTTCCCAAGATCTGTTAGCTCAGTTAGCTGTGACTAGTCCAAATGCAGATGGTTTTAGTCTTGACAATGGGGTGATAAGACAAGATAACAAGATCTGGATTGGACACAATTCAGCACTTCAAACCAAGTTAATTGTTGCCATTCATGCTAGTGCTATTGGGGGACACTCTGGATCTCAAGTGACATATATGAAACTGAAGCAAGTGTTTACCTGGAAGGGCCTAAAGATGGATTTAGAAAAAAATTTCAAGCAGTGCTCAATCTGTCAGAAGGCAAAGCATGGCAGCAACATCCTGCTGGGTTACTACAACCATTGCCTATACCTGATGGAGCTTGGCAGGGGGTGTCCATGGACTTCATTGAGGGTCTGCCTGTGTCTGATAACTGTTCTGTGATTGTGGTAGTAGTTGACAGGCTGACAAAGTATGCTCATTTCTTTGCAACTAAACATCCATACACAGCTCAGACAATTGCTCAGCTATTATTTGACAATGTGGTCAAACTCCATGGTTTATCCCAGACTGTGGTGACAGACAGAGATCCCATCTTTTTGAGCAAATTTTGGCAAGGCCTATTCAAACTTTATGAAGTGAAGTTAGCTATGAGCTCAGCTTATCATCCCCAAACAGATGGGCAGATAGAAAGGGTAAATAAGTGTTTGGAGATGTATCTAAGGTGTGTCATACATGATTCTCCTAAATAGTGGAAAAAGTGGTTACCTCTGGCTGAGTTATGGTACAATTCTTCTTTTCATTCATCACTGGGTTGTTCTCCTTTCAAGGCTTTATATGCATATGAACCCAACCTGGCCTTAGCTCCTTCTATACAGTCAGATGTACTTCCTGCAGTGGCTGACATGGTGCATCACAGAGAAATCCACATACAGTCTCTGAAACAGCATCTGGCTCGAGCTCAAAACAAAATGAAAACACAAGCTGATAAGAAGAGGACACAGTTGGACTTTGCAGTTGGAGCACAGGTCTTGTTGAAACTGCAACCCTATGTCCAATCTTTAGTAGCCAACAGACCATACCCAAAACTTGCTTTCAAATATTATGGTCCTTATGAAGTTTTGCAGAAGATTGGCAAAGTGGCATACAGGTTGAAATTGCCGGAAGGAAGTTTAATCCATCATGTATTTCATGTCTCACAACTCAAGCAATACACCCCTGATCATACACCTATCTTCTCTGAGTTACCTAAGGTGACTGATCTTTCAGCAGCAACTACTGAACCTGAGCGTATCATTGATCATCGATTGGTGAAGAAAGGCAATGTGGCAATTCCCCAAGTGAAGATCAAGTGGACCAAGTTGCCCGAAGCTGCAACCACGTGGGAGGATTACAATGTGGTGAAGACAAGGTTTCCTACCAGCTTGGCTGGGGACAAGCAGGTGCTTCGGCGGGGGGAGATGTCACAACCGTGGCAGCGTGAGGAAGGCGTACTCCGTGGAAGACGTTTACTACTAGCGAAAACATATGTTTACATTTCGATTTGCATTAAGTGTATGACATGTAGGGCCCAGTGGGTAGTTTGACTCGGCAAGCATATAAGCTGCCTTTCCCTGTAATGAACGCTATGATGAAATTGAAATAGAAAAACGGAAGAGGAATCCTTTCTTGTTCCTCCTTCTCTGTCGAATTCCGATCCTTTAGTCTAGCTCACGTCGTCGGCATCTCGTCGGCCACGGGTGGTGACAGCCATGGTGACCTTGATTATTGGGGGAGATAACTCGGGGGGGTGGATGCGTGGATGGAGACGACTTGCTGCCGCCGTCCTTGTGCCCGCACGGGCTTTCGGCGCCGCGCTCCGGCGACGGCGAGGTGGATGGATGGCGGCAGGAAAGGGTTTGGGGAGGGTGGCGACGGTCTGAGGGCGACGCAAGCAGGAGCATCTCCATGTCGTTTCTTCAACATTCCGGTCTTTTGCCATCGAATGCTCAATCAATGTTCCGCAGCAGTCGAACGTCCCTCTGTTGATAAAGACAAAACGGCAGATCTCGTTCCAGCAGGGGGGCAGGCACCACCACGCCGAAAGGGCCACCGCCATGCAGGACCCAACGCCACAGTGGTGTTGCACCGAAACCGACCCCCGGACAACGTGAAGAACACCGAATCCGAAGCAACTCTCGCGTGTGTGGAGACCACCAACCCGCCACTCGGCACGCCTCTCTCTCGTGCGCGGGGACCTCAAACCCGCCGCACGGCTCCACACTCCGGAGTCGTCTCAAGAATTGTCGTCGAGGTAGCCCAAAGAGGTGCTCCGACGCCCAGAAACCAAAACAAGCCGCAGGCCACCACCATGGTTCGAAATCCTGACGTTGCTTCGGCCCCCTTGCCCAAACCTCTACCACCGAGCTAGAGGATCGAAGATGGCGCCCGCGTCGTCTTGCGACGTTGTATCGCACCGGGAGCTTCCAGCCATGCTGGAAGCCCCGCCGCGATCCGCTGCAGGCCAAGTCCTTACTGGTTGTCATTGTCGTGAGCGCCGTCCTTCAACGATGTCCCACACCGCACTGGAGATTGAGTAATACCAGGCACCGAGGGACGCTGCAAGCGGACAAGCAACAGACGAGTGAAGACCTTCAATCACCAACAGGAGAGCAGCGCCTGTGCTGTGGGATAGGCAACCCCCTTGACGCATACCCGACGACAGCCTCATCCCCGCCGACCAAAGCAACCACGAACAACATGCCGGCCACGCCGCGAACCAAGCGGTGTCTCTAGAGACGACGGCTCTAAGGAGGTTACGACGCCCATAGGCGCCACCGTCGCTTGTCCAGGAGCTGGACAGGGTTTTCACCCAAAGACCACGACAATGGGAATGTCACTCCAATATGGCGCCCTCAGCAGGGGAACAACGCATGAAGGCGCCACCGCCAATCCACCAGAGAGAGTCTGGCGAGGGCTTTCGCCCAGAGCAACGAGCCCCTGCTACCGTCGCTCACCGCAGATGTCCGACGTCACCATTGCTGTCACTTCAGCCGGGAGAGAGCCGCTGTCGCCGCAACACATCACTAGCCGCCGAGCTCCGCCTCCCTACCGCCACCCCACGCCCAGGCAACGCGTCGGCCGTAACACCGGTTGCCGCCAGCACTGCCACCAGAAGTTGCCCGGCCAGCAGTAGGCCTAACCATTCGTCGCCCGCCACAGTTGCAGAAGGAGACACCACCGTGGCGCCGCACTTCGTGCAACAGGGCCGACGGCCGCTGCACCACCACGGTGCCACGCCGAGGGCTAGGCCACACCACCATGGCACCGCACCACCCACCAAGGGTCACGAGGTGCCGCATGAAGAAGCTGCCCCGCGCACATGCCGGAAGACCATCGCCGCCAACTCCCGAACGCCGCCGAAACCACCGCGGCCGCAACCGATGCCCCCGCGGCCGCCCGTCGTCGATCCGACCGTGGGGGGGCGGCGGATCCGGCAAGAGGACGCGAGGATCCGCGCCCCCCTCGCCGGCGCCTCCGCAAGGTTGTCGACACCGCCCTCGGGGCCCCCACGACCGCGCGCCACGGATCCCGGCCGAGGGAAGCCGGATCCGGCCGCGGGGACCCGGATCCGGCGCCTAGCCGCCGTCGAGGTCGAGGTCGTGCTGCTCCGCTCCGCCGCCCGGAGCGATGCTGCCGCCGAGAGGGGATGACCCCGCTGGCCGGCCCCTCCAGCGACAGCAGGGAGGGAAGGTCGTGGGGGAGGGGTGGCTCGTCGGGAGGGGTCGGGTCGCCGCCCAAGTCGCGCTAGGCGGGGGTGACTCGGGCGGAGCTGGGGCGACCTGGGGGGGAGCGGTTTCCTTTTAATACTTCCGTCTCCAACAGACACGGACCTCAGCAGTCTAGCACCTAGTCACTGGCCTCGGTGCCACGTTATAGCACATGTCAGATAATAAAAAACAAAAGAATATAGACACGAGTGTGTCATCGAAGGAGAAAAATCTGAAATGCAAAACGAATAAAGGTTTTCCAAATAAAAGAACGGAAAGCAAAATTTATATATAATTTTTCAATTTAAAAGTTATATATATATAATTTATATCACAAAAGAAAACGTATGTGTACAATTTTTCATGTTATACATAACTTAGGTGCATAACTTTACAATATAACTTTTATGAGATAAATTTAGCTCAACTTCAGCAGAATGAAAACGTACGTGAACAATTTTTTTATTATATACTTAACTTATAAGCATAACTTCACGAATCGATATAACTTTTATGATATAAACTTTTAACACAACTTCAGCGGAATGCAAAATTTATGTGTACAATTTCATGATACACATAACCTATATGTATAACTTTACAATATAACTTTTATGTGATAATTTAAACACAACTTCAGTAGAATGTAGAACTTATGTTTGCAACTTTTCATGATACTAGCAAAATGTACGTGCGGCACGCACGTATCTAAAAATCACAATAACAAGAAAACTATCTTTTATAGTGCGCACATGTCTAAAAACCAAGGCTGCAATGATAGTGTGGGGTAAGGAGAAATCTGCAACTATCTCTTGCGGCCGAGGAAACACGATGTCGACGAATCGCTGACGGCAACATGCATTGACGTGTGTTGGAAAGCAATGGAACATAGTGGTGCGTGATTAGTGCAAACCCATATTGTAGCGTATTTGTAGATCATAGTAATCCATATTGACATGTGATAATTGTAATGTCGTAAACACAACTGTGTCACCGAGGCTGCCGACCTCGATTGCTAAGCCTTTCAAAAAACACAACGTAATTTTCTTACCAATTATTCCCCAAAATCCCTTAAAAACACATGCCACACTTCTTGTATCCCTTTCCAAAACACAACGTGATTTGGTTATCAATTATTCCAACACAATGTGATTTGGCTTACCAATTATTCAAACGGTTGACAAAAGGGGCGGTTAGACCCATATATATAAAACTATTTGTAGAACAAAATTGAGGGGGGGCCATGTTTCGACGTTAGAGAATACTTTTAGCCAAAATATGTTTTTCACCAACTCCTTTTCTACCAGCACCATGTATCAGTTGTTGCCGCCAGTGCGCGAGGCATACATGCACTCCGTTTTCAAATCAAGACGTGATTTGACTTAAAAGAAACAAGACATGATTTGGTTTATGAATTATTTCCCGGCCCGCATTGCGTGATTTGACTTTCCGAAAACTCCTTTTACAAACCAAGACGCGATTTGACTTTCCAAAATGAAGCCATGATTTAGCTTAGCAATTATTCCCCGCATTGCGCAATTTGAATTTTCAAAAAACAAGTCATGATTTAGATTTGTTTAGCAATTCTTTGACACGGTTTGACTTTCCAAAAGAGAAACCATGATTTGGCTTAACAATTATTTGCTGCATTGCGCAATTTGACTTTCCAAAAAAAGTCATGGTTTAGATTTGGCTTAGCAATTCTTTCCCGCATTCCCAATTTGCCTTTCCACCACATGCAAATCACAACTATGGAAAAAACGAAAGGGGGGACCCATCAAAAGATTACCATCTCCTTTTCTACCGGCGCCCCATACATGCGCTCCCTTTCCAAATCAAAACGCGATTTTACCTTCAAAAAAAAGACATGATTTGACTTAGAAATTATTTGCCTTTCCAAACCAATAGGTGATTTGACTCTCATAAAAGAACAAACCATGATTTAGCTTAGCAATTATTTTCCGCATTGCGTGATTTGACTTTCCAAGAAAACAAGCCATGATTTAGATTTGTCTTAGCAATTCTTTGACGCGATTTGACTTTCTAAAAAAGAAGTCATGATTTGACTTAGCAATTATTTACCGCATTGTGTGATTTGACTTAAAAACAAACCATGATTTAGATTTGATTTAGCAATTCTTTGACGTGATTTGAATTTTTTTTTAAAAAAAGAAGAAGACATGAATTTTTTAAAAAAAGAAGAAGACATGATTTGGCTTAACAATTATTTCCCGCATTACATGATTTGACTTTCCAATAAAACAAGCCATGATTTGGCTTAACAATTATTTATCCCATTACACGATTTGACTTTCCAATAAAACAAGCCACGATTTAGATTTGCTTAGCAATTCTTTCCTGCTGTCGGGGACAGCCCTAGGGGTCCCCTTAAACAACTGGGGAATCCCCACTTAAAACCCGCAACAAGCCAAAGCCAAACGCGCCTCGCTTAAGTACACAGGGCATGGCCCACGCCACGGTGGCCCTGACGGCCCACCGAAGCGGACCATCTAAAGATCCCCTCGAGCAGGCTCCGCCTCGCTCGAGAGCACACGCCTACCTCGGGCGGGCTCCGCCCCGTTCGAGGGAGAACGCCTCCCTCGGGAAGGCTCTGCCCCGTTCGAGGGAGAACGCTTCCCTCGAGCGGGCTCTGCCTCGCTCGAGGGTCCGCGCCGCCCTCGAGCAGGCTCCGCCTCGCTCGAGGGGCGTTCCGCGCGCACACGCCCGATCCCGTATGCGGGCACGGGCATTTAATGCTCGACCATAGCGGGGCGGCGCCATCATGCGCTTGTGGCTCGCACCCCGGTCTGTCGCACCAACTCCCTAGGAGGGAACCCATCCCCGCCACCGAGGAGGAGCGTGCGGCGTGGCCGGTGCCGGCCCGTGACGCCGCGCCGCCTACTCCAGTACGGCTAACGCGCCAAGCCCTCGAAGGGGGGCCGGCCGCACCCTCGATATGCTTTCCCGTGACCTTGCAGGGTTAGGTTGCGGCGTTGGCGGTGGGGGAGCCATCCCCGCCCCGCGTTAACGGCGTGGCAGCCGCCCCCGCGCGTACAACCCCACGCCGGGCGCTGTAGCAACATCTCCGGCACTGTGAAGCATGCGGGAACGGGACGCTGCCTTACCCGCCACTGTGCCCCGTACGGACCGACGTCAGCAACTCCCTCGAGCCCGCGTGAAGACATCACGACCGTCCGCTGCACTCCTGCCCTCGAAGCTGCCCCTGTTCGGGTACAAGATACGCCACGATGGCCGGATCGCGGCAAGGACCGTCAAGGCAGCCGCCTACTCTACGGCATAGCACACCACACTTCCCAACGTAGCTAAATAGCGCGACATACATGTGATTCGCTCTCTCCTTGGCCTATAAAAGGAAGACGAACTCCCCCGCCGCAGGAGAGAAGAAAAGGTCAGGACACAACACAAGACAGAGCAACACTTGACTCCACGCACTTGCTCTCCAATTCTCCCACAACATCTTCAGCCACTCCACTAGGGACTTGGAAGCCACGCTTCCTCTCCCGCCTTGCTTGTAGCCACCCCACTACAGGCACCCCCGGTGCTGAGCAATATAGTGCCTCGAGCACACCACTGCTGGACGTACGACCCCTCGTCCGGAACCAGGATAAAACTCGTGTCATTAGTTGCTTAGCATCGACCATTGAGGGAGAGACTTCGGCGCTTACTACTGGTTAGTGTCGGGACCATATTCCGCACCGACACCTGCACTGCCGATTTGTCTTTCCATCAAATGCAAGTCACGACTATGGGAAAGAACGGAAGGGAGGGGGAGACACATCAAAAGAACTCATTCTTTATAGTATAGATATTTTGTCATAACTTTTGATCGAATGTTATTTAAAAAATTATTACATATACGAGTAGTATTTAGTTGATATGTAAAAAAATAAAAAAAAAGAAACATAGGAGCATGCATGCAGGGCCCCACGTGGGATCCACTGCCTATGCGCACGCAACAACTAAGCAACATTTTTTCGAAAGAAAACAAAAGAGCAGCACCCGTGCGTACACATGGCAACTGGTAGAAACCCGTCAAGTAGTGTTGTTCCATATCCGCATCCGCCAACTCTAACTCCTACCCGCTAAAAAACCTATACCCGCATGCAGATTTGAGTTCTTACCCATACCCGTACCCGCGCGGGTTTTTTTACCCGTCGGGTAACCCATACCCGACAGCATACCCGTTGTAAACTAATATATTTGAGAACATAACACGTGATAAGGTGCATACATCAACGAATTTAATTGATAAAAAAGATAAATGATAATTGTTAACTAATTAATAGTCTAACAAAGCATAAGATTTTTTTGTTAGTTATCAATATTAAGTTATCTTTCGCTAACAATGTACTATTTTACACGTTTATCACATATTGTAGACGCGTTTATTTTACTCGCGGGTATGCGGGTATGGGGGTATGGGTAGTATGTACCCACACCCACACCCGCTTACCCGATGGGTACATAATGTTGCCCATTTATGTACCCGCGGGTACAAATATAATTCCATACACGTCTCCTTATCGGGTAAAACCTGTCGGGTACTCGGGTTTCGGGTACCCATTGCCATCTCTACCCGTGCGGGACCATGCGCGGTGGGCGATGGGCCTCCGACCGGCCGCCTCGCGCGCTAGGAAGCGCGCGGTAGCGCGCTAGTGCGGAATTGGTTTTGCATTTTGTGAATATAGTTTCTGGAGTAAAGTGCACCGGTGGTCTCTAAACTTGTTATGGTGTATCATCCCGGTCCCTAAACTCGCAAAATGCACCTATGGGTCCTCAAACTTACTAATTGTGTCATTTGAGTCCCAAACCTACTTAAACAACCTATTAAATCTACTTAAGTTGTGGGACCAGGTCCTCCCCGACGCCGGCCATCTCCTCTGTCGTGCCATTAATGGCGTTGTTGCTCCTAGAGAACCGCGGACACTGGGAGAAGGCCGAAGTCCTTGTGTCACCTTACACCTCCTCCCACCCATCGGCGTGGCCGTGGCGGGGTTGCTCGCGCCCTCCCATGAGGCCACGGCGGAGCAGCTCCCGCCCACTAGCGTGGCCGCGGCGGAGCAACTCCTGCCCGGCTCGAGAGGCCGCGGCGGACGCGCGCGCACCCGCCGGTTTCGGCGCTGGTGCCGCGCTCGACCTGGTCCCGCGGTCTAAGTAGATTTAATAGGTTGTTTAAGTAAATTTGGGACTCAAATGACATAATTAGCAAGTTTGAGGATCTATGTGTGCATTTTGCGAGTTTAGGAACCGGGATGACACACCATAGCAAGTTTAGGGACCGCTCGTGCACTTCTGGTTTCCAACCTTCTTCATTGTTAATTACCTGCCCACTGCCAGCTGAAAACCTAGAGCGGTAAACCGATCTAACCGAGTGGTAAACCGAGGGGACCGATTTACTATGTTAAGTAACAATCAGAAAACCGACAGATTTAGGAGTCGGGCCGGACCGGTTTGACCATTACCAGCCTAACCGGTCCGGTTCCTACCGATTTGGTTAACCCTGGGTGGCACCCGCAAGCATTAGCAGCCAGAGAGCAACGAAACGTGAGTTCGTGGCGCGTCAGCTAACATATAAGCTTGACAGCTAGTGGCATCGTCAGCCGCGCGCATCTTACCAGCACCGAATTTCGTAAGGACCGAGTCCACGCTAATGTCGAATGGAGTCGACGACATCGACAAGGAACAAGCCAACAAAACCAACCAACCAATACGGAGTATGCCCCCGCAAATCCTGCAGGGTTGTTCGTAACCGCTGACGCGTCTGAACGACTCTGTGTCGTCTGGTCTGAAGCTGTGTGTGGTGGACAGTGGACTCGTGTGTTGCTGCAAACTGTTGGCACCTTGTACGCGATTGGCCTGCGGAAGGGGGAGTGTGTTCACAAGTGTGGAACCAACCAACCACCGGCGCCGCGGCACCACCGGTCACCAGCAGCAGTCGATTGTTTCCCGAGCAGCTGCTGCGGTTTGCGGGTGTGCTTGAGTGCTTCCGCGACGCGCGACGAACGGTCTCGCCCGCCCGCCCGTCTCCCTCCCCCATTTACGAGGCGGTGGCATCACTGCGTGCAGCGTGCGGACCTCACCAACTCACGTCTCGCGTGACCACACAAAAAAGTCCAGAAACACTGAAGCAGTCAGCGGAGGCCAGGAGACTAGTCGGAGGTCACTAGGTCAGCACCTCAGCGGAGGAGCAACTAGGAGTAGCAAGCAAGCAAGCGCAGAGTCAACAGAGTGTGTCCACTCCCAACTCCTCACGCTGCTCGCTCCTGTGAACCAAAACAGACACGGTTTCCGCTGCTCCCACCCGGTTAAACACACACGAACCTTCTTCCCTCGCAGCCGCGCCGCGGTGAAGCCGCGAAGTCATCTGAGCTCCCCCACTCCACTCCACGCGCGCCTCGACACGGCACCAGACCACCACCTATAAATATACGCAGCCGTGTACCAGGACCTGGCAAACCACCACCCCGCATAAACCGCGAGAAAGAAGTAAAGATCCGGATAAACCTTCCCCGCGCCGACGCCGCACCCACCGGGCGGCCGGCCGGCATGGCGATCCGGATGAGTAACAACGTGATCTGCGCGCTGAACCTGGTGACGCTGCTGCTCTCGGTGCCCGTCCTCGTCGCGGGGGTCTGGCTCCGGTCCCGCGCCGACGGCACCGGGTGCGACCACTTCCTCTCCACGCCGGCCATCGCGCTGGGCGCCGCGCTCGCGGCCGTCTCCCTCGCGGGCCTCGCCGGCGCGTGCTGCCGCGCCACCTGGCTGCTCCGGCTCTACCTCCTCGCCACGCTCGCGCTCGTCGCCGCGCTGCTCTGCTTCACCGCTTTCGCATTCGCCGTCACCGCCAGCAGGCCGGGCGGCGCGGACGGGGACGAGCAGCAGCAACAGCAGCAGCCCGGGTACTCCGCCTGGCTGCGGCGCCACGTCGAGGGCCGCAGGAGCTGGGCCCGGATCCAGAGCTGCCTCACCGACTCCGCCGTCTGCAAGCGCCTCGAGGGCGACGGCGACAAGAAGGATGCGGCGACGCTGGCCCAGCTCGCCGGCCTGTCGCCGGTCGAGAACGGGTGCTGCAGGCCGCCCGCGAGCTGCAACTTCACGTACGCGGGGGGCGTGAAGTGGACCAAGCCCAAGCAGCAGAAGGGCCGCGCGCCGGCGGCCACCGACCCGGACTGCGGGGAGTGGGACAACGACGACGACAAGCTCTGCTTCGGGTGCCGCTCGTGCAAGGCCGGCGTGGAGGGCGCGCTCAGGCGGGACTGGAAGCGCGCCGCCATCGTCAACGCCGTCTTCCTCGTCTTCATCGTCGCCGGCTACGCCGTCTCATGCTGCGCCTTCAGGAACAGCCGCCGGGACAACTTCGCTTACCACAGGTCCACAGCAGCCGTGGGTGGAAACAAGGCGGAGACGCCTAATCATAACTGCTAACCTGGACAAGCACCGGTTGTTGCTGCTGCTGCCAAAGCTAGCTGCACCTTTCGTATGATTGGTGTTAGCTCAGTTTAGCATGGGTAGCTTTTGTATATATGTGTATGATAAAATTTGGGTGTGTCTACGTCGTGTGAAACAAGGGGACTTCTCACACGAATTTTTGCAATTATTTACATCTCTAGACTACTATTTTTCCTCTTCCTCCCTCAGTTTCTTACCTTCTTCCTCCTCCCGACCTCCCTGCCTCCCGCGCCCGCTTTCAACGCCGCCGCCCCGCCGCGCCCCCACCCCCGCCGGACCCCTAGCCCGGCCGCGCCGGCCCCACCTACGCCACCACCGCCGCCCCCTCCCACCACCGCCGCCGCCGCCCGACCCCGCCGTCTCCAACTCCGCCGTGCGCCCCCGCCCGACCTTGGCCCAACCGCCGGCCTCCACCGCCGGCCGGCGGCGCCCCGCCGCCCCCGGCCTCGCCGCCCCCGCCGCCCGGCCTCGCCGCCCCGCCCACCGCCACCTCCGCCGGGCCGGCCGGCAGCCCCCGGCCTCCCTCTAGATCCGGCAGAGGATGGCGGCCCCCGGCAACCCCGAAACCCTAACCCCGAACCCTAACCCGAACCCGAAACTCGCCGGAAAGCTCGCCGGAGTTGGGGGAAGAAGGTGAGTTTGGAGAAGAAAAAATTCATGTGAGGAGTTGCTCCAAATCACACAGGCAACCTATAGCTTTACCTTAGAATTTTTGGCTGTATGTATCCGTATGCTCTGATTTTCTTAATTTTTTTCATCGTACATATAATTTGGAGTGTCTAATTCACACAGTGAAATATAGCCTTCCCTCACACGACTTTTGGAATCATTGGAATTGACGACTGTTCGCTTGGCTTATCGGCCACGCGAAATAACGATTTTTACTCTCGAACAAACTAGCCATCAACAACCACCAAGTACGGCGGTACTCTTCTCTCGTAACAAACCGGCACCGACCATCGGCCACCGACCAACCGAACAGGGCCGTGAGATGAGTGGCTAGGACTAGGATCAACTCCTTCTCTCTCCACCCTATGCTTTTCCTTTCCCTTTCTTTCAACCCGCGAGACCTACTCCCGGTTTTCTTCTCGCGACCCGACGGCCTCCTCCCGCCGCCAGCCACAACCCGCCGCCCAACCCTTAATTTGCCCACTCCTCTGGCGGCCCCCTACCCCACTCGTGTCAGCCACCCTCGCGCCCCTCCCGCTGCCGCCGCCACAGCGGTTCCCCCGCCCGATCCTGGTGCGACCGTCGTCCTCCATCACATGACCTGTGCCCCATTCCCGACCACTGCCGCACATCGCCAGCTCCTCCGTCGGGGTTGCCTGCCGCTGTCGACCCTCCCTCTATAGTCGGTGATGAAAATTAGCCCCTCTCCCTGAAAAATCCTGAATCCTAACCTCGAACCCTAACCTCATCGGAGTCTCGTTGGACTCTGGAGAAGAAAAGGGATGGGTGAAGGTGGGGGTGAAGATATTTTTGTATGAGGAGGTGTTCCATTCCCCCAGGTGAGATATAGCTTTTCCTTATAGTTTGTCTTTCTTATCCTTATAGTAGGTTAGTGTTGGGTATTCTGACATATGCAAATAAATTTGTAGCGCACTGATACCGTTTTCACCTCATAGTATTCCAAGGGTATCGAATCCAAGGGCGCGTATGTGCACTAACTTCGTATAGTCGGCCCAAGGACAGTAGGACACACCAAGACAAGAGGCGAGGATAGAGAGAATTCCTAAAGATAGCACTATAGATGAGAATAAAGGTCGATCTCCAGATAGAACTTGACTTAGGGTACCGATAGCCTTGACTTAACACGCGACTCTAACATGTAACATGCAGTTCTATGAGGAACGTAGCTCTATGTTGTATCGAGCTGTGGAGGGTCAACAAGGGCTAGAAGGGCGGTTACCACCTACTGGACTGCCTCTACCAAGCCTTGGGATAAGCCGAACGAATGATAATCGTTAGCTTGACATTACATCTACGTCGTGGTTATTGTCATAGCTAACGAACTATGGAACTCTATACTAACAGAACTACGGCCATAGAAGAGAACTGGTCTCACACAACTATAGATACTACTAGCTTATACTAAAATCATGCAAGAGAGAGCACTCAATCCTGCACTATGCTAGTAACGTATATGGACGACATGCGAACATATGAACCCAACATATACGCATCGGCAAAGGAAAAAAGACTACTCATGCAACTAGGTATAGAGCTACTAGAAAGGAATCACAAACAACATTTTATCCTAATCAAAATATGCATGGATATCCACTTTATTCTAATTGAAGATCAACAACATTGAATCTTCAATGCCACTTTAGTCTAATTAGAATATGCAGAAAAATTGACTTTATTGAAGAACAACAACATCCGTAGATGTACACGCTAGGGAGAGAGTGCCACACGCGACACTAGCTATGAGAGACATTGGAGGGGAGCTCTCAATCTTGGATGAAGATGTATCTCCCCTTCTATATATAGGCTAAGGTGCATAGAGAATTGTGTTGGGTGTGCAGACATTCCCAAGCCTCCTCTCCTCTCCTGGTGCCACCTGGAGCGTCCATGGAGGAGGAGGGGCACAGAACCGCGAAGAACTGAGCGTAAACCTCGCAGAAGCGGTCGGAATCGTGGAGAACCGAGCTCTATAGGTTAGTTGGGGGCGAACCAAGGAAAACCTACCAAACCAGGATTGAACCGCACCACCATCTTACCTTGGTCCTTTCTGCGTGCACCACCTATCCTAGACCGGCACGAACCGCACGCCTGCGTGTGCCCCACCCGTGGCGTCCTGCGTCGTCCTGTGTCTGCGTGTCCACTCGGGGCCCCGCACTTGCATGTGTGTGTGCCCTGCCGACAATAGGACACTCTACCGCCATTTTATATGGCAGTTGGCTTCAGCGCCATATGATAGGGTGGCTGCTCCCGTGGCCGCACCACGTCATTAACCGCCATATCATATGGTGGTCGGCTCTGCAACTATACGGCGGCTGTCATATGATACGTCGGCTATAGTATAGTTTGACAAAGTTTAGCATGATAATATATTTTTGTAAAATCGTAGAAAAAATTATAAAAGAAAATTCTCAACCTCATCAAGTTACTGGGCTGACGGCGTCTTGTGAGCCCAAGGAAGGAATGGTCGGAAAGCCCATCCGCGCCGCAGGCCCATCCGCGCATGGCACTTTCTTCTCGTCGGCTCATCAGCGTCAGTCTCAGCTCAGGCACCGCCCCTCCTCCCCGCTCCACCTTCTCGTCGGCGACTCGGCCAGAAAACCCAATCCACTTCACCACCATATCTCGCCGCCGTCCCTGTCGATCCAGACCCCACCCCGTCCCCATCACCTCACCGCCGGAATCTCCGCCGCCCAGCCGCTTCACCGCTGCCCGTCGCCTCTCCTTCCCGCGTGCCGTACCGGCTTTGCTCCCCGCAGGTCTGAGAGAACCGGCTACCCTAACCCTAGCTAGCATCCTCGGCTCGGTTGTAGAAGAGCACTGGGGGTGTGAGAGAGGGAGTCACCAGCCCTCGTGACCTCCTCCCGCTTCTACCTCGCCCCCGAGGCCTGCAAAAATGGGGATCGAGAGAAATTCCACCTCACTCCTCCCGTAAGCACCCCCATCCCTCTCCATCATCCGTTTCTTAGTTCTCATGTACAATTCCCAGAATCCAGCTATAAGTTCGTGGCTGAGTATCATGAATTGCTGTACAAGTTAAGGATAGGCCAAGTTCTGTTTGCACTTGTTTTTGTGGTAGAGCTCGATTCCAAGTTTATATAGTCTTCCTTCTCTCGTGCAATTATTTATTTGGAGGAATTATGCTTGTCTGTACGTGTGAATTGTGTTTCTAGTCTTGGCTAGCCTAGTTCAGTACTTCAGTTTCTAGTTGGAAATTTGGAATTGCTCAACCTCAACTTGTAAAGCTTAGCACTCCTGTTTATGGGCGTAGGTTGATGATTGTTAGGTTTGTCTATCGGGGTCAATAGGCTGGGTTGTCGAAGATGGCATGTCGTTTAGAGTTTCATGTATTGAGAGTTATTTGTGCGGTGATGAGAGTATGAGACTTTTGGGGCTCGGATGCTTCCAACTTTGCTTTCAGAATAAACTTTTGCTCATGGGTGCATATATATTTGCTTAGACATGCTATCAATACAAAATAGAACCTCTTCCTATATTTATTAGGCCTTGAGAAGAGAAGGGCTGGAATGCCATCGCTTCATTCTCCAATTCACCGATCCGGTAATGTTTAATTTCTTATACTGTGTTATTTCTTTCCACTGCACTTTGTGTCGTGCATTCGGCTCGCATAGCGGCTGACACACATTCTAGTATCATCAGTGCCATCCAAATTTGGTTACCTGGATGATTGTTGTTGTGAATGTATGTGAAAGGATTCCTTGGACTGCAAGTAGTCACATTAGGTATTATTTCACAAAGCATTGGACAAACTGGAATTGGTATGTAGTTTGTTCAAAACTTTATTTGCTATAGATGTGCACCTTTGGAAGGTTTGCCCCCTTGATGCAAGCAATGTCATCAGTTACAATAGTATTAAAACGCATTGATATTTCCCTACTTTGTAGTGGTGGTGTTTCCTTAAGAATTTTGTGTGATTATGGAGATGTGAGCATTCTAGGGTATTCATCATATCAAGCAATGATTGCGCCAGAAAACTGCCACATTTGTTTCTTTCTAGTGCTGAGCGTCTTGTAGCATCTCGCTTCTTGTTAAGGTCGTGGTTCAGATTGCGTAGGAAGTAGCTGTGAGACATAGGCGGACGAGGTCGAGGCTCTCATCGGCAGTGAGGTTGCGAGCCGTCCTGACGGTGGCGTCAGGAGCGAGGAAGAGAGGCAAAGGGGCGCTGGGGAAATCACTCAATCTCCAGCCGAATTTCTCATTAATCAAATGTTTGCCTATATAGGCCAATCTCCTAACAATCCTCAACTAACAAACTGAAAGAATCCAATCCTAACAAATCCTGAGATTTAGCAAACAAACTCTAATCCTAATCCTTGCTGACGCATTGTGGCTTAGCCACTCTGGCGTGGCGTGGGCGCCGGCCATAGGTTTGGCCCACCATAACACTTCTGCATGTTACTTTTATCCATTCCAGTTTCGTTCATGTGTTCCGCTTAGTGAGTCGACAACCGTTATTGTACTATTATTAGTGCAGATTTGATTCCTTAGATGGCTGGTGTTGAACTGCTCGTCATCTTATGTTAAACATCTGGAGAATGAATTATTTGCTGCAGTACAGCTATTAGGCTGCACAACATATAATTTACAACTTTAATTATTGCTGCTTAAATATTGCAGAAGTAAGTACGAGTCAAGAATATCTAATATTGGTAGAAAATATTTCTTGCTTTGCAAGTAATTTTAATGTGCTTTTTGTGCAAGAAATTACTCAAATTTTATGTCATCTCTCATTTCAACTTTCAATTGCTATGGCTTAATATGGTACACAAAGATGGAATCATCAATTTTTCTTCTATATAGGGCAAAAGCTATTTACATTACCAGAAAAAGGGGTCAAAAATCTAATATCACACTCAATGCTGAATACTTGGTCTAAATCGGGTTTCTTAAAGACTATGGAGATTGGAAGCACCAGATCACTCTCTTTTTACAAAGAGGTCCTCTCTTTTTCTCAAAATCACTCCCAAACTCTAACCGTAGCTCCCTTCTTTCCTTAATTTCCCGGTCTCTCCTTCCTCTCTTCTCCCTGCTGCCGCCGCAGCCGCCCATCACTGCTTGCACGCGCGCACCTCCCTGCTCCCCTTCTTGGTCCGCTCGGCATCCCAGCGTGCCTCTCCTCGTCACGCTCTCCTTACCCATGAAGGAATCGTCGTGGTGCTCCCTGCGGTGTAGATCCCGTCCACCCACTTCGGCATTCCCCAACTGGTAATGCTTACATACTTTACAGCACTATCAGAGAGTGATAACCCAAACCACTTTCACACGAATACTGTCACATTCCTGTTTGATCCCCATCAACTTATTTTCGGGACAGGCTTCAACAAACTAATTGTGCAGCAGATTTTTTCTTAGGAGAACAGAAACATAGGCACACTATGGATCTTCATTTGTTTAAGGAACCAACTTGACTTTTTATTTTGTACTGTGTTGTGTTGCATGCTTTATTCAATTAATGTTCGCTGTGCATTTAGTATATTTGTGTTGTGAGTGCTGGTGATGCTGTTCTACTAATGTTCCATTATTATATTATCAACTTGTTCTAGAATATTTATTCTGTCACAAAGTCTTGAACTGTGTTTTCTATTTGAGAGACATTTATTCATTATCTTATACAGGGCCATTTTCTAGGACTGAGATATTAAGATGAAGGGACACCTGCAATTGTATACATATTAGAGTTAGTTTTCTATTTCTATATTTGTTAGGAGTTAGAGGCAAGCTTCTCATGGCATCACCACAAGAATCCAACTCTGTGTGTTTGAAGCGAAAGCTTGTTGATGACTGCCTATCAAAAGACTGCAAATCTCGCCGTGTGAAATCTGAAAATTGGCCCTCGTTTGATCCATCTGCTAAACGCTGCAACTGTTGTTGCACACGACCTAACCTTGCCAATGATTGTGTCAATTTCCTGAAGAGTGGAGTGCCTAGCCGTATCATGTATTACAAACAAGGTTCTTGGCACAATTTTCCTGAGCAAATAATGAAGTCCCTCATTGAAGAATTCAGAGGCAATAAATCAAGTGTTGTGTCTGTGATGGACGATGAGCCCATTCTTGTTGATTTCCTGTCGATGACCCTGGTCAACCTAAAAACCAGAAAGCAGCGCTCTGTTGCTTGGTTTGATGACACTGGCAAGCGTTTCTTTCCTTCTCTGTTCTTTGATGAGGAAAGTGATGAAATGTCCAAAGGGGATTCTGGTAATGTTGACATCACTGCACAGGGAATAATGGTAGACAAGGCTGCAACTTCTCCACCTGAAGTGGTCAAGCAAGTTGTTCTTGAATCTAACGCTCCAGTTCCTGATAAACCTTCGACTGTTGACGTATTGCGGAAGAAGATCACATCTGTGGAAAGAGGCAGTGAAAACTTTCAATTTGTCCAGGACCTTTTCCTCTCAGGCATGGGTCCATTTGCAAGACCAAGTAACATTCTTCATATCCACCGCTACTCTCCAAATGATATCACTGCACAGTGTAGATTTGAAGCTTTTGAAAGACAGATGAAGTCAACTAAAGAAGCACGTGGTGATGCAAATGTAAGGTATGGATGGCTAGGATCTAGGAAGAATGACATAGTTAGGATTCTTATTAATGGATTGGGTACCACTGCAAATCCTGTTGAGAAAGCAGGTTTGAGTGCTGGTGTATACCTTTCACCAGAAAACCGAGCCTTTACCAGGTATGCTTTACCAACTCTGTTTTTGTGGTTACCACTCTGTACGTTTATATATTGTTATATTAACACCACATTTTAATGTGTTTCAGTGTAGGTCTTTGTGATGTTGACGAAAAAGGAGTGCAGTATATGTTGCTCTGCTGTATGATATTGGGCAACATGGAAGCTGTTGAACCTGGATCACAAGAGTTTTTTCCAAGCAGTGAGATGTATGATTCTGGAGTTGATGATTGTTCAAACCCAAAGTGTTATGTCATGTGGCCATCACATCTAAGCACTCACATCCGTTTAGAATATCTTGTTAGTTTCAAGCTTGTCCCAAAAGTTCGACGTAAGATAATTACTAAGAGTTCACACCTTTATCACTTGATATCACTAAGTGGAGTAAATCTTAGTTTTATTTCCTTTATTTTTCAGATTATTTGCTTGGTTTGAAGGGTTTATGGTTTAACCCATCACCGAAGGAAGTTGCAATGGATATTTCTACCCTTCAACCTGTGAGGCAACCTGAATCTTGTTCACCATCGGCACACTAGTTTTCCTTTTAAATGCATATCTGCTGCTCACAGTGGGACGGCAGAAATTTTTTTTATTTAGATGTCCAGCTCTGCTGTCCATTGGTTCCCCTCTCTGCATCTTGCAATGGCGAATAATTTTATCTTTCGTATACAGTAGTTTCCACTTATCCAACCAAACAATGTGTCCGCAGGTAATGTCTGAAACAGGTGAAGGCCCAAATTCACCATGGATATCATTCAGTGTTTTGTTTGGAGTGATTCAGGGCAATATATCATCTGTAGCAAAGGAGCTTCTCTTCCATCACTATGAAGAGCTGAAGGTACTATCAATAAATATGATTTACCTGTGGGTATTGATTGTAGTTTCTATGTTGGACGCTGAACAATTTCAACTTTTCTACTTGACAGGAAAGCATAATTTCTCGTGAAGAAATGGTGAAGAAAATGATAGTAATAGTTGGAGAAAAAATACTTTTGGAGGCCTTGAAGAAACTCCATTACTGTGTAAGTTCCTATTATCCATTTTCTTGTTTCATGCCAAAGCAAAGGAATTTTTCAATACTTGTGCTGGTCCTTCCCCTTCTAGTTTCAAGCTTGTAGAGGAAGGATTTAGTGACATGTTATGCTTACAAATTCACCTCCAATAACCTTTTGGAGGTTGTTATACTTAATGCGCATTGCATATAACATAAAATCAACTGTGATGATACGGCATTCAAGGGCATGAATTTGGCCGCATAAGTAAAGGTTTCTCTACAGTTTTTGAACGCAAATACCCACTATCTTTTCTGATGCAAAATAATTTTAATGGATGTGCAACTGTTACTTACAATTAGGCACGTGAAGGCATTTCTGTGCTTGTATCTACTTTCAACGTTTCTGATAGTTGTATTGTCTGATGGTGCATGTTAAGGAAATTTGATATTCAGTATGGTTGTGATTGGTAGGGTGCACTAGTGGGAGCCTGTCTAAGACTAGCCCATGGATGATCCAAGGCTGGTGTAGCACATGCAATGAGCTCGCGCCTGGTTGCCTAACTTAGCTTAGCTTGGCTTGTGCTTGAGTGTTTTTGGTTGGCTGACTAAGGTGATATGGTTACCTTGGACTAGATGAAGGTGGAGTTACCATCCTACTATCTTTCCATTCTCTTCTCTCCGCTTCAATTATTCTATCGCTCACCAACAGTAATGCACTCTCTCATCTGATCCCAATCGATGAAGCCAAGGAGATGGTCAGCACACCAAAGTTGACGGTGTGATGCTTCTGTGCCGCCAAATTAATGTTTATTTGGCACTTTGCGCCTGTCACTGAAGCAGCCAAATCGATGTTCCGGTGATGCTTGAGCTCGAAATTGCCAAATCAATGCTTCCGTCGCACTGCTGCTGGCTGAGGCCTACACTTGCTCGTCTAGCCCTGCGCCCGCCGCCACAGGTGCCACGTGATGCTGCCACCCACTAGCCCGCTGTAACACATGCTAGACGCACCTGCCGTCGCGCTGCGGCCGCCCGCGCATCACCATTCCTGCCCGATGAACCCGCTGCTGCCCACCACGGCCCCTGCCCGGTGAGTCCGCCGCCACGCGATGTAGCAGCCAAGAACTTGACGTGGTACCTGCCCGTCATGCTCGCCGCCGCGTGGTGCGCCTGCCCATGCATCATCACCCCCGCCTGACGAGCCCACCATCGCCATGGAGGAAAGGGCCCTTGACCTTGACCTTGAATGGGCCATGAGTCTTGCAAGCAGGGACTTCAGGTGAAGCCATCAAATCTCGACGCCTCGGCATCGGTGCGAGTTCCTCGCACAGCGCCTCTGCTTCTTCCCTCTCCTTGCACGCCCCCTGCTTGAGCGATGCGTGAGGAGGTAGGCGACGCGTCAGAGAGCCTCGTAGGTGAGTGGAAGTGGGAACTTGACTAGCAGGGCGCTAGCAGGCCTGCATAACCGGAAACGAGATGGATTTTCGTTTCCCACTATACAGGTCGTACAGGGCCTTTTGCACAGCCCAAGCCTGTCTATCCCCTCCCATGCGAGCTACCAAACACTGGCAGGCTGCATTATACAAGCCTGTATAGCTCTTATGGATCCTACCAATCACAGCCTATTTATACCGCTTCATGCCTCTTGAGCACTAGTAATGATGTGCACATGGAAATCATCATAGTCTTTCCCTTGCTCCTCAGTAATGTGCAACATCTCATTTCTTGCTGGTATGTTTTGGCGTCACTTTTTTATTGGCTTTCATTGCAGCCATCATTATGGTACAAGCCTTCCGTTGAAACGGTCTCTAGTGATCCTATGGCAGCACCTGAACAATCCTTGGACAAGTCAGTTGGGAATTGTTCATTAACTCTTAATGTTAACAACGGTGATTCACATACACCAAATGATGTGGTTGAACATGCTACAGTTCTTAGCAATAAAGGATGTGATGCCCTTGCAACACATATGGTGTCCAAAGGCCATGATTGTCTGGCAACAAGTGGCGTGCCAGAAAAGTGTAGTTCAATCAGTGCCATAAGTGGGGTTTCTACAAGTGTGGAGGCCAAAGGCAGAGGTTCTCCTATGCAAATCATGCCACCTGGAAAACCAGCAACCCTGTGTGTCAAAAACCAAGATTCTTTTGTGGGAAGAGTGCCACCTATAGTTCGTGATGGCCTTTTGAGGACGATTTCTGGAAACTCTGCATTTCCTGGTCGGGAAGTTTGCAAATCTGCTACACCAAAGGCAGGGTGTTCTGGTTATGCTTCTCTAGCACAAACTAATGCTTCAAAACCCCATGAAGTTTCTGCTCCAGGTCTCACTCCTAAGGGTTATGAATCTGTTGTACCAAGCTTGGCACTTGGAAATTCTAAAAGCGCAGGCGTCAAACGTTTGAATTCAGCACCAAAAATGACACCTGAAGGCCAGGAATTCCTTTCACTGGGTATTCGATCACCAAGCCCAGTGCCTCTAGTAAAACTTCAGGCCATTTCAGCATCAGTTGCCATACCTCCAGTTCATGTACCAAGTAAGCCTCTCTGCAAGATAGATTATACCTACCTAATACAGATATTTAAGTTGCTATTTTTGTGCAGGCCTAAGGAAATCACCACCAATGAGCACCGAGGGCCGTGATTCTCGGGGGCTGCCTATCATGCCAAATGGCAATGGCAGCTCAGCATTTAGTAAAGCGCCAAAGCGCCATGAATCTCCAATAGCTGATACAAGCACAAAGGTCCACGAATCTCTAGCACTGGGTATCTCGCCAAAAGGCAATGGCATTCCAGCATTAAGTAAAGCGCCAAAGCGCCATGAATCTCCGATAGCTGATACAAGCACAAAGGGCCATGAATCTCTAGCACTGGGTATCTCGCCAAAAGGCAATGGCATTCCGGCATTAAGTAAAGCGCCAAAGCGCCATGAATCTCCGATAGCTGATACAAGCACAAAGGGCCATGAATCTCTAGCACTAGGTATCTCGCCAAAAGGCAATGGCATTCCAGCATTAAGTAAAGTGCCAAAGCGCCATGAATCTGGTGTAGCTGATATGAGCACCAAGGGCCATGATACTCTAGCACTGAGTATCACATCAAAAGGCCATGACGGTGCAGCATCAAGTAAAACGCCAAAGCAGCCAGCTGATATGCTGCCAAAGAACGGTCACTCACAAGGTCAGGATGTGGCCAGTAAGGTCCATAAAGCCACAAAACCAAGTACGGTGCCTGAAAACTTACTCGAATAAACTATTAGCATTTAGCATTTCATTTTGTGCATTCGCTAAAGTTAATGTTTGGGTGGCGACTGCAGTAACAGGGGATCCGAAAAAAGAGCAGGCTGCAGTTACCACCACTCAGGATAATCCATCTGGGCCAAATCTTGATGCTAGCAGCCATGTTACTGGAGCAGCCAGCGCCCTTGTCGCCCTATCAACTCTGCGAGAGAAGGGTGGGCACTAAGATCAGCAGTAACGGCAGCGTTTGCCTTGTTCGGATGGACCAGATCCTTGTTCTGTAGTCTGTACATGTGATGTTCCCTGACTCCATGCACATGTGGTTGTAGCTCTGGTGCAGACCGGTGTATGGATTAGTTTATCTCTATGACAGGAACCACCTGTGGACTCTGGGCATAAAACCCTGCCTTTTGATCCGTGGTAGTAAACTGTTACACTTGGGCAATGCTTCCCTGTGTGTGCGGTTGCTACTGGTGTCTCGTGGTGTGCTTGTTGGCACTTGTGGTAACTTGCTACCGGTCTGGTTGATCATGTGCAGTCTACGCCTAACACACAGCAGCTGCAGATGGAAACGAGATGGATACACCTAATCGAACTGATGCTATTCTGGAGGAGAATCATCATCAATCAGCTGCTGCTGTTGCAGGGTTTGTGTTCATGTGCTGTGAAGAATCCGTCCTCGCATCCTCCTTATGAATGCTAATCGATGCCAAAATAGTGCCTGATGCCAATATGGGTCACTGGGATGCACTGCGATGTTGGTACGGAGTTAGGACAGTCTCAATGAAGTTTTAAGAAGAGTTTTATAACCATTAAATTTTGTCACGACACCAATTTTGCTGACTTGGTAAGGTCATTTATGAGGAAAATTTTGATCAGATGTGAGAAGTTTTATCCCTCGTAACACTCATCTGGCACAATTACCTAACCATCAGGTATCTATGCAACGAAATTCTATTCTGATTGATCTTACTAAGAGCAAGTTTTATGGTTCCGCCCGCTAGCCGGCGTTTCGCGACGTGAGGTGGCTTCGATGGTGGTGGACCCCATCTGTATTTAAACCATAGCAGCATAATCAACCAATCGGGAGGGCAGAAAGAGCAAAACAGCGCATACGTCCGCTCGCCGCTAGCGTCTCGCTCGTCGCTCGCTTCCCTCTCTCTCTCTCCTACTTCTCTCTTCCCACGTCAGCACCTCGCCCACTAGTCGGCATCCGTAATACTTGCTCTAACACCACACCTAAAAATGTTAAGGGGGATATGGAGAAGTCAGTGTCTAAAAATTAGTGTCCCTTATGCATACTTCCTGTGTCTTGAAAAAGAATGCACCTATTAAGTTTATTATAAGTCAAACCATCTTTTAAAAAATAGATACATGATGAAATTGTATTTGATGTTGAATCAAATGTTATTTATTTGGCTTTCTAAATATTTGTGTTCGAACAAGGGTATCGGGCCGCGGATTGCCGCCGGTGCAGGACCGCGGTGCCGGCGGCCACGACCGCGTCGGCCCGATCATCCTCGATATGGGACCACCCTGGTGCGCGACGCCGACCTCGAGCTTCCCGCGGCATGACGTCTGCCAGCGCGGCACCGCTCTCTGGAACACGTCGAGCGATGGCGTCCGCGCGGTCACCGCCCTGGTCCGCGTCGTGGTTCTCGATCGGGGGCCGCTTGGCGTCGTCGTCGCCGTAATGCCGGATGCGACGAGAAAGGGACAACCGTCTTCATGCCGCGGCCCCTACCGGCGAGGAAGGCGAGCGCGGAACGTCCATGCGGGAGCTGACCGCCCCCGAGGTCAACCTTCACCGCGCGTTCCTGCGCCCACACGAACTGGCCGGCCGCGCTGCCCTCCATTACCTGGACTAGGCCGAGGACGAAGCCGGCAGCGACGTACCCGACAAGTGAGCTCCGTTCGCCCAGTACCGGCAGCATGGCGCTGGTGAAGCTATCGGGGTCCAATCTGGGGGAACGCGGACTGAAACCACCTGGTAGCGACAGATCAAAACCTTCAGGAAAATTGCAATCAGGACTCCTTCTGTAGTGACTTCGCAGTTTTGCCATTTGTAACATCACACACATAAATTTGAGACTCCAAACATATGTCACTTGTTTGGGACTCCAAACAGAACTCAGAACACATCAAGAAGGGAATGTTGGGGTCTGGGGGGACGCGAATTATTTATATTCACAGTTTTTTTAATGTGCTCCATTCTTGCATGGTATGACAACTAACAAATTTGAAAAAAAAGCCCGAGTAAGATCACACTCATGGGGTATTATTTTAAAAGAGCTTCTCACACAAGTCGAGAAAATCTTCAAACCCCTGTTCCGCCTATACATAACAGCACATGAGATGAGACTGGTCTTAGATGTGGGATAGATGAGAAGTTTTTTTTTACAATAGCGAGCTACATGGAGGGCCACAAGGCCGCACATGGCATTGTATTAAGAAAAATAACTTCTCACACAGCTTTAGCGTGGAACAAACTAGGAGATTTTTTACAACAGCAGACTACTGGGAGTGTCACAAGACCGCTTAACCACCGCACACACGTACATCTGCTGGGGAATAAATCCCCTGTGAGAGATGTCGATCGGGGATCGAATTTGCGCTGGCCACTCGCACAACGGTGCCGCTGACCACCTGAGCTAGGCTCGGTCCTCAAATTAGTTAACTTGAAGATAGTTACTGTAGTTTGCAAAATGATAAAAGGTAGTAATATCAGGGTTCGTTTATATTGAAAGTTGGGCGTATGAATATTATTTAAAAAGTGCCTTTCAATGAAAAGTTGCCGCATTTGATCGTGTGCATATAAAGAGAAGATGTGACGGTGAAATAACACCTATTTTTCAATCTAACTGGTCCTAAACCTTAGTGCTGAAAAAGAGAGGATTAAAGAACGAGAGCACAAATGGATTCGAAATAAATTATACAGAGATATCAGAGGAATTGCGTTGCAGAAGATGGAACTAACAGTTCTTCAACTGCTCTTACCAGAGTACAACAGAGAGCAAGGTGCTCTCCGGTGAGGGAGGAGGCGAGGAGCAACGTATTCGGACGCTCGCATCTGGCCTGTAACGTTACAACGGTGGTGCAGAAGTCATGCATGCTTGCTGTGCAGACATGAGTGTAGCACCTGGAGCCACCAGCAGGCGTTTGTATTTCTTAAAACATAGTAGATGCTTGGAAAGGGCGATATCCCTCAAATAAAAGTAAAAAAAGACATCAGATCGTTGTATGCCATAATTAATTTGCATTTCCCAACGAAATCATTCGCTACAATTTCGTCCATATAACATTTGCAGACACTGCAGGCATCAGTATCGCCATACATTCTCTTCACCCTGATAGAGCAGACCACAGACAATAGCAACATTTTCTTAACAATGCATACAGGTTCTAAACATCTGTGGATCATACAAATTGGTAGAAGATAAAAGCATATTGGAGCACATAGTACCATGATGGCTTATCTCTCCTTCCAAAGCATACTGGAGCTTAACATACTTTGCTGTCTTGGTCACACTGAAATTATAGCATCAGTTTCTCAGTCTTCATCTCTCTCTGGAGGGAGGCCGCAAGGAAGCAGCATTTTCTGTTACAGAAACAGTGAATTAATACTCCACGTTGCAATGCCTCATCAATAGAACTGTTTGTTAGAAATGGTCAAAGATGCCAATGGAGTCTGTAAACTATGGATGGCTACATATCATAATAAATGTCTGCTAAACAAGTGCCAATCTTCAGGTCCTGGTAACACTTTGCGTGGAAAATTGGATAGCAATCCAAAGAAGTTGATGGAAGGTAAGATGCCAACAGGCAACAGCCAAGCTTACACTCGTGT
Source organism: Cenchrus americanus (assembly GCA_947561735.1). Taxonomy (NCBI): domain Eukaryota; kingdom Viridiplantae; phylum Streptophyta; class Magnoliopsida; order Poales; family Poaceae; genus Cenchrus; species Cenchrus americanus. Next base: position 68,030,412 of record OX387239.1, on the reverse strand, counting down.
ATTGAGGCTCCTTAATAAATTTTCTGTACTCATAGTTCTGTTTTGAGTAAAATCACTGATGGAACTGGTATTAATAAGTATTTAATCGGCTAAGATCTGTATTTGTTACTTGCAGCTATCATCTAGTATTAGGGTGTGAGCAATTAGTTATTTCAGAATCTCTCCTACCTACAGCACATAATAAAGCATGCATGCAGTTACCTGGCTATCTTATCAAAAACCAATACTTTAATTTTAGTGTAATCACTTCCATAAATATAGTAAATGTAAAAACAGAGCATTATCTTTACAAGAGATTCAAAACATCTTTTTAAAGCACTGACTGTCACTAGCTATTCATCATTTGTTAACTGTAAGCTATGCCTATTTACTTCATCTGCAGCTTGGCTCCCTTATATAAGTTCATTCGGACATCAACACAATCTCCAACGTAATACTTTGAATACCAAAGTCTATAGAATATATCAGTACGAATTACAAATGGTAATATATATCATGCGAGTATTTATACTATCTATGAACTTTGATTTATATGCTTCTATAGAAATTTATGTCCTTGGGATCAGAGGTAGTACTAAATATGCACTTCTCGCCACAGGCAAATGATTGTCCTACACAAAGACAAGCAATTCATCCCATTTTGTAATGACATTTCACAAGAATTTTAATTATATAAAACTACTCCCTCCGTCCATGATTGATCTGCGTCTAAGGCAGGGACGCAAAGACCAAGGAGAAGCTAATGAGCCAAGCCTCTCCGTCTGTTTCAACCAGCGCTCCAAGAAAAACACTTTGTATCCTACGCGTATTGATTGCTCCCTTCGAATCCCACCGCTGCCTCCCACGTAACCCACCAGTCTCTCCCTTTCTTCTGAAATTTCCACCAATACGGCTGAACGTTGCATTGAAGAGGTAGACGGCGCGTGCGCAGCTTGCACAATCGACCCGAGGCGCAAACAACTCTAACCGGGAATACACAGATCATTTCTGGACATGTTTTATTTTCTTATACACAGATCAAATCTGGACGGAGGGAGTATATGGTTATAGACACATGGAAATATGTGTAGATGGCCAAGTCAGTTTATAATGATCGTTTAGGCGGTGTGTCAGCCTTTGTGTCAAGTAGTGAGGACTGAGGACAAACATCATAGCAGTAGACTTTATCTACTCTACTACCTCATCCCATCTTTCTTGAAGGGGGAGAACCTCCTAATTATTTTGGTAGCATCATGCCATTATAAGGAAACAATAACACTTACAGCCTACAGCTAGTTTCTGACAAAAGTAAGTTTTTAGTGTGGAAATCCGAACTAGATTGGAATTGTGGAGAGCATAGAACTGGTGGCATTTAGGACTTGCAGAGGCAATACAATAAATGCACTTGTACCCCTGATATGTGATTTTTGCAGATACAAGTTAGTATAAGTGAAGGCAAGTTGCCTTGTTACCTGCATGAAATTGTAACGTTCTCTTCCAATTGATTCATTCTCAGCAATGGCAAAGTATGCCAACATTGGATAGTGCCCAATATAAGAGGCGTAGCTGTCCCTCTGGATGTTCACAGCCCACTCACTGTATATAAATAAACATGAAGAATATCTTAGAATTCAGTGACATCTTTTGTTACAAAGAACAGGCTACTTACAATCTGGTCAAGTCGGCATGTCCTGTACCGACATATTTGGCTTGAAGATGCTCAAGCTGAGAGTTTATGTTGAACCTATCGCTAGCCTTTAAAATAGAAAATTGAGTTAGTAATGTTGCAGTCAGATTGTTAGAAAAATATAGCTTTAGGAACAGCACAACAAAAGATTAAGAGACAACTAAGGCAAAGTGAGCTTAAAGAAATCAGAAGCTCCACAAGACAAGGTAATATCCGCAACAGTTACTTAATACCATCCAACCAGAAATGAACATTGCAATAGCTGAAATTCAAAGTGTGCAAACACAAGTAAACTAAATAACAGACCAGCACAATTCCTGCTCTTACAAAAGGTATATCATGTTCCTATCACACCCCAGGTTGTGTGAAAGGAGCCATACACCTAAAGCCCTACTCCACAACACTCCTTGGGAAAAAACAAATGCACACCAGCAAGACTACATATCTTACACTAAATTAACAGCCTCAAAACATTACTACAAGTTCAGAGCAGCATGCCAAACATTCTCTAGTGCTTTGATTAGTATGACTAAAAAGAACAGCAATTCACCACCAAGCACTCAACTGCACATTCAATTTTATACTACACTAAATTCATCAGGCAAAAAGGGATTCAGTTCACTGTTTTACAGGCCTCTATCCTCACAATTTCAAAACAGGACAGGAACAGGAAAAGCATTGAGAACCGGTTCTCTCGTTCAACCAAAATGAAAACTGCTAGGATCACAGCATACAGAATACAGATGCACAAGTCTATTATTTTTAGGTGTCCTAACCGCAGAAGAGAAACAAGCGCCTGCATGTATCAGACACGCACAGACAAGCAACCAATCGAGAGAGAGAGGCCAGGGACTAGTAGACTACCAACCTGCATGGTGGCTGATTGCTTTGGTCCGGCGCCTCACGCGGGAGCTGGGAACTCCTGAATCAAAAGCTCCTAGAAGCGAAAGGGGAAAAAAAGTTCGTGAGTCGGGAGGGATTCCATGGCAGGAGGGGGCTTAACGGGGGATCCACCTGCGGTATGGAGGGAGCCGGGAGGTGAAAGCGGCCGGCGTCGCGGGATTCACGGTGGTCCGCGGCAGATGGGCGGACCGGCGGAAGGCAGCGTCGGAGAAAAACTAGGGTTTGGGAAATTCGGAGGGCGATGGCCGATGTGGGTAGCTGGAGAGGAAGAAGAGATGCGGCTAGCCGTTCAGTTGGGCCAACGGGCCGCGACTCAGGGACTAACTAACGGGCCCTCCTTTTTGTGGCTACCGAATGTAATTGGGACCTACTTGTACTTGTACCATCCACGTATTATTAAGAAGGAAAAGTTATTAAAAAAAGGAAAAGTCTATTTTTAACCATCCATCTTTTGCCTGTAAGTTTGGTTTTGGCCATCGAACTTCAAAACCAGATATCTTTGACCATCCAACTCTCAAAACCGTTCACAATTGACCATCAGGCGGTTTTGATGGGTGTTTTTAACATTTTTTATTTACAATTTAGTCCTTAGAACTTGAAATGATCATTATTTTTTGCTTGCAACTCTGATTTAGGTGATTCTTGCGGTCACATGTTCATAACAATGAGTTGTATCTTCTAAAATGTTCTTCATACTATTTTATCAATATTTTTTATCTTATGTTGTTGTGTAAAAAAGCAATATAAGAAAAGTAAAACGAAAAGTTACAGAATAATATAAACACATTTGAAAGATAAAACTCATCGTTATTAATATGATTACAAGAATAGCTTAAATTAGAGAAAAAGAAAAAAATAGTAATCATTTTAAGATCCAATGACTAAATTGTAAATAAACTGATTAAAAATAGTCCTTGAACCTTAAAATGATTACTATTTTTTCTCATATCTCAAATTTAAGTGATTCTTGTGGTCATGTGTTCATAAGATGAGAACTTCATCATTCAAAATGTTGCTCATATTATTTTGTAACTATTTATTTTACGTTTCTTATATTATTATTTTTACACAACAACAGAAAAAAATATAATGAATAGTTATAAAAGTTGTATAAAAACATTCTAAAAGATAAATCTTACTGTTATGATCATGTGACCGCAAAAATCACCTAAATCGGAGCTACGAGCAAAATGTAATGATTGTTTCAAGTTCTAAGGACCAAATTGTAAATAAAAAAATTTAAAACCACTCATCAAAACCGCCTGATGGCCAATTGTGAACGATTTTAAGATTTAGATGGTCAAAGTTTGAAGTTCGATGACCAAAACTAAACTGAGGCAAAAGTTGGAGGGTCAAAAATGGACTTTTTCCTATTAAGAATGAAATTGAGATCTATTATTAATCTACCATTCATGTATTATTAACATTGTCAGGAGGTGAGACCTGGCAGATCTGAAAGGGGGCTACCCAAGCGGTTGTAGGTTGATTAGTGGGGGATCGAGACCTAAGAGCGTAAGTGGTAGTTCACAGATGGAACTCGGAACTCGGCGAGAATGGCAATGGACATGAGGGTTTAGACTGGTTCAGGCCTCCGGAGCGTAAAACCCTACGTCCAGTGTGGTGGAATTAGGCGTGAATGGGGAAGTCCCCTCGAATGGAGCTCTAGGCCGCCTTATATGGCCAGCGGGCTAGGGTTTCCATTCGAGGTTGGTGGACCCTCATCAGGGTCGGTTACAAGTTAGGAAGGTTTCCTTCCGTGATTACAAAGGGGATCCCGCGATCCTCGGACCTACTGGCGGCGCCGCACCGCAATCTAGGGGAGAAACTTGCTCCACAAGCCCGACAGGTCTTTCGGAGTCTGGATGAGGTCGTCCGAGGTCTTCCAAGGTCACCGGGGTTGTGAATAAGGTATCCGGGCCCACTTGCAGGTCGGCGGGGCTTCTGGCAGGTTGGGTCCACTTGATAGGGACCTCTGGGACCCTGGTCGGTGGGGACCCATGGGTACCCATGTCTCTCAAGCCCCCGATCGACATGTAGGCGAAGCGTCCCCTCCTCGGAGGTGACTAAATGTGACACAAATACCGGTCCCGGGGAGGCCGGTAACACATTTATCACAACGGGTGGATCGATCTTTTACATCACGGCGACACGAGAGGGCACGGAAGTGCCAACGCTACAAGAAACAACACAAACGCTAACGACCACACTACGATAGCAAAGGCTTCCAAAGCCTCATCGAGTACCACACCATGGAAGCTCTCTGTGGAGGCCACGGGTACACGAGGCACGGTTGGGTGTAGGGCGGCGACCTACTCGACGTCTTTGGGAACGAAATCGGGATCCTCCTGCGAAAAACGAGTTAGTTAAACAAGGGTGAGCACATACGTACTCAGCAAATCCAACCCCACCCACGGAGGGGCTTATAAGCAGATCATGCACATGATATAAATAACAAGGAACATGTTAAGGTTTATTTGCAAACTCATTTATCATGCAGGGGTTCATTTTCAAAAAGGTTTTCGCAAACCAGTTTTATAACCAAAGTGACTCAGTTGTTTTAAGAAAAACCACTTTGTGGACCTATCGGACTCCCCGTCCGTGGTAGCCCGGGCACACATCCACACACTTCACCGGAAAACAACTCACACCGGAAAACATCCTAAACCAAACACTAGTTTTGTGACCACACCGTGACTCGTCCAATACCGTGGACACGGCTATTCGAATAGGTTTGACACTGCGAGAGGTTGTACATCTTTACCCACAAGTAGGGTACCGTCACACGGACACCTTCATGCCGGTGCGGATCCTATCAAATCCACTACCCACCTTAGCTAACCCTACGAGCCATCACGGAAGCAACCAAGGGGTTATCCCACATAACCAGGGCGTACCTCACACAGAGCGTACCCCTACTCCTTGGTCTCCCGCCGCTCACCCGCACACCAGATGGCAAGTAGATTAACTAGTGGGGTTTATGCTAATTAAGCCGTTGCCACATACAACGCTCGAGTGGTTGTACGATGATTTGGGTTAGGTGAGATGTCACGCAACCCGGTCCTTAATTGACAAGATGGACAACTCCCAACACGCTCAACCACACAGGTACGAGCTCACCCATACTCCTGACACACACGTCCATCCCTTCTACCCAGTTCTTTACTCATTTTCCAAACATATCCCCTTTCCATTTTGAAAGCACTCACACATTTTTAAAGCACTCATTTAGGCCAAAACAAGGTTCAATCATAGCAATCAAGGGTGGCTAACCTACCATGTTTTTGCAGTAAAACAATATGCAATTTATAAAATGGGTATAGGGTTATATTTATAAAACTAGGACCAAAGCATGCATCAAAGGATGAGATTGAACTTGCCGTCTTCGAAGTCTTCGGGGAGTTCCGGCTCGGCGTTTAGGATCTCAGGCTCCTGCTCGCAGTAGTCGGCTCCAAACTCCGGCTCGGGGTACCTTCCTTCGTTTACTCCGTCGGCTATAGCGCACACACAAGCAAGCATGCAATCAATATAAGCACACACAATTTCTCCGGCTGAGCTCGAGGAAGGGAATTAGATAAAATAGGGAAATAAATATCACGCAGGGGGGTTTTGGGTGACGGATGGGTGGCGGTATACCCGTGCGGGTGTGAGGAAGTTTGGGCACAATTTGGATTAAAAACGCGCATGAAATGACGGGTTAAAGGGGGTGTTTATGGTTAATTAGGGGCCCGTTAGTATTTTATTTTAAAGAAAAGGACCTAATTAATATCTAAACCTAGCGAGGGTTTGGTTAGAATAGTCTAGGGGTTTAGTTGTTAAAGGGCGGGGTTAGTTTGGTGAATACTCTAAAGGTTTTAGGGTTTGGTTTGGAAAAAGGGAGGAGGGAAATAGGGGGAGGGGTGTTCGGTAGAAAGGAAAAAGGGGCAGGGGGGTATGGGCAAAATGCCCTTCTTCTTCCCCCCCTCGAATCGAACGAGAGGGAGGGAGAAGGTCGCGTGGGGGCGGCGGCCGGCGCCAATCCCCGCGAACCGGGCCACGGCGGCGGACGGGCGGTGGTGCAAAACAAAGAGGACTCTACGGGTGTTCGATTCCCCTACCTATCTCGAGTGGTGGTGGCGCGCGGAGGTGGAATCCTTGGCGGCGGCGGACCGGAAGGCGAGCTTGGGGGGGGGGGGAGGTGTTCGGTGTCTAAGGGAGGAAGGCTCGGCTTGTGGTTGTTCGGGGGTGAGGCGAGGAACCGCCGACCTCCATTTATAGGCGCGGGTAAGGCGGTAACCCGACCGAGCTGCGAGCTCTAGGAGCTTCGGCCATGGCGGTGGGGAAAAAATATCTCGGTGTTGACTCACGGCGAGGCTTTGGTCGGGATTCGTGGTAGACCGGGCGTTGTTGGATGAGACTTGTCGTGCGGGTGGCCGCGGAGAGGGGGAAGGAGGCGACGCGGTGGCGTGTCCGGGCGAACACGCCTTAATGGCGGTCGCCGGTTGCGGTGGGGGGGGGGGGGGGGAGCCGTGGCTCGGCGCGTCCCGCAAGCGGCGCGGGGCCCGGCGGGCACGAGGCGCCGGCGGCCGGCCGGGCGCGGGCCCGAGGCGTGCGGAGGGGGGGGTGCGCTGCCGGTCCGGAGCCCGGGCGCGTCCGCGGCAGGGGAGCAACCGAAGGAAGAAGAAGGAAGGGGGAGAGAAAGGAAGGAAAGAGAAAGGAAAAGAAAGGAGAAAAGGAAAAGAAGAAAATAAAAAGAAAAAGAAAATATGAAAAGAAAAGGAAAAGAAATAGGAAAAAGGTTTAGAAAATTAGGTTGCTAGGAATTTTAGGAAAAGGACTTTGCGGGGTTTTTTCCGGTTTCGGCGTCGGCGTGATTTTTGGGACGGCGGTCATGGCGAGGCGGACCGGCCGGTGGGGCCGCGCGTACGCGAGATTCCCGGTGTGGTGGCCGACCGCGGTGCTCGGGGCGGCACGCGACGGGCGACGGCCGAGCGCGGGCGGTGCGGCGGGATTCGCGGCACGCGCGCCGAGGGTGAGAGAGGGGAGAAAGTGACCGGGGTTTCAAATGAGCTCAGCGGGAAAGTTTTGAAAACACACGTGATTTATTAGGTGATTTATTAGGAACTAAAAACGTGGGCGTTACAAACCTACCCCACTTAAAATGAATCTCGCCCTCGAGATTTGGCTAGGTTTCGAACAGGTGGGGAAACTCTTTCTTCAACGCATCCTCTCGTTCCCACGTGGCTTCTTCTATTTCGTGTTTGCTCCATTGAACTCGCACACCCGTACTTCGATGTTCTTGTTCTTTTGACCATCGTGTCCAAAATCTTGACGGGCACTTCCTGGTACCTATGGTCTGGTTGCAGATCAATGGTCTCTATCGGTACTCGCTTTTCTTCGAGAGCCTTCAAACATCTGCGTAGCTGGGAGACATGAAACACCGGGTGTATGTCTGACATCTCTTCCGGTAGCTCCAACTGGTATGCTACTACTCCGACCCTCTTTAGTACTTTATACGGTCCAATGTACCGAGGGGCCAACTTTCCGTGCACCTGAAATCTCCGAGTGCCTCGGATAGGTGAAACCTTGAGGTAAGCGAAATCTCCAGGATTGAAGCTTGCTTCATGCCTCTTCCTGTCTGCGTAGCTCTTCTGTCGGGATTGGGCGGCTTTCAACTTTTCTCGGATGTCGGCTACTCGCTCTTCGGCTTCCTTTATAAGCGCGGGCCCAACCAGGGCACGTTCTCCTACTTCTGACCACATCAAGGGTGTCCTACATTTCCTCCCGTATAAGGCATCAAACGGCAACATTCCTAGGCTTGCTTGGTAGCCGTTGTTGTAGGAGAATTCCGCATACGGTAGGCTCTGTTCCCAGTCTTTGTCATAGGTGAGGACACACGCTCTCAACATGTCTTCCAAAATTTGATTTACTCTCTCGGTCTATCCGTCTGTCTGCGGGTGGTATGCTGAGCTGAAATCCACTTGGTACCCATGGCTTTATGCGAGCTTTTCCAAAACCTAGAGGTGAACTGGGTCCCTCTATCCGAGACTATCTGCTAGGCACTCCATGCAACTTCACTATATTCTCTATGTAGAGTTTTGCCAACTTCTCTCCACCATAAGTGGTCCGTACGGGTAGAAAGTGAGCGACTTTAGTGAATCGGTCCACTATCACCCATATGGAATCATGTCCTTTACGAGTCTTTGGCAAACCTACTACAAAGTCCATGCCTATTTCGTCCCATTTCCATACCGGGATTGGTAAAGGTCGCAACGATCTTGCGGGCTTCTGGTGTTCGGCTTTAATCCTCTGACAAGTATCACAGTGGGCGACGAACCGTGCAATGTCTGCTTTCATTCCGTTCCACCAATACTTCGCTTTAAATCCATATACATCTTGGTGGATCCCGGTGAATGGAGTATCTTTGAGTTCGGGCCTCATCCATGATGGTCTGTCGGAAATCTCCATTTTCCGGCACGCATATCCTATTCTTGTACCACAGTGTGCCTTGATCATCCACTCTAAAGTCAGGGGCCTTATTCTCTCCTGTATGCTTGCGGATCTTCATCAGATTCTCATCGGTCTCCTGGGCCTTCCTGATCTTTTCCTCCAAGGTAGGCCGAACACTCGGTTGGCGAACGCAACCTTGAGGGACAATGTGCACGTTGAGTCGCACCATTTCCTCTTGCAACCGGGTACTCTTGGGTGCCGCCTTCTCGTAGGATTTCCGCTTAGGGCATCCGCTACTACATTGGCTTTCCCGGGTGGTAGTGAATCTCTAGGTTGTAGTCTTTGACTAACTCTAGCCACCTTCTTTGCCTTAGGTTCGGTCGGGTCGGGTGAAGATGTACTTTAGGCTCTTGTGGTCGGTATAGATCTCGCACTTATTCCCAATCGGTAGTGTCTCCAAATCTTAAGGGCGTGCACTATGGCTGCAAACTCCAAATCATGGGTGGGATAATTCTGCTCGTGGGGTTTGAGCTGGCGGGAAGCATATGCCACTACTTTCCCATCTTGCATGAGAACACATCCCAACCCTTGTCGGGACGCGTCGCAATATACGACAAAATCCCGTTGAATGTCTGGCAAGGTCAACACTGGGGCTGTGGTCAATCTTTTCTTCAACTCCTGGAAACTCCTCTCACATGACTTAGTCTAGTTGAACTTCTTCTCCTTCTTGAGTAATTCCGTCATGGGTCGGGAAATCTTCGAAAATCCTTCAATAAACCTCCGATAGTACCCTGCTAAACCAAGAAAGCTTCTGATCTCGCTCACATTGGTCGGTTGTTGCCAGTTGGAGACTATTTCAACTTTCCCGGGGTCTCTTCGCTACTCCTTCCGCGGTCGGGAATATGCCCAAGGAAAGATATTTTCTCGAGCCGGGAACTCACACTTGCTGAACTTAGCGTACAACTTGTGTGCCCTCAATTTCCCAAAGACCTTGCTCAAAGATCTCGCTCATGTTCCTCCACACTCTTGGAGTAAACAAGTATGTCGTCAATGAAGACTACGGCAAACTTGTCCAACTCTTCCATGAACACCTTATTCATGAGGTTCATAAAATATGTTGGTGCGTTGGTGAGTCCAAAGGACATCACTGTGAACTCATACTGCCCGTAATGGGTGACAAAGGCGGTCTTGGGAATGTCACTTTCCCTAATCTTGAGTTGGTGGTACCCTGACCTTAAATCCACCTTTGAAAAGTACTTGGCTCCTTTTAGCTGGTCAAATAGATCATCTATTCTGGGGAGAGGGTACTTGTTTTTGATAGTGACCTCGTTCAGCGAGCGATAGTCCACGCACATCCTCATGCTCTTATCCTTCTTTTCCACGAACAAGCATTGGGGCTCCCCATGGTGATGAGCTTAGTCCGATGAACCCACTGCGCCGAAGTTCTCCTAGTCGCTTCTTTAACTCTCGCCAACTCGGGGGCTGTCATCCTATAGGGTTTCTTGGCTATGGGAGAGGTTCCGGGGATAAGGTCGATGACGAACTCTATATCCCTATCCGGTGGCATTCGGGAAGTTCTTCGGGGGAACACATCCGGGTATTCTCGCACTATCGGGACATCCTCTATGGACTTGGCTTCCATGTTGAAAACTATTATGTCCGGCCCGTGCCCTCGGGTGTGGCGAGTCACTTGTATCCCGTCCGGGTTGGTTAGGTGCACTATTTTGTCGGCGCAACTTATAAGGCCATTGTGTTGGCTTAGCCAATCCATCCCAAGGATCACATCTATTCCCTTGGACTTCAGTACTACCGAGTTCGCTAGGAACTCTACCCCACTTAAAATGATCCTTATCCAGGGGCATCCCAGTTGACACTTGATGTCACCTCCCGGCGTTCGAGTTAATAGGGGTGCTTTTAGTAGTACTGTAGGTATGCTATGTTTTTCCACAAAACTTGAGGATATGAATGAGTGTGATGCTCCCGAATCAAATAATATGGTTGCCAAGACCGAGCCGACCGGAGAACTCACCGAGCACTACGCCTTGTGCTTCTTGCGCCTCCTGTGCGTTGTTGTGGTTGACGCGGGCTCGTCCATAAGACCGCCGGGGCCGCCTCATCTGCCGGTTGCTTGTTGTTGTTGCTGAAGTTGTTGTTGCTGCGTAGTGGCATGCGGTTGGCTCCGGACACAAGTGGCCTTGGCCCGTTCACCGAGTTGGAGTAGGTGGTAGCCGTTGGCTTCTCGGCATACGGACGGTTGGCGATGAAGTGTCCGGTTTCGCGGCGGTTGAAACACACTCGGGAGTCGTTGTTGTTGTTGGCGGTGACCGGGTGGTGTTGTTCGTGGGGGGCTTCATGGCGCTCCGGTTGTTGTAGGGCTTGAACTGGGTTCTGGGGCCTTGCGAGCCCGTGGCTTGGGACCGGGTTCTCGCATCGCATGGGAGCTTGGAAACTGGACATGGGGTGTCCGAAGTTTCTCGACCTCTGGGACCGCTCTTGTTGTTTGGCCTTGTGCTCCATAAACTTGCGCTTGTTCTCTTTCTTTTCTTCTGCCCTCGCTCTCTCTGTGAGTATGGCCATGTTCATGAGGGTGTTGAAGTCCGGGTAGATCTGAGGGGTAAGCAGGGTCCTCAGTTCCGGAGTCAGTCCCTTCTTGAACATCTCCTGTTTCTTGGAGTCTTTGTCCACTTCTTCGGGGGCATAGCGAGCCAGCTCTATGAACTGGTACGTGTACTCTTCCACGGACATATTGCCTTGGCGGAGTTCAAGAACTCATCCGCCTTTCGCTTCGGTGTGGCCTCTCGGGATGTGGTAACGGCGAAACTCTTCCACGAACTCATCCCGGGTGATGGCGGAGGGATCCTTGGGCTCGCTGCGCAGTAGTTCTCCCCACCAGGCTAGGGGCGTCCCGGTGAGTTGGTGAGCTGCCGAGAGAACCTTGTCGCGGTCCTCACGGTTGAAGGGCTCCGGTTCCCTTAGAATGGCTCTCGGCCGATCATCGCATCCAAGGGATTCACCGACCCGCCAAAAGTGGGCGGCTTCGTCCTGAGGAACTCTATCAACTTCTCATTCATGCCCAGAACTCGGGGCCTTGGGCGGTTGACGACGTTGAAAATGGCCTCCATCAGTACAGTCTGATTGGCCAAAACTTGTGCTAATTCAATGGGAGGGGGCGGCGGTGGCAGGATAACGTTCTCTCCTCCATCTTCGTCTTGGTTTACTTCCTGATCGTTAAGACGCTCCCTTCGATCGGCTTACGATCCTTCAGCGTCCATCCGACCGGAGCCTTGGTGGGTCCTAACGGGCGCCCGTAAACCATCCGTAAAGGAGCGGGTTTTCTAAGAGATCTAGCTTTCATGTGATGTTCAAGAGGATTATATCGGTTTTCTTTTTTTGAAAAGTCGGGGTCTACTCCCCGCCGGCTAGCACACAACAAGCACATAGCAAACAAACAAGCACGGACAAGTTTTTATTACAAACAAGTGAGGAGGATACATCCCGGACTACTCGACCGGTACAACGTGGACACGCTACCGTTGACGCAAAACGTGCACCTAGCGCCAAACACACAGAAGCCGAACAAGCTGGCTTTACACGCGCAGAGAGTCACGAGACGTGCCAGTCAATTTTTCCTGAAAATTAACAAAAGATAAAAGAGTTAGATACCAAAGCTTGGAACTTGCCGGGTGGTACCAGACAGTTCCATATTTACGGCTAGGAAGCCAGATGGGATGACACATAGCTATAAAGAGCTACCTGCAATAAATCGAAACCATTCGGGAACTTGTAAAAAGGGAAAAGTAAAATCGCCGAATGGATGACGTAAGCACGATAACGATGGGTCTTTGTTTAAGCAAAGATACTCATGCACGAGGTCGTGACCGATCCCCATGATAATCAACATTAAATAAATGAATAAAGTAAAGCACGAACATGAACATGTAATAAACAAGTATGCATAGATCCAAAGCACTAGTCTACCGCATGTCTAGGCACTTTAAACCCGTCGGGTACGATGTCAAGCAAACCTATCCACCGCATGATACAACTTGCATGAAAACCGTACCACTTTCCACAAATAGATCTATCCACCGCATGATACAATCTAGATATGGAAAGCTAAAAGCATACATTATTTAAAGCATGAATAACGCACGTGTTCTACTCGTGAAGAAACATAACCGAATACGGCTTAACAGCCGATTCGGGGTCCATGAAGAAGGAACAAACATTACCAAGTAAATAAGTCTATCAGATTGATTTGAAATCTAATCCACCGGATGACTAGCTCCAAAGCAACCCAAAAACTCGCATCTACCGCATGATACCCAGCTCTTTCAAGATTTATACCAACATTGGCAAGCTTGAACCCGCAACACGTAACAACCTAGATCGATTCGGTTTCGGCTATCGGAAAGCACAAGATCCACGTGCTAAAACACGAACTCGACTCGTACAAGGATCACAAAAGGATAAAGCCGATCCAAATCTATCTAGATTGGGCAAAAGTGTGTTACATGAATCTAAACGTAAAGTAAAAACTCATAGCAACACGGGGTAACTTAATGAATCTATTGGATCTTGCCAAAATCCGATAGAGCCGATAACTAGCTTCAAGCTAGATCTTAGCCTACCGCATGGCTCATGATCTAACAAGAAACCCTCTTGAACCAAGCTTGAATCTACCGCATGACACGAAGCATGGTAACAAGACTACTTGCATCGATCTAAATCCACCGCATGATACTAGACATGATACAAGGTTGCCGTACTCACGGAGGTCGACGGATCGATGAACCCTCTCGAAGAACTCGACGACACGACAAATGGACTCTAGGGTTTGGCGTAAGGCCGGTTTGTATTGAAGAATGGTTATCGTGTTTGTTACATACATTCGGGGGTCATATTTATACCCCGTCAAGTACAACTTTGAATGGATTCGTTGCCTAACTTATCTCTAAGCTTGATCGTCTATCCATCCATTCGTTCTCCCCGATTGAGCCACGTCACCGTCCAATCCCGCAAAATCAGCTCCACCGTTCCTTTGCCGAACCGGGAGCGGATAGCCGACCGCGAGATCTCTTTGCCGAATATCTCTCGAAAAGATCCTTCCTTCCACCGGACGGACTCCTCATCGAGCCGGACCCACAAGTCAGACTCCTTACCAAATTTTGGTGTTAACACATGCCCCTTCAATTGCGGGATAAAAGTAATTTTGTTCCGCAATTGACTCCAGCCACGAATACTTTCAAATCAAATCTGTCAACACCTATTCTTCTTTCTTCGCAATCCGCCGGAATCTTCATCTAGATCCAAACCCTAGATCTCCTCGTTCCGAGCTCAAATCCCCAATGGCAGCTCAAAACCAAGATGCTCAGGTAAATTCCTCTCCCGTAAGCTTCGTTCGGCATTTAGGTTTTCAATTTTACCTGAGATTTCTTTTCCGCTTTTTTCTTCAGGAGCCTTCCACTGAGCTTCTGATTCGCACCGGGGCCAATTCAAGATCCTATTATCTTGGTCCCGTGGGGAACTCTGATCCTCGAGATTTCATCGCGGCTGAATCTCAGAGGATCCCTTTCAAAGCAGCTCTGTCCCCACCTCCTCGGTGGCAAGACGCTTTCAAGAACTGGCCCTTGCCTCCAATCGCAGGCTGGAAAACTTGGTACCGGAGGATTCTCGCGGATAAGAGTGTATTGACCAAAAACTCGGGATACCCTCCGTATTGCTCGGTGTTTGGAGTTATCCTTGGCCGAAACCCCCAAGAACGAAGACCTTCGATAGAAGCTTGCCATTTTTGGTCAAACGGCGTCAACGCCTTCCTCTTTGGCCACGGCCCAATGTCTCCAACCTTGGCCGATGTGTATATGATTACCGGCCTTGACATCACAGATCCGTTCGGCCTTGGGAATTCAAAAACTCTTCTCGGCAAATAGGGGTGAAGCCGGGGAACGGATACAAGCATTACATCTTGAAGCACATGAAGGACAATCCCCTTGGCGAAATCGAATACGGGGCATTTCGAACATGTGGTTATGCGATTTGTCTTCGTGGCAAAGCCAATGAGCCTACCCCTGAATCACATCACAATGGCGTCTCATTTGGTCAGTGGCAACCGCCTCCCCCTTGGAAAATTCCTCCTAGGCAGCGTGTACCATATGCTTCACCAAACTGTCACCCAAATGTATACTAGCCAGAGGATAACATGTGTCAACGGTCCTTGGTGGTTTGTTCAAATGTGGTTGCAGCTCCACATGCATCGATCGTTGGTGTTGATTTGAACACCAGACTCTTCCCTTTATCCAATCACCCTGAAGGGGAGCCCCAAGCCACCGGAGGGTGCCGAATTATGGAGAAGCGGCTTCAACCGTTCTTGTTCGACAAGACATCGGCCCGACCTTTTGAGCTATTCTTCAAGGGTTTCCAGAATCCTCGCTGGCTTCCTTACCTAGACAATGACACTTTGATATTCCCCTGTGGCTTCTCTTTTGAATCTGAACGCCAAGATGGGAGATTCTTAGAGATCCTCAACATCATAATCCGCCCATGTATGCTGCCAGCTGAATTCAATGGAGGAAGGCTGAACTCTAGTACTTATGAATATTATCAGCCCAATGTAATGGCTAGGCAACTTGGGTGTGGCCAGATGCCCCCAAGACTGTTCCTGCACGAATTCCTCAAGCCCAGAGAGGAAATCAAAGAACTTATGCATAGCAGCAGAGTCTTCCATTATGTGTGCAGTCCCACTGTCTACACCTGGCCTTTTGTGCCCACAACCATAGCTCACTCCACCTTCAATCCCTGGTGGCAAGAATTCCATGATCACATCTTCGGTGAGCCCGTGCACTCGTTCGTGCGAGTTGATGCCCGATTTTTAGCCAACTTCGGAGGTAATATGATGAATTACCGAATCGGACATATCCTTTTTTCAATCATGATTCCGACCTTTACTTCCCTTATTCACAGAACACGGTGCACCGCCCCTCGAGCCGGGGAATATCACCTACAATGCCGTAGGCCCGATCTCGAAGATCGGGATTCGTGTCCCCGACTCTAGCTCGGCTAATGGCCGGGTTTGCCACAACCGAGCCCCGGCCTCTCTAGCCTTGCCGCCGATAGGAGGCAAGGTTTGTCTCTCGATTGCTCCTCCAAATGCCAAGAGGAGGAGAACCTGTCAAGAAAGTCCTTGTTGAGGTAAAATCTTTTACTTTCTTGATCACAAAATTACTCCGGTTCGATAAATCATATCTTGTGCATTTTCGGACCGAGCTCGGCCAGCCCTTCGGTGCGAACACCGCCAATGCCCCATCCACTGGTATGACCTTTATCGTCCTCTTTTAAGGATGAACACTGGCATTTACCCTTTTAATTTGACACTTGCAGAAGAAACGATGGAAGAACAACTTGTGGACGTCCCAGTGGCTCAACAAGCAAGTCCACCCAGGGTTGAATTACCTATCCCGGAGGAGATCTCATCCTCATCACCCTCTGCGGTAAGCAATGAATTCTCCGGAGATGAGTCTCCCAATCCGGCCGGAGCCGTCAAGTCCTCCAAGGGCACAATCATCCGTTGGTCATGCAGAGGACACCAATCCCAACGAGAGGTGGATCCATCTCCTCTTCGACCCGAAGCCCATGAGTTACCGGTGGATCGCATCAACACCTTCTAACTTGGAAGCTTCGGCTCTACCGGAGCACCTTCTTCACCCGTGATTGCCCCTGCTCAAAATCTTGCCCCAACTCAAGAAACCGGCCATGAGGTACTCATTTGCACTTAACTCGCCACCTTTGCATTTAGCACTCCTAACTCGGCAATATTGCTTCTTAGGATCGGGCCCCATTATCATCAAATCCGCCAAGCGGGGAACAATCCGGTTGCCGAGGCGACGGAAGGAGTGCACCAAATTTCGTTCGAGGCGGTGCTAGCAAAGCTTAGAGAAATTGTTGCCTGGCTAGAAAGAGATGCACAAGATCAGTTCAAGGATCTTGATCACTTTGAAGAGATGCTTGAATCTATTAGCCAAGAACTCCCCGAGGATGTTGGTGCTTCTGCGGTATCCGCCGATGGTTTGGAAATCCTTTATGCACCCATAAGGCAAGCTTTGATGAAATTGCGCTCCCGCCCGCTATTGAAAAGAAGAGAGCCGGGTTGAACAAGCCATGAACGGGGCGCAATCCCAAACGAGAGAGCCACAAAGATACATTGGCCGGTCCGCAAGCCTCTTGTGATCCGAAAATTGCCAAGAAAGTCGCTCTAGGGGGAGGGCGGAGAGCCTGTCGAGGCCGAGATAGAGGCCGATAAAAAGAAAATAGCCGAACTCCAACGGATTGATAGAAAAGACCCAAGCGGAAGCAAAATCGGCTATCGCCAAGATGGAACAATGCGATGCAGAACTCACCACCTTGTCTAGCGCCCAAAAAGATTGCATCGGTCGTTGGACAATTTCCGCCAAGCAACATCCAATGCTCGTGGTGTGATTGCGAAATACTTGAACATTTGAATGCTTCCATTGATGTTGTTGACGCAAAATGTGCACTCAACGCCAATCACAAAGGCGAAAAGCTTAGCTTCGCACGCGCAGAGAGAAAGTGACGTGCCGATCAATTTTTCCCGAAAATTAACAAAAGATAAAACATTAGATACCAAAACTTGGAACCCACGGTGGTACCGGGGGTTCCATATTTACGGCTAAGGAGCCAAGCAAGACGACATGTAGCTATGCGAAGCTACCCGTCGAAGAACCACAAACCATTCGGGTAACCGCGAAGGAAAAAGAACATCGCCGAATGGATGACGTAAGCATGACAACGATCGATCTTTGAATAAACATGGATGCACGTACCAGGCCATAACCGATCCTCACGAAGATTAACATTGAATGAAGTAAAGCACGAACATGATCATGTATCAAAATAAGCATGCATAGATCCAAAGCATTAGTCTACCGCATGTCTAATTACTTTAAGATCCGATTTCGGGTACGATACGCAAATCTATCCACCGCATGATACAACTTGCATGAAAGAACGCACCACTTTCCACAAATAGATCTATCCACCGCATGATACAACCTAAATATGGAAAGCTAAAAGCACACGTCTTTTAAAACATAAATAACGCACGTGATCTACTCGTGAAGATATAACCGAATGCGGCCGAACAACCGATTCGGGGTCCATGAAGAAGGAACAAACATTACCACGTGAATAAATCTATCAAGCCGAATTGGAAATCTAATCCACGGATGACTAGCTCCAAAGCAACCCAAAAACCTCGCATCTACCGCATGACACGAAGCATGGTAACAAGACTACTTGCATCGATCTAAATCCACCGCATGATACTAGACATGATACAAGGTTGCCGGTACTCACGGAGGTCGACGGATCGATTGGCCCTCTCGAAGAACTCGACGACACGACAAGGGACTCTAGGGTTTGGCGTAAGGCCGGTGTGTATTGAGGAATGAACGTGTTTTTTACATACATCCGGGGATCATATTTATACCCCGTCGATTACAATTGCGAATGGATTCATTGCCTAACTAAACTTGATCGCCCGTCCATCCATTCGCTTCCCCCGATCGAGCCACGTCACCGTCCAATCCCGCAAAACCCCCTTCCATCGTTCCTTTGCCGAACCGGGAGGATAGCCGACCGCGGATCCTTCGCCGAAAATCTCGAAGATATCCTTCCTTCCACCGTACGTACTCTTCTCCGAATCGACCCACATGTCATACTCCTTACGGATTTTGGTGTTAGGATGTATAACCGAATTGGTCGCTCTTGTAATATTTGTCCTTGCGCATTTTATCTCCTTTTCTTCGCACACCTCCAAGTGTAAGTGCCGAACGACCCATTCGGCAAAGAAATGCCAACACCCGAACGGCACTTTGACCCCTCTTAGCCGAGCCGATCAACCGAATGCGACTCGACCTAGAACTCCAAGCGACCCGCTAGCGGGGCCGGCCAAGGAAACCTTTCCACCTTCCGATTTTCTTGGGATATGCGCCACGATCCAAAGCCACGACTCGAGGCCACGATCCATCTTGCCGGACCTATAAAATGAAACCGTAGGTGCCCCTAGCTCTCCACCAAGCCTTTTAGCTCTCGAATCTTTGCCAATCTCGGCTTCTTCCTCTTTCCAAACAAAGGCACATCCCAAACCAACATGGTGCGCCGCCTCAACCGCCGCCGCGCCCCCGACGAGGCAGAGGGGAGCAGGCCAATGCGCGTCGGAGGCAATGATCGTCGATTCCTCTTTTTTGCTTTCAACTTTGATTCTTCTCTTGTTTTGACGATCATCTCTCTTTCGGGTTGATTCAAGGTGGAATCCGTCTCCTCGCGCCGGCCAATCAACCCCTTCCGGACGACTCCTCGAGTCCGACGGCCACTCCCCGGTGCCTTACGGGGAGCTCGACGCCCTCCGCTTCAAGGAGGAGCCGGAGACGGTCCGGCGTGAGTTGGAGGACGTCTCCAAGAAGGCGGGCATAGCCGAGCCGGAATGGGAGGACCGGCGCAAACACCGCCGGAAGCCATCGACGGTACGGCTCGAAATCAACTCTTTGATTCAACCCGGCTTTCGATGCTAATCTCCTTTCTTCTTGCTTCTTGCGGCCGCGACGCCGAGCTCAACCACCGAAGGCGCTGGTGGAGCACTCGGCCGACAAGGTGAACGCCCGCGGCGACACGCCGGCGGAGCGCCTTGCCGCGGTGGAGCACCGCGTCGACGAGGTGGCCACCCATGGCGTTCGCTTGGGCACCACCTCGGGCTCCGGACCGCCATGGCGACGCATACGGACGTCGACTACTCCACCAGGCCGCGCGGCTTCGGGCGGCGCGCCGAGGACATTGAGGAGATCGAGCTCATCTTGGAGCGCCTCGATGGCCACGGCGACGCCATTGCCGAGATCACTCATCCCCAATCCGTGTTGAACGAGCTTTTCGACTAGATTGTATTAGGGATGTTTGAACATCGGCAATAAATAAAGAGCTTTTGCATTTTGTACTTGCACCGCGATGATTTTCTTTTACATTTGCTCCCGTGAATCTTGTTTTTTCTTGAACGCATCCGGAACTCGCCTTGAGCCGAATACGCGAGAACAGATGCCCCTTGGCGCAAAATCCACGGAAGATCCCCGATTCGGCAATCCATAAGCACCGTTCAAGCAAAAACCCTTCGCATCCGGGAGAAAACCCCGCCGTTTGGTATTCCAACAATGTGTACCGGCCGGTCATCACTCCCAATGCGCCCCTTCGGTCAATAAAATAGCCCGCCGAGATGCCCCGCAAATCCACTCGCACACTCATCCATCACTTCTCATCTCCTCCCTCCGTCTCCGAGAGGAAAAAACCCCAAGGCCATGAACAAGGGCAAGCGGCCCTCGGGGAGCGACCCTCCAAAGAAACGCACGATTCGAAGGTGAGTTTTCCCTTGATTTACTTCCTGTTCCCCACATGATCTTGCGCTTTACCTCCCCTTCTTTTCCTCTTTCAGCCTTGATTTGCTCTCTGAAGAAATCATCGGGACCGAAGATGTGCCTGAGTACATCTCCTCCGATTCCTCCCTCGAAGCAGAGGGCGCCACGCCTGAACAGAGGACCAGCCATCAACTGCGCTGCCACGTTCGGCACTTGGAGCACGGCCTCAGGGACATCACCGCTCGTTGCCAAGCCGAACGCGAGCGCCGCATGGCTCTGGAGGCACTAGTAGGGGGTAAATGCTTCTGACTTTTCCTTGACTTTGTGCCCGCATCTGGATTTCTTGCCCCTAACATCCACTCCTCTGCTTCAGATGTCTCTGACAGGTACAACAACCTGAAGGCGGCCTGGGACAGCTTGGTGGAGGCCGCGAACCATGGTCACCCCCGTGCATTCCAAGTTGCCGTCACGGTGGTCCCGGAACAACCGAAGAGGGAGCAGACGAAGAAGAAGCAAAGAAAAGATTGAATCATACTTTCACTTCTTCCTCCACGCCTTCTGCTTCCCACCTCCTTGAGGCCATGATCACCAGGGTTGTGGATTGTAAACTCCGCAAGAAGCAGCTTGTAATGTAGTTTTTGTGCTAAGGGCAATGCATCTAGGCACTAGCCATTTCTTCTGTTTATGGATTTTTTGTTCTGAAGGCGGCCTCGTTCTTGAGCGTCGGCTGTCTTTGTGTCAGATGTGTGTAATCATCGATCAATCTCAATGCTAGGATAATATTTCTTCAGATATCTTCCATTTATTGCAGTGGAAAATTCTTCCTCTAGCAAAGTTTTCAATATATATGCATTACCAGGGACGCATCTGACCACGCGGAAAGTTCCTTCCCAGTTAGGGGACCATTTGTCGAATTCACTGTATTTAGTTCCAATCGGCAGTAGCGCTTTCCAAACAAAATCGCCTTCTGCAAATTGCCTTACTTTTACCTTCTTGTTATAGTATTTGGCAACTCGCAGCTTGTTCTTCTCAATGTTTTCCGGGGCCCTAAGACGGATCATGTGTAAATCCTCTAGCTTGTCCATCATTAGACCACCGTAATCCTTGGAGCTCAAATCTTTCTCTTAACACAACCCTCCTTGAATCCGATCGCACCTCCCAAGGTAGAACCGCGTGGTGTCCATAAACCAATTCATAAGGAGAGGTCTTTGTAGCTCCATGGGGGGCCATTCGGTAAGCCCACGGTGCCTCACCGAGTACCGAATGCCACCTTCTTGGCTTCGGTCGATCTTCTTTTGGATCGGCTTGATCATGATCTTATTAGAAGCCTCTGCTCGACCATTAGCTTGGGCGTAATAGGGAGAAGAGTTAAACAATTTGATCCCCATGCTTTCGGCAAACTCTCTGAACTCTAGTGACATGAATTGTGCCCCTTGATCCGTGGTGATTGTTCGAGGGATTCCAAACCGATAGATGATGTGCTCCTTGACAAATTCAACCATGTTTTCCGATGTCACCTTCTTCAGTGGGATCGCCTCAACCCATTTAGGAAAATAATCCGTAGCCAAAAGCACGAACTTATGCCCCATGCTAGATGGTGGATTAATTTGGCCAATCAAGTCTATACCCCGGCCCCCGAGTGGCCACAGCTTGATGATGGGATTCAATGCGATGCGGGGACCCTTTGAATATTTCCAAACCTCTAGCAATCCCGACATCCCTTGTAATACTCAAAGCAATCCTCTAATATCATCGGCCAAAAGCACCCGGCCTTGCCTAATAACCCATTTCATACGGTAGGCCGATTGGTGTGCTCC
This sequence comes from Cenchrus americanus, assembly GCA_947561735.1. Classification (NCBI taxonomy): domain Eukaryota; kingdom Viridiplantae; phylum Streptophyta; class Magnoliopsida; order Poales; family Poaceae; genus Cenchrus; species Cenchrus americanus. The sequence continues at coordinate 68,008,186 of OX387239.1, read as the reverse complement.
ACATATCCCATCGTGCACTTCGCTCATCATTTTCTTGGCTTCTTCTGGACCCAGGCATCGTAATAATACCCCATCTAATGATTTATAGAACAAATTATCATCCAGAAGAACGAATTTTATGGCCTTGTACCTGAGCTTCCTAGAGACCTTTCGGGATGGATCCTTCAAGTAACCAATGATCTCTTTTCTCCAATCATCTTCTCTCAAGGTCCGTCCCTAGTGCACACACCTCTGCACAGCAAACGCTTGTTGACTCTCTTTGTAACCGGAGGCGCTTTGAGCCGACTTCGTTTGCTTCTTCGTTATGCTCCCTAGGAATATCTTTGTAGAGTTACCAACGGGAAGCTCTTCAAGATTTCCCCGCATTCTTCGTAGTAACTCCTCGGCGCTTCACTTTTGCACTCGTATTGGCCGTTCAATTGCTTGATCACCAGCTCCGAATCTCCATAAACTTCAATCGAAACGGCCCCGCCTTCTCTCAAATATTGAAGCCCTCGAAGTAATGCTTCGTATTCGACTCGGTTATTTGTGACAAGTGGGTTGTATAGGGATGGCAAATTCAAACATCTCACCTCTAGGCGAAATCAGTAGGATCCCTACTCCCCCACCTTTACCACATGATGATCCATCAAAAAATAAAGCCCAAGGGGTAATTTCAAGCAAATCAATTGACGGATCGCGATGCTCAGTTATAAAATCGGCAATGATCTGTCCCTTGATAGCTTTTGCCGATTCGAACTTTAACTCGAACTCTGACAAGGCCAAGATCCATTTGCCAATCCTGCCGTTCAAAATTGGCATAGACAACATATGTTTTATTACATCGAACATGGAATACACAGTGCATTCGGCATTTAACAAGTAGTGCCGAAACTTTGTACACGAGTAGTACACGCACAAGCACGCCTTTTCCGTAGCCGAGTACCTGGTCTCGGGATCAAGTAGTTTTCGGCTAAGATATGCTACTACACGCTCCTTTCCTTCAAATTCTTGAATAAGGGCCGATCCAATGGTTTGGGTATCGGCCGCCACGTACAACTTGAAAGGCTTATCCAAGTCGAGGAGGGACCAAGACCGGTGGCTCCTTCATGTACCGCTTGATCTCATCGAAAGCCTTTTGTTGTTCGTCGCCCCATGTAAACTCTCGATCTTTCTTTAGCTTCAGCAACGGAGAGAATGGCAAAACCTTCGTGACAAATTTGAAATGAATCTTCTCACGAATTTAATTTTGCGGAGCAATGATTGCAACTCCTTGAGATTGGTTGGAGGAACAACTTCATCGATGGCCTTCATGCTCTTTTTACCAACTTCAATTCCCCCTTCGTGGACCAAAAACCCCAAGAATTCTCCACTCGATACCCCAAAAGCGCACTTGTTTGGGTTCATCTTTAAACCATGTTTCCGGTGCACTCTAAGGTCCTCTTCACATCTTCCAAATGTGTGTCATGACTTAGGGACTTGATTACCACATCATCAATGTAGATTTCCACAATTTTGCCGATCAACTCATGAAAGATGTAATTCATGGCCCGCCGATAAGTTGCACCGACATTCTTTAACCCAAATGTCATGACTATCCATTCAAACAAGCCTATATGCCCAGGACATCTAAAGGCCATCTTTGATATGTCCTCTATTGCCATGAAGATTTGGTTGTAACCCGCATTGCCATCCATGAAACCGATGACTTTGTGTCCACCGCGCGTCAATCAACAAATCGGCGATAGGCATGGGGTAACCATCCATCGGAGTAGCTCTATTTAGGTCCCCGAAATCTATGCGGACCCTCATCTTTCCATTCTTCTTGTACACGGGGACAATGTTAGAAATCCACTCCGCATATATGCATGGCCGAACGAAGTTTGCATCAAGTAACCTTTCAACCTCCTTCTTCACATCGGCCAATACCTCATCCTTGTAGATTTTCCGGGTGGTTTCTTGTATGGTTTGAAACCAGATTTGATTGGCAACCAATGCTCAACGATAGAACGATCCAATTCGGGCATCTCCGAATAATCCCGGGCGAAGCAATCCTTGTATTCCTTAAGAAGCTTGATTAACTCCCCCGCGAAGTCTAGCCGCAAGTTTGCGCCGATGAACGTCGGCCTTAGCTTATCACCGTTTCCAATGTCAACCGCTTCTAATTTATCGAGCCGACATAAATCCTCGCCCCAACTTGCCATTAGTGCCATCTACGGGGTTCTCCATTAAAAATTACTATAAGAGCCGACTGCTTGAATCGGCTGTTGATCACTGCTGACAGGTTCAACAGGACCTTCTCCCCAGTCTTTCCCTGAGAAACAATCAATACCTTGGTATTCCCAGAAGGCTGGTTCCATGTTCGCCACGCTCACGGAGTCATCTGCTTGGACGACCTCAATCTCATCATCCACCCACTGGATAAGCTGCTGGTGCATGGTGGATGGGACGCAACAGCTTGGCATGAATCCGGTCCCCGTCCCAAGGAGGAGGCTATAGGCTCCTTTACCCTCGATGACAAAGAAGGTAGTGAGCAGCGTCTTGGACCCGATCATTAAATCCACGTGAGCGCATCCCTTGGTATCCGAAGGATTCCCGGCGAAATCATTCGGTATTATGCTTGTAGGTGTCAGATCGCTCGGGCCCATGCCAAGTTTCCTGAAGGTGGTGTACGGCATTACGTTGACTGCCGCTCCACCGTCGACAAACATCTTGGTCAATGGCTTGCCATTGACGTATCCTCTCAAGTACAACGGCCTCATATGTCGATTTTTGGCCGGTTTGTCGAAGATTGCCTGCTTGGCCAGCACCAGTTGTGCCATCATCCCCTCGACCTGCTCGTCATCTAGGGACGCCTCATCCTGCACAACCTGGTTAGCAGGAGCCATGAATTCGTTCGGCAAAAAGTATACCATGCAAGTTGGAGCCGAACGCTTTGATCCTTCTGGTTGGTCTTTGGGGCGCCACACCTGCTTTGTTTGGATCCCGGCCTGCCTCAGTTCACGGTTCCTCAAGCGTTGAACCCGTCTCTTCTGACTTTTGCGTAGGCCAGGCGGGCACCATTGCCCCTTCTGCCAGATGTAGTCGTCCTCATCCTCCTCTTGATCAGCCCACCTTAGATCAGCTTGGCGCTTCCTGGGGTGATCAATGACTTCAATTTTTTGGCGCCGATCCTCATTAGGGTGGATCCTTCCAATTCTCTCATGGACGGATCGGCGATTGGCGCTCCCCGCCTATATTCGAAATATCCGTCACCGCACTCGGGACAGTTCCTCGCCGTGGGCGCTTCAAACCCTCATTCCGAAGAAGGCGGTCCGAAGAACGCACATCCCTAGTGCGTGCGCCGCCGCCGCGCGTGTATTGCTCCCGGTCCCTTCGTGTGCCTCTTCTTCGGCTCGCTTTTCCCCCTCGTGGCGTCGCTTCGGTAGCGCTCCTTCTCCATCTCGGCGCCGCCACTTGTTGAGGAGGATGCGCGTGGTCACCCCGGGCTTGGCCTCGGGGACGGCTCCCCGATTTCGATGTGACTCTTGAGAATGCGGGGGCTTCACCATGCACCGTTCTAGAGTTACTTGGCGCTCGGGTCCACTGCTCCATCCCGTCTAGCCCCGGGGTTGAGGTCAAGACTTTGACCTTGCCCTTCTCCTCGGCCGTCACCATGTTGACGAGAGAAGCCCACCATGTTCCGAGGGAAGGGGTGGCCATCCAACCTTCATCTTGTTGTCGAACTTAAGGTGCCCCTCCCGGATGGCTCTTTTGGATCCTCATCCTAAAGACCCCGCAATCGTTGATGGAGTGCAAATCCCCGTCGTGGAAGCCACGCGTAGCGTTTCCCCTTGACTCCATCGGGCCGAAGCATGGAATGCCCTTCAAAGTGCGTTCGATTCGGCCTTCCTTCACTAAGAGCTCAAACAGTTTGTCAGCCTTTGTGATATCGAAATCATAGGTGCCCTTGGTCCGTTTGACCCAAAGACGTCGATTCATCGTTAAAGGCTCTTTCCCCCACATGATCTCAGCTGCGGCCACATCCAGTCCATCATCGAATCCTCGACCGATCGGCTTTGTCCAAGAACTCGGTTGTAGATATCGGCAACATCATGCCGCTTGCCGAACTTGGCATCCTTCTTGAAGCCATACGCCCGGTTGCTCATCGATGATAGCTTCGTGGACAACGGGCCCGGGTTTTCAAACTCCATCCCGAACAGTTTCTCACGTACGGCCGGCAGCATCCCGGCGACGGCCATATCAGCCAGCTGGTCGTCTGGCAAGTTGAGCGAGAAGCACATGCCTTTAACCTCCCTGAATCTTCTGAGAAATTCCAGCGGCGTCTCGCTGTGCCTCTGCTTCAAGGTGGCGAGGTCGATTAGCTTCTTCTTTGAGCTGCCACTGAAATAGTGGGCGTGGAATTTCCGCTCCAAGTCTTTCCATCTGCAAACTGACTCAGGGGTAGGGATGAAAACCACTGGAATGCTGGACCTGTCAGCGACGCGGGGAAGTATCTGACCCTGAAGGTTTCCTCAGCTGAGCATTCCCCGAGCTGCATGAGGTAACGAGCGATGTGCTCCACTATGCTCGTGTCGTCCTGCCCTGAAAATTTCGTGAACTCCGTCGGCGGCTTCACCCTTGGCGGAAGGAGCACGTTGTAGTACCACTGCGGGAACGGCGGCTTGTAGGCGGGGTCCCCGTGTTTTTGGCTTGAGGCCGAACCGATTTTGCATCAACTCGGCCATCTTCCGTGCCAGGGCGTCGTCCTCTTGCGCGCCCGTAGCCGGCGCGTATCCCGGATGCGGGAAGGCGTCAAATGCCCCATAGTTTCCCACCTCATGGTAGCCTCCGTCGTATAAGTTCCTTTTGCAGCCAGTTGTTCGCCGGAGCAATCCCGTGGCCGGAGGCAAGTGGGGCTCCGGGCGGCCGAACACTAGTTCTCCGTACGAGGGGGGGCCGAACGGATTGGCCCCGTGGGTTGGCCGCCTCCGTGCGCGGGAGGCGTAGTGGGCGGGCCGAACCGGGCGCCCGACCCCCATACTCCGCGGGGGAGGAGGGCGGAACGCTTGACTTCTAGAGCTGCGAGGAGGAGGCCGATGTGGTCGGCCCGCAACGGTGGGGGCGGGAGCTTGTGCCCCTGACGCGCTCCACGTTGCCCCCTTGGACGGGTGCCTTGCTGAATGCTTGTTCCATGCCCGGGGCCAAAGACGGCCACCATCATTTGCCGGAGCGCACCGAGGAAAGCTTTGTGGTGCTTGCTCAACATGTAGTGTGTTCGAGTATTCTCGGAATACTCGCATGCACTCCTCTTTCTCATGTGGAGCGTGGCATCACTCTCCCCCGGTAGCAACACCCCGGGCATCTCGTTCTTCAAGTACGGGACGCCACTCCTATTTTCTTGAAGGATAGCTTGAAGGATAGCGAGACATTTTTGGCCGGAACCGGTCCATGGCGTCCTCGGGAGTTGTTTGAGGCCGCCGGGAGAGAGGTCTTCAATGTTGACGTCCATGATGTCCGCGATCTCGGGCATCTTGATCTACTTGGGTTTTGTGGGGTCCCACCAGGCCTAAAAAAAAGTGTGTTGACGCAAAACGTGCACCTAGCGCCAAACACACAAAGAAGCCGAACAAGCCGGCTTCACACGCGCAAAGAGTAATGCGCGGGGAGACGTGCTGGATTTTTTTTTTTAAATTTAAAAAAGATAAGTGGTCTAGATACCAGAGCTTGGAGGGGACATGCCGGTAGTACGGCGGTTAGCTCCATATTTACGGCTAAGAAGCTAGATGGGGTGACACATAGGCGTGGGGGGCACGTAGGAAGCTACCTTACATAGATTGAAACCAATCGGGAACTTGTAAAAGGAAAAAGTAACATTGCCGAATGGATGACGTAAGCATGACGGCGATCGGTCCTTGTTTGAACAAAGATGCACATGCACGAGGCCATGACCGATCCCCATGATAATTAACATTAAACAAATGAATAAAGTAAAGCACGAACATAATTATTTAATAAACAAGCATGCATAGATCTAAAGCACTAGTCTACCGCATGTCTATGTACTTTAAACACCCGTCGGGTACGATGTCGTGCAAATCTATCCACCGCATTCCCGTGGAACTTGCATGAGAAAAACCTATCCCTTCCCCAAATATATATATCCCTCGCATGATACAATCTAGATGTGGAAAGCCAAAAGCATACATTATTTAAAGCATGAATAACGCACGTGTTCTACTCGTGAAGAAACATAACCGAATTGGTTCTTCGGTTCATACTTTTCGTGGTCCATGAAGAAGGAACGAACATTACCAAGTGAACAAATCTATCGGTATTGATTTGAAATCTAATCCACCGGATGACTAGCTCCAAAGCAACCCAAAAACCCCCCTCTCCCCCGTTTTTCCCTCTCTTTTTTTAAATTTTTACCAAAATCGTTGTGCATGCTTGAACCCGTGTTGACGGTGAAAATCCGTCAACCTAGCCATTAGTTTACCTTCGGTGTTGGCATGACTTTTGTATCTTATGCATTGGTACTAACCCCCGTGGTATAACAAGTTCACTTGTGCATGTCGGTTTTGGAGTTAAGTGTTTATGCGAGGGTTTTAACGTTGAAAGCAAGACTTCCGGGATAAGTTCATTAAGCACCTCATGACAAGACCTTGAAGCCCGATACAAGTCAAGCAATGAAGTGAACATGACTCCAAGAGCCCAAGGACCAAGCCCGAGAAGATGATAAACTCCGAGGACCGAACCGTAAAAGTGCCGAATCTTGTAAGACAAGGAGTTGAGTCCAATTCGGAGAGAAACCGACGTCAAGGGCCCACATGCAAAAGGGGAGAACATCTAGAAGACGTGGGAAGCAACACGGGCGAAGCGAGCCGCGGATGGGCCGAAGTGGGCCCCCGGCCGGCCGCCGGCCCGGCCCACTCGGGGCCCAATCGGCCTCTCCTTTGACCTAATTGCTTCTCGGGCTATAAATAGCCCCCCGACCGAGAGCCACGCGAACAGAAGTCGTAATCCGCCGCCGAGGAGCGAGAGAAGCTTGATGGACACCATCTCGAAGATGAGGGTCGTGCTAGTTGTCTAGGTTTTCCGTAGCCGACGTGGAAACCTTGCATGGAAGACCACGTCGGAGCTCCGGAGCGAGGATCAAGATCGAGGGAGGGCCCCGGTGGTGATCTTGTTCATGTAATCATTCATGGTGAAATTTGTAAGTGAATCCGATTTCTAGCGATTAAGTGCCTTCTCGATGATTTTGTTTTCTTCTTGGTTTTGCTTCTTCTACGATCTAGTCTATAGCTAGATTACATAGGGTGCTCTTGTAGCTGCGGTGGCTAGAGGTGCATACCGGACTGCCAAGTGATTTCAACTTGTTCTATCGAACTCGCCCTAGACTACCCGCATGAATAGGGATACGTTGTGACAGAACGGGGGTCTCGAAAGGCGGGCGTTTTCGGAGTCGGATGGGAAGGCCACGATTTAAAGATGCTTTTAATGAGATTCGCTTTTCTATCTTCATCTATCTTGTTTGGAGCTACAACATAAGCATGATCTAGATTCTCTAGATCGGTTATCTCTTGCTTTCTCTTGCTACCTCTTTAGTAGATTAGATTAGATTCGTTTTCTTTATGAGTTAGTAGATTAGATGCAACTTGTCTTCATAAGATAGCTTACCTTGCTTTACTAGATTGAATCCTTGCGTTGCACATTGTTCCACGAATTCGTTACCTTGGGTTCACCACTCAAGGGAAGAAGGGTCCCTTGACTACGACGGGAGACTTGTCCGCTTGCAAGTCATAAATGAACTTTTATACATCTATTAACCGTCAATAAGCCCCTTTTTTCCGGCGCCGTTGCGGGGAACAAGCAATCAAGATCCGATCTAGTATCGCTTATCTTTCAGTTTTTCTTTTGATTTTCTTTTGCATCTCTTACGTTTGATCATCCCCAAAAAGAAAAAAAAAGAGTCAATCTAATCTAGTTTTGATTAACCCTAATTTTTCTTTTGTTAGATTTTTGTTTTATTGCTAACCCTAACCGGAGATGGTTGGCTACCTCTCCAAGAAACCCAAAACTTTTTTGTGGATGATCCAGGAAAACTTTACAGGCAAAGGTGACGTGCAACACATGCTAAAGGGTTGGAAACCCTAGATTCAAAAGTCAAAGTCGAAGGACCGTCAAAATCTCCAAGGGAGTCACCACCTCTAAGTCAAGACGCCGGGAGGCCGTTCAAGATCAAAGTCTCAACTATCCGCATGACGATTGCGAGATCGAATGCATACGAGCGCGTGTTCCTTGGTGGTGGAGGATTGGGTTGTTTTTGTTTGGGTTGGAGGATGGAGAAGATGGAGATGGAGAAAGAAGCTCAACACCTAAAGGCCGCCGAAGGCAAGATCCACATGCAAGGAGTGTGTGGAGTACGACCATGTCCAAGGTGACGGGGGTCGAGGTCTTTACGGGGGGTGTTTTCATCGTGATGAAGATGCTGGAGACGCAAGTGGGACAACTTGCCGGCGCCCGATGAGTAACAAAGAAGAATATCCGAGACAACTCCAAGGTCCCAAGACGGCGAAGGCTACTCAAGCTCACTCGGGAGAGATGAAGGATCACACTAGAGACCATGACGATCACGACCGAAGGACCAGAGTTCGAGATGCCGAGCCACAAGGAAGTTGTTGCATCCGTCAAGACCAAAGGACAAAGCCGGCTCGCGAAGACCAAAAAAAATGACTAAGCCAAAGTGGGTACCCAAGATTGCAGCGCCCGCAAAGAGTGTTGATCCGAAGTAATCAAGTGAAGAATTATAGCCATGGACTATAAACGAAGCGCTAGGCGGGAGGCAACCCGTTTCGTCGAGTCAAGAATAAGCTACCGGGAGGACAACCCGATTCCAGGTTTTTCAAGTCTTTTTAAATATAATTCAGTTTTGAATTTTACTACACAAAACATTAGACTTAGAATGGTTGAACAATATTAGAGACATAATTCTTGGTTGAATATTTTGCTTGATCATAAACCCTTTACATGAACCATCCTATGTGATTGTTTGCTTCTTTTTCGAGAAACCACAACCAAAAAAAAATTTTCAGAACCTAACTCAACCCTTCATCCTCTTTATGATGTTGTGGTTGACTTGTTTTTCATGCTAAAAACACTCGAGTAGAGCCACGACTTGTATCTAGATGTTATTTAAATTTCAGCATGTGGTAGGACTCGCGTGAACCTAGAAACTTGATTTTTGGTTGGTTTAAAAATCTATATCCTTGGTTTCTCTAAGATTAGAATTTTTCTAAGCCTCACTTAATTTTATTTCATTCAAAATCTCTCTCATCTAATCAAAATTAGGACCTAAACCTATGCCCCCATGATCAAGCCGGGAAAAGTTTGCTCTCAACTAATGAAGGCAAACTATACCGGTGAGACCGAAATCGACGTAGTCGAAAAATATTTTCGACTTACATTTGTTTTTAATGGTTTAAAAACTTCTCTAAATTTATGCTTGAGCTCTTGCATGGCTCTGAAAAATATTTTTAAATTTCGAAATTAGAGGAGTGCTTAGCCTTAAACGCACTTAAAGGGAGGCAATCTAGTTAACCTAACCATGCATGCACCATGATACATCACGGGATGCCCCTCCAACATATTTAAACCACATGCAAAGTACAAGCATGGGGGGCAGCCAAGGCTTTGTTTTGTAGGAATATCATGGATGCATGTGAGGCAAGGGAGTATGGAAGTGAGTCAAAGCGAAAACATCAAGTTGAAGGAGCAATAATGCAAGCGAAGGAGTGGACGGGAACGTTTGGAAGGTGTACGCGATCACGAAGCAACATGAATGCACTAGAGAAGAACCGAGCCAAGAGGAGGAGAGAGGTAAGTCTTTCATCCAACTCTTTGTTCGTGCGCTCTAGTTTGTAGGCCGGAATCACCTTAGACTTAGCCATCCACCGCGTTTGTTTCGTGCAACAAATCACATCCTTAATCCACTCAAAGTCCGGACTCCAAAATAATATTTGTGTACCTTGTCACCGAGTGAAAACCCCGGATATATATTTGTGAGGGAGAGCGCTGCAATCATGGAAGAAAACTACAAGCCTTTTCACCAAAGAAGAAGGGATCATCGTCGTCTAAGCCATCATCGACAACCTCTTCGAGGAGGCACTCGGTTTCCGAGTTTCCTCGGAGTATGGAGGAGGACACGGCACCGCCGAGGAGGAACCACACTCTTCTCCTCGGTGGCATGAGGGCCACACGAAACTCGTTTATTAGGTTTACCAAACTTCAATAACATATGGAGGAGCCGCCCGTCCAAACTCACCACTTGACACGATCATCCGCTCCACCTCCATGCGCTCCGTGGCATTCCAATGGGTTTATCATCACGACGGAGGAGGAGGAGAAGAAGCTCGCTCGCCTTGGGTAGAGGCTTGTAGCGAACATCGACATCGACGACCAAGGTCTCCACATATTGGGTTTCACACGAGACACCGTGCAATTCTCTAACGGAGTGTCGGCAAACACCCACAAGGAATTCGCCTAGGAAATTTTCATGACCATGGCGCATACCCTTGATGAAGGAGTGCCGAGTCTCTCATTCCGTCTGGAGGGAGCCCACAAGTGGAGAAGAAGGAAGACACCGTCGGAAGGGTAACCTTGATCAATGATGCTATTTCTAGCACCTTGATGGGGTAATCTCCTTTCATCCATGGGTTGCAATCGATCTTGAGATGTAATCATACTTTGTTGTATTATCTATCTATCGTCTTTTGTTGGACAATACTTTAAGGCTTAAGGTTAGACTACCATGCGCGTAAAGGGAGTAGAAGGTCTCAAGTGCTTCCTTGGATCCATTCAACACACCCCGATAGATTAGATTGGTTTTCATGTTCGAAACGATTGCATGTTATAGTATCGTGGACCCATGGGCGAGTGTCCCCTATTTTCAAAAAGGAAGCTCCGGAACAAGTGAATATGCATGAGGCACATGGGAAGGCTTTTGGAGTATGATCACGGGAAGAGACCATCAACGAAAAAATACTATCCGGAACCCATTACCCAAGTGTGTCACTTTTGTGCAAGTGGATTTTTGGGAGAACAAGAGAGACAAAGATAACCAACACGGAGTTGAATTGGCTTTACTCGGCTTTGATTGCCAAGTGGCCAATAGACCCCACTCACCTATGATCAACCGGTGGTGTTGTTGCAACATCGAGTTCGGAAGATATTGGTTCGGGGTGTTGCCTCTCCATATATGGCTATCTCTTTAAACCGGGTATTACAAGGAACCCGAATCATCTCCTACCCAGGACTTCCCTAGGAATATATGAAGAAAGGAAAATATAAGAGTGAAGATGAGAGAGGAGGCTTCCGAGTGGCCTAGGTGAATTTGCCCTTCCGGATTGAAGATTAAGACTTTTCTTGAGGGGAAGAAGATCTGCTAGAGGAAGGACTTCTTGTGCCGATGAAGAGAAAATAACAAAAGAGAAGGATCATAGGAGAAGGATCTTCCACGACCCAAGAAGGAGGTGCACAACAAAAATTATGTCCCACCATTGAGAGGAACCGGCGCCGCCGAGTTACTACGATGGTGTACCAATGCAAGCATGGGGGAGTGGTGCACGCATACCCCCACCATTTTTGCGGTGGTCAATGTAGCCTTTGCGGAGCCATTTGCACACCTTCCTCAACCACAACAAAATGGAGCCACCATTGGAGGATACGCTGCAAGGAACATACAAATTATTGCAGCCATCCAAACCAATGCCAACCCAATGGTGAAGGAAATGCAAACGTCGCTTATATGCTTGGACACCTTCACCTAGCACCGTCGTACAATTCATAGGAGTAGTGGTGCATTCCTATTACAAGTAAGGGTACAACAACCAAGACTTTCAATATCAACCACCGGCGGAAGATTAGAGAGAGGAGGAGCTTTAGTTATCTTTTTCCTTTACCCCCTTTTTCTTTAATTTTCAGCTTGTATGCACCTATGTTTGCGTAGTGTTTTCAGTTTTTTATCTAAATTTCAGAAAGTGTGTTAGTTTAATTTTTTCAGCATGTATCTTAGTTTTTATTTTCATCATGAATAATGTCACCACCAAGTTTTTACCTTTGGTAAAGTTACAAAGTTTGTGGCATGATGATATATGATTATAATTGCCGCTTTGTTTATCTTTGTAATTGATTTATGCATGTTTGAACTAGTGCTCTCTTAAAAATACAAATCTGAAATTATCTAAATGCTAGCTCAATCTTCAGGGAGAGGTTATGATTAAAATAAAGACCCATAGTGTTTTATGTGCTCTCAAGTTATGAATAGATTAAAGATGTCTTTTATGCTCAAAAATATTGCTAACCTTGTCATAAATATCACTTGTGTGTTGCTCAACCTATCCGCAGCCTTATATATATTTGAGTGCATAAACTTTAGTGTACAAGATTTATTTTTGAGTGAGTTATTGCAGGCCATGATTTCTCCGGCCCGAGACTAAGAAGTCGGTCATTCCGTTTTTGCGTATCTATCTTTTTGTTAGCCTTTTATCCGTGCATCGTGTATCCCCGCACCGGAGATCTCACAAACTTCGCCGGATATCCACCCTTAAACCAAATATCATCTTTTGTGATTACCTCCTTGACCACAACCTATCGTTGAGAATGGATCATCAATTCAAGGAAGATCGCAAGATCGTGCCAACGTTGAAGATTTCAAGTATCTCTCCAAGGAAAAATATTCCGGCACCTACCTTATTTTTCGCCTGCTCGAGGACGAGCAACGTCTAAGCATGGGGGAGGAGGCAGGTACGGTGCAGTTTTAGAGTTCAAAGGGGAATATTTAAAAAAAAATGAAATGATGATGAAAGAAAAAAATCCGTAAAGGATACTCATGACTTTCAAGATAAGAAAAAATCAAAACTTCGTTGTGAAAGTCATGGACTGAATATATGACAAGAAAAAAATGAATGATTGAAAGAAAGAAAAGAATGAGAAATATGAGAAAGAAAAAAATGTGCGTAAAGTGAACTCCCCACTCTCTAAAAGTGCATTCAAGGCTTCAAGTTAAAAAGATCCATTCTCATTTTTCCAACCATGTGCAATCCGATAACAAGGACTTCCATTGTGCCTTGGGATCACTCTTTGCTATTTGCACATGTCCACTTATCTAAAAGTGTGTGTATTTTTCTCTTTCCCCTCCTTGATTTAACATTATTTTCCAATGACCTTTGACGAGTCTCTGTAAGACCATGAGAAGCTTGTCTTGTTTTGACAATACCTCATTTATAAAATCTTGTTAGGACTAAACTTTCTCAAAGCTCCATATAAAGCCTAACACACATATATGTTATGAGAGGGAAAGGAGTAGAATATAAAGGCTTGAGAGACAAGTGAGATGAGAGTTCATGAGCAATATACAAGATGATTTAAATTTGTGAACTTGGTTTAGCTTTTCTTTATCTCGTCTCTTTATTTCAAAAATTCCGAGGTCTATTTAAACTTTGTGAGCATGTTAATACTTGTGGGATAAGCTTAATAAGAATCTACCCTCCGTAGAGGTGAAGGCTAGTACATTATGGAACTTTAACGAATTAAACTTTCGAGAGCATTATGTTTTTTTGTAATACGTAACTGAACGAAGTACAAACATTGATGGCAACGATGATATCCATCGAAGGCTTACTCGAGGACGAGCAAGGTTTAAGCATGGGGGGGTGCGCGGTGAAAATCGGGATCGGCCCTAGCCATGAGTTTTACCTTCGGTGTTGGCATAACTTTTGTATCTTATTCACATTGGTACTAACCCCCGTGGTATAACAAGTTCACTTGTGCATGTCGGTTTTGGAGTTAAGTGTTTACGCGGGGGTTTTAACGTTGAAAGCAAGACTTAAGGGATAAGTTCATTAAGCACCTCATAATAGGACGCGAAGCTTGGAAATGCAAGTCAAGCAATGAAGTGAACATGGCTCCAAGAGCCCAAGGACCAAGCACAAGGAAGATGATAAACTCCGAGGAATTTGAACCAGAAAAAGTGCTGAATCTTGCAAGCAAGGTTGAGTCCAATTCGGAGAGAAACCGACGTCGAGGGCCCACATGCAAAGGGGAGAACATGCAGAAGACGTGGGAAGCAACCGGGCGAAGCGAGGGCGCGGGATGGGCCGGGTGGACGGGCGGGAAGGCCGGCCCAGTGAGACCATGTGTGGTTCGAGGGGCCGGTGGATGGTCGCTTCCTTGTGTGATGAGTGATTGACAACGTTGTGTGGACTGATTCTTGGCTAAGTATTGCGAGTGCGAGTTGCGGCTTGACTCGTGTTGGTGCGGGTGAAGAACAAGCGCGAAAGGTCGTCGTAGGTGAGGCCTCGGTGTGGAGAAGACAAGTAGGCTTCGTTCGAGGACCGGTGGCCGGCGGGATCAAGTGCGGGCCGCATGGTGGCATGAACGGCAAGATGAAGTCGTGGACGGTTTCTTGGTTGAGCCTCGAAAACCAAGGTCGGCCGGGACTACGTGGGAGCCAAGTCATGAGTGGAGATTGGCGGGAGGCTACACCCGAGTTCGCGGGGGTTCCGGTGGTTCACCGGAAAACCCACTTTGGGTTCCTTGGTTGATCCACAAAAGCCAAGACCGAAGAACCGAACGGAGGTGCGGCGGCACCGGACCGGTCCCCGGCGGTCGGTGTGGGAGTACGGCCGGTGGGGGCCCGTCGACCGGTGAGGAACTGGGCGGTCGGCCGTGCGGCCGACGCGATCCCGGGAATCGCTTCAAAGCGGAGGACACGCGTCGGGATCGCATGGCTTGCGTCGAGGCTACGCAGGGTGCGGTCGCGGGAACATCCGTCCGATGGTGAAGACATCAAGAATTCCAAATCCGCCCTTGAGGGGCTTGTATCCCTAGTTGTTAGAAAGGAGCATTTTAGACATTCGGTTGCCTATATAACCCAGAGGTGAGAGGATGGCGGCCAACTCTTGGAACCCTAGCTCATTGGTTTTCCTATTTTCCACCTATTTTTCTCTAGGTTCTTGGACTAACCCAAGAGAGCTTCACGGAGAGATCTTGTAGAGAGGGATGGATGATCGGGCGGCTTGCTAGATCTTGTACGAACCTTTGTTTCATGTATAGATGATTCGGCGTGGTTCCTCAAGGTTTGGATGTGTTTTCCCCGGTTGTTCTTGGTGGTGATTTTCGGAGCCCCCTCTCGGTGATTTCTTTGAGTTGTTTTCGGGGGCCTTTCTCTTGGGGATTTGATGGGGGAAATTTGTAGAGCCCTTCGTGGTTCTTTGAGGTGTGATTCCCCTCCCAAATCCGTGAGTAAAGGTGCTCGATTTTGGGGGTTTCTTGAGTTCTTGGAGTTGGAGGTGCTCTCGGCGGGATTTCCTTGATTCCTCCTTTTTGGACGAGTTTTTGTGGGATTAAACTTGGCTATGAACTCCTCATGAGGTGTTCTTGATATCCCCAAAAGTCTTGTTCAAGTCCGTGGAAGCGATTCGGGGAGATCGGGTGGTTTGGGGGAGTTGACCCGCGGGTCTTGTTCATCCCCGAGGGCGCGAGGAGCTACACCGGTCGGCCAGAGGTGCTCTTGGCCAGAGTCCCCGGCTTGGGGCCACCAAGCCTTGTGGGTTTTTGCTCGGGTGAACGTCTTGGTGTGTTCGTTGTTGTCTAGTGTTGCTATTTGTTTGAGTTTGGGTCCGTTTGGTGGTCGGTGGCGACTGTTTGGTGCCTTGGGGGCTTTCGGGGGCCGCCCTTAGGTCGGCCAGGGTGTGTCTCACGGTCGGCCGGTCAATGAAACCACTTAGTGAAAGTTGCTCGGTTCACCGAGCGGGGACCGGTCGGCGGTGGTGCTCACCGGTCGACCGGTGTGGGTCGCAATGAACTCGAGGCTTGGTTTTTCGGCTGCGTTTCTCGGGTCGGAAGGTGGTGTGTTGGTTCTAGGTCCGGTGGCACTCCGGTGGCTACGTGGGCTTGACCAACCTTGGTAGTGAGTCGGAGACGTGTGTTGGAAATAGTGTTCATCTTGTTGGGTTTCGATCTCCTTCGAGAAGAATTTTATCGGCTCCCATTCACTCCCCCCTCTGCGGTTCGCCGTATGTCGGTCCTTCAAGTGGTATCGAGAGCGGTTCGGGTCTTTGTTGACTCTAGCTGGTCTAAAGATCCAAGGATGGCGTACCGGGAACGAGGTTCGGGTCTCCCACACTTCGATGGCGAGAACTACCGGATGTGGAGCAAGCGGATAGGTGCGTTCCTCCGCGGAAAAGGGTCGGATCCTTTGGGATGTCACGGTGGACACGGGCTATGTCCGGCCAGGTTGATTTCCTCGCTCCGGGGATCGAGGGACAACTTGGCCTTGACAATAAGGCGGTCGACTACTTGTTTTCGTGCTTTGTGTCGGCCGAGTTCGATCGGGTGCACACGAGAGCACTGTATAGGATTTGGGGGCGGTGTTGAAGGAGGCTCATGTTAGGAACGCCCGAGTTCAGACGGGATGTGCGACTTACGGAGAGAGTACGAGAACTTCACTCATCTCCCCGGTGAGTCCATTGATGCCTTGTTTCGAGTTCACGGTGGTGGTGAACAACATGAGGGCCAATGTGGACGTGCTCCCGTACGATGATCATGATGAGCGGTCAAGCTCTTACACTCTTGGATCGTACGATATGGAAGCCGAGAAAAGTTCGAGGCCATTGTGGGTCGAGAGAAGTATGACACTGCGACGGTGAACGGCTGTTCTCGAGCTCAAGTCGGGCGAGGTGGATAGGGGCATGACGACCAAGATCGAGGAGGCCGTGATTCCCATAGTCTTGCCCTCGTTGGTGGTTCCAAAGGAAAGACTAACTCTAACCCCATCCACCGGGATGTTCTCCTTTCCTCTTTGATGTCTATGCCGGATGAGGAGTTTGATGACGCGGAGAGGGGACGAGGCTGGCGTTGTTGACGAGGCGGTTCGAGAGGCGCACGAGAACCGACGTGAACATGAGGAGGAACACGAGGACTTGCTTCCGATGCGACAGCGGGACACTTCGTCGCCCATTTGCCGGAGAAGGTCGAGAACAAGGACAGCTACAAGCACAAGCCGAGGATGAACGATGGCGACCGTTCGAGGCGTGACCACAGAGCAAGCACAAGAACAAATTACGAGGACGAGCGGCGGTCGAGGAAGAAGGAGGGCCGAGGCAAGGCCGGCGATGGTTGGAGCGGCGACGTCGACTCCGGTTCGCGTACTCCACCTCGAGCTCGAGCAGCGAGAGACGAGGGGGAGATCGCCGCAAGGCAAGAAGTCGTCCAAGAACCTGGCGGGGTGAGACGCCGGAGCGACACGCACCATGGCGTTGAGCTCGGCGGCAAGAAGAGCACACGGAGCGACTCGGACTGCGGAAGTCGACGACGAGGTGCGTGATGAGCTTCCCTTCTTACGCCGGGAGAATGAGAGGCTTGGCTCTTTGTGATAACCGTGATGACATGCTTAGAGAGACGAAAATGAGGAAAGAGCTTAGGGCTTCACTCGAGGATGCTAGGACTAGAGTGGGCTGAGCTAGAGACACGGGTGCTTGATAGCAAGCTTGAGATTGATTCGCTTAAGGCTAGCCCTGTTGTTTTTACGATGAGAATGATTGTCATGGGGTGCTCTATTTTCCTTGCTGATCTTGCTTTGTTCGGGGAGAAGCATGCCTCCAAGTGTGAGGAACTAGATGTGCTTAGGGTTGAAGTGGGCAAGGCTTAAGTCTAGACTGCTTTGCTAGGTGCTTGCACTTCTTGCCTGTTTGCATGCTAAGATTGATGAGATGCATGCTTACACTAGTTCGCTCGAGGCTAAATTGAAGGGCCCATGCCTACATCTTGCTCTACACATGAAATGCATGCATTGAAAAATTTGGAGCTTGCACATTATGTTGATCGTTTGCGGGGATGAGAATGATGATTTGAGGAAGTTGATGGGTTGGTTGTCCGGTCACGAGCCTCGAGTTGAGATGATGATCGAGGCCTTTAGAGGCAAGATGGTGAGGGGCCCAGGGCAAACAAGGTTGGTGAGGGAAGTGGAGGAGAATATCACGAGCC
Source organism: Cenchrus americanus (assembly GCA_947561735.1). Taxonomy (NCBI): domain Eukaryota; kingdom Viridiplantae; phylum Streptophyta; class Magnoliopsida; order Poales; family Poaceae; genus Cenchrus; species Cenchrus americanus. Next base: position 67,990,183 of record OX387239.1, on the reverse strand, counting down.
ACCAAAAACCCACCACAAGAATGAGTTCACAAAAAACCCTGGCATCTAAGGAATCGACTGGGCCACAACCCCGGCTCCACCGTGTTTCCTACACCCCACAAATGACCTACAAAAACCTATCAAGTTTGTGAGCACTTGAGAAAGTGTTCTTTGGGAAGGAGAGTGAGAAGGCAAGTGGTGAGAAACCGGGTGGAAGGTTTGAGTGGAGAGAAACCGAGTGAGCAGCCACATCCCAAGCCAAAGCCTAAGCTTGTGAGGTTCCATTGTGGCTATTGTGGGAGAGATGGCCATAAGGAGGAGTTTTGCTTCAAAGGAAGCGAGAGGAGAGAATGAGGAAGGAGTGGGCAAACAAGGACAAAGTACCACCCTTCGATGGTGTACTTGAGCCTCGTGTATGCGGTGCCCGGGGGCAAGGCGATTGTGAGGACGGTTCGGGCTTGGGGAGAGAAGAGGAGCTGCGAGGTGGTGTTGCTGTCCGAGGTCCTGCCGGTCAGGCCGGTGTGGGGCACCGGTCGGACCCCGGTGCGGCTGGACGGACGGAGTGTTCGGGTTTCGAGCTCGTACGAGGTGCGAGGTTGTTTACGGTGGTCGTGGTTCGTGGTGGTTGGGGTGGAAAGAGTGCGGGTGGTCGGTTTGCTAGGCGCTCTCCTCCTCGTGCTCAATACGGGGATTGGGAGAGTCGTGGAGTTGAATTGGAGAGGAAGGACGTTCCACGGGCTTTCTTGCGTAGTTTTAGTCCTCCTCCGGGCGAGAGGGGGTGGTTCCCTCGGGGTGGTTACCGTGGTGGTGTTCCGTGGAGGTAGCTTTGGTAGGAGAGATGCTTTGGTTGGTGCTAACCCCCACTTTCGAGCAAATGGCTCGACGCTTGGTTTTCCTCCTTTGGCTCTAACCCCGAGTCTTTAGTCGTTTGGTGGCCTCCACGTGCCTATTTTTTATTTGCGAGTGGGAGACTTGAAGAACATTTGGTTGATTGACTCCGGTTGCTCGAGCCTTATGACGGAGACGGTGGTTCTCAAGTCTCGTCCGTGGTGACGAAAGAGGTACATCACTTTTGGGGACAATGGGCGTGGGCGCGTGCTTTCGAGAAGGTGAGATAAAAGTGAGTGACAAGATCACTGCGAGGCGTGTTGCTCTTGTTCAATCGGCGGGGTACAATTTGCTTTACGTGGCTCTCGAGTTGTTGGATGAGGGTTTTGAGGTGTTCTTTCGGCACGGTGGTTCTCGGATTGTGGACTCTCGAGGGACCTTGTTTGTATGGTCGTTCCCGAGGGTCGAGGGTGTTCGATGCTGATTTTTCTCGGTCTTCGGGTGTTAGGCGTTGTTTCTTGGGCGGTTCTTCGAGTGAGTTGTGGAAGTGGCATAGGAAGTTGGGTCACTTGAGCTTTGACCTTTTATCGCTTGAGTAAACTCAATTTGAGGTCGAGGATTGCCACGGTTGAAGCTTGAGAAAGAAGTTGGTTTGTGCTCAGGTGTAGGCATGCCAAGATGGTGGCCTCTTCTCACCCGCCTCTCACCGATGTGATGACCGAACGTCCATGCAGGCTGCTCCATATGGACCTTGTTGGCCCGGCTCGTGTGCGATGCGGGTGGGAAGTGGTATGTCCTTGTTGTGGTGGACGACTATTCTCGGTATGCGTGGGTGTTCTTTACCGGAGGATAAGGGGGAGACGTTTGGTTTGTTCGAGATCTAGTCTTGAGGTTGAGGAACGAGAGGCACGGAGATGCCATACGAGCTATCCGCGATGATAATGGCTCGGAATTCGGGAACTCTCGTTTGGAAACCTTTTGTCATGACTTGGGTCTTGAGCACCGGTTCCGGAGTCCGTGCTCTCGCCTCCCCGGAATGGTGTTGTGGAAAGGAAGAACGGGGACCTTGTGCGAGATAAGCTCGGACGATGCTTGATGAGCATAGGACTCCGAGTATTGGTGAGGCGGTGAATACCGCATGCTATGTGTCGAACGGGAATATACCTCGAGTGCACAAGAAGAAGACATGCTATGAGTTGATGCATGGTCGCACACCCGAGGTGAGTCACTTCCATGTCTTTGGTTGCAAGTGTTTTATTCGAAGAAGGGCGAGGAAGTTGGATAAGTTTGAGGCTAGGTGTTGTTGATGGCATTTTCTTTGGTTATGCATCTCATTCTAGAGCATATCGTGTGCTCAATCTTGAAACTAACCAAATCGTGGAGACTTGCGAGGTAACCTTCGGCAGACGAGCCACGTAGTCGGCTGTCTTTGAGTGTGCGAGTGATGATGAGCTTGGCGAGAGATCTTTCGGGGAGGAGGAGCATGAACATGGAGATGATGAGGATGGCGGTGCGGTTCCCCCGGTGAACATGCTTACTACTTCGACTACAATGATGGATGGACCCTCTGCTACACCTCGACGACAAATCAAGAACGAGAGAAGACGTGTTGAGGGGAGGTAGCTTCGGCGAACCTCCCAAGGCGAGTTCGGAGTGGATCACCCGGCCGAGGATCATCGGCGACATGAATGAACGCACTACACGGTCGAGGGTTCGAAACAATTCTCACTTTGCTCATGCTGCGTTTGTTGCTTCTTTTGAGCCCAAAGACATTGGACACGCACTATACGATCACAATTGGGTTAATTCGATGCATGAGGAGTTGGAGAACTTTGAGAGGAATCGGGTGTGGGAGTTGGTTGACCCTCCCCCGGGGTGTAAAGGCGATTGGTACAAAGTGGGTGTGGAAAAACAAAGAGAGGAGAAGGGTGAGGTTGTGAGGAACAAGTCGAGACTTGTTGCTCGGGGTTCGATCCGAAGGAGGGGATCGACTACGAGGAGACCTTTGCTCCGTGGCAGTTGGAGGCGATTAGGATCCTTCTAGCCTTTTACGTGGCTAAAGGGTTCAAGTTGCACCAAATGGATGTGAAGAAGTGCTTTTACGAATGGGTGGAGGAAGAAGTGTATGTGAGAGGACGACCTCGGGGTTTGAGAGTGAGAAGTACCCCCACGGGGGTGTACAAGTTGAGGAAGGCGGTTGTATGGGTTGAAGCGGGCGCCTAGAGCTTGGTATGGCGAGGTTGAGGGGGTTCTTGTTTGAGAGAGGTTTTGAGATGGAAGGTCGATCGGACACTTGTTTTTTCTTGAGAAGCGAGTGAGAGATATCACGATTGTGCGGTGTACGTAGTGATATTGTCTTTGGTGGCTCGTCTAACTCTCTTGTTGCGAGGTTTGCGGATATGAGCGGGGGGGAGTTTGAGATAGGCTGGAGCAGTTGCGATTCTTACCAGGCTACAAATCAAGCAATCAAGAAGAACATTTGTGCACTGAGGAGCTAAGTACACCAAGGACATTGTGAGGAAGTTCAAGATGGAGGACTCCAAGGCTATGACGGCAAGTGAGTACGACGACGGCTCTTGATGCGGACGAGAAGGTGAACACGTGGACGAGAAGGAGTACGGAGCATGGTGGTCACTCCTCTACTTGACGACGACGAGCCGGACATACGATTCTCGGTGTGTGCAGTAACGCTCGTTTTCAGCGTCTCAGGACTTCGCATCGGCAAACGGTAGAACGAATTTTGTTTATACACTCAGCTTGGCCTTTGGTGCTCAGCGTCCTCTTCTTTGGCGCTTCATGGTTTTCGGACCTTCGGATTTTGCGGGTGTTGGTTGAATAGGAAGTCCACTTCGGGACTTGCCGATTTTTGGGTTCTTCGTTGGTGTCTTGGTCTTCCCGCAAGCGGTCGAGTGTTGCTCAATCCACGACCGAGCGAGTATGTTGCGGCGCTGAGTTGTTGCTCTCGGCTCCCTTTGGATGCCTACACCATGAGTGACTTTGTGGTGAGAGTATACCCATGTCCCACTTCAATGTGATAGCACCCGGTGCCATAAGCATTGCAAAGAACCCGAGTGCTCCATTCCGACAAACACATAGAAGTGAGGGTATCATTTTCGAGAGACGATGTCGAGAAAGGAAAGATAGCTTTGATCCATGTACCCACTCATGACCAACTAGCCGATATTTTCACCAAACCCCTAGATCAAGCAACTTTCACTGGGGGAACTTGGTGTGTCATTTGATTTCTGGGATTGGGTGTGTGGGAACTTTCTTTTGCCGGTGGTGTCGAGCCCGTTTTGCCTCCCTCGAGGAGTAGGTTTGTAGTATATGTATAGCTTTTCTTTGTCTTTTCTTGCATTTGGCATGGCATATGTAGCATGATGTATAGGCATCCTTGTATCTTAGATTGCATGCATTTTTTGTATCATATGCATTGGTTAGGAAAAGCTTCTCTCATATACATTGTTCACCATGGAATGAGATATATGTCTTTGTGAGCTTGTTTGGTATGATATGGTTAGTTTGACTTAGCTCTTGATGATCTTGATGAATAATCCATGGTTGATAGCTATGTTTTTGAAAAATGTCACATGTATGCTCTCTCATGTGTAAATGCCTTTACATGCTCTTGACATGTTTTTGTGGCCTTGCTATGCTTAATTTGTGGTTGGATAGCTAGTTTATTGATCATGTGGGGCAAAGGCTCTTTTGCCATCATGAATGTTTAGCCCTCTAGATTTATCTTGTGGAGGAGCATAAGTTCCTTTTGTCGCAAAGACATTTCATGTACCATTTACAAATCTGAAAATGGTAGAAAAATGCTTGGAAAATATGCTCTCATGTCATATGTGCGAATTTAATTCGCTTTGGGTGCTAAACGTTTGCATGATGCCTACCAATGAGAAGTCTCATAAATAGAAGTAGGCACATGGCTCGGTGGCTTTGACATGACATGAAGGTGCTTGTGGGTGTTTGTGATGGTCATATGATTGGAATAGCTGTCCTAGCATGAAGTTTGTGTGGCTTTGCCATTTTGATATGCTTGTCCTGTTATTTTTTGCTCATGAGAGGCAAATTCATAAAATTGCCAAAATCCATCTTAGCTTCGTCCAATGGTTGTGAAACTTGGTGATCATATAGTTGAGATCGATACGAAGCCGTCGAGTACCTAACTTGCTCATTTGGACATGTGTAGCATTCTTTGTTGATTTTTGTCTATTTGAGAAGCTCTAGGTTGCATTTTTTTGCATTTTGGCTTGATTCATGCATTGCCAACAAGGAGAAGTTTGAGCTTGAAATGGCTTGTTGGACGCGTTTGGAAGGTTTCGGGTGGTTTCGAGCCATTTCGAATACGGTGTACACGGTCGACCGATGATGAGCACGTACGTAGGTGTAGTCTTGATCTGTACATGTTGAGCCTTGGGAATTACAGGCGGTCAGTGATGGCCGATACGACCGGTGTAGGCTGAGGTTGTTGTAGCTGCCATTTCGCATCTTGGTTTCTTGCATGCATTCGTCAGAGTTGCCTTCAATGAGAAGACTCTTTGAGAGTTTCGAGCTTTGTTTCGGTGGTTTGTGCTCTTTGTGAGCTTTTGCTTTGTCTCGGATGTGTCGAGCCGTTGCCCTTGCCTAAGGGGTCCGAGACTTGTTTCCTTCAAGTGATCTTGCTCTTTGCCTTTGTTTGGTTTTCGATCGCTTGTTGGGTTTCTTTTTTGTTCGTTTCTTTCTTTTTCTTTTCTCTTGTTACTTTCATGTGGGTGTTGTCAATACTCATCCCCGAGGGGAGATTGAGGACCATGTGTGGTTCGAGGACCGGTGGATGGTCGCTTCCTTGTGTGATGAGTGATTGACAACATTGAGCCCCGATTCTTGGCTAAGTATTGCGGGTGCGGAGTTGCGGCTTGACTCGTGTTGGTGCGAGGTGAAGAACAAGCGCGAAAATCGTCGCCGGTGAGGCCTCCGGGTGTGGAGAAGACAAAGTAGGCTTCGTTCGAGGGACCGGTGGCCGGCGGGATCAAGTGCGGGCCGCATGGTGGCATGACAGCAAGATGAAGTCGTGGACGGTTTCTTGGTTGAGCCTCCAAAACCAAGGTCCCGGCGGGACTACGTGGGAGCCAAGTCATGAGTGGAGATTGGCGGAGGCTACACGGAGTTCGCGGGGTTTCCGGTGGTTCACCGAGAGAGAAAACCGGGTTCCTTGGTTGATCCACAAAGCCAGACGAGAAGAACCAAAGACGGAGGTGCGGGCGGCACGGGCCGACCGTTGGGTACGACCGTCCCCGGCAGTGAGGACACGGTGGCGGTGAGGGCTCTTCGGTCGACCGAGTGTGCGACGACGCGGTCCGGAATCTTCGAAGCGGAGGACACGCGTCGGGATCGCATGGCCCCAACGTCGAGGCTACGCGAGGGTGCGGTCGCCGGGCATCCGTCGGGTAGGTGAAGACATCAAGAATTCCAAATCCGCCCTTGAGGGGCTTGTATCCCTAGTTGTTAGAAAAGGGCATTTAGACATTCGGTTGCCGCCTATATAACCCGAGAGGTGAGAGGATGGCAGCCAACTCTTGGAACCCTAGCTCATTAGTTTTCCTATTTTTTTTTTTTTTTCCACCTATTTTCTCTAGGTTTTTCTTAGGACTAGCAAGAGAGCTTCACGGAGAGATCTTGAGAGGGATGGATGATCGGGCGGCTTGCTAGATCTTGTACGAACCTTTGTTTCATGTATAGATGATTGACGTGGTTCCTCGAGTTTGGATGTGTTTTCCCGGTTGTTCTTGGTGGTGATTTTCGGAGCCCCCTCTCGGTGATTTCTTTGAGTTGTTTTCGGGGGGCCTTTCTCTTGGGGATTTGATGGGGGAAATTTGTGGGAACCCTTCGTGGTTCTTTGGGCTGTGATTCCCCTCCCAAATCCGTGAGTAAAGGTGCTCGATTTTGGGGTTTCTTGAGTTCTTGGGTTGGAGGTGCTCTCGGCGGGATTTCTTCGATTCCTCCTTTTTGGACGAGTTTTTGTGGGATTAAACTTGTGTGAACTCCTCATGAGTGTTCTTGATATCCCAAAGTCTTGTTCAAGTCCGTGGAGCGATTCGGGAGATCGAGATTTGGTTTTGGGGGAGTTGACCGCGGGTGTGTTCATCCCGGCTGCCCGGAGCTACACCGGTGCGACCGGTGCTCTTGGCCGGTCGACCGGTCACGAAACCACTGTGGAGTTTTGCTCGGGTGAACGTCTTGGTGTGTTCGTTGTTGTCCCGTGTTCTTTCTTTGTTTCGAGTTTGGGTCCGTTTGGTGGTCGGTTGACACTGTTTGGTGCCTTGGGGGCTTTCGAGGGGCTGCCACCCAGGTCTGACCGGTGTGTCTCACCCGGTCGACCGGTGTAGAGCCACTTAGTGAAAGTTGCTCGATTTCACCGACGGGGACCGGTCGGCGGTGGTGCTCCGCCGGTCGGCGGTGTGGGTACGGAGCTCGAGGCTTGGTTTTTCGTATTTGCGTTTCTCGGGTCGGAAGGTGGTGTGTTGGTTCCACAGGTCCGGTGGCACTCCGGTGGCCTACTGGGCTTGACCAACCTTGGTAGTGAGTCGGAGACGTGTGTTGAAGCCCGTGTTCATCTTGTTGGGTTTCGATCTCCTTCGAGAAGAATTTTTATCGGCTCCCATTCACTCCCCCTCTGCGGTTCGCGTATCGGTCCTTCACCCGGGCCGGCCGGCCCGGCCAATTCGGGGCCCAATCGGCCTCTCCTTTGACCTAATTGCTTCTCAGGCTATAAATAGCCCCCGGCAGAGAGCCACTTGTGAGAACAAAAGTCGCAATCCGCCGCCGAGGAGCGAGAGAAGCTTGAGGACACCAACTTGAAGATGAGGGTCGTGCTAGTTGTCTAGGGTCTCCCTGACGACGTGGGAACCTTGCATGGAAGACCACGTCGGAGCTCCCGAGAGCGAGGATCCAAGATCGAGGTAGGATCCGGTGGTGATCTTGTTCATGTAATCATTCATGGTGAAGTTTGTAAGTGAATCCGATTTCTAGCGATCAAGTGCCTCTCGATGATTTGTTTTTTCTTCTTGGTTTTGCTTCTTCTACGATCTAGTCTATAGCTAGATTACATAGGGTTCTCTTGTAGCCGCGGTGGCTAGAGGTGCATGCGGGCCAAGAGCCAAGTGATTTCAACTTGTTCTATCGAACTCGCCCTAAGCTCCCCGCATGAATAGGGACGGGTGTGACGAACGGGGTCTCGAAAGGCGGATGTTTCGAATTTGGATGGGAGGCCACGATTTAAAGATGCTTTTAATAGTTAGCTTTGCTATCTTCATCTATCTTGTTTGGAGCTACAACATAAGCATGATCTAGATTCTCTAGATTGGTTATCTCTTGCTTTTCTCTTGTTACCTCTTTAGTAGATTAGATTAGATTCGTTTTCTTTATGAGTTAGTAGATTAGATGCAACTTACCTTCATAAGATAGCTTTACCTTGCTTTACTAGATTGAATCCTTGCGTTGCACATTGTTCCACGGATTGATACCTTGGGTTCACCACTCGAGGGAAGAAGGGTCCCTTGACTACGGCGGGAGACTTGTCCGCTTGCAAGTCACAAACGAACTTTGATACAACTATTAACCGTCAACATTGTGGCATCGCTCTCCACACAGTAGCAACACCCTGGGCATCTCGTTCTTCAAGTACGGGACGCCACTCCTATTTTTCTTGAAGGACGCGGTCTTATTTTCTTTGGGCGGGTCCATGGCGTCCTGGAGTTGATGTTGTTCGGGAGAGAGGTCCTCAATGTTGACGTCCATGATGTCCGTGATGTCGAGGGCATCTTGATCTATTCGAGTTTGTTGTCCCACGAGAGCGTGCCAAAAAATGTGTTGAAGCAAAACGTGCACACAGCGCCAAACACACGGCAAGCCGAACAAGGTTTGGCTTTACACGCGCGGAGAGTCACGAGACGTGCAGTCAATTTTTCCTGAAAATTAAAAAAAAAAAGATAAAAGAGTTAGATACCAAAGCTTGGAACTTGCGGGTGGTACCGAACGGTTCCATATTTACGGCCTAGGAAGCCGGATGGGATTGACACATAGCTATAAAGAGCTATGCGCGATAAAAACCATTCGGGAACTTGTAAAAGGGAAAAGAGTAAAATTGCCGAATGGATGACGTAAGCACGATAACGATCGGTCTTTGTTTTAAGCAAAGATACTCATGCATGAGCCGTGACCGATCCCCATGATAATCAACATTAAATAAATGAATAAAGTAAAGCACGAACATGAACATGTAATAAACAAGTATGCATAGATCAAAGCACCCGAGTCTACCGCATGTCACAGGTACTTTAAAACCCGTCGAAAGTGCGATGTCAAGCAAACCTATCCACCGCATGAGAAATTACAGCTTGCCGCATGTACCACAAATAAATCTATCCACCGCATATACAATCTAAATATGGAAAGCTAAGCATACATTATTTAAAGCATGGACATAGCACGTGTTCTACTCGTGAAAGAAAACATAGCACGATCTAGTGAAAAGCCGATTCGGGGGTGAAAGAAGGAAAGAACATTACCAAGTGAATAAATCTATCTGATTGATTTGAAATCTAATCACGGATGACTAGCTCCAAAGCAACCCAAAAACTGCATCTCTGCTTGCTGATACCCGGCTCTTTCAAGATTTATACCAACATTGGCAAGCTTGAACCCGCAACACGTAGCAACCTAGATCGATTCGGTTTCGGCTATCGGAAAGTACAAGGTCCACATGCTAAAACACGAACTCGACTCGTACAAGGATCACAAAAGGATAAAGCCGATCCAAATTCATCTAGATTGGGCAAAAGTGTGTTACATGAATTTAAACATAAAGTAAAAACTCAAAGCAACACGGGATAACTTAATGAATCTATTGGATCTTGCCAAGTCAATAGAGCCGATAACTAGCTTCAAGCTAGATCTTAGCCTACCGCATGGCTCATGACCTAACAAGAAACCCTCTTGAACCAAGCTTGAATCTACGCGTGACACGAAGCATGGTAACAAGACTACTTGCATCAGATCTAAATCCACCGCATGATACTAGACATGATACAAGGTTGCGGTACTCACGGAGGTCGACGGATCGATGAACCCTCTCGAAGAACTTCCGACGACACAACAAATGGACTCTAGGGTTTGGCGTAAGGCCGGTTTGTATTGAAGAATGGTTGTCTTTTGTTACATACATTCAGGGGTCTATTTATACCATTGTCAAGTACAACTTCGAATGGATTCGTTGCCTAACTTATCTCTAAGCTTGATCGTTCTATCCATCCATTCATTCTCCTTTGATTGAGCCACGTCATAGTCAATCTTAAAATCAGCTCCTTGTTCCTTTGCCAGCTTGGAGCGGATAGCGCGACCGCGGTCTCTTTGCCGAATATCTGCGAAAAGATCCTTTCTTCCACCGAGACGGACTCTTCGTCGGCGGGACCCACAAGTCGGACTCCTTACCAAATTTTGGTGTTATGACCCACGACTCGGTACTACAAAAGGCTAAAGGTGCGACTCTAAGCTCGGACAGTCTGACTTCACTCCACAGGTCGGGGTCAACGGGGTATGCTACTCGCGAGGAGAGCCATTTTCGGGGTCAAGTGCTCTTCCGGCGGAATGAGCGACTCATCGTCATTCTCGCCCTCGGGGGTTTCCATTTTCTTGGGGGTTTGTCTTGCGGCTTCGGCGGTCGTCGTTGGTGGTTCGGTGACTATTGGTGGTCTTGGCGGGACCGATAGTTCCTCCCCATCCTACAAGGGTGTTCCAAGCGAGGACTTGAGCTTCTCCGATGGGTTTGGAACGGGTGTTCGGCGGTAGTCCATTCTTGCATGCGTTGGTCCTGGATCCGCACGAGACTCGCCGGGCAACGGCTTCACGCCTTGGCGGGGGCTGCGGCCTGCCCGGCTTGAGCCACTCGGACTTGGTGCATCCTTACGTGACTTCAGCTTGCTCGGCCGACTGATTTGCTCCCTCGAGAGCTTGGCACGGTGTCGAAGAGCTTATCCGGAGAGAGACAAGGTAGGCAACTACGTGGTACGAGCGGGTCTTCTTGGTGGCGGCGTCGTTCCGGAGTTTCTCATGCGGGCACATGAAACTAGGGTTCGATGGCGGGAGGAAAGTGCCTCATTGGTGTGGGGACGAGGTGTTCCTCGTAGATCAGACACGGGTAGCGGAGGGCTTTCACCGGGCAAAGGATAGGTGTCTCGGTGTCGAAACCTACGTGGCGGTGACGCGCCATGCCATGCTCGATGTTGGTGTGGCGGTTGCTTCTAGTGACGGAGAGGGAGCACCCTACAACGAAGAGTGCAGGAGTTGCTCGTACTCTGTTTGTAGTGCCTCGGGCGCTCGGTGATGGGGGCGCTCCGAGGAGTTGATAAGAGGCGAGCAAAACCGAGGCTATTTACGGCACACGCCTTGGGTCCATCCATCTTACGCCGCTACGAAAGCAAAGGTAGAGTTGAACGAGGGTTGTGGTCGAGGGTACAAGGTAGATAACTTTATTTAGTAACAAGGTTGGGGTACTCCTCGGGGTACACTTATTATTACTAGGACACGGCTCTAGCCTAGACATTCTAGTCTTATTCTCATGGTGATTCTTCCTCTAAATTTGAACGCGACGCTTCTTCGGTGGGAGGTCTTGCTCCGATATGCGTCCTCGGTACGGGTCCCTTTGTCCCAATGAGTTTCTTCGGGTTCATCTTCATCCAATTCATCTTCTTCTCCTCTCCTCCTACGTTCCCTGTGGAGCTCATCCCATAGGTTTTTGTGGTTTCTCTCGGAACGTTCCTTTCCCCTAAGGTAATCTTGCTCCATGTTGTGTAGTTCAACTTCCGCCATGGTTGTCTTTATCCTTTCCGATTCACCCTTTGCTCAGCTCTATCAGCTGCAATCCAATCTGTTGCTTCGATTCTTGGGCTTGCTCTGGTAGAGGTGGTCTAGGCCATTGAGGTAGATAGACGGGTGGGAAGCTGCCCTCTTCTAGGTCATCTTCTTCTCGTTCTAAGTCCTCTCATGCGATCAATCCACGAGCGTCCTCTACCTGCGGGGTGGGAAAAATCCCATTTGGAGTCCTTCGAGTGCGCTATAAACCGCGCGCCATCGCGGGGCCTTGAGCAGCCTTTGGGTAGGTGTCGGCGAGCGAAACCGGTGGCGGAGACGAACCAAGGTTCTATGTCGGAGTGAGCGTGCTTCTTCCCACGAAGATCAGCACCTTACCCAGAAGGGTGCCCGTCGCGTTCGTACTCTAGATAGACGAACTCCGGCGGTCCCTTACTCGACGCGCTCCCTGAGCGAGTAGCGGCGGAGTTGGGGAGAGCCGGTGGACGGGGCGGAACTCCTCCGTTCCGGTCTGGGCCCCAGCCATACGGGTCGAGCGAGGATCAAGGTAAGGGTTTGGGAAAAAATGAGCTCGGCAAAGGAAAGGTTAGAGGGCCATAAGAGGTCTCGTATCCTAGAGGGTGCGTCCTACGGCCAACCTACGGCTACGTACACGAGAAGCGTCCCCTCCTCGGGAGGTGACTAAATGTGACACAAATACCAGTCCCGAGAGCGGGTAACACATTTATTACAACGAGGTGGATCGATCTTTTACATCACGGCGACACGGAAGGGGCACGGAAGTGCCAACGCTACAAGGAACAACACAAACGCTAACGACCACACTACGATAGCAAAGGCTTCCAAAGCCTCATGAAGTACCACACCATGGAAGCTCTGCGGCGGAGGCCATGGGTACACAGGCACGGTTGGGTGTAGGGCAGCGACCTACTCGACGTCTTCGGGAACGAAATCGGGACCCTCCTCTGAAAAACAGTTAGTTAAACAAGGGTGAGCACATACGTACTCGGCAAATCCAACCCCACCCACGGAGAGGGGCTTATAAGCGAGATCATGCACATGATATAAATAACAAGGAACATGTTAAGAGGTTTATTTGCAAACTCATTTACTCATGCGAGGGTTCATTTTCAGAGTTTTCACAAACCTGTTTTATATCCCAAGACTCGGTTGTTTGAAAAAACCTTTGTGGAACTACGGACTCACGACAACGGTAGCCCGAGCTTCTGACCACACACTTCACCGGAAACTTGACTCACACCGAGAAAAACATCCCAAACCAAACACTAGTTTGGCAGCCACCACCAAGTGACTCGTCCAATACCGTGGACACGACTATTCGAATAGGTTTGACACTGCGCAGAGGTTGTACATGCTTTACTCACAAGTAGGGTACCGTCACACGGACACCTTAGTGCGGTGCGGATCTATCAAAGCCATTACCCACCTTAGCTAACCCTACGAGCCATCACGGAAGCAACCAAGGGGTTATCCCACATAACTAGGGGCGTACCTCACCTGAGAGCGTACCCCTACTCCCGCTTGTCCTCCACCGCCGCTCACCCGCACACCCAGTTGGCAAGTAGATTAGCGAGTGGGGTTTATGCTAAGCGTTGCCACATACAACGGCGAGTGGTTGTACGATGATTTGGGTCGGGTGAGATGTCACGCAACCCGGTCCTTAATTGACAGATGGACAACTCCCAACACGCTCAACCACGGTACGGAGGCACAAGCCTTGTACTCGACACACACGTCCATCCCGTCTACCCCGAGTTCTTTACTCATTTTCCAAACATATCCCATTTCCATTTTAAAAGAACTCACACATTTTGAAACCACTCACACATTTTTAAAGCACTCATTTAGGCCAAAACAAGGTTCAATCATAGCAATCAAGGGTGGCTATCCTACCATGTTTTTGCAGTAAAATAATATGCAATTTATAAAATGGGTATAGGGTTATATTTATAAAACTAGGACCAAGCATGCATCAAGGATGAGATTGGGCATAGTCTTCGAAGTCTTCGGGGAGTTCGGCTCGGCGTTCGGGATCTCGGGCTCCTACTCGCGATGAGTACGGCTCCAAACTCAGCTCGGGGTACCTTCCTTCGTTTACTCCGTCGGCTATAGCGCACACACAAGCAAGCATGCAATCAATATAAGCACGGAACAATTTCTCTAGGGTGAGCTCGAGGGAGAAATTAGATAAAATAGGGAGTAAATATCACGCGGGGGTTTGGGTGACGGATGGGTGTTGATATGCCAGTACGGTGTGAGGAAGTTTGGGCACAATTTAATTAAACGCGCATGAAATGACAGGTTAAATGGGGTGTTTAGGGTTAATTAGGGGCACATTTAGTATTTTATTTTTAAATAAAAGGACCTAATTATAATATTTAAGCCTAATAGGGTTTGGTTAGAATAGTCTAGGGTTTAGTTGTTAAAGAGCAGGGTTAGTTTGGTGAATACTCTAAAGGTTTTAGGGTTTGGTTGGAAAAAGGGAGGAGGGAAATAGGGGGAGGGGTGTTACGGTAGAATGGAAAAAGGGAGCGGGGGGTATGGGCAAAATGCCCTTCTTCTTCCTCCCCTCGAATCGAACGGAGGGAGGAGAAGGTCGCGTGGGGGGGGGGGGGCGGTCGGCGCCAATCCCGCAGCGGTAGGACGACGGCGGACGGGCGGTGGTGCAAAACAAAGAGGACTCTGCGGGTGTTCGATTCCCCTACCTATCTCTTGTGGTGGTGGCGCGCGAGAGGCGGAATGCCGGTGGCGAGCGGAGGCGGAAGGCGAGCTTGGGGGGGGCGGTGTTCCGGTGTTTAGGGGAGGAAGGCTCGACTTGTGGTTGTTCGGGGTGAGCGAACGCCGACCCATTTATAGGCGCGGGTAAGGCGGTAACCCGGCCGAGCTCCGAGCTCTAGGAGCTTCGGCCATGGCAGTGGGGAAAAATATCTCGGTGTTGACTCACCGGCGAGGCCTTGGCCGGGATTCGCGGTAGACCGGGCGTTGTTGGACGGGACTTGTCGTGCGGGTGGCCGCGAGAGGGGGCGGCGACGCGGTAGGCGTGTCGGGCGAACACGCAGCAATGGCGGTCGCCGGTTGCCGGTGGGGAGGGAGCCGCGGCTCGGCGCGTCCCTGCGGGTGGCGCGGGAGCTCGCTGGCGCGCGGCGCGAGCGACCGGCCGGGCGCGGGCCGGGCATGCGAGGAGGGGGTGCGCTATCGGTGCGGAGCCCGGGCGCGTGGCGGCGGGGAGCAGCGAGAGAAGAAGGAAGGGGAGAGAAAGGAAGGAAAGAGAAAGGAAAAGAAAGGAGAAAAAGAAAGAAAGAAAAGAAAAGAAAATAGGAAAAGAAAAGGAAAAGGAAATAGGAAAAAAGGTTTAGAAAATTAGGAAAATTGCTAGGAATTTTGGGAAAGGACTTTGACGGGGTTTTCCGGTTTAAAACGTGCGGCGTGATTTTGGGACGGCGGTGATGGCGGCGGACCGGCGGCGGAATTTGCGGCGTACGCGGGATTCCGGCGTGGTGGCCGACCGCGATCTTTGAGCGGCACGCGACGGGCGACAGCCGGCGCGGGCGGTGCCGAGGCGGGATTCGCGGCACGCGCGCGGTGAGAGAGGAGAAAGTGACGGGGTTTCGATTGAGCTCAACGGGAAAGTTTTGAAAACACGCGTGATTTATTAGGAGCTAAACGTGGGTGTTACATAGGCGGCGAGTACAAGAGACGAAGTCATGTCAATGCGAAAGCGAAGATATAGCGCGAGGTGAGGTCGCGTGGGGTGCACGGGGATAAAAAGAAAGAAAAATCCTCTGAGCGTACGAGCGGAGCATCAAGCACGGAAATGGAGTCCGGGGGATTGAAGTGAAGACAAGACATTGTCGTTGAGCCGCCAGAGCACGACCGGAATTAGGTAACACCAACACACCTTCAAGGAAGGTCTGAATACTGCCCAAAAGGGAGGTCAAGCGGAGACGTAGCAGAAGCATGGTTCTGGTAGGTCGAGCGATGTCGAAGAAAAGAGAAGGCGTCACAAGACGCACTCGTCGAGCAGTAAGGTGACTTGGAAGGTCGGAGTTGATGCTCGAAGAACAATCGAAACCTCGACCTTCGCGAGGAAACGGATGCTCATCCCTTGGGATAAGACGAAGTAACGGGAATCTTCACTGAGGAGCGCCGGGCGTCAGAGCTCGTTGTCATGTAGTGACCCACGGGTGCACTGTGCGGGCGCAGAACCTCTCCCTGAGCAGAGATGCCGCAGCCACCGCTAGAAGACAGACTGAAAAGATGGCATCGGGCTGCCGAGCGAGCCGCCGTCGGTGCTTTCAATAGCGGACAAGGACCTTGTGCTCCACGTGCAAGCGAGTGTTGCGAGATAAGGTTGCCATGTTTAATACGTAAGATGGATGGTGGCCAAGTCTTGAATCCTTTGCTATAAATAGGTGGCCTTAGCCACAGCCGAAATCTAGTATGGATCCACAACTCCTTCATTTGATAATTTTTCGGTTCCTTGGTCTTGTGTGCGTTCACCCGAGCGTAGAACTAAAGTATCATCTCTTGGAACTAGAAGAATACTTGCGAAGTTTGAAGGACCGATACGGCGAACCAGAGAGGGGGGTGAATGGGAGCCGATAAAAATTCTTCTCGAGGGAGATGGAGACTCCCTCTGAGACGAACACATCTTCCAACACACGTCTGCGACTCACTACCCAAGTTGGACAAGCCCACGCGACCTTTGAAGTGCTACGGACCTAGGAACCAACAAACAGCAGCAGAACACACCAACACGCACGGCGGGGAAACTTGCACGACTTGCGCACGTGCGCACGGGTCGGACGGAGTAACACGCCGATCGGATCGGTGACACCGGTCGGACCGGTGGACAACGCCGGTCGGACGGTGGCTTCCCCGACGACCGCACAACAAGCGTTCCGAGAGAGCCTGGGTGACTTCTCTAGGCCCTATAACAAAAACACGCTCAAAACACAACACCGCACGGAAGGAAAACCCTACACAAAACCTAGCAAAACAACTCAAAACGGACCAAATCGACCGGCCAGCACCAAGACCCAAAGACACACGAGTCAAGCGGTTCACCGAGCAAATCCCACAAGTGACTCACACGGTCGGACGGTCCAAAACCGCCGGTCGAGGCCCGTCCAGAGCCTTGCCGACGACCGGCTTGTTGTGACGCCCTAGGTTTTCGGTCGGGTTCTTTAACCCTAATCATGCAGTCAACCGAGTTGACTTTGGTCAAACGACGGTCAACCTGGGCCATCACCTCGAAAACTTCCCCAATGACCCCTAATGACCCCTTTGGTCAACCATAGTCAACCTTTGGTCAAAACCCCACTCAAAACCCCTTGAACCCTTTTTGACCCACCAGTGTCAGCCGATACTTTTGCCGCGTTCTCCAAATTTCACCTAAACACTTCAAAATCTCCCAATGTAAAAGTTGTGTGTTTTGTCAAGGGACACAACTTTCATGTTGAGTGGCATTGAGATTTGAAGTTTCAAAGGGTGAAAAACTCAAGAATCACGCCAGAGTTACTATTAGCTAGGGCGCCCCGGAAATCGGTTATCTTGGCATGCCTTTTGTGCACAAACGATGGAGAAAAAGACCCTATGCCTTTTACGAAAGTTTTAGAGCAATGCAAGATCTACAACTTTGGTATTCAAATGTTTGCCCACTTTAGTTCAAAAATTTTGAGAAAAACCATCTTGAACGAGGCTACTCCGAAAGGTTTGGCGCCCGGCACGTGCGGAACGCGGTGAGCCGAGGCTACTCACGAAGGTTTGGTGCCCGGCACGCGCGGGCGCCGGGCGCGCGCAACATCGTGCCCCGGCCACGTCGGTTTCGCCACCGTACGACGCCGTACACGCACGCTGAGGCCGGCCCAAGTCCGTTGGTCCATGCGCCGCGCCCTCTTCTCCCCTGTGCGTGACGCAAGCAGGCCGTGGTCGGCGCCACGACAAACCCCACTCGCCGGCGAATGCCCATAGCCATACGCCATTGGACCGCCATTCACCGCACGTCGCCGCGCCATGTAGGCCCACCTGAGCCATAGCTGCGACCGGTCCGCCGCAAACCGCTTCACCCCCCCGAGCGGACTTTCGCCGCCGCCTCCGCTCGCGCAAGCGCACCATGCCCGTCGTGTGCCATTTAAGGCCCACGGCCCCGAACGTCTCCTCCCACTTGCTCTCGAGCCCATGCATGCTCTAACCGTGCTCTGAACCACTACGAAGCTCGCACGCTTGTTGCCGGCGCACTACCCCCTGGCCAGGCGCCCCGGCTCCGGCGGCGCCCACCGCGGAAGCCACCGGCCAGGCACATCACCGGTGTCGTCCCGGCCCGATTTCGGCCCACCATCGGATCCGTGGTGAGCTCTTGGTCATTCCCACTGCTCCCCGACCGGCCGCGCCGCCGGTCTCGCTGGAGTCCGGCGAGAGCCGCGTCGCCCCTAGGGCACAAGGACCCCAGTGCTTCGCATGTTTT
Source organism: Cenchrus americanus (assembly GCA_947561735.1). Classification (NCBI taxonomy): domain Eukaryota; kingdom Viridiplantae; phylum Streptophyta; class Magnoliopsida; order Poales; family Poaceae; genus Cenchrus; species Cenchrus americanus. The sequence goes on along the minus strand of OX387239.1, from coordinate 67,972,038 downwards.
CTTCTCGGTACGTACGCAAAGGGAGGGCATAGTTGTGAATCTCACGATGTTTCCCGGGGGTCCACTCGTAAGATTCTCTTTTGCGTGTTTTATTGTGACTTTGAAAATCGTAAAAATCACAGAAAAATCCAAAAATTGCAAACCTAATTTTGTTGTACTCCGTGTAACCAGAACTACAACTTTCCCAAAGCATGTATATACTTTTGAGCTATAGTTTTTGCTAGAAAAATCGAAATGTGAAATACCTAGATCTGTGATTCTCCAAAATCCATACATGATCTTGAGCTGGATTTTGGATATGTTGTGAGCACTAGCATGTGTAGATCCTGTGCCAAATTTGCACACAGTTACTGAAGAAATCTTTTTATATGATTTATCTTGTATTATTGTCAAGTCTGCCTAAATGATTTTTGTAGCTTAAAATATAATTATTTTTGATTGACTTACGCTATCATCTTGTAATGTTGAAATGCACCTGTGGTGAATGTATCATGATTTTGTCACTGTTGGAAATCTTATTTCCTGATTTATGCTTGTTTTTAGTCATAAATGTGTAGGTCAAGATCTATAAAGGCTACATATGTGTTTGTTGGTTTCCTAGACTTGTTTTGGACCATAGAAGCAGTGAGAGAAAGTTTGGGTTCAGAAGTGCTTTAATTTTTTTATTATGCATTTATCTTGTTTGTGGTAAATAGAAATGCTATTTTTAATATACTTCTTTTATTTACTTCAACAAGTGAGGATCGGGGATAGGGGTGCACTCCTCGGTGTATCCCCGCTTTGACGGTTTCGGAGCCTAGGTGTTGGGGTTTTGAGGACCATGTGTGGTTCGAGGACCGGTGGATGGTCGCTTCCTTGTGTGATGAGTGATTGACAACGTTGTGTGGACCGATTCTTGGCTAAGTATTGCGAGGTGCAAGGTTGCGGCTTGACTCGTGTTGGTGCGGGTGAAGAACAAGCGCGAAAGGTCGTCGCGGTGAGGCCTCCGGGTGTGGAGAAGACAAGTAGGCTTCGTTCGAGGGACCCGGTGGCCGGCCGGGGTCAAGTGCGGGCCGCATGGTGGCATGAACAGCAAGATGAAGTCGTGGACGGTTTCTTGGTTGAGCCTCAAAACCAAGGTCGAGCCGGGACTACGTGGGAGCCAAGTCATGAGTGGAGATTGGCGGAGGCTACACCGAGTTCGCGGGGTTTCGGTGGTTCACCGAAAACCACCGGGTTCCTTGGTTGATCCACAAAGCCAAGACCGGAGAACCGAAGACGGAGGTGCAAGAAGACGCAGGCCGGCCCGATGGGTCCGACCGGCTCCGACGCCCGGTGGGGACCGGCTCGACCGGTGAGGAGCACCGGCCCGACCCAGGTGTGCGACGACGCAGCTCGGAATCTTCGAAGCGGAGGACACGCGTCGGGATCGCATGGCTTGCGTCGAGGCTACGCAGGGGTGCGGTCGCCGGCATCCGTCCGATGGTGAAGACATCAAGAATTCCAAATCCGCCCTTGAGGGGCATGTATCCCTAGTTAGTAGAGAGGGGCATTTTAGACATTCGGTTGCCGCCTATATAACCCAAGAGGTGAGAGGTTGGCAGCCAACTCTTGGAACCCTAGCTCATTAGTTTTCCTATTTTCCACCTATTTTCTCTAGGTTTTCCTTAGGACTAGCAAGAGAGCTTCACGGAGAGATCTTGTAGAGAGGGATGGATGATCGGGCGACTTGCTAGACCTTGTATGAACCTTTGTTTCATGTATAGATGATTCGGCGTGGTTCCTCAAGGTTTGGATGTGTTTTCCCCGTTGTTCTTGGTGGTGATTTTCGGAGCCCTCTCTCGGTGATTTCTTTGGGGTGTTTTCGGGGCTTTTCTCTTGGGGATTTGATGGGGGAAATTTGTGGGAACCCTTCGTGGTTCTTTGGCCGTGATTCCCCTCCCAAATCCCCGAGGAAAAGTGCTCGATTTTGGGGTTTCTTGAGTTCTTGGGTTGGAAGTGCTTCCGGCGGGATTTCTTCGATTCCTCCTTTTTGGACGAGTTTTGGTGGGATTAAACTTGGCTATGAACTCCTCATGAGGTGTTCATGATATCCCCAAAGTCTTGTTCAAGTCCGTGGAGCGATTTGGGAGATCGAGATTTGGATTTGGGGGAGTTGACCCACGGTGCCGTTCATCCCGAGTCGCCCGGTGCTACACCGGCTCGACCGGTGCTCTTGACCGGCCCGACCGGTGCAAGCCCTTGTGGGTTTTTGCTCGGGTGAACGTCTTGGTGTGTTCCTTGTTGTCCCGTGTTGCTTCGCTCGTTTCAAGTTTGGGTCCGTTTGGTGGTCGGTTGGCCCGTTTGGTGCCTTGGGGGCTTTCGTGCCGCCATCGGTCCGACCGTGTGTCTCACCGGTCCGACCGGTAGAGCCACTTAGTGGAAGTTGCTCGGTTTCACCAGCCAGGGACCGGTCCGACCGGTGGTGCTCACCGTCCGACCGTGTGGGTCTCGTAGACTCGAGGCTTGGTTTTTCCGCCGCGTTTCTCGGGTCCGAAGGTGGTGTGTTGGTTCCTAGGTCCGGTGGCACTCCGGTGGCTACGTGGGCTTGACCAACATTGGTAGTGAGTCGGAGACGTGTGTTGGAAGCCGCGTTCGTCTTGTTGGAGTTTTCATCTCCTTCGAGAAGAATTTTTATCGGCTCCCATTCACTCCCCCCTCTCTCTCGGTTCGCCGTATCGGTCCTTCAAGTGGTATCGAGCCGGTTCGGGTCTTTGTTGACTCTAACCGCCTAAGATCCAAGGATGGCGTACCAGAACGGGGGTTCGGGTCCTCCACACTTCGATGGCAAGAACTACCGATGTGGAGCAAGCGGATGGGTGCTTTTCTCCGCGGAAAGGGTCGATCCTTTGGGATGTCACGGTGGACACAAGGCTATGTCCGGCCGGTTGATTTCCTCGCTCCAGATCGAGGGGACGCCTTCGACGCCAACAATAAGGCGGTCGACTACTTGTTTCGTGCTTTGTGTCACCGAGTTCGATCGGGTGCACACCGAGCACTTGGCTTGTAGGATTTGGGCAGTTGTTGAAGGAGGCTCATGTTGGGAACGCCCGTGTTCGAGGCACGGTTGTATGCGACCTACCGGAGAGAGTACGAGAACTTCACTCATCTCCCTAAGTGAGTCCATCGATGCCTTGTTTCGCAGGTTCACGGTGGTGGTGAACAACATGAGGGCCAATGTGGACGTGCTCCCGTACGATGATCATGATAGAGCGGTCAAGCTCTTACACTCTTTGGATCGTACGATATGGGGCGGAAAGTTCGAGGCCATAGTCGAGTCGGAGCGATATGATACTCTGACGGTGAACGAGCTGTTCTCGAAGCTCAAGTCGGGCCGAGGTGGATAGGGGCATGACTGCCAAGCTCGAGGGACCGACTGATTCCCATAGTCTTGCCCTCGTTGGTGGTTCGAAAGGAAAGGCTAACACTAATCCATCCACCGAGATGTTCTCTTTCTCCTCTTTGATGTCTATGCCGGATGAGGAGTTCGACGAGCTTGGAGAGGACGAGCCGGCGCTCCCGACGAGGCGGTTCGAGAGGCCGCACGAGAATCGGGTGAACATGAGGAGGAAGACGAGGACATGCTTCAAGTGCGGCAAGGCCGGACACTATTTCGCCGAGTGTCCGAAGGTGAACGACCCCGACAAGCACAAGTTCAAGGACAAGAAGAAGAAGTCCAAGACGAAGGATCATGGACATGGGAAGAAGACACGGTCTCGAGAGAAGATGAAGAGATCAAGCGACATCGAGTCTGATTCCGAGGACACGTCTTCAAGCTCGAGTGATGAAGACGAAGAGGATGAGAAGAAGAGGAGGAAGAAGAAGAACTTTGGCAAGTATCTCAACGGCCTTTGTGTGACGGGCCTAAGCCTCAAGGACGACTTCGCGGCATGGCTCGCGGTTCGAGCAAAGCAAGAGAAGCCGAGGGACGCCTCGGATTTGGATTCCGAGGATGAGGTATGTGATGAGCTCTCCTCTTTGCGCAAGGAGAATGAGGAGTTGGTTGACTTGCTTGATAATCGCGATCACATGCTTAGAGAGGCTAAGAAGCTTAGGAAGGAGCTTAGATCTTCACTCGAGGATGCTAGGACTAGAGTGGCCGAGCTAGAGACACGGGTGCTTGATAGCAAGCTTGAGATTGATTCCCTTAAGGCTAGCCCCGTTGTTTCGGATGAGAACGATTGTGCCGATTGCTCGTTTTCCGGCCGACTTGACCGATCTTAGGGAGAAGTATGCCTCCAAGTGTGAGGAACTAGATGTGCTTAGGGTTGAGTTGGCCGAGCTACAATCTAGACCCACTTTGCTTGGTGCTTGCACTTCTTGCCCTAGTTTGCATGAGAAAATTGCCGAGCTCCGTTCTCGCATTGTTTCGCTTGAGGTCGATTTGAAAGTGCCTATTCCTACTTCTTGCTCTACATGTGAGTTGCATGCTATGAAGAATTTGGATCTTGCAAAATGTGTTGGTCGCTTGCAAGATGAGAATGATAAGTTGCGTGAAGCGCCGAGTTGGTTGTCGAGTCAAGAACCTCGGCTTGGTATGATGATTGCTAGCTGTAAGCGCTTTGACGGTTGGGCTTTGGGATTGGATAAGGTTGGTGAGGGCGGTGGTGAGAGAGAGAAGGGAAATTTGGGAATGTTTCGGCTCCACCACAACCCACACCCAAAGACAAGTTTGCATCCAAGCCAAACCAACCAAGAGAAAAACCGAGTGAGAAGGCGAGTAAAACGCCTAGTGAGAAACCAAGTAAGAAGCCTTGTGAAGAGCCTCGTCCCAAGCCTAAGTCTAGATCGATCCGTTTCCATTGTGAGTTTTGTGGGAAGGATGGTCACAAGAGAGCGTTTTGCTTCAAGAGGAAGCGTGAGGAGAGAATGGCGAAGGAGTGGGCTAACAAGGACATTGTGAGGAAGTTCAAGATGGAGGACTCCAAGGCTATGACGACGCCGATGAGTACGACTACGGCTCTCGATGCGGACGAGGAAGGTGAACACGTGGACCGGAAGGAGTACCGGAGCATGATCGGGTCACTCCTCTACTTGACGGCGACGAGGCCGGACATACGCGTTCTCGCGTGTCCGTGCGCTCGTTTTCAAGCGTCTCCGAGGACTTCGCATCGGCAAGCGGTGAAGAGAATTTTCGTGTACTTGCGTCACACTCCCGACTTCGCCTTTGGTACTCCGCGTCCTCCTCTTTGGCGCTTCATGGTTTTTCGTACGCGGATTTTGCCGGTGTCGGTTGGATAGGAAGTCCACTTCGGGACTTGCCGCTTTTGGGTTCTTCGTTGGTGTCTTGGTCTTCCCGTAAGCGCCGAGTGTTGCTCAATCCACGACCGAGGCCGAGTATGTTGCCGTCGCTAGTTGTTGCTCTCGGCCTCCTTTGGATCACCTACACCATGAGTGACTTTGGTGAGGAGTATACCCATGTCCCACTTCAATGTGATAGCACTAGTGCCATAAGTGTTGCAAAGAACCCAGTGCTCCATTCCAAAACCAAGCACATAGAAGTGAGGTATCATTTTCTGAGAGACAACGTTGAGAAAGGAAAGATAGCTTTGATCCATGTACCCACACATGACCAACTAGCCGATATTTTCACCAAACCCCTAGATCAAGCAACTTTCACTCGTTTGCGGGGGGGAACTTGGTGTGTGTTTGATTTCTTGAGTTGGGTGTGTGGGAGCTTTCTTTTGCCGGTGGTGTCGAGCCCGTTTTGCCTCCCCTTGAGGAGCCGGTTTGTAGCATATGTATAGCTTTCCTTTGTGCATTTCTTGCATTTGGCATGGCATATGTAACATGATGTATAGGCATCCTTGTATCTTAGATTGCATGCATTTTGTATCATATGCATTGGTTAAGAAAAGCTTCTCTAATATACATTGTTCACCATGGAATGAAATATATGTCTTTATGAGCTTGTTTGGTATGCTACGGTTAGTTTGGCTTAGCTCTTGATGATCTTGATGAATAATCCATGGTTGATAGCTATGCTTTTGAAAAATGTCACATGTATGCTCTCTCATGTGTAAACGCCTTTACATGCTCTTGACATGTTTTTGTGGCTTTGCTATGCTTAATTTGTGGTTGGATAGCTAGTTTATTGATCATATGGGGCCAAAGGCTCATTTGCCATCATGAATGTTTAGCCCTCTAGATTTATCTTGTGGAGGAGCATAAGTTCCTTTTTGTCGCAAAGACATTTCATGTACCATTTACAAATCTGAAAATGAAATGAAAAATGCTTGGAAAATATGCTCCCATGTCATATGTGCTGATTTTAATTTGCTTTGGGTGCTAAACCGTTGCATGATGCCTACCAATGAGAAGTCTCATAAATAGAAGTAGGCACATGGCTCGGTGGCTTTGACATGACATGAGGTGCTTGTGGGTGTTTGTGATGGTCTTATGGTTAGAATAGTGTCCTAGCATGAAGTTTGTGTGGCTTTGCCATTTTGATATGCTTTGATCATGTTTAGGACTTTGCTCATGAGAGGCAAGTTTTTCGCAAAATTGCTCAAATCCATCTTAGCTTCGTCCAATGGTTGTGAAACTTGGTGATCATGTAGTTGAGATCGATACGAAGCCGTAGAGTACCTAACTTGCTCATTTGGACATGTGTAGCATTCTTTGTTGAATTTTGTATATTTGAGAAGCTCTAGGTTGAAAGTTTTGCATTTTTGGCTTGATTCATGCATTGCCAACAAGGGGGAGAAGTTTGAGCTTGAAATGGCTTGCCGGGCGTGTTTAGAAGGTTTTCGAGTGGTTTCGAGCTATTTTCGGGCTCGTTGAGCACCGGTCCGACCGGTCGGGTCACCGGTCCGACCGGTGTGAGTGCCGGCTCGTTCACATGTTGCACACCGGTCCGACCGGTGGTGTTGACCGGTCCGACCGGTTAGGGTCGGTTTGTTGCGGGCCCGCCCGTTTTCAAGTGGTGTCTTGCATGCATTAGTCCAGGGGGAGTTGCATTGGTTCGGTGGGGGAGCTTGCATGTGTGCAGGGGGGAGCTCTTTGAGAGTTTTCGAGTTTTGTTTCGGTGGTTTGTGCTCTTTGCTTGAGCTTTGCTTTGTCTCGGATGTGTCGAGCCGTTGCCCTTGCCTAAGGGGTCCGAGACTTGTCTTCTTCAAGTGATCTTGCTCTTTGCCTTTGTTTGGCTTTCGATCACTTGTTGGAGTTTCTTTTTGTTCGTTTCTTTTTCTTTTCTTTTCTCTCTTGTTACTTTCGTGTGGGTGTTGTCAATGCACTCATCAAGGGGGAGATTGAGGACCATGTGTGGTTCGAGGACCGGTGGATGGTCGCTTCCTTGTGTGATGAGTGATTGACAACGTTGTGTGGACTGATTCTTGGCTAAGTATTGCAGTGTGCAGGTTGCGGCTTGACTCGTGTTGGTGCGTGTGAAGAACAAGCGCGAAAGGTCGTCGCCGCGTGAGGCCTCCGTGTGTGGAGAAGACAAGTAGGCTTCGTTCGAGGGACCCGGTGGCCGGCCGGGGTCAAGTGCGGGCCGCATGGTGGCATGAACAAGAAGATGAAGTCGTGGACGGTTTCTTGGTTGAGCCTCAAAACCAAGGTCGAGCCGGGACTACGTGGGAGCCAAGTCATGAGTGGAGATTGGCGGAGGCTACACCGAGTTCGCGGGGTTTCCGTGGTTCACCGTAAAACCACCGGGTTCCTTGGTTGATCCACAAAGCCAAGACCGGAGAACCGAAGACGGAGGTGCGGCAGCACTGCACCGGCCTCGACCGGTGGGTCCGACCGGTCCGACCGGTGGGGACCGGTCCGACCGGTGAGGAGCACCGGTCGACCGGTGTGCGACGACGCAGTCCGAATCTTCGAAGCGGAGGACACGCGTCGGGATCGCATGGCTTGCGTCGAGGCTACGCAGGTGCGGTCGCCGGCATCCGTCCGATGGTGAAGACATCAAGAATTCCAAATCCGCCCTTGAGGGGCATGTATCCCTAGTTAGTAGAGAGGGGCATTTTAGACATTCTGTTGCCGCCTATATAACCCAAGAGGTGAGAGGTTGGCGCACCAACTCTTGGAACCCTAGCTCATTAGTTTTCCTATTTTCCACCTATTTTCTCTAGGTTTTCCTTAGGACTAGCAAGAGAGCTTCACGGAGAGATCTTGTAGAGAGGGATGGATGATCGGGCGGCTTGCTAGACCTTGTACGAACCTTTGTTTCATGTATAGATGATTCGGCGTGGTTCCTCAAGGTTTGGATGTGTTTTCCCGTTGTTCTTGGTGGTGATTTTCGGAGCCCTCTCTCGGTGATTTCTTTGGGGTGTTTTCGGGGCTTTTCTCTTGGGGATTTGATGGGGGAAATTTGTGGGAACCCTTCGTGGTTCTTTGGGCCGTGATTCCCCTCCCAAATCCCCGAGGAAAAGTGCTCGATTTTGGGGTTTCTTGAGTTCTTGGGTTGGAAGTGCTTCCGGCGGGATTTCTTCGATTCCTCCTTTTTGGACGAGTTTTGGTGGGATTAAACTTGGCTATGAACTCCTCATGAGGTGTTCATGATATCCCCAAAGTCTTGTTCAAGTCCGTGGAGCGATTTGGGAGATCGAGATTTGGATTTGGGGGAGTTGACCCACGGTGCCGTTCATCCCGAGCCGCCTGTGCTACACCGGCCTCGACCGGTGCTCTTGACCGTCCGACCGGTGCAAGCCCTTGTGGGTTTTTGCTCGGGTGAACGTCTTGGTGTGTTCCTTGTTGTCCCGTGTTGCCGCCGTTTCAAGTTTGGGTCCGTTTGGTGGCTCGGTTGGCCTCGTTTGGTGCCTTGGGGGGCTTTCGAGTCGCCATCGGTCCGACCGGTGTGTCTCACCGGCCCGACCGGTGTAGAGCCACTTAGTGGAAGTTGCTCGCTCACTCGGCCAGGGACCTGGGCTCGACCGGTGGTGCTCACCGGTCCGACCGGTGTGGGTCCGTAGACTCGAGGCTTGGTTTTTCCGCCGCGTTTCTCGGGTCCGAAGGTGGTGTGTTGGTTCCTAGGTCCAAGGTGGCACTCCGGTGGCTACGTGGGCTTGACCAACCTTGGTAGTGAGTCCGAGACGTGTGTTGGAAGCCGCGTTCGTCTTGTTGGAGTTTTCATCTCCTTCGAGAAGAATTTTTATCGGCTCCCATTCACTCCCCCCCCCTCTCGGTTCGCCGTATCGGTCCTTCGGTGTTTTACTTGCGGATGGAGGACATGAGCTTGCCCCCGTCCGAAACCGAGTGGATCAACTTGTCGATAGGACTTTCGTACACACCACCTCGCCGAGAGTGGGGTTAGGGCCGAGTTGAGCTCGGCAAGTGCGGAACCATACCGCTTAGGAAGGATAGAGGGTATCTGTGGGGGAGCGGTGGAGGTGAGACCACCCTCTCAGAGCGTCTCCCGTGTGGCCACACGGGAGCATTTCACAGTTCCGGTGCAATTCCCTTTGCGAGGGGGATCGCTTTGAGGGCCGGATGCAGGATGGGATCGTAACTACCGAGAGTTCGCATGGTAGGGTGGGTTCGGCCGACTAGCTACCGGGCCGGATTCCATCCCCGGTTGGGCTGTGTGTACACGCTCTCGCGCAGTTGCTCGATCTATACGTATAGCCGTGTCCTCGGTCATGGACAAACCTTGAAGACATGTTTGTTCCTCATGTTTTGGGATTTCTACCTCCCCCCGTAGTTGAGAGTGTGGTGAGCCGTGGTTGCGTCGGTTAGTGGAGAGTTGATCCCTCTACCTCGTCGATCCGATTGCAATCATTGAGGTGCGAGGAGAGGAAGTTCTCGCATCGACCCTAGATGGAGATAGGATGTGGAGACGGGGCCCCGGGGTACCGCGTGGTTCCGAGCCGTGTTTGAGAGTATGGTTTGGGACCGATATGGAGATGTTTTCTAATTATGCTTGCCGCGGCCGCATAGGAAACCCGAGCTTCGCCTTGTCACTTTCCTTACCCTTTAGAAATAGGCCACTTAAAGCCGCATACAGCCGATGACGTGAACCTATCCCGTTCCTTGGGGATAGTTTTGTGAGTGTGCAGGATTGGACTTGGCTTGAGAGTCTGAGTTCGGGGAAATCCATGAAGGGTTGCGTTGCTTCGCTCAAGGATGCCTGTGGTGAAGACTGAAGATGAAGACTTGAAGCCCTAGCTACCGCTACGCAGGATTTCTACTTGTCGCTCACCCCAAGGGGCTTGTACATAATTCGTATACCGAGTTGTTTCGGATGTAAATAATATGTGATGTACTCTGATTTCGATGTATGGAAATGATATTATTCTGTAATGAGTTCTGTACGTGATAGCTTACCGATCCAGGGACTATCACCATGGTACAGGGAGTCGGGTTTTCCTCACCGAAAACCCGATTTGTTACAGGTGGTATCAGAGTCGTACTTGACCGTAGCACGCAACCTTAGTTTGGTCGATAGCTCAGGAACATTCTATAAGCTCTATTTTATATATACCCCTTGGATTATTTGAAATATACCTCCCCTACTTTGAAAAACTCGTCTTTCCTCCGTTGATGCGCTTTCTTACGTGGACTAGTTAGGATGAGACCGAAGATAGTTTGGATGGCATGGGATTACCTCGAACCACTAAAAGTAGAGCCTACCTTGTCCGACTTGCCACGAAGTAATTAGACCGAGTAGTGTGCGAGATCTCAACGGTTATGAGTCGCCTCGAGATAGCACTATACATAGTGTGTGAATGTTTGTGTGCTTGGTTCTTTACGGATCTTGTTGGATCTTATGGTTCTTACTAATGAGTGTAGGACTATATATTAGTGAATATTTTCATGCTTGTACTTAACTCCTAGATTAGGAAACCCGAGTGCTACCCCTTCATAGCAAAGATCACCACAATGCGGTGTTTTGGAGGCCGATGGCCTAAGGAGCCGTAAATAACCCAAAAGGAGGACAAGTCATCTCTATAAGGAAAGTATAAGGAGTATCGCAGTTATGTCTCCTCAACCGAAGATGGAAAAGAAAACAATGCCATATGAAGTCTAGGCTTTGGACAAGCCATCTCATGTATTTTGGGGATCAAGTTACTAACTTGGATTAGAGAGTACTTGAGTTGGAAACCCCACTAACACGAAGTCGCTAGTGTTTGAAGAAGCGTACAAGGAGTAGCAAATTCGCGACGAAGGACCCTCAAGTATACTCAAGCGAAGACATCAAGCTCAAGAGGTGGAGATCAAGATCAACCTTACCTTGGAACAATTTCTAGTTTCCGGAGATTTTCTTTGGTTGAGAGTACACTAATGGCAATGACCGAAGAAAACAACTACAAAGAAGCCGGAGATGCTCGAAGCTCGCACACGACTTGAACATGTTTGGTACGCCAATGTACTAGTGACGCTTTAATCTCGAGGACGAGATTCTTTTGAGGGGGGGGGGGGAGTTCTGTAACATCCTGGGGTTTTCTCCGAAATGTTAGAAATGCGAAAATGTGAATTTCAAAATTTTTGCTTTAATTTGAATGCTTACCTAAATTATAAGGACGTCTTCTTTGAACCTTTCCTAACATCCTAGATTTATTTTGGGCAAAATAATAAAATTTAGGAAATATAAAATGCTAGTGTGAGAACTTTGAAGTTTAATGGATTTATTTGGGTTTTACTTGGTTGTGATTCAAATTTGAATCTTAAATTCGAATTTGAATGGTGTGTAATTAAAGTTTAAGGAGAATAGGAAATAGGAAAAATCTACATGTGCACTTGGGCCATGACCCAACTGCTGAAGTTCACCGGCGCACCCCCAGCTCTCACCACCGGTCCGCCCATCCGTTCACCCCCACCGAAGCCCGTCTATCACCTACCCATCTCCTTGTCTCGCTGCCGCAAGTGGGGCCCTCACGTCGCCCCCCTTCCCCTTTCTTTTCCCTTTCTCTCTCGTCGATTTTCCTCGTGACGAAGACGAGGGGCCGGCGCCGCGCCGCCCATGGCCGCCGCCCCCACCACCGGATGCGCGCCGCGTGCCCCCGGGCACGGACGCCGAGGATCCCCGCCGTCCCTCTCGGGGCTCCAAACCCTAGCCGACCACCTATAAGAGCCCGGGCCCCCCCGCAACTCCCCGTACCGCGCCGCCCCCGGATTTCACCCCCAAATTCGCCGCCACCAGAGAAGGGAGGAAGGAGGGGGAAGAAGGAAGGGAGGAAGAGGGGGCGCCCATGGAGGAGCCCGAAGCCGCCCCTTGCCGCCGCACGGAGGCCTCGTCCAGAGCCGCCGGCCGCCGTCCGTGGAGGAGGGAGGCGCGAGGAGGCGGGGAAGCCGTACCTCGACGCCAAGCTCGTACGTGCCGCCGAGGTGGCCCTCGTCCCCGAGCTGTGTGGCCGCGGCCACTTCGAGGGGAGCGCCGCCCTAGGAACGCCGCCATCGACTGGACCTCGAGGAACCGACACTGCTCAAGCCAAGGATGACCCCGCCCCGTTCCTCTGCTCCGAACGCCCGCTCTACTTCCAGCTTCACTGCCACCGCTCTGCCCTCTTCACCGACGCCTGCACATCGGCCGGTGGCCACCGAGGTGAGGCCGACCCTCCTCGCCCCTCTGTTGAGGCCCGGCCTTCGAGCCGGCGGCGAGAACGACCGCACCCGCCACCGCCTTTCTTCTGTCTTTGGAGTTGGTCGTTGCACCGTGCTCGTTTCCTTGCAGGTTTGGATCCGACAGCGTTGCAGTCACCAAGCTGCAGCCACCTAACCATGGCCAAGAGCACGCCTACGACCTGCTCGACAAAATGCTGGGAGAACAAGGCCGAGTTACTGTCTATCTTCCACCTCCACACGACTGCCACTCACCTCACTCACAACGTGTTCGTCGAATCGCCAAAACCGGCGGCAAACTATAGGTGAGCCATCGGCCCCGCCTTGCCGTTCCTATCCGTCGGCCTTGTGCCAAAGGGGTGTGACACGTTTTGGCGCTTGCTTCGCGCCGCCGCGCGGAGCCCGCCGTCGCCCGAGGCCGCCGCGTGGAGGGGACCGCCGTGAAGCCACGGACCGCACCGCCCGAGAGCCGACTAGCCAAAGACCTCGACGCCGTCCCCGGTTCGCTTCCTACTCCGCCCGCCTCCCCCTTCGTCGAGCCCGTCACCACCGTCCTGCTGTCACGTCCAGAAGCGCAAGGTGAGCCCTCGACCCCCTTCACCTTGCTGTGGACCCGGCCTTCGAGCCGAGGGGAAAAATTGGGCCTGGCCCATGATGTTGTGCCTATAATCTGGTTGAACCGCACCGCTGCCACTGCGCGACCGCCGACGCTTGTGTGTCGACCATCGAGTCGAGCCTTACGCCTGCAGGTGCCGCTGCCGACGATCCGCGCGCGCTCCCTGCTTGACCTTTATGTCCTTATCGTCATCGAGTGCGCCACCCTGCTTGTGTCGTCATCGCGGTTGTTGGGGAATTCGGGAAAACCCGTCACCCTCGAAACGTTGAGTTTAATGAAGTTCTCAAAGCATGTTTTTCGGGAGCGAGGGAATTCGCGATTCTCGGAAGTCCGGGACTGCGGAGTCTCGAATTCGCGAATGTGCGCAGTTCGGGGATCTTAATTCGGTGAAGAGGCGGAGTCATGAACACGCGGAAGCCGGAACCTAAAGCGTTGATGGTCCGAACTTCGGAGATTTGCCGATTTGGGAATCTAGTAAAGACTCGTTCGGGACTCCGGGCGCAAGGACATGCACGAACCACGGGGAAGCAAGAGCCACTTCGGGAATCTTTGGAAGACTTAGTTCGGGAATTTCGGGCGAAGACATTCACGAATCACGGGAGAAGCAAAGTCAAAGTTGTAGTCCCGTAAAGTCGGGTTTAGAGTGTGAACTAGTGGCAGACTTGTAAATGTGTAAGGGGAGAAAAGACATTCCCGTATGTATTCACATTAGGAATATTCTCCGAGCCCGAGGGTGTTATCGGAATGTAAAAGTCCCTTCGTCTCCCTATAAAAGGGGGCGCGAGGGCACGTGTAAATGGATTCGGACTTTTTGGGACTTGTGCTACTTGCGAGAGGGCTTCACTGTCTCTTTGTGCTCTAATTTGGTACTTGAACGTGTTGAGAACTCCACTCGTGTTTGGGTAGTTATCCGAATTTTTCGGTATTCCCCCCAACATTGGCGCCCACCGTGTCTCGGCCCGAAAAAGAAACTCACGATGCCACCTCAAAAGAAATCCAAGAAGAACGCTCCAAGACAGCGAACCGGGATGATCGCCTTCCCACCCAAGGAAATGAAACTTCGTTTGTTCCCGAATCCTCGAACGTAACGGACCAGCGGCGAAAAGAGAAGCTCGAAGCCCTCATGAAGGCGAGAGCGAAAAAAAGCGACTCACATCCAAGAACAACCTACCGAACGGCAAGAGCACGAGAATGTTGATACCGATGATGATGCCATAGACAGACGACTAGCCATGGTCCACCAAAAGATTCGGCAACTAAAGAGGGATAAAGAAAAGTTCGCGGCTCGGTTGCGGGCGAAGAGAAAAATCTCCGAAAAGCTAGAGCAACTCGAACAAAGCAAAAGAACAAATACGGGCAATTCGGGAGAGAAATTGACGAAATGAAAGAGCAAGAGAACGGCTCCCCGTGGCAAGAAACACGCGCACGAACCCCGCACTCGCAAGAGAATCCCCGAAGGACAACTTCTTCGCGGGAAACGAAGTCTCACACTTCGTGGATTCGAATCACCATCGTCAATAGGGCCGCAAACAAGCACCTTGGCCGCCGAAGTTCAAGCCGGTCTCTCTTCCCAAGTACAACGGTTTTGGAAACTCCGGCAGTTCCTCATGAGATACGAGTCACCGTGAATTCGGCGGGGAGGAGATGATGTTGCACTTGCCAAATCCTTCATCATAGCTTGCGAAGGACCAGATCGAATTGGTACTCACTCTTGCCTCTCCACACTCGATCTACAAGTGGGTAGATCTCAAAACAAAGTTCATGCAAGCGTTTCGGATGTTCCATGACACAACGCACCGAAGCCTCGCATTTGTATAGCGCAAGCGGAAGGACGGGGAACCCACCGCGAAATTTCGTGAGAAGATTCATGCAACGAGAGGTCTCGGATCCCCGACGCCGATGACAAGACAACGATCAAGGCACGCGATCAAGGGTCTCACCCCGGGGCCAACGGCTTCCCACCTCACAAGAAAGAAGCCCGAGACGGTCGAAGAATTATTTCGGGAATTGGAGGATTACATCCTATCTGATGACGACCACCGCAAGAGTGTAGCCGAACGAAACGAGGCAAGACAGGGCGGCAGAGATATGACCTGGAGGGCACCACCCCAAAGCATCCACGAAATATAAACGGTGTTGGAAATCCTCGGAACAAGAAGAAAGCGAGGCCAAGTGCCAAAGGAGGATTCGATCAAAGAGGAAGGGGGAGAGGAAGAGGAACCCCAAACCTTCCGAACCACAACCCAAGAGATCCCCACTTCTATTGCCGTATCATGGAAGAGGCCACAAGCACCGAAGGGTGCCCCCGAGACAAAAAAGAACATGGCACGAATCCAACAAGAGAAGGCACTGATGAGCATCGCATCCTCGATGCCAACCCAGTTTCGGCCGAACTTCTGGCCACCGCAGTTCGCGAATTCGCAGCCAAGCTCTGTACCAATTCAGCAATTTCCACAATCGCAATCAACATGGCGGCCTTCACGGCAGTTCTTTCCTCGGTCGCAAGCAATACAGTCAATCCGGCAGCCACAACCCATTCGGGAAATCTTGCCACCGCCACCGTAAAGCTCATCAAGGCCTCGGTCAAGTTCGGGACCTCGGAACTCCAAAGCATCGCCATCGTTCGGGACTATCATGCCAATCACGGGCGGATCCGCCATGGAGTTTGAAACAAAGAAGCAACGAAGCAACTACTTCAGATTCGTGAATACCATCATCAATGATGGTCCAAACTCGCCCGCCCGAATGGGCGAAGGTGCCAATCACCTTTACGAGAAGAAGATTTCGAAGTCGAAATCCGCGATCCACAATGATGCCATGGTGATTGAAGTCAACATTGCTGGATGGGTCATAGGAAAAATTTTGGTGGACAACGGGAGTTCGGCGGACATCTTATTCCCGAAAACATTCGAGAAAATGAATTTAAGCCAAGACATGTTGGATCCACCGAGTACCCATTGCGGGGGTTCGGCGGGAAGCCCATCAAGCCGGTTGGAAAAATATCACTCCCAGTTTCTTTCGGAGACCTTGAGAATGCCAGAACTGAAAACCTCACCTTTGATGTGGTTGACATATATCACCCGTATCTTGCGATCTTCGGCAGGGGTTTCATGAACAAGTTCGATGCTGTCATAAGGCAACAGTTCCTTTGCATGAAGATGCCTGCGCCCAAAGGGGTTATCACAGTATTCGGCAATCAACAAGAGGCCAGAAACATAGAAAAGGGCCACACGCCTGGTCAAACGAACGTGTATCAGCTGAAAGCAGCTGAAGAAAGAAAGGGAACCTATGAAGAACCGAAGCGGGACAAAGAGAAAAGTAACATAGGCACGAGAAGATGAAACAAAGAGAGTGTATCCGGACGACATGCCCGACAGAAGCGAGTCATAATAGGGGCGAACCTCGGCGCGAAGAGGATGATGAACTCATGCGATTTACGAACGAGAAACAAGGATGTTTTTGCATGGTCGGCCAAAGATTTGCAAGGCGTTGACGGGAGAGACATAATCGAACATGTCCTCGAAACGAGATGACAAGATACCGCCCAAGAAGCAAAAACTTAGGAAAATGTCCGACGAAAAGGTCAAGGCGGTGGAAGCGAGAAGTTCGAGATTACGGGATGCCCAAGTAATCGGAGAAGTCAAGTACCCACTGCGGTTAGCCAACACCGTGCCGATCAAGAAGAAAAATGGCAAATGGAGAATGTGTATCGATTTCACCGATTTGAACAAGGCGTGCAAGAAGGACGATTTTCCCTTGGAAAGGGTAGACAAAATCGTGGATGATGCGGCCAACGGTGAGATGCTTTCGCTCCTGGACATGTTCTCTCGGGTATCATCAAATCGTAGTTCGCAAAGAGGACGAAGAGAAGACAAGCTTCATCACTCCTTTCGGAACATTTTGTTTCGTAAGAATGCCGAGAGGGCCGAAGAATGCGGGGTGCACGTTTTCAAGAATGATAGCAATAGTGCCGCACCAAAGAGATTCGGAGAAATATCTTGGCATACGTGGATGACATAGTCGTCAAAAGTATTCAGAGAAAAGACCATATCGGTCTCCACGAGAAAAAGATACGGCGAAGTTGCCGGCACCGAGAGATCATTTCGGGAAGAGCCTTGAATTCTTCCTCAAGCCAATCCATGAAATCGGGGATATCAATGTCATCGCGGGAGGGGGGGCCGGACGAACACCGTACTCATTCGGGGACTTCGGTACTCCGCATAAAGCAATTTCAGCTTCCCCAAAATTTCCGAAGTGTTTTTCTTCGAAGCTTCACCTTGCTCTGTCGGTGCCTTTTCAAGATCCACGATCTTCCGATCCTTCGAACTCAATGACTTGGCGAGGCCGGCGTTGTTGATACGAAGATCCTCGGCAATTTTCGTGGCCCGCTCGTGTTGTTGCCGAAGCCTTTCGATCACACTCAAATCATCTTCGTGGGATTTACGAGCTTTCTCCAGTTCTTTCTTGGTTTCCTCGAGCGCGGCCTCTCGCGACTTTCTTCTCATCATGACTTCTTTTCAAAGCTTCTGCCAGCTCAGCCACCTTCCTTTCAAGTTCCAGGTTCGTAGATTCCGCAAGAGAAAAGTTACGCTCCAACTCCTTAGACTTCGAGCAAGTTGTTTGTTGATCTTTTCCCGTTCCGAGAGCCGCTCTATGGCAATTTTTCCAAGCATAGAATATTTGAGGGTATAATCTTCATGGAAGCGTGCAAGCTTGGAGGGAGAGTAAGAATGCAACAGATCCTTGAATTCTGAAAGATTCAAGATTAAAACTCAGACAAAGATTCAACAATCGTGAATGACACAAAGAGACAAAGAAGGACGAACGAACCTTGCTTGCTAAAGTGCTGCATGGTGACTTGCTTAGTCGAACCCGAAGAGGCCCTCCCTTGAGGCGAAGGAGTAGTTTCGGAGATGGAGAGAGGCCTCATTTCGGGGCTTCGAGCCGCCTCTTCGGGTCGTTCAGGCCTTTCCTCCCCTGTTTCATCAACAATGGCGGACGATTTCCATAGAGTTAAAAACTTGGACGCCTTGCCCCCGACGCCACTTGTCTCGAAACCAACACGCAATAGTTTGCCGCGATGAGACGTACCAAAGCTTTTGTTAAAAGCGGCCAAGGAAGGAGAAGGTGCCCGGTCTTCGGGGACGACCTCCCGAACTTCGACCAAAGGAACATTTTCGTCGGGGTGGCCCTCCCTTTGAATAGTACGCTCAAGATCCCGGCGAGGTCGGAGGAGACTTGATCGGCGGCGAGACTTCAGCGAGCAGGGGACTTAGAGCGAACGGCAACTTCAAGAAAGCAACAACTGACTTCTCAACAGCAGCAGGGGATGCCTCTTTTTGGACTTCGGGAGCAACATCTGAAAAGGAATCAACATCCACGAATTCATTTTCGGAAACAAGAGGGAAAACCTGTCTCGAAACTTAAATAATGGCCAGAGGAAAACACCTTTAGGGCTATCCGTCTTCGTGAGGGTGTCGTCGTCGAAGGCGGACGGGACCCTCCGAACTCCGGTGGAAGAAACCTTCTTCACAGCTTTCTTCAATTTCTTGCGGCTCATCTGGGCAAGCCCCGATGCAGCCTGGAGTTCAGCTTCTGAGGTCCGAGGTTCGGAGGTTTTTCGTTTTCGCTTCGACGATTCGAGTGATCTGGTCTTTGAGGGCTTCACTCCCGAAGATGTCCCCTCAGTGGCAGGCGACGAGCTGCGCTTCGACGATCTGATTCGGGGAGCGTTGATGGGGGCGGCCGAGTACCGGCCACAAAGAACGGCGGGAATTTTCAATTTGGGGCCGGGACCTCGGGAGTCAAAAAATTTATCACCGCCGATCTCCGAAAAGACGCGATTAATCTTCTTCTTGTGTTTCACCGGGGCCTTGTACGCCTTATACTCGTTCATGGTATATTCGCCTACCATGACGGTGACCCTCTTCTCCACTTCGTCCATAAAGTCCTTGGCTCTCTGGCCCTCGCGAAGTTTGATCCCGAACTTCGGGAAAGGCGCATTCTGATCTGCCCAGTTGACGTTGTAATATACAAGTTCGGCAGGGGACCAACCGTTCGAGATAGGCCAGATTCGCGCGGCGACAAATTCTTCAATAATGTCGCGGCCGCCAAGTATCGTGCTGGCCAGATGAAATGCACTTTCGCAACTTCTGATTCCCAAGGCCCGCTGGTTGTATCTCCCGACATTCACTGCAGCGAGGGGTGCGATCGGGCTCGACATCTTCGGCTCATCAACCTTCAAGTAAAACCAATAAGACCTCCAATCGTCTGTGAGGTTGGTCTTGCAGCAAGGAGCGATCTGGATTCGAGTGATCCCCTGTCGGGTGTTCTGGCGTCGCGTGTTGAAGGTGCAGCACGCGTGCTGGCTATGGTAGAACCGCCCGTCGTCACCCTTGATAACTTCGGGGGTGATCACCGACTCATAAAACCGAGTGAAACCGTCGACGATAGGATTGCAGCCGAAGGTTTTCAAGATCCGGTATATACTTCGACACTTCAAGGAAGGATGTCGGGGTGAGCCGGTGGACCTTCACCGAAAAAGCGTCAAGAATTGCCGGCGGCACGGAATCACAAGGGAACCTTAGCCCACGTACGAAGAAGTCACGAAATACCACAATCTCTCCCTCTTTGGGAGTGGGAATCGATTCATCGAGAGGGGCGCGCTCGGCGCCCGGGGAGAAGAATCCGGCCTTCTCGTACTCGCGAACCATGTTGCTCGTGACCTTTGATTCTCCGAATGCGAGCGAAGGCGGCAATGGGCCGGATGTCCTTAGCATGATAAGATCGTCGACACCGGCGTCTACATCCCCGACTTCTTCGCCACCATCGGACCCAACATCCCCATCTTCGCGACTTCGGGAGCCGGCGGGCGAACCGAATCTTCGGGCCGGTGTAGCGCTTTCGGCGGTGGATCGGCACCGAATCAAGTGGGAGACCGGCAAGCGATGAGCTCTTCGGTAGTCATGGGCCTAGCAAGGTATTTTAACGCGAGCCACCTAACCAAAAATCACAAACATTCAAACAGGTAAGAATAATGTTCGGCAATAAAACTCGCGAAATCGCGATGTCACTACACCTAAATTTAACGAACTAACGAATCAACGAAGCATAGATAAAGGAATACCTTAGAGAAGCGCGAGCAAGGCCTGGAGTTCGTAAGCTTTCAAGCAGAAAACTAGATTCCGCGAAGAGAGAAAAGATGAGCGAATCGTAAAAAGCTCGAGAGCGGTAAAAAATTTTTTAACAGCAGCAGCTCGCTATATATAGGGCCAGGGAGGGGTAGTTCCGCGAAGTGCGCCTCGATCTAACCGCTTTTGGCTCCCCGGGTGACGCGTGTCCCCTCCGACGTTCCGAGGGTGACGTTTTTTACTAAAGTTCCGAATTGTTCGTGGAATCGGATCGTCGGAGTCAACCCGCTTCCCCGAGGGGCTAGTGTTGGGGAATTCAGGAAAACCCGTCACCCTCGAAACGTCAAGCTTAACAAAGTTCTCAAAGTATGTTTTTCAGGAGCAGGGGATACGCGATTCTCGGAAACCCGGAACTGCGCGATCACGAGTCGCGGATGTGCGGAATTCGGGAATACGGATTCGGTGAAAAGGCGGAGTCGCGAACATGCGGGAGCCCGAATCTCAGCGCCGATGGTCCGAACTTCGGGGAACTCGCCGATTCGGGAATCGATGAAGACTCGTTCGGGACTCGGACGCATGGACACGCACGAACCCTGTCGGGAAGCAAGAGCTACTTCGGGAATCTGTTGAAGACCTAGTTCGGATATTTTGGGCGAAGACATTCACGAATCACGGGAGAAGCAAAGTCAAAGTTGTAGTCCCAAAAAGTCCGGGTTTAGAGTGTGAACTCGGTGGCGGACTTGTAAATGTGTTGGGTGGGAAAAGACATTCTTGTGTGTGTTCACATTAGGAATATTCTCCGAGCCCGAGGGTGTTATCGGCATGTAAAAGTCCCTTCGTCTCCCTATAAAAGGGGGCGCAAGGGCACGTGTAAACGGGTTCGGACTTTTTTTGGGACTTGTGCTATCTACGGAGGGATTTCGGTCTCTTTGTGCCCTAACCGTGCTATCGAACGTGTTAAGAACTTTCACCGTGTTAGGGTAGTATTCCGAATTTTTCGGGCCCCACGGTCCAATGTTGGGGGGAATACCCGAAAAATTCGGATAACTACCCAAACACGAGTGGAGTTCTCAACACGTTCAAGTACCAAATTAGAGCGCAAAGAGACAAGAAGCCCTCTCGCAAGTAGCACAAGTCCCAAAAAAGTCTGAATCCGTTTACACGTGCCCTCGCGCCCCCTTTTATAGGGAGACGAAGGGACTTTTACATTCCGATAACACCCTCGGGCTCGGAGAATATTCCTAATGTGAATACATACACGAATGTCTTTTCTCCCATTACACATTTACAAGTCCGCCACTAGTTCACACTCTAAACCCGACTTTCGGGACTACAACTTTGACTTTGCTTCTCCCGTGATTCGTGAATGTCTTCGCCCGAAATTCCCGAACTAAGTCTTCCAAAGATTCCCGAAGTGGCTCTTGCTTCCCCGCAGTTCGTGCATGTCCTTGCGCCCGAGTCCCGAACGAGTCTTTACTAGATTCCCAAATCGGCAAATCTCCGAGTTCGGACCATCAACGCTTAGGTTCCGGGCTTTCGCGTGTTCATGACTCCGCCTCTTCACCGAATCAAGATCCCCGAACTCGCACATTCGCGAACTCGAGACTCCGCAGTCCCGGACTTCCGAGAATCGCGAATCCTCGCTCCCGAAAAAACATGCTTTGAGAACTTCATTAAACTCAACGTTTCGAGGGTGACGGGTTTTCCGAATTCCCCAACACTAGCCCCTCGGGGAAGCGGGTTGACTCCGACGATCCGATTCCACGAACTTTTCGGAAATTTAGTAAAAAACGTCACCCTCGGAACGTCGGAGAGGGGACACGCGTCGCCGGGGAGTCAAAGGCGGTTAAATCGAGGCGCACTTCGCGAAACTGCCCCTCCCCGGCCCTATAAATAGCGGGCCGGCGCTGTTAAAAATTTTTTTACTGCTCTCGCGCCTTTCACGACTTTCACATTTTCGCGGAACTAGCTTTCTCTGCTAGAAAATTTGCGAACTCCAGGCCTTGTTCGCGGGTATTCCTTTATGTTTGCTTTGTTGTTTCGTTAGTTCGTTAAACTTTGGTGTAGTAATGTTACGATTTTCGTAGCTTATTTTTGACTATTAGTCTAAACTGTCTGAATGCTCATATTTGTTAGGTGGCTCGCATTAGAAATACAGCTAGACCCATGACTACTGAAGAGCTGATCGCTGCCGGTCTCCCACTCGATCAAGCTGCCGAAAGTGCAGATCGTGCTGCACCGGCCGAAGATGTTGGTTCACCCGGCCGGATCCCGAAGTCGCGAAGACGGAGAGGTCGGGTCCGATGGCGGCGAAGACGTCGGGGATGTGGAAGCCGGGGGTAGACGATCTCGTCATGCCGAGGGACTTCGGCCCACCGCCGCCCTCGCTTGCGTTCGGAGAGTCGAAGGTGACGAGCAACGTTATTCGTGAGTACGAGAAGGCTGGATTTTTCTCTCCCCGGGGCCGGGCGCGCCCCGCTCGATGAAATAATTCCCACTCCCAAGGCCGGAGAAATTGTTGTTTTTCGGGACTTCTTCATCCGTGGGTCGCGGCTCCCTTGTGACCCGCCTCCTACCGGCAATTCTTGATGCATTCTCGGTGAAGATCCATCGGCTTACCCCAACGTCTTTCCTCGAAGTATCAAAGTTTATTTGGATTACGAAGACCTTCGGGTGCGAGCCCTACCATCGACGCCTTCACCCGGTTCTACGAACCGGTGATTATTCCGTAGGTTGTGAAAGGCGAAGACGGGCGCTTCTATCACCAACAAGACGCATGCCGTACCTTCAATACCCGACGCCGTAACACCCGACAAGGGATTACCCGAATCCGGATTTCTCCCTCGCTCGCAAGACCAACCTTTCCGAAGATTGGAAGTCTTACCGGTTTTACTTGAAAGTCGATGTGCCGAAGCCGCCATGCCCGATCGCACCCCTCACCGCGGAGGAAGTGGGGAAGTACAACGGGCCGCGCCCTAGGAATTCGGAATTGCGAGAGTGCATTTCATTTGGCCAAGCACGATACTTGGCGGTCGCGACATTATCGAAGAATTTGTTGCCGCGCGAATCCGGCCTATCTCGAACGGCCGGGCCCCCCGTTGAAATCGTACACTACAACGTCAACCGGCGGCATCGGCAGCATTCCTTTCCCGAAGTTCGGGATTAAACTTCGCGAGGGCCGTAACGCCAAAGACTTCATGGACGAAGTAGAGAAAAGGGTCAACGTCATGGTAGGCGAATATACCATGAACGAGTATAAAGCATACAAGGCCCGGTGAAGCACAAGAAGAAGATCAACCGCGTCTTTTCGGAGATCCGCGGTGACAAATTTTTCGGCCTCTCGAGGCCCCGGTCCTAAACCGAAACTTCCCCGCCATTGCCGTGGCCACGTGCTCGCCCGCCCCCATCAACGCTCCCCAAATCGATCGTCGAAGCGCGGCTCGTCGCCGCCCGCCGCCGAGGGAACCTCTTCGGGAGTGAAGCCTTCAAAGACCAAATCTCTTGAGTCGTCGAAGCGGAAGCGAAAGACCTCCGAACCTCGATCCTCGGAAGCCGAACTCCAAGGCCGCCTCGGGGCTTGCCCGGATGAGCCGCAAAAAATTAAAGAAAGCCGTGAGGAAAGTTTCCTCCATCGGAGTTCGTCGAGTCCCATCCGCCTTTGGCGACGACACTCTCGCGAAAACGAGATAGCGTCGAAGGTGTTTTCCTCTCGGCCACTATTTAATTTTCGAGACAATTGTCCCGCCGGGTTCCGAAAATGAATTCGTGGACATTGACTCCTTTTCGGATGTTGCTCCCGAAGTCCGAAGGGAGCCGTCTCCCTGCTCGCCGAGAAGCCCACTATCGCCGCCGAAGCTATTGTTCGCGCCGAATCCCCCCGCTCGCCGCGGCACCCCCGCGTCGAGGTCGCCGCCGCCGATCAAGTTTCCTCCGACCCGCCCGGACCTTGAGCGGACCATTCAAAGGGATGGCCATTCTTCCGAAAATATTCCATTGGTCGAAGTTCGGGAGGTCGTCCCCGAAGACCAAGCGCCTTCTCCTTCCTTGGCTGCCTTTAACAAAAGCTTTGGTACGTCTCATCGCGGCAAACTATTGCGTGTTGGTTTCGAGACAAGTGGCGTCGGGGGCAAGGCATCCAAGTTTTTAACTCTATGGAAATCGTCCGCCATTGTTGATGAAACAGGGGGGAAGCGCTCGAACGACCCGAAGAGGCTGCTCAAGGCTCCGAGAGAAGGCCCCTCTCTCTCTCCGAAACCGCTCCTTCGCCTCGGGAGAAAACTTCTCCGGTTCGAGCAAACGAGTCACCATGCAGCATTTTAGCAAGCAAGGTTCGTTGATTCTCACTGCCCCTTTGTGTCATTCGCGATTGTTGAATCTTCGCCTGAGATTTATTCCTGAATTTTTCGTAATTCAAGAATCCGTTGCACTCCTACTCTCCTTCGAAACTTGCGCGCTTCCACGAAGACTATACTCTCAAGTACTCTATGCTTGGGAAGGTTGCCATAGAGCGGCTTTCTAAGCGAGGAGAAGATTAATGAAGAACTTTCTCTCGAAGTCCAAGGAGCTAGAGCGTAACTTTGGCCTCGCGCAATCTACGAACCCGGGAGCTCGAGAATAAGGTAGCCGAGCCGGGCCGAGGCCTTGAAAAAGAGTCACGACGAGAAAAAAGCCGCCGAAGCCGCACTCGAGGAGTCCAAAAAAGGAACTTGAGAAAGTTCGGAAATCTCACGAAGATGACTTGAGTATGATCGAAAAACTTCGGCAACAACAATAGCGGGCCGCAAAGATTGCCGAGGATCTTCGCATCAATAACGCCGGCCTTGCCAAGTCACCGAGCTCGAAGGATCGTAAAATCGTGGATCTTGAGAAAGCATCGGCGGCAGAAAGTGAAGCTTCAAAGAAACACAATTCGGAAATTCGGCCCTCGTGAAGTTTAATCCCGAACTTCGGGAAAGGAACCCGCCGATCCGCCCCGTTGACGTTGTAGTGTACGATTTCGACGGGGGCCCGGCCGTTCGAGATAGGCCGGATTCGCGCGGCAACAAATTCTTCGATAATGTCGCGACCGCCAAGTATCGTGTGGCCAAATGAAATGCACTCTCGCAATTCCGAATTCCTAGGGCGCGGCGGTTGTACTTCCCCACATTCACCGCGGTGAGGGGCGCGAGCGGGCATGGCAGCTTTGGCACATCGACTTTCAAGTAAAATCGCAAGACTTCCAATCTTCGGAAAGGTTGGTCTTGCGGCGGGGAGAAATCGGATTCGGGTAATCCCTTGTCGGGTGTTCCGCGTCGGGTATTGAAGGTACGGCATGCGTCTCGGCCGTGATAGAACCGCCCGTCTTCGCCTTTCACAACTTCGGAATAATCACCGCTCGTAGAACCCGGTGAAGGCGTCGATGGTAGGACCGCACCGAAGGTCTTCGTAATCCAAATAAACTTTGATACTTCGAGGAAAGACGTTGGGGTAAGCTGATGGATCTTCACCGAGAATGCATCAAGAATTGCCGTAGGACCGGGTCACAAGGGAACCGCAGCCCACGGATGAAGAAGTCCCGAAAAACAACAATTTCTCCGGCCTTGGGAGTGGGAATTATTTCATCGAGCGGGGCGCGCCCGGCCCCGAAGAGAAGAATCCGGCCTTCTCGTACTCACGAATAACGTTGCTCGTCACCTTCGACTCTCCGAACGCAAGCGAGGGCGGCAGTGGGCCAGAAGTCCTCAGCATGACGAGATCGTCTACCCCAGCATCCACATCCCCGACGTCTTCGCCGCCATCGGACCCGACCTCTCCGTCTTCGCGACTTCGAGAACCGCTGGGTGAACCAACATCTTCGGCCGGTGCAGCACGATCTGCACTTTCGGCAGCTTGATCGAGTGGGAGACCGGCAGCGATCAGCTCTTCAGTAGTCATGGGTCTAGCCGTATTTCTAATGCGAGCCACCTAACAAATATGAGCATTCGGTAGTTTAGACTAATAGTCGAAAATAAGCTACGAAAATCGTAACATTACTACACCAAAGTTTAACGAACTAACGAAACAACAAAGCAAACATAAAGGAATACCTTAGAAAAGCGCGAACAAGGCCGGAGTTCGCAAATTTTCTAGCGAGAGAAAGCTAGTTCCGCGAAGGAAGGAAAATGTGAAAGTCGTGAAAGGCGCGAGAGCAGTAAAAAAATTTTTAACAGCGCCGGCCCGCTATTTATAGGGCCGGGGAGGGGTAGTTTCGCGAAGTGTGCCTCGATTTAACCGCCTTTGACTCCCCGGCGACGCGTGTCCCCTCCGACGTTCCGAGGGTGACGTTTTTTACTAAATTTCCGAAAAGTTCGTGGAATCGGATCGTCGGAGTCAACCCGCTTCCCCGAGGGGCTAGTGTTGGGGAATTCAGAAAACCCGTCACCCTCGAAACGTTGAGTTTAATGAAGTTCTCAAAGCATGTTTTTCAGGAGCAGGGAATTCGCGATTCTCGGAAGTCTGGGACCTGCGGAGTCTCGAATTCGCGAGTGTGCAGAGTTCGGGGATCTTGATTCGGTGAAGAGGCGGAGTCATGAACACGCGGAAGCCCGGAACCTCAACTGTTGATGGTCCGAACTTCGGAGATTTGCCGATTCGGGAATCTAGTGAAGACTCTGTTCGGGACTCGGGCGCAAGGACATGCACGAACTGCGGGGGAAGCAAGAGCCACTTCGGGGAATGCGTGAAGACTTAGTTCGGGAATTTCGGGCGAAGACATTCACGAATCACGGGAGAAGCAAAGTCAAAGTTGTAGTCCCGTAAAGTCCGGGTTTAGAGTGTGAACTAGTGGCAGACTTGTAAATGTGTAATGGGAGAAAAGACATTCGTGTATGTATTCACATTAGGAATATTCTCCGAGCCCGAGGGTGTTATCGGAATGTAAAAGTCCCTTCGTCTCCCTATAAAAGGGGGCGCGAGGGCACGTGTAAACGGATTCAGACTTTTTTGGGACTTGTGCTACTTGCAGAGGGCTTCACTGTCTCTTTGCGCTCTAATTTGGTACTTGAACGTGTTGAGAACTCCACTCGTGTTTGGGTAGTTATCCGAATTTTTCGGGTATTCCCCCCAACGGCGGTCAAACCGCCAGCTTGCACACGCGTGCACGCACGCGTAGGGAGGCGGAAGGTTTTGCCTTTGGCTCGCCGTACCTAGCTGAACCGAAGTTCCTTCCGTGTCTTGCCGTCGTGCGCTCGCCGGTTGAGATGTCCTCGTGTGCTTCGTACACTCGCCGTCGCTCGCCTTGCCGCCGAGGTCAAGCCGTTGGCTTGCGCACACGCACACGCTAGGAGACAAGGCATCGCCTTTAGTGGCTCTTAGCCACACCCATGCACCTCATGGCGCGCTTATGCGCCGGTGCGAGCATCGTCGGCAACCCGAACGCAAGCACCACCGCTCCGGTGTTTCACCGTCGTGTGAGCTACGCCCGTAAACCGACCGAGGCTCCACCTTTAACCGTGCTATCCTCTCGTCGAGTTCGCACAAGGTCGAGCCGTCGCCTTTTCTATCCCGTCCGGGAGCTCGGCATCGAGGGTTTCCCCTTCGGCATACACACGCGGGAGCCAACCAAACCACCGTTGGGCAAGCCGCTTCGACCGTGCTCCTCCGTTCGCAAGATGGTGCCCCCGCCGCGCCGAGCCGCCACCGTTTGGTCGTTGCTCGACACCGGTGCATCCGTTTGCATCCGTTTGCTCGAGCACATTCACACGCATACACTCCCTCGCTAGTGAGCCGCCACGCGGCCACGGGTACCCCGCCCGCAACGCCGCGGAGCTCGAGCCGCACCAAGCCGTTACCGCCACGTCGTTGCTCGGAATTGGCCACCCCAACTTCGACGCGGACCCGTTCCGTCCACCGCCACCGGCCCCTCTCCTTGCCTCTGCTCCTCCCCTAAAGCAAGCACCAGCAACAGCTACGAATCCAGAAGGGTGCACCAGCAAGCCACCACTACCCTTCTCTCTCCGCCTGTTCTCTGTTCATCGAGGTAGCAAGCTGTTTCTCTGCACTTCGATCCTTCCCTCCGTATTTTTTTTTTCACCAGAAGCTCTCATCTTACTCGAGCAACCAATCCACACTAGCAAACTGTAGCCCCGATGCTTTCTTTCTTTGCCTCGGCTCTTCTTTGCTCCACGCAAGATGCGAGCAATAGCCTGCAATTATTTTCTTTACCGAACTCGCCCTCAATCTTCTTTCTTCCACCGAGAGCGGCAAGCCGAGCTTCCTGCTTCCGTCCATCACCTCTTCCCCGTTCCCAAATCAACCGGTGTCTTCTTTTGCACCGTTCGCCGCCGCCGACCACTAAGTGCTCCCGTATGCACCTGTGGGTGGGAGTCGACGAAATTCGCCGCCACCCCTACCCGGAGTGCGCGTAGGGCCGTTGGCCATACTTGTGCCGCCAACGAGAAGCCCCCCCGTCGTGAACCAGCCCAACAAGTGTGCAGCCATGGGACGCACGCCCTTGTGGCATTTGATCGAGCGCTTTGCACGCAAAATCAAGGAACCTTTGCTATGCCCACAACCCACTCGATGATTTGCCGAAACGCCTAGTCAAGCCGGCCATGCCATCACCTTTTCCTCTACGAAGCCGACCTTCGATGTTGCAACCGAGACGTGATCCGGGTTGCACTTTGCTCGCTTGCCACCGCAGCCGCGTGCGCCGACGCCCCTGCGAGAAACCGGCCCTCGCGCCGGGTTTCAACCGCAGTGCCACAGCCTACGACGACGCGCGCCGCCGCTTGCTACTGGATCACGAATCACGCTCGAACGTCGCATTGTCGATCTCTGTTCTCCATGACAAGGCCGAGCCTCGGCCAAGGACATGAAGTCCTTACCCTTGCTTGTGCGCCCAGCCGGTGTGATCACACCCACCACCCATAACCGCGTACCATCTGGCAAACCTTCGAGGCATATCATATCCGTCTAGCGCCCTTGTTTCCCACCATGCTTAATTGGTGACCTTTCCGTCCCAATTAGTGAAGTGGTGCTAATGCGAGGATGCGAGCAAAGCCGGGACCACTCGTGGTTGGTTATGTGCCATGGGCGTATAGCCCTAGCGATCCTCCTAGAAGTTCGGATCCATCACGAGGGCACGCGCGGGGCTACAAACCCGTAGTGTTCATTCTCGGCCACAACCCATACAAGTAGTAGCCGTCGCTTGTAAATCTAAGTCGTGTAAGTGCTAATCTAGCCTTAGCCCCTTATCCTTCTTGCTTGAGTGTTGCTTGCTAGCAGCAACACTTGGCCTCGTTGTCTACCGAGCCTCATCTTAGTACCGAGTGCTTGGTTCTCAATCTTTCAAGTCCCGGCCACACTTTTCACCACGACCGTGCCACGTCTTCGTCATGGACAATGCGTGCACTATCTAAACTCGTCGCCCATACCCCGGTTAAGACCATCCTCGCCACATCGCTGCCATGTTCCGGCTCGAGCCGAGTTTCTCGACCACACGGCTTCTCTTCTAGATGATCAATCTTACACGCTCTCTCCATCCGACCAAGGGACTTACGGACTTGCCGTTGGGTTCCACTAACATGTGAGGCCGCTAACGGCCCAACCGATCTCATCGGCGTACGGGACCCACAGGGTGACTTGTGGGGTTCCGGTTGACCTTTGATCTTTCCCTTTGACTTGGTCGACAAAGATCGTTGACTAGTCAATTCACCATGCAGACCGACCCAAAACCTAGCTTATGGTTCTCTAACTTGCCGACTTGTGTTTCCCGTGCTTTATCGCAATTAACTAAATTCATAAAATATTTCTTTATTTGAAAATCAATAATAAATTGATCCTACCTTAGAAAAATAAGAAATCAGTTTTTTTATTCTTCTAAAATCATAAAGCACCCGTTAGACTAGCGTTTGGAGTTTAATTGGTTCTTTATTGCTTCTCTTTGGAGTTATTTGCATCTAGACAACGTGTTTATTTATATTTGCGAATCTAGGAATTCTCGGAGCCGAGGAGTCGAGCCAGAAGATCGAGTACAACTACGGAAACTCCGACTACTACTTGCACACAGGTGTTCACGCCCGACTGATTCTAAATACCCATTAGGCATTGCTATGTAGTATGCTAGTGCTTTACTTACTCGCATGATGATGATGAACCTTGCACTGCCTTCTTTTATTATCCTGTCCTTGATTATCCTACTACTATATATGTTTATATAAGCGTGTATATGCACCGAGCTTCGCGATGCATGTGTTGGGATGGGAATAGTGGTTCTTGGCGTGAGTGGGGTAAACCGGCAGGAGAAGGCGTTTTGGGTACTTTGGCGGGGGTGAGCTCGAAACAACCGATCCGGGGATCGGGGATAGGGGTGCACTCCTCGGTGTATCCCCGCTTTGACGGTTTCGAAGCCTAGGTGTTGGGGTTTTACTTGCGTATGGAGGACATGAGCTTGCCCCGGTCCGAAACCGAGTGGATCAACTTGTCGATAGGACTTTCGTACACACCACCTCGCCGAGAGTGGGGTTAGGGCCGAGTTGAGCTCGGCAAGTGCGGAACCATACCTCGCTTAGGAAGGATAGAGGGTATCTCGTGGGGGAGCGGTGGAGGTGAGACCACCCTCTCGGAGCGTCTCCCCGTGTGGCCACACGGGAGCATTTCACAGCTCGGTGCAATTCCCTTTGCGAGGGGGATCGCTTTGAGGGCCGGATGCGGGATGGGATCGTAACTACCGAGAGTTCGCACGGTAGGGTGGGTTCGGCCGACTAGCTACCGGCCGGATTCCATCCCCGGTTGGGTACGTGTGTACACGCTCTCCGCAGTTGCTCGATCTATACGTATAGCCGCGTCCTCGGCCATGGACAAACCTTGAAGACATGTTTGTTCCTCATGTTTTGGGATTTCTACCTCCCCCTGTAGTTGAGAGTGTGGTGAGCCGTGGTTGCGCTCGGTTAGTGGAGAGTGGCTCCCTCTACCTCGTTGATCCGATTGCAATCATTGAGGTGCGAGGAGAGGAAGTTCTCGCATCGACCCTAGATGGAGATAGGATGTGGAGACGGGGCCCTGGGGTACCAGGTGGTTCCGAGCTGTGTTTGAGAATATGGTTTGAGACTGATATGGAGATGTTTTCTAATTATGCTTTGCTGCGGCTGCATAGGAAACCTGAGCTTCTACCTTGTCACTTTTCTTACCCTTTAGAGATAGGCCACTTAAAGCTGCATACAGTCGGTGACGTGAACCTATCCTGTTCCTTGGGGGATAGTTTTATGAGTGTGCAGGATTGGACTTGGCTTGAGAGTCCGGGTTCGGGGAAATCCATGAAGAGTTGCGTTGCTTCGCTCAAGGATGCCTGTGGTGAAGACTGAAGATGAAGACTTGAAGCCCTAGCTACCGTTACGCAGGATTTCTACTTGTCGCTCGGCCCAAGGGGCTTGTACATAATTCATATATCGAGTTGTTTCGGATGTAAACAATATGTGATGTACTCTGATTTCGTTGTATGGAAATGATATTATTCCGTAATGAGTTCGTACGTGATAGCTTACCGATCCAGGGGACTATCACGATGGTACGAGGAGTCGGGTTTTCCTCACCGAAAACCCGGTTTGTTACACTTCGGTTCTTCGGTTCTTCGCCTTGGCTTTGTGGATCAACCAAGGAACCCGGTGGTTTTCTCGGTAAACCATTGGAAACCCCGCGAACTCGGTGTTGCCTCCGCCAATCACCACTCAAGACTCGGCTCCCACGTAGTCCCGGCTCGACCTTGGTTTTGAGGCTCTACCAAGAAACCGTCCATGACTTCATCTTGCCGTTCATGCCACCATGCGGCCCGCACTTGACCCCGCCGGCCACCGGGTCCCTCGAACGAAACCTACTTGTCTTCTTGTCGGTGCGGAATGTGGTCACGACACTAACCGCAGATAGCGCCGAGGTCTATCCCTCAATGGTCGATGCTAAGTAACAAGTGACACAGAGGTTTATCCCGGTTCCGCCGAGGGGGCCGTACGTCCACAGGGGCGTGCTCGGGGCACTGTATTACTTAGCACCGGGGGTGCTTGTAGTGGGTCAAGTACAAGCGAGGTGGGAGAGGAAGCGTGGCTTCCAAGTCCCTGGAGGAGTGGTTGAAGATATTGTGGGAGAATGAGAGTGAGTACGTGCAGTGTGGAGTGTTCTTGCGTCTCTCGCTCGTCCGTCTCCCCTCCGCGGCCGGGGGTTCGCCCCCCTTTTATAGATCAAGGGGGCAGCGGGTTACATGCACGCGGCGCTACCTAGCTATGTGGAGAGGTGCGACGTGCCGCGGGTGTAGAGTGGGCGGCCGTCCGGACGATCCCCGCCACGATCCGGGTCATCATGGCCCGACTTGTACCCGAACGAAGGCGGTTCGAGGGTAGGAGAGCGGCGGATGGTGGTGGCGTCCCCGATAGGCTTCGAGGGGAGGTGCCGACGATGGCCGGTACGGGGCACAGGAGTAGGCAGAACGGCGTTCCTTCCCAACGCGCTTCGCAGTGCCGGAGTGGTTGCTGCAGCGCCGGGCGTGCGCCTGTACGCGTGGGTACGACGGCCGCGCTGTTACAGTGACCGGGATGGCGATCCACCGGCCTAGCGCCTCTACCTAATCCTGTAGGGTCACGGGAAAGTGAAATCGAGGGTGCGCCCGGCCCCCCTTCGAGGGTCGGGCGCGTTAGCCGTACTGTAGAGGGCGCGCGGTGTCACGGACCGACACCGGCCGTACCGCACACCCCCCCCCCCCCACAGTGGTGGGGATGGGCTCCTCCCTGGGGAGTTGGTGCGGCGGCACCGGGGTGCGAGCCCCCGGCGCATGATGGCGCCGTCCCCGCGCGTCGGGCGTTAAATGCCCGTGTACGGGGGCCGGCGCACACGTGCGGGGCGCCCGTGAGCGTGGCGGGCCCCCCCGAGGGCGGGACGAACCCTCGAGCGAGACGAGACCCGCTCGATGGGGAGTGAGCCCTCGAGCCGGGCGGGACCGCTCGAGGGAAACGTTGCCCCTCGAACGGGGCGGAGCCCGCCCGAGGGGGCGCGCGCTCTCGAGCAAAGAGGGCCGTCTTGGTGGGCCGTCGGGGTCCCGCGGTGTGGGCCGTGTCCTGCATGGTTAGTTACCTGCATGGTTAGGCTTAACGTGTTTCGGTACCGGGATTTAAGTGAGGGTTTCCCCGTTGTTTAAGGGGACCCCTAGGGCTGTCCCCGACAGTAGCCCCCGAGCATCTGTGGGTTTGCCATTGAGGCTCCCACAGATGCTGGAACCTACTGATAGGACGTTCTTCCCTCCTTGTTTGCGAACGCTTTCCGTGGGGCCGCGTCAGCGGACCCGCGGGTCTAGCCCCCGAAGCCCTGCAGGAGTGTGGGTTCTCCTGCAGGGGTTTACCGCGAGAATTTTGGACAGAGAGACGTGGCACATATGCCAACCGGCATCGGCGGTGTTTCAGCCGGCTTCGGGGGTGCACGCACCGCCGTCACTGTCTCTCGGCGGGTGCGGTTTCAAGGAGGTGTAGCCGTGCGTCAAGCCCCCGAGCCTTGGCCCGTTCGAGGCGATCGGGTAGAGCCTGACGACTTGTTTTTTAACGCGCCCTCGCCGTCCCTCCGCGGGACGGAGGGTAAGGTTTTTGCAACTCCCATCGAGCGGGTCGCGAATTGCGGATTCCTCTTCAAGCTGGTAGCGGCTGGTTCAAGTGGACGCCCATGCCCCGTTCGATAAGGGTAGGCTGCGCGGTCCGGAGACACGTCCATGGAAGCGCTTGCATGGGTTTGCTAGGTGGGGCTCGGTCCCGTTCGCTAGGGACCGAGGGCGCGGAAGCTCTCCCTCGGTGGGATCCCCCCGCTAGCCGCCCGCCGGCTCTCGAACACGACATGTGGGGCACCCTCGAGCCGACGGGCTCGAGGAACGGCTCGAACGCGCGTGCCCTCGTCGTCCCTAACTCGCGATCCGAGGCGCCCGTTCGAACCCGTCGAGGGTCGCTTCGAACCTCCGATCGCAGGGCCGTGCGGGGCCGTGCCTGGACAGCCCCGTCTTTTCACGTTTTGCGGCCATCGAGGGGTCTGGGCGAGCCAGCCCTCGAGGTGCTAGTTGGTAGCACAGCGTATGTG
Organism: Cenchrus americanus; assembly: GCA_947561735.1. NCBI lineage: Eukaryota > Viridiplantae > Streptophyta > Magnoliopsida > Poales > Poaceae > Cenchrus > Cenchrus americanus. The sequence continues at coordinate 67,937,715 of OX387239.1, read as the reverse complement.
CCTTCTTTTGGAGGGTTGACATTGTCTCGAGCCGGGGGCTCGCTCCGCTCGAGGGTTTTGCGTGACATGGGTGCCCGCGGTGTCTGCTCTACATCGAGCAGGTCCCGGGCGACCTTCTCACATCGATATCCCATCGAGGGTTGACGTCATCTCGAGCCGGGGGCTCGTGCCGCTCGAGGGTTTTACGTGGCATGGGTGCCCGCGGTTGCCTGCTCTACATCGAGCAGGTCCCGGGCGACCTTCTCACGCTGATATCCCATCGAGGGTCGCTTTTGTTTGGAGCCGAGGGTCGTGCCGCTCGAGGGTTTTACGTGGCATGGGTGCCCGCGCGTTGCCGCTCTACATCGAGCAGTCCCGGACGACCTTCTCACGCCGATATCCCATCGAGGGTCGCCTTTGTTTCGAGCGGGGGTTCGCCCCGCTCGAGGGTTCTCCTTTCTTGGCAAGGGACCCGGCATTTAAGTGCCTTGCGGTCGTGGCCGCGGTTTTGCAGCCGCGGGCGCGCCTTTTTAGGCGGCTCGCGGCCGCGCGCGCGCGCGCGCGTAGTGGGCGGCGTTGCGTGTGCGGACGTGACCGCTTCGCCCCGGGCGGCGCGGGTCTTTGCCGTGATGATGGCCCGCCCGCCGTGACGTGGCCGCCGCAAGTCGTGGTGGGGCCCGCCCGTTGACGAGATGGAAAGATTCCCCGCAAGTTAATGCTAGCGGGGCGTCCGCTCCGAGAGCTCGCCCGTCGGCCTATAAAGGCGCGGGGAGGAGGAGACGGCGGTTTTTTACCTTGGCATCTCACCATTTTCGGTCCCCCGCCCCTTCGTCTTCGCCTAGCTCCCCGCCACCGCGCGGTGCCGTCATTAGAGCCTTTCTTCCGTTCCTCGTTCTCCGTCCTCGCGTTCCTTCATCCTTCCTCATGGCGCCGCCCGAGCTCCCCCTCGGGATCCCGGAGCCATATGCCCGGGAGAGGTCGACGGTGACGCGGGCGGCCCTTGGCGAGGCGGGTCGCCGCCGGCCGGTCGGCGGCCAACGAAGACGGGCGTCCGGCGGAGTGGATCGTGCCGCCCGCCGCGACCACGAGCCCAACCCGCCGGGAGGGCTACGTGGTGAGCTTCATCCGCTACCACGAGCGGGGCTTCACCGCGCCGGCGAGCACCTTCATGCGGGCGATGTGCTACTACTACGGGGTGGAGCCGCACAACTTCGCCCCCAACGCGATCTCGCGGCGGCCACATTCGTGGGCGTCCGCGAAGGGTACCCGGGGATCCCGCCCAATTGGGAGCTCGGGTACACCTTTTCCGCGCGGAGCTCATCACGCAGCCCCACGACGGAGCCAAGGACCCGCCGCGCGATGCGCGCGGCGGGATGTCGCTTGCCCTGCGGGGGCAATTCAAGAACGTCTACATCCCTTGCACCATGACGACGAACAACGCCGGCTGGGAGCGGGGGTGGTTCTACTTGCGTAACGCCGAACCCGGCCTCCCCCCCCTACACCGGCCGGGTGTTCAAGGAGAGGCCTCGCCTCCCGGGGCTACGAGGGAGTCCACGCCCTGAAGACGGGCGCGGCAGAGTCGGTCCCCGGGCCGCGGCGGCGCGCCCGGCGAAGATGGGGCCGAACGCGATGGGCGTCCTCGCTCTTCCTTCATCACCGGCGGATCGTGCCGTTGATGGAGAGGCCGCTCCGCATCTTCGAGATGACAGAGGCGGCCAACCCCGTCGACTCCGGCGAGGTCGCGGATGCTCCCGACGCCCCTCGAGCGGCCGTACGCGCTCACCCGGGCGCGGAGCGCCGTCGACACCCGGTGCCGCCGCTCGCGGGTCGGACTCCGTGGGACATCGAGATGCTCCCCACCGGCCCGTTGATGAGTGTGGTTCTTGATTTCGTTTTGGTTCTTTGCGTTGCCTTTGCCTCCCCGACGCGCTCTTGTTGCGTTCGTGTACGACCGGTGACTTTCACCATCGCCAATTCCGTTCCACCCACCCCCCCCGACTCCCCGCGCGCGTGGCGGGCGGCGCGCCGGGGAGCAGAAGAGCGGGCGGCACGCGAGAGGGAGCACGCGAGGCGATGTCAAGCACGCCGCGACCGGCGGGCCGCGGAGTACCGGCGGCGCGAGAACCGGGGCTCTCCTCCCCGGAGATCGAGGAGCCCTCATCCTCGGAGGAGGACGAGGAGGAGGAGGGCCGAGGGGGAGGGCCCCTCGGACAGTGGCGCCTCGCGCCTCCCTCGCCGAGCCGGCGCCGGCGGCGAGGGCGGCATCGCCCGGGGCGGGCGCAACGGCGCCCGCCGGCCGGCCATCGACATCAAGGGCGGCGCGCGCGCGTGGAGGCGCCGGCGCGTGCCACGGAGGCGCGCGCGGCGAGGCGCGCCCGTGCGCGCGTCAAGCGTGCCCGCGCGCGGGGCGAGCGTGCCCGCACGCGCGGCACCATCGTCGGGAGGCGCGTCGGCGGGCGTGTCCGCACGCGGGGCGAGCGTGCACCCGCGCGCGGCGGCGCCTTCGGGAGGAGCGGCGGCGGGCGCGCCCGCGCACGGGGGCGGGCGCGCCCGCGCGCACGGCCGGCGCCCGGCCGGGAGGCGCCGCGGCGGGCGTGGCGAGCCGCGCCGGCCTCATCCGTCGAGGCCTCGAGGAAAAGGAAACGGGCCTTTTCCTCTTCGAGGTAAGGAGTCCGTCCTTTCTCGTTTGGTTTGATTTGTCGATGATTAGGCGCCCTAACCTTCGTCCGTGTTTGTGCGGGGTGGTGCCAACCGTGCCTCCTCTCGCACACCGCCAAGGTGGCCGAGGACGGACGCGTCCATCCCCACCGGCGGCGCTCGTCGAGGGCGTCGCGCCCGGGGACAAGCACGGCGGCGGCGCGAGCTCGCGAGCCCCGACCGGAGCCTCGAGGCCCCGGCCGTCGATCCGTCCGCCGCGGCGCGGCCCGAGGTCGCCGGGGCGGCCGGCACCGGCCGTCATGGAGACACGCCGGGCCTCGGCGGCGGCCGTGGTGGAGGCGCGGCCCGCGGGGGGCCGTTGCGGTGGAGGAGGCGGAGCGGGAGCAACCCGCGGCGCCCGTGGCCGCAGGCGCGGCCGAGAGGTGGTGGGCGCGGCGCCGCCGCCGGGCGCCGCGGCCGCGGAGGCGCCGGTGGAGGTGCCGGCGGAGGCGCGCGCAAGCGGCACCGCGCCCGCCGGCGATTTGCAGGCGGAGGTGGTGGAGGTCTCGGACGACTCTCCGCCGCCCGGGTGGAATCAGTGGGCCGGCTGGCCCTCGAACTCCCCCGAGCCCCGGGAGGGGGGGCCCTCGTGAGGCGGCACGAGGGTCATATGGTGGTGGGGGGCCGAGGACATGGTGCCGAGGCCTCGTCCTCCCACGCCGGCCACCCTGCCCAGGTGGAGGGGGCCGTCGATGATCCCCCGGCGTTCGCCGACGCCCGGGGGAGCGGAGAGCTCGGGGGCGAGCTCCGAGCCACGGCGCTACGCTCAACCGCGCGCCGAACGAGGCGCCGCAGGGTCCACCGGCGGCCCGGCCCGGCTCGTCTTCCGTGTGAGCCATGGTTGCTCGTCCCTTTTCCCTTTTCGTTTTCGTACGCCGAATTCAAGTCTTGGCGCTTACGGGCTTCGATTCGTGATTGCCGGGAGCTCGAGCGTCGTGCCCATGACAAGTACGACGCCTTCGACCGGTGAACGCCGAGGTTCACCGCCCTCCGGGAGCGGTGCGGCGCCTTCGACTCGCTTGCCGACGCTCTCGGGACGCCGACGACCGGCCGGCGTATCGGGCGATGGCGTGGTGCGACGAGCTCCCGGGAGAGCTCGGGACAGACGCACCGCGGCGCCGAGCCTCGAGCGGGTCCGCGCAGCACTTGTCGATCGTGACGAGGCGCCGTGGAACGCGCGCGCGGACACGGAGAAGACGCGGACGCCGGCCGCCAACCGGGAGGCGAGAGGTGGCCACCGCTCGCGCCGAAACCCGGGAGCTCCGCACGTCGCTCGAGGGGGCGCGAGCGCAAGGGCCGCCGGGGGCCGAGGAGCGGGGCGCGCGGGTTGGAGCAAGCGCGCCAAGGAGGCCGACAACCCGAGGGCCGCCCTCGACGCCAAGGCCGCGGCCCTCGTCGCCGCCGAGGAGCAAGCTCCAAAGCAAGAGCGCATCGCTCGTCGGGGGCCGAGGGGCGACTCCGGCCGGGAGCAAAGTCGCCCTCGGCGACGCCCGGACCGCGCCGGGAGCAGAGCGCGCCGCGCCGCGAGGCGGCGGGAGAAGTCACCGGAGGAGCGGAACGCCGCGTTCTCCAAGGTCGAGGACGAGGCGCTCGCGCTCGCCGTCGCGCAACGCCGCCCAGAGCCGGCCCTCCGCGAGCAAGGCGAGACCGTCCGCCGCCTCGAGTTGGCGATCGAGTCCACGCGCCGCGACTACGAGTCGGAGAGGAAGCAAGTCGAGGGTGGGCCACCGTTTGACTCTTGCTTGTTGGTTTTTTTTGCTTTAGAGGGTTCGCTTCTCCCTTCTCGATTTCTTTTGGTCTTGTCGATTCCGTGCTTGCGCACCGCCCGGGGCACGCGGGCCGAGCGGCCGAGGCGCCGGCAGCTTCCTACAACTCCTCCGAGCGAGAGCCGCGGGAGCGCGCGCGATGCGGCCCTCGAGACCCGCCGCTCCGTCGAGGAGGGCGAGGCCCGTGCCGGCAGCCTCCCCCCGGCCGCCCGTTTGCGTGCCCTTGGTGGCCATGTCACCGGCGGATGCGCCGGCGCCGCAGCCTCGGGCGGCCAGTAAGACCCTCGGAGTGGTGCGATCCCACTACGAGGTTAACTTCGAAGCGCCGCGGAAGGGTACATCGTTCCCGAGGGCGTCGAGGACGAGGTGGCCATGGAGCGTGTGGACGCGCTCGCCGCCGACGCCGCCGGTCGCTCGCCGAGGCCTTCGAGGAGTTCCTCTTCCCGACACCGCCGACGCCGCTCGCTCCTCCCGCCCGAAAGCGCTGGGCGCTAGGCCCGTTTTTTGTTTATGTGTACGCATTCCGCCTCGTGGCCCTTGTAAATGAACAAGTTGTTTCATGAACATAAACATATGTTGTGAATGAAGTTCTTTGTTTATCACGCTTTTTGTTTCTCCTTCTTCCTGAGTAGATTCTAGTTAGGGGAGTTCGATTTTCGCAGGGGGCCCGCTGGGTTGGAGGCGAGAGAGAAGGGCCATATCCACGCGGCGTAGGCTATCTCTGGCTCGCACGCTCCTTCCGCTGTGCCGCCTGCGCCCTGTTCGAATCGTGGCTCGAGGTTGAAGTAGGAAACAAACTTAGCGCATGTTGTTTTGTTTTTTGCGCGAAAAAATGGGACCATTTGGGGGGGGGGGTGCCCCCCCCGCAAGTAGCCCCCGAGGGTAACTTGGGTTTCGAGGGGAAAGCCGAGTTACCCTTTTCATTAGACTTGACGTATTTACCGGTGCGGAATATGGTCCCGACACTAACCAGTAGATAACGCCTAGGTCTATCCCTCAATGGTCGATGCCAAGCAACAAATGACACAAGGTTTTATCCCGGTTCCCGCCGAGGGGGCCGTACGTCCACAGGGGCGTGCTCGTGGCACTATATTGCTCAAGATCGGGGTGCTTGTAGTGGGGCAAATACAAGCGAGGGCGGGAGAGGAAGCGTGGCTTCCAAGTCCCCGGGAGTGTGGTTGAAGATGTCGTGGGAGAATGAGAGAGTGAGTGCACGATGTGTTGTGTTCCTCCGAACCCGTCCCCCCGCGGTCGGGGGCTCGCCCTCCCCTTTTTATAGGCCAAGGGGGGGGGGCGAGTTACAGGCACGCCGCGCCGCTTAGCTACGCGAGGGAGCACGCGCGCCGCGGTGTAGAGTGGGCGGCCGTCCGGACGATCTTCGCCGCAATCCGGCCATGATGGCCTACCTCGTACCCGAACAAGGGGCGGTTCGAGGGTAGGAGGCGGCAGATGGCGATGGCGTCCTCTCGATAGGCTTCGAGGGAGGTGCCGATGACGGCCGGCACGGGGCACTGGGAGCGGGCGAACGACGTTCCTTCCCAATGCGTTCCGCGGGCCGTGGAGTGGTTGCGCGCAAGGCTCGGGCGTGCGCCCTCGCGGTGTCGGGCGTGCGCCTCGCACGCGTGGGCACGGCGGCGGCCGCGCCGCGCGTGGCCGGGATGGCCATCCACCGGCCTAGCGCCCCTCACCTAACTCCGGCAGTGGTCACGGGAAAGTGAATCGAGGGTGCGTCCGGCCCCCTTTCGAGGGTCGGGCGCGTTAGTCGCACGAAGAGGGCGCGCGGTGTCACGGACCGACACCGCCGTGCCGCACGTCCATCCCACGGGGGCGGGGATGGGCTCCTCCCCGGGGAGTTGGTGCGGCGGCACGGGGCGTGAGCCCGTGGCGCATGATGGCGCCGGCCCCGCGGCGTCGGGGCGTTAAATGCCCAAGTACGGGGCCGCCGCACGCGTGCGGCGCGCCCGTGAGCGTGGCGGGCCCCGCCCGAGGGCGGGGCGGACCCTTGAGCGAGACTCGGACTCGCTCGAGGGGGGAGCGTGCCCCTCGAGCGGGACGGACCGCTCGAGGGAAGGGTCGCCCCCGAACGGGACGGAGTCCGTTCGAGGAGGGGGTCGCCCCTCGAACGGGCGGAGCCCACTCGAGGAGGAGCGTGTCCTCGAGCGAGGCGGAGCCTCGCTCGAGGGGTCTTCTAGACGGCCGTCTTGGTGGGCCTCCGAGTCCCCGCCACATAGGCCATGTCCCGCACGATTAGTTTCCCGCATGGTTAGGCTTAGCATGTTTTGATGCGGTGGATTTAAGTGAGGGTTCCCCCATTGTTTATGGGGACCCCTAGGGCGGTCCCCGACGTAGCCCCCGAGCATCCGCGGGTTTGCCATTGAGGCTCCCGCATGCCGGAACCTACCGATAGGACGTTCTTCCCTCCTTGTTTGCGAACGCTTTCCGTGGGGCCGCGCCGCGGACCCGCGGGTCTAGCCCTCGAAGCCCCGCAGAGTGTGGGCTCTCCCCGCAGGGGTTAACCGCGAGCAATTCGGCCGAAAGGCGTGGCACATATGCCTACCGGCATCGGCGGTATTTCAGCCGGCATCGGGGGTGCACGCTCCCCCGTCACCGTGTCTCCCGGCGGTGCAATTTCAAGGAGGTGTAGCCGCGCGTCAAGCCCCCGAGCCTTGGCCCGCTCGAGGCGATCGGGTCGAGCTCGACGACTTGTTTTTTAACGCGCCCTCGCCGTCCCTCCGCGGGACGGAGGGTGAGGTCTCCACGACTCCCATCGAGCGGGTCGCGAATCGCGGATTCCTCGTCGAGCGCTAGCGGGTGGTTCAAGTGGACGTCCATGCCCCGTTCGATAAGGGTAGGCTACGCGGTCCGAGACACGTCCATGGAAGCGCTTGCGTGGGTTTGCTAGGTGGGGCTCGGTCCCGTTCGCTAGGGACCGAGTGCGCGGAAGCTCTCCCTCGGTGGGATCCCCCCGCTAGTCGCCCTCGCCGGCTCTCGAACACGACATGTGGGGCACCCCGAGCCGACGGGCTCGAGGAACGGCTCGAATGCGCGTGCCCTCGTCGTCCCTAACTCTGTGATCTGGGGCGCCTGTTCGAACCCGTCGAGGGTCGCTTCGAACCTCTCGATCGCAAGGCCGTGCGGGGCCGTGCATGGACAGCCCCCGTCTTTTCGCGTTTGCGGCCGTCGAGGGGTCTGGACGTGCCGACCCTCGAGGTGCTGGTTGGTGGCATGGCGCGGCATGAGTGCTTTCGGTGCCGCTCTATTTCAAGCGTGACCTCGGGCGGTCCTCTTACGCGCGTGCCTTCTTTTAGAGGGTTGACATTGTCTCGAGCCGAGGGTCATGCCGCTTGAGGGTTTCACGTGGCATGGGTGCCTCGCGGTTGCCTCGCTCTACACCGAGCAGTCCCGGCGACCTTCTCACGCCGATATCCCGTCGAGGGTCGCCTCCGATTCGAGCCGAGGATTCGCCTCGCTCGAGGGCTTTCCTTGCTTGGCAAGGGGCCCGGCATTTAATCGCTTTGCGGTCGTGGCCGCAGCTTTTGCAGCCGCGGGCGCGCCTTTTAGGCGCCGCGGCCGCGCGCGCGCGCGCGTAGTGGGCGGCGCGGCAGGCGGATGTGACGGTTTTGCCTCGGTCGCAGCCGTTCCTCGCCGTAATGATGACCCGCTCCGCGTTGTTAGAGCCGCCGCGGTCGTGGTGGGGCCCGCCCGTCGACGCGATGGAAAGATTCCGCAAGCACGTCGGCGGGGCGTCCGCTCTCGAGAACTCGCCCGTCGCCTATAAACCGCGGGGAGGAGTGGACGGCGGTTTTTTACCTTAGCACCTTACCACTTTCGCTCCCCCGTCCCTTCGCCTTCGCCTCGCTCTCGCCACCGCGCGGTCTCGCCGCTAGAGCTTTTTCCTCGTTTCCTTGTCCTCCGCCTTCGCATTCGTTCGTCCCCCCTCATGGCGCCGCCTCGCTTCCCATTAGGATCCCGGAGCCGTACGCCCGGGAGAGGCCGACGGTGACCCGGCTCGCGCTTGGCGAGTTGGTCGCCGCCGGCCACCGTGTCGGCCAACGAAGAAGGGCGCCCGGCGGAGTGGATCGTGCCGCTCGCGACGCACCTCGAGCCCAACCCGCCGGGAGGGCTACGTGGTGAGCTTCCTCCGCTACCACGAGCGCGGCTTCAACGCGCCGGCGAGCACCTTCATGCGGGCAATGTGCCACTACTACGGGGGTGGAGCTGCACAACTTCGCCCCCAACGCGATCTCGCAGGCGGCCACGTTCGTGGGCGTCTGTGAAGGGTACCTGGGGATCCCGGTCAACTGGGAGCTCGGGTTCACCTTTTCCGCGGGGAGCTTGTCACGCAGCCCCACGTCGGAGCCGAGGACCCGCGCGCGGTGCGCGCCGGCGGATGTCGCCGGCCCGCGGGCGCGGCTCAAGGATTTCTACATCCCCCCGCACCATGACGACGAACAACGCCGGGCCGGGAGCGGGGATGGTTTTATTCGCGCAACGCCGAGCCCGGCCTTCCCCCCTACACCGGCCGGGTGTTCAAGGAGAGGCCCGCCTCCCGGGGCTACGGGGTGTCTACGGCCCAACATCGGGCGCGGCAAGAGTCCGTCCCCGCCGCCCGCGGCGGCCGGCGAGGGAAGGGCTCAACGCGATGGGCGTCCTCGCCTTCCTTCATCACCGCGAATCGTGCCGTTGATGGAGAGGCCGCTCCGCATCTTCGAGATGACGGAGGCGGCCAACCCCGTCGACGTGGCGAGATCGCGGATGCTCCCGACGCCGCCGGAGCGGCCGTACGCGCTCACCCGGCGCGGAGCGCCGTCGACACCCGGACGCCGCCACTCGCGGGTCGGACCCCGTGGGACATCGAGATGCTCCCTACGGGCCCGCGGGTGAGTTGGGTTCCCGATTTCGTATTAGTTCTTGGTTTTGCTTTCGTCTCTTGATTCGCCATTGTCACTCTTGTGCGCGGTACCGGTGGAGTTCAACATCGCCAAGTCCGTTCCACCCACCCCCCGACTCCCGTGCGCTCGGCCGCGCGGCAGCGGGGCGCGGGGAGCGGGCGGCGCGCAAGAGGGAGCACGCCGGGCGCCGCCAAGCGCGCCGCGACCGACGGTCCGCGGAGTACGGCGGCGTGAGGAGCCGGGGCTCTCCTCCCGGATATCGAGGAGCCCTCGTCCTCGGAGCAGACGAGGAGGGAGGAGTCCGAGGGGGGAGGGCCCCTCGCACGGGTGGCGCCCGCGCCCCCGTCGCCGAACCCGCGCCGGCGTCGGGGGTGGCTTCGTCCGGGGCGGGCGCACCGGCGCCCGCCGCCGGCACTCGTCGTCGGGGGCGGCGCGCGCGCGCGGGAGGTGCCGGCGCGTGCCGCGGAGGTACGCGCGGGCGGACGCGCGCCGTGCGCGCGTCGAGCGTGCCCGCGCGCGGAGGGAGCGCGCCGCGCGCGCGGCGTCGTCGCCAAGGGGCGCGTCGGCGGGCGCGTGCCCGTGCGCGGGCAAGCGTGCCCCCGCGCGCGGTGGCGCCATCGGGGGTGCAAAGCATCGGGCGCGCGCGCGCGTGCGGTGGGCGTGCCCGTTCGTGCGGCGGCGCCGTCGAGGCGCCGCGGCGGCGCGGCTCCCCGCGCCGGCCTCGTCCGCGGAGGCCTCGAGGAAAAGGAAGCGGGCCTTTTCCTCCGCGAGGTAAGGAGCTCCGTCTTCCTTCGTTTGGTTTTAGTTTGCCGGTGATTAGATGCTCTAACCCCTCCGTTCGTGTCCGCGCAGGCGGTGCCCAACCGTTCCTCCTCTTGCACCGGCCAAGGTGCCGAGGACGGATGCGTCGATCCCCACCCGGCGGCGTTCGTCGAGGGGGTCGCGCCGGGGACAAGCGCGGCGGCGGGCACGAGCTCGCAAGGCCCGCCGGGGCCTCGAGGTCCCGGCCGGCGACCGCCCCCGCCGTGGCGCGGCCCGAGGTCGCCGGGGCGGCGGCTGCGGCCGCCACGGAGGCACGAGCCGTAGAGGCGTCCACGGAGGAGGTGCGGCCGCGCGGTGGCGACCACCGCGAGGAGGTGGAGCGGGCGCAACTTGCGGGAGCGCCCGCGGATGCGGCGGCACGGCCGGGAGGCGGCGGCCATGGCACCACAACGGCGCCCGTGGCCGCGGAGGCGCAGTGGGGGCGCCGGCCGGAGGCGGAGCAGAGTGGGGCTCTCCTCCCGCCGGGCGGTCTCCAAGCGGAGGTGGTGGAGCTCTCGGATGACTCCCCGCCGCCTGGGTGGAACCAAAGGGGCTAGCCGGCCCGCGAACTCCCCCGACCCCCAGGAGGGGGCCCTCGTGAGGCGGCGCGAGGGTCGCATGGTAGTGGGGGGCCGAGGGCACGATGCCGAGGCCTCGTCCTCCCACGCCGGTCGCTCCGCCCGTGTGGGGGGCCGTGGAGGATCCCCCTCGCGTTCGCCGACGCCGGGGGGGGGAGCAAGAGCTGCGGGGCGAGCTCCGAACCACCCGGCGCCACGCTCAACCGCGCGTTGAACGAGGCGCTGCAGGTCCACGGCGGCCCGGCCTGGCTCGTCTTCCAGGTGAGCCATGGTTGTTCGTCTTTCTTCCTTTTTCGTTTTCGTGTGCCGCATTCAAGCCTTGGCACTTACGAGATTCGATGTGTGTATGCCAGGAGCTCGAGCGCCGCGCCCATGAGAAGTACGACGCGTTCGACCAGGTGAACGCCGAGGCCCGCCAGCTCCGGGAGCGATGCAGCGCTTTCGACGCGCTTGCGGATGCTCTCAGGACGCCAGACAGCTGGCTGGTGTACCGGGCGATGGCGTGGTGCGACGTGCTTCCTGAGAGCTCGAGGCGGGACACGGCGCGTCACTCGAGTCTCGAGCGGATCCGCGCAGCCCTCGTCGATCGCGACGAGGCGCTGTGGAACGCGCGCGAGGACCGGACAAGACGCGGACGCCGGCCGCCAACCGGGAGGCGGAGGTGGCCACCGCTCGCGCCGAGACCCCGGGAGCTCCGCACGTCGCTCGAGGGGGCGCGGGCGCGGCAGCCGCCGGGGCCGAGGAGCGGGCGCGCGGGGCCGGAGCAACCGCGCCAAGGAGGCCGATGACCCGAAGGCCGCCCTCGACGCCAAGGCCGCGGCCCTCGTCGTCGCCGAGGAGCGGCTCCGGCGAGAGCGCGTCGCCCGCCGTGGGCCGAGGGGCGGCTCCAAAGCAAGAGCGGGCCGCCCTCGGCGATGCCCGAACGGCGCGCCGGGAGCGGGAGCGCGTTGCTCGCGAAGCGGCGGAGAAGTCGCCGGAGGAGCGGAACGCCGCATTCTCCAAGGTTGAGGATGAAGCGCTCTCGCTCGGCATCGCCAATGCCGCGCCCAGAGCCGGCCCTCCGTGAGCAAGGCGAGGCCGTCCGGCGTCTCGAGTCCGGGGGCTCGAGTCCGCACGCCGCGACCTCAATCTGGAGAGGAAGCAAGTCGAGGGTGAGACTTTTCGACTCTTGTTTGTTGGTTTTTTGCTTTAGAGGGTTCGCTTCTCCCTTTCTGATTTCTTGTCGTCTTGATGATTCCAGGCTTGCGCACTGCCTTGGGGCACGCTGCTGGGCGGGCCGAGGCCCTGCAGGCTTCCTACAACCTCCTCCGAGCAGAGCCGCGTGACGCGGCCCCTCGAGACTTGCCGCGTCGTCGAGGAAGGCGAGGCCCGGTGCCGGCGCTCGGCGGCCGGCCGCCCGCGCGCGCCCTCGGCGGCCACGTCACGGAGCGGATGCGGCGGGCGTTGCACTTGGGCGTCGGGGAAGGCCCTCGGAGTGGTGCGATCCCACTACGAGGTCAACCTTGAGGCGCTGGCGGAGGGCTATATCGTGCCCGAGGGCGTCGAGGACGAGGTGGCCATGGAGCGCGTGGACGCGCTCGCCGGCCGACGCCGCCGGGTCGCTCGCCGAGGCCTTCGAAGAATTTCTCTTCCCCGACGCCGCCGATGCCGCCGCTCCACCCGCCCGAAAGCATCCGGGCGCTAGGCCCGTTTTTTGTTCATGTGTATCGCAAGCGCTGGCCTCGTGGCCTTTTTGTAAATAAACAAGTCGTCTTGTGAACATAAGCGTTCTGTCGTAAATGAAGTTGTTTGCTTATTACGCCTTTTGTTTCTCCTTCTTCCCGAGTAGATTCTAGTTAGGGGAGTTCGTTTTTCGCGGGGGCCCGCCGGGTTGGAGGCGAGAGAGATGGGCCATAGCCACGCGGCGTAGGCTGTCTCTGGCTCGCACGCTCCTTCCGCTGTGCCACCTGCGCCCTGTTCGAATCATGGCTCGAGGTTGAAGTAGGAAACAAACTTAGCGCGTGTTGTTACATTTTTTTGCGCGAAAAAATGGGACCATTTGGGGGGGTGCCCCCCCGCAGTAGCCCCCGAGGGTAACTTGGGTTTCAGGGGAAAGCCGAGTTGCCCTTTTATTAGACTTGGAGTATTTACATAGGTGACGCCAACTGGGGTGTTGGCCATGCGTTTTTACAACAGAAAATACTTGGAAATCCTAGCTAAGGGTAGAAGCGACGTAGCTGTTGGATGTTCCAAGCGTTGGTAAGTTCTTCGCCGTCCTCGTTGGCCGCCTTGTACGTGCCCGGCTTGAGCACTTTTACCACGACGTAGGGTCCCTCCCATGGGGGCGATAGCTTGTGGCGCCCTCGGTTGTCTTGGCGTAGCCTCGGGACCAAGTCCCCCTCTCTCGAAATCCCCGCGACGTATCTTGCGTGCTTGGTAGCGTCGTAGGGATCGTTGATACCTTGCGGAGTGCATCAACGCCACGAGGCGTACTTCGTCTAGCTGGTCCAGTGAGTCCTCGCGGGCTCGCTGGTTAGCATCTTCGTTGTAGCCTCGAACCTTGGGCGACCCGTATTCCAGATCCGTGGGGAGGACGGCCTCCGCGCCATGAACTAGGAAGAACGGGGTGAACCCGGTGGCTCGCTTGGGGTTGTCCTTAGGCTCCACACGACCGCCGGTAGTTCTTGGAGCCATTTTCGGCCGCATTTGTTGAGCCGGGCAAAAATTCGGGTTTGAGGCCCTGTAGAATCATGCCGTTGGCACGCTCTACTTGGCCGTTGGTCTGTGGGTGTGCCACAGCTGCCCAATCCACGCGGATGTGGAACTTGTCGCAGAACTCCAAGAACTTCCGGCCCGTGAACTGGGACCCATTGTCCGTGATGATGGAGTTTGGCACTCCAAAGCGGTAGACGATGTCGGTGAAGAACGTGACCGCCTGCTCAGCCTTCAAATTCGTGATGGGGCGCACCTCCACCCACTTGGAGAACTTGTCGATCGCGACGAGCAGGTGGGTGAAGCCCCCGGGCGCCTTCCGCAGGGGCCCGACGATGTCCAACCCCCACACGGCGAACGGCCATGTTACAGGGATTGTTTGTAGGGCGTGAGCGGGCAAATTGGTCTTGCGAGCGTAGAACTGGCACCCTTCGCAGGTGCGCACTATTTCGCTGGCATCCGCGACCGCGGTAGGCCGCAGAAGCCCCCGGCGGAACGCGTTGCCAACGAGGGTGCGCGGCGCGGCGTGGTGGCCGCATCCCCGCGTGGATGTCCCGTAGGAGCTCGCGCCCCTCGGGGATGGGTATACATCGCTAAAGGATGCCTGATGCGGCGCGCTTGTATAGCTCACCGTCGACGAGGGTGAATGACTTGGCCATCCCCGGCGATGCGCCCGGTTGTGGCCCGTCCCGCGGGGAGTTCCCCCTCGAGCAATCCGGGCGATGTACTTCTCCCCGCCGTCCGCCCGGACGGGGAGACGTTTCGATGTCCATCGCGACGCCCTCGTGGGAGCCGTACCCCTCGAGAAGGGAGAGCACGTACGCCTCGTTCGAGGGGTCTTCTTCCATGGGTTCCGCACCCGCCGGGTTCGAGGGAGCCCCCGAGGGTCCGCCGTCGCTCGAGGGGTAGGGCTCGAAGGTGACCGAGGGCTCGCGCGATGTCGCGTGCGAAAACGTTCGGGGAATGGTGATCCGCCCGACGCTATTTTTGCCGCTCGTTCGCTTCCTCGTTGTACCGGCGGGGTACATGATTAAGCTCGATGCCGTAGAATTTGTCTTCGAGGGCCCGCACGGCCTTACAGGCAGGCCTCCATCTTGTCGTCGTGGCAGCTCGCGTTCTTCATGACTTGATCGATCACGAGTCGCGAATCCCCTCGCACGTCGAGGCGCTTGATGCCCAACTCAATGGCGATTTTGAGGCGGCAGAGAAGGGCCTCGTATTCCGCCATATTGTTGGATGCGGGGAAGTGGAGGCGCACCGCGTAGCGCATGTGTTCCCCGAGGGGTGACACGAAGAGCAGTGCCCGCGCCCGCTCCCCGTCTTTATCACCGAGCCGTCGAAGAACAGAGTCCAAAGACTCGCTTGAATCCGAGGGGGCGGCAGCCTCGCGTGTCCGTCCACTCGGCGACGAAATCGGCTAAGATTTGCGATTTGATGGCTTTGCGCGGAGCGTAGGCTAGCGTCTCGCCCATCAATTCCACCGACCACTTGGCACCCCCGCCTCGCCGCGTCGGGGTTGCGAATGATCTCTCCTAGCGGGAAGGAGGAGACCACCGTAATAGGGTGGGCCTCGAAGTAGTGGCGGAGCTTGCGCCGCGCGAGGACTACCGCGTACAACGCCTTCTCGGACTCCGGGGGTAGCGTGTCTTTGTGTCCGACAGACTTCGCCGATGTAGTAGACCGGCCTCTCGCACAGCAAGGCATGCCCTTCCTCCGTGCGCTCCACGATGATCGCGCCGCCGACCACCCGGGTGGTCGCGGCCACGTAGAGCTGGAGGGGTTCGCCGTCTCGCGGCGGCGTAAGGATTGGGGCGTGCGTCAGCGACGCCTTCAGCTTGTCGAGCGCTTCCTGGGCCTCGGTGGTCCAAGAGAAGCGCTCGTGCTTCTTGAGCAGCCGGTAGAGGGGCAGGCCCTTCTCACCGAGCCTCGAGATGAAGCGGCTTAAGGCGGCGAGGCATCCCAACACCTTCTGCACTCCCTTGAGGTCCCGAATTGGACCCATTCGCTCGAGGGCCGCGACCTTTTCAGGGTTGGCCTCGATCCCCCGCTGGGAGACGATGTACCCTAGGAGCATGCCCCGCGCACTCCAAAGACACATTTTTCGGGGTTGAGCTTGACCCCGTTTGCCCGTAGGCAGCTGAACGCGATGCCAAGATCGCTAACCAGGTCGTCCGCCTTCCTGGTCTTGACGACGATGTCGTCCACATAAGCCTCGACCGTCCGCCCGATATGGTCCCCAAAAACGTGCCGCATGCGCGCCGGCGATATGTTGCGCCCGCGTTTCTGAGGCCAAAAGGCATCGTGACGTAACAGAACGTCCCGAACGGTGTGATGAACGAAGTCGCGAGCTGGTCGGACTCCTTCATTTTTATTTGGTGATATCCCGAGTAGGCATCGAGGAAACAAGAGTAGTTCACACCCGGCTGTAGAGTCAATGATTTGATCTATACGTGGCAAAGGAAAGGGAACTTTTGGACACGCTTTATTGAGACTAGTGTAGTCTATGCACATCCTCCACTTCCCATTTTTCTTTTTTACAAGCACAGATTAGCTAGCCACGTAGGGTGAAACACTTCCTTGATGAACCCGGCCTCGAGGAGCTTCCGCAGCCTCCGCTCCGATCGCCCGTCGCCGCTCCTCGTCGAAGCGGCGCGCCCGCCGCCGCACGGCGCGAGCGTTAGGCGAGATATCAAGGGAGTGCTCGGCGACCTCCCTCGGGATGCCTGGCATGTCCGAGGGGCTCCACGCGAAGACGTCGGCGTTGGCGCGGAGGAAGTCGACGAGCACTGCTTCCTATTTAGGATCGAGGGTCGAGCTGACCCTCAATGCCTTGCCCTCGTGGGCCGACGGGTCGAGGGGGACTCCTTTGGTTTGCTCGGCGGCCTCGAAGGTGCCGACGTGCTTGGCGGCGGAGCCGAGGTCGTCGTTGACCATCTTCTCCAAGGGTGTTCACCGCCGCTTCATCCGGCCGCTAGTGCCTCCGCATGTTCCACGCACTCGACGTCGCGAGCCGAATGCATGCTCGATCGATGACCCGACGGTGATGACGCCATTTGGACCCGGCATCTTCATCTTCGGATACGTGTAGTTGGGGACCGCCATGAACTTGGCATAGCAAGGTCGCCCAAGGATGGCATGGTAGGCCCCTTTAAATCCCACCACCTCGAAGGTGAGGGTTTCCTTGCGGAAATTCTTGGGGGTCCCAAACCGGACGGGCGCATCGACCGCCCGAGGGGTTGAACCTGCTTGCCGGGCGCGATGCCGTGAAACGGCTTCGTGCCGGGCCCGCACTCGGTCCAGCCCCAATCCCCCATCGGGTGCAATGTATGCGCGAAGAGGATATTGAGGCTACCGCCTCCGTCCATAAGGACCTTCGAAAACCGGGCGTTCCCAATGATGGGATCGACCACCGTGGGTACCGGCCCGGTTCGGGATGTGGTTTGGGTGATCGTCCCGCTAAAAGTGATGGCGTCCTCCGACCGGTTGAGGAAGGCCGGAGGTGCCCCTCTCTCGCGGCGAGGACTTCGTGCCGCTCCTTCTTGCGTTGCCGGGTCGACATGTCACCGTAGGTCCCCCAAAGATGAGAAACACATTTTCGACGACGGGGAAACCACCTGCGTCGCCATCGCCTCCACCCTTTTTGGCCTCTCGCCTCCTTCGCGGCGGCACGGCCATAGAACTTCTTGAGCATGTCGCACTCGCTCAAGAGTGTGGTTCACGGGGGTCTTGTGGTAGGGGCATGGCTTCTTCATCATGTCGTCAAACACCCCCGGCCTCGAGGAGCCGGCCGAGGGCCCCGTCGGGCCGGTCACCGCCGAGGGCCTCGGCGTTGCCGCCGTTGCGCCCCCGCTCGCGCGCCCGCGGCGCGGCTTCTTCCCCTTCTTGCCCCCGCTTGTCGTTGCGGCGCGGCTCCTTGGACCCGCCGCCCTCCGCGGCGTGTCCTCGGAGCGCTTGCCCTTCTTGCCGTCGAAGATTGCCCCCACGGCCTCCTCTCCGGAGGCGAAGCTGGTGGCAATGTCGAACAGCTCGTTCGAGTCCGTGGGCGGGCTGCGACCCAGCTCGCGCACAAGGTCCCGGCACGTGGTGCCCTCGAGGAACGCGTGCACGATCTCGGATTGTGCCACGCTAGGGAGCTCTGTGCAGCGCTTGGAGAAGCGCCGTATGAAGTCCCGTAGCGATTCGCCCCGACTTCGCGTGCGGAGCGCGGATCCCGGGAGTTCCCGGTGGCGCACGTACGTGCCCCGGAAGTTGCCCACGAAGGTGTGGACTAGATCGTCCCGGCCTATGGATGCGGGCCGGCGGGCAAGTGCTCGAGCCATGTCCGGCCGCGTCGCCCGGATGCGGGGGCAAGTTGCGGATGATTACTTCGTCGTTGGTGGCCCCGCCCACCGACGAGCCGGGCGGTAATCGTGGAGCCGCACACGAGGGTCCGTCTCCCCGTTGTATTTGACGATCGTCGAGGGCCGACGGAAACGCCGGGGGGAACGCCGCCGTGCGGATCTCTCGGCCGAACACGCGGGTGCCGGGGGCTCGGTGTCGGGGAGCGATCCTCACCGCCGTCGTAGCGTCCACCCCTTCGAGGGTGGTAGCCCCCGGCCGCTCGCGCGTCCGCCTTGCCGGTGCGCCCGGCGTTGATGACGTTGCGGGCATCGCCATCCGGCCGCCCGCGCGTGTCGAGGAGCCGTTCCTTGGCCGGCGTGCGTCCCCGGTCGCCAGGTTGACCTACGTGCACCGAGGGTTCGCCTCCCGGTGCGGGATCATCACCCCGTTCGTCCCCTCCCGTTGGCGGATGCGTGAGGCCGAGCTCTCGGCCCGCCGGACGGCCGCTTGCTCAAGGA
Source organism: Cenchrus americanus (assembly GCA_947561735.1). NCBI lineage: Eukaryota > Viridiplantae > Streptophyta > Magnoliopsida > Poales > Poaceae > Cenchrus > Cenchrus americanus. The sequence continues at coordinate 67,919,473 of OX387239.1, read as the reverse complement.
GAGAGTCCGCACCTCGCGGTGCATGTCTCGAGCCTCGGGGGTCGAGGGTGCCGGCGTGGGCGCGTAGCAACGCCGCGGCGGCGATGAGCTTTTGGCTCGCCCGTGGTGGCGTATCCGCGTTGTCGACGTTGGGGACGGGGTTGAGGCGGTCACGGACCCGTCGGCCCGCCCCCGCGCGCGCGCGCGCGCGCGGAGGCCTCCCCCGCCATCGAGGCGCGGAGTAGCCGCACCGTCCCCGTACTCCTCCGCCGGCTTGGCCTCAAGCTCGCGTGCTTGGGCCGCTGTGCGTCGACGTCGGCCCCGGCGAGAGCGCTCGGCCCCGCGGCCGGCGCGTGGCGATCCCCGGGGCGGCGTGACTTCCCCGTCTCCGGCACCCGCCGCACCGGCAGCCGTTTGCCGGGTCGTTGGTGATGACGGCGCAACACTCCCGCGTGGGGTCGTAGCTCCCGGCCGGGAGTCGTCGGAGCAGCCAAACCAGTAGTCCGTGGCGTCGAGGAAGCGCCTGAACGCGACTGGGTCCGGCACGCCGGAGAAGTCCCACTCCGCGTACCCGTGTCGTTTGGCGGGTGGCATCGTGTCGACGGAGCCCGGAGACGACTCGCCCGCCGCCGAGGTGCGGGATCCTCGGCGACGAAGACGTGGCGGCCGGTGGAATCCGGCGCATCGTCGTGTTCACGTTGGCGTTATGGGCCGTCGTGGCGCCACGCGCCCCGATGGGGATGCGCGGTCCCGAGACCGCACGCGGTCCCCACCGGGCGGTGGCGGCCGTTGTGATGGTGGGCGCACCGCGTTGGGTGGCGGCGCGCTCGGCTGCCGCCGCTCGGACCGCGCCCGGCGGGAGCGTAGCCGGAGCGGCGACGGCGTCGCGGCGTCGACGGCCCGCGGCATCCGTGTCCGCGGGCGCCCGCGCCGGTGTCGTGCGTGCGGTGGAGGCCGCAGCGGCATCGGCCTCGCGCTGCGCGCGAAGCTCCTCACGATTGGTGAGGCGCATGAGATAGCCGTTCCCCGTGGCCTGGAAGTTCAAGTCTCCGAAGCGGATCTCGAACCCGGCCGGGAGAGGGTCCGAGCTACCCATGTTGTAGCGCGTAGCACGGTACTCAGTGCGAATCACCATGGAGGGAGTTGGCGAAATGACCTTAGGCGCTCGTTTTGCCCCACGGTGGGCGCCAACTGTCGGTGCGGAATATGGTCCCGACACTAACCAGTAGATAACGCCTAGGTCTATCCCTCAATGGTCGATGCCAAGCAACAAATGACACAAGATTTTATCCTGGTTCCCGCCGAGGGGGCCGTACGTCCGACAGGGGCGTGCTCGTGGCACTATATTGCTCAGGACCGGGGGTGCTTGTAGTGGGGCAAATACAAGCGAGGCGGGAGAGGAAGCGTGGCTTCCAAGTCCCCGGGAGTGTGGTTGAAGATGTCGTGGGAGAATGAGAGAGTGAGTGCACGATGTGTTGTGTTCCTCCGATTCGTCCCCCCCGCGGCCGGGGGCTCGCCTCCCCTTTTATAGGCCAAGGGGGGGGGGGGGCGAGTTACATGCACGCCGCGCCGCTTAGCTACGCGAGGGAGCACGTCGCGCCGCGGTGTAGAGTGGGCGGCCGTCCGACGATCTTCGCCGCAATCCGGCCATGATGGCCTACCTCGTACCCGAACAAGTGGCGGTTCGAGGGTAGGAGGCGGCAGATGGCGATGGCGTCCTCTGATAGGCTTCGAGGGAGGTGCCGATGACGGCCGGGTACGGGGTACGGGAGCGGGCGAACGGCGTTCCTTCCCAATGCGTTCCGCGGCTGTGGAGTGGTTGCCGCAGCGGTGCTCGGGCGTGCGCCGCGGTGTCGGGCGTGCGCCCGCACGCGTGGGTACGGCGGCCGCGCGTTACGGTGGCCGGGATGGCCATCCACCGGCCTAGCGCCCCTCACCTAACCCCGCAGGTCACGGGAAAGTGAATCGAGGGTGCGTCCGGCCCCCTTTCGAGGGTCGGGCGCGTTAGTCGTACAGTAGTGGGCGCGCGGTGTCACGGGACTGACACCGGCCGTGCCGCACGTCCATCCCACGGGGGCGGGGATGGGCTCCTCTCTGCGGGGAGTTGGTGCGGCGGCACCGGGCGTGAGCCCGTGGCGCATGATGGCGCCATCCCGCGGCGTCGTGGCGTTAAATGCCCAAGTACGGGGCCGGCGCACGCGTGCGGCGCGCCCGTGAGCGTGGCGGGCCCCGGCCCGAGGGCGGGGCGGACCCTCGAGCGAGACGGGACTCGCTCGAGGGGGAGCGTGCCCTCGAGCGGGACGGGACCGCTCGAGGGAAGGGTCGCCCCCGAACGGGACGGAGTCCGTTCGAGGAGGGGTCGCCCCTCGAACGGGGGCGGAGCCCGCTCGAGGAGGAGGAGCGTGTCCTCGAGCGAGGCGGAGCCTCGCTCGAGGGGTCTTCTAGACGGGCCGTCTTGGTGGGCCTCCGTGAGTCCCCGCCACATAGGCCATGTCCCGCACGATTAGTTTCCGCATGGTTAGGCTTAGCATGTTTTGATGCGGGGATTTAAGTGAGGGTTCCCCATTGTTTATGGGGACCCCTAGGGCGGTCCCCCGACATTTACATAGTCGTTGCCAACCGGGGCGTTGGCGATGTGATTTTTACAACAAAAAAAATACTTGGAAAATCCTAGCTAAGGGTAGAAGCAACGTAGCCGTTGGATGTTCCAAGCGTTGGTGAGCTCTTCGCCGTCCTCGTTGGCCGGCTTGTATGTGCCGGTTTGAGTACCTTCACCACGACGTAGGGTCCCTCCCATGGGGGCGATAGCTTGTGGCGCCCTCGATTATCTTGGCGCAGCCTTAGGACCAGATCCCCTTCGCTGAAATCCCTTCGACGTATCTTGCGTGCTTGGTAGCGTCGTAGGGACTGTTGATACCTTGCGGAATGCATCAACGCTACGAGGCGTGCCTCGTCCAGCCGGTCCGGCGAGTCCTCGCGGGCTCGCTGGTTAGCATCCTCGTCGTAGCCTCGAACCTTGGGCGACCCGTATTCTAAATCCGTGGGGAGGACGGCCTCCGCGCCGTGGACTAGAAAAAATGGGGTGAACCGGTGGCTCGCTTGGGGTGGTCCTTAGGCTCCACACGACCGCCGGTAGTTCTTGGAGCCATTTTCACCCGCATTTGTTGAGCTGGTCGAAAATTCTGGGCTTTAGGCCTTGTAGGATCATGCCGTTGGCACGTTCCACTTGGCCGTTGGTCCGTGGGTGCGCCACGCCTGCCCAATCCACGCGGATGTGGAACTTGTCACGTAACTCCAAGAACTTCCGCCCGTGAACCGGGACCCGTTGTCCGTGATGATGGAGTTTGGCACTCCAAAGCGGTAGACGATGTCGGTGAAGAATGTTACCGCCTTCGCTCGGAGCCTTAGGTTCGTGATGGGGCGCACCTTCACCCACTTGGAGAACTTGTCGATCGCGACTAGCAAGTGGGTGAAGCCCCCGGCGCCTTCGCGCAGGGGCCCGACGATGTCCGGCCCCCCACACGGCGAACGGCCATGTAACGGGGATGGTCCGTAGGGCGTGAGCGGGCAAGTTGGACTTGCGGGCGTAGAACCGGCACCCTTCGAGGTGCGTACGATTTCGGCCGGCGTCCGCGACCGCGGTAGGCCGCAAAAGCCTTGGCGGAACGCGTTGCCGACGAGGGCGCGGGGGTGCGGCGTGGTGGCCACGGATCCCCGCATGGATGTCCCGCGAGAGCTCGCGCCCCTCGGGAAGTGGCACGCACCGCTGTAGGATGCCGGAGGCGGCGCGCTTGTACAGCTCGCCATCGACGAGGGTGAAGGATTTAGCCATCCTGGCGATGCGCCTGGCTGCGGCCCGGTCCGCGGGGAGTTCCCCTCGAGCGATCCAGGCAATGTATTTCTCCCGCCGTCCGCCCGGACGGGGAGCCGGCTCGATGTCCATCGCATCGGCTTCGTGAGAGCCGTACCCCTCGAGAAGGGAGAGCACGTACGCCTCGTTCGAGGGGTCCTCGTCCATGGGCTCCGCACCCGCTGGGTTCGAGGGAGCCCCGAGGGTCCGTCGTGATTCGAGGGGTAGGGCTCGAAGACGACCGATTGTTGAGCGATGTCGCGCGCGAAAACGTTCGGGGGAACGGTGATCCGCCCGGACGCGATCTTGGCGAGCTCGTCCGCTTCTTCGTTGTACCTTCGGGGCACATGGTTGAGCTCGATGCCGTAGAACTTGTCCTCGAGGGCCCGCACGGCCTTGCAGTAGGCCTCCATCTTGTCATCGTGGCAGCTCACGTTCTTCATGACTTGATCGATCACGTCGAGGCGCTTGACGCCCAACTCAATGGCGATTTTGAGGCCACAGAGAAGGGCCTCGTACTCAGCCATATTGTTGGACGCGGGGAAGTGGAGGCGTCTCGCGTAGCGCATGTGCTCCCCGAGGGGTGACACGAAGAGCGAGGCCCGCGCCCGCTCCCGTTTTCATCACGGAGCCGTCGAAGAACGAGTCCGGCACTCGCCCGAATTTGTGGGGGTGGCGGCCGTGTGTCCGTCCACTCGGCCGACGAAATCCGCCGAATTTGCGACTTGATAGCCTTGCGTGGGGCGTAGGTGAGCGTTTCGCCCATCAGCTCCACGGACCACTTGGCGATCCTTCCCGCGGCGTCGGGGTTGCGGATGATTTCCCCTAGCGGAAAGGAAGAGACCTGACGGGGTGGGCCTCGAAGTAGTGGCGGAGCTTGCGCCGCGCAAGGACTACCGCGTATAGCAACTTCTGGACCTGTGGGTAGCGCGTCTTCGTATCCGAGAGGACCTCGCTGATGTAGTAGACGGGCCGCTGCACAGGCAAGGCGTGCCCTTCCTCCGTGCGCTCCACAACGATCACGGCGCTTACCACACGGGTGGTCGCGGCCACGTAGAGCCGCGAGGGGGGGCTCGCCGTCCCGTGGCGGCGTGAGAATCGGGCGTGCGTCAGAGACGCCTTTAGCTTGTCGAGCGCGTCTTGGGCCTCGGTGGTCCAGGAGAAGCGCTCGTGCTTCTTGAGTAAGCGGTAGAGGGGTAGGCCCTTCTCACCGAGCCGCGAGATGAAGCGACTCAAGGCGGCAAGGCACCCCAACACCTTCTGCACCCCTTTGAGGTCCCGGATCGGACCCATTCGTTCGAGGGCTGCGACCTTTTCAGGGTTGGCCTCGATTCCCCGCTGGGAGACAATGTACCCCAGGAGCATGCCTCGCGGCACTCCAAAGACACATTTTTCGGGGTTTAACTTGACCCCATTGGCCCGTAGACAGCTGAACGCGACGCCAAGGTCGCCAACCAGGTCGTCCGCCTTCCTGGTCTTCACGATGATGTCGTCCACGTATGCTTCGACCGTCCGCCCGATGTGATCCCCAAAAACGTGCTGCATGCAGCGCTGGTATGTTGCACCCGCGTTTCTGAGGCCAAACGGCATCGTGACGTAGCAGAACGTCCCGAACGGTGTGATGAATGAAGTCGCGAGCTGGTCGGACTCCTTCATTTTTATTTGATGATACCCGGAATAGGCATCAAGGAAACGAGTAATTCGCACCCGGCTGTTGAATCAACGATTTGATCTATGCGTGGCAGAGGAAAAGGAACTTTGGGACATGCTTTATTAAGACTAGTATAGTCTACACACATCCGCTACTTCCCATTTTTCTTCTTTACAAGCACGGGATTAGCTAGCCACGTAGGGTGGAATACTTCCTTGATGAATCCGGCCTCGAGGAGCTTCCGCAGCTCCGTTCCGATCGCCCGTCGCCGCTCCTCGTCGAAGCGGCGCGGCCCGCCGCCGCACGGCGCGGGCGTTTGGCAGGATATCAAGGGAGTGCTCGGCGACTTCCCTCGGGATGCCTGGCATGTCCGAGGGGCTCCACGCGAAGATGTCGGCGTTGGCGCGGAGGAAGTCGACGAGCACTGCTTCCTATTTGGGGTCGAGGGTGGAGCTGACCCTCAACGCCTTGCCCTAGGGGGCTGACGGGTCGAGGGGGACCCCTTTGGTCTGCTCGGCGGCCTCGAAGGCGCCGACGTGCTTGGCGGCGGAGTTGAGGTCCTCGTTGACCATCTTCTCCCGCCGTGTTTACCGGCGCTTCATCCGGCGCTAGTGCCTCCGCATGTTCCACGCACTCGACATCGCGAGTCGAATGCGTGCTCGATGGACGACCCGACGGTGATGACGCCGTTTGGACCGGGCATCTTCATCTTCAGGTAGGTGTAGTTGGGGACCGCCATAAATTTGGCATAACAAGGTCGCCCAAGGATGGCATGGTAGGCCCCTTTGAACCCTACCACCTCGAAGGTGAGGGTCTCCTTGCGGAAGTTCTTAGGGGTACCAAACCAGACCGGCAGATCGATCTGCCCGAGGGGCTGAACCTGCTTGCCGGGCGCGATGCCGTGGAACGGCTTTGTGCTGGGCCGCAGCTGGTCCAACCCGATCCCCATCAGGCGCAATGTATGCGCGAAGAGGATGTTGAGGCTACTGCCTCCGTCCATAAGGACTTTTTAGAACGGGCGTTCCCAATGATGGGATCGACCACCGGCGGCATCTTGGCCCGGATTGGGGATGCGATTCGGGTGGTCTTCCCGGCTAAAGGTGATGACATCCTCCGACCAATTGAGAAAGGCCGGAGGCGCCCTCTCCGCGGCGAGGACTTCGTGTCGCTCCTTCTTGCGCTGCCGGGTCGACATGTCGACGGTAGGTCCCCCAAAGATGAGGAACACATTTTCGACGGCGGGGAAGCCGCCGGCGTCGCCATCGCCCCCGTCTTTCTTGGCCTCTGCCTCCTTCGTGGCGGCGCGGCCATAGAACTTCTTGAGCATGTCGCCTCGCTCAAGGGTGTGTTGCACCGGGGTTTTGTGGTAGGGACATGGCTTCTTCAAAGCATGTCGTCGAATACCCCGGGCCTCGAGGAGCCGGTCGAGGGCCCCGTCGAGCCGGGTCGACAGCGAGGGCTTCGGCGTTGCCGCCGTTGCGCCCTCGCTCGCGCGCCTCGTGGCGCGGCTTCTTCCCCCTTCTTGCCCCGTTTGTCGTTGCGGTGTGGCTCCTTGGATCCGCTACCCTCCGCGGGCGTGTCCTCGGAGCGCTTGCCCTTTTTGCCGTCGAAGATCGCCCCCACGACCTCCTCCCCGAGGCGAAGCCGGTGGCGATGTCGAACGGCCTCGTTGGAGTCCGCGGGCGGGCTGCGTCCCGGCTCCCGCACGAGGTCCCGCACGTGGTGCCCTCGAGGAAGGCGTGCACGATCTCGACCGTGCCACACCGGGGAGCTCCGTGCGGCGCTTGGAGAAGCGCCGTATGAAGTTCCGCGAGCGACTCGCCGGGCTTCGCGTGCGGGAGCGCGAGTCCCAAGAGTTCCCGGGGCGCACGTATGTGCCCCGGAAGTTGCCCACGAATGTGTGGACTAGGTCGTCCCAGTTATGGATCTGGCTGGCGGGCAGGTGCTCGAGCCATGTCCGGCCGCATCGCCAAGGTGCAGGGGCAAGTTGCGGATGATGACCTCGTCGCTAGTGGCCCCGCCCAGCTGGCAAGCCAAGCGGTAGTCGTTGAGCCACACGCGGGGGTCCATCTCCCCGTTGTACTTGACGATCGTCGAGGGTTTGCGGAAGCGTTGGGGGAACGCCGCCGCTCGGATCTCCCGGCCGAACACGCGGGTGCCGGGGGCTCCGGCGTCGGGGAGCGATCCTCGCCGGCGTCGTAGCGTCCACCCCGTCGAGGGTGGTAACCCCTTGTCGCTTGCGCGTCCGCCTTGCTCGTGCGCCCGGCGTTGATAACGTTGCGGGCGTCACCATCCAGCGCCCTGCGCGCGTCAAGGAGTCGTTCCTTGGCCGGCGTGCGTCCTTGCTCGGTGGGATGCCCCGCCGGTCCCCCCCGCGTGCACCGAGGGTTCACCTCCTGGTGCGGCTTCGTCACCCCGCGCATCCCCCGGTTGGCGGATGCGTGAGGCCGAGCTCTCGGCCCGCCGGACGGCCGCTTGCTCGATGAGAGTTTCCGGCTCGCGGTGCATATCTCGAGCCTCGGGGGTCGAGGGTGCGGCACAGCCCGCGGCAGCGCCGCGGCGGCGACGAGCCCCCCGGCTCGCCCGTGGGGGCACGTCCGCGTTTCCGACGTTGGTGGCGGTGTTGAGGCGGTCGCGGACCGTGGGCCCGGCTCCCCGCGCGCGTTCGCCACGCGCGGAAGCCTCCCCCGCCATTGAGGCGCGGAGCAATCGCACCGTTCGGTATTCTTCCGCAAGCTTGGCCTCGAGCTCGCGGGCTTGGGCCGCTGTGCGTCGACGTCGGCCCCGGCGGGGAGCGCTTGGCCCCGCGGCCGGGCGCGCGGCAATCCCTGGGGCAGGCGTGACTTCCCCGTCTCCGGCGCCTGCCGCGCCGGCGGCATTAGCCGGGTCGTTGGTGATGACGGCGCAACACTCCCGCGTGGGATCGTAGCTCCCGGTGCCGGAGTCGTCGGGAGCGACCGAACCCGTAGTCCGCGGCGTCGAGGGAAACGCCGGAACGCGGCACCGGGTCCGGCACGCGGGAGAAGTCCCACTCCGCGTATCCGTGGCGGTTGGCGGGTGGCATCGTGTCGACGGAGCCCGGGGATGACTCATCCGCTCGCCGAGGTGCCGGGGTCCATGGCGACGAAGACATGGCGGCCGGGGCGGAACCCCGCGCATCGTCGTGTTGACGTTGGTGTTGTAGGCCGTCGTAGCGCCACGCAGCCCGATGGGGATGAGCGGCCCGAGACCGCGCGCGCCGCCCCGCCGGGGCGGTGGCGGCCGTTGTGACGGTGAGCGCTCCACTTTAAGTGGCGGCGCGCTCGGCCCGCCGCCGCTCGACCGCGCCCGGCGTGAGCGGTGCCCGGAGCGACGACGGCGTCGTGGCGTCGACGGACCCGCGACGTCGGTGCCGCGGGCGCCCGTGCCGGAGTCGTGCGTGCGGCGGGGGTCCGAGCGGCACCGGCCCGACGCCGCGCGCGGAGTTCCTCACGGTTAGTGAGGCGCATGAGATAGCCATTCCCCGTGGCCCGAAAGTTCGGATCCCCCGAAGCGGATCTCGAACCCGGCCGGGAGGGGGTCCGAGCTACCCATGCGGTGGCGTGTAGCACGGTATTCGGTGCGGATCACCATGGAGGGAGTTGGCGAAATGACCTTAGAGCGAAGATGAAGACTTGAAGCCCTAGCTACCGCTACGCGGGATTTCTACTTGTCGCTCGGCCCAAGGGGCTTGTACATAATTCGTATACCGAGTTGTTTCGGATGTAAACAATATGTGATGTACTCGATTTCGTTGTATGGAAATGATATTATTCCGTAATGAGTTACGTACGTGATAGCTTACCGATCCAGGGACTATCACGATGGTACGAGGAGTCGGGTTTTCCTCACCGAAAACCCGGTTTGTTACACTTCGGTTCTTCGGTTCTTCGGTCTTGGCTTTGTGGATCAACCAAGGAACCCGGTGGTTTTTACGGTAAACCATTGGAAACCCCGCGAACTCGGTGTTGCCTCCGCCAATCACCACTCAAGACTCGGCTCCCACGTAGTCCCGGCTCGACCTTGGTTTTGAGGCTCTACCAAGAAACCGTCCATGACTTCACTTCTTGCGTTCATGCCACCATGCGGCCCGCACTTGACCCCCGCCGGCCACCGGGTCCCTCGAACGAAACCTACTTGTCTTCTTGTCGGTGCGGAATGTGGTCCCGACACTAACCGATAGATAGCGCCGAGGTCTATCCCTCAATGGTCGATGCTAAGTAACAAGTGACACGAGAGGTTTATCCCGGTTCCGGCCGAGGGGGCCGTACGTCCGACAGGGGCGTGCTCGGGGGCACCGTATTACTTAGCACCGGGGGTGCTTGTAGTGGGGAAAGTACAAGCGAGGCGGGAGAGGAAGCGTGGCTTCCAAGTCCCCGGTGGAGTGGTCGAAGATATTGTGGGAGAATGAGAGTGAGTACATCTTTGTGTGGAGTGTTCTTGCGTCTCTGCTCATCTGTCTCCCTCCGCGGGCGGGGTTCGCCCCCCCTTTTATAGATCAAGGGGGCAGCGGGTTACATGCACGCCGCGCTACCTAGCTATGTGGAGAGGTGCGACGTCTTTGCGGTGTAGAGTGGGCGGCCGTCCGGACGATCCCCGCCACGATCTGGTCATCATGGCCTGACTTGTACCCGAACAGTGGCGGTTCGAGGGTAGGAGAGCGGCGGATAGTGGTGGCGTCCCCTGATAGGCTTCGAGGGAGGTGCTGACGATGGCCGGTACGGGGCACGGGGAGTAGGCGAACGACGTTCCTTCCCAACGCGCTTCACGGTGCGGAGTGGTTGCCGAAGGCCGGGCGTGCACCCGCACGCGTGGGTACGACGACCGCGCCGTACGGTGACGGGGATGGAGATCCACCGGCCTAGCGCCTCTACCTAATCCCGTAGGGTCACGGGAAAGTGAAATCGAGGGTGCGCCCGGCCCCCCTTCGAGGGTCGGGCGCGTTAGCCTCTTACCGTAGAGGGCGCGCGGTGTCACGGGGACCGACACCGGCCGTACCGCACGGCCCCCCCCCCCCCCCCCCCCACGGTGGTGGGGATGGGCTCCTCCCCGGGGAGTTGGTGCGGCGCCACCGGGGTGCGAGCCCCGGCGCATGATGGCGCCGTCCTCCGCGGCGTCGGGCGTTAAATGCTTGTGTACGGGGGGCGGCGCACGCGTGCGGGGCGCCCGTGAGCGTGGCGGGCCCCGCCCGAGGGCGGGACGAACCCTCGAGCGAGACGAGACCCGCTCGAGGGGGAGTGAGCCCTCGAGCGGGGCGGGACCGCTCGAGGGAAACGTTGCCCCTCGAACGGGGCGGAGCCCGCCCGAGGGGGCGCGCGCTCTCGAGCAAAGAGGGCCGTCTTGGTGGGCCGTCGGGGTCCCGCGGTGTGGGCCGTGTCCTGCATGGTTAGTTACCTGCATGGTTAGGCTTAACGTGTTTCGGTACCGGGATTTAAGTGAGGGTTTCCCCGTTGTTTAAGGGGACCCCTAGGGCTGTCCCCGACACTTCTCCACACCCGGAGGCCTCACCGGCGATGATCTTTCGCGCTTGTTCTTCACCCGCACCAACACTAGTCAAGCCGCAACATGCACCCGCAATACTTAGCCAAGACTTAGTCCACACAACATTTTCAATCACTCATCACACCAGGAAGTGATCATCCACCGGTCCTCGAACCACACATGGTCCTCAATCTCCCCCTTGATGAGTGCATTGACAACACCCACATAAATTAACATGAGAGAAAAGAAAAAGAAAAGAAACGAATAAAAAGAAACTCCAACAAGCGATCGAAAGCCAAACAAAGGCAAAGAACAAGATCACTTGAGGAAGACAAGTCTCAGACCCCTTAAGCAAGGGCAACGGCTCGACACATCCGAGACAAAACTATGCTCAAACAAAGAGCGCAAATCACCAAACCAAAGCTCGAAAAACCACAAAGAACTCCCCCTGCACACATGCAAGCTCCCCCTGAACCAATGCAACTCCCCCTGGACGAATGCATGCAAACCACTTGAAGAAAACGAGTAGCCGCATCGCTCGGCTCGGGACCGGTCGACCGGTCACCACCACCGATCAGACCGATGCCCAACATATGAACAGGGCCAGCACTCTGACCGGTCAAACCGGTGACCTTGACGGGTCAGACCGGTGTGCAACAGAGCCCAGAAAAGGCTCGAAACCACCTGGAAATCTTCTAAATGCATCCAGCAAGCCATTTCAAGCTCAAACTCCCCCTCCTTGTTGGCAATGCATGAATAAATCCAAAAATGCAAAAATGCAACCTAGAGCTTCTCAAATAGACAAAATTCAACATAGGATGCTACACATGTCCAAATGAGCAAGTTAGATACTCTATAGCTTCGTATCGATCTCAACTACATGATCACCAAGTTTCACAACCATTTGACGAAGCTAAGATGGAAATGAGCAATTTTGCGAAAAAATTTACCTCTCATGAGCAAAGTCCTAAACATGAGCAAAACATATCAAAAAGACAAAGCCACACGAACTTCATGATAGGACAACCATTCTAATCATAAGACCATCACAAACACCCACAAGCATCTCATGTCATGTCAAAGCCACCGAGCCATGTGCCTACTTCTATATATGAGACTTCTCATTGGTAGGCATCATGCAACGGTTTAGCACCCAAAATAAATTAAATTAAGCACATATGACATGGGAGCACATTTTCCAAGCATTTTACATTTCATTTTCAGATTCACACTTGGTACACGAAATGTCTTTGCGACAAAAAGGAACTTATGCTCCTCCACAAGATAAAGCAAGAGGGCTAAACATTCATGATGGCAAATGAGCCTTTGGCCCCATATGATCAATAAACTAGCTATCCAACCACAAATTAAGCATAACCAGGCCACCAAAACATGTCAAGATCATGTAAAGGCATTTACACAAGAGAGAGCGTATATGTGACATTTTTCAAAAACATAGCCATCAACCATGGATATAAATCAAGATTATCAAGAGCTAAGCCAAACTAACCATATACCAAACAAGCTCACAAAGACATATATAACATTCCATGGTGAACAATGTATATAGGAGAAGCTTTTCCTAACCAATGCATATGATACAAAATGCATGCAATCTAAGATACAAGGATGCCTATACATCATGTTACATATGCCATGCCAAAAGCAAGAAATGCACAAAGGAAACTATACAAATGCTACAAGGGAGCTCCCACACACCCAACTCAAGAAATCAAACACACACCAAGCCCCCCCGCAAATGAGTGAAAGTTGCTTGATCTAGGGGTTTGATGAAAATATCGGCTAGTTGGTCATGTGTGGGTACATAGATCAAGGTTATCCTCCCTTTCTCTACGTTGTCTCTCAAAAAATGATACCTCACTTCTATGTGCTTGGTTTTGGAATGGAGCACTGGGTTCTTTGCAACACTTATGGCACTGGTGCTATCACATTGAAGTGGGACATGGGTATACTCCTCACCAAAGTCACTCATGGTGTATGTGATCCAAAGGAGCTGCGAGCAACAACTAGGGCGCGGCAATGTACTCTGCTTCGGTAGTGGATTGAGCAACACTCAACCGTTTGCGGGAAGACCAAGACACCAAAGAAGATCCCAAAAATTGTCCCGAAGTGGACTTCCTATCCAACCGACACCCGCAAAATCCGCATCCGAGAAACCATGAAGAGCCAAAGAAGAGAACACGGAGTACCAAAGGCCGAAGTCGGGGGTGTGACGCAAGTACCGAAAATTCGCTTCACCGCTTGCCGATGCGAAGTCCTCGGAGACGCTTGAAAATGAGCACACAAACATACCGAGAATCGGATGTCCGGCCTCATCGCCGTCAAGTAGAGGAGTGACCGATCATGCTTCGGTACTCCTTCCGGTCCACGTGTTCACCTTCCTCATCCGCATCAAGAGCCGTAGTCGTACTCATCGGCATCGTCATAGACTTGGAATCCTCCATCTTGAACTTCCGCACAATGTCCTTGGCGTACTTTGCTTGGTGCACAAATGTTCCTTCTTTTGATTGCTTGATTTGTAGCCCGAGGAAGAACCGCAACTTGCCCATCCCGCTCATCTCAAATTCCCTGCTCATATCCTCTCGCAAACCTTGCAACAAGAGAGTTAGACGAGCCACCAAAGATAATATCATCCACGTACCGCACAATCGGGATATCTCTCGCTCCGCCCGAGTAGAAACGAGGGTCCGATCGACCTTCCCCATCTCAAAACGTCTCTCAAACAAGAACCCCCTCAACCTACCATACCAAGCTCTAGGCGCCGCTTCAACCCATAAAGCGCCTTCCTCAACTTGTACACCCGGTGGGGGTACTTCTCACTCTCAAACCCCGGTGGTTGCCTCACATACACTTCTTCCTCCAACACATCATTCAGAAAGACACTCTTCACATCCATTTGGTGCAACTTGAACCCTTTAGCCACAAAAATGGCTAGAAGGATCCTTATCGCCTCCAAACGGGCTATGGGAGCAAAGGTCTCCTCGTAGTCGATCCCCTCCTTCTAACTGAACCCTTGAGCAACAAGCCTTGACTTGTTTCTCACTACTTCACCTTTGTCTCCCTCTTTGTTCTTCCACACCCACTTTGTACCAATCGGCTTACACCTTGAGGGAGGGTCAACCAATTCCCAAACCTGATTCCTCTCAAAATTCTCCAACTCCTCATGCATCAAATTAACCCAATTGTGATCAGATAGTGCGTGTCCAATGTCTTTGGGCTCAAAAGTAGCAACAAATGCAGCATGAGCGAAATGAGAATTGTTTCGAACCCTCGACCGTGTAGTACGTTCATTCATGTCGCCTATGATCCTTGAAGCTGGGTGATCCACTTGTACTCGCCGGGGAGGTTCTCGCCTCGATGCTACCTCCCCCTCAACAACAGCTTCTCCTTGATCTTGGTTTGTCGTCGTAGGTGCGGGAGAGGGTCCGTCAACCACCGTAGTCGAAGTCGTAGGTACATGTTTAGCCGGTGGCACCACACCGCCATCTTCATCGTCTCCATGTTCATGCTCCTCCTCCTGAAAGATCTCCTCACCATGCTCATCATCACCTGCACACTCAAAGACAAGCTGACTACGTGGCTGTGTCTCGTCGAAGGTTACCTCGCAAGTCTCCACGATTTGGTTAGTTTCAAGATTGAGCACCCGATATGCTCTAGAGTGAGTGTTGACGGATAAAACTCGTATCCACCTACGATCCGCAAGCGTACGAACCTACACCTTTTTCACCACGGGAATTCCCTAGGTTCTTGTCAATCCGCGGAGCAAGGGGATTACTAGCGCTTAACCAAGTACTAATCTAGTTGAATGGAAAACCTTTGAAAGAGTATTAATCTAAAGGTAAAACAATCTAACCTAAGTTAATCTAAGTTAAGTTGATCAAACAAATCTAGGGTTAAACTAGATGGTAAAGGGTGAACACAAGAGAGTGATTAAGAAAGATAAGCGTTCCCTCCCTAGGATCTAGGATAACATGGTATGCATCTACTACACGAGAGTGGTAAACCAATCTACCGGGGGTTGTGACCACGGTTTCGCCCTTTCCCTCCTCTCGTACTGTCACTACGTGAAGGTAATCGTGACTAGAACTATGATGGACACGGTATGTTGATGGAATCTATGGGAGTAGCGGATATCATACGCTCGAAAAACACGGTAGCTAACCTTAATCATCAAAGCATCATCAACATAAAAACAATAGATTGAAACCACGAATCAAGTAGCGATCACATATCATGCATCCATCTAATCCTAGGGATGAACGGAGACATTACCCCATCATCTTACACGGATTGAAGCACATAGGGGTGATGGAGATTCCGGAGAACGTCGTCGATGAAGATGGTGGCGATGGAGCTTGGGGACACCCCTAGGCCGGCGGCTTGGAGTCCTCCTCTTGCTTCCTACTCTCCGTCGGCGTTGATCCTTGCGATGAGCTCATCTAACTCTCTCCCTCATCTTGCGGCGGCGGTTTTCGATGAATAGAGTCGGTAGGATGATTTGTTCGATGTGGCGGCCGATGGCGGCGGAGGCAATAAATAGACAAACACCAAGGGCAAAGGGGGCACCGAACCGACCCGGAGTGGGCTGGGCCGGTTGTCCTAAGCCGGCCGGCCCGAGCCCATTTCGGCCGGTTCGGCCCGGTTTCCTCCGTGGTTGCTTCTTATGTGATCCCTTATTTGTGTGCACTTGCATGTGGGCCTTTGACGTCGTTTCCATCACGGTTAAGGCTTGAATCCTTGCTATGCAAGCTTCGCTATTTTCCGGTTGAGTCCACGAAGACTTGCACGTTGACGCTTCGGTCCTCGGGTCATTTAGAGTCATGTTCATCGCATGTCTTGACTCTTGTCGGGCTTCATGATCTTGTTCCAAAGTGTTTGGTGAACTTATCCCGAAAGTCTCCTCTTTAGCGTAAATTTCCTGCGTAAACAACAAACTCCAAAATCGACATGCAAGTGTGAACTTGTTACATTATTAGTATGTCTAGTGGCGGGTTAGTTGCAAATCATAATCGAAACCAATGTATAACAAGTACTCTAGGTTGACGGAAATTCACCGTCAACAGTGAGATGCATAACCAAAGAAAATACCATCGACCGACCTAGCCTCAAACTTATCCAGCTTCTTCCCTTTCTTCAGAATAAAGCACTTGCAACCAAAGACATGGAAGTGACTCACCTTGGGTATGCGACCGTGCATTAACTCGTAGCAGGTTTTTTTCTTATGCACTCCGAGGTAGATCCTGTTCGACACATAGCACACGGTATTCACCGCCTCAGCCCAAAACCTTCTCGGAGTCCTATGCTCATCAAGCATCGTCTGAGCCATCTCACACAAGGTCCTGTTCTTCCTTTCCACAACACCATTCTGGGGAGGCGTATACGGACTCGAAAACTGGTGTTCAAGACCCAAGTCATGGCAAAAGGTTCCAAAACGAGAGTTTCTGAATTCTGAGCCATTATCACTGCGGATTGCTTGTATGGCATCTCCGTGCCTCTCGTTCCTAATCCTCAAGACAATATCTCGAACAAAACCAAACGTCTCCCCCTTAGCCTCGAGAAAGAACACCCACCCATACCGAGAGTAATCGTCCACCACAACAAGGACATACCACTTCCCACCCGCGGATCGCACACGAGCTGGGCCAACAAGGTCCATATGGAGCAACTCGCATGGACGCTCAATCATCATCGGTGAGAGGCGAGTGAGAAGAGGCTACCATCTTGGCATGCCTACATGACGCACAAACCAACTCTTTCTCAAGCCTCAACCGTGGCAATCCTCGGACCAAATTGAGTTTACTCAAGCGAGACAAAAGGTCAAAGCTCAAGTGACCCAACTTCCTATGCCACTTCCACAACTCACTCGAAGAACCGGCCAAGAAACGGCGCTCCACACCGAAAGACCGAGAAAAATCAGCTTGAAACACACGACCCTCGGGAACGACCATATAGACAAGGTCCCCTCGAGAGTCCAAAATCCGAGAACCACCAGGCCGAAACAACACCTCAAAACCCTCATCCAATAGCTGGGACACAGAAAGCAAATTGTACCCAAGCGATTGAACAAGAGCAACACTCCTGAGAGTGATCTTGTCACTCACCTTAATCTCACCTTCTGAAAGCACACGCCCACACCCATTGTCCCCAAAAGTGATGTACCTCCTTGTCACCACTGGGACGAGACTTGAGAACCACCCCTTGTCTTCGGTCATATGCCTCGAGCAACCGGAGTCAATTAACCAAATGTTCTTCAAGTCTCCCACCTCAAATTCAAAAACGAGCACGTGAGCGAACAAACGACTCAGCACTGGGGTTAGTACCAAAAGAGTAAAACCAGTGCCGATCCATTTGCTCGAAAGTAGGGTTAGCACAAACCAAACCATCTTTCCTACCAAAACTACCTCCACGAACACCACCACGGTAACCACCATGAGGGAACCAACCCTCTCTACCTGGAGGAGGACCACAACCACGAAAGAAAGCCCGTGGACCGTCCCTCCTCTCCATCTCAAAGCTATGGATCCTCCCATCCCCGTATTGAGCACGAGGGGGAGAATGCCTAGCAAACTGACCTTCTGCAAACTCTCCAACCCAACCACCAGAACCAAACCTCGCACCTGTACGAGCACGAAACCCGAACCGCCGCTGTCCGGCTCGCACCGTCCGACGGGTGCCCCTCACCGGTCTGACCGGTGTAGCCCGACCAGCAGCACCTCCAACAACCTTTCGCTCTCCCCAAGCCAGAACTATCCTCACACTAGCCTTAGCCCTGGGCATCTGCACACGAGGCTCAAGTACACCATTGGAAGAGTGGTACTTGTCCTTGTTCGCCCACTCCTTCGCCATTCTCTCCTCTCGCTTCCTCTTGAAGCAAAACTCATCCTTGTGGCCATCTCTCCCACAATAGTCACAATGAAACCTCACAAGCTTAGGCTTAGGCTTTCATTGGGGCCGCTCACTCGGTTTCTCTCCACTCGACTTCTCCACGGGTTTCTCCTCACTGGCCTTCTCACTCTCTTTCCCAAAAAACACTTTCCCCTAAGTGCTCACAAACTTGATAGGCTTTTGGAAATCATTTGTTTGTGGGGGAAACACGGGTGGAGCTGGGGTTGTGTCTAGACGGTTCCTAAGATGATTAGGTTTAGGAGGGAAATCATTTTTGTGATGGGTTTTTGGTGGCTCTGGAATGTTTTCTCCACTTCCTTCACTAACCTTGTTTGCCCCAAGTCCCTCACCATCCTGCCTCTTGAATGTCTCGATCATTATCCTCAGCGAGGCTCATGACCGGACAACCAACCCATCAACTTTCTCGGCTCATCATTCTCATCCGCAAACGATCAACATAATGTGCAAGTTCCAAATTCTTCAAAGCATGCATTTCACGGGTAGAGCAAGATGTAGGAATTGGTTCATTTAGCTTAGCCTCAAGAGAAACGGTGTGAGCATGCATCTCATCAATTTTAGCATGCAAGACGGGGCAAGAAGTGCAAGCACCTAGCAAAGCGAGATCTAGACTTAAGCTCGGCCACTTCAACCCTAAGCACATATAGGTCCTCACACTTGGAGGCATGCTTTTCCTTAAACAAGGCGGGATCGGCAAGGAAAATAGAGCAATCGGCACATTCAACATCATCGAAACAACGAGGTGAAGCTTTCAGAGAATCGATTTCCAGCTTAGCATCCAAATTCTGTGTTTCTAGCTCAGCCACTCTAGTCCTAGCATCCTCGAGTGAAGCCCTAAGCTCTTTCCTCATTTTCTTGGCCTCTCTAAGCATGTCATCACGATTATCAAGCAACAAGCCAAGCCGTTCATTCTCCTGACGCAAGAAGGGAAGTTCATCACGCACCTAGTCGTCGGAGTCGAGTCCGAGTCGCTCCGTGTGCTCTTCTTGCTGCCGGAGCTCGGTGCTATGGTGCGAGAAGCCGTCTCTAGCGAAGCGACTCGGCCCGCTCGGGTTCTTGGACGACTACCGCACTTGCGACGATCACCTTCGTCTTCACCGCCGCTTGAGCTCGAGGTGGAGTACGCGGAACCGGAGTCGACGTCGCTTGCTCCAACCATCGCTTGGCCCTTGCCTCGGCTCTCCTTCTTCCTCGATCGTCGCTCGTCCTTGTGCTTGTTCTTGTGCTTGCTCTTGTGGTCGCGCCTCGACCGGTACTTGCCATCCGTTCTTGACTTGTGCTTGTAGCCATCCTTGTTCTCGACCTTCTCCGGGCAGTCGGCGACGAAGTGTCCCGGCTTGCCGCACTGGAAGCATGTCCTCGTGTTCCTCCTCATGTTCACCCGGTCCTCGTGCAGCCTCTCGAACCTCCTCGTTGAAGGATCGATTAGGCGACCAGAGAGGGGGGAGTGAATGGGAGCCGATAAAAATTCTTCTCGAAGGAGATTGAAACTCCGACAAGACGAACTCGCTCGGTCGGACCCCCAAAATCACACGCTCCGCACTTCTACCT
This sequence comes from Cenchrus americanus, assembly GCA_947561735.1. Taxonomy (NCBI): domain Eukaryota; kingdom Viridiplantae; phylum Streptophyta; class Magnoliopsida; order Poales; family Poaceae; genus Cenchrus; species Cenchrus americanus. Next base: position 67,900,019 of record OX387239.1, on the reverse strand, counting down.
TCCGTTTGCCAAAACCACGTAGCCACTGGAGTGCTACTGGTCCTAGGAACAAACACTACCGACAACCTCAACACACACGCACCCACGACGGGCGGAAACTACTCGAAAGCGGGGCTGTCCGGAGGGGGCGGTTAGACCGGGGTATAGGGGGAGGTTAGACCGCCTCCACCGGGGCAACCAAGAAATCCTCCGAAACACCTCTTCCGAGCACCAAAACGCACCACGGTTTCACCAACAAAGATCTCTGGTCAAGGCCATGCTAGCTACTAAAAAATCTTGGCGAAAACCAAAACTCCACCGGGGGCCTAGGGGTGGTTAGACCGGGTACCGGGGGGCGGTCTAACCTCCCGTACCTAGTAACGAACTCCAAACAAGAACTCCTAACAAACGGCACGAGAACGACCCGAAATTTCACCCAGACGCTCCTCTGATCAAGGCGAACATACTCACAGAGGAAAATCCGGCGAAACAAAACTTTTACCTAGAGACCCAGGGCAGTTAGACCGCCCCTCTAGGCGGTTAGACCGCCTCTCCCAGAAAACGAACCCGCGGGTCAAACCCCAACTTCCTCGCGCCCGATCTCCCGAATCACTCCACGGATTGCAGCAAGACTTCACTTCGGGAATAGCTGGGTTACCTCCTGGGCAACCTCTACCTCAAAGGAATCGACCCGAATCGCTCACAACCAAGAGGAATCGAAGAAATCGCCTCTCTAGGTCAAGAACTCGCCCAACTCGAAAAACCACCAAATTGAGTCCGATTCAAGAGAGATTTGGGGGCAAAGTCACCGACCAAAGAGGCACAAGATCCTCATTTGTGACACCCACCAAAAACTCCAAGAAATCGTCCTCAAAACACCGCCAACAAAGAGCTCCAAAAATCACCACAAAGAAGGACGGGAAACACACTTCACCACCTTGAGGAACAACGCCGAACCATCTATACATATCGTGAAGGTTCGTACAAGGTCTAGCTTGCCACCCAAACATCCATCCCTCTCTCTAGATCTCACATGAAGCTCTCAAGCTAGTCCTAGAAAAAACTAGGGAAAAAGGAGAATGAAAATGGAAAAACAAATGAGCTAGGGTTCCAAGAGTTGGCTGCCATCCATCCACTCTATGAGTATATATGGAGGCACCCATAAGACTAAACTACCCTACTTAAAACTAGGGATACAAGCCCCTCAAGGGCGAATTTGGAAGTCTTCGATTTTCTTCATCGGACGGATGCCGGCGACCGCAACTCGCTTAGCTCGACGCAAGCCTTGCGATCCCGACGAGTGTCCTTCGCTTTGAAGCATCTCGGCGCCGGCGACCGGGCGGTCGGACGGTCCCCCCGGGCGGTTAGACCGGCACGGGCAATGCGGCCGGCCCGGGCGGTCCCGACCGCCCCTCCCGGCCGGTTAAACCGGCCTGGGGTGGCCGCACCTCCTCGTCGAGTCTTCGCCTCGGTTTTGTGGCTCAGGCGAGTAACCTAGTGGTTTTACGGTGAACCACGCGCAAACCCCGCGAACTCGATGTAGCCTCCGCCAATCTCCACTCATGACGCGGCTCCCACGTAGTCCCGGCTCGACCATGGTTTTGAGGCTCGACCAAGAAACCATCCACGACTTCATCTTGTTGTTCATGCCACCATGCGGCCCGCACTTTACCCCGGCGGCCGCCGGGTCCCTCGAACGAAGCCTACTTGTCTTCTCCACTCCCGGAGGCCTCACCAAACGCAACGACCTTTTGCGCTTGTTCTTCCACCGCACCAACACGAGTCAAGCCGCAACCCGCACACCGCAATACTTAGCCAAGAATCAGTCCACACAACGTTGTCAATCACTCATCACACAAGGAAGCGACCATCCACCGGTCCTCGAACCACACATGGTCCTCAATCTCCCCCTTGATGAGTGCATTGACAACACCCACATGAAGTAACACAAGAGAAAAGAAAAAGAAAAGAAACAAATAAAAAGAAAACTCAACAAGCGATCGAAAGCCAAAGAAAGGCGAAGAGCAAGATCACTTGAAGAAGACAAGTCTCGGACCCCTTAGGCAAGGGCAACGGCTCGACACATCCGAGACAAAACCATGCTCAAACAAAGAGCGCAAACCACTGAACCAAAGCTCGAACACCACAAAGAGCTCCCCCTGCACATATGCAAGCTCCCCTGAGCCAAAGCACACTCCCCCGAACCAATGCGGCAATGCAACACGAGAATGCGACGAAAGAGCAAAAGCGCTCACCGGGCCCGGGGGCGGTTAGACCGCCCGCACGGAGACGGTTAGACCACCTTCACGACAGAAGCGGCGCCTAGGGCGGTTAGACCGCCCCAAGAGACCGGCCCCGCACCAAACTCGCTTAAAATTTGCCCGAACCAATTGGAACACCTTCCAAACACTCCCAGTGCCCAACGCATGGACAAACTTCTCCCCCTTGTTGACAATGCATGAATCAAGGCAAAATGCGAAAAGTTTCAACATATAGCTTCTCAAATATACAAAATTCATCACAAGAGACTACACAAGTCCAAATGAGCAAGTTAGATACTCTACAGGTTCGTAATGACCTTAACTACGAGATCACCAAATTTCACAACCATTGGACAAGGCTAAAAAGGATTTGTGTAATTTTGCGGAAAGTTACTCTCTCATAAGCAAAAACCTAAACATGAGCAAAACATGTCAAAATGGCAAAGCCACACAAAATTCATGCTAAGACAGCCATTCTAATCATAAGACCATCACAAACACCCACAAGCACCTCATGTCATGTCAAAGCCACCGAGCCATGTGCCTACTTCTATATATGAGACTTCTCATTGGTAGGCATCATGCAACGGTTTAGCACCCAAAGCAAATTAATTTCAGCACATATGACATGGGAGCACATTTTCCAAGCATTTTACATTTCATTTTCAGATTTATAATTAGTACATGAAATGTCTTTACGACAAAAAGGAACTTATGCCCCTCCATAAGATAAAGCAAGAGAGCTAAACATTCATGATGGCAAATGATCCTTTGGCCCCATATGATCAATAAACTAGCTATCCAACCACAAATTAAGCATAGCAAAGCCACTAAAACATGTCAAGATCATGTAAAGGCGTTTACACATGAGAGAGCATATATGTGACATTTTTCAAAAACATAGCCATCAACCATGGATCATTCATCAAGATCATCAAGAGCTAAGCCAAACTAACCATAGCATACCAAACAAGCTCACAAAAACATATATAGCATCCCATGGTGAACAATATATATAGGAGAAGCTTTTCCTATCCAATGCATATGATACAAAATGCATGCAATCTAAGATACAAGGATGCCTATACATCATATTACATATGCCATGCCAAATGAAAGAAATGCACAAAGGAAACTATACATATGCTACAAAGGAGCTCCCACACAAAACTCATGAACCACCGGCTCCTCGAGGGGAGGCAAAAAGGGCTCAACACCACCGGCAAAAGAGCAAAGGAGCACAAAACTCACAAGCTCCCCCTAAACTCATGCATTAAGGCCAAAGAGCATACAAAGCTCACCTTACACACATGAGATAGGGCAAAGAGCAAAAAGAACCAAGTGGCTTGACCAAAGCCACACACTTGAAGGTCACAAATTCACTTACCTTTATCATTTCTTCAGAAGTCACTCATCCTTGTCCACCATCCCCGAAAGTGATGTACCTCCATGTCACCACCGGGATATGAGGCCGGAGAACCACCCCCGATATCAACCAAATGTTCTCTGGGCCATCCACCTGCAACTCAAAACCAAGAGCGAGAGCGAGCAAACGACTCAACACTGGGGTTAGTTCCAAAAGTGTAAAACCAGTGCCTAGCCATTTGCTCGAAAGTGGGGTTAGCACAAACCAAACCATCTTTCCTACCAAAGCTACCTCCACGAACACCACTACGATAACCACCATGAGGGAACCATCCCTCTCTACCTGGAGGAGGACTAAAACCACGAAAGAAAGCCCGTGGACTGTCCCTCCTCTCCTTCTCAAAACTAAGACTCCTCCCATCCCTGTAGTGTGCTCGAGGGGGAGAATGCCTAGCAAACTGACCTCCTGCAAACTTTCCAGACCAACCACCAGAACCACGACCTCCTGAACCATACTTACCATCTGTACGAGGACGAAACCCAAATTGCTTTGCTGTCCGGGCTGCCGTCGACCCGTGCCTCTCACGGTCCGACCGGTGTAGCACGGGTAGCAACACCTCCAACGACCTTCCGCTCTCCCCAAGCCCGAACTATCCTCACACTCGCCTTGGCCCGGGCAACCGCATACGAGGCTCAAGTACACCATCGGAAGGGTGGTAATTGTCCTTGTTAGCCCACTCCTTCGCCATTCTCTCCTCACGTTTCCTCTTGAAGAAAAACGCTCTCTTGTGACCATCCTTTTCACAAAACTCACAATGGAAATGGATTGATGCGGGCTTAGGCTTTGGATGAGGCTCTTCACAAGGTCGCTCACTTGGTTTCTCACTAGGCGTTTCACTTGCCTTCTCACTCGTTTTTCTCTTGGTTGGTTTGGCTTGGATGCAAACTTGTCTTTGGGTGTGGGTTGTGGTGGAACCGAAACATTCCCAAATTTCCTTTCTCTCTCACCCTTGCCCTCACCAACCTTATCCAATCCCAAAGCCCAACCATAAAAGCGCTTACGACTAGCAATCATCATACCAAGCTGTGGTTCTTGACTCGACAACCAACTCGGTGCTTCACGCAACTTATCATTCTCATCTTGCAAGCGACCAACACATTTTGCAAGATCCAAATTCTTCATAGCATGTAACTCACACGTAGAACAAGAAGTAGGAATAGGCACTTTCAAATCGGCCTCTAGCGAAACAATGCGAGAACGAAGCTCAACAATTTTCTCATGCAAACCAGGGCAAGAAGTGCAAGCACCAAGCAAAGTGGGTCTAGATTGTAGCTCGGCCAACTCAACCCTAAGCACATCTAGTTCCTCACACTTGGAGGCATACTTCTCCCTAAGATCAGTCAAGTCAGCTAGGAAAGCAGAGCAATCAACACAATCATTTTCATCAGAAACAACAGGGCTAGCCATAAGCGAATCAATTTCAAGCTTGCTATCAAGAACCTGTGTTTCTAGCTCAGCCACTCTAGTCCTAGCATCCTCGAGCAGAGATCGGAGCTCCTTCCTAAGCTTCTTAGCCTCTCTAAGCATGTGATCGTGATTATCGAGCAACTCAACCAACTCCTCATTCTCCTTGCACAAAGAGGAGAGCTCATCACATACCTCATCCTCGGAATCCAACTCCGAGGCGTCCTTCTGGCTTCTCTTGCTGCTCGAACTGCGAGCCATGCCGCAGAAGTCGTCCTTGAGGCTTAGGCCTGTCACACAGAGGCCGTTGAGATACTTGCCGAGGTTCTTCTTCTTCTTCTTCTTCTTCTTCTTCTTCTTCTTCTTCTTCTTCTTCTTCTTCTTCTTCTTCTTCTTCTTCTTCTCCTCCTCCTTCTTCTTCTTGTCATCCTCTTCGTCTTCATCACTCGAGCTTGAAGACATGTCCTCGGAATCGGACTCAATGTCACTCGATCTCTTCATCTTCTCTCGAGACTGAGCCTTCTTCCCATGTTCATGATCCTTCTTTTTGGACTTCTTCCTCTTGTCCATGAACTTGTGCTTGTCGTGGTTGTTCACCTTCGGACACTCGGCGAAATAGTGTCCATTCTTGCCGCACTTGAAGCATGTCCTCGTGTTCCTCCTCATGTTCACCCGGTACTCGTGCAACCTCTCGAACCGCCTTGTCAGGAGCGCCAGCTCGTCCTCTCCAAGCACGTCGAACTCCTCATCTGGCATAGACATCAAAGAGGACAAAGAGAACATCCTGGTGGATGGGTCAGTGTTAGCCTTTCCTTTCAAACCACCAACGAGGGCAAGACTATGGGAATCAGTCGGACCCTTGATCTTGGTAGTCATGCCCCTATCCACCTCAGCCGACTTGAGCTTCGAGAATAGCTCATTCACCGTCAGAGTGTCATACTTCTCTAACTCCACAATGGCCTCGAATTTTCCGCCCCATATTGTACGATCCATAGAGTGTAAGAGCTTGACGGCTCTATCATGATCATTGTACGGGAGCACATCCACATTGGCCCTCATGTTGTTCACAACCACCGTGAACCTCCGAAACAAGGCATCGATGGACTCATCGGGGAGATGAATGAAGTTCTCGTACTCTCTTCGGTAGGTCGCATACATCCGAGCTCGAACTCCGGGCATTCCCAACATGAGCCTCCTTCAACACCAACCGGATTCTACAAGCCAAGTGCTCGGTGTGCACTCGATCAAACTCGGCCGACACAAAGCACGAAACAAGTAGTCGACCGCCTTATTGTTAGCGTCGAACATGTCCCTCGATCCTTCAAAGAAGAAAGTTCATCGGTGGACATAGCTCGTGTCCACCGTGACATCCCAAATGATCCGACCCTTTCCTCGGAGAAACGCAGCCATCCGCTTACTTCACATCTTGTAGTTCTTGCCATCAAAGTGTGGAGGACCCGAACCCCGTTCTCGGTACGCCATCCTTGGATCTTAGACCGGTTAGAGTCAATAAAGACTCGAACCGGTCCGATACCACTTGAAGGACCGATTAGGCGACCGAGAGGAGGGGGAGTGAATGGGAGCCGATAAAAATTCTTTCTCGAAGGAGATTGAAACTCCGACAAGACGAACTCGCTCGGTCGGACCCCCAAAATCACACGCTCTCGCACTTCTACCTTCCGTTTGCCAAAACCACGTAGCAACCGGAGTGCTACCGGTCCTAGGAACAAACACTACCAGCAACCTCAACACACACGCACCCACGACGACGGGGGAAACTACTCAAAAGCCGGCTATCCGGAGGGGGCGGTTAGACCGGGTATAGGGGGCGGTTAGACCGCCTCCACCGGTGAAGGACCGATACGGCGAACCAGAGGGGGGGGGAGTGAATGGGAGCCGATAAAAATTCTTCTCGAAGGAGATGGAAACTCCAACAAGATGAACGCGGCTTCCAACACACTTCTCCAACTCACTACCCAAGTTGGTCAAGCCCACGTAGCCACTGGAGTGCCACTGGACCTAGGAACGAACACACAACCTTCGACCCGAGAACGCGGCGGAACACCAAACCTCGAGTCCGCAGACCAACACCGGTCGGACCGGGGTGAGCACCACCGGTCGACCGGTCCCTGCTGGTGAAACTGAGCAACTTTCACTAAGTGGCTCCACACCGGTCGGACCGGTCCGCACTCGAAAGCCCCCAAAGCACCAAACAGGCCAACCGACCACCAAACCGACCCAAACTCGAAACGGCCAGCAACACGGGACAACGGCGAACACACGCGGACGTTCACCCAAGCAAAAACCCACCGGGGCTCGCACCGGTCGGACCGGTCAAGAGCACCGGTCGGACGACCGATGTAGCTCGGGCGACTCGGGATGAACGAAGCACCCGCAAGTCAACTCCCCCAAATCCAAACCTCGATCTCCCGAATCGCTCCACGGACTTGAACAAGACTTTGGGGATATTAGGAACACCTCATGAGGAGTCCATAGCCAAGTTTAATCCCACCAAAACTCGTACAAAAAGGAGGAATCGAAGAAATCCCGCCAAGAACACCACAAACCCTAGAACTCGGAAAACCCCAAAATAGAGCCACTTTACTCACGGATTTGGGAGGGGAATCACAACCCAAAGAACCACGAAGGGTTCCCACAAATTTCCCCCATCAAATCCCCAAGAGAAAGGTCCCGAAAACAACCCAAAGAAATCACCAAGAGAGGGCTCAAAAAATCACCACCAAGAACAACGAGGGAACAACACATCCAAACCTTGAGGAACCACGCCGAATCATCTATACATGCAACAAAGGTTCATACAAGGTCTAGCTTGCCGCCCGATCATCCAACCCTCTCACAAGATCTCACCATGAAGCTCTCAAGCTAGTCCTATGGAAATCCTAAGGAAAATAGGAAGGAAAATAGGAAAACAAATGAGCTAGGGTTCCAAGAGTTGGCTGCCATCCTCTCACCTCTTGTGTTATATGGAGGCAACCGAATGTCTAAAATGTCCTTTCCTAATAACTAGGGATACAAGCCCCTCAAGGGCGGATTTGGAAATCTTCATGTCTTCACCATCGGACGGATGCCGGCGACCGCACCCTCGCGTAGCCTCGACGCAAGCCATGCGATCCCGATGCGTGTCCTCCGCTTCGAAGTCTCGGACCGCGTCGTCGCACACCGGTCGGACCGGTGCTCCTCACCGGTCGGACCAAGTACCCACCGGTCGGACCGGTCGGACCCACCGGTCGGGACCGGTCTGCGGCTCGCCGCAAAGACCGTCTTCGGTTCTTCGGTCTTGGCTTTGTGGATCAACCAAGGAACCCAGTGGTTTTCTGGTGAACCACCAGAAACCCCGCGAACTTGGTGTAGCCTCCACCAATCACCACTCATGACTAGACTCCCACGTAGTCCCGGCTCGACTTTGGTTTTGAGGCTCAACCAAGAAACCGTCCATGACTTCATCTTGCTGTTCATGCCACCATGCAGCCCGTACTTGACCCCGCTAGCCACCGGGTCCCTCGAACGAAGCCTACTTATCTTCTCCACACCTGGAGGCCTCACCGCGACGACCTTTCGCGCTTGTTCTTCACTTGCACCAACACCGGTCAAGCCGCAACCCGCACCCGCAATACTTAGCCAAGAATCGGTCCACACAACGTTGTCAATCACTCATCACACAAGGAAGTGACCATCCACCGGTCCTCGAACCACACAATGTCCTCAATCTCCCCCTTGATGAGTGCATTGACAACACCCACACGAAAGTAACAAGAGAGAAAAGAAAAAGAAAAGAAAGGAACAAAAAGAAACTCCAACAAGCGATCGAAAGCCAAACAAAGGCGAGAGCAATATCACTTGAAGATGACAAGTCTCGGACCCCTTAGGCAATGGCAACGGCTCGACACATCCGAGACAAAACAAAGCTCAAGAAAAGAGCGCAAACCACCAAAGCAAAGCTCGAACAACCACAAAGAGCTCTTCCGCACACATGCAAGCTCCCCCTGGACAAATGCATGCAAACCGGTGAAAACGGCAAGCGGTGCAGCAACTTCAGCTCACACCGGTCAGACCGGTCATCACCACCGGTCAGACCAGTGCCTAACATATGCACAGGACCAGCACTCACACCGGTCAGACCGGTGACCCCGACCGGTTAGACCGGTGCACAACAGAGCCCAGAAATGGCTCGAAACCACCTGAAAACCTTCTATATGCGTCCAGTAAGCCATTTCAAGCTCAAATTTCCCCCCTTGTTGGCAATGCATGAATCAAGCCAAAAATGCAAACTTTCAACCTAGAGCTTCTCAAATAGACAAAACTCAACATAGGATGCTACACATGTCCAAATGAGCAAGTTAGATACTCTATAGCTTCGTATCGACATCAACTACAAGATCACCAAGTTTCACAACCATTAGATGAAGCTAAGATGGATTTGGACAATTTTGCGAAAAACTTGCCTCTCATGAGCAAAGTCCTAAACATGATCAAAGCATATCGAATGGCAAAGCCACACAAACTTCATGCTAGGACAACCATTCTAATCATAAGACCATCACAAACACCCACAAGCACCTTATGTCATGTGAAAGCCACCGAGCCATGTGCCTACTTCTATGTATGAGACTTCTCATTGGTAGGCATCATGCAACGGTTTAGCACCCAAAGCAAATTAAATTCAGCACATATGACATGGGAACATGTTTTCCAAGCAGTTTTCATTTTATTTTCAGATTTGTAAATGGTACATGAAATGTCTTTGCGACAAAAAGGAACTTATGCCCCTCAACAAGATGAGGCAAGAGGGCTAAACATTCATGATGGCAAATGAGCCTTTGGCCCCATATGATCAATAAACTAGCTATCCAACCACAAATTAAGCATAGCCAAGCCACTAAAACATGTCAAGATCATATAAAGGCATTTACACATGAGAGAGCATACATATGACATTTTCAAAAAAAACATAGCTATCAACCATGGATTATTCATCAAGATCATCAAGAGCTAAGCAAAACTAACCATAGCATACCAAACAAGCTCACAAAGACATATATCGCATTCCATGGTGAACAATGTATATGAGAGAAGCTTTTCCTAACAAATGCAAATGATACAAAATGCATGCAATCTAAGATACAAGGATGCCTATACATCATGTTACATATGCCATGCCAAATGCAAGAATTGCACAAAGGAAAGCTATACATATGCTACAAAGAGAGCTCCCACACACCCAACTCAAGAAATCAAACACACACCAAGTTCCCCCGCAAACGAGTGAAAGTTGCTTGATCTAGGGATTTGGTGAAAATATCGGCTAGTTGGTCATGTGTGGGTACATGGATCAAAGCTATCTTTCCTTTCTCTACGTTGTCTCTCAGAAAATGATACCTCACTTCTATGTGCTTGGTTTTAGAATGAAGCACTGGGTTCTTTGCAACGCTTATGGCACCGGTGCTATCACATGAAGTGGAGCATGGGTATACTCCTCACCAAAGTCACTCATGGTGTATGAAATCCAAAGGAGCTGAGAGCAACAACTAGCAGCGGCAACATACTCGGCCTCGGTAGTGGATTGAGCAACACTCGATTGTTTGCGGGAAGACCAAGACACCAAAGAAGAACCCAAAAACTGGCAAGTCCCAGAAGTGGACTTCCTATCCAACCGACACCCAGCAAAATCCGCGTCTGAAAAACCATGAAGCGCAAAAGAAGAGGACACAGAGTACCAAAGGCCGAAGTCGGGAGTGTGACGCAAGTACCGAAAATTCGCTTCACCGCTTGCCGATGCAAAGTCCTCGGAGACGCTTGAAAACAAGCGCACGTACACACCGCGAACCGTATGTCCGGCCTCATCGCCGTCAAGTAGAGGAGTGACCCGATCATGCTCCAAGACTCCTTCCGGTCCACGTGTTCACCTTCCTCGTCCGCATCAAGAGCCGTAGTCGTACTCACCGGCGTCGTCATAGCCTTGGAGTCCTCCATCTTGAACTTCCGCACAATGTCCTTGGTGTACTTAGCCCGGTGCACAAATGTTCCTTCCTTTGATTGTTTGATTTGTAGCCCGAGGAAGAACCGCAACTCGCCCATCATGCTCATCTCAAATTCCCCGCTCATATCATCCGCAAACCTTGCAACAAGAGAGTTAGACGACCCACCAAAGACAATATCATCCACGTACACCCGCATAATCGGGATATCTCCCCCCCGCCTCGGCAACAACAAGGTCCGATCGACCTTCCCCATCTCAAAACCTCTCTCAAACAAGAACCCCTTCAACCTCGCCATACCAAGCTCTGGGCGCCCGCTTCAACCCATACGGCGCCTTCCTCAACTTGTACACCCGGTGGGGGTACTTCTCACTCTCAAACCCTGGAGGTTGCCTCACATACACTTCTTCCTCCAACACACCATTCAGGACAGCACTCTTCACATCCATTTGGTGCAACTTGAACCCTTTAGCCACGGAAAAGGCTAGAAGGATCCTAATCGCCTCCAAATGGGCAACGGGAGCAAAGGTCTCCTCGTAGTCGATCCCCTCCTTCTGACTGAACCCTTGAGCAACAAGCCTCGACTTGTTCCTCACAACCTCAGCTTTCTCTCCCTCTTTGTTCTTCCACACCCACTTTGTACCAATCGGCTTACACCCTGGGGAGGGTCAACCAACTCCCACACCGATTCCTCTCAAAGTTCTCCAACTCCTCATGCATCGAATTAACCCAATTGTGATCAGATAGTGCGTGTCCAATGTCTTTGGGCTCAAAATTAGCAACAAATGAAGCATGAGCGAAATGAGAATTGTTTTGAACCCTCGACCGTGTAGTGCGTTCATTCATGTTGCCGATGATCCTCGAAGCTGGGTGATCCACCTGTACTCGCCGGGGAGGTTCTCGCCTCGATGCTACCTCCCCCTCAACATCACCTTCTCCTCATTCTTGATTTGTCGTCGTAGGTGTAGTAGAGGGTCTGTCCATCACCGTAGTCGAAGTAGTGGGTACAAGTTCGGATGCGGGCGCCACACCTCCATCTTCATTGTCTCCATGTTCATGCTCCTCCTCCCGAAAGATCTCGCCAAGCTCATCATCACCCGCACACTCAAAGACAAGCCGACTACGTGGCTCGTCTCGTCGAAAGTTACCTCGCAAGTCTCCACGATTTGGTTAGTTTCAAGATTGAGCACACGATATGCTCTAGAATGAGATGCATAACCAAAGAAAATACCATCGACGGACCTAGCCTCAAACTTATCCAACTTCCTGCCTTTCTTCGAATGAAACACTTGCAACCAAAGACATGGAAGTGACTCACCTTGGGTGTGCGACCATGCATCAACTCATAGCATGTTTTCTTCTTGTGCACTCGAGGTAGATCTGTTTGACACATAGCACGCGGTATTCACCGCCTCGGCCCCCAATACCTCCTCGGAGTCCTATGATCATCAAGCATCGTCCGAGCCATCTCGCACAAGGTCCCGTTCTTCCTTTCCACAACACCATTCCGGGGAGGCGTATACGAACTCGAAAACTCGGTGCTCAAGACCCAAGTCATGGCAAAAGGTTTCAAAACGAGAGTTTCGAATTTCGAGCCATTATCACCGCGGATAGCTCGTATGGCATCTCCGTGCCTCTCGTTCCTCAACCTCAAGACTAGATCTCGAACAAAACCAAACGTCTCCCCCTTATCCTCGAGAAAGAACACCCACGCATACCGAGAATAGTCGTCCACCACAACAAGGACATACCACTTCCCACCCGCAGATCGCACACGAGCTGGGCCAACAAGGTCCATATGGAGCAGCTCGCATGGACGCTCAGTCATCACATCGGTGAGAGGTGGGTGAGAAGAGGCTACCATCTTGGCATGCCTACAAGGCGCACAAACCAACTCTTTCTCAAGCCTCAATCGTGGCAATCCTCGGACCAAATTGAGTTTACTCAAGCGCGACAAAAGGTCAAAGCTCAAGTGACCCAACTTCCTATACCACTTTCACAACTCACTCGAAGAACCAGCCAAGAAACAACGCTCCACACCCGAAGACTGAGAAAAATCAGCACGAAACACCTGACCCTCGGGAACAACCATACAGACAAGGTCCCCTCGAGAGTCCAAAATCCGAGAACCACCTGGCCGAAACAACACCTCAAAGCCCTCATCCAACAACTGGGACACAGAAAGCAAATTGTACCCCAGCGATTGAACAAGAGCAACATGTTTCAGAGTGATCTTGTCACTCACTCGATCTCACCTTCGAAAGCACATGCCCACGCCCATTGTCCCCAAAAGTGATGTACCTCTTTGTCACCACCGGGACGAGACTTGAGAACCACCCCCTGTCTCCGGTCATATGCCTCGAGCAACCGGAGTCAATTAACCAAATGTTCTTCAAGTCTCCCACCTGAAATTCAAAAACGAGCACGTGAGCGAACAAACGACTCAACACTGGGGTTAGTACCAAAAGAGTAAAACCAGTGCCGAGCCATTTGCTCGAAAGTGGGGTTAGCACCAACCAAAGCATCTCTCCTACCAAAGCTACCTCCAAGAACACCACCACGGTAACCACCCTGAGGGAACCACCCCTCTCTGCCTGGAGGAGGACCAAAACCACGAAAGAAAGCCCGTGGAACGTCCCTCCTCTCCTTCTCAAAGCTACGACTCCTCCCATCCCCGTAGTGAACTCGAGGGGGAGAACGCCTAGCAACCTGACCACCGCAAACTCTCCGGCCCAACCACCGAACCACGACCTCCGGAAACAATCCTCGCACCCGTACGAGCACGAAACCCCGACCCGCCGCTCGTCCGGTGCTCGCACCGGTCCGACCGGTGCCCCACACCGGTCCGACCGGTGTGACCCGGGCAAGCACCTCCAACAGACCTTCCGCTCTCCCCAAGCGCGAACCGTCCTCACACTCGCCTTGGCCCCGGGCATCCGCACACGAGGCTCAAGTACACCATCGAAACGGTGGTACTTGTCCTTGTTAGCCCACTCCTTTTCCATTCTCTCCTCTCGCTTCCTCTTGAAGCAAAACTCATCCTTATGGCCATCTCTCCCACAATAGCCACAATGGAACCTCACAAGCTTAGGCTTAGGCTTGGGCCGTGGCTGCTCACTTGGTTTCTCTCCACTCAACTCCTCCACCGGTATCCCTTCACTAGCCTTCTCACTTTCTTTCCCAAAGAACACCTTCCCCGAAGTGCTCACAAACTTGATAGGCTTTTGTAGATCATTTGTGGGTGTAGGAAACACGGGTGGAGCTGGGGTTGTGTCTAGTCGGTTCCTAAGATGGTTAGGTTTTGGGGGAAATCATTTTTGTGGTGGGTTTTTGGTGGCTCTGGGATATTCTCTCCACTTCCCTCACCAACCTTGTTTGCCCCAAGTCCCTCACCATCCTTCCTCTTAAGTGCCTCGATCATCATCCTCAACTGAGGCTCATGACCAGACAACCAACCCATCAACTTCCTCAGCTCATCATTCTCATCTTGCAAATGATCAACATAATGTGCAAGTTCCAGATTTTTCAAAGCATGCATTTCACAGGTAGAGCATGATGTAGGCATGGGTTCTTTCAGCTTAGCCTCAAGAGAACTAGTGTAAGCATGCATCTCATCGATCTTAGCATGCAAAACAGGGCAAGAAGTGCAAGCACCTAGCAAAGCAGGTCTAGACTTAAGCTCAGCCACTTCAACCCTAAGCACATCTAGTTCCTCACACTTGGAGGCATGCTTCTCCTTAAACAAAGCAAGATCGGCAAGAAAGATGGAGCAATCAAGCACAATCAACCTCATCCGAAACAACGGGGCTAGCCTTGAGGGAATCAATCTCAAGCTTGCTATCAAGCACCTGTGTCTCTAGCTCGCCCACTCTAGTCCTAGCATCCTCGAGTGAAGCCCTAAGCTCTTTTCTCATTTTCCTGGCTTCTCTAAGCATGTCATCACGGTTATCAAGCAAAGAGCTAAGCCTCTCATTCTCCTGGAACAAGAAGGGAAGTTCATCACGCACCTCATCGTCGGAATCAGAGTCCGAGTCGCTCTGTGTGCTCTTCTTGCTGCCGGAGCTCAGCGCCATGGTGCAGAAGCCGTCTCTCGCGAAGCAGCTCAGCCCGCTCAGGTTCTTGGATGACTTCTTGTTCTTGCGACGATCACCTTCATCTTCACTGCTGCTCGAGCTCGAGGTGGAGTACGCGGAACTGGAGTCGACGTCGCTCGCTCCAACCATCGCTCGGGCCTTGCCTCGGCTCTCCTTCTTCCTCGATCGTCGCTCGTCCTTGTACTTGTTCTTGTGCTTGCTCTTGTGGTCGCGCCTCGATCGGTACTTGCCATCATTTCTCGGCTTGTACCGGTAGCCGTCCTTGTTCTCTACCTTCTCCGGGCGGTCGGCGACGAAGTGTCCCGGCTTGCCGCACTGGAAGCATGTCCTCGTGTTCCTCCTCATGTTCACTCGGTTCTCATGCAGCCTCTCGAACCGCCTCGTCAGGAGCGCCAGCTCGTCCTCTCCAATCACGTCGAACTCCTCATCTGGCACAGACATCAAAGAGGAAAAAAAGAACATCCTGGTGGATGGGTTAGTGTTAGCATTTCCTTTCGAACCACCAACGAGGGCAAGACTATGTGAATCAGTCGGACCCTCGAGCTTGGCAGTCATGCCCCTATCCACCTTAGCCGACTTGAGCTTCGAGAACAGCTCGTTTACCGTCAGAGTATCATACTTCTCGACTCCACAATGGCCTCGAACTTTCCACCCCAAATAGTACGATCCAAAGAGTGTAAGAGCTTGACCGCTCTATCATGATCATCGTACGGGAGCACGTCCACATTGGCCCTCATGTTGTTCACAACCACCGTGAACCTTCGAAACAAGGCATCGATGGACTCACCGGGGAGATGAGTGAAGTTCTCGTACTTTCTCCGGTAGGTCGCATACATCCGTGCCTCGAACACGGGCGTTCCCAACATGAGCCTCCTTCAGCACCGACCAAATTCTACAAGCCAAGTGCTCGGTGTGCACCCGATCGAACTCAGGCTGACACAAAGCACGAAACAAGTAGTCGACCGCCTTATTGTTGGCGTCGAATCTGTCCCTCGATCCTGGAGCGAGGAAGTCCATCGGCTGGACATAGCCTGTGTCCACCGTGACATCCCAAAGGATCTGACCCTTTCCGCGGAGGAACGCACCCATCCGCTTACTCCACATCTGGTAGTTCTTGCCATCGAAGTGTGGAGGACCCGAACCCCGTTCCTGGTACGCCATCCTTGGATCTTAGACTGGTTAGAGTCAATAAAGACCCGAACCGGCTCTGATACCACTTGAAGGACCGATACGGCGAAGCGAGAGAGGGGGAGTGAATGGGAGCCGATAAAAATTCTTCTCGAAGGAGATGGAAACTCCAACAAGATGAACGCAGCTTCCAACACACTTCTCCAACTCACTACCCAAGTTGATCAAGCCCACGTAGCCACTGGAGTGCCACTGGACCTAGGAACCAACACACAACCTTCGACCCGAGAACGCAGCGGAACACCAAACCTCGAGTCGCAGACCAACACCGGTCAGACCGGTGAGCACCACCGGTCAGACCGGTCCCTGCTGGTGAAACTGAGCAACTTTCACTAAGTGGCTCCACACCGGTCAGACCGGTGAGACACACGAGTTAGACCGGTCACGGCCTCAAAGCCCCCAAAGCACCAAACGAGGCCAACCGACCACCAACCGACCCAAACTCGAAACAAGGCAGCAACACAGACAACAAAGTGAACACACCTAGACGTTCACCCGAGCAAAAACCCACCAGGGCTCGCACCGGTCAGACCGGTCAAGAGCACCGGTCAGACCGGTGTAGCCTGGGCAGCTCGGGATGAACAGCACCTGCGGGTCAACTCCCCCAAATCCAAACCTCGATCTCCCGAATCGCTCCACGGACTTGAACAAGACTTTGGGGATATTAGGAACACCTCATGAGGAGTCCATAGCCAAGTTTAATCCCACCAAAACTTGTCCAAAAAGGAGGAATCGAAGAAATCCCGCCAAGAGCACCACAAACCCTAGAACTCGGAAAACCCCAAAATCGAGCCCCTTTACTCACAGATTTGGAAGGGGAATCACAACCCAAATAACCACGAAGGGTTCCCACAAATTTCCCCCATAAAATCCCCAATAGAAAGGTCCCAAAAACAACCCAAAGAAATCACCAAGAGAGGGCTGCGAAAATCACCACCAAAAACAACCGGGAACAACACATCCAAACCTTGAGGAACCACGCCGAATCATCTATACATGCAACAAAGGTTCATACAAGGTCTAGCTTGCCGCCCGATCATCCAACCCTCTCACAAGATCTCACCATGAAGCTCTCAAGCTAGTCCTATGGAAATCCTAAGGAAAATAGGAAGGAAAATAGGAAAACAAATGAGCTAGGGTTCCAAGAGTTGGCTGCCATCCTCTAACCTCTTGGGTTATATGGAGGCAACCGAATGTCTAAAATGCCCTTTCCTAATAACTAGGGATACAAGCCCCTCAAGGGCGGATTTGGAAATCTTCATGTCTTCTCCATCGGACGGATGCCGGCGACCGCACCCTGCGTAGCCTCGACGCAAGCCATGCGATCCCGACGCGTGTCCTCCGCTTCGAAGTCTCCGAACTGCGTCGTCGCACACCGGTCAGACCGGTGCTCCTCACCGGTCAGACCGGTACCCACTGGTCAGACCGGTCAGACCCACCGGTCGAGCCGGTTTGGCGCCGTCGCAAAGACCGTCTTCGGTTCTTCGGTCTTGGCTTTGTGGATCAACCAAGGAACCCAGTGGTTTTCTGGTGAACCACCGGAAACCCCGCGAACTTGGTGTAGCCTCCGCCAATCACCACTCATGACATGGCTCCCACGAAGTCCCGGCTCTACCTTGGTTTTGAGGCTCCACCAAGAAACCGTCCATGACTTCATCTTGTCGTTCATGCCACCATGCGGCCCGCACTTGACCCCCGCCGGCCACCGGGTCCCTCGAATGAAGCCTACTTGTCTTCTCCACACCGGAGGCCTCACCGGCGACGACCTTTCGCGCTTGTTCTTCACTTGCACCAACACCGGTCAAGCCGCAACCCGCACTCGCAATACTTAGCCAAGAATCGGTCCACACAACGTTGTCAATCACTCATCACACAAGGAAGCGACCATCCACCGGTCCTCGAACCACACATGGTCCTCAACCAGGCAACCAAGAAATCCTCCGAAACACCTCTTCCGAGCACCAAAACGCACCACGGTTTCACCAACAAAGATCTCTGGTCAAGGTCATGCTAGCCACCGGAAAATCTTGGTGAAAACCAAAACTCCACCCGGGGGCCTAGGGGCGGTTAGGACCGGCTACCGGGGGCGGTCTAACCTCCCGTACCCGATAACGAACTCCAAAGAAGAACTCCTAACAAACGGCACGAGAACGACCCAAAATTTCACCCGGACGCTCCTCGATCAAGGCGAACAAACTCACGAGAGGAAAATCCGGCGAAACAAAACTTTTACTCGGTGACCCGGGCGGTTAGACCGCCCCCTCCGGGCGGTTAGTCCGCCTCTCCCCGAAAAACGAACCCGCGGGTCAAACCCCAACTTCCTCGTGCCCGATCTCCCGAATCACTCCACGGATTGCAGCAAAACTTCGGGAATAGCTGGATTACCTCCTGGGCAACCTCTACCTCAAAGAATCGACCCGAATCGCTCACAATCAAGAGGAATCAAAGAAATCGCCTCTCTAGGTCAAGAACTCACCCAACTCGAAAAACCACCAAATCTAGTCCGATTCAAGAGAGATTTGGGGGCAAAGTCACCCGACCAAAGAGGCACAACATCCTCATACATGACACCTACCAAAAACCCCGAGAAATCGTCCTCAAAACACCGCCAACAAAGAGTTCCAAAATCACCACAAATAAGGACGGGAAAAACACTTCACCACCCTGAGGAACCACGCCGAACCATCTATACATACCATGAAGGTTCGTACAGGTCTAGCTTGCCACACATACATCCATCCCTCTCTCTAGATCTCACATGAAGCTCTCAAGCTAGTCCTAGGAAAAACTAGGGAAAAAGGAGAACGAAAATGGAAAAACAAATGAGCTAGGGTTCCAAGAGTTGGCTGCCATCCATCCACTCAATGAGTATATATGGAGGCACCCAAAAGACTAAACTACCCTTACTTAAAACTAGGGATACAAGCCCCTCAAGGGCGAATTTGGAAGTCTTCAGATTTTCTTCATCAGACGGATGCCCGGCGACCGCAACCTGCTTAGCTCGACGCAAGCCTTGCGATCCCGACGCGTGTCCTTCGCTTTGAAGCATCTCGGCGCCAGCGACCAGGGCGGTCAGATCGCCCCCCTGGGCGGTTAGACTGGCCCAGGCAATCTGACCGGCCCAGGCGGTCTGACCGCCCCTCCTGGGTGGTTGAACCGGCCTGGGGTGGCCGCACCTCCTCGTCGAGTCTTTTGCCTCGGTTTTGTGGCTCAACCGAGTAACCCAATGGTTTTCTAGTGAACCACTGCAAACCCCGTGAACTCGGTGTATCCTCCGCCAATCTCCACTCATGACTCGGCTCCCACGTAGTCCCGGCTCGACCTTGGTTTTGAGGCTCTACCAAGAAACCGTCCACGACTTCATCCTGCTGTTCATGCCACCATGCGGCCAGCCACTTTACCCCCGCCGGCCACCGGGTCCCTCGAACGAAGCCTACTTGTCTTCTCCACACCTGGAGGCCTCACCAGCAACGACCTTTCGCGCTTGTTCTTCACCTGCACCAACACGAGTCAAGCCGCAACCTGCACCTGCAATACTTAGCCAACAATCAGTCCACACAATGTTGTCAATCACTCATCACACAAGGAAGCGACCATCCACCGGTCCTTGAACCACACATGGTCCTCACTCGTCAGCAACGCCAACTCGTCCTCTCCAAGCACGTCAAACTCCTCATCTAGCATAGACATCAAAGAGGACAAAGAGAACATCCTGGTGGATGGGTTAGTGTTAGCCTTTCCTTTCGAACCACCGACGAGGGCAAGACTATGTGAGTCAGTCGGGCCCTCGAGCTTGGTAGTCATGCCCCTATCCACCTCAGCCGACTTGAGCTTCGAGAACAGCTCATTCACCATCAGAGTGTCATACTTCTCGACTCCACAATGGCCTCGAACTTTCCGCCCCGGATTGTACGATCCAAAGAGTGTAAGAGCTTGACCGCTCTATCATGATCATCGTACGGGAGCACATCCACATTGGCCCTCATGTTGTTCACAACCACCGTGAACCTACGAAACAAGGCATCGATGGACTCACCGGGGAGATGAGTGAAGTTCTCGTACTCTCTCCGGTAGGTCGCATACATCCGAGCTTGAACCCGGGCATTCCCAACATGAGCTTCCTTCAACACCGACCATATTCTACAAGCCAAGTTCTCGGTGTGCACCCGATCGAACTCAGGCTGACACAAAGCACGAAACAAGTAGTCGGCCGCCTTGTTGTTGGCGTCGAACATGTCCCTCGATCCTGGAGCAAGGAAGCTCATCGGCTGGACATAGCCTATGTCCACCGTGACATCCCAAAGAATCTGACCGTTTTCGCGGAGGAACGCCACCATCCGCTTACTCCACATCTGGTAGTTCTTGCCATCGAAGTGTGGAGGACCTGAACCCCGTTCCTGGTACGCCATCCTTGGATCTTAGACTGGTTAGAGTCAATCAAGACCCATAACCGGCTCCGATACCACTTGAAGGACCGATACGGCGAACCAGAGAGGGGGGAGTGAATGGGAGCCGATAAAAATTCTTATCGAGGGAGATGGAGACTCCTACAAGACGAACACAGCTTCCAACACACGTCTCTGACTCACTACCCAAGTTGGCCAAGCCCACGCAGCCACTGAAGTGCTACTGGACCTAGGAACCAACAAACAACCTTCCGAGCCAAAACACACCAACACGCACAGCGGAAACTTGCACGGCTGGCTGCCTGTGCTGCACCGGTCAGACCGATGTCCTGCGCCGGTCAGACCGGTGGACAATGCTGGTCAGGCCGGTGGCTACATCAGCCGGACAACAAGCGTTCCAGAGAGCCTCAATGACTTCTCTAGGCCCTGGAACAAAAACACCCCAAAACGCAACCTGCACGGAAGGAAAACCCTACACACAACCTAGCAAAACAACTCAAAACAGCCACGGTGCCGACGGGGAGGCCTAGGTGGGGAGGGAGCAGCAGGCACGTCATCATGGAGAGGAGCCGCACTAGAGGAACCAACATACTTGCGAGCCTTTGTTGCTTTCTTGGCTCGATCACGGAGGTGACGAAAAGGCTCATTGACAACATCTTTTGGGTAGCGGACGTTGGTGACTCTCTCAATCATGTACATAAGATATGGGGCATAGGGGAGATACTTCATGGGATCGTTCATTGCCCGCCTCAACTCATTCCAAATGAAATCAAAGATGCAAAACCCCTCTTCATCCGGTGCCATCCTATTAAGGAGATTGGGAGCATAGTACCTTAAGGCCATAGCATCTCCTTATTTGGGATCAATGATGGCACGAAATAATTGGTTGAGATAGTAGTAGTAGGGGTTGAGTTGATCCGCCTTGCCCTCAATAGCCAAGTCACGGCTAGGAAACATGAAAGTGAGCTCCCTAGGCTTGTACTTGTTCTTGTTGTGGATAGGGGTGCGCTCTTCATCCTTAGACCCAAGTCCCAAAAGCCTAGAGAAGGTCATGTAGTCAATGGAACACTTGTTTCCTTGAGTGGTCCATGTAATGGTGTTGTCATATGGGTAATAGTAGTAGGAGCAATGGAAGTGAGCAAGAATTTCCTTGTTCCAGTTGTACCTAAAACCCATGATGTAATAGAGACCAACCTCCTTGCACTTCTCAATCACGGAGTTGAACACAGTGTTGTTGAGGTCCTCATAGTACTTCCAATCAATCTACCTCATCTTCACAATGGGCACCATGTTCTTTGCCACCAACTTAGGATTCTAAATGACAATTTGGAAGAAATCCCTATGGAAGTCACACCAAAACCTTGCCTCACGCCCTTCACCCTAGAGGTAGCGATACACATCCTCCTCCCTTTGCCCCCTCATGGATAGAGCACTCTTTGAGTAATCCCTATACATGTGCTCTGCAAAACCAAGGACGGATCCGGGCTCCCTAAGATTGAAAGGAGTGTTGACCACCCGGATATTTGGTGGAAGGGTAGGGATGAGTCTAGGAGGTGTTTTGGGGCAAATGTGGGCTGCTACTCCTTGTTTGTGTTTAGGAGGAATACGAGTAGCGGCACGGCTTTGTTGGATATAGGGGGCTTGGTGGCTTTTCTTGGGATGTGCCTTGTAGTGTGTTTTCTCCTTAGCCGGCCCCTTTCCATGGCGGTGAGGAGGCTTGGGGGGGCTGCTCATAGGTGTCATCCTCCTCTTCACCATCATTGCTCTCGGTCCTCTCCTCCTCCTCCTCCTCTATCTCTTCTTCACTTCCCTCGGCATAGGAGGGAGGAGGATCACCCCTTCTTGGTCTAGAGCTGCCGTTGACGGTGAAAATCCGTCAACCTAGCCATGAGTTTACCTTCGGTGTTGGCATGAATTTTATACCTTATCCATTGGTACTAACCCCCGTGGTATAACAAGTTCACATGTGCATGTCGTTTTTGGAGTTTAATGTTTATGCGGGGATTTAGTGTTGAATGCAAGACTTTTGGGATAAGTTCATCAAGCACCTCATGACAAGACCTTGAAGCCCCGAACAAGTCATGCAATAAAGCAAAACTAACTCCAAGAAGCCGGGGACTCGATCCGAGAAGACAACAAACTCCGGGGACCCGACCGAGAAAAGTGGCCGAAGCTTGCAAGACAAGGAGTTGAGTCCAATTCGGAGAGAAACCGACGACATGGACCTACATGCAGAAGGGGGAAGCATCCGAGAAGCAAGGGAACCGACCTCGGGCAAAGGAGCCCGCGGGGCCGGGCCTAAATGGGCCCGGGCCGGCCGGCCCAAAGAGGATCGGCCCGAGTGCCCATTTAGGGCCCAAATGCGACGTCCTTTGCCCTAGGCCGCCGATCGGGCTATTTATAGTCCCCCGACCGAGAGCCACGCGAGAGAAGATTTCGTATTCCGCCGCCGAGGAGCGAGAGAAGCTTGAGGGACACCAACTTGAAGATGAGGGTCGTGCTAGTTGTCTAGGGTTGCCCTAGCCGACGTGGGAACCTTGCATGGAAGACCACGTCGGAGCTCGGAGCGAGGATCAAGATCGAGGGAGGGCCCGGTGGTGATCTTGTTCATGTAATCATTCATGGTGAAGTTTGTAAGTGAATCCGATTTCTAGCGATTAAGTGCCTTCTCGATGATTTTGATTTCTTCTTGGTTTTGCTTCTTCTACGATCTAGTCTATAGCTAGATTACATAGGGTGCTCTTGTAGCCGCGGTGGCTAGAGGTGCATACCGGACCGGCCAAGTGATTTCAACTTGTTCTATCGAACTCGCCCTAAGCTCCCCGCATGAATAGGGATACGTTGTGACAGAACGGGGGTCTCGAAAGGCGGATGTTTTCGGAGTCGGATGGGAAGGCCACGATTTAAAGATGCTTTTAATGAGATTCTCTTTGCTATCTTCATCTATCTTGTTTGGAGCTACAACATAAGCATGATCTAGATTCTCTAGATTGGTTATCTCTTGCTTTCTCTTGCTACCTCTTTAGTAGATTAGATTAGATTCGTTTTCTTTATGAGTTAGTAGATTAGATGCAACTTGTCTTCATTAGATAGCTTTACCTTGCTTTACTAGATTGAATCCTTGCGTTGCACATTGTTCCACGGATTCGATACCTTGGGTTCACCACTCGAGGGAAGAAGGGTCCCTTGACTACGACGGGAGACTTGTCCGCTTGCAAGTCACAAACGAACTTTGATACAACTATTAACCGTCAACAAGCCCCTTTTTCTGGCGCCGTTGCCGGGGAACAAGCAATCAAGATCCGATCTAGTATCGCTTATCTTTCAGTTTTTCTTTTGATTTTCTTTTGCATCTCTTATGTTTGATCATCCCTGAAAAGAAAAAAAAAGAGTCAATCTAATCTAGTTTTGTTTAACCCTAATTTTTCTTTTGTTAGATTTTTGTTTTATCACTAACCCTAACCGGAGATGGTTGGCTACCTCTCCAAGAAACCAAACTTTTTTTTGTGGATGATCCAGGAAAACTTTACAGGCAAAGGTGACGTACAACACAAGCTCGAAGGACCATCAAAATCTCCAAGGGAATCACCAACTCCAAGGTCCCGGGACGGCGAAAGGCTACTCAAACTCATTCGGGAGAGATGGAGGATCACACTAAGACCATGAAGATCACAACCGAAGACCGGAGTTCGAGATGCCCAGCCACTACATGGAGAAAGATGTTGCATCCGTCAAGACCAAAGGACAAAGCCGCCTGTGAAGACCAAAAAAAATTGACTAAGCCAAAGTGGGTACCCAAGATTGCAACGCCCACAAAGAGCGTTGATCCGGAGTAATCAAGTGAAGAAGTCTAGCCATGGACTATAAACGAAGCGCTAGGCGGGAGGCAACCCGTTTCGTCAAGTCAAGAATAAGCTACGGGAGGACAACCCGATTCCAGGTTTTTCAAGTCTTTTTAAATTTAATTCAGTTCTGAATTTTACTACGCAAAACCTTAGACTTAGAATGGTTGAACAATATTAGAGACATAATTCTTGGTTGAACATGTTGCTTGATCATAAACCCTTTACATGAACCATCCTATGTGATTGTTTGCTTCTTTTTCGAGAAACCACAACCAAAAAAAAAAAAAATTTCAGAACCAAACTCAACCTTTCATCCCCTTTATGATGTTGTGGTTGACTTGTTTTTCATGCTAAAAACACACGAGTAGAGCCACGACTTGTATCTAGATGTTGTTTAAATTTCAGCATGTGGTAGGACTCGCGTGAACCTAGAAACTTGATTTTTGGTTGGTTCAAAAATCCATATCCTTGGTTTCTCTAAGATTAGAATTTTTCTAAGCCTCACTTAATTTTATTTCATTCAAAATCTCTCTCATCTAATTGAAATTAGGACTTAAACCTATGCCCCCATGATCAAGCCGGGAAAAGCTTGCTCTCAACTAATGAAGGCAAACTATACCGGTGAGACCGAAATCGACGTAAAAATAAAATATTTTCGACTTGCATTTGTTTTTAATGGTTTAAAAACTTCTCTAAAATTATGTTCGAGCTCTTGCATGGCTCTGAAAAATACTTTAAATTTCGAATTAGAGGAGTGCTTAACCTTAAACACACCTTAATGGAGGCGGTCTAGTAATCATGCATGCACCATTGGATTCCCTTTCATCAACTTTCACCAATTCCACACGCAAAGGACAAGCATGGTGGGCAGCAAGCATCAACTTTTTAGGAATTTCATGGTGGCATGTGAAGCAAGTGGAGCTAGGGAGCATGGACATGACCCAAAACATGAAGCATCAAGTGGAAGGACCAATAGTGGACGAGAGCGTTTGGGCGGTGCAACTCGTGGAGCACGCGGGCGGGGAAAGTTGCGAGAGGTGAAATGATCGTGCCGGAAGAAAGACGAGACGGGGAGGAGCACCGAGGCCGGCCTCACCTACATAAGGAGCCCCCCCGGCTCCCGTTTTCTGCAGCAAGCTTCCCTCTCCTTCCTTTGTTTGTGTGTTCAAGTTTGTGTGCTCAAAACCTCCGTAGACATAGCCAACCTTCCCAAGCTTGATAGCTCAAGAAAAAAAAAATCCACATCCTTAATCCACTCAAAGTCCAGACTCCAAAATAATATTTGTGTACCTTGTTACCGGGTGAAAACCCCGGATATATATTTGTGAGGGAGAGTGCTGCAATCAAGGAAGAAAACTACAAGTCTTTTCACCAAAGAAGAAGGGATCATCGTCGTCTAAGCCATCATCGACAACCTCTTCGAGGAGGCACTCGTTTCCGAGTTTCCTTGGAGTATGGAGGAGGACACGGCACCGCCGAGGAGGAACCACACTCTTCTCCTTGGTGGCATGAGGGCCACACAAAACTCATTTATTAGGTTTACCAAACTTCAATAACATATGGAGGAGCTGCCTGTCCAACCTCGCCACTTGACACGATCATCCGCTCCACCTCCATATGCTCCGCGGTATTCCGAGGGGTATGTCATCATGACGGAGGAGGAGAAGAAGCTCGCTCGCCTTAAGTAGAGGCTTGTAGCGAACGCCGACATCGACGACCAAGCTCTCCACATATTGGGTTTCACACGGGACACCGGTGCAATTCTCTAGCGGAGTGTCGGCAAACACCCACAAGAAATTCGCCTAGGAAATTTTCATGACCATGGCGCATAACCTTGATGAAGGAGTGCTGAGTCTCTCATTCCGTTGGAGGGAGCCCACAAGAGGAGAAGAAGGAAGACACCGTCGGAAGGGTAACCTTGATCAACGATGCTATTTTCTAGCACCTTGATGGGGTAATCTCCTTCCATCCATGGGTTGCAATCGATCTTGAGATGTGATCACACTTTGTTGGATTATCTATCTATCATCTTGTGCTGAAAATACTTTAATGCTTAAGGCTAGCAACCATGCCGTAAAGGGAGTAAGGCCTCAATGCTTCCTTGGATCCATTCAACACAATCCCCGATAGATTAGATTGGTTTTCATGATTCGAAATGATTGCATGTTCTAGTATCGTAGACCCATGGGCGAGTGTCTCCTATTTTCAAAAGGGAGCTCCGAAACAAGTATGTGCATGAAGGCACATGGGAAGGCTTTTGGAGTATGATCACGGGAAGAGACCATCAACGAAGAAATACTATCCGGAACCCCATCATCCATGTGTGTCGCCTTTGTGCAAGTGGATTTTTGGGAGAACAAGAGAGACAAAGATAACCAACACAAAGTTGAATTGGCTTTACTCGGCTTTGATTGCCAAGTGGCCAATAGACCCCACTCACCTATGATCAACCGGTGGTGTTGTTTTTGCAACATCGAGTTCGGAAGATATTGGTTCCGGGTGTTACCTCTCCATATTGGCTATCTCTTTAAAACCGGGTATTACAAGGAACCCAAATCATCTCCTACCGGGACTTCCCGAGGAATATATGAAGAAAGGAAAATATAAGAGTGAAGATGAGAGAGGAGGCTTCCGAGTGGCCTAGGTGAATTTGCCCTTCCGGATTGAAGATTAAGACTTTTCTTGAGGGGAAGAAGATCGGTTAGAGGAAGGACTTCTTGTGCCGGCGAAGAAAAAAAAATAATAAAAGAAAAGAATTATAGGAGAAGGATCTTCTATGGCCCAAGAAGGAGGTGCACAACAAAATTATGTCCCACCATTCGGAGAAATTCCGGCATCGCCAAATTACTACGGTGGTGTACCAATGCAAGCATGGGGGAGTGGTGCAGCCATACCCCCACCATTTTTGCGGTGCCCAACGTAGCCTTTGCGGAGCCATTTGCACACCTTCCTCAACCACAACAAAATGTGGCCACCATTGGAGGATACGCTGCAAGAAACATGCAAAATATTGCAGCCATCCAAACCAATGCAAACCAAATGGGTGAAGGTAATGCAACATTCGCTTATGAGCTTTGACACCTTCACCTAGCATCATCAGACAATTCATAGGAGTAGTGGTGCATTCCTATTACAAGTAAGGGTACAACAACCAAGATTATCAATATCAACCATCGGCGGAAAGGAGCTTTAGTTATCTTTCCTTTACCCCTTTTCTTTAATTTTCAGCTTGTTTGCGCCTATGTATGCGTAGTGTTTTCAGTTTTTATTTAAATTTCAGCAAGTGTGTTAGTTTAATTTTTCAGCATGTGTCTTAGTTTTTATTTTCATCATGAATAATGTCACCACCAAGTTTTTACCTTTGGTAAAGTTACAAAGTTTGTGCCATGATGATATATGACTATAATTGCTGCTTTGTTTATCTTTGTAATTGACTTATGCATGTTTGAACTAGTGCTCTCTTAAAAATACAAATCTGAAATTATCTAAATGCTAGCTTAATCTTCAGCGGAGGTTATGATTAAAATAAAGACCCATAGTGTTTTATGTGCTCTCAAGTTATGAATAGATTAAAGATGTCTTTTATGCTCAAAAATATTGCTAACCTTGTCACAAATATCACTTGTGTGTTGCTCAACCTATCCAAAGCCTTATATATATTTGAGTGCATGAACCTTAGTGTACAAGATTTATTTTTGAGTGCGTTATTGCAGGCCATGATTTCTGCGGCCCGAGACTAAGAAGCTGGTCATTCCGTTTTTGCGTATCTATCTTTTTGCTAGCCTTTTATCCGTGCATTGTGTATCCCCGCATCGGTGATCTCACAAACTTCGCCGGATATCCACCCTTAAACCAAATATCATCTTTTGTGATTACCTCCTTGACCACAACCTATCGTTGAGAATGGATCATCAATTCAAGGAAGATCGC
Organism: Cenchrus americanus; assembly: GCA_947561735.1. Lineage (NCBI taxonomy): Eukaryota > Viridiplantae > Streptophyta > Magnoliopsida > Poales > Poaceae > Cenchrus > Cenchrus americanus. The sequence goes on along the minus strand of OX387239.1, from coordinate 67,871,490 downwards.
AAGACGGTGCTAACGTTGAAGATTTCAAGTATCTCTCCAAGGAAAATTATTTTCGGTACCTACCATATTTTTTCGCCTCTTTGCTCGAGGACGAGCATCGTCTAAGCATGGGGGAGGAGGTAGGTACGGTGCAGTTTTAGAGTTCAAAAGCCGGTATTTTAAAAAATATATATATATATCAAATGATGAAAGAAAAAAAAATTCGGCGATGTACGTGACTTCCAAGGTGAAGAAAGAAAGAAAAAGAATGAGAAATATATATAAGAAAGAAAGAAAGAAAGAAAGAAAGAAAAGAATGAGAAAGAGAAGAAAGAGAAAAAAATATATTTGTGCGTAAAATGAACTCCCGGTTCTCTAAGAGTGCATTCAAGGCTTCAAGATAAAAAGATCCATTCTCATTTTCCAACCATGTGCAATCCGATAACGAGGACTTCTTTTGTGCCTCGGGATCACTCTCTCGCCATTTGCACATGTCCACCTATCTAAAAGTGTGTGTATTTTTCTCTTTCCCCTCCTTGATTTAACATTATTTTCCAATGACCTTTTTGACGAGTCTCGGTAAGACCATGAGAAGCTTGTCTTGTTATGACAACACCTCACTTATAAATTCTTGTTAGGACTAAACTTTCCCAAAGCTCCATATAAAGCCTTCCACATATATATGAGAGGGAAAGGAGTAGAATATATAGGCTTGAGAGACAAGTGAGATGAGAGTTTATGAGCAATACATGAGATGATTTAAATTTGTGAATTTGGTTTAGCTTTTCTTATCTCGTTCTTCATTTCAAAAATTCTGAGATCCATTTAAAACTTTGTGAGCATGTTAATACTTGTGGGACAAGCTTAATAAGAATCTACCCTCCGTAGAGGTGAAGGCTAGTACATTATGGAACTTTAACGAATTAAACTTTTGAGAGCATTATGTTTTTTTTCATGTATGATCAAATGCAAAGATTAAACATTGTTTAGCAATGATGATATCCATCGAAGGCTTACTCGAGGACGAGCAAGGTTTAAGCATGGGGGAGATGTTGACGGTGAAAATCCGTCAACCTAGCCATGAGTTTACCTTCGGTGTTGGCATGAATTTTATACCTTATCCATTGGTACTAACCCCCGTGGTATAACAAGTTCACATGTGCATGTCGTTTTTGGAGTTTAATGTTTATGCAGGGATTTAGTGTTGAATGCAAGACTTTTGGGATAAGTTCATCAAGCACCTCATGACAAGACCTTGAAGCCCTGAACAAGTCATGCAATGAAGCAAAACTAACTCCAAGAAGCCGGGGACTCGATCCGAGAAGACAACAAACTCCAGGGACCTGACCAGAAAAGTGCTGAAGCTTGCAAGACAAGGAGTTGAGTCCAATTCGGAGAGAAACCGACGACATGGACCTACATGCAGAAGGGGGAAGCATCCAGGAAGCAAGGGAACCGACCTCGGGCAAAGGAGCCCGCGGGCTGGGCCTAAATGGGCCAGGGCCGGCCGGCCCAAGAAGGGATCGGCCCGGGGCCCATTTAGGGCCCAAATGCGACGTCCTTTGCCCTAGCTGCCGATCGGGCTATTTATAGTCCCCCGACCGAGAGCCACGCGAGAGAAGATTTCGTATTCCGCCGCCGAGGAGCGAGAGAAGCTTGAGGGACACCAACTTGAAGATGAGGGTCGTGCTAGTTGTCTAGGGTTGCCCTAGCCGACGTGGGAACCTTGCATGGAAGACCACGTCGGAGCTCGGAGCGAGGATCAAGATCGAGGGAGGGCCCCGGTGGTGATCTTGTTCATGTAATCATTCATGGTGAAGTTTGTAAGTGAATCCGATTTCTAGCGATTAAGTGCCTTCTCGATGATTTTGATTTCTTCTTGGTTTTGCTTCTTCTACGATCTAGTCTATAGCTAGATTACATAGGGTGCTCTTGTAGCCGCGGTGGCTAGAGGTGCATACCGGACCGGCCAAGTGATTTCAACTTGTTCTATCGAACTCGCCCTAAGCTCCCCGCATGAATAGGGATACGTTGTGACGAACGGGGGTCTCGAAAGGCGGATGTTTTCGGAGTCGGATGGGAAGGCCACGATTTAAAGATGCTTTTAATGAGATTCTCTTTGCTATCTTCATCTATCTTGTTTGGAGCTACAACATAAGCATGATCTAGATTCTCTAGATTGGTTATCTCTTGCTTTCTCTTGCTACCTCTTTAGTAGATTAGATTAGATTCGTTTTCTTTATGAGTTAGTAGATTAGATGCAACTTGTCTTCATTAGATAGCTTTACCTTGCTTTACTAGATTGAATCCTTGCGTTGCACATTGTTCCACGGATTCGATACCTTGGGTTCACCACTCGAGGGAAGAAGGGTCCCTTGACTACGACGGGAGACTTGTCCGCTTGCAAGTCACAAACGAACTTTGATACAACTATTAACCGTCAACAGCTGCGCTAAGATCCCTCTTGGCCCAATGCCTCTTGCACGGCCCGCAAAGAGGCGGGGTCGTGCCTAGCCTTGGTCCTCCTTTGGGTGGAGGGCTCCTCAGTCTCGCGCCTGATCTTCATCCTCATGATCTGGACAAGTAGAAGGATATGGAAATGAGAGATGATCAATAAAAGAGATGCACAACACTGTGATTTAGGGCTTTCAGTATGAACCCCGGAGACTCTGGGAAAAAGTCCGGACACTCCAGGAAGTCCGGAGAGTCCGGGTTTTTTCAAGCTCGGAGTTTCTGGGTTTCACACCCGAAACCCTAATCCACAATGCTGCGCAAATCAACCATCCAAAATGCGAGATATTGCAGATCTAGAGCCTATGGAGTATTCTCTACCTATTCCCTAAGAGGATACTACAAGAACAACCCTAGGGAAGTAGATCGAGAAAAGTCTTTCTTGGGATACCTTGAGGAGAGGGGGGAGACTTCAATCTTTCGAAACCGATGTAGATCTCGATCTCCACACTTTGGAGCCCTCAATCCCTCACTCTCACTTGATTTTGATGGTGGGAGACAAAAATCGCCTAGGGGCGATGTGAGGGAGAGAGGGGAGGCAACAGGAGTGAGGGGGAGGCTAGTCAACGCGGCAAAAGGTGAAAGGATGAGTTAACCGCGGTGAAAAGGGTATATGTACCCTAAAGGTCCGGACACTCCGGGCCAGGTCCAGAGTTTCCGGGAAACCCGGAATCTCCGGGAAATTTTCTGGAGTTTCCGCTCCCCCTGAGTCTAGTGAGAAGATTTGCAAGGAATTTAATTTGGGATAGATTTGGATGACTATATATGTAATATATGTGAGCCTGAGTAGTATCAATACTTGAGACTAGCCACAAACAAGCAATGAAAATAATAGTCCAAGTGTTGTACCATAAAGATCCAATTTTTTCAAAAACAAATTAAACACAAGTTTTCATATATCTTTTACTTTCAAAATCTTATTCTAGGTCACTCAAACATGTGCATAATCTCAAGCCAAGTTACGAGAATCCAAGATATTTAGCTCACTCCTCAAAGCACAAAACCTTAGTTCATCAAGAGGCTTTGTGAAGATATCAGCTAGTTGCTTATCGGTGCTTACATGGCTTAAAGCGATATCTCCTTTGGCTTCGTGGTCTCTCAATAAATGGCATCTTATGTCTATGTGCTTTGTTCTTGAGTGGTTTACGGGGTTGTTAGATAGCTTGATGACACTCTCATTGTCACACAAGAGTGGCACCTTGCTAAACTCGCAACCAAAGTCTCTCAAAGTGAGCCTCATCCAAAGTAGTTGAGCACAACAAGTGCCGACTGCAACATACTCGGCCTCGGCGGTGGAAAGGGCAATAGAGTTTTGTTTCTTGGAACTCCAAGACACAAAGGACCTCCCAAGGAATTGGCAAGTCCCGGATGTACTCTTTCTATCTACTTTGCAACCAGCATAGTCCGAATCGGAGTAGCCAAGTAGATTGAAAGTGGATCCCTTAGGATACCATAAACCAAGGTTAGGAGTATGAACCAAATATCTAAAGATTCTCTTAACGACCATTAGATGACACTCCTTAGAATTAGCTTGAAACCTTGCACACATGCACACACTAATCATAATATCGGGCCTAGATGCACAAAGGTAAAGCAAAGATCCAATCATGGAGCGATATACCTTTTGGTCGATGCTTTTACCTTCCTCATTTAGATCAAGATGTCCATTTGATGGCATAGGTGTTTTGATGGGCTTGGCATTGTTCATATCAAACTTCTTGAGCATACTTGGTTTGACTTATGAATGTTCCGTCCTTGAGTTGCTTGATTTGAAATCCGAGAAAGAATTTCAACTCACCCATCATAGACATCTCAAATCTTTTGGTCATAATCCTACTAAACTCATAAACCCAAGCTTGGTTAGTAGATCCAAATATAATGTCATCGACATATATTTGACACACAAATAAATCATTGCCTTGTTTACAAGTGAAGAGAGTAGGATCGACTTTGCCTATTTCAAAGCCTTTCTTTAAGAGAAATTCCTTAAGGCATTCATACCATGCTCTTGGGGCTTGTTTGAGCCCATACAGCGCCTTATGGATCTTGTAGACGTGGTTGGAAAATTGAGGATCTTCAAAGCCTGGTGGTTGTTCAACATAGACTTCTTCGGAGATAGGGCCATTCAAGAAAGCACTCTTGACATCCAATTGATGTAACTTGAAGTTGTGATGTGTGGCGAAGGCTAAGAGTATGCGGATTGCTTCAAGCCTTGCCACCGGTGCATAAGTTTCTCCAAAGTCCAAGTCTTCTATTTGAGTGTATCCTTTTGCCACCAATCTTGCTTTGTTCTTGGTTACCACGCCATTTTCATCTTGTTTGTTACGGAAGACCCATTTGGTTTCAATCACATTTTGCTTGGGGCGTTCTACTAAGGACTAGACTTCATTCCGAGTGAAGTTGTTGAGCTCTTCTTGCATGACCATTACCCAATCAACATCGTCAAGTGCTTCTTCAACACTAAGAGGTTCCAACATAGAAACAAACGAGTAATGTTCACAAAAATTTGCTAATCTTGAACGAGTTGTTACCCCTCTACGGATGCTTCCAAGAATGTTGTCAACGGGATGATTTCTTTGAACACTTTGACGAACTCTTGGATGTGAGTCAGAGACTTCTTGTTGGATCAATTCCTCATTTTCTTGACTACTTTGGGAGTCACCAGTAGCAGGTCCGGAGTTTTCGGAACTTTCTCCGGAGTTTCTGGGAAATTCGGAAGCTCCGGACTTTTCTCCGGACATTCCGGGGATCGCAGCGGGAGGTGTACTTGCTGGTTCTTCTATCTCGCAGTCCTCATCATCTTCTTCTTGAGGCTTGACTTCTCCAATGACCATCTTCTTTATAGCCTTTTCAGCTGGTACATCCTTGCCTACACACAATTCATCAACTTGCTCCACTTGAGAGCCATTAGATTCATCAAACGTCAAGTCACACGTGACTTCAACACAATTGGTGGTCTTGTTGAGGACACGATAGCCATGATCGTTTGAAGCGTAACCAAGAAAGATACCTTCATCAACTTTAGGTGTAAACTTAGAGCTTTTGGGCTTCTTGTTAAGAATGAAGCACTTACAACCAAAAACTCTAAAGTAAGACATGGTAGGCTTTTTACCGGTAACAAGTTCATAGGCGGTTTTGTGACGAAGCTTGTGAAGATAAAAGCGGTTGATAGCATGACAAGCCGTGTTGATTGCTTCCGCCCAAAAACTATCCGAAGTCTTGTACTCATCAAGCATGGTTCTTGCGGCTTCAATGAGAGTCCTATTCTTCCTCTCCACTATCCCATTTTGTTGTGGAGTGTATGGGACGGAGGGTTCATGACCAATGCCTTCTTTATCAAGATACTCTTCAATGTTGGTGTTCTTGAACTCGGTGCCATTGTCACTTCTTACTCTCTTGATCTTCACATCAAACTCATTTTGGGCTCTCGTGGCAAACTTCTTGAATATTTCATGAACCTTTCTTTTGTCCTTCATAAAGAATACCCAAGTGTACCGAGAGTAGTCATCAACAATGACAAATCCATACTTGTTCCCTCCAATGCTCACATAAGCCACGGGACCAAAGATATCCATGTGAAGTAGTTCCAATGGTCTTGTAGTGGTGAGTACATTCTTGGTGGGATGAGAAGCACCAACTTGCTTTGCGGCTTGACAAGCACTACAAATTCTATTTTTCTCAAAATGAACGTCTGTTAGTCCTAGGATGTGTTCCCTCTTTAGAAGCTTATTGAGATTGTCCATCCCAATGTGAGCTAGTCAGTGATGCCAAAGCCAACTCAAGCTAGATTTTGCCAATAAGCATGTATAAAGTTGGGCTTTATCCGATGAAAAATCCACCAAGTAAAGCCTTCTCTTGAGTTCACCCTTAAAGGCAACGGAGTCATCACCCCTTCTAAAGACGGTCACACCCTCATTGGTGAACAAACAATTGTAGCCCATCTCACAAAGTTGTGAAACAGACAACAAATTGTAGTCCAAGGATTCAACCAAATAAACATCAGAAATTGAATGATTGATTGAGATAGCAATTTTATCAAGACCAACAATCGTTCCTCCACCATTGCCTCCAAAGGCAATTCTTTCCATAGGATTTTCAATCATATCACAAGATGTAAACATTTTCTTCTCCCTGGTCATATGATTTGTTGTTGACGGTTAATAGTTGTATCAAAGTTTGTTTATGACTTGCAAGCGGACAAGGCTCCCGTCGTAGTCAAGGGACCCTTCTTCCCTCGAGTGGTGAACCCAAGGTATCGAATCCGTGGAACAAATGTGTGACACAAAAGTTGATCTAGTAAAGCCAAGTAACTCCAATCTTCGGTAAAAGAAACCCTAATGCATCTAGATGAAAGACACGAAACTAATCTAATCTACTAAAGACCGGAGATAACAAAGTAAGATTGGGTAGATAAATCAATCTAGAGAGATCGAGAGTAAGCCTTTTGTTGAAGTTCCAAGCAAGAGAAGAAGTAGCAAATCGAATCTTATAAGAACCCTCTTTAAATCGTCGTTTCCCGTCCAAATCCGAAAATATCCGCCTTTCGTAACCCCCGTTCGTCACAACGTATCCCTACTCATGCGGGGAGTCCAGGGCGAGTCAAAAGACAAGTCGAGGTTCTTTCGGAAGATCCGGCGTGTACCTCTAGCCACCGCGGCTACAAGAACACCCTATGTAATCTATCTCGAGAATAGAATTGGAATAAGCAAAGCCGATCGAAAAACGAAATCTTCGAGGAAACACTTGATCGCTAGGAAAAGATTCAACTTGATAATTCAACTATAACAATGATACATACACAAGATAACCACCGGGATCCTTCCTTGATCTTGCTTCTAGCTCCGGGAACTCCGACGTGGTCTTCCGTGCAAGGTTCCCACGTCGGCTAGGGAAACCCTAGTCAACTAGCTCGACCCTCTCCTCTCCGAGATGGTGTCCCTCTCTTCTCTCGCTCCTCGCCGGCCGATGACGAATTGTATGATGCGTGGCTCTCGGTCGGGGGGCTATAAATAGCCCGAATGGCGGCTAGGGCAAAGGAGGGGGCAAACGGGCCCCGGACGGGGCCGGGCCGACCGGCCCGGGCCGGCCGGCCTAGGCCCATCCGAGCCCGGCCCCGAGGCCTCCTTTGCTCTACGTCGTTTCCCTTGCTTTCCGGATGTTTTCCCCTTCGCATGTAGGTCCATGTCGCCGGTTTCTCTCCGAATTGGGCATAACTCCTTGTCTTGCAAGATTCGGGACTTTTCTCGCTCGGGTCCTTGGAGTTTGTCATCTTCTCGGATCAAGTCCCCGGCTTTTTGGAGTTAAGTTTGCTTCATTTCATGACTTGGACAGGGGCTTCAAGGTCTTGTCATAAGGTGCTTGATGAACTTATCCCGAAAGACTTGCTTTCAACGCTAAAACCCCGCATAAACACTAAACTCCAAAACCGACATGCACACGTGAACTTGTTATACCACGGGGGTTAGTACCAATGGATAAGGTATAAAACTTATGCCAACACCGAAGGTAAAATCTTGGCTAGGTTGACGGATTTTCACCATAACATCTCCCTCATGCTTAAACCTTGCTCGTCCTCGAGTAAGCCTTCGATGGATATCATCGTTGGCAAACAATGTTTAAACTTTTCACTTGATCATACATGAGAAAACATAATGCTCTCAAAATTTTAATTCGTTAAAGTTCCATAATGTACTAGCCTTCATCTCTACGGAGAGTAGATTCTTATTAAGCTTATCCCACAAGTATTAACATGCTCACAAAGTTTAAATAGATCTCGAATTTTTGAAATAAAGAACGAGATAAAGAAAAACTAAACCAAGTTCACAAATTTAAATCATCTTGTACATTTCTCATGAACTCTCAACTCGCTTGTCTCTCAAGCCTATATATTCTACTCCTTTCCCTCTCATAACATATATGTGTGGTAGGCTTTATATGGAGCTTTTTGGAAAAGTTTAGTCCTAACAAGATTTTATAAATGAGGTGTTGTCAAAACAAGACAAGCTTCTCATGGTCATACCGAGACTCGCCAAAAAGGTCATTGGAAAATAATGTCATATCAAGGAGGGGAAAGAGAAAAATACACACACTTTAGATGAGTGGACATGTGCAAAGGGCAAAGGGTGATCCCGACGCACAAAGGAAGTCCTCGTTATCGGATTGCACATGGTTGGAAAATGAGAATGGATCTTTTAAACTTGAAGCCTTGAATTTCCTAATGCACTTTAGAGAACAGGAGAGTTCACTTTACGCATACTCATATTTTTTCTCTTTCTCATATTTCTCCTTTTCTTTCTTCTTTCTTTCTTTCTTTCTTTCTTTCTTTCTTTCTTTTTTCTTTCATTCATTGTTTTCTTGTCACTCATTCGGTCACGGGACTTTCACATTGGAGTTTTGATTTTTTAATTTACACCCCTTTGAACTTTTTTTAATCGCTCCCCTTTGAACTCTAAAATTGCACCGTACCTACCTTCTCCCCATGCTTAGACGTTGCTCGTCCTCGAGCAAAGAGGCGATAAATAAGGTAGGTACCGGAAATATTTTTCCTTGGAGAGATACTTGAATTCTTCAATGTTGGCACCGTCTTGCGATCTTCCTTGAATTGATGATCCATTCTCAACGATAGGTTGTGGTCAAGGAGGTAATCACAAAAGATGATATTTGGTTTAAGGGTGGATATCCGGCGAGGTTTGTGAGATCTCCGATGCGGGGATACACAATGCACGGATAAAAGGCTAGCAAAAAGATAGATACGCAAAAACGGAATGACCAGCTTCTTAGTCTCGGGCCAGAGAAATCATGGCCTGCAATAACTCACTCAAAAATAAATCTTGTACACTAAGGTTTATGCACTCAAATATATATTAGGCTTTGGATAGGTTGAGCAACACACAAGTGATATTTGTGACAAGGTTAGCAATATTTTTGAGCATAAAAACCATCTTTAATCTATTCATAACTTGAGAGCACATAAAACACTATGGGTCTTTATTTTAATCATAACCTCCGCTAAAGATTAAGCTAGTATTTAAATAAATTCAGATTCGTATTTTAAGAGAGCACTAGCTTTAACATGCATAAATCAATTACAAAGATAAACAAAGCAGCAATTATAATCATATATCATCATGGCACAAATTTTTGTAACTTTTCCAATGATATAATCAAGGTGGTGTCTTTATTAATGATGATATCAAGTTGAAATACAAACTGAAAATAAACAAACACACTTGCTAAAATTTAAATAAAAACAGAAAATATTACGCAAACACACACAAACAAAAGCTGAAAATTACGAGAGAAGGGGAAAAAAGAAAACTAAAGTTCCTTAATCTTCCTAGTCCTCCGCAGTGGTTGTTGTTGATGATCTTGATAGTAATACCCTTGCTCGTAGTAGGGTTGGACATTCCCTCCAACGAATTGATTCGGCTCCACTAGGTGAAGGCGTCCAAGCTCATAGGCAATATTTACATTGCCCTCACCAAGTTGAGCCGCGTTGGCTTGGATGGCTGCGACGTTTTGGGCGTTTCTCGCAACATACCCTCCAATTATGGCCATGCTTTGTTGTGGTTGGGGATATTGTGCGTAGGGCTCCACGAAGTTAGCGTTGGGCACCACATAATTTGGTGGGGGTACCGGTGCACCACCCCCATGCTTGCTCTTGTGGCCCTCCGTAATAACTTGGCGGAGGAGGGATCCCGCCGAATGGTGGTGTTGACGGATAAAAGACGTATCTCTCTATGATCCGCAACCGTACGGATCCCACACCTTTTTCACCACGGGATTCCCAAGGTTCTTGTCAATCCGCGGAGCAAGGGGATTACAAGCGTTCGATCTACAACGACACACTAGCTACTAAAACCCTAACTATTATTATGCTAGAAAACAACTAAACTACACTAGAGAGAATGATTAAGATATCAAGGTAAAAGACACTCGCCCACGGGTCTACGATACTAGAGCATGCAATCTCTTAAATACATGAAAACCAATCTAATCTATCGGGGTTGTGACCACGGTTTCGCCCTTTCCCTCCTCTCGTATCGTCACTACGCGAAGGTATTCATGACTAGACCTTTGATGGACACGGCGTATTGAATATATCCAAGGAAGCATCGGAGCTCTACTCCCTTTACGGCATGGTAGCTAACCTTAAGCATTAAAGTATATTCAACACAAGATGATAGATAGATAATCCGACAAAGTGCGATTACATCTCAAGATCGATTACAACCCATGGACGAATGAGAAGATTACCCCATCAAGGTGCTGATCATGGCACCGTTGATCATGGTTTCCCTTCCGCCGGTGTCTTCCTTCTTCTCCACGAGAGGGTGCTTCCTTCGAGGTGGTTGATCTCCCGCCGGAGATCCTCCTCCTCTCTCTAGCTTATGGATGGCCTTCTCGGTGCGAATGACTCTCACCCTCCGTGTTGGCGGCGCCTCGGGGCTTTTAGGGTTGAAGATCCTTCGAGTGCAAGGAAAACGGGAACGAACCGGCCACCGGAGTGGGCCGGGCCGGCCGGCCCGGGCCGACCGGCCCGGCCCACTTCGGCCGGTTCGGTCGCCCCTTTTGCTCCGTGGGTCCTTATGCACTTATGTACTTTGTCCCCTCCACTTGCATGATTTTGATGATGTTATCCTCATGTCCAAGATGGAGGTTCTCTTCGCATGAAGTTCGATCTTTTACACTTCAACCCCCGGGGGTGTTCCTCGTAGCACTTCGGTCCTTGCCACCTTTGGAAGTGATTTCATCAAGCTCATGAACACGAACAAGACTCCATAAATGCTCCTTTGAACTTGTTGCGAATCCATCCTTTATGTCCATGTTTTCCTACATAAACACAACACTTCCAAATGCATGCACAAAGATGAACTTGTTATATGATTAGTGTGCCTAGTGGCAGGTTAGTTCCATAATCAAATCCAAACCAAAGTGTAATGAACATGCTAGGTGCACCAAAATACACCGTCAACATCTCCCCCACGCTTAGCTCTTGCTCGTCCTCGAGCAAGTACTCGTAAAAGAACTTCGTCCAAGGTGTTGTAATCATGTACCACTTATCCTTCTTCACAAGTTAGTCAATCCCTTCATCTTTAATACATAAACACAAAGTAATGATAATCAAACATAAACATGGGCGTTTAGAATTTTTACCACGTCAAGTTTTACCCCACAACTCAAACTCTTCACTCGAAGCTTTCAATCTCAACCATGCTTACTTCTTTGCTTCCATCGGAGGGTTTTTATGATTTTCAAAACAAAAATTCCTGCAACAAGTATTAGACAAAAACCTTTCTCCAAGCTCTCTCAAGTCACTCATATGAAATGGCTATCCTGACCAAATTTTATAAAACTCTCACCTCCCATTAATCTCTCATATATCACGTAAAGTGGAGCTATAGGTAGGGCTAGCGCAATCAACACAAGTATTATCAAACTAAGAACTTCCTCTAATGGTTGTCTACCTTTCAAAGCCAATGATCATGAGAATTAACCATATGTAGGGATATCAAGGATGAGAAGATTTAGAATGGTGGACATGTGCAAGGGCAAAAGAAAATTGTGACTACAAGGCACCAATGATGTCCTCGTTGTCGGATTGCACATGGTTGGAAATAGAGTAAAAGTTTCGTCTCACAATCAACGTGACACCCTTCCTTACACTTTATTTTTTCTTTTCTTTCACTTGATCCATCCCTCTCATATCTTTATTGCTACCTCATCTTTTTGTTTTTCTTCTTTCATTCACATATAATTTTTTTCTTCCTTTCTTTCTTTCTTTTCCATACACATACTTTTTGTCTTTATTTTTCTCTCTCTTGATAACTTTTCAAAGCTTTCAATTCTCTCTTTCCTCGCATGCATACAATCTGAAATTTTAATTAAATCATGCTATAGACGAGACGAAACTTTGAAAATAGGTTGTGTTCAAAGAATATGATGTACAAAAGAGATGTATAGGGTTGGATATGGAATTCGGCGATGTACGTGACTTCCGTTGTGAAAGTCATGTAACCGAATATATGACGAGGCTAGCAACAAAAGATAAGCACAAGACTATGATCATTGCTCGAAATTAAAACTCACCAAGAGAGAAGGGTCCTAGCCTAACTCGTCGTGCTAATCACACTTATGGTGGAGCGAAAAAAATAAACTTGGCTTTGGATAGGAATTTTTTCTTACTCTCAACTTGGAAAAGGAGGTTTTGCTAACCTTTATTACAAGGGTTTTAAGATAATTTTCAGAACTGAAATCCTCCAACTTTTAGCATTGAACATAGTACAACTAACATGTGAAGCTCAAGATCGAAGTGCGGTATGGGTACTTTAAGTAGTAGCAATTCCACTAAGCACCACGGTAAACGTTTTTCAAACCACATACTTATGTTCATATATCAAGAATCGAAGATTAAACAAACAAGTGAATAAAGATAAGCAATACTTAAAACACAAAGATATATATATAAACTCTTTTTATTTGATTTTCTTGACTCAACACTAATTTAAGACACTTGCAAAAATTTTAAAACACACTAAAAAACTAAAGACTCATTAAAACGCTAAGACTCATTAAAACTCTAAGACTCTCACACGAAGATTAAACCAAACCTAAACTTGAAGTTCAAAAGCTAAGGCTAGCTAGCTAGCTCTCCCTCACGCTAAAAACATACGACGTCCTCGTCGTATCTTACAAATTCCTAAGGGGAAAACTAGACCTAGTGGTACTTCAAGCAAGTATTGCACCACTTGCCTCTCATGTTTCCAACCATGCCGAAAAGTTTGCGCACGTTACGGTTAAGGAACTTGAAATTTTTTCCAATTACGTGCTCCAAATCCTCCATACGCCGCTTCATCGCTTCCATGGCTTGGAGACATTCATCGGCCGACGTGTAGAGATCCCCGATGGTTTGACGGCAAGTTCGACAACACATCGGATGCAATCCGAAGGGGTCTTCATCGCCATAGTCTCCACCGTCGTCGCCGCCGTTGTCGCCACCTCCATTGTCGTTGCCGCTCTCGTTGCCATCGTTGCCGTCGCCATTGGGGCCTTCGGGAGTCCTCTCTTTGGGCTGCTCATCCCAATCGTCATCATCTCTTCCGGCGGACGCCCACGAGCTCGGACTACGATCGTCGGAGTAGTCGCTACCCCATAATCCTTAGGCTCGGGCGACGCTTCCTTGTAGTCTTTTGCACTTAATGCCTTGGATGCGTGCTGACCTTCGAACGGGCGTAGGGACCTTCTCTTCTTCGACGGGGTTGCGAGATGCAAGAGCTCCGGTCGGGACACGCCCTCCGCAACGGATGCGTGCGGTCCTCTTGACGGGCGGCTTGAGCTCGCATCGCATCGCCTCCTCCATCGATGACTTCTTGGCTTCTAGCTTCAACTCTAAGCTCCTTGGGGGCACAATGACTACTACAAGGGTGCAAAATATTGCTTGAAAGGTTTGATCCTCGAGCTCCCAATTCGGCCAAATAAATAGTCCCGAGAGAAAAGCCCCGGGAACCTTATTTTCCTTTTTTACACTTCCCTTAAAATTTTCTCGACCAAACAAGGAAGTCGAAAAGGAGCAATTCGGGCGAAATTCGGCGTCATCGGCCGCCGGAACCCTTCGGGGCCGGTCGGCCTGGGCCGGCCGACCCACCCCCGCCTCGGGGGCCGGGCCGGTCCATTTTTTTTTGCACACCGCCCTATGTTTTCTTGCTTAGCCCATGGGAAAAAGTTGGCCCAGTAAATCTTCGTGAAAAACTCCAGAAAACTAAAAGAAAACTATTTACAAAAGTTGATGCCTTGTTTTTCGTCCTAGGCGGGACGTTCGGGCTCTTCCTCCATGGTGAAGACGTCAACATGGTAAAGGGGCACGACGTCGGGTTCGTAGTAAACCTTAAGCCACTGTCCATTCACCACAAATTGATCGCCGTTTATATCCATAATGGTTACCGCTCCGTTGGAGAACACCGAATGCACAACATAAGGTCTGTCCCATTTGCTTTGCAATATCCCCTTTCCGAAGGTTTTAAACCTCGAATTGTAGAGGAGGACCTTATGTCCTTTAAATTCTTTCTTTTTCAATCTTTTATCGTACCACCTTTTGATTCTCTCTTTGTATATGCTTGCGTTTTCATAAGCTTTCAACCTCAACTCCTCTAGCTCACTTATTTGGATCCTTCGTTTCACCACCGCAAACATCGAGATCGAGGTTCATCTCTTTAATCGCCCAATAGGCTTTATGTTCCAACTCAACCGGAAGGTGGCAAGCTTTTCCATAGACGAATTGATAAGGGGTCATACCTATCGGTGTTTTAAACGCCGTTCGATAAGCCCATAAAGCTCCGTCTAATTTTTTTGACCAATCCTTGCCTCCCTTCTCTATGGTCTTGTTGAGTATGCTTTTTAATTGCCTATTTGACGTCTCCGCTTGTCTGTTGGTTTGTGGATGATAGGCCGTAGAGACCCTATGTTCAATTCCCAACTTGGACAAGCACGTTTTGAAATTCTTCCCGGTGAAGTGAGTTCCTCCATCACTTATCAAGATTCTCGGTGTACCGAAACGGGGAAAAATCACGTTCTTGATCATAGTAATGGACTCCTCCGTGTAAGCTTTACGACATGGTATTGCCTCTACCCACTTGGATACATAATCAGCCATGACTAGGATATACTCAAAACCAAATGAGTTTTTAAAAGGCCCCATGAAGTCTATACCCCATACATCGAATATGTCGATTTGTAAGTTGTATTTCAAAGGCATAGAATTTCTTTGAGAGATGTTTCCGGTTCTTTGGCATTCGGGGCATGATGCAACATATCTTTTAGTATCTTCATGCATCTCCGGCCAAAAGAATCCGCTCGACCATACTTTTGCTTGGGTTCAAAAATGACTATAGTGCCCACCGTACTCCGCCGAGTGGCACTTCCTTAGAATCTCAACCCTCTCTTCTCTTGGCACACATCTTCTCATTACTCTATCATTGCCAAGCTTGAAGAGGTATGGTGCATCCCAAAAATATTTCCTACTTTCAGAGATTATCTTCTTTTGAGAGTTTTTATCTAGATGATTGAGAGGCATCTTTCGAATTGCTCGAATGATATCGTGCATCCAAGTATCCTTATCAAGCACTCTATAGAGGTGGTCATCTCTCATCTTATCTTCTATGGGCTTTTTATCATCTTGTCCACGATTCATCCTAGACAAATGATCGGCCACAACATTTTCCACCCCCTTTTTATCACGAATGTCAACATCAAACTCTTGGAGAAGAAGGATCCAACGAATCAAACGTGGTTTAGCTTCCTTCTTAGCCAAGAGATACTTGATGGCTGCGTGATCGGTGTAAACAATGACCTTCGAGTTCACGATGTAAGATCTGAATTTTTCGAAAGCGAATACCACCGCTAGCAACTCTTTTCCCATAGTGGCATAATTTAATTGTGCCCCACTAAGAGTTTTGCTAGCGTAGTAAACGGCATGAACTCGGCCTTCCTTTCTTTGACCCAAAACCGCGCCTACGGCGTAGTCACTTGCGTCACACATGATCTCGAAAGGTTAGCTCCAATCCAGAGGTTGGATGATGGGAGCACTCACCAACGCATTTTTCAAGGTCCGGAATGCCGCTAGGCACTTCTCATCAAAGTCGAAAGCCACATCCTTTTGAAGGAGATGTGTTAAAGACTTAGTGATCTTCGAGAAGTCCTTGATAAATCTTATATAGAATCCCGCATGGCCTAGAAAGCTCCTTAAGGACTTAACATCCGTAGGAGGTGGGAGTTGCTCAACTGTCTCTACCTTAGCCTTGTCCACTTCAATTCCTCTCTCGGATATAACATGTCCGAGCACTATGCCTTGCTTAACCATGAAGTGGCACTTCTCCCAATTTAACACCAAATCTACCTCCACACACCTCGTAAGGACATTTTCTAAGTTTGCTAAGCAATCCATGAACGTCTTCCCGTAAACGGAAAAATCATCCATAAACACTTCAACAATTTCTTCGATGAATTCCGAAAACACGACCATCATGCAACGTTGAAAAGAGGCCGGAGCGTTGCATAGGCCGAAGGGCATCCTTCTATATGCAAACATTTCGTAAGGGCATGTAAATGTCGTCTTGTGTTGATCGTTCGGGTGAATGGGAATTTGCATGAACCCCGAGTACCCATCGAGAAAGCAAAAATAAGCGTGGTTTGCTAACCTCTCGAGCATCTCGTCGATGAACGGTAGGGGGAAGTGATCTTTCTTCGTCGCTTTGTTAAGCTTACGATAATCGATACACATCCGCCACCCGGTCACGGTTCTCCGCTCGTATCAATTCGTTCTTCTCATTCTTCACCACGGTCAAACCTCCTTTCTTCGGTACACAATGCACCGGCTCACCCATTCGCTATGCGGAACCGGGTAGATGATTCCGGCATCAAGTAACTTGATAACCTCTTTCTTTACTACCTCTCGCATGGCATGAGTTAGCCTCCTTTGGTGGTCCACTACGGGCTTACATTGGTCTTCCATTGGTATATGATGAGTGCAAAAGGCTGGGCTAATACCTTTGAGATCATTAATCGAATATCCAATAGCCTTCCTATGTTTTTTTAATAAAATCAGCAACGCTTCATTTTCTTCGGGACTCAACTCGTCCCTCACAATGACTGGATAAGTTTTGTCCGGGCCCAAAAATTCGTATTTTAATCCCTTGGGCAAAGGTTTAAGGTCTACCTCGGGCACTTGTGGCTCCTCGGGTTTGATTTCTCTTATGTCTTCGAATTTCTCTTCCTCCACACTACCATCATGCGGCTCTAAGCCTTTTGTTGCTTCCTCTAGTTCTTCATCTTGTTGATTACTAATTTGATTTTCCATCGCTCTTTGCAGCGGGTCTCTAAGGGTTTCAACAAAACAAAGACTATCTATCTCTTCTACTTCTTCATCTTCGGGGGGAAAGGGTGTAAGGTGTTTAGAAGCACGAAGAAAGTTATATGTGTACTTTGTTCCATTAAGGTTCATTGTTACTTTGCCTTCTCCGGCATCTAACACGGCATCAACCAACTTAAGAAAAAGCCTACCTAAGATTATGTGATCATTATTACTGTGGTAAGTATCAATAACAAAGAAATCGGTTGGTATATAGTTTCTAGAGATTTTTACTTTCATGTTGCAAGCAATACCTAGAGGTTTGATAGTTCTACCATCTCCCATAATTAATTTCGTTGATGTTGTAGCTAAATCTAGGTTGTGGTCTTGAACTTTATCGTAAATTTTAGAAGATAGAACACTTACTTGGGCTCCGATGTCGCATAAAGCCTTGCATTGAACTCCGTTGATCTCGCAACTCAAGTGTGGTGTCGTCTTCTCTTCTTCTTCGGATCCTATCGCGTAAATTTCAGCGAGGCGAGCGTATGGTGATGCTTCGGGCTTGATCCCCATGATTCTCTTCACCTCGGAAATATGTTCCGGATCCACTATATCATCTCCAAAGAGCTTTTGAAAAATCTCACCGGTGGTTTCAAGGTCGTATGAATTTTCCGCTTTCTTCTCCGGTGGGAAATCCACTTCCAATCGTCGTCGCCATTCCCTTTTGGTTAGGGAACGGTCTTCTCTTGTCGAATACTTCTCCGTAATCAATAGGAACCCAATCCATTGGTTCGAACTCCCTTAGTGGCTTCGTGCTTGACATGCTTCTCTTGTTCGTCTCATTTGGTGTGGCGAAGTCGACGTTTGGTGTAGTTCTTGACTTGATGTGTTCTTCTCCAAGCTTTTCCGCGATTGGTTCCTCTTTTGTGACTTCCGGGTTGCCTCTTTAGAAAAATCAGCACACTTCTTCTTTCTCGAATTGTATTCCGGCTCTTCCGCAAGTCTTGTTTCCCAATCTCTTCGCATGGCAGCCGCTTTACTAACTTTTTGTAGAAGTTGGGCGGCTTCCGTGAGTGTTTTCTCCATAAGATCCCCACCCGCACACATTTCGATGTGTTGCATGCAACTAGGGGTTAGGGAAAAGAAAAAAAGTATGCAAGAGTACGTCACCGGTGAAGCCGAGTTTTGGTCCTTGTTCGATCAATCCATTAAACCTATCCCAGGCTTGGTCTATCCCTTCCTCTTCTCCTTGCATGAAAGTGATCACTTGCCTCCTTAGAGTTGAACCTTGCTAATTGGAAAGAACTTCTCGCAAAACTTATTTGTCAACTTGTTCCAATTGCCTTCAACTTCAAAGGATGCAACCGAATACCATGTCTTTGCATTGCCGGCAAGTGAGTAGGGAAAGAGATTCCATTTGAACCATTCATCGGGAACTCCTTCTTGACGCACCGTGTTGCATATTGTTGTGAAATCCCTTATGTGTATATATGGGTTCTCCGTAACCATCCCTTCAAATGGGTTCGCCGCCACCATCTTGATGATCTTGGATTTAATATCATACTTGGTCGCTTCGAGCTTCGAATCCGACTCTTGTACTTTTATGTCTTCACATCGAGGGCTAGCGTAATCCCTTAGTGATTTCTCCGGTTCTTCCACGGGTTGATTAACGAACGCCATCTAGACAATAAGATAAAAACAAAAACAAAAACGAAACAAGTGTTTTTCTAGATAATATATGTTAGATAAAGCAAATAAAAGATAAACTAAAATATAAAACTAAGTTAGATGCAAATCAAACGATGTAAACTAGCTTGCGCCCCGGGCAACGGCGCCAGAAAAAGGGGCTTGTTGATGGATAAAAGACGTATCCCTCTACGATCCGCAAGCGTACGGACCCCACACCTTTTTCACCACGGGATTCCCAAGGTTCTTGTCAGTCTGCGGAGCAAGGGGATTATAAGCGTTCGATCTACAACGACACACTAGCTACTAAAACCCTAACTATTATTATGCTAGAAAACAACTAAACTACACTAGAGAGAATGATTAAGATATCAAGGTAAAAGACACTCGCCCACGGGTCTACGATACTAGAGCATGCAATCACTTGAAGACATGAAAACCAATCTAATCTATCGGGGTTGTGACCACGGTTCGCCCTTTCCCTCCTCTCGTACCGTCACTACGCGAAGGTATTCATGACTAGACCTTTGATGGACACGGCGTATTGAATGGATCCAAGGAAGCATCGGAGCTCTACTCCCTTTGGTAGCTAACCTTAAGCATTAAAGTATATTCAACACAAGATGATAGATAGATAATCCGACAAAGTGTGATTACATCTCAAGATCGATTACAACCCATGGACGAATGAGAAGATTACCCCATCAAGGTGCCGATCATGGCACCATTGATCATGGTTTCCCTTCCACCGGTGTCTTCCTTCTTCTCCACGAGAGGGTGCTTCCTTCGATGTGGTTGATCTCCCGCCGGAGATCCTCCTCCTCTCTCTAGCTTGTGGATGGCCTTCGGTGCGAATGACTCTCACCCTCCATGTTGGCGGCGGCTCGGGGCTTTTAGGGTTGAAGATCCTTCGAGTGCAAGGAAAACGGGACCGAACCGGCCACCGGAGTGGGCTGGGCCGGCCGGCCCGGGCCGACCGGCCGGGCCCACTTCGGCCCGTTTCGGCCGCCCCTTTTGCTCCGTGGGTCCTTATGCACTTATGTACTTTGCCCCCACTTGCATGATTTTGATGATGTTATCCTCGCGTCCAAGATGGAGGTTCTCTTCGCATGAAGTTCGATCTTTTACACTTCAATCCCGGGGGGTGTTCCTCGTAGCACTTCGGTCCTTGCCACCTTTGGAAGTGATTTCATCAAGCTCATGAACATGAACAAGACTCCGTAAATGCTCCTTTGAACTTGTTGCGAATTCGTCCTTTATGTCCATATTTTCCTACATAAACACAACACTTCCAAATGCATGCACAAAGATGAACTTGTTATATGATTAGTGTGCCTAATGGCGGGTTAGTTCCATAATCAAATCCAAACCAAAGTGTAATGAACATGCTAGGTGCACCAAAATACACCGTCAACAGGGTGGCACATTGGGTTGTGCACCACTCGCTTGTGCGGAGGATGTTCCCTCCTCTACGATTCTTCCTCTCTTGTTTTTCCTTGCCGGGACAAGGAGTCCCTCTTCCAACCAATCTTCCCTCCCTTCGATGAAAAGCCTAAGCCTTGCATCCGGAAGGGGTAGGTTCACCATGGCCAAACGAAAACCTCCTCTCTCATCTCCACTAATGTATTTGCCTTGTCGCAAATATTCAATGCCGAGAGAGGTACCACGCAAAAGATGGTCGGGGTTTCTTGTGATCCCCGGCCGTAGGGAGAAGGCCAACATAGAGAGGTAGCACCCCGAACCAATATGTCCCGCCCCCGATGTTGCCTCGCAACACCAACGGTTGATCATAAGGTAAGAGGGGTCTATTGGCTGCTTGGCAATTAAAGCCGAGTAGAGCCAATTCAACTCCGTGTCGGTCACCTTCGTCTCCCTCATCCTCACCAATACCCTCTTGCACATCCAAGAGTGAAATATCCGGATAATGGGGTTGCGGATGCAATTGCGTTGTTGGTGGGCTTCTCCGGAGATCAAATTCCAAAATCCATCTAACATGCGGGTGGCACGTCAACTTTCTCCGGAGCTCCCTTATGGAATCCAAGTAGCTCCCTAACGTGCTCGTAGGGAACCACTTGTTGGACTCCCTCCAAACGGAATGATAAGCTTTGCACCCCATCATCAAGGATAGGTGCAATGGTCATCAAGATTTTCAAGGCGAACTCCTTGTGGGTGTCCACCGATACTCTGTTTGAGAATTGCACCCATCCAGGGTGCCCCAACATGTAGTATATGTCGGTGCCGAAACCCAAGTTGTAGAGTGCTTGGTCGTCGAACTCGACATTGGGCACAAACCTCTTCTCAAGACGAGAGAGCCTCTCCTCCTCCGACGACGACAAAATGATGAAGCCGTACGAGGAATATATCGGAGTGTATGGAGGTGGCGCGGTCGAACGGGTCGATCGTCGTGGTGGCACGGGCGGCTCCTCCGTGTGCCATTGAGGTTCGGTAAACCTCATGGACATGCTCCTTGTTGCCCTCATACCACCAAGGAGGAGAGCATCGTTCTTGGTGGTGTCGTATCCGTCTCCATGCTCCGGGAGACTCGAAAACCGAGAGCCTCCTTGAAGACGTCGTTGACGACGGCTTGGATGATGATGAACCCTTCTTCTTGGAGAAGAGACTTGTGGTTTTCTTCCACATGGTTGTTGCACTCTTCTTTATACCGAAAACTCCGGTTGCAACCGGTAACTAGGCACTTAAAATCTTACTTCGGGATGTGGACTTTGAGTGGATTAAGGTGGTGGATTTTTTTTGAGCTATCAAGCTTGGGAAGGTTGGCTATGTCTACGGAGGTTCCGGGGCACACAAACTTGAACACACAAACTAAGGAAGGAGAGGGAAGCTTGCCTGCAGAAAACGGGAGCCGGGGGGCTCCTTAAGTAGGGGAGGCCGGCCGGCCTGGGCCGACCGGCCTGGGTGGCTTCTGGCTCCTCCCCGCCTCGGCTTTCTTCCAGCACGATCATTTCTCCTCTGCAACTTTCCTGCCCGCGTGCTCCACGAGTTGCACCGCCCAAACGCTCTCGTCCACTCCTTTTCTTGCATTATTGGTCCTTCCACTTGATGCTTCATGCTTTGGGTCATGTCCATGCTCCCTAGCTCCACTTGCTTCACATGCCACCATGAAATTCCTGCAAAGTTGATGCTTGCTACCCACCATGCTTGTCCTTTGCATGTGGTCTTGATGAAAGTTGATGAAAGGGTATCCAATGGTGCATGCATGATCAATTCAAACTAGATTGCCTCCCTTTAAGTGTGTTTAAGGTTAAGCACTCCTCTAATTTTGAAATTTAAAAATATTTTTCAGAGCCATGCAAGAGCTCAAGCATAAATTTAGAGAAGTTATTAATCATTAAAAACAAATGTAAGTCGAAAATATTTTCCGACTACGTTGATATCGGTCTCACTGGTATAGTTTGCCTTCATTGGTTGAGAGCAAACTTTTCCCGGCTTGATCATGGGGGCATAGGTTTAGGTTCTAATATTGGCTAAATGAGAGAGATTTTGAATAAAACAAAATTAGTTGAGGCTTAGAAAAATTCTAATCCTAGAGAAACCGAGGATATGGATTTTTAAATCAACCAAAATTTTTAATTTCTAGGTTCACGCGAGTCCTACCACGTGCTGAATTTTAATTAACACCTAGGTATAAGTCGTGGCTCTACTCGTGTGGTTTTATCATGAAAAATAAGTCAACCTCAGCACCATAATGAGGGTGAAAGGTTGAGTTAGGTTCTGAAATTATTTGGTTGAGGTTTCTCGAAAAGAATCAAACAAGCACATAGGAGGGTTCATGCAAAGGGTTTACGATAAAGCAAAATATTCAATCAAGAATTATGTCTCTAATATTGTTCAACCACTTCTAAGTCTAATGTCTTTGCGTAATAAAATTCAAAACTAAATTATTAAAAGAACTCGAAAAAGCTGGAATCGGGTTGTCCTCCCGTAGCTTATTCTTGACTTGACGAAACGGGTTGCCTCCCGCCTAGCGCTTCGTTTATAGTCTATAGCTAGACTTCTTCACTTGATTACTTCGGATCAACGCTCTTTGCGGGTGTTGCAATCTTGGGTACCCACTTCCGCACCATCTTGGACACGGGCTTGTCTTCCGGCTTAGTCATTTTTTTTGGTCTTCACGGGCGGCTTCTCTTCCTTTGTCTTAACGGATGCAACACCTTGTTTGATTTTCTTTACATTCATTTTTTTCGGCTCCTTCTTCTTTGTCGGCCCCTCCTTTTGCTTTGGTTCTCCCTTCACTCCAATCATGTTGCATGCCTCGATTCTTGGACGGAACTTGAAGGCACTCCTTTCTCCGTTGATATCGAACATGATCTCCCCCTTGACAACATCAATAGTAGCTCCTACGGTCCCGAGGAAAGGCCTCCCAAGGATGAGCGGCGGATTCTCCCTCTCTCCCATCTCGAGCACAACGAAGTCGATGGCGATGAAGTGGTGTCCGACCTTCACGGGTACATCTTCGGCAATGCCCAAGGGATAGCAAATGGAGTTATCTCCCAACTCCAAACATATACCCGTAGGCTCCATTGGTAGGTGTAGCTTCTCGAACACATCCCTCGGCATGACGCTCACACTTGCTCCAAGGTCGCATAACGCCTTTTCGAAGTTGAAAGAACCAACCGAACATGGAATTGTAGGGCATCCGGGGTCCTTTTGCTTCTCTAGCCCATTAGCAATAGCGGCACTACACTCCTCGGACATCTTGACATGATCTACCCCGAGTGTTGTTATCTCATATTTATTTGCAAGTATGTCTTTAAAGTAACGAGAATATGTAGGTACTTGTAGGGCATCTAGTAATGGAATGTTGATGCTAAGTCTACGCACAACTTCCACAAACTTCTCAAAGTGGTTGTCAAGTTTACCTCGGAAGTAGCGTGGCTTGAGTTGTGGTATCCTTGTGTCTTCCTCCGGCATCTCAAATTCGGGCTCTTCGGTGACGATCCCCGTAACCTTCTCTTTAGCAACTCCTTCCACCTTGGTGGATGGTTTAATCTTCCTTGCTCCCGCGGAACGTTCCGGGTCTTCGGTCTCCTTCCCCGAACGTGTTTGAATGGCCTTCTCCGATTCGGGACTTTTGGGTTGTCCGGAAGCTTCCCTTCATCATTAGTGAGGCGCCCGCAAGTTGTCCAACTTGCGTCTCGAGCATCTTCATCATGTTGAGCACTTGATGATTGGAACTTCCGACCTCTCGTCACCTTGCTATCGATGTTCTCCAACACCTTGTCTATGGTCTTGAACTTGGTGACGGTGTCCTTGTTGATCTTAGCCTGCTCATCCATGAACTCCTTCAATTGTATACGAAGTGGAACCGCATTAGAAATAGATGAGCTTGCATTAAATTGAGGTCTACCTTGCCTGTAGCGGAAGTTCGGCAATTCTCCCTTCCTCATGTAGTCGAGCGCTTTGGCTTCCTCCGGACAATCTTTGCGGACATGGCCATACTCTCCACATTCTTCGCATGTGGACCTTGCTTCGGCGGCCTTCAAGTCTTGAGCCTCTTTCTTTTCCATCTCCATCTTCTCCAACCTCCTCATGAGCGAGTCGATCTTGCCTTCAAGTATGTCCTCCTTCTCCACTTGCAAGACTCCTTTGACGTTCCTCGTGGGTTGAACCGGATGTAGGCGCCGGATGACGCCCATGTGTCATTATCCGCGACCTTCTTGAATGGAGTGAAAGCTTCCGTCGGTGTAAGTTCGATGATGGATCCTCCCGCCGATGCATCGATGATCGTCCTTGACTCCATGGTGAGTCCTTGATAGAACCTTTGCACGAGGTCTTCCTTCGGGAACTTCTGATGTGGAACCGCCCGGGTGTACTCGTTGAAGCGCTCGAATGCCTCCGAGATAGTTTCCGTAGGATATTGAACAAAGGTGGCAATCTTATTATGCAAGCTTTGAGTTTTACCGGCGAGTAGTATTCCTTCATGAAAGCCTTCATCAATGTGTTACAATTTTGCACCGTCTCCGCCGGTTGAGAGTTGAACCATTGCAAAGCCTTCCCGAGTAGTGAGAACGGAAAAAGCCTTGCCCTCATTTCATCTTGAGTCACCCCATCCTTGTTGAAAGTCTGACATAGTTGAATAAACGCTTGGGGGTGAAGGTTTGTATCCTCTTTACCGGTGAAGGGTGAATGTTGCACCATGCGGATTGTTGAGGTCTTGATCTCGAATGGTCTTCCGAACTCCTCGAGGTTCAAGATTGGTAGGTCGATGATGTCCGGGGTGCATAGCTCCCCAATCTTGCGCTCTTGCGGTGGTTGGTCACCCATCCGTGGAAGTCGATTCTCCCGAGGACTTTGAGGTGGTGAATTCTTCGGAGATTCCTGCGATCCTTTGTCTTCCGACTCCGAATCTAAAAAATCCAGCTTTTTAGCTTGATGTGCTTCACGTCTCCTTAGCCTGTAAAGTTTTTCTGGATCATCCACAAAATTATCAGGTTTGTTGGAGAGGTAGCCGTCCATCTCCTGTTAGGGTTAGCAATAAACAAAGTATGCAAAAACTAGAAAGTAAAAACAAATTTATAAAAACTAGGGTTAGTCAAACTAGATTAGATGTATTTTGAGGATGATCAAAATTTAGTAGATGCAAAAATAAAAACAAAAAGAAAACTGAAAATTACAAAAAGGCAATAAAAAATCAAATCTTGATCACTTGCTCCCCGGCAACGGCGCCAGAAAAAGGGGGTGTTGACGGTTAATAGTTGTATCAAAGTTCGTTTATGACTTGCAAGCGGACAAGTCTCCTGTCGTAGTCAAGGGACCCTTCTTCCCTCGAGTGGTGAACCCAAGGTATCGAATCCGTGGAACAAATGTGTGACGCAAAAGTTGATCTAGTAAAGCCAAGTAACTTCAATCTTCGGTAAAAGAAATCCTAATGCATCTAGATGAAAGACACAAAACTAATCAAATCTACTAAAGACTGGAGATAACAAAGTAAGATTGGGTAGATAAACCGATCTAGAGAGATCGGGGTAAGCCTTTTGTTGAAGTTCCAAGCAAGAGAAGAAGTAGCAAATCGAATCTTATAAGAAGCCTCTTTAAATCGTGGTTTCTCGTCCAAATCCGAAAACATCCGCCTTTCGGAACCCCCGTTCTGTCACAACGTATCCCTACTCATGCGGGGAGTCTAGGGCGAGTCAAAAGACAAGTCGAGATTCTTTCGGAAGATCCGGCGTGTACCTCTAGCCACCGCGGCTACAAGAACACCCTATGTAATCTATCTCGAGAATAGAATTGGAATAAGCAAAGCCGATCGAAAAACGAAATCTTCGAGGAAACACTTGATCGCTAGGAAAAGATTCAACTTGATAATTCAACTATAACAATGATACATACACAAGATCACCACCGGGATCCTTCCTTGATCATGCTTCTAGCTTCGGGAACTCCGACGTGGTATTCCGTGCAAGGTCCCCATGTCGGCTAGGGAAACCCTAATCAACTAGCTTGACCCTCTCCTCTCCGAGATGGTGTCCCTCTCTTCTCTGCTCCTCAGCGGCCGATGACGAATTGTATGATGCGTGGCTCTCGGTCAGGGGGCTATAAATAGCCTGAATGGCGGCTAGGGCAAAGGAGGGGGCAAACGGGCCCCGGACGGGGGCCGGGCCGACCGGCCCGGGCCGGCCGGCCGGGCCCATCCGGGCCCGGCTCGAGGCCTCCTTTACTCTACGTCGGTTCCCTTGCTTCCGGATGTTTCCCCCTTCGCATGTAGGTCCATGTCGTCGGTTTCTCTCCGAATTGTGCATAACTCCTTGTCTTGCAAGATTCGGCACTTTTTTGCTCGAGTCCTTGGAGTTTGTCATCTTCTCGGATCAAGTCCCTGGCTTTTTGGAGTTATGTTTGCTTCATTGCATGACTTGTACGGGGCTTCAAGGTCTTGTCATAAGGTGCTTGATGAACTTATCCCGAAAGTCTTGCTTTCAACGCTAAAACCCTGCATAAACACTAAACTCCAAAACCGACATGCACACGTGAACTTGTTATACCACGGGGTTTAGTACCAATG
Organism: Cenchrus americanus; assembly: GCA_947561735.1. NCBI lineage: Eukaryota > Viridiplantae > Streptophyta > Magnoliopsida > Poales > Poaceae > Cenchrus > Cenchrus americanus. Next base: position 67,844,452 of record OX387239.1, on the reverse strand, counting down.
GATAAGGTATAAAACTTATGCCAACACCGAAGGTAAACTCATGGCTAGGTTGACGGATTTTCACCGTCAACATTTGTGCATCCACTATCAATCTCCCATTTTGTTCCACCGGAGGAGTATGCCTACATAACAAGTTATGCTTGTGTTTTAGGTACCCAAGTAGATTTGGGTCCTAGAGCGTTAGTCAAAAGAACCTTGGGCACCCACACATTCCTTTTGACCAATGTCCCTTTTGTGCGGGGTACCACATACTTGGCAACCACCTTACCCTTGTGGTTCCAAGTCAACACATAATAGACATAGAAGCTATCTTGTGAAGCATGTGGCTTAGGCTTCTTTCTCAACTTGGTTGGATTGGATTTTGCCTTAGGTTGTGGTCCATTTGTAGTGACTTGGGTGCTTTTGAACTTGATAGGAGTGTTGTACTTGACTTGATTGTCAAAGCTCTTGGCACCCAATTGCTTCATGCTATGTACCACATTCCTTGTCCCCACACCTTTGGTGTGGTAGTTCTTGATGAATGGGATGGGGTCTTTTGTTCCTTGTTCTTGCTTACCAAGCCCCTTCCCATCCACAAAGGCAAACTTCTTCATGTAGCTTGACCCAAAGCCTTTGGTGTGGTTTTCAAAGTCACCTCTCTTGGGTTCTTTCTTTTTCTCATCAATGAGGGAGTTTGACAACCTAGCAATCTCTTTCTTCATAGCATTCATCTCGGCAAGGTTAGTAGCACAAGAATTTATATCAATTTTATAACACCGAGAACAACCATTACTTGCTGAGGCTTTAGAGTTAGAGAGAGCATCATTAGATGTCGTTGTAGCATTATTCTTGAGATTGTCAAGTTGAACTTCTAGTTGTAGGATCTAGGATACCGACTAGAGGGGGGATGAATAGGCGGTTTTAAAATCTAAAAACACAACACTAGAGAAATTTAATTAGAACCACAAGGAGGATTAAATCTCTACCTATTCTATTCCTATGTTGGGGGTTTGCATCCTAGGGTGAAAAGATAAAATTCAATCTCTAGAAAATAAATGCTCAAAGTAAATTACTTGAAGGTAAAATGAGCAAAGAGGTAACCGAGCCCGAGCGACAAATTTTTATCTCGTGGTATCGATGACTTTCCGGTCACCCCTAATCCACGTTGAGGTGGATTCAATGTTCAACCGCTCCTCTATCAAGGCACCACTTGATCTTGAGCCGGTTAGAACCAAAGAACCACTCCACACCTCGATTCCACTAGAGTTGCTCCTTACCACTCCGTTGAGGTGAGCACAATACCTCTCACAACACAAAATCCGGAGCCACGCACAATCTTCTTGTGAGCTTCAACGGATTCTTCCACCACCAAGCCGTCTAGGAAGCGGAAACTTCCAAGAGTAACAAATCAACCACTTGCTTTATGATTCCCTAGTGGCACAAAGATCAAAACCTTGATGCAATGCACTAGAAGCTCTCAATCTCACAAAGAATGCAACCACTAAGCCAAGTGAGTGAGAGAGAGGAGAGGGAGAGATCTACAAGGGAGTATGGACCTTTCAAAGTGCCAAGAGAGGCTCTCCAACCCCGGGCTTGGAGTATATATACTCCCCCTTCCCGTTACTAGCCGTTATGGGAAAAACGCGTACCTCGCGGACTGTCCGCGATGCCCTCGCAGACTGTCCGCGTTTGAATTCCAACGGTAAAAACGCGAAGTCAACGGCTGGCTGAAGTGGCCGTTGGGCCGGGCGGACTGTCCGCTAGGACCCCGCGGACTGTCCGTGTGGGCCCCGCAGACTGTCCGCGAGTTGACCACGGATCGTCCGCCCGGTCCAGCGAGCTCCACCCTGTTCTGTTAGGTTTCGAGGAGAATAACAGACCGTCCGCCTGGGGTCAGCGGACTGTCCGCCTAGAAGCGCATTTTCTCGAAAACTTTTGCCAAAAATCTCAGATATTAAATAAATATCAAAAACCCGCAGACCGTCTGCCCCAAGAGCCCGGACTGTCCGCCCAACACCTGAAAACTGATTTTTCTTAAGATTTTCAACGAAATCCTTTTACCAAGAGAAATCGCCACTCATCTAAATGCAATGCATGCAAATCTTTGATCCAAGTGGCACCATGGAAAGTCAAGCTAATGAAATTGATCCCTCTTGATAGTACGACTATCTATCCTATCAACCCGGTCATTTAACATCCTCTAATCACCTTATGACCGGCAAAAATAAAACCCTATCTTTTACCTTTGCCTTGAGCTCTTTCCAACATGTGCCATACAAGACTTCCTCGTTCATACCGCATAATCTCATCATTTCACCAGACTAACCTATTCTTATAACTCAAATAAAAATGTTAGTCCACAATGATTGTCATTAATTACCAAGACACGAATTAGGGGCCTAGATGCCTTCAATCTCCCCCTTTTTGGTAATTGATGACAATCATTTAAAGGAGTGATATAAGAAAGGTTTTGTGTTTTGGAATCACTTACTCTTCTCAAATAAATTCAATAAATAGATAGAGTGAATGTCTCTAAAACCAGAAAATAGAGAGAACTCCCCCTACATATGTGCATATAATTTTCATTTGATTTTTACACATATGCATAGATATAGTAATTTTGATGGAGTTTCCCCTACAAAATAGAGATCAAGAGAACAACCACATATATATATCCAAATAAGATTTAGCAAGGGTTAGCCTCAAAACTCTACAAGAACTAGAACAAGTCAAAAGATAAGCAACTTAAAATCACACAAAAAGACCATCACATAAAAATCCACAAGTTCTAGTTCTCAACCACATCACACAATAAGGTCTCACAAATTGTTACAAGCCAACCAAAGTTCATGCATGACTAAAATTAAATCTGCAAGTGCAATGCAAGAGTTCCAAATGCAAAAAGATGAGCTCCCCCTAAAGATCACACATCACTCCTCCAAATTTCTCCCCCTTTGGCATCAAATACCAAAATGTCTAGTTGTCCTGAGGCGGCGGCGGAGGAGGATAGAATGGCGGAGGGGGACAGAACTGAGGTGGTTGAGTTGGAGCTGGGTAGTAGTGATAAAAATGATCTCTGAAATCCCCAAAAGCTGTGTTCAAAGCATTGACATCATTCTGAAGCTGAGTCTGCTGATCATAGATCTGCTGGTAGTGCTTTGAAGTGGATATATGAGTGTCGGTGTTTTAGTCTGGCAAACCTACCAAGGGGGTACCCGAGGTACTAGATTGTGCGGTGAGGATCGTGATCGGGAGACCGAGAACTTGAAGGTATGCGCAAGGACACGGGACACAAGATTTATACAGGTTCGGGTTGACAAGGTGGCGAACCCTACGTCCTGTTTGGAGGATCAAGTATGGCACCCTGCGCTTGGTGTTGGGTTGAGATTAAGGGCCCGACTAGGTACCCAGCCCTCCTTTATATAGTCCAGGGGGGCGGGTTCCTAGTCGGTTACAAGGCAGGAGTCCTAGTAGGATTACACGGAACGAGTCCTAATAGGATTATAGGGGGGATTCTAGTAGGAGTCCGTCTTCATCCTTCCTCGTATGGGTACCCGGGGAGTATACCCGACAAGCCCCCGAGCACATTGTAGTCGAGAGTAGTAGTTCTAGTAGTCCGGAAGCCTCTTCGAGTAGTTCTTGAGCGTCCTCGAGTACGCTTGGAGAAGTCTTCAATAGTACTTGAGCTGCCACGAGGGCCGGAAGGTGGTCCAGGCTCATCTATCTTGAAGTCGAGATTATATGGAAGTGTGGTTGCAAAATCGCACTCCATATGGAGTAGCCCCGAGCCTTAGGTTGAGTCGTAGACTCAAGGCGAGGGTCAATCTTGATTCCAAATCTTCTGTCTTGAAAAATTTGAATGATGGGTGTAGCATAGCAGCCCCCGAGCCTTGAAATGATTAGGTAATCAATCCAAGGGTCCTCGTGTTCACGAAAGCCATCACCCGAGTACTCTTGCAGCGTGTAGCCCTCTAGATAAGAGAGCCATATGAGCCACGTCGAGTAGTTGTTGGTGCGGAGCCCCCGAGCTTGAGAGCAAGCGAAGTCTGCTGGAGTTATCCTCGAGTAGTAATTGAAGTGCAGCCCCTGAGCTGGAGAGATTCCGAATAGTAGTTTGGCATTGAGCCGTGGAGCTTGAGAAGTAGTCGTGCCGTCAGAGCGGACTTTAAATGCGACCGAAGTCAATTTTAGATGCCGGCAGAGCGGACTTTAGAATGCAACTTGAAAACCGAAGTCGACTTTGTGCCGCGTGGAGCGGACTTTGAAAGGCGACTTGAAAACCGAAGTCGACTTTATGTGCCATGTGAAACAGACTTTACATGCGACTACCGTAGTCGACTTTGTGCTACGTGGGGTGGACTTAAGAAGAAAAAAAACGAAAAGCACTTTTCGGAAAGCCAAAGCGAATAAAAAATCAGAGAAAACGAATAGTTTTGCCGCCGGAGCGGGCTTAAGATTGCGACCGAAGTCGTCTTGTGCCACCGGAGTGGGGTTGGGTGCGACCGTTAGCGTCGACTTGTGCCACCGGAGTGGGCTTAAGTACCTGAGCCATGGATTTCAGACCCAAGGTACAGTCGCCACCGGAGTGGGCTTGAAGGTGCGACCGGAGTCGACTTGTGTACCTGGGCCATGGATTTCAGACCTAAGGTACGATTGCCACCGTAGTGGACTTGAAGGTGCGACCGGAGTCGACTTGTGTGCCTAGTGTCGGTGCGGAATGTAGTCCCGACACTAACTAGTAGTAAGCGCTGAGGTCTGTCCCTCGATGGTCGGTGCTAAGCAACTAAAGACACTTGGTTTATCCTAGTTCCGGCGGGGCCGTACGTCCGGCGAGGGGGTGTGCTAGAGGCACTGTATTGCTTTGCACCGGGGTGCCTGTAGTGGGGCGGCTACAAGCAAGGCGGGGAGAGGAAGCGTGGCCTCCAAGTCCCAAGTGGAGTGATTGAGGCGAGTGCCAATATCGTGAGAGAGGCGGGGAAGCGTGCGTGTGTTGTTCCCCTATCTCGCGGCAAGGGGGATCACCTTCCTTTTATAGACCAAGGAGAGGGTGAATTACAAGCATCGCACCTTTGTTTAGCTACATGTGGAGGTATGGCGTGCGGCGTCGTGGAGTTGGCGGCCGTCCGGCGGTCCTTGCCCGGTCTTGTCGTCACGGCGTGTCCGGTACTTGAACAGGGGCGGCTTCGAGGGTGAAGGCGTAGTGGTTGGCGGGGGCGTCTTCAGACGGGCTCGAGGAAGCCGTTGATGGTGATCCGTACGGGGTACGGTGGCGGGGCGTGGCGGCGTCCCGTCCCCGCGTGTTCAACGGTGCCGGCGTGGCGCTGCGCGGGGCGGGGACGGCCGCACAGGACCAACAGTGGCGGGGATGGCGCTCCCGCCGGCCTGACGTCATGGTTTGACCCTGCAGATTCATGAGTGAAGGGTTCGAGGGTGCAATCGGCCCCCCTTCGAGGGCGCGGTGTGTTGGCCGTACGGGAGTGGGCGGCACAGGTGTCACGGGCGACACCGGCCATGCCGCACAGTTCCCGTAGTGGCGGGGACGGGTTTCCCCTAGGGAGTTGGTGGAACGATCGTGCCGGGCGTGATTCCCCGGGCGCGTGATGGCGTGGCTCCACCGTGTAAGAGCATTAAATGCCCGTGCCGCGTGTGGGAGCGAGGTGCTCTGCGAGGGAGCCTCGAGCAAGGCGGAGGTGAGTCCTCGAGCGAGACGAGAACCCACTCGAGGGAGAGGTTAGCCCTCGAGCGAGGGCGGAACCCGCTCGAGGGAGAGTTTAGCCCTCGAGCGAGATGGAACCCGCTCGAGGGAGAGGTTAGCCCTCGAGCGAGGCGGAACCCGCCCAAGGGTGACGTTAGCCCTCGAGCGAGGCGGAACCCGCTCGAGGAGGCCTCCGATTGGGCCACTCCGGTGGGCCGCGGGGGCCACCGCAGCGTGGGCCGTGCCGTGTGTGCGTGTTCAGGTAAGAGGTGCGTTTTGCTTTTGTTTTTTGCAGCTTTTAAGCAGGATTCCCCTGGTTTTTTAGGGGACCCTCAGGGCTGTCCCCGACAGTAGCCCCCGAGCATCTGTGGGTGTGCGGTCAGGCTCCCGCAGATGCCGAAGCCTACCGATAGGACATTCTTCCCCCCCGGTTGCAAGTGCTTTTCGCGTGGCCGCGTAAGCGGACCCGCGGGTCTAGCCCCCCGAAGCCTTGAAGGAGCGTGAGTGCTCCGGCGGGGGGTTTCACCGTGGAATCCGGTCGGCGGGCGTAGTACGTGTTCCAACCGGCGTCGGCAATGTTTCGGCGGCTTCGGTGACGCACGCGCGGACCGGCACCATAAGCGTCCGGTGCATCCCGGGGAGGTGTAGCCATGCGTCGAGCCCCCGAGCACGGGCCCATTCGGGGGTGATCGGGGGCGAGCTCTTCGTCTTGTTTTAAACGCGCCCTTGTCGTCCCTCCGCGGGACGGAGGGTGAGGTTTCCGCAACCCCCATCGATCGGGTCGCGGATTGCGGATTCCTCATTGAGCTGTTAGCGAGTGTCGGGGACAGCCCTAGGGGTCCCCTTTAAAAACCGGGAAATCCCCACTTAAAACCTGCAACAAAGACAAAACACACTTTGTCTAACCATGCGGGATACGGCCCACGCCGCAAGGACCTCAACGGCCCACCAAGGCGGCACTCTTGAAGATCCCCTCGAGCGAGGCTTCGCCTCGCTCGAGGGTGCACGCCTCCCTCGAGCGAGCTCCGTCCGGTTCGAGGGGGTGCGCTTCCCTCGAGCGGGCTCCGCCCCGCTCGAGGGCCCGCTCCCCTCGAGCGGGGCTCCGCCTCGCTCGAGGGTCCGCCCCGCCCTCGACCGGGATCCGTTTCGCTCGAGGGCGCCCCCGCTCGCGTGCGCCTGCCCCGTACACGGGCATTTAACGCCACGACACCGGCGGGACGGTGCCATCATGCGCCGGGGGCTCGCCCCCGGTGCCGCCGCACCAACTCCCCAGGAGGGAGCCATCCCCATCACTGTGGGGAGGGACTGTGCAGCACGGCCGGCGTCAGTCCCGTGACGCCGTGCGCTTGCTCCAGTACGGCTAATGCGCCGAGCCCTCGAAGGGGGGCCGGCTACACCCTCGATTTGCTTTCTTGTGACCCTACGGGGGTTAGGTGGAGGCGCTAGGCCGCGGGGAACGCCATCCCTGCTCTTGTTACGGCATGGCGGCGCGTCCCCCGCGCGTGCGGGCGCACGCCTGGCGCTGTAGCAACAACTCCAGTACGGTGAAACGTGTTGGAACGGGACGCCGTTTTACCTACTCCTGCACTCCGTACGGGCCAACGTCGACGGCTCTCTCGAGCCCATCGGAAGACATCACCGCCACCCGCCGCCCTTCGCCCTCGAACCGCCCCTTGTTCGGGTACAAGATAGGCCATGATGGCCCGATCGGCGCAAGGATCGTCCGGACGGCCGCCCACTCTACAGCATAGCACGCCACGCCCCTTCACGTAGCTAGATAGCGCGGCGCGCATGTGATTCGCTCCCTCCTTGATCTATAAAAGGGGGACGAACCCTCCCTGCCGCGGGGGAGACAAGGAAGAGAACATAGACACAACACAACTGGAGACGGGCTGTGCCACACACTTGCTCTCCAATTCCCCCACAACATCTTCAGCCATCGCACTAGGGACTTGGAAGCCAGGCTTCCTCTCCCGCCTCGCTTGTAGCAAACGACCCCACTACGAGGCACCCCCGGTGCTAAGTAATATAGTGCCTTGAGCACGCCAGCTGCTTGGACGTACGGCCTCCCGGGCCGGAACCGGGATAAAACTCGTGTCGCTTGTTGCTTAGCATCGACCATTGAGGGATAGACCACGACGCTTATTGCGGTTAGTGTCGGGACCACATTCCGCACCGACGGTTGGCGCCCACCGTGGGGCTATGCGAGCGCCTAAGGTCAATCCGTCAACTCCCTCCATGGTGATCCGCACCGAGTACCGTGGTACACGCTACGCATGGGCGGTTCGGACCCCCCTCCCCCGCCGGGTTCGAAATCCGGTTCGGGGGCACGAACTTTCGGGCCACGGGGAATGGCTACCTCATGCGCCTCACCAACCGTGAGGAACTCCGCGCGTGGCGCCGGGCGGGCCCGCCCCGGTCCCCGGCCGAACGCACCACCACGGCGCGGACGCCCGCGGGCGCGGATGTTGCGGGCCCGTCGACGCCACGACGCCGCCGCCGCTCCGGGCTGCGCTCGCGCCGGGCGCGGTCCGAGCGACGACGGGCCGAGCGCGCCGCCTCTCGGCACGGCGCGCCCACCGCCACGACGACCGCCACCACCCCCGGCGGGACGGCGCGCGGTCTCGGACCGCGCATCCCCATTGGGTTGCGTGGTGCCACGTCGGCCTACAACAACAACGTCAACACCACGATGCGTAGGGTCCCGCCTGGCCGTCACGTCTTCGTCGCCAGGGATCCCGGCGCCTCAGTGGCTGACAAGTCGTCCCTGGGCTCCCTCGACGCGTTGCCACCCGCCGACCGCCACGGGTACGCAGAATGGGACTTCTCCGAGCGTGCGGACCCGGTCATGTTCGGGCGTTTCCTTGACGCCACGGACTGCGGGTTCGGTTGTTCCGACGACTCCCGGCACGGGAGCTACGACCCCGCGCGGGAGTGCTACGGCTGTCATCGCCAACGACCCGGCCAATGCCGGCCGGCGCGGTGGGCGCCGGAGACGGGGAGATCACGCGCCGCCCCGGGGATCGCCACACGCCTAGCCGCGGGGCCAAGCGCTCTCGCCGGGCCGACGCCGACGCGCGGGCGGCCCAAGCCCGCGAGCTCGAGGCCAAGGCGGCACGGGAGTACGGACGGTACGGGCCGCTCCGCGCCTCGATGGCCGGAGAAGCCTGCGCTCGCGGCGAACGTGTGCGGGGGCGGGGCGGAACGGGGCCCGCGACCGCATCAACGCCAACAACCCACGACATGCCGCCGCGGGCAAGTCGGAAGCTCGTTGCCGCCGCAACGCCGCTACGGGCCATGCCGGCACCCTCGACCCCACGAGGCACGAGACCCGCACCGCGAGGTGCGGACTCTCATCGAGCAAGCGGCCGTCCGGCGGGGCCCGGAGCTCGGCGTCGCGCATCCGCCAACAATGGGATGCGCGGGGTGACGGGGCCGCACAAGGGGGCAAACCCTCGGTCCACGCGGGGAGGAGCGGCGGAGCATCCCGCCAACTCGGGACGCGCGCACCGGCCAAGGAACGACTCCTTGACACTCGCGAGCTGCGGACGGTGACGCTCACAACGTCATCAACGCCCGCCGCACAAGCAAGGCGGACGCGCGGCGGCGGTGGGCTACCACCCTCGACGGGGCGGACGCTACGACAGCGGTGAGGACCGCTCCCCAACGCCGGAGCCCCCGGGGACCCGTGTGTTCAGTCGGGAGATCCGCGTGGCGGCCTTCCCCCAGCGCTTCCGCCAGCCCTCAACCATTGTCAAGTACAACGGGGAGACAGATCCCCGCGTGTGGCTCAACGACTACCGCTTGGCTTGCCCCAGGGGCGGGGCAACCGGCGACGAGGTCATCATCCGCAACTTGCCCCCGCACCTCGGCGATGCGGCCGGACATGGCTCGAGCACCCCGCCCGCCGGCCAAATCCACAATTGGGACGATGCGGGTCCGCACGTTCGTGGGCAACTTCCGGGGCACGTACGTGCGCCACGGGAATTCCCGGGACTCGCGCTCCGCACACGAAGCCGGCGAGTCGGCGCGGGACTTCATACGACGCTTCTCCAAGCGCCGCACGAGCTCCCCCGGCGTGGCGCAATCCGAAATCGTGCACGCCTTCCTCGAGGGCACCACGTGCCGGGACCTCGTGCGGGGAGGCCGGGACGCAGCCCGCCCGCGGACTCCAACGAGCCGTTCGACATCGCCACCGGCTTCGCCTCGGGGAGAGGAGGCCGTGGGAGCGATCTTCGACGGCAAGAAGGGGCAAGCGCTCGGAGGACGCGCCCGCGGAGGGCGGCAAGTCCGGGGGAGCCCCACCGCAACGACAAGCGGGGCAAGAAGGGAAAGAAGCCGCGCCGCGGGCGCGCGAGCGAGGGGTGCGACGGTGGTAATGCGAGGCCCTCGGCGGTGACCCGGCTCGACGGGGCCCTCGACCCGGCCCCTCGAGGCCCGGGGGTGTTTGACGACATGCCTGAAGAAGCCATGTCCTTATCACAAGACCCCGTAAACCACACCCTTGAGCGGTGTGACATGCTCAAGAAGTTCTATGGCCGTGCCGCCGCGAAGGAGGCGAGAGGCCAAGAAAGACGGAGGAGATGGCGACGCCGGCGGCTTCCCCCACCGTGGAGAACGTGTTCCCCATCTTTGGGGGGCCAACCGTCGACATGTCGACCCGCCGGCGCAAGAAGGAGCGGCACGAGGTCCTCGCCGCGGAGAAGGCGCCTCCCCTCCTTCCTCAATTGGTCGGAGGACGCCATCACCTTCGGCCGGGAGGACCATCCGAACCGTGTCCCCAACCGGGCCGGTACCGGCGGTGGTCGACCCCATCATCGGGAATGCGCGGTTCTCGAAGGTCTTGATGGACGGGGGCGGCAGCCTCAATATCCTCTACGCGCATACGCCGCGCTTGATGGGGATCGGGTTGGACCGGTGCGGCCCGGACACGAAGCCGTTCCATGGGATCGCGCCCGGCAAGCGGGTCCATCCCCTCGGGCGATTGACCTGCCGGTTTGGTTTGGCACCGCGAAGAATTTCCGCAAGGAGATCCTCACCTTCGAGGTGGTGGGGTTCAAGGGAGCCTACCACGCTATACTTGGGCGACCTGTTACGCCAAATTCATGGCGGTCCCCAACTATACTTACTTGAAGATGAAGATGCCGGGACCAAACGGCGTCATCACCGTCGGCTCGTCCATCGAGCACGCATTCGGCCGCGACGTCGAGTGCGTAGAACACGCGAGGGGCGCTAGCGGCCGGACGAAGCGGCGGTGACCACCTTGGAGAAGATGGTCAACGACGACCTCGACTACGCCGCCAAGCACACAGGCACGTTCGAGGCCGCGGAGCAAACCAAGGAGGTCCCCCTCGATCCTTCGCGCCCCGAGGGGCAAGGCGTTGAGGGTCGGCTCCACCCTCGACCCCAAATAGGAAGTGGTGCTCGTCGACTTCCTCCGCGCCAACGCCGACATCTTCGCGTGGAGCCCCTCGGATATGCCGGGCATCCCGAGGGAGGTCGCCGAGCACTCCCTTGACATCCTCCCTCACGCCGCGCCGTGCAACAACGAGCTCCGCCGCTTCGACGAGGAGCGGCGACGGGCAATCGGAGCGGAGGCTGCGAAGCTTCTCGAGGCCGGGTTCATCAAGGAGGTGTTCCACCCAACGTGGCTAGCAAACCCCCGTGCTTGTAAAGAAAAAGAATGGGAAATGGCGGATGTGTATAGACTACACCGGTCTTAATAAATCATGTCCTAAAGTTCCTTTTCCTTTGCCACGTATTGACCAAATCGTCGATTCAACGGGCGGGTGTGAATTGCTTTGCTTCCTAGATGAAGGAGTCCGACCGGCTCGCGACTTCGTTCATCACGCCGTTCGGGATGTTTTGCTACGTCACGATGCCATTTGGCCTCGGAACGCGGGTGCAACATACCGGCGCGCATGCGGCACGTTTTCGGAGACCACATCGGGCGGACGGTCGAGGCGTATGTGGATGACATTGTCGTAAAGACCAGGAAGGCGGACGACCTGGTTGGCGACCTTGGCATCGCATTCGGTTGCCTACGGGCAAATGGGGTCAAGTTAAACCTCGAAAAGTGTGTCTTTGGAGTGCCGCGAGGCATGCTCCTGGGATACATTGTCTCCCAACGGGGAATCGAGGCCAACCCCGAAAAGGTTGCGGCCCTCGAACGAATGGGTCCAATCCGGGACCTCAAAGGGGTGCAAAAGGTGTTGGGCTGCCTTGCCGCCTTGAGCCGCTTCATCTCGAGGCTCGGTGAGAAAGGCACCGCCCCTCTATCGCCTCCTCAAGAAACACGAACGCTTCTCCTGGACCGCCGAGGCCCGGGATGCGCTCGACAAGCGAAAGGCGTCCTTAGCACACGCCCCTATTCTCACGCCGCCGAAGGATGGCGAGCCCTTGCAGCTCTACGTTGCCGCGACCACCCAGGTGGTCAGCGCTGTGATCGTTGTGGAGCGCACGGAGGAAGGGCATGCTTTACGTGCGGCGGCTTTGTCTATTACATCAGCAAGGTCCTGTCAGACACCAAGACGCGCTACCCCCGGGTCCGAGAGTTGCGTACGCGGTAGTCCTTGCGCGGCGCAAGCTCCGCCACTACTTCGAGGCCCACCCCGTCACGGTGGTCTCCTCTTTCCCGGCGGGGGAGATCATCCGCAACCCCGACGCCGCGGGCGGGGATTGCCAAGTGGTCCGTAGAGCCGATGGGCGAGACGCTTGCCTACGCCCCGCGCAAGGCCGTCAAGTCTCCAATCTTGGCGATTTCGTCGGCGAGTGGACGGATACACGGCGCCGCCCCCGCGGATCCAAGCGAGTGCTCGGACTGCGTTCTTCGACGGCTCGGTGATGAAAACGGGGGCGGGCGCGAGCCCTGCTCTTTGTGTCACCCCTTGGGGAGCACATGCGCTACGCAGTGCGCCTCCACTTCCCCGCGTCTAACAACATGGCTGAGTACGAGGCCCTCCTCTGTGGCCTCAAAATCGCCATTGAGTTAGGCGTCAAGCGCCTCGACGTGCGGGGGGACTCGCAGCTCGTGATCGATCAAGTCATGAAGAACGCGAGCTGCCATGACGACAAGATGGAGGCCTACTGCAAAGCCGTGCGAGCCCTCGAGGACAAGTTCTACGGCATCGAGCTCAACCATGTGCCCCGCCGGTATAACGAGGAGGCGGATGAGGCGGCCAAGATCGCGTCGGGGCGGATCACCGTTCCCCGAACGTTTTCGCGCTCGACGTCGCTCAACCCTCGGTCATCTTCGAGCCCCACCCCTCGAGTCACGGCGAACCCTCGGGGCTCCCTCGAACCCAACGGGCGCGGAACCCATGGACGAGGACCCCTCGAACGAGGCGTATGTGCTCTCCCTTCTCGAGGGGTATGGCGCCTACGGAGATGACGTGATGGACATCGAGCCGGCTCCGTCAAAACGGACCGGCGTGACAAATACAGCTTGCCCGGATGGCTCGAGGGGAACTCCCCGCGGACCGGCCGCGGCCGGGGCGCATCGCCGGGATGGCCAAGTCCTTTGCCCTCGTTGGCGGCGGGCGCGCACAAGCGAGCCACCTCGGGTATCTGCAGCGGTGCGTGCCCATTCCTGAAGGGCGCGAACTCCTGCGGGACATCCACGCCGGGATCTGCGGCCATCATGCAGCGCCTCGTACCCTCGTCGGCAATGCGTTCCGCCAAGGCTTTTACTGGCCTACCGCGGTTGCGGACGCCAGCGAAATCGTACGCACCTGCGAAGGGTGCCAGTTCTACGCCCGCAAGTCCAACCTACCCGCCCATGCCCTACAGACCATCCCCGTAACATGGCCATTTGCCGTGTGGGGGCTGGACATCGTTGGGCCTGCGAGAAGGCGCCGGGGCTTCACCCACTTGTTGGTCGCAATCGACAAGTTCTCCAAGTGGGTGGAGGTGCGCCCCATCACGAATCCGAGGGCGAGAGCGGGCGGTAACATTCTTCACCGACATCGTCTACCGCTTTGGAGTGCCGAACTCCATCATCACCGACAATGGGTCCCGGTTTACGGGCGGGGAAGTTTTTGGAGTTTTGCGACAAATTCCACATCCGTGTGGATTGGGTGGGCGTGGCACACCCACGGACCAACGGCCAAGTAGAGCGTGCCAACGGCATGATCCTACGGGGCCTTAAGCCCGGGTAATTTTCGACCGACTCAACCTTTGAGTTTCTTTTCTTTGAAAAGTAACAAAGAGTATGTTCTTACTTTCAAGATTTTAGCACCAGTTCTAGTGGGTTTAACCTTTACTAAATTAGCCATCTAGTACAGACAAAGTTGTACAACACAATTATTCAAGCGTAGTATTCATCAACTTCCATCATTAGGGATCTCATGGCTAATGATGGAGTAAGTAGTCTCGGATGCGGTGAGGCAGGCAATCGATTGATTCAAACCTTGCAAGGTAGACCTAAACACACGGTAGGATGCCCCTCGCGAGGATAACCACCAAACGGTTCCCAAAAATCCTAGGGTCGAGATAAAAGGCCACGGTCTTTGAGGTGCGGGCTATCACGGAATACCCATGGCTTACTCGGACTCACCATACACCACTTTCGGTAGCTATTTGTGAGACAAACCCCAAGAGTAGTGACGAGTTAAATCCTAGCCCAGATCTCCGTGGAAATCTTGGAAACTTCTAGGTCCCATTCTGAGCAAGTGCTTAGTACGTTCAAACACTTAACCTGATAGCCATTGGACGAGAGCCCAATCCCATGCTCTTACCACATGAGCGAGTCCATTTAAGGAGATCTTATGATTCCTATCTAGGAACCTATTCTCGCAGTGATGTCATCACCCGACTTGTAACGGTCCTATAGCTTAGCGGCTATCACGGCTATCATGTTAGTAAGGACAAGGGAATTACCTAGGGATCATGCATCTAAGGTTCCATACAACTCTGAACTTACATGCACAAGCATCCATAGATAATTGAATAACAAAAATTTGAAAAGCTGAATTGAGATGCACCGGGTCTTGCCTTCGTCGGCTATGTTGGCACGAGCACGCCGTCGGTGTCGTCGAGCACTTCCACGTGGCGAGAAGCTTGCTCCTCTCCTTCCTCGGATTAGGGACGAGTGGTAGTCACGCGTCGGGGAAGATCTACACGGAATGCAATACGAGTTCATGCTGTCTGTAATTATTTATCTGTCCAGCTCTTGTTGGTCATATTCACCTTAACAAATAATTAAGTATTAAATTCCTTTTAGGAAAGGTTATTAGTTACATGTGGTTTATCCTTTTATTGCACACTTGAATTAATGTTTCTTTTATACTTGTTATTTCATGTGGAGGTTTATTTCTTTTACCTCTCACTAGTAAGGGTGTGAACAAGATTTTTATTTATAAATTAATTCCTTATCGACAAGGGTGTATGCCTAGCCTTTGATTAAGTTAGGTAGCACTTCCCAAAAAAGGGAAAAGAATTAAAGCATTTTCCTTATTTAATTAATCTCTAATCTTTAAAAGGCCTTTAAACCTTTTTATTAAGCAATAAATCACTAAAAATTTAAAGAAGGGTTTCTTAAGCAACCGCAATCTTATAATGAACCTTGGACTCACATGCAAGCTTGGAAGCTAGGAAATAAATTACTTTGGAAAATAACGGAAGACTAGCTAGCAATTCAGACCCAAAAGCATACCAAAAATAAATAAACATCAAAATGCTCCAATCTTTCTCATGCACGCTCTGCGATCCTAAACAAGCCTAAAGAACAAGCAAGCATACCTAGAATTCCTCACCGATCTTGGTTCACTAATTTACAAAGGAAAACATGCACAAATTAAGAATAAATATTTTGATAAACCAAAAATTATAATGATTAATTCACGAGAGGTGTCGATTTGGCCAAACAAGACGGCATGCACAAGTTTGGCACAAAAACATAAATATTTTTAGCTACAAAAATCATCTATGCGAGATTCTACATAAAAGGAAAACAATGTATATAAAAAGATTTCTTTGCATAACTTTGTGCAACTTTTAGCACGAGAGTTAGTCATGACATGAAACACAACATGTCCAAAATTTAGATGCAAAGGATTTATAGTTTTTGAGTTATGGCGGATCTAGGTTTTCACATTCCTATTTTTCATGCTAAAAATATCCCGAGAATCGGACCAAGTGAGTATAACAAAAGTTGTATTATTCTTCACATCGAATCCAACAAAATTGGTTTTGCAGTTTTCGAATTTTCTACAATTTCTACACATTTTACAGTTTTGCAAATGCGCAACACAAGGTAAATTCAACTTGCAAAACCCCTGGAAAGAAGTAAACTCTCGGATGGGTCCCTAGTTTGCACTAAACTCCCTACTAAGATCTCGAGCCTTGCAATTGGGCCCTTGGGCATGGTGGCGGGCTTCTTCGGGATCCCGAAATTTGCTGCGTGACTCACGGCCGAGGGGAACGGTCGGGTGGGGTGCGTGCAAGCTCACCTAGGGCACCGGGGCGTAGCCGGAGTTGGGGGCGGAGGTCACGCGGCGTGTTGGGGAGTCCCGGTGGCGGCCGGCGGCGGTTGCCGCGGCGGCGCGAGCTGCGGTGGTCGCGGCTCGGGGTGGACAACAAAGCGCCCTGGGAGGTTACGTAGGTCTTTAGGGAATAGATTGGAACGGTCGGCGGCGATGTGAGCGGCGGCGGCGCAAGTTCACCGGCGGCAATGGGCGGCGAGGAGCTCGGTGGCGAGAGGAGAAGGACGACGGTTAAATGAGCGGGGCACGGCACCGGGGATGACGGCGGCGTGACCTGGGCGGCACCACGGAGCACGCGGGTGAGGAGACGCGGACGGACGCGGTCGAAGGGCGGCGTCGACCGTTGCACGGTGCGGACCCCGGCGCGTCGTGGGGCGCGGGGCCGCCTCGGGCGCGGCTTAGGGGCGGGGGTCGGCCTCGGGGCGGAGGGGCCTAGAGCGGCGCATACGCCGAGGTTTGGCCGGCGCGCGCGACGTCGCGGCGCGGCGGTGCCGGCCCCGGTTTGAATTTGCTGAGCCGACTTTGAATTCAAATTTCTCCAAAAATTTGAATAAAACTTAAACCCAACTTTGAATACGAAAGTTGCGAATCCATTACCCTCTATCATTTTCAAAAAGGCTATATGAGGTTTTTCTCAACAGAATTTGCAAGAAACGGTTGTAACTTCGAATGTCGGTCTGTGTTCTTGAGCAGATAAAATCTCGACCTTGGAGCAAGTTTTTCAAGCTTTTCCTCTCCAAATTTGAAATGCCAATCTACATGAAAGTTGTGTCCCTCAACAAGATGGACAACTTTCATAAAGGTAGATTTTTAAATGTTTAGGTGAATTTTGGAGAACGCGGCAAAAGTTCCGACAGACAGCTATGGACACTAGGGGTGAAGTGGGGTTTGACCAAGTCTTTGACCATGGGTTGGCCCCACAAGTGTGTCTACTAGTCAAAAGGGTTCAATAGGGTTTGTTGGCGAGGTTTTTTCGAGGTGATGACCCGAGTTGACCAAGGTTTGACCAATGTCGGCGAGTTTGACTCGGGCGATTTGGTCATTAGCGTTAATGACGCTAATTAAAAACATGGGGGGCGTCACCGGCCTACCCCCTTAGAAGAATCTCCGTCCCGAGATTCGAAATTCAAGGACAAGATAGGGAAACGGGAAGTGGTCCTCTCGGATTTTCGGAAATTACTCTGAGGGAGCAACATGATGGGATTATTGGGCAAAGAGCATAACCACCATCGATTCAAGATTAGCCCATAGGACTAGTCAAGGGCGACAAGTAATGGAAAGCTTTTGCACGAAGTTTACTTGCGGATGCAAGCGAAAAGTATGGAGAGACAAATTGGTATAGGATCTTCGAATGATCTTGCTCACATGTTACTTAGTTTGCAACCTTAGGTGGCATTATCGTGCCACTACGGTGCAATGCTTTTCAGCAATGGTGTGATGCACATGTTTATGGGTACACGATGCACACTGCTCATGTAGTATGGTGCTTATGATAGATGTTAGCGCGACTCGGTTACCACAAAATGAGTTAGTGGTTGAGAGGACAATCACGGGTTGAAAGGGAGTATGTGTGGCGAGTCGCATTCTCACAACCATGATACCTAGCGCGCACCTAGTGGCGATCATGTGGGTACACGGCGCACGTGATGCCCTAGGTTCCGTCGCGGCACCTTTGGTCGGCATCACCAAACATGAGAGAGATAAGTATGAGTGGGAAGTTTACTGTGCGAATGCACGTTAGTTCACCCAAGGTTCCCAAATGCATGCTTTGCAAATACATGCTCAAGAAGGGACATATTTATTTATTTATTTATTTATTTTTCAAAATGTTGTGAGCAAGACCATGAGGAATAAGCTCATGATTGGAAGTTTGAAGTAACCATGATAGGGATATCAATACTAAGAATATCTTAGTGCTTCAACATGTTTAAGGACAAAAGGAGTTGGAGGGAAAAACTAGTCGATGGAGATAACGAATTCGGGTGGGGAGAAATCCTGCATTGAAAGATTGAATTCTAAGATCAAGACATTCCCACTAACATGGTAGAATAGCATAAGTTCTCTTCTCATGTTTGAGCGGAGTCATGGGTACAAGGCGCGATTGTATGTTAGAACTCGAAGCGAGTACACATACATGATATAAAGTTCGGCGATTTGCGAATCAAAAATTCATAACTTAAACCCAGAGCTCCAAAAATTCCCAACTTGTTGCAGCACTCAGCAAGATTATGAGACACATCTTTGGTATACAAAGACCCATTAGGAAGGTTGGGAAGGTGTTTTAACTAAACAAGATTTTAGGTCTAGTTCCGGAAGGACAGCAGGACGGAGGTTGACTAAACCGAGCATAACTTGAGATAGACAAAAGTTATGACCATGAATTGTATGGCAGTAGGAACTAGATTAGGTTTGAAACAACTTGGGTTTAGAACTTCTATTCTAATTACTCCTAGAACATGGTGCAAAAACAAGACGAGCAAACTTTTACAAAATTTTGACAGCATAACACCTATGCAGAGATACTCCATTTTTACAAAGGCACACACTAGCAAAATCTTCCTTAAAGAGCATACAAAAATTAAATTTTAGATTCCATTTTAGTTGTTTCGATTTTTAATATGCATGCAAAACGTCCTATTCGACCTCACATAGCCGGGTGAACTCAAAAATCGAAGTCGATTGCGGTGGCAAAGGCTTTTACTGCGTCTCTCCCTATAATATCTAGTCGAGAGCTATACGGTACTCACCTAGCGATTAAGAAACGGTATGTACACGAGAAAATGAACCTTTCGTGCCACCATGTCACGAAAGCGTCCCCATTACGTTCACTATAAACGGTATCCATGCGATGGCGACGCATGGACAGCGTCCAACCTCGGACACTCTCCGTTTGAATGGAGTGTATCCTTTCCTCGCATATTCGACATGCGGAATGCTCACGTATGAAACACGTGGCGACACACAACTCATAAACAGACGCGAAGATGGGATCCGTGGAATGGATCACTCCATCAACCCTCGCAATTCCCGTGATGCGGTACAGCGCACGTATAAAACACGTGGCTCATCTAGTTTGGTTGTGCAAGAAAAGTAAGTCGACATAAAGTAATGTCTTGGGAGTTAGCAAAATAAACCATATGTTAATAAGCCACGAGCAGACCCAAATTCCCTCCTAGGGCCTCTACATCTGGTTATCCTTAGCGGACCAATTTTTTTCGTAAATCCAAAAATCTTGACAAATTTTATTCAAAAAATCAGTGATTAAGGTTGTTAATTAATCCCTGGTGCATATAATTGCTACGATACCAGGCGAGACAACCGCGAGAAAATACGGTACTATCGCCTAAACCAATCCACTTTGGTCATTAAGCGATAATAAAGTATCATCCCGTCGTTAGTCGCCAGGTTAACACCCAGTAAATCACTTGAGATAGCAACAAGGATCAACATATATGCATTAAAACTCACACGAAGGCGAGTCCGGAGATACGGCACATAATTAACATCAGAATTTACCCCAGAAGGGTTTAATTATTACAAATCGAAGTTTGTCATAGCAACGTAGTTCGAGTTTTTGAAACAGCGGAATTAACTTAACCTAGTGCAACGGTAAACATCACGGGAGGCCATCCGCAGTGTCATCACTTGTCGTCATCCACCACTGTCGACACCACGCACAACGAGTTTTAAAGCAAAATTTGAGTATACTAATACTCGACAAGACTTCGTGTGTGTGTGTGTGTGTGTGTGTGTGTGTGTGTGTGTGTGTGCCCCCCCCCCCCCCCCCCCCCCGAAGGAGCCAGAGTATTAAATGTTAATGATGGGTCACATCCCCATGAAGAACACGCCCACGAGCCTGGCCTGTGGGCTAAGAATATACCCGCTGGCTGATTTAAGGGGTCTGTTCCTCACCCGACTTGAGCTTCGAGAACAAATTTCGTTCACCGTCGGAGTATCATACCTCTCCGACTCGACTATGGCCTCGAACTTTCCGCCCCATATCGTACGATCCAAAGAGTGTAAGAGCTTGACCGCTCTATCATGATCATCGTACGGGAGCACGTCCACATTGGCCCTCATGTTGTTCACCCCCCCCCCCGAACTCCCCAAAAAAAGGAACGTTGGGACCACCCGGGGGAGAAGAGTGGTGTTCGTACCCTCTCCGATAGGTCGCATACAACCGTGCCTCGAACCTCGGGCGTTCCCAACATGAGCCTCCTTCAACACCGCCCAAATCCTACAAGCCAAGTGCTCGGTGTGCACCCGATCGAACTCAGGGCCGACACAAAGCACGAAACAAGTAGTCGACCGCCTTATTGTTGGCGTCGAATCCGTCCCTCGACCCCGGAGCAAGGAAATCCATCTGCCGGACATAGCCCGTGTCCACCGTGACATCCCAAAGCAAACCGACCCTTTCCGCGGAGGAACGCACCCATCCGCTTGCTCCACATCCGGTAGTTCTTGCCATCAAAGTGTGGAGGACCCGAACCCCGTTCTCGGTACGCCATCCTTGGATCTTAGACCGGTTAGAGTCAACAAAGACCCGAACCGGCTCGATACCACTTGAAGGACCGATACGGCGAACCGAGAGGGGGGGGGGGAGTGAATGGGAGCCGATAAAAATTCTTCTCGAAGGAGATGAAAACTCCAACAAGACGAACGCGGCTTCCAACACACGTCTCCGACTCACTACCAAGGTTGGTCAAGCCCACGAAGCCACCGGAGTGCCACCGGACCTAGGAACCAACACGCAACCTTCCGACCCGAGAAACGCAACGGAAAAAACCAAGCCTCGAGTCTCGAGACCCACACCGGCCGGACCGGGAGCACCACCGGCGGGACCGGTCCCCGCCGGTGAAACCGAGCAACTTTCACTAAGTGGCTCTACACCGGCCGACCGGGAGACACACCGTCGACCGATTGCGGCCGAAAGCCCCCAAGGCACCAAACAAGCCAACCGACCACCAAACGGACCCAAACTCGAAACGAGAAGCAACACGGGACAACAACGAACACACCAAGACGTTCACCCGAGCAAAAACCCACAAGAGCTCGCACCGGTCGACCGGTCAAGAGCACCTGGCCGACCGTGTAGCTCGGGCGACTCGGGATGAACAAAGACCCGCGGTCAACTCCCCCAAATCCAAATCTCGATCTCCCGAATCGCTCCACGGACTTGAACAAGACTTTGGGGATATCGGGAACACCTCATGAGGAGTCCATAGCCAAGTTTAATCCCACCAAATCTCGTCCAAAAAGGAGGAATCGAAGAAATCCCGCCGAAAGCACTTCCAACCCAAGAACTCAAGAAAACCCCAAAATCGAGCACTTTTACTCACGGATTTGGGAGGGGAATCACAGCCCAAAGAACCACGAAGGGTTCCCACAAATTTCCCCCATCAAATCCCCAAGAGAAAAGCCCCGAAACCCCCCAAAGAAATCACGAAGAGAGGGCTCCGAAAATCACCACCAAGAACAACCGGGGAAAACACATCCAAACCTTGAGGAACCACGCCGAATCATCTATACATGAAACAAAGGTTCGTACAAGGTCTAGCAAGCCGCCCGATCATCCATCCCTCTCTACAAGATCTCTCCGTGAAGCTCTCTTGCTAGTCCTAAGGAAAACCTAGAGAAAATAGGTGGAAAATAGGAAAACTAATGAGCTAGGGTTCCAAGAGTTGGCTGCCATCCTCTCACCTCTTGGGTTATATGGAGGCAACCGAATGTCTAAAATGCCCTTCTCTAACAACTAGAGATACAAGCCCCCCAAGGGCGGATTTGGAATTCTTGATGTCTTCACCATCGGACGGATGCCCGCGACCGCACCCCGCGTAGCCTCGACGCAAGCCATGCGATCCCGACGCGTGTCCTCCGCTTCGAAGATTCCGGACCGCGTCGTCGCACACCGGTCGACCGGTGCTCCTCACCGGCGGACCGGTCCCCACCGGCCGGACCGGCCGGGACCCACCGGCCGGGGCCCGGCTCGTGCCGCCGCATCTCCGTCTTCGGTTCTCCGGTCTTGGCTTTGTGGATCAACCAAGGAACCCGGTGGTTTTCTCGGTGAACCACCCGAAACCCCGCGAACTCGGTGTAGCCTCCGCCAATCTCCACTCATGACTTGGCTCCCACGTAGTCCCGGCTCGACCTTGGTTTTGAGGCTC
Source organism: Cenchrus americanus (assembly GCA_947561735.1). NCBI lineage: Eukaryota > Viridiplantae > Streptophyta > Magnoliopsida > Poales > Poaceae > Cenchrus > Cenchrus americanus. The sequence goes on along the minus strand of OX387239.1, from coordinate 67,822,133 downwards.
AACCAAGAAACCGTCCACGACTTCATCTTGCTGTTCATGCCACCATGCGGCCCGCACTTGACCCCCGCCGGCCACCGAGTCCCTCGAACGAAGCCTACTTGTCTTCTCCACACCTGGAGACCTCACCGGCAACGACCTTTCGCGCTTGTTCTTCACCTGCACCAACACGAGTCAAGCCGCAACCTCGCACTCGCAATACTTAGCCAAGAATCGGTCCACACAACGTTGTCAATCACTCATCACACAAGGAAGCGACCATCCACCGGTCCTCGAACCACACATGGTCCTCACCGCCGGCCCCGGTCCCGGTCGGCCCAGGCCCATCCAGGGCCCATTTGCCCCCTCCTTTGCCCTAGCCGCCAATCGGGCTATTTATAGCCCCCTGACCGAGAGCCTCGCAGAGAAGAATTCGTGATCGGCCGCCGAGGAGCAGAGAAGAGAGGGACACCATCTCGGAGAGGAGAGGGTCGAGCTAGTTGACTAGGGTTTCCCTAGCCGACGTGGGAACCTTGCACGGAAGACCACGTCGGAGTTCCCGGAGCTAGAAGCAAGATCAAGGAAGGATCCCGGTGGTGATCTTGTGTATGTATCGTTGTTATAGTTGAATTATCAATTTGAATCTTTTCCTAGCGATCAAGTGTTTCCTCGAAGATTTCGTTTTTCGATCGGCTTTGCTTATTCCAATTCTATTCTCGAGATAGATTACATAGGGTGTTCTTGTAGCCGCGGTGGCTAGAGGTACACGCCGGATCTGCCGAAAGAATCTCGACTTGTCTTTTGACTCGCCCTAAGCTCCCCGCATGAATAGGGATACGTTGTGACGAACGGGGGTCTCGAAAGGCGGATGTTTTCGGATTTGGACGGGAAACCACGATTTAAAGAGGCTTCTATTAAGATTCGATTTGCTACTTCTTCTCTTGCTTGGAACTTCAACAAAAGGCTTACCCCGATCCCTCTAGATCGGTTTATCTACCCAATCTTACTTTGTTTTCTCCGGTCTTTAGTAGATTAGATTCGTTTCGTGTCTTTTACTTAGATGCATTAGGGTTTTATCGAAGATTGGAGTTACATGGCTTTAATAGATTAAATTTTGCATCACACATTTGTTCCACGGATTCGATACCTTGGGTTCACCACTCGAGGGAAGAAGGGTCCCTTGACTACGACGGGAGACTTGTACGCTTGCGAGTCACAAACGAACTTTGATACAATTATTAACCGTCAACACCGGTCAATCACGAGCCGCGAGTCCCCCCGCACGTCGAGGCGTTTGACGCCTATCTCGATGGCGATCTTGAGGCCGCAAAGCGGGGCCTCCGTTGACGGTTAATAATTGTATCAAAGTTCGTTCGTGACTCGCAAGCATACAAGTCTCCCGTCGTAGTCAAGGGACCCTTCTTCCCTCGAGTGGTGAACCCAAGGTATCGAATCCGTGGAACAAATGTGTGACGCAAGACTTAATCTATTAAAGCCAAATAACTTCAATCTTCAATAAAGAACCTAATGCATCTAAGTAAAAGACACAAAACAGATCTAATCTACTAAAAACCGGAGAAAACAAAGTAAGATTGGGTAGATAAACCGATCTAGAGGGATCGGGGTAAGCCTTTTGTTGAAGTTCCAAGCAAGAGAAGAAGTAGCAAATCGAATCTTAATAGAAGCCTCTTTAAATCGTGGTTTCCCGTCCAAATCCGAAAACATCCGCCTTTCGAGACCCCCGTTCGTCACAACGTATCCCTATTCATGCGGGGAGCTTAGGGCGAGTCAAAAGACAAGTCGAGATTCTTTCGGAAGATCCGGCGTGTACCTCTAGCCACCGCGGCTACAAGAACACCCTATGTAATCTATCGCGCGAATAGAATTGGAATAAGCAAAGCCGATCGAAAAACGAAATCTTCGAGGAACCACTTGATCGCTAGGAAAAGATTCAACTCGATAATTCAACTATAACAATGATACATACACAAGATCACCACCGGGATCCTTCCTTGATCTTGCTTCTAGCTCCGGAACTCCGACGTGGTCTTCCGTGCAAGGTTCCCACGTCGGCTAGGGGAACCCTAGTCAACTAGCTCGACCCTCTCCTCTCCGAGATGGTGTCCCTCTCTTCTCTCGCTTCTCGGCGGCCGAAGACGAAATCTTCTCTCGCGTGGCTCTCGGTCGGGGACTATAAATAGCCCGATTGGCGGCTAGGGCAAAGGAGGGCGAATTTGGGCCCAAAATGGGCTCGGGCCGACCGGGCCGACCGGGCCGCCCGCCCGGGGCCCATTTAGGCCCGCCCCGTGGGCTCCTTTGCCCCACGTCGGTTCCCTTGCTTCCCGGATGTTTCCCCCTTCGCATGTGGGTCCATGTCGTCGGTTTCTCTCCGAATTGGACTCAACTCCTTGTCTTGCAAGATTCGGCACTTTTCCGGTCGTGTCCCCGGAGTTTGTCGTCTTCTCGGATCAAGTCCCCGGCTTCTTGGAGTTAAGTTTGCTTCATTGCATGACTTGTACGGGGCTTCAAGGTCTAGTCATGATGTGCTTGATGAACTTATCCCGAAAGTCTTGCATTCAACACTAAAACCCTGCAAAAGAATTAAACTCCAAAACCGACATGCACACGTGAACTTGTTATACCATGGGGGTTAGTACCAATGGATAAGGTATAAAACTCATGCCAACACCAAAGGTAAACTCATGGCTAGGTTGACGGATTTTCACCGTCAACATCTCCCCCATGCTTAAACCTTGCTCGTCCTCGAGTAAGCCTTCGACGGATATCATCATTGCTAAACAATGTTTAAACTTTGCACTTGATTACACACGAGAAAACATAATGCTCTCAAAATTTTAATTCATTAAAGTTCCATAATGCACTAGCCTTCATCTCTACGGAGGGTAGATTCTTATTAAGCTTATCCCACAAGTATTAACATGCTCACAAAGTTTTTAAATAGATCTCAGAATTTTTGAAATAAAGAACGAGATAAAGAAAGGCTAAACCAAATTCACAATTTTAAATCATCTCGTGTATTGCTCATAAACTCTCATCTCACTTGTCTCTCAAGCCTATATATTCTACTCCTTTCCCTCTCATATATATGTGGTAGGCTTTATATGGAGCTTTGGGAAAGTTTAGTCCTAACAAGATTTTATAAATGAGGTGTTGTCAAAACAAGACAAGCTTCTCATGGTCTTACCAAGACTCGTCAAAAAGGTCATTGGAAAATAATGTTAAATCAAGCAGGGGAAAGAGAAAAATACACAAACTTTTAGATAAGTGGACATGTGCAAATGGCAAAGAGTGATCCCGAGGCACAAAGGAAGTCCTCGTTATCGGATTGCACATGGTTGGAAAATGAGAATGGATCTTTTTAACTTGAAGCCTTTAATGCACTTTTAGAGAGCCGGGGAGTTTACTTTACGCACATTTTTTTTCTTTCTCATATTTCTCATTCCTTTCTTTCTTTCTTTCTTTCTTTCTTTCTTTCATATATATATTTATTTATTTATTTACCTTGAAAGTCATGAGTATCGCCGGATTTTTTTCTTTCATCATCATTTTTTTTAAATATTCCCCTTTGAACTCTAAAACTGCACCGTACCTACCTCCTCCCCCATGCTTAGACGTTGCTCGTCCTCGAGCAAAGAGGCGAAAAATAAGGTAGGTACCGGAGATATTTTTCCTTGGAGAGATACTTGAAATCTTCAATGTTGGCACCGTCTTGCGATCTTCCTTGAATTGATGATCCATTCTCAACAATAGGTTGTGGTCAAGGAGGTAATCACAAAAGATGATATTTGGTTTAAGGGTGGATATCCGGCGAAGTTTGTGAGATCACCGATGCGGGGATACACAATGCACGGATAAAAGGCTAGCAAAAAGATAGATACGCAAAAACGGAATGACCAGCTTCTTAGTCTCGGCCCGCAGAAATCATGGCCTGCAATAACTCACTCAAAAATAAATCTTGTACACTAAGGTTTATGCACTCAAATATATATAAGGCTTTGGATAGGTTGAGCAACACACAAGTGATATTTGTGACAAGGTTAGCAATATTTTTGAGCATAAAAGACATCTTTAATCTATTCATAACTTGAGAGCACATAAAACATTATGGGTCTTTATTTTAATCATAACCTCCGCTGAAAATTAAGCTAGTATTTAAATAAATTCAGATCTGTATTTTTAAGAGAGCACTAGCTTAAACATGCATAAATCAATTAACAAGATGAACAAGCTGCAATTTTAATCATATATCATCATGGCACGAATTTTGTAACTTTTGCAATGATATAATCAAGGTGGTGTCTTTATTAATGGTGACATCAAGTTGAAATACAAACTGAAAATAAACAAACATGCTTGCTGAAATTTAAATAAAAACAGAAAATACTACGCAAACACACATGAGCAAAAGCTGAAAATTACAGAGAAAAAGAAAAGGAAAGAAAACTAAAGTTCCTAAATCTTCTAGTCCTCCGCCGGTGGTTGATGTTGATAATCTTGATAATAATACCCTTGCTCGTAATATGATTGGACACTTCCTCCGACGAATTGATTTGGCTCCACAAGGTGAAGGCGTCCAAGTTCAAAGGCAATATTTGCGTTGCCTTCACCAAGTTGAGCTGCGTTAGCTTGGATGGCTGCGATGTTTTGAGCATTTCTTGCAGCATACCCTCCAATTATGGACATGCTTTGTTGTGGTTGGGGATGATGAGCGTAGGACTCCGCGAAGTTAGCGTTGGGCACAACATAATTTTGTGGGGGTACCGGTGCACCACCCCCCCATGCTTGTCCTTGTGACCCTCCGTAATAACTTGGCGGAGGAGGGACCCCGCCGAATGGTTGCATATTGGGTTGTGCTCCACTCACTTGTGCGGAGGATGTTCCCTCCTCTACGATTCTTCCTCTTTTGTTCTTCCTTGCGGGGACAAGTAGTCCCTCTTCCAACCAATCTTCCCTTCCTTCGGTGAAAAGCCTAAGCCTCTCATTCGGAAGGGGTAGGTTCACTATGGCCAACCGATAACCTCCTCTCTCATCTCCACTAATGTACTTGCCTTGCCGCAAATACTCAAAACCGAGAGAGGTACCACGCAAAAGGTGAGCGGGGTTTCTTGCGATCCCCGGCCGCAAGGAAAAGGCCAACATGGAGAGGTAACACCCCGAACCAATATTACCCGCCCCCGATGTTGCTTCACAACACCAACGGTTGATCATGAGGTAAGAGGGGTCTATTAGCCGCCCGGCAATTAAAGCCGAGTATAGCCAATTCAACTCCGTGTCGGTCACCATTGTTTCCTTCATCCTCCCCAATACCCTCTTGCACATCCAAGAGTGAAATATCCGGATAATGGGGTTGCGGATGCAATTGCGTTGTTGATGGGCTTCTCCGGAGATCATGTTCCAAAATCCCTCCAACATGCGGGTGGCACGTCAACTTTCTCCGAGCTCCCTTGTGGAATCCAAGCAGCTCCCTAACGTGCTCGTAGGGAACCACTTGTTCGATTCCCTCCAAACGGAATGACAAGCTTTGCACCCCATCATCATCAACGATGGGTGCAATAGTCATCAAAATTTCCAAGGCGTAACCCAAATGGGTGTCCACCGATATTCCGTTGGAGAACTACACCCATCCGAGGTGCCCCAACATATAGTATATGTCGGTGCAAAAACCCAAGGTGTAGAGTGCTTGGTCGTCGAACTCGACGTTCGGCACAAGCCTCTTCTCAAGATTGGCGAGCCTCTCCTCCTCCTCCGCCGACAAGATGATGAAGCCGTACGAAGAGTGTGTCGGGGTGTAAGGAGGTGGTGCGGTTGAACGGGTCGATCGTCGTGGTGGCGCGGGCTGCTCCTCCGTGTGCCCACGAGGTTCGGTGAACCTCATGGAAGTGCTTCTTGCAGCCCTCATACCACCAAGGAGGAGAGCATCGTTCCTCCTCGGTGGTGCCGTATCCGTCTCCATGCTCCGGGAGACTCGGAAACCGAGTGCCTCCTCGAAGACGTGGTTGATGACGGCTTGGACGACGACGAACTCTTCTTCTTGGAGAAGAGACTTGTGGTCTTCTTCCACATGGTTGCTGCACTCTTTCTTCAACTAAAACTCCGGGTTGCAACCGGTAAACTAGGCACTTAAACTCTTTGCTTCGGATGTGGACTTTGAGTGGATTAAGGATGTGGATTTTTTTCTTGAGCTATCAAGCTTGGGATGGTTGGCTAAGTCTACGGAGGTTCTGAGCACACAAACTTGAACACACAAACAAGGGAAGGAGAGGGAAGCTTGCTCGCAGAAAACGGGAGCCGGGGGGCTCCTTAAATAGGTCAGGCCGGCCGGCCCGGGCCGGCCGGCCCGGGGGTCCTCTCGGTTCCTCCCCGCCGCGTCTTTCTCCCAAGAAGACGATCATTTCGCCTCTCGCAACTTTCCCCGCCCGCGTGCTCCACGAGTTGCACCGCCCAAACGCTCTCGTCCACTCCTTTTCTTGAATTATTGGTCCTCCCACTTGATGCTCCATGCTTTGGGTCATGTCCATGCTCCCTAGCTCCACTTGCTTCACATGCCACCATGAAAATCCTGCAAAGTTGATGCTTGCTGCCCACCATGCTTGTCCTTTGCATGTGGAATTGGTGAAAGTTGATAAAAGGGAATCCAATGGTGCATGCATGATTAATTCAAACTAGATTGCCTCCATTTAGGTGTGTTTAAGGTTAAGCACTCCTTTAATTCAAAATTTAAAATATTTTTCAGAGCCATGCAAGAGCTCAAGCATAATTTTAGAGAAGTTTTTAGACCATTAAAAACAAATGTAAGTCGAAAATGTTTTTCGACTACGTCGATTTCGGTCTCACCGGTATAGTTTGCTTTCATCGGTTGAGAGCGAACATTTTCCGGGTTGATCATGGGGGCATAGGTTTAGGTTCTAATTTTGGCTAAATAAGAAAGATTTTGAATAAAACAAAATTAGAATAGGCTTAGAAAAATTATAATCCTAGAGAAACCAAGGATAAAGATTTTTAAAACCAACCAAAAGCTTTGATTTATAGGTTCACGCGAGTCCTACCACGTGCTGAATTTTATTAACACTTAAACATAAATCGTGGCTCTACTCGTGTGGTTTTAGCATGAAAAATAAGTCAACCTCAGAACCATAATGAGGGTGAAAGGTTGAGTTAAGGTTCTGAAATTATTTGGTTGAGGGTTTCTCGAAAAGAAAAGAATCAAACAAGCACATAGGAGGGTTCATGCAAAGGGTTTATGATAAAGCAAACATTCAACCAAGAATTATGTCTCTAATATTGTTCAACCACTTCTAAGTCTAATGTCTTTGCGTAGTAAAACTCAAAAACTAAATTATTAAAAATACTCGAAAAACCTGGAATCGGGTTGTCCTCCCGTAGCTTATTCTTGACTCGACGAAACGGGTTGCCTCCCGCCTAGCGCTTCGTTTATAGTCTATAGCTAGACTTCTTCACTTGATTACTCCGATCAACGCTCTTTGCGGGCGTTGCAATCTTGGGTACCCACTTCCGCACCATCTTGGGCGCGGGCTTGTCTTCCGGCTTAGTTGGCTTAGTCATTTTTTTTGTCTTCACGGCGGCTTCTCTTCCTTTGTCTTGACGGATGCAACACCTTCTTTGATTTTCGTTACGTTCATTTTTTCGGCTCCTTCTTCTTTTTCAGCCCCTCCGTTTGTTTTGGTTCTCCCTTCACTCCAATCATGTTGCATGCCTCAATCCTTGGACGGAACTTGAAGGAACTCTTTTCTCCGTTGATATCGAACATGATCTCCCCCTTGCCAACATCAATAGTAGCTCCCACGGTCTTGAGGAACGGCCTCCCTAGGATGAGCGGCGGCTTATCCCTCTCTCCCATCTCGAGCACAACGAAGTCGACGGGGATGAAGTGGTGTCCAATCTTCACGGGTACATCTTCAGCAATGCCCAAGGGATAGCGAATGGAGTTGTCACCCAACTCCAAACATATTCCCGTAGGCTCCATCGGTAGGCGTAGCTTCTCGAACACATCCCTCGGCATGACACTCACACTAGCTCCAAGGTCGCATAACGCCTTCTCGAAGTTGAAAGAACCAACTGAACATGGAATTGTAGGGCACCCGGGGGTCTTTTTGCTTCTCTAGCCCATAAGCAATAGCTGCACTACACTCCTCGGACATTTTGACATGATCTACCCCGAGTGTTGCTATCTCATATTTATTTGCAAGTATGTCTTTAAAGTAACGAGAATATGTAGGCACTTGTAGGGCATCTAGTAATGGCATGTTGATGCTAAGTCTACGCACAACTTCCACAAACTTCTCGAAGTGGTTGTCAAGTTTACCTCGGAAGTAGCGTGGCTTGAGTTGCGGTATCCTCGTGTCTTCCTCCGGCATCTCGAATTCGGGTTCCTCGGTGACGATCCCCGTAACCTTCTCTTTAGCAACTCCTTCCACCTCGGTGGACGCGTTTAAGCTTCCTTGCTCCCGCGGAACGTTCCGGATCTTCGGTCTCCTTCCCCGAACGCGTTTGAATGGCCTTCGCCGATTCGGGACATTTGGGTTGTCCCGAAGCTTCCCTTCATCATTAGTGAGGCGCCCCCGCAAGTTGTCCAACTTGCGTCTCGAGCATCTTCATCATGTTGAGCACTTGATGATTGGAACTTCCGACCTCCGTCACTTTGCTATCGATGTTCTCCAACACCTTGTCTATGGTCTTGAACTTGGTGACGTTGTCCTTGTTGATCTTAGCTTGCTCATCCATGAACTCCTTCAATTGTATCCGAAGCGGAACCGCGTTAGGAATAGATGAGCTTGCATTAAATTGAGGCCTACCTTGCCCGTAGCGGAAGTTCGGCAATTCTCCCTTCCTCATGTAATCGAGCACTTTGGCTTCCTCTGGCAATCTTTGCGGACATGGCCATACTCTCCACATTCTTCGCATGTGGACCTTGCTTCGGCGGCCTTCAAGTCTTGAGCCTCTTTCTTTTCCATCTCCATCTTCTCCAACCTCCTCATGAGCGAGTCGATCTTGCCTTCAAGTATGTCTTCCTTCTCCACTTGCAAGACTCCTTTGACGTTCCCCATGGGTTGAACCGGATGTAGGCGCCCGATGACGCCCACGTGTCATTATCCGCGACCTTCTTGAATAGCGTGAAAGCTTCCGTCGGTGTGAGCTCGATGATAGATCCTCCCGCCGATGCATCGATGATCGTCCTTGACGCCATGGTGAGTCCTTGATAGAACTTTTGCACGAGGTCTTCTTTCGGGAACTTGTGATGTGGAACCGCCCGGTGTACTCGTTGAAGCGCTCGAATGCCTCCGAGATAGTTTCGTAGGATATTGAACAAAGGTGGCAATCTTATTACGCAAACTTTGAGTTTTACCCGGTGAGTAGTATTCCTTCATGAAAGCCTTCATCAACGTGTTCCAATTTTGCACCGTCTCCACCGGTTGAGAGTGGAACCACTGCAAAGCCTTCCCGAGTAGTGAAAACGGAAAAAGCCTTGCCCTCATTTGATCTTGAGTCACCCCATCCATGTTGAAAGTCTGACATAGTTGAATGAATGCTTGGAGGTGAAGGTTCGGATCCTCTTTGCCGTGAAGGGTGAATGTTGCACCATGCGGATTGTTGAGGTCTTTATCTCGAACGGTCTTCCGATCTCCTCGAGGTTCAAGATTGGTAGGTCGATGATGTCCGGGGTGCATAGCTCCCCAATCTTGCGTTCTTCCGGTGGTTGGTCACCCATTGGTGGAGGTCGATTCTCCCGTGACTTTGAGGTGGTGAATTCTTCGGAGATTCTCGCGATCCTTTGTCTTCCGACTCCGAATCTACAAAATCCAACTTTTTAGCTTGATGTGCTTCGCGTCTCCTTAGCCTCGTAAAGCTTTTCCGGATCATCCACAAAATTATTGGGTTTGTTGGAGAGGTAGCCGTCCATCTCCCGTTAGGGTTAGCAATAAACAAAGTATGCAAAAAACTAGAAAACAAAACAAATCTATAAAGACTAGAGTTAGACAATCTAGATTAGATGTATTTTGAGGATGATCAAAATTTAGTAGATGCAAAAATAAAACAAAAAGAATACTGAAAATTACAAAAAAAGCAATAAAAATCAAATCTTGATCACTTGTTCCCCGCAACGGCGCCGGAAAAAGGGGCTTGTTGACGGTTAATAATTGTATCAAAGTTCGTTCGTGACTCGCAAGCGTACAAGTCTCCCGTCGTAGTCAAGGGACCCTTCTTCCCTCGAGTGGTGAACCCAAGGTATCGAATCCGTGGAACAAATGTGTGACGCAAGACTTAATCTATTAAAGCCAAATAACTTCAATCTTCAATAAAGAACCTAATGCATCTAAGTAAAAGACACAAAACAGATCTAATCTACTAAAAACCGGAGAAAACAAAGTAAGATTGGGTAGATAAACCGATCTAGAGGGATCGGGGTAAGCCTTTTGTTGAAGTTCCAAGCAAGAGAAGAAGTAGCAAATCGAATCTTAATAGAAGCCTCTTTAAATCGTGGTTTCCCGTCCAAATCCAAAAACATCCGCCTTTCGAGACCCCCGTTCGTCACAACGTATCCCTATTCATGCGGGGAGCTTAGGGCGAGTCAAAAGACAAGTCGAGATTCTTTCGGAAGATCCGGCGTGTACCTCTAGCCACCGCGGCTACAAGAACACCCTATGTAATCTATCGCGCGAATAGAATTGGAATAAGCAAAGCCGATCGAAAAACGAAATCTTCGAGGAAACACTTGATCGCTAGGAAAAGATTCAACTCGATAATTCAACTATAACAATGATACATACACAAGATCACCACCGGGATCCTTCCTTGATCTTGCTTCTAGCTCCGGAACTCCGACGTGGTCTTCCGTGCAAGGTTCCCACGTCGGCTAGGGGAACCCTAGTCAACTAGCTCGACCCTCTCCTCTCCGAGATGGTGTCCCTCTCTTCTCTCGCTTCTCGGCGGCCGAAGACGAAATCTTCTCTCGCGTGGCTCTCGGTCGGGGGACTATAAATAGCCCGATTGGCGGCTAGGGCAAAGGAGGACGAATTTGGGCCCAAAATGGGCCCGGGCCGGCCGACCGGACCGGGGCCGGCCGGCCCGGGCCCATTTAGGCCCGGCCCCATGGGCTCCTTTGCCCCACGTCGGTTCCCTTGCTTCTCGGATGTTTCCCCCTTCGCATGTGGGTCCATGTCGTCGGTTTCTCTCCGAATTGGACTCAACTCCTTGTCTTGCAAGATTCAAGCACTTTTCCGGTCGGGTCCCCGGAGTTTGTCGTCTTCTCGGATCAAGTCCCCCGGCTTCTTGGAGTTAAGTTTGCTTCATTGCATGACTTGTTCGGGGCTTCAAGGTCTTGTCATGAGGTGATTGATGAACTTATCCCGAAAGTCTTGCATTCAACACTAAAACCCCGCATAAACATTAAACTCCAAAACCGACATGCACACGTGAACTTGTTATACCACGGGGGGTTAGTACCAATGGATAAGGTATAAAACTCATGCCAACACCGAAGGTAAACTCATGGCTAGGTTGACGGATTTTCACCGTCAACGGCCTCGTACTCGACCATATTGTTTGATGCGGGGAAGTGAAGGCGCACGGCGTACCGCATGTGCTCCCCGAGGGGTGACACGAAGAGCGAGGCCCGCACCCGCCCCTGTCTTCATCACCAAGCCGTCGACGAGTACGGAGTCCGCATTCCGCCCGGATCCGTGGCGGTGGCAATTGCGTGTCCGTCCACTCGGCGACGAAATCCTCCAAGATTTGGGACTTGATGGCCTTGCGCGGGGCGTAGGCGAGCGTTTCACCCATCGGCTCCATCGACCACTTGGAGATCCCGCCCACCGCATCCGGGTTGCGGATTATTTCCCCTAATGGAAAGGAGGAAACCACCGTGGACAGGATGGGCCTCGAAGTAGTGGTGAAGCTTGCGCCGTGCGAGAACCACCGCATAGAGCAGCTTCGGACTTGTGGGTAGCGCGTCTTGGTGTCGGACAAGACCTCGCCGACGTAGTACATCGGCCGCCGAACCGGCAAGGTGTGTCCTTCCTCTCGTGCGCTCTACCACGATCACGACGCCGACCACCCGGGTGGTCGCGGCCTACGTAGAGGTACGGAGGCTCGTCATCTTGCGGCGGTGTAAGGATCGGGGCGTGGGTAAGGGACGCCTTCGCTTATCAAGCGCCTCCCCGGGCCTCGGCGATCCGGAGAAGCGCTCATGCTTCTTGAGGAGCCGGTAGATGGGCAAGCCCTTCTCGCCGAGCCGCAAGATGAAGCGGCTCAAGGCGGCAAGACATCCCGGCACCCTTTGGACCCCTTTGAGGTCCCGAATCGGACCCATCCGCTCGAGGGCGGCAACCTTTTCGGGGTTGGCCTCGATGCCTCGCTGGGAGACTATGTATCCTAGGAGCATGCCCCGCGGCACGCCAAAGACACATTTTTCGGGGTTCAATTTCACCCCGTTGGCCCGTAGGTAGCCAAACGTGATGCCGAGGTCGATAACTAGGTCGTTCGCCTTCCCCGGTTTTCACGACTATGTCATCCACATATGCCTCAACGGTTCGCCCGATGTGGTCTCCGAAGACATGCTGCATACACCGCTGGTACGTTGCGCCCGCGTTTTGGAGGCCGAACGGCATCGTGACATAGCAGTACATCCCGAATGGTGTGATGAATGAAGTCGCGAGTTGGTCGGACTCCATTTTTATTTGGTGGTACCCGGAATAGGCATCAAGGAAACAAAGCAAGTTCACACCCCGCGATCGAATCAACGATCCGATCGATGTGTGACAAAGGAAAAGGAACTTTAGGACATGCTTTATTAAGACCGGTGCGGTCTACACACATCCGCCACTTCCCATTCTTTTTCTTTACTAGTACGGATTAGCTAGCCACGTAGGGTGGAACACTTCCTTGATGAACCCGGCCTCGAGGAGCTTCCGCGGCCTCCGCTCCGATCGCCCGCCGCCGCTCCTCGTCGAAGCGGCGGAGCCGTTGCCGCACGGCGCGGGAGTGAGATAGGATGTCAAGGGAGTGCTCGGTGACCTTGGTGTTGGCGCGAGAGGAAGTCGACGAGCACCACTTCCTATTTTGTGTCGAGGGTAGAACTGACCCTCAACGCCTTGCCCTCGGGGGCAGTAGGGTCGAGGGGCACCTCCTTGGTTTGCTCAGCAGCCTCGAAGCTGCCGGCATGCTTGGCGGTGGAGCTGAGGTCCTCGTTGACCATCTTCTCCATGTTGGCCACCAACGCTTCGTCCAGTGCTAGGGCCTCTGCGTGCTCCACGCACTCGACGTCGCAGTTGAAGGCGTGCTCGATGGATGAGCCCACGGTGATGACGCCGTTGGGCCCCGGCATCTTCATCTTGAGGTAGGTGTAGTTGGGGACCGCCATGAACTTGGCGTAGCAGGGCCGCCCGAGTATGGCGTGATACGCGCCCCTGAACCCCACCACCTCGAAGGTGAGCGTCTCCTTGCGGTAGTTGTCCGATGTGCCGAACCAGACGGGCAGGTCGATCTGCCCGAGGGGCCGGACACGCTTGCCCGGCGCAACGCCATGGAACGGCGTCGTCCGGGCCGCGGGCTCGGTCCAACCCGATCCCCGGCGGCGCGGTGTGTGCGCATAGAGGATGTTGAGGCCGCCGCTTCCGTCCATCGGGACCTTCGAGAACCGCGTGTTCTCGATGACTGGGTCGACCACCAGCGGGTACTGGCCCGGGTTGGGGATGCGGTTCGGGTGATCCTCGCGGCTGAAGGTGATGGCGTCCTCCGACCAATCGAGGAAGGAAGGAGGCACCTTCTCTGCGGCGAGAACCTCGTGCCGCTCCCATTTGCGCCGGCGGCCGGACATATCGATGGTCGGCCCCCCGAAGATGAGGAAGACGTTCTCCGCGCGGGGAAGCCGCCGGCGTCGCCATCACCCCCCGTCCTTTTTGGCTTCGTTGTCCTTCGCGGCGGCGCGGCCCGCAGAACCGCTTGAGCATGTCGCACTTGCTCGAGGGTGTGGTTGACCGGCGTCTTGTGGTAAGGACATGGCTTCTTCAAGCATGACATCGAAAACCCCCGAGCCTCGAGGGGCCGGTCGAGGGCCCCGTCGAGCCGGGTCAACGAGAAGAGCTTCGTCGTCGTTGTCGTTGCGCCCTCGCTCGCGCGCCTCGTGGCGCGGCTTCTTTCCCTTCTTGCCCCACTTGTTCTTCCGGCGGAGCTCCTTGGACTTGCCGCCCTCCGTGGGTGTGTCATCCGCGCGCTTGCCCTTCTTGCCGTCGAAGATCGCCCCCACTTGTCTCTTCGCCCGAGGCAAACCGGTGGCGATGTCGAACGGCTCGTTCGAGTCAACCGGCGGACCGCGCCCCGGCTCGCGCACGAGGTCCCGACATGTAGTGCCTTCGAGGAAGGCGTGCACAATCTCGGACCGCGCCACGCTTGGAAGCTGCACGCCGCTTGGAGAAGCGCCATATGAAGTCCCGAAGTGATTCGCCGGGCTTCGGGTACAAGAGCGCGAGGTCCCGAGAGTTCCCGTGGAGCACATACGTGCCCCGGAAATTTCCCCATGAACGTGCGGACTAGGTCATCCCGGGTGTGGATCCGGGCCGGCGGGTAGGTGCTCGAGCCACGTTCGCGCCGAGTCGGTGAGGTGCGGGGGGAGGTTGCGGATGATGACTTCGTCGGCCGGTGGCTCCGCCCACCGGCACGCTAGGCGGTAGTCGTTGAGCCGGACACGGGGATCCGTCTCCCCGTTGTACTTGACGATCGTCGTGGGCCGGGCGGAAGCGCCGGGGAAAGGTCGTCGTGCGGATCTCCCGGCCGAACACACGGGTCCCCGGGGGCTCCGGTGTCGGTGAGCGATCCTCATTGCTATCGTAGCATCCACCCCGCCGAGGGTGGTAGCTCGCTACCGCCCGCACCTCTTCTTTGCTCGTCCGTCGAGCGTTGATGACATTGTGGGCGTCGCCGTCTCGCGCTTGCCCGCGCGTGTCGAGGAGCCGGTCTTTGGCCGGCGTGCGCCCCGGTGTAAGGAACCGCCCAAATTACCTCGACTAAACCGAGTTATCATCCAATGATCCACCCGGCTTAATCGAGATAACCCCGTAGTCCCCGCACGCGTCTCGAGCATCGCCCGGGAACAACACGCATACCGTATTTACATCATGGCAACCATCACAAGGATACATGTGAGAGCAAATTTTAAACTTTAGTTTGCAAGTCTTGATCATATTACGTAAATTTAAAAAAAACATAACTATAAACTATAAGCACCTAGAATATCGAGTTTCATTGTTTATAAGAGAATAATTAACCATCCTAGATGTAACCTAAGTCTAGGTGGATGTCCTAACATGTTTTTCCTAGGTTGAGAGTTAAATTGCGGTGAAAAAATAAAGGTATATGGTGCAACGATGATGTCCTTCCCCATAAGACACCACCCGCACTAGCTTGGAGCAACTTCCACCATACATCCACATTGCCAACTCCGGCGGGATGAATGTCACAATCACCCACAAGAAGGAAACCTGCAAAACAACTTAACGGTAGCACCGTAAGTACATTGCGTACTTGCGGGACTTATCCACGGTACTATATATTTGGTGGATGCATGAGGCTTGTCAAGTTTTAACATTTGATAATAAAATGCGAGCATAAATTTATCAAGTGAATAAGCAAAAGACATAGCACCTATTTTCTATATCAAGCATCAATACAATTGCATAAATAAAGTGATCAAGTGTTCACGAGCTCAACCTTCCATAAGCCCTTCACGAAACTCTACGTTAAAGTCCAAGTACATGAGCGTGCTCCTTGACCCGGAGCGAGGCTATTGCAATAGATTATAACCCCGCAGGGGTGTACAACTTTTCCCACACGAGACGCAAGACCAACGACCATATCCTCGGCCTAGGATAAGTGTTAATTCATGCCCTCGACCTTTCACTTACCCGCACCCTACTATGAGCGAACGGCCGGAAGTGTATAGATGTACGGACACGGCCGATCACACCTCATCCCACCCCCGCGTCGAATCCGGTCAAGGTACGGTGCGACTTATGCTACTTAGCTTACCGACCCATTATGAGCATGTGGTTTGTACGGAATAGTGCTCAAGTATCACAGCGATAACGATCAGGCCTTAATCGACTCAAGCAAGCCTATACCAATTGGATTCACTCCCAACATGGCCCTAGCACACTTGCTCAAGTCTCGAATCATATTCATAGGGCTCAAATTTTATCCATTAAGGACTACTCAAGTATTAATTAAGAAAGCATACTATAACTCGCGAGTGGTGGTGACCTTGCCACCTCTCGACTTCTACCAACAACTAAGCATGACTAAACAATTATAACGATATTTCTAACATACATACTTTCACTAAATAAGTTGAGCTAATTCCAAGAGTTGATATGTCTAATAGGTTCTACACATTGCATATGTCTAGATAGAGCTAAGCCCATGCATAATCATTATTAAGTAATAGCAATTCACATTCAGAAAATAGAGTGAGATATATCGGTGCCTGCCTGAGATCGGTGCTCCAAGAACATAACACTCCGGAACGTCATCTACGAGATTAGATGAATGCATAAATTAGAAAGGATGACATGAATGTATATGCATATGAGATGCAATGACTTTTGAGGAATAAATGACAGCATGATGCAAGGCCATCAAGCAAGCAATCGAGGATTTAGAATTAAGGTGCACAAGCAATTGCATAGGTGGAAGTGTGCAAACAATATTCACAAAAGTGCATTTATCATTCCAAGACAAGTTATGGCATAAGAATTAAATCAATATTGGTTGTGCTATTTTTAGTTCTCATATAAACTATCACATAATTAGATTGTTATAACATAAAGCTTTAACCTTGAGAGTTATATCACGATGGTTATCAAAATTAAATAATTGATCATACTTAAGTAAGTTAGGTAGTCACACTAGTTAATCATCATTAGCAATTTAATAATTAATTGGGAAGTGGCACGTCACATCTTAAATAAGATTAGTAGATTTATTATCTAATTTAGAGTTAGCTAGACTTATGTATATGATAAGTTAAGACAAACATCATTATTCTAATTTATAACATGGTGGTTTCAAATCATAAGAAGCATAGCATATTTATTTTAATTTAGCAAGGGAAGCTTACATGTCACATGAGTACAATTGATTTACTAAGCATTGCAAGCACCTATACCTAAAACTAGGATACCCGATTTGTGCCATAATATGGCCTTGTCATGATAGGTAATTAATTAAGGACAACACATCATG
Organism: Cenchrus americanus; assembly: GCA_947561735.1. Lineage (NCBI taxonomy): Eukaryota > Viridiplantae > Streptophyta > Magnoliopsida > Poales > Poaceae > Cenchrus > Cenchrus americanus. The sequence goes on along the minus strand of OX387239.1, from coordinate 67,804,883 downwards.
GTATATGTAGCTAAAAATATTGATTTCATGATTTTAGAAGTGCTATAAATTAATTGATCCAGCCACAAACATCCAACATTTATTTAGGGACTTGCAAACTATACGAATACATGACCACTTCATGAATGTTATCAATTGATGTTATGCAAACAACAAGGTAAGCAAGTATTGGATTAAACTAGAGACTAAATCAATAATTTTAGAGCAACAATATTTTTTTACCAATGCTAAACTAATATTTAGAGAATTAGTCATGTTTAAACATCTCATGCATAGCAATGGAAGTCTCATAATACTATGAATATACAAAAGAATGTGTACTATTTTTATCACACAAGCACATCAACTAAAAGTATCTAATACATGGTAAAACATCTAATTCGTACACAAATGACACTATTATTCACGTTTTTGATTCAATGACAGAACTGTAAATATATCATCAAGATCCCGAAAATGCGATTGCCGATGATTCCGGCGACCGATTGCAATGGGATTTGATCCTAGAGCTTCTTTAGATGATGGAGATTCAGTTTTGTATCATAGATTCAACATGCACAAAGGTTTGGATGACATGCATCAACAATGGTGTTGAACCTCCATTGGAGCCTAATGGAGAAGCTTCCAAAGCTTGAGAGAGGAGGGGGAAACCATAGGGGAAGCTCACCTAGGATAGAGAAAGACGATTCGCAGGCTTAGAAGTTGAGGGAACTCAGCAATGGAGGAGATCGGGCTCGATTTTTGTTTCACGGAGTTGGGGAAGAACTGCGAAAAACGGTCCGATTGAACCGATACTTGAGGAGATGAAGGAAACCATGGAGAGAACGAAGAGTTTACCCTTGGATAGGCGAGGTCTCCGGCCGGCCGGCGTCGCCGGTGGGCGAGGGCCATGAAGCGGAGGGGGGCGGAACGACTCGGTCGCCGAGGAAAAATAACAAGGGAGAGGAGGAAGAGAATGAACGAGAGAGAGAGGGGGCCACGGGTTTTGCACGGGCCAACAGGAACGGAACGACGGCTCCGTCCGTGCGGGACACGCGAGGCGGAGGGGCGGGGTGCGCGAGGGGGCCACGGGAGGGGGGGCAAAATTGCCGAAGAGGGCCGACATGTCTCGGGTGTCCAACAATTTTGTGAAAAGGTTTGTCCGGGGGTTATTAAAGTTGTCTTGGGTCTCCGGTAAGTTTCTATCCTTTTGTAAATCAAAACAACACATTTAGAGATGGTTAAAAATCATGAAACTTTTTAGGTAGATTCTATAAATCATAATTAACTCATTTTGCTTAGATCTGGCATCATAGCCATTGCATATTTTAAATGAAAAATCTTCCCAGAATGATATTTTGAGATTTCAAGTAGATTGTTTGGCATCAAGATGATCTCTAAAAATTCAGAAAAAGATACCTAAATTCATGTTGGAAGAAGTACTAATTAATCAAGTAATCACACCATATAGATTCTATGGTCAAATCTAAGTTGCTTCATAATGATGAATATTCACTTTATTTAATGATTAAAATTTACAAAGGTAATTGCATTCAAACAAACACAAGAATTTTGTCATAGCAAACAATCATACTCATGATGCAAGGCTAAACATGTAATTACATTTTGGGATGTTACACCGGGTTGGCGGGGCGCTCCGCCGCTCCGCCCGCGTGTATCGAGGGTTCGGGGCCTTGCGCGCCCCCATCGTCCCGCGCGCTCCCCGCTTGGCGGATGTGGGATGCCGAGCTTTTGGCTCGTTGGACGGCCGCTTGCTCGATGAGTGCCCGCGCCTCGCGGTGCGGGTTCGGCGCCTCGGGTGTCGAGGGGGCGGGCATGGCCCGCGGCGGTGTCGCGGCGGCGATGAGCTTCGGCTCGCTCGCGGGGGCGTGTCCGGATTGTCGACGTTGAAGTCGACGTTGATGCGATCGCGGGCTTGTCCGACCGGCTCACGCACGCGTTCGCCGTGCGCCGAGGCTTCCCCCGCGATGGAGGCGCGAAGCAACCGCACCGTGCGGTACTCTTCCGCCAGCTTGGCCTCGAGCTCGCGCGCCCGGGCCGGTGCGCGCGTTGATGTCGGCCCCCCTCGGCGGTGAGGGGGGAGGGGCGCTTGGCCCCGCAGCCAGGCGCGATCCGGTCCCTAGAGCGGGAGGAACCTCTCCGTCGCCGGCGCCCTCGCTACGTCGGTGGCATTTGCCGGGTCGTTGGCGATGACGACGCAGCACTTCCGCGCGGGGTCATAGCTCCCTCGCGCGCCGGGAGTCGTCGGAGTAGCCGAACCGGTAGTCCGTGGCGTCGAGGAACCGCCCCGAACATCACCGGGTCCCCGCACACCGGAGAAGTCCCACTCCACGTTCCATGCGAGGTGGCGGGTGGCAGCGCGTCGACGGAGCCTAGGGATGACTCGTCACCGGCGGAGGCGCTAGGGTCCCTGGCAACCAAGACGTGGCGGCCAGGGGGAACCCTGCGCATCATGGTGTTGGCGTTGGCGTTGTAGGCTGTCGTGGCGCCGCGCGGTACCGATGGGGACGTCGAGTTGTGAGGCGACGCGCGCAAGCATGCCGGCGCTCCGACCGCGCCCGACGCGAGCGCCGGCCGGAGCGGCGGTGGCGCCGTGGCGGCCCGATGGACCCGCGGCGTCCGTGCCGACGGGTGTTGGTGTCGCGGCGACGCGTGCGGTGGCAACCGGGACGGACCCGGCTTGGCGCCGCGCGCGGAGTTCCTCACGGTTAGTGAGGCGCATCGAGTAGTCGTTCCCCTTGGCACCGAAAGTTCGGGCCCCCGAACCGGATTTCGAATCCGGCGGGGAGGGGGTCCGAGCTGCCCATGGAGTAACGCTGACCGCGGTACTCGGTGCGAATCACCATTGAGGGAGCTGATGACGAGTTGACCTTCAGTGTGCGTGTGCCCCATGGTGGGCGCCAACTGTTGGTGCGGAATGTAGTCCCGACACTAACTAGTAGTAAGCGCTGAGGTCTGTCCCTCGATGGTCGGTGCTAAGCAACTAGAGACACTTGGTTTATCCTGGTTCCAGCCGGGGCCGTATGTCCAGCAGGGGTGTGCCCGAGGCACTGTATTGCTTTGCACCGGGGTGCCTGTAGTGGGGCGGCTACAAGCAAGGCGGGAGAGAAAGTGTGGCCTCCAAGTCCCAAGTGGAGTGATTGAGGCGAGTGCCAATATCGTGAGAGAGGCGGGGAGCGTGCGTGTGTTGTTCCCCCCGTCTCGCGGCGAGGGGGATCACCTTCCTTTTATAGACCAAGGAGAGGGTGAATTACAAGCATGCCGCACTGTTTAGCTACATGTGGAGGTATGGCGTGCAGCGCCGCGGAGTTGGCGGCCATCCTGGCTGTCCTTGCCCCGGTCTTGTCGTCGCGGCGTGTCCGGTACTTGAACAGGGGCGGTTTCGAGGGTGAAGGCGTAGTGGTTGGCCGGGGCGTCTTCAGACAGGCTCGAGGAAGCCGTTGACGGTGATCCGTACGGGGTACAGTGGCAGGCGTGGCGGCGTCCCATCCCCGCATGCTCTACAGCGCCGGAGTTGTTGTGGCAGTGCCCGGCTTGGCGCTGCAGGGGCGGGGACGGCCGCACAGGACCAACAGTGGTGGGGATGACGCTCCCGCCGGCCTGACGTCATGGTTTGACCTTGCAGATTCACGAGGGATGGGTTCGAGGGTGCAACCGGCCCCCCTTCGAGGGCGCGGCGTGTTGGCCGTACGGGAGTGGGCGGCACAGTGTCACGGAGCTGACACCGGCCATGCCGCACAGTTCCCTGCAGTGGCGGGGATGGGTTTCCCCTAGGGAGTTGGCGGAATAGTGCCGGGGCGTGATTCCCAAGCGCGTGATGGCGCGGCTCCGCTGTGTCAGAGCATTAAATGCCCGTACCCGTGTGCGGGAGCGAGTGCGCTTGTGAGGGAGCCTCGAGCGAGGCAGAGGTGAGCCATCGAGCGAGGCGGAACCCGCTCGAGGGAGAGGTTAGCCCTCGAGCGAGGCGGAACCCGCTCGAGGGAGAGGTTAGCCCTCGAGCGAGGCGGAACCCGCTCGAGGGAGAGGTTAGCCCTCGAGCGAGGCGGAACCCGCTCGAGGGAGAGGTTAGCCCTCGAGTGAGGCGGAACCCGCCCGAGGGTGACGTTAGCCCTCGAGCGAGGCGGAACCTGCTCGAGGGGGCCTCGATTGGGCCACTCCGGTGGGCCGCGGGGGCCACCGCAGCGTGGGTCGTGCCGTGTGTGCGTGTTCAGGTAAGAGGTGCGTTTTGCTTTTGTTTTTTGCAGCTTTTAAGCGGGGATTCCCCCCCGAGCTTTTCTAGGGGACCCTCGGGGATGTCCCCGACACCTAGGCCATGGATTTCAGACCCAAGGTACAGAGCGTGAAGACCACGTGCAACTAGGGACCATCGTTGCCATGACGTGAGGGCCACTTACAGCTTGGTTCCATCGAAGATTACACACACAGTATGTTGCCGGAGTAGGCAAAGGTGCGACCGGAGCCGACTTTAAGTTGCCGCGCGGAGCGGTCTTTAGAAGCTGCCTCCTTGGGATAGCCCCCGAGTTGATGAAGTAGGCTCGTGGTGACTTGATCGATATACCCTAAGAGTAGTCAGCAGAGTGTAGCTCCCGTGAAAACCCACCGAGAAGCGTACACGAGGGCATGTTATCCTGCATGATGAGGAAAACAGGCCAAGAAAGAAAAGGTAATTATTTAAATAAATGACTTAACTGTTGCCGCCAATGCGGACTTGTAAATGAACCATGGCGGTCGGTAATGGAGCCGCGACGGTTGTTGCTGAAGTTGACTAGTCAGAGTTTATTCCGACAAGTTGTTGGGGGCGTGACTGCCGTTCTCGACTAGTTTGGAAAACTAGTCAAGCTGAGTGGTTGACGCGATGCAACCGGAGGACGATGTCGTGGCGGCACATGGCGTACTCGAAGTAGAGCCGGTGTTGCCGGGAGACAAGTAGTCGCGACGCACGACGTGGCTGAAGTGGAGCTAGTGTGGCCGCAAGACGAAGTCACGGCGCACGGAGTAGTAGACGACAAGCCGCGTGACGAGCCGCGCGACGTGCCGAGGCACCCGGACGTGCGGCGTAGGCAAAGTAGCCGACGACGAGCGGCGAGACGAGCCGCGCGACGTGCTGAGGCACCTGGACGCGCGGCGAAGGCGAAGTAGTCGATGACGAGCCTCTGCGAGGCGAAGTAGTCAATGACGAGCGGCGAGATGAGCTGCGTGACGTGCCGAGGCACCCAGACACGCGGCGTAGGAGAAGTAGTCGACGACGAGCAGCGCAACGAGCCGCACGACGTGCCGAGGCACCCGGACGCGCGGCGAAGGCGAAGTAGTTGACGACGAGCCTGCGCGAGGCGAAGTAATCGACGACGAGCAGTGAGATGAGCCACGCAACGTGCCGAGGCACCCGGACGCGCGGCGTAGGCGAAGTAGTCGACGACGAGCCTGCGCGAGGCGACCAGTTGACGACGAGCTGCGTGACGAGCCGCGCGACGTGCCGAGGCACCCGGACGCACGGCGTAGGCGAAGTAGTCGACAACGAGCGACGAGATGAGTTGTGCGACGTGCCGAGGCACTCGGACGCGCGGCGTAGGCGAAGTAGTCGACGACAAGCGGCGCGACGTGCCGAGACACCCGGACTCGCAGCGAAGGCGAAGTAGTCGACGACGAGCGGCGAGATGAGCCACGCGACGTGCAGAGGCACCCGGACGTGCGGTGTAGGCGAAGTAGTCGACGACGAGCTCGCGCGAGGCGAAGTAGTCGACGACGAGCCACGTGGCGAGCCACGCGACGTGCCGAGGCACCCCGGACGCACCCGCGTAGGCGAAGTAGTCGACGACGAGCGCCGAGATGAGTCGCGCGACGTGCCGAGGCACCCCGAACGCGCGGCGTAGGCGAAGTAGTCGACGACGAGCGGCACGACGAGCCGCACGACATGCCTAGGCACCCGCACGCGCGGCGAAGGCGAAGTAGTTGACAACGAGCTCGCGCGAGGCGAAGGAGTCGACGACGAGCAGCGAGATGAGCCACGCGACGTGCCGAGGCACTCGGACGCGCGGCGTAGGCGAAGTAGTCGACGACGAGCCCGCGCGAGGCGAAGTAGTCGACGACGAGCTGTGTGACGAGCCGTGTGACGTGCCGAGGCACCCGGACGCACGGCGTAGGCGAAGTATTCGATGACGAGCCTACGCGAGGCGAAGTAGTCGACGATGAGTCATGCGACAAACCGCGCGACGTGACGAAGCAACCAGCTGTCATTGTGAAGGCCTGTCATTCAAGGCATTGAAGTCATTGTAAAGGCCTGTTTGCATATCACTTAACTTTTGCATCATGGGGTCATGCATAGAGTTATAGAGATGATGACAAAAAGTTTCCAAACTAGTGTCAATCTGCTGCTGAAAGCCCTACTGCATAGCCTGAAATGTATTATTCATCTGTTGCCCATATGCCTCAAAGTGTGAGTTGAACCCTGACTGCATATGCTGAAATCAAGAGTTCATGGACTGCTGAATATTAGCAAAATAAGGGTCAAAGTATCCTGCAGGAGGCTCCCATTGTGGCTGCATGGGATGAATTGGAGGGGGAGGAGGTGGCATAGCATGAGCATCCTCATCAACATTAGCATAACTCATGTTATCAACATTAGCATTTTCATCATCACTAGCATGAATCTCAACATTTTCAGCAACATTTTGAACCTCTGCATCCTGCCCATAAGGTGTCGATGGCTTGTTGAGAAAAGCTTTAGCATTATAAAAGAGACGATAAATTTCATGCTTCATATCACATAGACCATTGAACCGTTCCTTGTTCTTGATCAAAGACATAATATAAGGAGCAAAATGAATGCTATCTCTGACAAGACACTTCTTGCAAATCATTTGATCAAGGATGAGCTTCACAACATCAAATTTAGTTCCATGTATTATGTGATTAATCACATTCCAATAATATTCTCGGACCTTATCCTTATTACCACTCTTAGGCATAAAGGTATGCTGATGATGTTGTTAATGGCAGCCGGATGATGTCTAAGTCCTGTTCCTAGCCAGTTCATTATAGTTGCATTTGAGGTGCCAAGCTCATAAAAGACAGCAGTGTTTTCAAGAATATCCTCATTATAAACATCAACACCATCACTAAAATATTCATAATTAAGATGATTGGAAGCTGCAAATTCTGCAAAAGTGGCCTCATACTCACTCTTACCGGTCATCCACCTCATTTTCTTGCCTATAAAATCCATTTCATATGTTGCATAGAATTGTCTAATTATGGTGTCATTCCAATCACATCTATGCTGAAGAAACGGTTTCAAGCCCAAGTTTTCAAGTTTTGTTGCCACACCAGCTAAGACAAGTTTAGACTCAAGATAGTCAAAATCAACCCTCTGGTGAGCAAATACTGTGCACTCCATTAAACTACTAAAGAAGGCTTGCTCCTGCACAGTGGTGTGGAAATACAAATTGTGAGTATCACGGGGTTGATTATAAGCATTGTCATTCCTAGCAATAGCAAACTCTCTTTGATTCCATTGCCTTCTAGGAGCTGTGTAATTAATCATATCAATGATGTCAGCATTGTTACCTCCCCCTTGATTTATCTCATCTTCGTCCACCATGAATGAGGCACTGGCCGCTTCATTAGTCGGATCAAAGTCACTGTCATTAGGATTGTCGGGCTCCTCTTCTTCCTCAGAGGTATCATCTTTTCTACGCCTCTTAGATGTCCCAACATCCTTGCTCTTCTTCTTGGAAGTGGCCTTTTTGGTCACCTTTTTGGTGAGCGAAGCGATAGCCTTGCGAGCACTGTCATAAATCATATATTAGAATGAGTATTAACAATTTGGAGCAATGATAAGAGAGAATGAAACCCCAAACTAGAAGGCTACTGGGCACATGTGCCATTGCCGGGGCCGCGCGGACCGTCCGCGCAGAGGCGGCGGACAGTCCGCCCGATCCGAGCTGGCAGGCGCCTGTGAACAGTAGCGTCCGATTTTCCCATCCTCATAACTTGATCAAAATCCAGTATTTCTTCACCAAAATTTTGCCACAACACATTAGTATCCCAAACTCATTCACCAAGCCAAAAACTTGAATCCATGGACGAAATTTAGATCACATCACAAAACACTAATCACCTTGTTGCTCAAAGTCCGAGAGATAGAATGAGATATTCGAAAAAATACCCAAATGACATGGTGGAGAACCTTGCAGAGAGTCCGTGGACGTGCTCAGACGGTCCGGGGAGTGCCCCAAACAAAATCCCAAAGGGGGTGTCTTTTCTTGAGAGAGAGCAAGAGAGAGAGGAAAAGAGAAGACCTTGGTCGGGTTGGAGAAGAGAAAGGAGTGCCTGCTTCATTTACATCCCGCGGCCTGAGACCCACCCGCGCGTGGCACCCGCGGACAGTCCGCGGAGCCCACGCGGGCGGTCCGCGAGGTGCGCGGACGGTCCGGCACCAAGGAGCGGACAGTCCGTTATTCGTTCCAGAACATCCAGTACCGCCCCTCTCCCCTCCGAGCCACGCGGACAGTCTGCGTCGCCCTGGCGGACGGTCTGCCAGGAGCGGACGGACAGTGTGGCCCACCGCCGCGGACAGTCTGACCTTCCTTTTCTTTTCAACTTGATATATTTCGAGATAAAGATTTGAAAAAGTATCTTTTAGGATCATTGCTCAAGAATAATGAAGTAAACTTGACATATGATGCAATGTACCAAACAATGCTAGGAAATTTAGCAAAGGCAAGCTTCAAGAGAATTAGAGGACAAAAAATATAAAAAAATAAGATAGGCTAGAAATAAATAAGAGAGATAAACAAATGCATATGAATAAACACATGTGCTAGCTCTCAATCCACATTTGAGATGTTAATGACATTTAGCTCATTTCTCATTTTGCAAAACCGAGATTCATCCAAAGGCTTGGTAAATATATCCGCCAATTGATCATCCGTGCTCACTCCATCAATCTTGATATCTCCTTTGCTCACATGATCTCTAAGAAAATGGTGTCGAATATCAATATGCTTGGTTCTAGAATGTTGAACCGGATTGTTGGCAATCTTGATGGCACTTTCATTGTTGCATAAGAGAGGAATTTCATTGAATTTCACACCATAATCAAGAAGTGTGTGCTTCATCCATAGCAATTGAGCACAACAACTTCCCGCCGAGGTATATTCCGCTTCGGCGGTAGAAAGAGCCACTGAATTTTGCTTCTTAGATGACCAAGGAACAAGAGAACGTCCAAGCAATTGACAACCTCCGAAAGTGCTCTTCCTATCAACCTTGCAACCGGCATAATCCGAGTCGGAAAAGCCTACTAACTCAAATTGAGCACCCTTTGGATACCAAAGACCAATGTTAGGAGAAAACTTCAAATATCTCATAATCTGCTTTATGGCGGTCAAATGACACTCTTTAGGTGTGGCTTGAAATATAGCACACATGCACACACTAAACATGATATCGGGCCTAGATGTGATAAGATAAAGCAAACTACCAATCATAGACCTATAAAGCTTAAGGTCAACCGGTTTACCTCCCTCATCAAGATCAAGATGTCCATTAGTAGCCATAGGAGTTTTGATGGGTTTTGCATCTTCCATGCCAAATTTATTCAAGATGCCCCTCACATATTTAGATTGGCAAACAAAAGTGCCTTCCTTCAATTGTTTGATTTGAAGACCAAGGAAGAAACTCAATTCACCAATCATAGACATTTCGAATTCCCTAGACGTCATTTCTCCAAACTCTTTACAAAAATCTTCATTTGTTGAACCAAAGATGATATCATCAACATAAATTTGACAAATAAAGGTGTCATTTCCAATTTTCTTGGTGAACAAAGTAGTATCAACCTTTCCAATTTTGAAGCCCTTTGAAAGGAGAAAGTCTCCAAGCCTTTCATACCAAGCACGAGGAGCTTGTTTTAACCCATATAATGCCTTAGAGAGCTTGTACACATGTTTGGGCTTTGTGGGGTCTTCAAAATCGGGAGGTTTCTCAACATATACTAGTTCACTATTTTTCCCATTCAAGAAAGCACTTTTGACATCCATTGGATATAACTTGATGTTGCGAGAACAAGCATAAGGAAGCAAGATCCTTATGGCTTCAAGTCTAGCTACGGGAGCAAAGGTTTCATCAAAATCCAGTCCCTCTACTTGAGTATAACCTTGAGCAACCAATCTAGACTTGTTCTTTACAACAATACCATCTTCATTTTATTTGTTTTGGAAAACCCATGTACCAATGACATTATGATTCTTGGGTCTTTCAACCAACTCCCAAACTTCATTTCTAGTGAAATTATTTAATTCTTCTTGCATGGAAATAACCCAATCCAGATCAACAAGTGCTTCATCTACACGCTTAGGCTCATGAAAAGATACAAAAGAATAATGTTGACAAAATGAAGCAACACGAGATCGAGTTTGAACACCCTTACTAATGTCACCCATGATTTGGTCAATAGGGCGATCTTTGGCGACTTGATGATGAATTCTTGGTTGATCAATCGGTTCTTGAGTTGATGTGGAAGGTGTAATCATGGAGGCCATTTGATCATTTTCTTGAGGTGAGTCATTGTTGCTTGAGTTACCCTCTTGTTGATTATAATCATTTGTTATGGAAGTAGGTGGATTTGCTTGAATAGTGATTGATGGACCTTCATCATCATCTTCTTCTCTAGGCATGATATCCCGATAGCCATGGTCTTCATTGCTTTACTCAATTCTTCACCTCTCACATCATCTAAATTTTCTTTCTCATCTTGAAAGCCCATTGTTTCATCAAATTACACATCATATGCTTCCTCAACAAATCCCTTGGACTTGTTGTATACTCTATAAGCTTTGGAATTTTAAGAATATCCAAGAAGAAATCCCTCATCACACTTGCTTTGAAATTTTGATAACCGAGAGCCTTTCCTCAAGATATAGCACTTGCAACCAAAAACCCGAAAATATGAAATATTTGGCTTCCTTCCTGTTAGAAGTTCATATGGTGCTTTGTGGAAGAATCTATAACAATATAGCCTATTAGAGGCATTACAAGCGGTGTTGATAGCTTCGGCCCAAAAAGAATCTGAAACTTTGTACTCATCTAGCATTGATCTTGCCATTTCAATTAAGGTCCTATTTTTCCTCTCAACTACACCATTTTGCTCCGGTGTATATGTAGTTGAGAACTCATGTTTGATTCCTTTCTCATCACAAAACTCTTCAACATTTGTGTTTTTGAATTCACTACCATTGTCACTTCTCACTTTCTTCAACTTTAGCTCAAATTCATTTTCGGCTCTTCTCACAAATGACTTGAAAATGTCATAAGTAATAGCTTTGTCATGAAGAAAGAATACCCATGTGTATCTTGAATAATCATCCACAATTACAAGACAGTAGGTATTACCACCAATGCTTCTATAGGTAGTGGGACCAAATAAATCCATATGTAGTAATTCCAATGGTCTTGTGGTTGACATAGTACTCTTGTTAGGATGTGGATTGGCAACTTGCTTTCCGGCTTGACAAGCACTACACAATTTACCTTTCTCAAATTTTAAATCTTTCAAGCCAAGAACTAAGTCATGCTTCACTAATCGGTTGAGTTGTTTCATACCAACATGAACAAGTCTTCTATGCCACAACCAACCCATAGAGGCTTTTGAGAATAAGCAAGTAGTCAAATTTGCCTTTTTAGATGAGAAATCCACTAGATATAAGCTCTCATGACGAAATCCCTTAAAAATAGAATCTTTCCCATCAAGTGAGGTAACCTCAAAATCAATGCTAGTGAATGTACATTTATAACCATTGTCACAAAGTTGAGCAATAGATAGCAAATTGAAATTGAGAGAATCAACTAGCAAGACATTAGAGAGATTATAATCTTTAGAGATAGGTACTTCACCAATGCCTTTTACACCTCCCTTGCTATCATCTCCAAAAGTGATGTTATCAAAATTGGAAATGTCTTCATAAAAATGAGAGAATATTTTTCTTTCGCCGGTCATGTGGTTTGTACAACCACTATGAATTACCCAATCTTCCTCCGGCTTTATAGTTCACCTACAAAAGAAATTACTTTGTTTTAGGTACCCAAATTTTCTTGGGTCCTTCAATGTTAGTGACCAAAATTTTTGGCACCCAAATAGATTTCTTTTTACTACTACCAAGAGAGCGACCAACATATTGAGCACAAACAACACCCTTAGAATCTTTCTTAAGAATATAGGAAGGATCCAAGGATACGGTCTTCTTGCTCTTGCATTGGTGATTTACATCAACCTTTGTCTTTCACTTATGACACATCTTCATCTTTTCTTCTTCCTCAAAGGACACATTTGAATTTACAAAGATACTTTCCTTAGGAATGAAAGCCTCTTTTCCTTTCTTGGGCAAGTAACCAAGAGCATCTTATCTAAGGTGAATTTTTTATTTGTCCAAATATGATAAAACTGAACATGACTCCCAAAATACCGTGCAAGATCCTTTGACAAGCACTCAATCTCCTTCTTCAAAGATTCATTTTCCAATAATAAAGAGTCACAAGACATATCCTCACTAATGCAAGAGCTAGTGCTTGTGCTACAAGATGGGTTATATGAACATGGAGAAGTATTCAATATATTACATTCAACACCCATGCTCATTTTTCCTTTGACTTCTTGTGCAAGGAGAGAGTTGTGAGCTTCCTTAAGCTTCTCATGCTTTTCTCATGCAAGATTTTCATGAGTAGTCTTTAGCTCCACAAAGGAATTTTGAAGTGAAACATTTTTCAACTCCAAATCCCTCAACTTTGATCTCTCCATGCGCAATTTGTCATCAGACTTAATGACCATGGCAACAAGATCATCATAAGATAAGACATTATCATCATTATCACTGTCACAATCATCATCATCATCGTTGTTTATTACCTTTGATTCACCTTTTGCCATGAGACAATATGGCTTGGAGAAGAGTGAAGGAGCTTCCTTGATAGCAACCCCGGCAAGACCTCTTGAAGGCTTGTCATCATCATCTTCATCGGAGCTTGCATCGGAATCTCACTCAACAAAGTAGGCTTGGCCATTTTTCTCCTTCTTGTAATATTTCTTCCTCTTAGGTACACTCTTCTTGTCTTTCTTCTTGCCATATTTGTCTTCTTTCTTGTTTGGGAAATTAGTTGAGATATGTCCAATTTCACCACAATTGAAGCAATCTTTGCCCTCAAAAGGATTCTTCTTTGATGATTGTCCCATCTTGCCAAACTTCTTCTTATTCATAATTCTTTTAAGCCCGTTTACAATAAGAGCCATTTACTCATCGGAGTCAATGTCTTGGTTCTCATCATCATTTTCTTCTTGAGTAGCCTTGGCCTTGAGAGCAAAATTTTTCTTCTCTTCATTCATTGATTAGCATTGAACTTCCTTTGTGATTGTTTGAATAAGTCATGAGTTTGCACTTCTCCAAGCACCTCCGTAGGAGTCATCTTGCTCAAGTCGCTCCTCACAAGCAAGGTCACAATTGTCTCATATTTTTCTGGGAGGCATCTAAGGAACTTGTGAGAGAAATCTTTGTTTGTGACATCAAAAGCAAGACACTTAAGTTCATTCACTATATCATTCAACCCGTTGAACATGGTTGGAACATCTTCATCCTTCTTCATAGTAAACTCATCGAACTTTCCCTTGTACACATAGAGATTTGCTTCTTTAATGGTGGATGTTCCCTCGTAGATTTCCATAAGCTTCTCCCATATCTCATTTGCCTTCTCAAGTCCCTTCACTCTATTGAATTCACTAAGAGCAAGAGCATTGTAAAGTACACTCAAGGCTCTATCATTGAGTTTTTAATTTTTATCATCTTGATCCGACTTATTCTTAGGATCCAAAATAACATATCCTTCCATTACAATTCTCCATAATTCTCTTCCCAAGGCCTTGAAGTGAACCTCCATTCTTTTCTTCCAATAGTCATAATTGTTCCCATCAAAGACCGGTGGCTTCCCAACATGAAACTTATCTTCATCAGCCATTTATCCTACTCCGAGATGGTTAAATCTCTCAAATAAGGAGTCCTTAGCTCTGATACCACTTATAGGATCTAGGATACCGACTAGAGGGAGGTTAATAGGCGGTTTTAAAATCTAAAAACACAACACTAGAGAAATTTAATTAGAACCACAAGGAGGATTAAATCTCTACCTATTCTATTCCTATGTTGGGGGTTTGCATCCTAGGGTGACAAGATAAAATTCAATCTCTAGAAAATAAATGCTCAAAGTAAATTACTTGAAGGTAAAATGGGCAAAGAGGTAACCGAGCCCGAGAGACGAATTTTTATCCCGTGGTATCGATGACTTGCCAGTCACCCCTAATCCACATTGAGGTGGATTCAATGTTCAACCGCTCCTCTACAAGGCACCACTTGATCCTGAGCCGGTTAGAACCAAAGAACCACTCCACACCTCGATTCCACTAGAGTTGCTCTTTACCGCTCCGGTGAGGTGAGCACAATACCTCTCACAACACGAAATCCGGAGCCACGCACAATCTTCTTGCGAGCTTCAACGGATTCTTCCACCACCAAGCCGTCTAGGAAGCGGCAACTTCCAAGAGTAACAAATCAACCACTTGCTTGATGATTCCCTAATGCCACAAAGATCAAAACCTTGATGCAATGCACTAGAAGCTCTCAATCTCACAAAGAATGCAACAACTAAGCCAAGTGAGTGAGTGAGAGAGAGGAGAGGGAGAGCTCTACAAGGGAGTATGGACCTTTCAAAGTGCCAAGAGAGCCTCTTCAACCCCAGGCATAGAGTATATATACTCCCCCTTCCCGTTACTAGCCGTTATGGGAAAAACGCGTACCTCGCGGGACCGTCCGTGTTTAAATTCCAATGGTAAAAACGCGAAGTCAACGGGCCGGCGAAGTGGCCGTTGGGCCGGCGCCGGACCCCGTGGATCGTCCGCGTGGGTCCGCCGCTGACCGCGGACCGTCCGCTCGCTCCACCGAGCCGCACCCCCGTTCGTTAGGTTTCAAGGAAAATAACGGACCGTCCGCTCGGGGTCCGCGGGACCGTCCGCCCGGAAGCGCATTTTCTCGAAAACTTTTGCCAAAAATCTCGTATATTAAATAAATATCAAAAACCGCGGACCGTCCGCCCCAAGAGCCCGAACCGTCCGCCCAACACCTGAAAACTGATTTTTCTTAAGATTTTCAACGAAATCCTTTTACCAAGAGACATCGCCAGTCATCTAAATGCAATGCATGCAAATTTTTGATCCAAGTGGCACTATGGAAAGTCAAGCCAATGAAATTGACCCCTCTTGATAGTACGGCTATCTATCATATCAACCTGATCATTTAACATCCTCTAATCACCTTATGACCGGCAAAAATAAAACCCTATCTTTTACCTTTGCCTTGAGTTCTTTCCAACACGTGCCATACAAGACTTCCTCGTTCATACCGCATAATCTCATCATTTCACCAGACTAACCTACTATTATAACTCAAATAAAAATGTTAGTCCACGATGATTGTCATTAATTACCAAAACACGAATTAGGGGCCTAGATGCCTTCACTAGTGCCATGTGACTAGTCTTTAAGCTTTCAAAGCTCTTTTGAAGTTCAAGATTTTCACCCTCAAGTTTCTTGCAAGCATCCTTAGCTAGGAAAGATTCCCTAGTTAATTCATCTACTATTAACTCATCTTTAGCTTGGGATTTCTTTAGGCTAAGAATTTCTAGCTCCTTTTCCTTAAGCAAGTCCTCTTGCACCTTGAAACCCTTCTTTTCAATTACAAGGGCATTCTCAAGGGCAATTGTTTTCTCTCACTCAAGTCTAAAGAGTTCTTCTTGCACCTCTAGAGTCCCATCTCTATTCTCTATTTCTTTCATTAACAACATGATTTCCTTAGTTGCCTTTTTATCAAAGCTATTGATCATCTTTTCAAGTCAAGATCATTTTCACTATCATCATCTAGGGGTGGGGTGGGAGTGTCTACCTTAGAGCACCTAGCCATGAGGCATGTGTGGGTGAAGTCATCTTCATCATCGGTGAGATCTTCAAAGAGTGATGACTTGTTGATTGGAGTTGGAGCTATCATCATTAGAATCCCATTTCATCATCAGAGTCGGAGCTATCATCATTAGAATCCCATTCTTCACCCAAATGAGCTTCACCAACTTCCTTCTTCTTGTTCTTGTCATATTTGTTGGTGTCTCTTATTCTCACTTTGATGTTGGGGCACTCCTCAATGAAGTGACCCTCCTTGCCACACCCAAAACACGGCCTCTTAGAAGTCCTCTTTGTCTTGATCTTGTCTTTGTCTTTGCTCTTGTTGAGGAAACCACTCTTCTTGAACATTTTGTTGAACTTTCTCACAAAGAGTGTCATTTGCTCAGGAGTCATGTTCATGTCACTATCTTCATCACTATCTTCCTCGACCACGGTTTTGGAAGTTGATGAGCTAGATTTCTTCTCTTTGCTAGATGCCTTGAGGGCCACTTCCTTGTTCTTCTCAAGTTGTTCATGCATCTTTGTCATTTCTTATGAAAGCTTTGACTCCTTGATGGTGATAAGATGTTCTTCCATTCTTCCAATCACATCCGTTGGAGTGAACTTGTTGAAGCCTCTCTTCTCTCTTATGAGTGTTGGGAGTTAAACATCCCTTGCCATGTATGTGGAGAGGATCTTATCGACCACTTC
This sequence comes from Cenchrus americanus, assembly GCA_947561735.1. Classification (NCBI taxonomy): domain Eukaryota; kingdom Viridiplantae; phylum Streptophyta; class Magnoliopsida; order Poales; family Poaceae; genus Cenchrus; species Cenchrus americanus. The sequence goes on along the minus strand of OX387239.1, from coordinate 67,788,205 downwards.
TCTTCTTCCCCATCTTGTGCTTCCAAGTGACTTGATCTTGTTGATGATCTTGTTCAAGCGATTGTACATGTCTTGTGGAGACTTATCATCCTTGATAACAAAACGATTGAGCTCACTTTCCAAAGCTCGAATTCTTCCTTCTCTTACTTGCTTTGTCCCTTCATGGTTGATGAACAATGTGTCACACACTTCCTTGGTGGATTTCAACCTATCCACCTTGTCATACTCTTCGGACGTGAGTGAACTCTTGATGATGCGTATGGCTTGATAGTTTCTTTGTATCTCATTTGCTTGATCTTGAGTTAGCGTTGCATCACCACTAGGAAAGTAATACCCCTGTTCACAATAGTCCAAAGTGCGGGATTCACCGCCATCCAATACTCCTCCATCGAGTTTTTCCACTTCAAATAGCCAGTTCCATCAAATTGGGGTATCTTCATGGCTAGAACCCGATGGATGGTTAAAAGACAAACGAGAATAATCGAAAGAGGTTTGAGTATAGTCCCTTGACGATGACGGTCGTCGAGCGGAGCGGTTGGACCTTGCATCATCAAATTCTTCATCCTCACTATCGGAGGAATCATCACCATGTTCATGTGCTTGATGACTTGTGCTTGCTCCAAGGGTGTTACCTCCTTGAGGTAGGACGGGAGGTGTGCCAACGACGTTGTTGACGGGATCACCTTCGGCGAGGGGTGGAGCTTGATCGATTGGATTCGACATCTTCTTCACTCCAAGAGGTTAAGCTTCAAATTCAGAGCACTTGGCTCTGATACCAATTGAAAGGATCAAGATGTCGACTAGAGGGGGGTGAATAGTCGAACCTGAAAATTCACAAACTTTTTCGCAGCTGTTAGATCAGGTCTGGAGTTTCCGGATATTTTTTTGGATACTCTGGGAAATCCGGATAATCCGGGAAAATGTTCAGATTGTCCGGCCTGTTAAGGTGGAATCAAATTCGACAGAAATTAAACTTACTCAAACGCAGATCTATGAAAATAGGTTATGCACTGGGATGAGACAATCCTATTTATCCACTCAAAAGGGTGGACCTTTACACCTAGGTCACTTTCCTCTAGCGACCATAAAGATCAAGCTAGAGTTACTTACTCAATTTCGGGGTGATACAAACTTCCTTGGGCAGCCACAACCTTTGGATGCTCCAAGGCAACACTTAGCCCCAAGAGTAACAAACACAAAATGTGCCAACCAAGCAAAGAACGAGATGCTCTGGCTTTCCAAGGTCAGCACCCAAGAAAATGTCCCCGTGAACGTGTTGGTGCAAAGGTGTCTCTCATAGGTTTTGTTATGGCAACTAGAGCACCTGTTCGACTCTTGGAAGACACATTTCCTGTCCCTCTTTATAGTACAGCATTCCTAGGACTCAAATTCAAAAATATAAAATAAATAAGCCTTCTTAGGAACCCTTTGTAGCACCACTTCCTTTTTGTATAGACAATGTAAATGCACTTGGTGCCACATACAATTTTAATAGCTGCTCATGCAGTAGATAAATTATTAGTTACTTAAGTATGTGTCATTAAATCACCAAAACCCACTTAGGGGGCCAAGATACTCTTCAGACCTAGATCGACACGGTCGCTGCACAGTGGCGTAGCGCAGGGACGTCAACCCTGGGCTGTGTAGGTCGAAATCGACCTGGTAGGCGACGAGGCCTCAGTGAAGCACTGTGAATGGGACTGAGAGGTCGTCAATGGGCAGTAGAGCCATTAAGCACAGGGTTGTTGATAGGGGGAGCCGCTGTAGGTCGTGGCGACCTAGAAGGCATGTAGGCGACCGAGCCTAAGGGATGTGAGAAAAACCCATTAAGAGGAGGTCGAAGCGACCTGGGAAGCTGTTGACGCCTGGGCGACCTAGAGCAGGTCGTTTGTAGGTCGCTGGCAACCTTGAATGCTATGTTGGGGTTTTTGATGGGGGGCTCAAAATGAGGCATAACGGGTCCATGTCGGCCGAAACGTCGCTTGAAGGTCGGCGGACGCAGATTCCCGTACGGAACTAGCCGTTACTGCCAATTGGCCGTTAGGCCGGAAAGAGCCGTCGAGTGATAGATCCGTTGAGGGCGCTAGACCGTTGGGTCGCCGTGATTTGCGCCGAATAGACGTTGAGGTGTGGCCGCCCGTTGCACCGTTGGGGCATGATTATATAAGGCTGATCTGCGGCCTAGGGGCCTCCACTTGCTTCCATTTCCACTCAGTGCCAGGGTTCCACCGCTGCACAGTGTTTAGAGAGAACAGCAGCGCCGCCGAGCTTAGGTCTGCCACCTCTGCGACCTCGCATGCGAACCAAGTCCCTTCTGCTTTTTAGATCCAAGTCCACCGGCTTTGAGGAAGAAAAGATGGAGAAGGCTCCTGTCCCGGATCCGCGCACCGTCTGGGAGACATCCACGGTGATAGAAGAGCAGATCCAGTCACTGGCGGACCGTGGGTTGCTAAGGCCCAAGTCGCAGGTCAGCTGGAGGCCGGCGCCAGGCGAGGAGTTCCCGACGGAGGGGACCGGCGAGACCATCATCTTCCTCGGCCATATTGAGCGCGGGTTCGGCGTCCCGGCGGGCGACTTGCTGTGCGGCCTCCTCCACTTCTACCGCATTGAGCTGGTGCACCTGGTGCCAAACAATTACCATCATCTCCACCGTCATCCGCCTCTGCGAGGCCTACCTCGGCATTGCGCCACATTTCCACTTGTGGCGCCACTTCTTCAAGCTGCAGAAGATGGGCAAGGGCGTGGTCGTCGGCTTCATGTTGCGTCGGAACATGAAGTCGGAGTACATCGACCTCGCGCTCCTCGACCCCGACAACACCACCAGCTGGAAACAGGGGTGGTTCTATCTCGACAACCCTGCACCGGCACTCAGGGCAAGGACGGGGCGGGCACCGGTCCCGTACTCGGAGTGGACCAATCAGCTGGCGTCGTGGGACACTGAAGAGCTGCAGCCCTTGCTGGACGACCTGGAGCAACTCAAGGCAAAGGGCTGGCCGGTGCCGCGGTGGCCATCAGCTTCTGCCGCCGCCTCATCCAACCTCTCCAGGATCGGGCCCACTCGGCCTTCGAGTACTGGGGGCAGTCTGACCCTACTCGGATCGTGCAACGCAAGGTCTCCAAGGCAGAGATGGCGGCTCGTGCGAAGAGCATCTTCGGTGGGCGGATCCGCAATCAGGAGTTCCCCAAGGCACTTGGGATGTACAACCCTTCCGATACGGTATGTCTTCGACCTTGCTATGTTCCCACGTTAGGTCTTTGAAATTCTTCTTCTGTTGGTACTTAGGTCTGATTGAGTTGTCACGTCTTGTGTTTGCAACACCGCAAGGGCATCTACTGGTGCCCGGCACCACTACGCGATGAGGATCAGCACAACTACAAGGTCCACAATGTTGCGGACGTACACGCAGCACCAGCACCTCCCGTCGATGAGTACGTCTGTGACTCGACGGTGGGGAGCGATGATGAGGTCCCTGCCATGTCGCATAGGGCTCCGTCCAAGGTCGCCACACTGTGACGTATGTGGCAGGCGATAGGGAAGATAGCTGTCTCCCGGGTCGCGGCCATGATTGCCGCGACCTCTGATTGCGGAGGTGAAGCAGAAGAGGAAGCGGATCAGGTCGATAGTATCGGTGGACATGACCACGATTGGCTCCGACGTCGAGACCATCGACGTTAACGACGATGAGGGCGATGCCGAGTCGCCGAGCGCAACTGCGGCTCCATCTGTGGGGACACCTCACAGGGCGGCGTCGCCGGAGAAATAGGCAGTGGAGACGCCCCGCCAGACTTCATCAACGCAAGAGTGTCCCAGGTCGGGCGCTGACACGGTGGGCGACCTTGGGTCACATAAGAGGGCTAGGAAGGCCCCTCCTAAGCCCTACAAGCCCGGCCTCAGGTCGGTGACCAAGTAAGTCGAGAGACCTACTTCCTGTCCGCTTCGCGTCCTAGCTCATATGCCTTTATTTGATTGAGGTCTTTTTCTCGTGTGCAGAGCGCCCCCGATGATGTTGGAAAGTGTCAAGAACGCCTCGGGCCAGGAGGCATTTGGGAGCAAGGCCAAGGAGACGTCGGTGGCGGAGTCGCCGGCGGTTTCGACGGCCGATGTGACGAGCGCGGCCGGCGGGACTGGGGCGACGGCGGCATTCGAGGCGGACAAGGCCGGGACCAATACTGCTCCCGCCACTGAGGAGGAGGGTGGGGACCTCTGCATGGCCGACCCGCGGCCGATGTCAGACCCGCAGATGGCCGAGGCAGGGGGTGCGTGAGCGCGGAGGATGACGCACACCGGTGCCTATATGTCGGCACCCCGTGGGAGACGGAGGTCGCTGCCGACTGCCCCGACATCGAAGAGTTCAAGGAGGCGTCGCGCACGATCGGGCGTGTGCTGTCGGTAAGAGTCCTTGGCTAGGCCCTTGAATTTCTCACTTTGGGTCGTTGTATCTCGCGAAGTCTTATAACTGTTTTTGCTTGCTCTCGGGGCAGTCTCTTGCTGATCGGGCGCAGGCTCGGGCGGGTCTGCTGCGGGAAGCAGGCAATGCCCATGCAGAAGCTGCCGCGGCCCGTGAGGCCAAGCTACAAGCCTAGATCGAGGCCGCGCAAGAGATCTAGCGCGTCAAGGAGGCCATGGCGCGACAAGCACAGAAGGAGGCGGCCGGCCTTAAGAGGGAGCTAGAGGTCGTCGAGCGGAAGGCGAAGGATGCGGCTGCCGACCTCCAGGTCGCGATATAGGGTAAGTTTCCAAGGTCGCCTCAAGTTAACTTCGTGTGCTTCCTGAGTTCTTGTTGTTGAGGTTTCGACCTTGAATCATTGCAGGCGCCCGAGAAACCGAGAACGCCCTCAAGAAGGAGCTGGCCGAGGTCAAGGATCAAGTGACGGCCATTAAGGAGAGGACCATAGAGGTCCACCATGGTAAGCGTCTTGTTCATTGCGGTGAGGTGGCTCGACGTACCGCAACTGGTAGGCGAGCACGTTTCTGAGTTTGCTTGCTCAGGATCCAGGTCTGGAGAAGGAGCTTGGTGAGCTCAAGGACGTCGCCCAATACGTCATGGACCTCTACGTCCTGCAGGAGGAGGGGGGCGAGCCAAAGTCGTTGATCGACCGGCTGGATGAAGCTGAAGGCCGCATCAAGGGCTTGTTGCTAGACACCGCCAACCTTGCGGCGGCTGCTGCACTATCGACGGTGAAGTACCACGATCCATCATTCGACATGCAGAAGGTCTTGGAGGACGTGGACTTGTCCGGTCTTGTGAGGCATGAAGACATCATGGTGGCCGCGGAGGAGGTCGTCAAGAAGTTCGACTTCGGCACTGACTGAATTGGTGCTGAAATGAACTTTAGACGTGGGTTAGGTCGAGATGCAACAGTTGTAAATAAACTTGCAATATAATAAAGCGTTTTCCCATAATGAAATGTATGCGTCGTTTGAGTAGCAAAGACTGTCATTATGTATGTTCGAAAATAAACAGGTCGTAAGAGAAACCCTCCGCTAACCCAACTCAGAGGAGGAACGGCTTACCGACTGTGTGGCCCAGCATGGGGACTTAGGCACAGCTGGCACGCGGAGGGGGTCGTGGACCGTAGGTCTTGCGAGCCAGCGACTTAGAAACATTCATAAGGAAAGTGAGGGCTAACTATACGATGGGGACTTGAAAGCATAAAACATACAAAAGACCCCTTCAGGTCGTGAGACCCTTAGGTTGGCAAAGCCAAGCCCCCGAGCATTTCTAGGCCTAACCTAGACCAAGCCCCCGAGCATTTCGAGGGGGAAGGGGAAAATTGAAAGTAAAAAGGCGACCGGAAAGCAGGTCGACAGAGGGGTTGCCGAACAAGAGATCTCTTTCTTTATTGTACCGAAATTACAAAAAGGGGTAGAGTACATAGCTTTATTCTGATACAGATCTTCTAAGGATAGAAGCGACGTAAGTGCTCGATATTCCAGACGTTGGGAACGCCTTGACCGTCGGCCCACTGGAGGCGGTAGGTCGACGGATTGACGACCTCCATCACGATGAAGGTACCTTCACAAAGGGCGGAGAGCTTGTGCATACCCTTGGTGGCTTGGATGCGACGCAGGACCAGGTCTCCCACATTGAAGGACCGCTCTCGCACATTGCGGTTGTGGTAGCGGCGTAGCTGCTGCTCGTGTCACGTGTGTCGCATTAATGCTGCTCCTCGATGTTGTAGAGCTCGACCTTGCGCATCTCCTCGGCTGTGCCCTCCTCGTACTGCTGGATGCGCGGGAGCACCGAAGGCTAGGTCTGTGGGGAGGATGGCCTCCGACCCATATACCAGGAAGAAGGGTGAGTACCCTGTAGCCGAGCTGACCTGGTGTCAGGGGGTGAGACCTGCACAGATCTGCAAGGGGGCTACCCAAGCGGTTGTAGATTCTCTAATGGGGGGATTAGGACCTAAGAGCTTAAGTGGTAGTTCTTGGTGGAACTCGGAACTCGGCGAGAATGGCAAGGACACAGTGGTTTTAGACTGGTTCATGCCTCCGGAGAGTAAAACCCTACGTCCAGTGTGATGGGATTATGTGGAAAGATGATCTCCCTCGAATGGAGCTTTAGGTCACCTTATATGGCCGGTGGGCTAGGGTTTCCATTCGAGGTCGGTGAACCCTCATCGGGGTCGGTTACAGATTTAGGAAGGTCGCCTTCTGTGATTACAGAGAGGATCCCGCGATCCTCGGGTCTACTGGCGATGCCGCCACTGTGATCTGAGGGGAGACTTGCCCCGCAAGTCCAGCAGGTCGCCGGCGATCCGGACAAGGTCGCCGTACGTCTACCGAGGTTGCTGGAACCGTGGGTTAGGTCTCCGGACCCACTTGCAGGTTGTCTAGGCTTCTGGCAGGTCGGGTCCACTTGACTGGGGCCTCTAGGACCCTGGTCGATGGGGACCCATGGGTACCCATGTCTCACAAGCCCCCGATCGACGTGTAGGCGAAGAGGCTGAAACGAAGTCACGTCAAAGCGGAGAGAAGACGAGACGGTGATGAGGTCACGTAGGGTGCAGGATCCAAAGAAGAAAATCCTCCTGGGCGTAGACGAAGACGAACATCAAGACTCTGGAGAGTAGATCCAGGGGCTTGAAGTGAAGACAAGGCGCCATGACTGCCAGAAGAATCTTCGACAAGAACAAGGTCAGGCGAAACCACCACACCTTCCAGGAAGGTCGAAATACTAACCAAAGGGAGGTCAAGCGGAGACGTGACAGAAGCGTGCATTCAGTAAGTCGAGGCGACGTGAAGAAAAAGAGGGCGTCACAAAGACGCACTCGTAGAGTAGCTCCCGAGCAGTAAGGCGACCTGAAAGGTCGAGTTGATGCTCGAAGAAAGAATCCAGGACCTACGACCTTCTATTGAGGAAACAGATGCTCCTCTCTTGAAAACCGACGAGGCAGCAAGAATCTCAGCACAGGAGCACCGGGTAACTCAGGTTGTTGTCACCTAGCGACCCACGGACGTACTGTGTAGGTACAGAGCTGCCCCTGTATGAAGATTCCACCACCGCTGCTAGAAGACAAAGTCTGAAAAGGTGTCATCAGGACTGTTGTAGACGTGCCAGGGCTGCCAGTAGCGGACAAAGACCTCGCGATCCATGTGCTAACAGTATCCTGATAAGGCCGCCACGCCACCGATGCGGTGGATGATCAACAGTGCCAGGCTCGGTAGCTATAAATTGGTTCTCAAAGCCCCTCAGCCAGCCAAATCCAAAGAAGGGACCATGGCGATCGCAGTTGATAATATAGTCCCGCCTTGGCTTTGTGTGCGTCCACCCGAGCGTAGAGCTGAAGTACCATCACTTGAAGCTAGAAGAATGCTTGCGAAGATAGGAGAACTCCACCGACCTATTCCCTCGCACCCAGCGAAGAATCCAGGTGCAGTATGGGGCAGTACATGCCATGACGAGCCTTGCAAGAAGAGGCCTAATATGGTGTTGGAGGTCACTGTGCTGTACCAGGAGAGGTCGAAGGCAAAGCTGGTCCCATTAGGGATCTTGTGAGAGCACCCTAGAAAGAGATGGGACTCCACAGGAAACCTGTTGGGGCTAGAGTACAGGTGGCTGTGTGGCAGCCATGACATTGCCGGTGGTGGAGGGCTCCAAAGAGGTCCGGAAGCTAGAAGAAAGCTTGCGACGCGCCCTATCAGTCTAGGTTGCGCCGCATGCACCATGTAAGGTAGATCGGGACCTTTAACATGTTTGTGTCTTGTAACTTGGCCTTGATCCAAGGTCTTTTGTAGCTTTGTAGTTGTTTGATATGAATGTTGAATGACTGCTTAACTCTGTCAATTACTACGATTAGAGCATCTGAGACAGCAATGTAGTGGCCAAGGTCTCAGTGCTGTTGCAGTGCTACACCGACCTTAGGAAGGCCATAACACACGACGTGAGTGCCCGCGATGACCTGGGTCGCCACGGCTGCTTGTGCAGTGACACAGCATGGGGCCATCAACCCTGAGATGTAGAGGTCGAAATCGACCTGTCAGGCACCAAGGTCTCAGTGAAGCGCTGAAAGTAGGACCACAGAGGTCATCAACAGGCAGTAGAGACATTAAGCATGGGGTCGTTGATATGGGAGCCGCTGTAGGTCGTAGAGACCTAGAAGGAGCGTAGGCAACATGGCCTAAGGGGTGTGAAGTGAATCCTTGTACAAAAAGGTCGAGGCGACCTTGGGACCGCTGGAGTCCGAGCGACCTGAAGTAGGTCGACTGCAGGTCGCTGACGACCTTGGATGCAAAGTCGGATTTTCTGATGATAGGGGGGCTTAAAGTGGGGCATGATGAGTCCACATCAGCCGAAACCTCGCACGAAGGCTGGCAAACGTAGATTCCCGCACGGAACTAGCCGTTACTGCCAAGTAGCCGTTAGGCCGAAGATAGCCGTTGGGCGAAAGATCCGTTGAGGACGCCGGACCGTTGGGTCACCGAAATTCGCGTCGGATAGACCTTGAGGCCGATCCGCCTGTTGCAGTGCTGGATCCCGATTATATAAGGCCGCCGCACGGCCTAGAGGGCCTCCACTTGCTTCCATTTCCGCTCAGGGCTAGGGCTTGCCATCGCCGTGCCGTGCTCAGGGAAGAGAGGGCACCTCTGAGCTTAGATCCATCGCCGCAACACCTCTCGCATGCGAGTGAAGTCGCTGGTGACTTTTAGATCCAGGAGAATCAGGTTCGAGGAAGGCAAGATGCAGAAGCCAGCAATCCCTCATCCAAGCATCGTCTGGGAGCCATCGACGGTGACTGAAGAGCAGATTCAGTCATTCGTCGACCGTGGGCTGTTACGACCTAAGTCGCAGGTCGGGTAGAGGCCAGCGGCAAGAGAGGCGTTCCCTACCGAGGACACCGGCGAGACAGTCGTCTTCATCACGCACATCGAACGCGGGTTCGGCGTACCCGCAGGCGACTTCCTGCGCAGGCTATTGCAGTTCTACCGGATCGAGTTGGTGCATCTGGCGCCCAACTCAAACACGATCATCGCGACCTTCATCCACCTCTGTGAGGCCTTCCTCGGCATCACCCCGCACTTCCACCTCTAGCGCCACTTCTTCGAGCTGAAGAAGACGGGCAAGGGGGTGGCCGTCAGCAGCGTCAGCTTCATGTTACGTCAGAACATGAAGTAGGAGTACATCGACCTGGCGCTCCCCGACAACACCACAGGCTGGAAGCAGGGGTGCGTTCTTGTCGTTGGCCTGGAATGGACCAACCAGCTGGCGATGCTGGACACCCAAGAATTGAAGCCCTTGTTGGACGACCTGGAGCAACTCAAGGCGGAGGGGCTGATTGGCGCCAATGTGGCCATCAGCTTCTGCCGCAGTCTCATCCAGCCTTTCCAGGATCGGGACCATCTGGCCTTCGAGTACTGGGGGCAATCCGACCCAACTCGGGTCGCTCAGCGTAAGGTCTCCAAGGCGGAGATGATGGCCCACGTGAAGAACATCTTCGGCGGACGGATCCGCGACAAGGAGTGCCCCAAGGCACTGGGGATATACAGCCCTGCCGACCCGGTAAGTCTTCGACCTTAGCTTTTTAATCGACCTGGAGTCCTTCAAGTATACGTCTTTGCTCTAACACAATACTTGTATGTCTTTTCTGCAGCACCGTGAGGGCATATACTGGTGCCCGGCACCACTGCGCGATGAAGACTAGCGCAGCTACAGGGTCTGCAGCGTGGTGGACGTGCAAACGGCGTTGCCTGCCCCCGTCAAGGAGTATGTCTCCGACTCGACGGTTGGGAGCGACAGTGAGGCGCCCTCCACGTTTTGCAGAGGCCCTTCCAAGGTCGCCGCGCCGCGACGTACGCGGCAGACCACGGGGAAGATTCTTGCCTCCCAGGCCGCGACCCAGGTCGCGGAGGTGAAGAAAAGGAGGGGGAAGTGTCGGTGCGGAATGTGGTCCCGACACTAACCGAGAATAAGCGTCGTGGTCTATTCCTCAATGGTCGATGCTAAGCAATAGGAGACACGAGTTTTTATCCCCGGTTCCCGCCGAGGGGGCCGTACGTCCGGCGCGGGCGTGCTCAAGGCACTATATTACTTAGCACCGGGGGTGCTGTGAGTAGGGGTCGCTACAAGCAAGGCGGGAGAGGAAGCCCGGCTTCCAAGTCCCCGGTGTGATAGCCGGAGATGTTGTGGGAGAATTGGAGAGCAAGTGCGTGGCGCAGCTCGTCTCCTGCTGTGTTGTCTGTGTTCTCTCCGTCCTCTCTCCCGCGGCGGGGAGGGTTCGTCCCCCCTTTTATAGATCAAGGAGGGAGCGAATCACATGCGCGCCGCGCTATCTAGCTACGTGAAGGGGCGTGGCGTGCTATGCTATAGAGTGGGCGGCCGTCCGGATGATCCTTGCGGCGATCCGGCCATCATGGCCTATCTTGTACCCGAACGCGTGGCGGTTCGAGGGTAGAAGGGCGGCGGATGGCGGTGATGTCTTCTGATGGGCTCGAGGGAGCTGCTGACGTTGGCCCGTACGGAGTACAGGAGTAGGTAAAACGGCGTCCCGTTCCAATACGTTTCACCGCATGCTGGAGTTATTGCTACGGCGCCGGGCGTGCGCCCACGCACGCGCGGGGACGGCGGCCATGCCGTAACAAAGGTGGCGGGGATGGCGTTCCTCCGCCTAGCGCCTCCACCTAACCCTGTAGGGTCACAAGAAAGCAAATCGAGGGTGTAGCCGGCCCCCTTCGAGGGCTCGGCGCGTTAGCCGTCTTGCGGCGGGCGCACGGCGTCACGGGACTGACACCGGCCGCGCTGCACAGTCCCTCCCCACAGTGATGGGGATGGGCTCCCTCCTGGGGAGTTGGTGCGGCGGCACGGGCGCGAGCCCCGGGCGCATGATGGCATTGTCCCGCCGGTGTCAGGGCGTTAAATGCCCGTGTACGGGGGCAGGCGCATGCGAGCGGGGCGCCCTCGAGCGAGGCGGACCCCGGTCGAGGGCGGGGCGGACCCTCGAGCGAGGCGGAGCCTTGCTCGTGGGGGAGCGGGCCCTCGAGCGGGGCGAAGTCCGCTCGAGGGGAGCGCACCCCCCTCGAACGGGACGGAGCCCGCCCGAGGGAGGTGCGCACCCTCGAGCGAGGCGAAGCCTCGCTCGAGGGGATCTTCAAGAGGGTTGCCTTGGTGGGGCGTTGAGGTCCTTGTGGCGTGGGCCGTATCCTGCATGGTTAGGCAAAGTGTGTTTGGCTTTGTTGCAGGTTTTAAGTGGGGATTTCCCGGTTGTTAAAGGGGACCCCTAAGGCTGTCCCCGACAGTAGCCCCCGAGCATCTGTGGGTTTGCCATTGAGGCTCCCGCAGATGCTGGAACCTACTGATAGGACGTTCTTCCCTTCTTGTCTTGCGAACGCTTTCCGTGGGGCCGCGTCAGCGGACCCGCGGGTCTAGCCCCCGAAGCCCTGCAGGAGCATGGATGCTCTCGCAGGGGTTACCGTGAGAACGGCCAGAGGGCGTGGCACATGTTTCAACCGGCGTCGGCAATATCTCAGCCGGCTTCGGTGATGCACGCGCTGCGGCACCGCTTGTCTCGGCGGGTGCAAACCAAGGAGGTGTAGCCGTGCGCCAAGCCCCCGAGCACGGGCCCATTCGAGGTGATCGGGTAGAGCTTTACGACTTGTTTCTTAACGCGCCCTCGCCGTCCCTCCGCGGGACGGAGGGTGAGGTTTCCGCAACCCCCATCGAGCGGGTCGCGAATTGCGGATTCCTCGTTGAGCCGCTAGTGGGTGGTTCGAGTGGACGCCCATGACCCGTTCGATAAGGGTAGGCCTGCGTGGTCCGCAGACACGTCCATTGAAGCGCTTGCGTGGGTTTGCTAGGTGGGGCTCGGTCCCGTTCGATAGGGACCGAGGGCGCGGAAGCTCTCCCTCGGTGGGATCCCCCGACTGTCGCCCTCGGCGGCTCTCGAACACGACATGTGGGGCACCCTCGAGCCGATGGGCTCGTGGAACGGATCGAATGCGCGTGCCTTCGTCGTCCCCGACTCGCGATCCGGGGCGCCCGGTTCGAACCGTCGAAGGTCGGGCTTCGAACCTCGATCGGTAGGGCCGTGCGGGGCGGCGCCCGGGGCAGCCCCGTCTTTGCGTTTGCGGCCGTCGAGGGGGTCCGGGCGTGCCAGCCCTCGAGGCGCTGGTCAGCAGCACAGCGTGGCATGGGTGCTCGTGGTACCTGCCTTGTTTCAGGCGGGCCTCGGGGCGACCTTCTCACGCTTGTGCCCCTTTAGAGGGTTGATATTGTCTCGAGCCAGGGGCTCGCGCCGCTCGAGGGTCCTACGTGGCATGGGTGCTCGCGGTGCCCGCTTTGTTTCAAGCGGGCTTCGGGCGACCTTCTCACGCCCGTACCCTTTAGAGGGGCGACATCATCTAGAGCCGGGGGCTCGTGCCGCTCGAGGGTCCTACGTGGCATGGGTGCTCGCGATGCCCGCTTTGTTTCAAGCGGGTTTCGGGGCGACCTTCTCACGCCTGTTCCTTTTAGAGGGCTGACATCGTCTAGAGCCAGGGGCTCGTGCCGCTCGAGGGTCCTACGTGGCATGGGTGCTCGCGATGCCTGCTTTGTTTCAAGCGGGCCTCGGGGCGACCTTCTCACGCCTGTACCCATTCGAGGGTTAAATTTATCCCGAGCCAGGAGTCCGTGCCGCTCGAGGGTTCTCCTTGTTTTGCAAGGGACCGGGCCATTAAATGCTCCACAGTAGAGGCTGCGGTTTCGCATCGCGGGCGCGCCTTTTTAGGCGTCGCGGCCGCGCGCGCGCGCGTAGTGGGCGGCGTGGGCGGAAGGACGTGACCGCCGCCACGGCCCGGCTAGTCTTCACCGTGATGATGGCCCGTTTGTGGTGATGTGGCCGGCGCGGTTGTGGTGGGGTCCGCTCGCCGGCGAGAAGAGAAGATTCCCTGCAGTTAATGCGCGCGGGACATCCGCCCCGAAGAGCTCGCCCGCGGCTTATAAATGCGAGGAGAAGGGGAAACGACGTTTTTTACCTTAGCGCTCCACCATTTTAGCCCCCCGTGCTTTCTTCCCCGCTTTGCCTTTGCCACCCGTGCGGCTTCGCCATTAGAGCTCTTCCTCCTCTTCTGTCCTTCGTTCTTCGCATCCTTTGCCCTTCCTCATGGCGCCGCCTCAGCCCCTCACGATCCTTGACCCGTACACCCGGGAGCGGTCGACGGTGACCCGGGCGGCCCTTGGCGAGCTGGTCACCGCCGGCCAGTTGGCGGCTAACGAGGATGGCCGCCGGCGGAGTGGATAGTGCCGCCGGCGGGGACCGCGCGCCCAACCCGCCGGAAGGCTATGTGGTGAGCTTTGTCCGCTTCCACGAGCGAGGCTTCAACGCATCGGCGAGCCGCTTCATGCGAGCGTTGTGCCACTACTACGGTGTGGAGTTGCACAACTTCGCGCCCAACGCGGTTTCGCGGCGGCGGCCACGTTCGTGGGCGTCCGCGAGGGGTATCTCGGGGATCCCGGTCAAGCGGGAGCTGCGGGTACACCTCTTCCGCGCGGAGCTCTTCACGCGCCCACGACGGAGCCGAGGACCCGCCGCGCGGTGCGCGCCGGCGGGATGTCACTCGCCCGCGGGGGCGGTTCAAGGACGACTACATCCCCCGCACCATGACGACGAACAACGCCGGCCGGGAGCGGGGATGGTTCTACCGCGCAACGCCGAGCCCGCATCCCCCCCCCTACACCGGTCGGGTGTTCAAGGAGAAGCCCGGCTCCGGGGCTACGGGGTGTCCACGCCCCAACATCGGAGGCGGCGGGACTGCGTTTTGGCTGCCACGAGGAGCCCGACGGCGCAAGGGCGGACCGAGGCGAGCGTCCTTGCCTTCCTCCATCACCGGCGGGTCGTGCCTCCGATGGAGAGGCCGCTCCGCATCTACGAGATGACGAGGGAGGCGGACCCCATCGCGGGCGGCGAGGTCGCGGATGCTCCCGACCCCCTCGGGCGGCCGTATGCGCTCACCGGAGCACGGAACGCCGTCGACACCCGGATGCTAGCGCACCGGACCGGACCCCGTGGGACCTCGAGATGCTCCCCCACCGGCCTCGCCGGTGAGTTCGATTCTTGATTCCATTTTAGTTCTTGGTGTTGCCTCCGCCTCCGACGCGTCTTTGACGTTCCCCGCATGCAGCGGGTGAGCTTCACCGCCGCGAAGTCCGTTCCGCCCACCCCCGACTCCCGCGCGCTCGGTCGGGCGGCGCGGCAACGGGAGCGGGAGCGGACGGCGCGCAAGAGGGAGCGTGCGAGGCGGCACCGCGAGCGCCGCGAGCGACGGAACGCGGAGTGCCGGCGGCGCGAGGAACCGGGGGCTCTCCTCCCGGGGACCGAGGGAGTACTCGTCCTCGGAGGAGGACGAAGAGGAAGAGGGCCGAGGGGCGGGGCCCCCCTCGATAGGTGGGAGCTGCGCCCCCGTCGCGGAGCCGGCTCCGGCGGCAAGGGCGGCATCGCCTAGGGCGGGCGCAACGGCGCCCGCCGCCGGTGCAATCGACAACGAGGGCGGCGCGCGCGCGCGGAACGCCGGCGCGTGCCGCGGAGGCGCGCACGGCAAGCGCGCCTATGCGCCGGTGAGCGTGCTGCGCGCGGGCGGGGCCCGCGCGCGCGGTGGCGTCGTCGGGGAGGCGCGGCGGCGGGCGTGCCGGCCGCGCCGGCCTCATCCGGCGAGGCTTCGAGGAAAAGGAAGCGCGCCTTTTCCTCTCCGAGGTAAGGGGCTCGCTTTTCGCTTGGTTCGGTTTTTGACGATCGGGCATTCTAACTTTCGTTTGTGCTTGCGCGGTGGTGCCAACCGTGCCTCCCCCTCGCACCGGCCAAGGTGCCGAGGGCGGACGCATCCATCCCCACCCGGCGGTGCTCGTCGAGGGCGTCGCGGGCGGGGGGCAAGCACGGCGGCGGCGGGCGAGAGCTCGCAAAGCCCGGCCGAGGCTTCGAGGCCTCGGCCGGCGGATCAGCCCGCCATGGCGCGGCCCGCCGGTCGCCGAGGAGCGGCTGGCGCCGGCCATTGTGGGGACGCGGGCCGCGGCGGCCGCCCGTGGCGGAGGCGCGCCGCGGAGGCGCTGCCGCTACGGAGGCGCGGTCCGTGGCGCCGGGCGCGAGGAGGCGGAGCGGGTGCAACCCGTGGCGGCGCCCGTGATCGCGGAGGCAAAGCCGGAGGTGGTGGCCGCCGAGGAGGGCGGCCGGCGCCCCTCGCGCCGCGGGCGCGGCCGGCCGAGGCGGTGGCCGCGGCGCCGCGTCCGCGCCCGCGGCCGTGGAGGCGCAAGTGGAGGCGCCGGCGGAGGCGGCGCAAGGGCCGGCGCCCGCCGGCGGTTCCCGGCGGAGGTGGTGGAGGTCCCGGATGACGACTCCCCCGCCGCCGGGTGGGACCGGTGGGCGAGCTTCCCCACACGCTCCCCCCGAGCCCCGTGAGGGGGCCCTCGTGAGGCGGCGCGAGGGTCACATGGTGGCGGGGGACCGAGGACACGGCGCCGAGGCCTCGTCCTCCCGCGCCGGCCACTCCGCCCGGTAGAGGGGCCGGCCGGCGATCCCCCTGCGTTTGCCGACGCCGGGGGAGCGAGGAGCTGCGGGGAGAGCTCCGGAGCCACGCGCCACGCTCAACCGCACGGCCGAACGAGGCGGCGAGGGTCCATGGCGGATCCGCATGGCGCGTCTTCCAGGTAGGGCGTCGTTG
Source organism: Cenchrus americanus (assembly GCA_947561735.1). Taxonomy (NCBI): domain Eukaryota; kingdom Viridiplantae; phylum Streptophyta; class Magnoliopsida; order Poales; family Poaceae; genus Cenchrus; species Cenchrus americanus. The sequence goes on along the minus strand of OX387239.1, from coordinate 67,772,082 downwards.
CTCGTTTTCTTCTTTCTCTCATTTTCGTGTGCTGCCTCTGTGTCGTGGTGTTTACGGGTTTTGATTTGTGGGTACCAGGAGCTCGAGCGCCGCGCCCATGACAAGTACGACGCCTTCGATCGGGTGAACGCCGAGCTCCACCAGCTCCGGGAGCGATGCAGCGCTTTCGACGCGCTTGCTGACGCCCTCGGGACTCGGACGGCCGGGTTGGCGTCTGGGCCATGGCTCGGCGCGACGAACTCCCGAGAGTTCGAGCGGGACCGGCGCGCCGCTCCGGCCCTCGAACGGGTCCGCGCGGCCCTCATCGACCGTGATGAGGCGCCGTGGCGGCGCGCGCTCGGACTGGAGAAGATGCGCACGCCGGCAACCAATTGGGAGGCGGAGGTGGCCGGCGTCCGCGGCGAGAACCGGGGGCTCCGCTCGTCGCTCGAGGGGGCGCAAGCGCGGCGCCGCCGGAGCCAAGGAGCGGGCGCGCGGGCGGGAGCAGGCGGGCCAAGGAGGCCGAGCAATTTGAAGGCCGCCCTCGATGCCAAGGTCGCGGCACTCGCCGTCGGCGAGGAGCGCTCTGCGGGGAGCGCACCACCCGCCAAGGGGTGAGGGACGGCTCCCGGCGAGAGCAAGCCGCCCTCGTCGACGCCGGTCGGCGCCGGGAGCGAGAAGCGTGTCGCTCGCGAGGCGGCGCGAGAGTCGGCCGGAGGAGCGGAACACCGCGTTCTCCAAGGCCGAGGGCGGCGATTGTGCTCGACATTACAAATGCAAACCGGAGCCGGCCCTCCGGGAGCAAGGTGAGACCGTCAAGCGCCTCGAGGCGGCGGTCGAGGCCGTGCGGCGCGACCTCGAGGCGGAGAGGAAGCAAGTCGAAGGTGAGCTGCTTCTTGACTCTTGTTTGGTTGGTTTTCTCGTTTGGGCGTTCGCACTCCTTTTTCTCGATTTCTTTCTTGTCTTGGTGACTCCGGGCTTGCGCACCGCTCTAGGGCATGCGGCGAGCGGCCGAGGCACCTTGCGGCTTCCTATAACTCCTCCGAGCAGAGGCTGCGGGAGCTGCGTGGTGCGGCCCTCGAGGCCCGCCAAGCCGTGGAGGAGAGCGAGGCACGGCCGGCGCTCGGCGGCCGGTCGCCGCGCGCCCTTGGCGGCCACGTCACCGAGCGGATGCGCCGGCGCCGCATCCGGGCGTCCGAGAAGGCCCTCGAAGTGGTACGATCCCACTACGAGGTCAACTTCGAGGCGGCGGCGAGGGCTACGTCATTCCCGAGGGTGTCAAGGACGAGGTAGCGATGGAGCGTGTGGACGCGCTCGCCGCCGACGCCGCCGGGACGCTTGCCGAAGTCTTCGAGGAGTTCCTCTTCCCGACGTCGCCGCCGCTCGTCGCTTCTCCCGCCCTCGAAGACGGTTGGGCGCCGAGCCTGTTTTTATTTGTGTATCGGTATTCGGCTTTGCGGCCTTTGTAACCGAACAAGTTGTTTTTGACATAAACGTCCGCCGAAATGAAGTCTTTTGTTTACTATGCTTTTTGTTTCTCCTTCTTCTCGAGTAGATTCTAGTTAGGGGAGTTCGATTTTCGCGGGGGCCGCCTGGGTTGGAGGCGAGAGAGAAGGGCCATATCCTCGCGGCGTAGGCTATCTACGGCTCGCGCGCTCCTTCCGCTAGGCCGCCCGCGCCTTGTTCGAATCGTTGCTCGGGGTTGAAGTAGAAAACAAACTTCGCGTTTCTTTTGTTTTTGCGAGAAAATGGGACCATTTTGGGGGGGGTGTGAGGACCGGGAGCGTCTCGGTGGTCGATGGATGACCGCTCCTCAATGATGAGTGATTGACAACGGGTGTTGGACTGACTCTTGGCTTAGTGCGCGGTGTAGGCCGTGGCCTAGTTCGTGTTGTTGCGAGGTGAAGAACGGGCGCGAAAGGTCTTCAGCCTTGAGGGGCCTCCGGGAGATGGAGAGACAAGTAGGCTCGGTTCGAGGGACCCGGTGGACGACGGGGCCGGGTGCGGGCCACATGGTGGCGACACAAGCAAGACGAAGTCATGGACAAGTGAGCCGGTGCACGGTGGCGGTCAAGTCAAGTGGTTTGGCGGGAGGCCGGACCGGGCACGCGGGGTTTGGTGGTTTGCCCACAAAACCATCGGCGGACGGTTTCTTGGTTTGGGCCTCAAAACCAAGTCCGAGGGCCCAACACGACGGAGACGGGATCCGGGCGTGTCGGGAAGCTTCGAGGCGGAGGACACGCGGCGGGATCGCATGGCTTGCGTCGGGAGGACGCGGGGTGCGGCAAAGGCGTGGCCGTCCGATGGCAAGACCCACAAACATTACCAAAATGCCCCTACGTGGGTTGTATCGCCAGTAGTGTAGTGAGGGGTAGTCGAGTCATTTACCACTCCGGCGGGACCTGATATATAAGCCATGAGTGTGTGTTGATGGCTCTCTCTCTCCGGGACTTAGGGTTTCATTTCCCCCTCCTCTTTCTCATTTTCGTAGCTATTTTCTTCCTATTTTCTCTAGGCTAGCATGAGAGCTTCATGAGAGATTTGTTGAGAGGGATGGATGCTAGGGCGGCATGCTAGACCTTGTGAATCTTTCCTGGTTTGTATAGAAGATTCGGGGTTGTTCTTCGTGGCTTTTTGTGCTTGTTTTCGTGCCTTTGTTCCCGGTGTGATTCCGCGGATTTGAGTGAGTTTCTTCCCGGATTTCTTTGAGGGAAACATGGATAGATGTCTTGTGCATCTTTGTGCTTGATCTTGTGCCCTCAAACGCCGGAAACCACTTCGATTCGTGAGTTTTCGTTCGGTGCTCTAGCTTTTGGTGGTGCTCAAAGGATTCGCGATTCCCGGTGATTTAGGGAGTTAGGAGGCAAGATTTTTTGGTTATAGCATCCTTGTGTGACGCTTTTCAAGTCCCCAAACCCTTGTCTCCACGGCTTCAACCATTTGGGAAATCCGATGATGATTTGGGGGAGTTGACTTTCGGGGTCGGGCGTTTTCGGCTACGTCCGCACCGGCGGACGGTCCGCGAGGACTAGGCGGACGGTCCGCACGGCTAGGGTTCGTCCTGTGTTCTTCGTGTTCTTGCTCGTCTTTCGTTTCGATCCGTTGTGATTTTGATTTTTGGTTGGACAGAGTTTCGGACGGTCCGCGGTGTCTGGCGGACGGTCCGCGGGTGCTTGGCGGACGGTCCGCGTGCTCCCCGCGGACGGTCCGTGGCGCGTGTGTGGCTTTGGTTCGTTCGTGTGATTTAACGGACGGTCCGCGGGAAGGGCCGGACGGTCCGCGGCGTCGGCGCGGACGGTCCGCGAGAGCGAGTCGGACGGTCCGCGCGGCCCATCGCGGACGGTCCGCACCGCGGGCGGACGGTCCGCCGGGGCTTTGTGCGGTCTTTGTTTGTTTCGATTCCTTCCCTCCCTTTCTAGTGCTTCCGCGTGTGCTTCTAGGAATCGTTCCTAAGGCTAGAGGTTGATCCATAATCTCGTGGTCTTGGCGATTGGTGCGTGATTCGATCCATCGCTTGTGTGTGACCGGGATTTGAGTAGGACATAGGCCGGGTTCTTTGGGAAGAATTTTTACCGGCTCCTATTCACTCCCCCCTCTCTAGTCGCCATCGATCCTTCGGTGCCCCCCCCCCCCCCCCCGCAGTAGCCCCCGAGGGTAACTTGGGTTTCAGGGGAAAGCCGAGTTGCCCTTTTTATTAGACTTGAAGCATTTACATAGTTGTTACCAACTGGGGCGTTGGTCATATGGTTTTTACAATAAAAAGTACTTGGAAATCCTAGCTAAGGGTAGAAGCGACGTAGCTGTTGGATGTTCCAAGCGTTGGTGAGCTCTTCACCGTCCTCGTTGGCCAGCTTGTACGTGCGGGCTTGAGTACCTTCACCACGACGTAGGGTCCCTCCCATGGGGGCGATAGCTTGTGGCGCCCTCGGTTGTCTTGGCGTAGCCTTAGGACCAAGTCCCCTTCAATCGAAGTCCCGTCGACGTATCTTGCGTGCTTGGTAGCGTCTTAGGGACCGTGATACCTTGCGGAATGCATTAAGGCTACGAGGCGTGCCTCGTCTAGGCCGATCCGGCGAGTCCTCGCGGGCTCGCTGGTTGGCATCCTCGTCATAGCCTCGAACCCTAGGCGATCCGTATTCTAAGTCCGTGGCGAGGACGGCCTCCGCACCATGGACTAGGAAAAACGGGGTGAACCCAGTGGCTCTGCTCGGGGTGGTCCTTAGGCTCCACACAACCGCTGGTAGCTCTTGGAGCCATTTTCGCCCAGATTTGTTGAGCTGGTCGAAAATTCTGGGCTTAAGGCCCCCGTAGGATCATGCCGTTGGCACGCTCTACTTGGACGTTGGTCCGTGGGTGTGCCACGGCCGCCCAATCCACACGGATGTGGTATTTGTCGCAAAACTCCAAAAACTTCTTGCCGGTGAGCGGGACCCATTGTCGGTGATGATGGAGTTCGGCACTCCAAAGCGGTAGACGATGTCGGTGAAGAATGTTACCGCACCTTTCTGCCACGAGATTCGTGATGGGGCGCACCTCCACCCACTTGGAGAACTTGTCGATTGCGACCAACAAGTGGGTAAAGCCCCCGGGCGCCTTCCGCGAGGGGCCCAATGATGTCCGGCCCCCACACGGCAAATGGCCACATTACGGGGATGGTGCGTAGGGCATGGGCGGGCGGAGTTGGACTTGCGATCGTAGAGCGGCACCCTTCGCGGTGCGTACGATTTTGCTGGCGTCCGCAACTGCGGTAGGCTAGTAAAAGCCTTGGCGGAACGCATTGCCGATGAGGGTACGAGGCGCTGCATGGTGGCCGCGGATCCCGGCGTGGATGTCCCGCAGGAGTTCGCGCCCTTCAGGAATGGGCACGCACCGCTGCAGGATGCCAGAGGCGGCGCGCTTGTACAGCTCGTCGTCAATGAGGGCAAAAGACTTGGCCATCCTGGCGATGCGCCTGGCCGCGGCCGGTCCGCGGGGAGTTCCCCCTCGAGCCATCCGGGCAATGTATTTGTCACGCCGGTCCGTTTTGACGGGGAGGCGGCTCGATGTCCATCACGTCATCTCCGTAGGCGCCATACCCCTCGAGAAGGGAGAGCACGTACGCCTCGTTCGAGGGGTCCTCGTCCATGGGTTCCGCACCCGTTGGGTTCGAGGGAGCCCCCGAGGGTTCAGCGTGACTCGAGGGGTGGGGCTCGAAGACAGCCGAGGGCCGAGCGACGTCGCGCGTGAAAACGTTCGGGGGGGACGGTAATCCGCCCGACGCAATCTTGGCCGGCTCATCCGCCTCCTCGTTGTACCCGGCGGGGCACATGGTTGAGCTCGATGCGCGTAGAACTTGTCCTCGAGGGCTCGCACGGCTTTGCAATAGGCCTCCATCTTGTCGTCATGGCAGCTCGCGTTCTTCATGACTTGATCGATTACAAGCGCCGAGTCCCCCCCGCACGTCGAGGCGCTTGACGCCTAACTCAATGGCAATTTTGAGGCCACGAGAGGAGGGCCTCGTATTCGGCCATATTGTTAGACGCGGGGAAGTGGAGGCGCACCTTGCGTAGCGCATGTGCTCCCCGAGGGGGTGACACGAAGAGCGAGGCTCGCGCCCGCCCTCGTTTTCATCACCGACCCGTCGAAATACGCAGTCCGGCACTCGCTTGGATGCGGGGGCGGCGGTGCGTGTCCGTCCACTCGGCGACGAAATCCGCTAGGATTTGAGACTTGATGGCCTTGCGCGGGGCGTAGGCGAGCGTCTCGCCCATCAGCTCTACGGACCACTTGGCAATCACCGCCCGCGGCGTCGGGGTTGCGGATGATCTCCCCCAGCGGGAAAGAGGAGACCACCGTGACGGGGTGGGCCTCGAAGTAGTGGCGGAGCTTGCGCCGCGCAAGGACTACCGCGTACAGCAACTTCACGGACACGGGGGTAGCGCGTCTTGGTGTCGACGGGACCTCGGCCGACGTAATAGACAGGACGGCGTCGCATGGGTAAAGCATGCCCTTCCTCCGTGCGCTCCACGACGATCACGGCGCCGACCACCCCGGGTGGTCGCGGCAACGTAGAGCTGTAGGGGCTCACCGTCCTGCGGCGGCGTGAGAATAGGGGCGTGCGCTAAGGACGCCTTTAGCTTGTCGAGCGCGTCCTGGGCCTCGGCGGTCTAGGAGAAGCGTTCATGTTTCTTGAGGAGGCGATAGAGGGCGGGCCCTTCTCGCCGAGCCTCGAGATGAAGCGGCTTAAGGCGGCAAGGCACCCCGGCACCTTTTGCACCCCTTTGAGGTCCGGATTGGACCCATTCGTTCGAGGGCCGCAACCTTTTCGGGGTTGGCCTCGATTCCCCGTTGGGAGACAATGTATCCCGGGAGCATGCCTCGCGGCACTCCAAAGACACACTTTTCGGGGTTTAACTTGACCCCATTGGCCCGTAGGCGGTCGAACGCGATGCCAAGGTCGCCAACCGGGTCGTCCGCCCTCCCGGTCTTTACGACGATGTCATCCACATACGCCTCGACCGTCCGCCCGATGTGGTCTCCGAAAACATGCGCATGCGGCGCTAGTATGTTGCACCTCGCGTTTCGGAGGCCAAATGGCATCGTGACGTAGCAGGAACATCCCGAACGGCGTGATGAACGAAGTCGCGAGCTGGTCGGACTCCTTCATCTTTATTTGATGATATCCGGAGTAAGCATCAAGGAAGCAAGCAATTCACACCCGGCCGTTGAATCAACGATTCGATCAATGCGTGGCAGAGGAAAAGGAACTTTAGGACATGCTTTATTAAGGCGGTGTGTAGTCTATACACATCCGCCACTTCCCATTCTTTTTCTTTACAAGCACGGGGTTTGCTAGCCACGTCGGGTGAAACACCTCCTTGATGAATCCGGCCTCGAGAAGCTTCCGCGGCTCCGCTCCGATTGCCCGTCGCCGCTCCTCGTCGAAGCGGTGGAGCCGTTGTTGCACGGCGCGGGCGTGAGGCGGGATGTCAAGGGAGTGCTCGGCCACCTCCCTCGGGATGCACCGGCATATCCGAGGGGCTCCACGCGAAGATGTCGGCGTTGGCGCGGAGGAAGTCGACGAGCACCACTTCCTATTTGGGGTCGAGGGTGGAGCTGACCCTCAACGCCTTGCCCTCGGGGGCGAAGGATTGAGGGGGGACCTCCTTGGTGCGCTCCGCGGCCTCGAACGTCTTCCCGGTGTGCTTGGCGGCGGAGTCGAGGTCGTCGTTGACCATCTTCTCCAAAGTGGTCACCAGCGCTTCGTCCAGCGCTAGCGCCTCTGCGTGCTCTACGCACTCGACGTCGCAGTCGAATGCGTGCTCGATGGACGAGCCGACGGTGATGACGCCGTTCGGTCCTGGCATCTTCATCTTCAAGTAAGTATAGTTGGGGACCGCCATGAATTTGGCGTAACAGGGTCGCCCAAGTATAGCGTGGTAGGCTCCCTTGAACCCTACCACCTCGAAGGTGAGGATCTCCTTGCGGAAATTCTTCGCGGTGCCAAACCAAACCGGCGAGGTCGATGCCCGAGGGCTGGACCCGCTTCCGGGCGCGATGCCGTGGAACGGCTTCGTCTTCCGGGCCGCACTTGGTCCAACCCGATCCCCATCAAGCGCGGCGTATGCGCGTAGAGGATGTTGAGTCTCGCCCCTTTGTCCATCAAGACCTTCGAGAACCGCGCATTCCCGATGATGGGGTCGACCACCAGCGGGTACTGGCCCGGTTGGGGACACGGTTCGGATGGTCCTCCCGGCGAAGGTGATGGCGTCCTCCGACTAGTTGAGGAAGGAGGGAGGCGCCTTCTCCGCGGTGAGGACCTCGTGCCGCTCCTTCTTGCGCTGGCGGGTCGACATGTCGACGGTGGGTCCCCCGAAGATGAGGAACACGTTCTCCACGGCGGGGGAAGCCGCCGGCGTCACCATCTCCTCCGTCTTTCTTGGCCTCTCCGCCTCCTTCGCGGCGGCGCGGCCATAGAACTTCTTGAGCATGTCGCCTTGCTCAAGGGTGTGGTTTCCTTGGGGTCTTGTGATAAGGACATGGCTTCTTCGGCATGTCGTCAAACACCCCCGGCCTCGAGGGGGCCGGTCGAGGGCCCCGTCGAGCCGGGTCAACGGCGAGGGCCTCGGCATTACCGCCGTCGCGCCCTCGCTCGCGCGCCTCGCGGCGCGGCTTCTTTCCCTTCTTGCCCCGCTTGTCGTTGCGGTGGGGCTCCCTCGGACTTGCGCCCTCTCGCGGCGCGTCCTCCGAGCGCTTGCCCTTCTTGCCGTCGAAGATCGCTCCCACGGCCTCCTCTCCCCGAGGCGAAGCCGGTGGCGTTGTCGAACGGCTCGTTGGAGTCCGCGGGCGGGGGCTGCGTCCCGGCCTCCCGCACAAGGTCCCCGCACGTGGTGCCCTCGAGGAAGGCATGCACGATCACGGATTGCGCCACGGCGGGGAGCTTTGTGCGGCGCTTGGAGAAGCGCCGTATGAAGTCCCGCGGCGACTCGCCGGGCTTGCGTGCGGGAGCGCGGGTCCCGGGAATTCCGGGCGCACGTACGTGCCCCCGGAAGTTGCCCACGAACGTGCGGACCGGATCATCCCAATTGTGGATTTGGGCGGCGGGCGGTGCTCGAGCCATGTCCGGGCCGCATCGCCGAGGTGCAGGGGCAAGTTGCGGGTGATGACCTCGTCGGCCCGGTTGCCCCGCCCGGGGCGGCAAGCCAAGCGGTAGTCGTTGAGCCACACGCGGGGATCCGTCTCCCCGTTGTACTTGACAATGGTCGAGGGTTGGCGGAAGCGCTGGGGGAAGGCTGCCGCGCGGATCTCCCGGCTGAACACACGGGTCCCCGGGGGCTCCGGCGTCGGGGAGCGGTCCTCACCGCTGTCGTAGCGTCCGCCCCGTCGAGGGTGGTAGCCACCGCCGCTCGCGCGTCCGCCTTGCTCGTGCGGCGGGCGTTGATGACGTTGCGAGCGTCATCGTCCGCAGCTCGCGCGTGTCAAGGAGCCGTTCCTTGGCCGCCGCGCGTCCCGAGTTGGCGGGACGCTCCGCCGCTCCTCTCGCGTGGACCGAGGGTTCGCCCCCTTGTGCGGCCCCGTCCCCCCGCGCATCCCCTTGTTGGCGGATGCGCGACGCCGAGCTCTCGGCCCGGCCGGACGGCCGCTTGCTCGATGAGAGTCCGCACCTCGCGGTGCGGGTGCGGCATGGCCCGTAGCGGCGTTGCGGCGGCAACGAGCTTCTAACTTGCCCGCGGCGGCACGTCAGGGTTGTCGGCGTTGATGCGGTCGCGGGCCCGTCGCCCGGCTCCCGCACGCGTTCGCCGCGAGCGGAGGCTTCTCCGGCCATCGAGGCGCGGAGCGGCCACACCGTCGGCACTCCTCCGCCAACTTGGCCTCGAGCTCGCGGGCTTGGGCCAACCGCGTGTCGGCGTCGGCCCGTAGGAGCGCTTGGCCCCGCGGGCGGGCGTGTGGCGATCCCCGGGGCGGCGTGATCTCCCCATCTCCGGCGCCCACCGCGCTAGTGGCATTGGCCGGGTCGTTGGTGATGACGGCGTAGCACTCCCGCGCGGGGTCGTAGCTTCGGTCTTTGAGTCGTCGAAGCGGCCCGAACCGATGGTCCGTGGCGTCAAGGAAACGCCCGAACATGACCGGGGTCCGGTACGCCGGAGAAGTCCCCATTCTCGCGTGCCGTGGCGGTTGGCGGGCGGCAACGTGTCGAGGGAGCCCAGGGACGACTCGTCAGCCGCTGAGGCGCGGGGATCCCTGTCGACGAAGACATGATGGCCAGGCGGGACCCTGTGCATCGTGGTGTTGACGCTTGCGTTGTAGGCCGACGTGGCACCACGCAACCCAATGGGGATGCGCGGTCCGGAGACCGTGCGCTGTCCCGCCGGGATGGTGGAGATCGTGGCGGCGGGCGCGCCGTGCTGAGAGGCGGCGCGCTCGGCCTCGCCGTCGCTCGGACCGCGCCGGCGCGAACGCGGCCCGCGAGCGGCGGCGACGTCGTGGCGTCGACGGGCCGCGGCGTCCGTGCTGCGGGCGTCCGCGCCGTGGTGGTGTGTTCGGCGGGGACCGGAGCGGGCCCGTCCCGGCGCCGTGCGCGGAGCTCCTCACGGTTGGTGAGGTGCATGAGGTAGCCATTTCTCGTAGCCCGAAGGTTCGGGCCTCCGAACCGGATTTCGAACCCGGCGGGGGAGGGGGTCCGAGCTGCCCATGCGGTGCGTGTACCGCGGTACTCGGTGCGGATCACCATGGAGGGAGTTGACGCGATTGACCTTAGGCGCTCGGATTGCCCCCACGGTGGGCGCCAACCGCTCGGTGCGGAATGTGGTCCCGACACTAACCGGTAATAAGCGCCGTGGTCTATTCCTCAATGGTCGATGCTAAGCAATAGGAGACACGAGTTTTTATCCTCGGTTCCGGCCGAGGGGGCCGTACGTCCCGAGCGGTGGCGTGCTCAAGGCACTATATTACTTAGCACCGGGGTGCTCGTAGTGGGGCCGGCTAGAAGCAAGGCGGGAGAGGAAGCGTGTCGGGCGTTAAATGCCCGTGTACGGGGGGCGGGCACACGCAAGCGGGGCGCCCTCGAGCGAGGCGGACCCCGGTCGAGGGCGGGGCGGACCCTCGAGCGAGGCGGAGCCCGCTCGAGGGGGAGCGGGCCCTCGAGCGGGGCGAGGCTCGCTCGAGGGGAGCGCACCCCCCTCGAACGGGACGGAGCCCGCCCGAGGGAGGCGCGCACCCTCGAGGGGATCTTTAAGAGGGCCGCCTTGGTGGGCCGTTGAGGTCCTTGCGGCGTGGGCCGTATCCTGCATGGTTAGGCAAAGTGTGTTTGGCTTTGTTGCAGGTTTTAAGCGGGGATTTCCCGGTTGTTAAAGGGGACCCCTAAGGGCGTCCCCGGCGGGGAAGCGGACCGGGTCCGCGGTGCGGCGGACACCACCACGAAGAGTTCCGGCGTCGAAACCATCGATGTTTTGATGGAGAAGAGGGCAACGTGTAGTCGTCGAGAGCAACAACGGCTTCGTCGCCGGACAGGCAGGCGGCGGAGACGCCCCACCCTGTGCATGGGGCACAAGGGCTTTCGACGTCAAGCATCGGCCCTGCGGACGACGCAGGGTCGAACAAGAGGTTCAAGAAGGCCCCGCCCAAGCCTTGCAAGCCAAACCTCCGGCCGGCAACGAAGTAATTCTGCTACCCTGCTCACGGCATGTCTTTGCTTTACCGCTGTCTGTTAGTCGTTTGCTTAGGTCATCTTGTTATGAGCAGGGCTCCTCCGGCTACATCGAGGAGCGGGAAGAATGCCTTAGGCCAGGAGGCTTTTGGGAGCAAGGTCCCAGAGGCGCTGGTGACGGAGTCGCCAGCAGCTTCAGCGGCCGATGTGACTAGCGCGGCCACCGAGGCTGGTGCGACGACGGCGTCTGAGGCGGAGAAGGCCGGGACTAGTGCGCCTCCTGCCACCGAGGGCGAGGGCGGTGACCGCGGCACCTCAGAGCCGCAGGAGGTGCCACCTCCATGGGGCATCCTTGACGAGGGCATGGAGGCGGTGAACAACGAGGACCGGTGCCTCTACACCGGCACCTCGTGGGAGGCGGAGGTCATTACCGACAAGGAGGACCTAGAGAAGTTTAGGGCGGCGGCGCAAATGATCGGGACCGTGCTACTGGTGAGGACCTTTGGCTGAGTTCTTTTGATTCTTGCTTGAGTTGTTTGAATACCATGAAGTGTTTACGACCTCCAATGGTTCATGTGCAGTCCCTTGCCGAGCGGGCTTAAGCGCGGACAGGTTTGCTGCGGGGCGCGGCGAATGCACATGCAGAAGCCGCGACGGCTCGTGAGGCAAAGCTGCAGATCGAGGTCGCAGCCGCACGCGAGATCCAGCGCATCAAAGAAGCCATGGCTCACCAGGCGCACAAGGATGCGGGCGACCTGAAGCGGAAGCTGGAGGACGCCGAGCGAAAGGCGAAGGACGTGGCTTTCGACCTCTAGGCCATTGTAGAGGGTATGCTCTCGTCATTGCTCTGGGCCGACTCCGTGTTCTTTCGTAAAGTCTTTATCACAACTTCGCGACCTTGAACAACTGCAGGGGCTCGCCAAACCGAGGAGGCCCTCAAGGAAGAGTTGGCGACACTCAAGAGCCAGCTCACGGCAATCAAGGAGAAGTCCACGGAGAACCGGTGAGGTTAGTGTCTCGCTTGTTGTTTGGGAGTAGGCCGACGTGTCGCAGCTGATCACGACTCTGATTCCGCTATCTCGAAATGCACGTCTTGAGAAAGAGCTGGGCGAGCTGAAGGACGCTGCCCAGTATGTCATGGACTTGTACGTCCCCCAGGAGGAGGGAGCCGAACCCAAGCCAGCGATCGGCCCGGCCGGACGAGGCCGAAGGTCGTATCAAGGGCACGGTCTGGACACGCCAACCTTGCGGCGGTCGTGGCGTTGTCCTCTGTCAAACACCACGACCCCTCATTCAACCTGCCGAACGTCTTAGAAGACGTGGAACTATCGGGTCTCATCAGGCGGGAAGATGTCGTGGCGGCTGTCGGTGAGGTCGTGAAGAAGTTTGACTTTGGCATTGATTGAAGCAGTGCTCAAAGGAGCTACTTAGACGTAGGTTACGTCAATAAGTGATGTAAATAAACTTGCGATATGAAAAAGCTTTTTCCCATTAAGAGATGTGCATGTGTTAACAAAATACTTTCATTATGCACGTCGAAGGTAACTAGGTCGCAAGATGAACCCTCCGCTCACCCAACTCAGTGGAGGAACGGCTTACCGATCATGCGGCCCAACGCGGGGACTTAGACACGACCGGCGCGCGGAGGGGGGCCGTGGACCCTAGGCCTTTTGAACCAGATACTTAAGAACGTTCATTATGGAAGCAGATGCTAAATAAACAGTAAAAGCTTAAAGACGTAAAACATGAACAAAAATCCCTTCAGGTCGCAAGACCCTTAGGTTGGCAAAGCCAAGCCCCCAAGCATTTCGAGATCTGACCTAGACCAAGCCCCCAAGCACTTCAAGGGAGAAGGGAAAAGAACTGAAAGTGAAGACAGGAAATTGAAACATAGGTCGACACAGGGTTGCCGAACAGGGCTTCTATTTCTTTATTTATATTGAAATCACAAGTGAGGACAGTACATAGCTTTATTTTGGTACAGATCTTCTAAGGATAGAAGCAACGTAAATGCTTAATGTTCCAAACGTTAGGAACGCCTTGGCCGTCAGCCCACTGGAGGCGGTAGGTCGATGGGCTGACGACTTCCATCACGATGAAGGGGCCTTCCCAAGGGGCAGATAGCTTGTGCATCCCCTTGGTACTCTGGATTCGATGTAGGACTAGGTCTCCCACGTTGAAGGGTCGTTCTCGCACGTTGAGGTAGTGATATCGCCGCAGCTGCTGCTCATACCGCGTGTGCCGCATAAGTGCGGCTACTCGATGTTCTTCGATACTGTCGAGGTCGACCTTGCGTGTTACCTCAGCTGCCCCTTCCTCGTAGTGTTGGATGCGCGGAGTGCCGAAGGCTACATCGGTTGGGAGGACCGCCTCCGATCCGTACACCAGGAAGAACGGCGAATATCCCGTGACCAAACTGACCTGGGTTCGGAGACACCAAAAGACGTGAGACAGCTCGGCGTGCCACCTGGTTGCGTACTGCGAAGCGTCGTCGAAGATGCGGTCTTTGACGGCTTGAAGCACCATGCCATTTGCTCGCTCGACCTGGCCGTTGCACCGTGGGTGGGTCACCGAGGAGTAGTAAACGTCGATGAGGCTGTCCTGGCAAAAACCTCAGAAGTCGGCCCCCGTGAAGGCTACGCCCAGGTCGGTGACGATTCTGTTGGGTACCCTGAACCGATGGGTGATGTCTTCGATGAACCTCGCGGCCTCTTTCGACGTGACTGTGGCGACGGTGCGGACCTCGATCCACTTGGTGAATTTGTCCACCGCCACCAGGATGTGCTTGTAGCCGCCAGGGGCCGTCTTGAATGGTCCCACCGAGTCCAGGCCCCAAATGGTGAAGGGCCAAGATGGTGGAATTGTCCTCAGGACTTGAGCTGGGACATGCTGCTGCTTGGCGAAGAACTGACATCCTTTGCACCGTCGAACCAGGTCTTGAGCGTTCGCCATGGCGGTGGGCCAGTAAAAGCCCGACCTGTAGGCTTTCCCCACCAGGATTGCGGAGGCTGCGTGGTTACCACATTTCCCACCGTGAATTTCCTGCAGGAGCTCGAGACCTTCAGAACGGAGGATGCACTTCATTAGCACGCCGCTGGAGGCGGACCTCTGGTACAGCTCGGTGCCGATGACGACGTAGTTGGCTACGCGTCTGACGATCTTTTCCCACTCGACCTTGTCTTCGGGGACGCGCTTTTCCATGATGTAGGCGATGAAATCGAGGCACCAGTCGAATTCGGCTTCCACCATGAGGACGTCGCGGCTACTCGATACGTCGCTGGGCGACGTCTCAGGGTCGCTAAGGAGTCTGATTGACGGCTTGCGCAAGTCTTGAACGAATACACCGGCCGGGACTAGTGTGCGCTTGGACCCTAGCTTGGAGAGCACGTCGGCCGCCACGTTGTTGTCACGGGAGATGTGGTGAACCTCTAAACCCTCGAAGTGGTCCTCTAGCTTGCGCACTTCCGCACAGTAGGCGTTCATTGTCTCCTTGTTCACGTCGCATGTCTTGTTGACCTGATCGATGATGACCTTGGAGCCGCCGTACGCGATAAGCCGCTTGATTCCAAGGGAAACAGTGATGCGCAGCCCATGGATTAGGGCCTCGTACTCGACATCATTGTTGGACACCTAGTAATGGATCTGCAAGACATACTTCAGGTGATCACCCTGGGGTGAGATGAAGAGGATTCCTGCACCCGCACCTTCGAGGTTCAGGGAACCGTCAAAGTACATCTTCCAGTGCTCCAGCTTCTCCGCTGGCGGAGGCTGCTGGGTCTCCGTCCAGTCGGAGACGAAATCGGCGAGGATCTGGGACTTGATGGCCTGCCGTGGGCAAAACTTAAGGTCGAATTCGCCCAACTCGACCAACCACTTCACGATATGACCCACAGTGTCGCGACTACGTAGGATTTCTCCCAGAGGGAAGCTGGAGACGACCTTGATCTTGTGCGACTGGAAGTAATGTTGCAGCTTGTGCAACGTGACGAGAATGGTGTATAACCGCTTCTGAGGTTGCGAGTACCTGGCCTTGCTGTCGGATAAGACTTCACTAAAGTAGTAGACGGGTCGCTGAACTAGGTACTGGTGGCCCTCCTCAGTTCGCTCGGCTACCAGCACGGCGTTAACCACCTGCGTGGACGCAGAGATGTAGAGCGGCAAGGTCTCCTTGGGCTTTGGGGGCACCATGACCGGGGGCGACGTGAGGAAGGTCTTCAGCTCCTCGAGCGCTAGGTCCTCCTCTTCTGTCCACTGGAATTTGTCAGACTTTTTCAGGAGCTTGAAGAAGGGAAGGCCTTTCTCTCCAAGCTTGCTGATAAAATGACCCAGGGCCGCCATCATCCCGGTAAGCTTCATGACGTCCTTCTTCCCGGTAGGTCGGTTCATCTTGCGGATGGCGTCGACCTTGGTGGGGTTCACCTCAATGCTGCGATGGCTGACCATGAAGCCTAGAAGCTTGCTGGAGGGAACGCCGAAAACGCATTTCTCCGGGTTGAGCTTCCAGCGGTAGATCCGGAGGCTGGCAAAGGTCTCGGCAAGGTTGGCGATGAGTTTGCCTTCGACGGTAGTCTTGACAACTACGTCGTCAATGTAAGCCTCAATGTTCTTACCGATCTGAGACTCCAAGCACTTCTGGATGGCCTTCTGGTAGGTCGCTCTAGCGTTCTTGAGGCCGAACGTCATGGTTGTGTAGCAGTAGATGTCGTGCGGCATTATGAATGTCGTCTTGTCCTGGTCAGAGACCTTCAAGGCTATCTGGTGATAGCTCGAGCAGCAGTCGAGGAAGCACAACAGGGTGCTCCCTGCTGTAGAGTTGACGATCTGGTCGATGCGTGGAAGAGGGAAGGGGTCTTTGGGGCAATGGCGATTGAGGTCGGTGTAGTCGATACACATTCTCCATTGGCCGGTTTCCTTGGGTACAAGCACCGGGTTGGCGAGCCAAACCGGGTTCTTACATTCGCGGATGAATCCAGCAGCTAAGAGCTTCAAAACCTCTACCATAATGACCTCCTTGCGATCCTTCGCAAAGCGGCGTAGCTTCTGCTTGACAGGCTTGGCCGTCTTGCTTACATCCAAGGAGTGCTCAGCCAGCTCCCTTGGAACACCTGGCATATCCGATGGGGTCCATGCGAATATGTCAGCATTGTCCCGGAGGAAACTGGTGAGCGTGAGTTCCTATTTCTCCCCTAGGTCGTCTTCGATGACCACCGTCTTGGCTGGGTCGGCAAGGCTAAGGCGGACCTTCTTCATTGACGGCATGGCGTCGAGGGTGGTCTCGGTGCACTTCGCTCCGGTACGGTCGGGTCGGACTCATCGACCTTCTTGGCTTCGGCCACCATGATAGAGGAGGCACCAAAGCGAGGGCGTGCGTCATGGCGATCTCCGGGGCCGCATTGTCGCACTTGAATGAGATGAGCGAGGTCGCCGTAGACGTAAGGACTCCATTGGGAGCCGGCATCTTCGGTACTAGGTAGGTGTAGTGTGGGACGACCATGAATGCGGCCGCATAGGACGACCTAGGATGGCATGGTAGGACGACTTGAAGTCGGCGACCTCAAAGCCGAGGTACTCCGTGCGGAAGTTCTCCTCCATGCCGAAAGTGACCGGGAGGGAGACCCGACCCATAGTGTAGGCCGCCTTGCGGGCACGATGCCGAAGAAAGGCTCGTCGCACTCCGTGAGCCTCTTGAAGTCAAAGTCCATCTTCTTCGGGGTGTCGACGAAGATGACGTTGAGCTCGCTCTGTTGTTGATGAGGGTTTGAGCGAGCGGGCGCCTTCGATGTTGCGCTCGACGACCGGCGGGTACGACCCGGGATGCGGGATGTGGGCCCGGTGATCATCTATGGAGAAGGTGATGGGGCTGGTCCAACCAATGTAGAGGCTGCGATGGTTTGGTGTGGATGAGTCCGGACCTCGCGGCTGTCCTTCCGGTACCTCCTCCCCGCTAGTGCTACTCTTCGGGCCGCCGACGATCATGTTGATCGACCTCTTGGCATCTTGGAACGGACCGTTGGGGTTGCTTGTCTCCGGCGGGGGAGGCGGGTCGAGCTCCTCGCGGCGATCTTCGGCGGGTTGTTGTCACGTCGCCGGTCGTCGTGGCGCTCATTGTCTTGGCGGCCACGTCAGTCGTCGCGGAGGTTGTTGCCTTGCGCGACGAGAGGATGACCTATCTCCGTCGCCTCTAGGTCACTTGGGGTCCTCAGGCGTGCGGAACACCCTCTTGAACTGCTGGCACTCGTGGACAGTGTGAGTACCCTCTTCATGGAACGTGTAGGGGCCATCCGGCACCGCGTTGAACTCCTTGACGTTGAACGTCGAAGGCCGGCGCTTCGAGCCGGCATCTTCGACGGCGCCAAGGGTGCCAACATCTTGCTTGCCATCGTGGTCAAACCGGTTGACCAAGGCCTCCTCCGTGTCGATCGGCTTATTGACAACCCCCATGAGCGGCGCGGCCGTCGTGGCGCCGGACTCGTGAATCTTCTCGAAGACCTTGTGGTCCCCCGAGACCCTTTTTGTAGCTCTCGACGACACTGGTCGTCACGAACGCCAACACGGGTGTTGCGGTTCTCGAAGAATCGGTTGGTGTAGTCCCGTAGCCGCTCGTCGGGCTTCATGGTCACCCTCCCGAGGTTGAAGGCGTTGCGGGGCGGTTATACGTCGCCCGGAAGTTCGACGTGAAGGCTTGAGATAGGTCGGCCCAAGATGTGATGTTGCCCACCGGGAGGTTGTTGAGCCGGAGCAACGATGCGTCGCCCATCACTAGCGGAAAGTAAGCCGCCATATGGTCGAAGTTGCCACCGAGCGCTTTAACCGCGACGTAGTAGGTCGACGACCGGATGTTGGGGTCGGAGTAGTCGTCGTACTTCGGATGTTGGGCTTGAAGTTGTCGGGCTAGGCGGCCGACCGAAGACGTGGCGCCAACGCGGGAAAGGCGGTGATTGCCATGTCGTCGCCACCTGTCGCCGACCCGAGCCACGTCATCGTCCGCGCCGGGGCCACGATCCGGGCTGCGGGCCACCGGTCCGGGTTGGGTACCGGACCCTCGGGGTGGTCGTAGTCTTTCTCGTACTAGGCACGTCGTCGGTTCTTGATGTCATGATCACCGAGGACCCACGGGAACGAAGGGGTGACCGAATCGGGCCGAAATGGGCCCGGGTCGGTCGGCCCGGCCCCACTTCGGAGGTCGGTTCGCCCCCCCCCCCCCTTCCTTGCACCCGAAGGATCTTCAACCCTAAAACCCCGGAGGCGCCGCCATTCGCGGGGAGAGAGCCATTCGCACCAGGAGGCCATCCACAAGCTAGAAAGAGAGGAGGGAGATCTCCGGGAGGGGGATCGACCACCTCGAAGGAAGCACCCGAAGTGGAAAAGAAGGAAGACACCGTCGGAAGGGTGACCATGATCAACGGTACTATGTCTAGCACCTTGATGGGGTAATCTCCTTAATCGTCCATGGGTTGTAATCGATCTTGAGATGTAATCGTACTTTGTTGGATTATCTATCTATCATCTTGTGTTGAATGTACTTTATGCTTAAGGTTAGCTAGTAGTTATCATGTCGTAAAGGGAGTAGAGCTCCAATGCTTCCTTGGATCCATTCAATACGCCGTGTTCATCATAGGTCTAGTCACGAATACCTTCGCGTAGTGACGGACGAGAGGAGGGAAAGGGCGAAACCGTGGTCACAACCCCCGATAGATTAGATTGGTTTTCTTGTTTAAAGCGATTGCATTTTCTAGTATCGTAGACCCATGGGCGAGTGTCTCCTATCTTGCTAGCTTAATCATTCTCTCTAGTGTAGTTTAGTCGTTTTCCGGTTTAATCATAGTTAGGGTTTGAGTAGCTAGTGAGTAGAGGTAGATCAAACGCTTGTAATCCCCTTGCTCCGCGGATTGACAAGAACCTTGGGAATCTCGTGGTGAAAAAGGTGTAGGTCCATACGCTTGCGGATCGTAGGTGGATACGTCTTTTATATGTCAACAACCACCTGGGTGGATGCGGAGATGTAAAGTAGCAATGTCTCTTTAGATGCGGGGGCACCATGATCGGAGGCGTCATGAGGAAGGTCTTCAACTCCTCGAGCGCCCGATCCGCCTTTTCGTCCACTCGAACTTTTCGGACTTTTTCGGCGGCTTGAAGAAGGGAAAGCCTTTCTCGCCAAGCTTGCCGATGAAGCAACCTAGGGCCGCCATCATTCGGTGAGCTTCATCACATCTTTCTTTCCGGTAGGTTGATCCATCCTGCGGATGGTGTCGACCTTGGTGGGGTTCATCTTGATGCCACGATGGCTCACCATGAAACCTAGAAGCTTGCCGGATGGGACACCGAAGACGCACTTCTCCGAGGTTGAGTTACCGGCGGTAGCGCCGGAGGTTGGCGAATGTCTAGGCGAGGTCGGCGATGAGGTTGTCCTCGGTGGTGGTCTTAACGACCACGTCGTCGACATAGGCTTCGACATTCTTGTCGATCCGAGATTCCAAGCACTTCGGATGACCTGCTGGTGGGTCGCTCCAGCGTTCTTGAGGTCGAAAGTCATGGCCGTGTAGTAGTAGATCTCGTGCGGCGTTATGAACGCCGTCTTATCCTGGTCAGAGACCTTCAAGGCTATCTGGTGATAGCCTGAGTAGTAGTCAAGGAAGCATAGCATGATGCCTCCTGTAGTGGATTCGATGACCTGGTTGATGCGCGGAAGAGGGAAGGGGTCTTTAGGGCAGTGTTAGTTGAGATCAGTGTAGTCTATACGCATTCTCCATTGACCGGTTTCTTGGGTACAAACACCGAATTGGCGAGCCAAGCGGGTTTTTACATTCACGGATGAATCCGGCGGCTAGGAGCTTTATTATCTCTACCCTAATGACCTCCTTGCGATCCTTCGCAAAGCGGCGTAGCTTCTGCTTGACAGGTTTGGCCGTCTTGCTTACATCCAAGGAGTGCTCAGCCAGCTCCCTTGGAACACTTGGCATATCTGATGGGGTCCGTGCGAATATGTCAGCATTGTCCCGGAGGAAACTAGTGAGCGTGAGTTCCTATTTCTCCCCGAGGTTGTCGCCGATGATCACCGTCTTGGCTGGGTCAGCAAGGACGAGGCAGACCTTCTTCATCGCCAGCGCGGCATCCAGGGCAGTTCGATGCGCTTCTACTCCGGGATGGTGAGGTCGGTCAGAGCGACCTTCTTAGCCTCGGCGATCATGACGGCCGAGGCGCCGAAGCAGGCGTTCGTCGTGGCGATCTCCAGGGCCTCGTTGTCGCACTTGAACGAGACGAGTAGGTCACCATATCTGTGAGGACTCCGCGGGGAGCCGGCATCTTCAGCACCAGATAGGTGTAGTGTGGGATGGCCATGAACCTAGCCAGCATGGGGTGACCTAGGACGGGGTGATAGGAAGATTTGAAGTCGGTGACCTCGAAGTTGAGGTACTCTGTACGGAAATTTTCCTCCATGCTGAACATCACTCGGAGGGAGACCCGACCCAAGGGGTAGGACACCTTATCGGGCACGATGCCGAAGAAAGGCTCGTCGCACTCCATCAGCCTGTTGAAGTCGAAGTCCATCTTCTTCAAGGTGTCGACGAAGATGACGTTGAGCCAGCTTCCTCCATCGATGAGTGTTTGAGGGAGCAGGGCGCCCTCAACAATGGGCTCGACGACCAGCGGGTATGACCCGGGATATGGGATATGGACCCAGTGGTCAGCCCTGGAGAAGGTGATGGGCTGTTCTGACTAACGCAGGGGCTGCGATGGCTTGGTGTGGATGAGCTAGACCTCGTGGTTGTCCTTGCGGTATCTCCTCCTGCTTAAGCTGGATTTCAGGCCGCCAACGATCATGTTGATCGACCTCTTGGCCTGCTGGAATAGGCCGTTGGGGTTGCTTGTCTTCGGCGGGGAAGGCAGGTCGCGCTCGTCGCGGCGGTCTTCTGGCTGCTGATTATCACATCGCCGATCGTCACGGCGATCGTTGTCTCCGTGGCCACGTCGGTCGTCCCGACGGTTGTTGTTGTAGCTACACGAGGATGACCGATCACCGTCGCTTCGGGGTCGCTTCGGGTCTTCGGGCGTGCGGAACACCCTCTTGAACTGTTAGCACTCGTGAACGGTGTGGGTTCCCCCTTCATGGAATGTGTAGGGGTTGTCCAGCACCGCGTTGAACTCTTCGACGTTGAACGTCGAAGGTCGGCGACCATCTGCCGCGAGCACCTCTGAAGGTCGTTTGTGGAACTTCGAACTGGATTCCCCGACGGCATCGGAAGTGCCTGCATCTTGCTTGTCGTCAGAGTCAAACTGGTTGACCAACGCTTCTTAGGTGTCGATGAGCTTGTTGATGACCTCCATGAGTGGCGCGGCGGTGACGGTGAAAATCCGTCAACCTAGCCATGAGTTTACCTTCGGTGTTGGCATGAGTTTTATACCTTATCCATTGGTACTAACCCCCGTGGTATAACAAGTTCACGTGTGCATGTCGGTTTTGGAGTTTAGTGTTTATGCAGGGTTTTAGTGTTGAATGCAAGACTTTCGGGATGAGTTCATCAAGCACCTCATGACAAGACCTTGAAGCCCCCGTACAAGTCATGCAATGAAGCAAACTTAACTCCAAGAAGCCGGGGACTTGATCCGAGAAGACGACAAACTCCGAGGACCTCACCGAGAAAAGTGCTTGAATCTTGCAAGACAAGGAGTTGTGTCCAATTCGGAGAGAAACCGACGACATGGACCGACATGCGAAGAGGGAAACATCCGGGAAGCAAGGGAACCGACGTAGAGCAAAGGAGGCCTCGGGCCGGGCTCCGGATGGGCCCGGGCCGGTCGGCCCGGCCACTGTCTAGGGCCCGGTGGAGGCTCCCTTTGCCCTAGCCGCCAATCGGGCTATTTATAGCCCCCCGACCGAGACCCACGCATAATCCAATTCATCATCGGCCGCCGAGGAGCGAGAGAAGAGAGGGACATCATCTCGGAGAGGAGAGGGTCGAGCTAGTTGACTAGGGTTCCCCAAGACGATGTGAGAACCTTGCACGGAAGACTACGTCGGAGTTCCGGAGCTAGAAGCAAGATCAAGGAAGGATCCCGGTGGTGATCTTGTGTATTTATCATTGTTATAGTTGAATTATCAAGTTGAATCTTTTCCTAGCGATCAAGTGTTTCCTCGAAGATTTCGTTTTTCGATCGGCTTTGCTTATTCCAATTCTATTCTCGAGATAGATTACATAGGGTGTTCTTGTAGCCGCGGTGGCTAGAGGTACACGCCGGATCTTCCGAAAGAATCTCGACTTGTCTTTTGACTCGCCCTAAGCTCCCCGCATGAGTAGGGATGCGTTGTGACGAACGGGGGTTCCGAAAGGCGGATGTTTTCGGATTTGGACGGGAAACCACGATTTAAAGAGGCTTCTATTAAGATTCGATTTGCTACTTCTTCTCTTGCTTGGAACTTCAACAAAAGGCTTACCCCGATCCCTCTAAATCGGTTTATCTACCCAATCTTACTTTGTTTTCTCCGGTCTTTAG
Organism: Cenchrus americanus; assembly: GCA_947561735.1. Lineage (NCBI taxonomy): Eukaryota > Viridiplantae > Streptophyta > Magnoliopsida > Poales > Poaceae > Cenchrus > Cenchrus americanus. The sequence goes on along the minus strand of OX387239.1, from coordinate 67,749,485 downwards.
TAGATTAGATTAGTTTCGTGTCTTTTACTTAGATGCATTAGGGTTTCTTTTATCGAAGATTGAGGTTACTTGGCTTTATTAGATTAAGTTTGGCGTCACACATTTGTTTCACAGATTCGATACCTTGGGTTCACCACTCGAGGGAAGAAGGGTCCCTTGACTACGACGGGAGACTTGTACGCTTGCAAGTCACAAACGAACTTTGATATAATTATTAACCGTCAACAAGCCCCTTTTTCTGGTGCCGTTGCCGGGGAACAAGTGATCAAGATTTAATTTTTTTATTGCCTTTTTGTAATTTTCAGTTTTCTTTTCGTTTTTCTTTTTGCATCTACTAAATTTTGATCATCCTCAAATTACATCTAATCTAGTTTGTCTAACCCTAGTTTTCATAGATTTGTTTTTACTTTCTAGTTTTTGCATACTTTGTTTATTGCTAACCCTATCAGGAGATGGACGGCTACCTCTCCAACAAACCCAATAATTTTGTGGATGATCCGAAAAAAACTTTACGAGGCTAAGGAGACGCGAAGCACATCAAGCTAAAAAGCTGGATTTTGTAGATTCGGAGTCGGAAGACAAAGGATCGCGAGGAATCTCCGAAGAATTCACCACCTCAAAGTCCTCGGGGGAATCGACTTCCACCGATGGGTGACCAACCACCGCAAGAACGCAAGATTGGGGAGCTATGCACCCGGACATCATCGACCTACCAATCTTGAACCTCGAGGAGATCGGAAGACCGTTCGAGATCAAGACCTCAACAATCCGCATGGTGCAACATTCACCCTTCACCGGTAAAGAGGATCCGAACCTTCACCTCCATGCATTCATTCAACTATGTCAGACTTTCAACATGGATGGGGTGACTCAAGATCAAATGAGGGCAAGGCTCTTTCTGTTCTCACTACTCGGGAAGGCTTTGCAATGGTTCCACTCTCAACCGGCGGAGACGGTGCAAAATTGGAACACGTTGATGAAGGCTTTCATGAAGGAATACTACTCACCGGGTAAAACACAAAGCTTGTGTAATAAGATTGCCACCTTTGTTCAATATCCTACGGAAACTATCTCGGAGGCATTCGAGCGCTTCAATGAGTACACTCGGGTGGTTCCACATCACAAGTTCCCGAAGGAAGACCTCGTGCAAAAGTTCTATCAAGGACTCACCATGGCGTCAAGGACGATCATCGATGCATCGGCGGGGAGGATCCATCATCGAACTTACACCGACGGAAGCTTTCACTCTATTCAAGAAGGTCGCGGATAATGACACGTGGGCGTCGTCCGGCGCCTACATCCGGTTCAACCCATGGGGAACGTCAAAGGAGTCTTGCAAGTGGAGAAGGAGAACATACTTGAAGGCAAGATCGACTCGCTCATGAGGAGGTTGGAGAAGATGGAGATGGAAAAGAAAGAGGCTCAAGACTTGAAGGCCGCCGAAGCAAGGTCCACATGCGAAGAATGTGGAGAGTATGGCCATGTCCGCAAAGATTGTCCGGAGGAAGCCAAAGTGCTCGACTACATGAGGAAGGGAGAATTGCCGAACTTCCGCTACGGGCAAGGTAGGCCTCAATTTAATGCAAGCTCATCTATTCCTAACGCGGTTCCGCTTCGTATACAATTGAAGGAGTTCATGGATGAGCAAGCTAAGATCAACAAGGACACCGTCACCAAGTTCAAAACCATATACAAGGTGTTGGAGAACATCGATAGCAAAGTGACGGAGGTCGGAAGTTCCAATCATCAAGTGCTCAACATGATGAAGATGCTCGAGACGCAAGTTGGAGAACTTGTGGGCGCCTCACTAATGATGAAGGGAAGCTTCGGGACAACCCAAAAGTCCCGAATCGGCGAAGGCCATTCAAACACGTTCGGGGAAGGAGACCGAAGATCCGGAACGTTCCGTGGGAGCAAGGAAGCTTAAACCATCCACCGAGGTGGAAGGAGTTGCTAAAGAGAAGGTTACGGGGATCGTCACCGAGGAACCCGAATTTGAGATGCCGGAGGAAGACACGAGGATACCGCAACTCAAGCCACGCTTCTTCCGAGGTAAACTTGACAACCACTTTGAGAAGTTTGTGGAAGTTGTGCGTAGACTTAGCATCAACATGCCATTACTAGATGCCCTACAAGTACCTACATATTCTCGTTACTTTAAAGACATACTTGCAAATAAATATGAGATAGCAACACTCGGGGTAGATCATGTCAAGATGTCCGAGGAGTGTAGTGCCGCTATTGCTAATGGGCTAGAAAAGCAAAAGGACCCTGGGTGCCCTACTATTCCATGTTCGGTTGGTTCTTTCAACTTCGAGAAGGCGTTATGCGACCTTGGAGCAAGTGTGAGCGTCATGCCGAGGGATGTGTTTGAGAAGCTACGCCTACCAATGGAGCCTACGGGTATATGTTTGGAGTTGGGAGACAACTCCATTCGTTATCCCTTGGGCATTGCTGAAGATGTACCCGTGAAGGTCGGACACCACTTCATCCCCGTCGACTTCGTTGTGCTCGAGATGGGAGAGAGGGAGAAGCCACCGCTCATCCTAGGGAGGCCTTTCCTCAAGACCGTGGGAGCTACTATTGATGTTGGCAAGGGGGAGATCATGTTCGATATCAACGGAGAAAGGAGTTCTTTCAAGTTTCGTCCAAGAATCGAGGCATGCAACATGATTGGAGTGAAGGGAGAACCAAAGCAAAAGGAGGGGCTGAAAAAGAAGAAGGAGCCGAAAAAAAATGAACGTAAAGAAAATCAAAGAAGGTGTTGCATCCGTCAAGACAAAGGAAGAGAAGCCGCCTGTGAAGACCAAAAAAATGACTAAGCCGGAAGACAAGCCCGTGCCCAAGATGGTGCGGAAGTGGGTACCCAAGATTGCAACGCCCGCAAAGAGCGTTGATCCGGAGTAATCAAGTGAAGAAGTCTAGCTATAGACTATAAACGAAGTGCTAGGCGGGAGGCAACCCGTTTCGTCGAGTCAAGAATAAGCTACCGGGAGGACAACCCGATTCCAGGTTTTTCGAGTCTTTTTAATAATTTAGTTTTGAGTTTTATTACGCAAAGACATTAGACTTAGAAGTGGTTGAACAATATTAGAGACATAATTCTTGATTGAATGTTTTGCTTTATCATAAACCCTTTGCATGAACCCTCCTATGTGCTTGTTTGTTCTTTTATTTTCGAGAAACCTCAACCAAATAATTTCAGAGCCTAACTCAATCTTTCACCCTCATTATGGTGCTAAGGTTTACTTATTTTTCATGCTAAAACCGCACGAGTAGAGCCACGATTTATATTTAGGTGTTAATAAAATTCAGCACGTGGTAGGACTCGCGTGGACCTAGAAACTAAACTTTTGGTTGGTTTTAAAAATCTATATCCTTGGTTTCTCTAGGATTAGAATTTTTCTAAGCCTAATCTAATTTTGTTTTATTCAAAATCTCTCTTATTTAGCCAAAATTAGAACCTAAACCTATGCCCCCATGATCAAGCCGGGAAAAGTTTGCCCTCAACCGATGAAGGCAAACTATACCGGTGAGACCGAAATCGACGTAGTCGAAAAACATTTTCGACTTACATTTGTTTTTAATGATTTAAAAACTTCTCTAAAATTATGTTTGAGCTCTTGCATGGCTCTGAAAAATATTTTAAATTTCGAATTAGAGGAGTGCTTAACCTTAAACATACCTTAATGGAGGCAATCTAGTTTGAATTAATCATGCATGCACCATTGGATTCCCTTTCATCAACTTTCACCAATTCCACATGCAAAGGACAAGCATGGTGGGCAGCAAGCATCAACTTTGCAGGAATTTCATGGTGGCATGTGAAGCAAGTGGAGCTAGGGAGCATGGACATGACCCAAAGCATGAAGCATCAAGTGGAAGGACCAATAATGCAAGAAAAGGAGTGGACGAGAGGGTTTGGGCGGTGCAACTCGTGGAGCACGCGGGCGGGGAAAGTTGCGGAGGCGAAATGATCGTGCTAGAAGAAAGATGAGGCGGGGAGATGCACCGAGGCCCCCGGGCCGGTCGGCCCAGGCCGGTCGGCCTACCCTATTTAAGGAGCCCCCCGACTCCCGTTTTCTGCAGGCAAGCTTCCCTCTCTTTCCTTTGTTTGTGTGTTCAAGTTTGTGTGCCCAAAACCTTCGTAGACATAGCCAACCTTCCCAAGCTTGATAGCTCAAGAAAAATCCACATCCTTAATCCACTCAAAGTCCACATCCGAAGTAAGAGTTTTAGTGCCTAGTTACCGGTTGCAACCCGGAGTTTTAGTTGAAGAAAAGAGTGCAGCAACCATGTGGAAGAAAACCACAAGTCTCTTCTCCAAGAAGAAGAGTTCATCGTCGTCCAAGCCGTCATCAACCACGTCTTCGAGGAGGCACTCGGTTTCCGAGTCTCCCCGGAGCATGGAGACGGATACGGCACCACCGAGGAGGAACGATGCTCTCCTCCTTGGTGGTATCGTGGCCGCAAGAAGCACGTCCACACGGAGGAGCAGCCCGCGCCACCACGACGATCGACCCGTTCAACCGCGCCACCTCCTTACACTCCGATTTATTCTTTGTACGGCTTCATCATCTTATCGTCGGAGGAGGAGGAGAGGCTCTCTCAACTTGAGAAGAGACTTGTGCCCAACGTCGAATTCGACGACCAAGCACTCTACACCTTGGGTTTTGGCACCGACATATACTACATGTTGGGGCACCTTGGATGGGTGCAATTCTCCAACGGAGTATCAGCGGACACCCACATGGGGTTCGCCTTGGAAATTTTAATGACTATTGCACCTATCCTTGATGATGGGGTGCAAAGCTTGTCATTCCGTTTGGAGGGAGTCCAACAAGTGGTTCCCTACGAGCACGTTAGGGAGCTACTTGGATTCCACAAGGGAGTTCCGGAGAAAGTTGACGTGCCACCCGGCATGTTAGCGGGATTTTGGAATAAGATCTCCGGAGAAGCCCATCAACAACGCAATTGCATCCTCAACCCCATTATCCAGATATTTCACTCTTGGATGTGCAAGAGGGTATTGGGGAGGATGAAGGAGACGAAGGTGACCGACACGGAGTTGAATTGGCTCTACTCGGCTTTAATTGCCAGGCAGCCAATAGACCCCTCTTACCTCATGATCAACCGTTGGTGTTGTGAAGCAACATCGGGGGTGGGAAATATTGGTTCGGGGTGCTACCTCTCCATGTTGGCCTTCTCCTTACGGCCGGGGATCGCAAGAAACCCCGACCATCTTTTGCGTGGTACCTCTCTCGGCATTGAGTATTTGCGGCAAGGCAAATACATTAGTGGAGATGAGAGAGGAGGTTATCGTTTGGCCATAGTGAACCTACCCCTTCCCAATGAGAGGCTTAGGCTTTTCACCAAAGGGAGAGAAGATTGGTTGGAAGAGGGACTCCTTGTCCCTGCAAGGAAGAACAAAAGAGGAAGAATCGTAGAGGAGGGAACATCCTCCGCACAAGCGAGTGGAGCACAACCCAATGTGCAACCATTCGGCGGGATCCCTCCTCCGCCAAGTTATTACGGAGGACCACAAGAGCAAGCATGGGGGGGGTGCACCGGTACCCCCACCAAATTATGTGGTGCCCAACGCTAACTTCGCGGAGTCCCGCGCACATCATCCCCAACCACAACAAAACATGGCCATAATTGGAGGGTATGCTGCAAGAAACGCCCAGAACATCGCAGCCATCCAAGCTAACGCAGCTCAACTTGGTGAAGGCAATGCAAATATTTCCTTTGAGCTTGGACGCCTTCACCTTGTTGAGCCAAATCAATTCGTCGGAGGGAATGTCCAATCATATTATGAGCAAGGGTATTATTATCAAGATCATCAACATCAACCACCAGCGGAGGACTAGAAGATTTAGGAACTTTAGTTTTCTTTTCTTTTCTTTTTCTCTCGTAATTTTCAGCTTTTGCTTATGTGTGTTTGCGTAGTATTTTCTGTTTTTATTTAAAATTTCAGCAAGCATGCTTGTTTATTTTCAGTTTGTATTTCGACTTTATATCATCATTAATAAAGACACCACCTTGATTATATCATTGGAAAAGTTACAAAAATTTGTGCCATGATGATATATGATTATAATTGCAGCTTTGTTCATCTTTGTAATTGATCTATGCATGTTTAAGCTAGTACTCTCTTAAAAATACAAATCTGAATTTATTTAAATGCTAGCTCAATCTTCAGCGGATGTTATGATTAAAATAAAGACCCATAGTGTTTTATGTGCTCTCAAGTTATGAATAGATTAAAGATGTCTTTTATGCTCAAAAATATCACTAACCTTGTCATAAATATCATTTGTGTGTTGCTCAACCTATCCAAAGCCTAATATATATTTGAGTGCATAAACCTTAGTGTACAAGATTTATTTTTGAGTGAGTTATTGTAGGCCATGATTTCTCTGGCCCGAGACTAAGAAGCTGGTCATTCCGTTTTTGCGTATCTATCTTTTTGCTAGCCTTTTATCCGTGCATTGTGTATCCCCGCATCGGAGATCTCACAAACCTCGCCGGATATCCACCCTTAAAACCAAATATCATCTTTTGTGATTACCTCCTTGACCACAACCTATCGTTGAGAATGGATCATCAATTCATGGAAGATCGCAAGACGGTGCCGACATTGAAGATTTCAAGTATCTCTCCAAAGGAAAATTATTTCTGGTACCTACCTTATTTTTTGCCTCTTTGCTCGAGGACGAGCAACGTCTAAGCATGGGGGAGGAGGTAGGTACGGTGCAGTTTTAGAGTTCAAAGGGGAGTATTTTAAAAAAATAATAATCAATGAAAGAAAAAATCAAAGGCGATGTACGTGACTTCCAAGGTGAAAGTCTCACAAGAAATATATATAATGAATGAAAGAAAGAAAGAAAGAAAGAAAAGAATGAGAAATTTGAGAAAGAGAAAAAATACGAGGATGCGTAAAGTGAACTCCCCGTTCTCTAAGAGTGCATTCAAGGCTTCAAGTTTAAAAGATCCATTGTCATTTTCCAACCATGTGCAATCCGATAACGAGGACTTCCTTTGTGCCTCGGGATCACTCTTTGCCATTTGCACATGTCCACTCATCTAAAGTGTGTGTATTTTTCTCTTTCCCCTCCTTGACTTAACATTATTTTCTAATGACCTTTTTGACGAGTCTCGGTAAGACCATGAGAAGCTTGTCTTGTTTTGACAACACCTCATTTATAAAATCTTGTTAGGACTAAACTTTCCCAAAGCTCCATATAAATCCTACCACACATATATGTTATGAGAGGGAAAGAAGTAGAATATATAGGCTTGAGAGACAAGCGAGATGAGAGTTCATGAGCAATACACAAGATGATTTAAATTTGTGAACTTGGTTTAGCTTTTCTTTATCTCGTTCTTTATTTCAAAAATTCTGAGATCTATTTAAACTTTGTGAGCATGTTCATACTCGTGGGATAAGCTTAATAAGAATCTACCCTCCGTAGAGATGAAGGCTAGTACATTATGGAACTTTAATGAATTAAAATTTTGAGAGCATTATGTTTTCTCATGTATGATCAAGTGCAAGGTTTAAACATTGTTTGGCAATGATGATATCCATCGAAGGCTTACTCGAGGACGAGCAAGGTTTAAGCATGGGGGAGATGTTGACGGTGAAAATCCGTCAACCTAGCCATGAGTTTACCTTCGGTGTTGGCATGAGTTTTATACCTTATCCATTGGTACTAACCCCCGTGGTATAACAAGTTCACGTGTGCATGTCGGTTTTGGAGTTTAGTGTTTATGCAGGGTTTTAGTGTTGAATGCAAGACTTTCGGGATGAGTTCATCAAGCACCTCATGACAAGACCTTGAAGCCCCGTACAAGTCATGCAATGAAGCAAACTTAACTCCAAGAAGCCAGGGACTTGATCCGAAAAGACGACAAACTCGAGGACGTCACCGTAAAAGTGTTGAATCTTGCAAGACAAGGAGTTGTGTCCAATTCGGAGAGAAAGCCGACGACATGGACCTACATGCGAAGGGGGAAACATCCAGGAAGCAAGGGAACCGACGTAGAGCAAAGGAGGCCTCGGGGCCGGGCCCGGATGGGCCCGGGGCCGACCGGCCCGAGCCGGTCGGCCCCGGCCCCGTCCCGGGGCCCGGTGAGGCTCCCCTTTGCCCTAGCCGCCAATCGGGCTATTTATAGCCCCCTGATCGAGAGCCACGCATAATCCAATTCGTCATCGGCCGCCGAGGAGCAGAGAAGAGAGGGACACCATCTCGGAGAGGAGAGGGTCGAGCTAGTTGACTAGGGTTCCCCTAGCCGACGTGGGAACCTTGCACGGAAGACCACGTCGGAGTTCCCGGAGCTAGAAGCAAGATCAAGGAAGGATCCCGGTGGTGATCTTGTGTATGTATCATTGTTATAGTTGAATTATCAAGTTGAATCTTTTCCTAGCGATCAAGTGTTTCCTCGAAGATTTTGTTTTTCGATCGGCTTTGCTTATTTCAATTCTATTCTCGAGATAGATTACATAAGGTGTTCTTGTAGCCGCGCTGGCTAGAGGTACACGCCGGAACTTCCGAAAGAATCTCGACTTGTCTTTTGACTCGCCCTAAGCTCCCCGCATGAGTAGGGATACGTTGTGACAGAACGGGGGTTCCGAAAGGCGGATGTTTTCGGATTTGGACGGGAAACCACGATTTAAAGAGGCTTCTATTAAGATTCGATTTGCTACTTCTTCTCTTGCTTGGAACTTCAACAAAAGGCTTACCCCGATCCCTCTAGATCGGTTTATCTACCCAATCTTACTTTGTTTTCTCCGGTCTTTAGTAGATTAGATTAGTTTCGTGTCTTTAACTTAGATGCATTAGGGTTTCTTTTATCGAAGATTGAGGTTACTTGGCTTTATTAGATTAAGTTTTGCGTCACACATTTGTTCCACGGATTCGATACCTTGGGTTCACCACTCGAGGGAAGAAGGGTCCCTTGACTACGACAGGAGACTTGTCCGCTTGCATGTCACAAACAAACTTTGATATAATTATTAACCGTCAACGGCGACCTTGGTGGCGCCGGACTCATGAATCTTCTCGAAGACCTTGCGTTCCCTGAGACCTTGCTTGTAGCTGTCGACGACCTGGTCGTCCCTAACGCTGACACAGGTGTTGCGGTTCTCGAATAACCGGTTGGTGTAGTCGCGCAGCCGCTCACCGGTCTTCATGGTGACCCTCCCGATGTTGAAGGCGTTTCCAGGGCGATTGTAGGTCACCTGGAAATTTGAAGTGAAGGCCTGAAACAGGTCGGCCCATGACGTGATGCTGCCTGCGGGCAGGTTGTTGAGCCAAAGCGACAGTGCGTCGCCCATCACGAGCGGGAAGTAGGCCGCCATGTGGTCAAAGTTGCCGCATGCCGCCTTGACGGCGACGTAGTAGGTCGACAACCAGATGTTGGGGTCGGAGCGACCGTCGTACTTCTGGATGTTTGGCTTGAAGTTGTCAAGGTGGTCGACCGATCGGAGACGTGGTGCCAACGCAGGGAAGGCAGTGATTGCCATGTTGTCGCCATTGTCGCCGACTTGGGCGGCAGCATTGTCTTGTGTTGGGGCCACGACCTGGGATCTAGGCTGGCGGTCCGGGTTAGGGACCGGACCCTCAGCGTGGCCGTAGTCCGCCTTGTACTGGCCACGTCACCGGTTCTCGACGTCGTGGCGATCGCGTTTTTCACGCTCCATGATGCAATGGACGGCGCCCGGGGGACCGTACTCACAATCGTAGTCGACGCGACGTCAAAGTTCTCGCTCTTCGCGCTCACGGTGGCGCTGGTCGATGTAGCCGTGGGCATCGTGACCGCGCCTGTTCTTGTCGAGGTTGGCGCGTAGGTCGGCACCTAGCGCAGCATTCGCCCGGGGTTGGTTGACCTCCTCCTGGATGGTGGGGAGCTTGCTATGCGCAGGTCGATTGGATCGACTGTGTGAGTGCCGGCTCGACGTAGACGCCGCAGACTTGGACGTCGCGCTCTTCTCATCCACCAGAGCTGTGGCGATCTGGACATAAGCCATGGCTGCGTTGGCCTCGGGCGAAGGGTTGGCCTGTTGGAGATGTGCTAGCGCCGCACCCAGGTTGGCCTGGGGGCTGTTGAACGTCGGTGCAGCCCTACCTCTTCGAACTCAAGGCGTAGGTCGTGGGCGCACGGAGGTGCCGACTGGCGATGCTCCTCCGCCCGCCTCTGGGCGCGGTTCACATTAGCTTGGATCCGTCATGCCTCCTTGGAATCCGTCGCGCCGACCCATGGTGGATCATTTGCTGAAACCACCAGGACGCGCCGCCGAGTGGATATTTAGTCGTTGGGAGAGACGCGGATCCGGGCCTTATGGAACTCGCCGACGTCCGAAGACGTGGGGGTCCGCGCGGCGCGTGAAGCATCACGCTCCTGGTCGGTCTTCTTCCGCAGCCAGCAGCCACGGAGAGTGTGTCGCGCGCCCTTATGGTAGGTGCACGGTATGTCAAGTAGGTTGCGGCGGGCGCGAGGCTCGATCTTCAGGTCGCCAGATGACCGTTGTCGCCCAGATTGGATTTGGATGGACTTGGTCGCCTGTCGAGCGTACGCGTCGCTGGGTGGCCGCAGACCGAAAGGGAAGGTCTTGCGGCGTGATGCATCATGCGTTGAGCGCTGAGCTCTCTTGTAGATCTGGAGGATTTCCTCCATCATGTCAATGACTCGCTCTATTCCCTGAACAATGTCATAGGGTTTGGGCGGGTGGGTCTTCGACTTCTGGCTAGAGCTAAGGGCAGCGACAGGCATCACCGGAGCCTTCATGGAGACCGTCGGGGAGGTCGCCGCCGCCAGCGTGGTTGAGGTCGCCGTGAAGGAGCCGAAGCAGATCTCCACGCGGTTGGCAAGGATGTCCACCATGCTCGCCGGGATGACGACACCAGATCGGGCCACCATGCTTCACAGCGAGTTCCCGATCACCCCTACCTGGCGCGCCAACTGTTAGGGGGTGAGACCTGGCAGATCTGCAAGGGGGCTACCCAAGCTGTTGTAGGTTGATTAGTGGGGGATCAGGACCTTAGAGCGTAGGTGGTAGTTCACAGATGGAACTCGAAACTCGGCGAGAATGACAATGGACACAAGGGTTTAGAGTAGACTGGTTCAGGCCTCCGGAGAATAAAACCCTACGTCCAGTGTGGTGGAATTAGGCGTGAATGGGGAAGTCCCCTCGAATGGAGCTATAGGCCGCCTTACATGGCCAACGGGCTAGGGTTTCCATTCGAGGTCGGTGGACCCTCATCAGGGTCGGTTACAAGTTAGGAAGGTTTCCTTCCGTGATTACAGAGAGGATCCCGCGATCCTCGGACCTACTAGCGGCGCCGCACCGCGATCTAGGGGAGAAACTTCCGCCACAAGCCCGACAGGTCTTTCGGAGTCTGGATGAGGTCGTCCGAGGTCTTCCAAGGTCGCCGAGGTTGTGGATAAGGTCTCTGGGCCCACTTGCAGGTCGGCGGGGCTTCTGGCAGGTTGGGTCCACTTGACAGGGACCTCTGGGACCCTGGTCGGTGGGGACCCATAGGTACCCATGTCTCTCAAACATTATTGTTAAGATCTGTGTCAAAAAACAATTGTTAAGATAGGAATGGGATGGTAGAAATAATGTGGAAGAAACAAATCAACAACACGTGGCACACTCTGAATAGGTTGGATCCCAAACTTATAACTCTTTTCTAGATACATTTCATTGTTATGCACTAAGATATATGCTTATGTCTATATACTATGACAGAACCGCCCAAAATAATTCCGTATTATCGCCTAAGCCGGTCCACGTGGCCATTAAGCAATAATAAAGAATTATTAAGTCGCTTCCGCCGGTAAAGCCCGGTAAATCACATACAACGGATCGCCGATATGTGCTAAGCCCACACGAAGGCGGGACCGCAGTACAACATTACATTACATAAAAGGTGCACAAGTTCAACATTATTACAAACCAGGTTTTTCATACATAAAAGTAAACATGATCGAGTTTAAGTAGCGGAAATAAAACTAGCGCATGATACACACGGGAGGCCATCCATGCATATCACTCCTCATCATCGTTCTCCCATTCAAGCTCCCAACCATCCGAGATAGAACCAGGCCGGATGGGATTACCCGAAAACCACAAATTAAGCAAGACTGAGTACTAATACTCGGCAAGACTTACCCGACAAAAAATAAAGTACAACTAGACATGCAAGGCTTTTTGGCTGCTGGGTTTGTTTTGCCAAAAGCGACTAAGAGTGGATCCTTATTTTTCAAGTTTGAGCTCATATTCTAGTATGTTAATCGGTCTAGGTGAGCACCCTGTACTAAACAAGCATGTTGTGCAAACAATATTAAACAGTAACAATATTAATCCAAAATATTTCATAAATAAACATGGGGTAGCCGGTGGTCAAGCCGACTCGGATAACGGAGAGTGACCGACGACCGATCGATTTATATCCTTGCAAGGTAAACCCAAGATACACGGAAGAGGTAGACCCCAAGAATTCAAATAAAACCAAGTGCTTGTGTCTACCCCAACCAGGCGGTTCCCAACATCCCACGGTTTAGGATCGGACGCTACAAACTGCGGTACACGGTTATCCGAGGGTCTAACCCGACCGGTCCGACTCACACACTATACCACGGGTAGCTAGCCCGGAGACACATCCCAAGCGCCCCGGTTCGAAGCTACTAGGCTTACCGGTCCCATTCCCGACAAGCACTTGGTACGTTCAATAGCTTAAACCAAAGACAATGCTACTCGGTCGAGACCGAACCCATTGCTCTTACCACATGAGCGAGTCAATTTAACCAACTTATGATTCCAACATAAGCATCTTATATCTCGCGAGCAATGAATCATTACTCGACTTCTACTGTGACCTTAGAGCATGGCACTAGCGTTCCTAACATACTAGTAAAAGAGCATAGGAGTCCTAAGGATCATGCAACTAGGTTTCAAAACAACTCCTGAAACTTAAATGCACAAGTAAAGCAATAACGTGCTGAAAAGTAAAGGACATGATTTTCATTTATAAAGTGGGTTAGATGAAACCGGTGCTTGCCTTCCTCGGACTCAACACCCAAACAAGCCTTTGGCTCTTCCGGACTTTGGTCCGGTCTTCTTGCACACTAGCTTGATTCAACTCTCCACCGATCGCTCCCTCCTCCTTCCGGGTGAGCGTGTACGTCCCGTCGGGGAGATCTACACGTTTACATGCACATGCATTAGATTATGGTGAAGGTGGGAGAATTACCACAAAATCAACTCTTGTTGGACACATTCAACCAAACACATTGTTTTCTTACGTAAATTATTAGTGGGTGTGATAAATAACAAAACACTAATTCGATGGTGATTGTGTGCACATCTAAACAATTTAAGTTACTTAATTTCACCAAACAGCAAGGGGGTGTGTTTAATTTAATAAAAATAGAAACAAACATGATTTTACAATTTAGCACTTCAATTTCCATTTCTTTCTTTAATTATTTAAAACAAGCCTTTCAACCATAAATCCAAATTAAATCAAAAACACTTCCAATGAACCTAATCTTTTGCACACAGCAACATATGCTTAGTTTAAGCTCTCACACCAAAATTTGGCTGAAGAACATTTATAAATTAAATTACACGAAAAAGACAAATTGCAGACTAGTAAATCAACAGTAAATCATATAAAAAGATTTAATAAACTTTTTGATCTCAACTTTCTCCTACAGGTCAAGTATGCCAAAAATGAGTTTCTGACCAAGGCATGGTTGCAAATTCAATTTATTTTTCAGATTTTGAATTTAAGCTCCTACACAAGATTAAATCCAAAACACCTAGTAAACAATTCCCTAAATTCACATCCATCACACCAGGGGTACTAATCATCAATTCAAAGCCCTAGGGTGCACTTGTGCTCAAAGAAAAGTTCATTAAAGGTGCTATAAAAAGCATCAAACTTATTCTAGCATAAAGCTTAAATAAATCATAACTGAAAATATATACATCAAAATCATGCCAACTTTTGCCACAGATCTAGACATGATATAAAGAGCAACATATCCAAAATTCAACTTCATAGCATTTGTATATTTTAAATCACACTAAAAACACTCCAAACTGAGTTTGAATTTTTAATTCAAAAACTGTACAGAAAAACCCTATACATGTTTTCTAGAAAAGATAGATTTCTTCACCATGAACCCAACAAAATTGGTTTTGCATTTTTCTGATGTTTCTACGATTTTTAATGATTTTTCAAAGGTACTGCTGTAACCCTAAAACTTCTTTTACAGCCGGATCCCTGAAACTTTGCATAAATCTCCCTGGGATTATTTCCACCTTCGCAATGTAACCCCTGCCGGCGCTGGGCTCACTGCCGGCGGCCGGAGAAGAGGCGGAGGGGCGCGGGCGAGTACACGGGCGGCACCGGCGGGCCCGCCGCGTGCCGCCGGTGTGCGCCGCCGGCCGGGAGACGGTGCGGCGGCCCCCCGACGACGCGCGCGGGGTGGCCGGCCGCCCGAGAACGGCCGCCGGCGGCGGCGGCGGCCAAATTGGTGGCGCAGGGAGGTGGGGGAAGGGCTGCTGCGGGCTAAGGGAGGTGCCGGGAGGGTGGAGCGACCGCGAGACCGGCCGGCGGTCGAAGGACGGCGGCGACGGCAAGGGTCGCGCGCAATGGCGCCCGAAACTTCGACGGCGGCGGCGGTTTTTTTTCTTTTGGCGGGGCGGCGGTTTCGACGACGACGCGAACGAGACGGCGCCCCCGGACTTAAGGCCACGCGGTCCGGCTCCGGACACCGTGCATGGGCGCGCGCGCGCGCGCGCGCGCGCGCGCGCGCGTGGCCGCCGGCCGGTCCATCCGCCCGTCCGGGCGCGGCGCACGGGGAGGCAACGGGGGCGGAGGTCCCACGGCGCGCGGTCCACCGCGACGGACTCGAGGGTCCGTACGCCGGAGCCCCCGCGCGCGCGGCACGTGGCCGACGGAACCGGCGCGGCGCTCCGGAGCGCGAGACGACGGCGGTCCGCTCCGTTTCTATTTCATTTACTTGGTTTTCGAAATTGCGTGACGCAAAAATTTTGAATGCAACTCAAAATCTCCAAAAAGCAAAGTTGTAGAGGAGCTATAGATCTACAACTTTCCCAAAGGGCGACATATGTTTTGATCAATGGTTTGCCCGGGAACGCCGACCGAAGTTACAGATTTTCCACGGCTCGAATTACTGTTCACAGTGCAGTAAACTCGATTTTTGGCCAATTTGCACTCAAAATTGGAATGTCCGCCAATTACGAAAAATGTGTTCCCGGAAATAACGAACAACTTTCGTATTGGCCGATTTTGAACTTCTATAGTGAAATTTGGAGAACGCGCAAGAAAACCATTTCAGCCTTTAAAGTAGATCTAGGGTTTGACCGTGGTTTGAGATTTTGACCGGGGTCTTTTGTGCAAAAGTGTGCCCAATCACGTCAAACATGCTTAGAAGTTAATGAACCTTGATTAACTCATATAATTAATGTTATTAGCGCAATCAAACATCGAGATGTTACATATACATAATAAAAAGAATGTACATAGAAGACCAAAACGGCAGTTAATTTACAATGGAGGGAGTATGTTTGAAGCACTAAGTTGTTTAAAATGAATACAATCATATATGTTGGATCAAAATTACTTTCTTAAAATATAAAAATTTAGATAATCTACTAAAGGACGTTTTGTTTCATTGTAGCCATAAACTAGTGCTTGTTGTTCGAATAGACCTCTCTAACTTAATTCATGAAGCAAGTAAAACTAGACAACTCATACGGCTACAGATCGATTACGACCCAAGCTTGTTTTTTGCGAGGAAAACACAAGGAGTCTGGCTCCTTTCATGTGGTCACATATGTGTTGTACAAGCACATTGACGTCGGTGTAGCACATGTTTATAGCCGTTAATAAGCAAATGTTTGAGTTTCTGACCAGCACTATCACGCCCACCAGTTGAATTATAAAGTCGGTTCGCATGCGTTCTTACAAGTACAGTTACAATTGGCTCGGACAAGAAGATGAGCGGAGAAATTCGATATCGCAAAATCTAAACGGATAGCCCTCCGAGGTTACTTCCTGCGACACAAAGTTACTTCCTGTGATACAGAGTTACTTCCTTCGACACAAAGCTACTTCCTGCGACACAAAGTTATTTTGAAGGAAGTAATTTTGTGCCGCAGGAAGTAACCTGGGAGGACTCTCTATATATGATTAAAATTTACTTCCTCATATGTGCTTTTCTCTGTTGAGAAAAATAACTTTTATATCGCAAGAAGTAACATCTGAGGGCTCTCCGTTTAAGCCTAAATAGAGAAGCATCTCCGTTTAGTCGCCTCCATTCGCTATTTACTTATTTAGAGCTGGAGAGCTGAGGTTTATTAAAAAAAGAGCTGGAGAGCTGACTGATCGCGTGTCCATCAACCCAACCCCCGCTGCCTGCGTCTGCGTGGCTGCTTCTCTCCCCCATCTTTTTGCATAGATCGGTCCACCTCCTGATCCTATATAAACATAGGCGTGGCGCGTGTGCAGGGAGTGCGAGAGCTGATCGAGCACCCGCGGAACTCCAGAGCTCGCACGTAATTCGAGCACCACCCTGCAGCCAGTTGCAGGTAGCTCATCCCTTACCTTCGATCAATCGAGGCGGAGATCGAAGACTGTGTGCACGCATGGAGCCTCCAGTACTGGCTTCCTGGCCATGGGAGAACCTGGGCACCTACAAGGCACCTTCAATCTTCTCGCCGTCCTTAGCTTCATTCACTGGGTTTATTCTCTCTGACCTTTGTCTATTTGGTCTGGTTGCTAAACAAACTTGCCGCAGTACCTGCTGTGCGCGCCGCTGCTCGCCAAGGCCGTGGGCGGCAGAGCGTGGGAGAGCGGGAGCCCGGACCGGTGGTGCTTCCTCCTCCTCCTCCTCTTCTTCCTCCGGGCGGCGACCTACCACTTGTGGGGCGTATTCAGCAGCATGCTCTTCCTCAACCGCCGCCGCGTCATCGTCCGCGACGGCGTCGACTACGAGCAGATCGATAAGGAGTGGCACTGGTAATAAGCGCTAGAAGCGCATGAAAATGCTTTGCCTGCCGGCTGCTGCCGGTGGTTCTCTCATGGTGATGGTGATGCATTCATGCATGGGCGTGTGTGTGTGCAGGGACAACTTCCTGATCCTGCAGCTCTTGCTGGCGGCCATGGCGCTCTACGCCTTCCCTTCACTCAGGCACCTCCCGCTCTGGGACGCGCGGGGCGTGGCCGTGGCGCTCCTGCTCCACGTCGCCGCCACCGAGCCCCTCTTCTACCTGCTGCACAGGGCCCTGCACAGAGGCCGCCTCTTCTCCGACTACCACTCCCTCCACCACTCCAGCAGAGTCCTCCAGCCTTACACAGGTAAAACAATCTGATTAATTAATTGTTCTCCTGCAAGCAGAAACCTTTGCTCTCCCGATGCTTATTACCTTCCTGACGATTGACCTCGATGGTGCAGCTTGGTTCGCGACGCCGCTCGAGATCCTGGCGATCAGCGGGCTCATGGCGGTGCCCGTCGCGGCCGCCTGCGCGGCGGGGCTCGGCTCGGCCTGCCTGATCTTCGGCTGCGCGCTGGCGTTCGACTTCCTCAGGGCCATGGGCCACTGCAACGTGGAGGTGTTCCCCGGCTGGCTCTTTCAGGCCGTCCCGGCGGCGAGATACCTCATCGGCACCCCAACGTACGTGAGCTCCTCGATCAGAACTGTCAGAGAGCTCGTACCATTCCCGATCACTTTCGGGGCCGTTTGAAAATGAATTGAAATGGCGGCGGATCGTTTCGTCAGTCGTGTGCGTGCCCGCTCAGGACTTCCTGTAGGTTTCCGTTGCGCGTTCACATCTGACTAAATGCTCCAATCTGATTATTTGTGTTGGGATTCTTAGGTGAAGCAACACATCAACACTAACCACACATAGAGCTAGTAGTGGGCACTGTGCAGACAGGCAGCGGGTAAACGAGTCTTTCAGCCGGACAGCTTAGCAATTGGCTGCACGTACACCTATCCAAACTGCAGCAGACGGTATTGTTGCCATGACGTAGACAAGATCACAAGATGCAGCACGCATATGCATTTCTTTTCTGCACACGTTTCAGACATAAAACACGCTAAAAAAACGTTTCAGACATAAAAGCCGCATATATATAGTTTATATTTATTTATTGAGGATTAGTGTTCCCCCCCTGACCTTATTAAAACTATGTGAATTTGCTACTGAGACTTTTTTCCCTCCATTTTTCTTGCTTGGTCCAGGTATCATACTATCCACCACATTGACAAGGACAGCAACTTCTGCCTGTTCATGCCATTATTTGATCTGCTCGGAGGCACTCTGAATGGCAAGTCCTGGGAACTGCAGGAGAAAAATAGCGCAGGTACGCTGCAAAAATTTCAATAAGTCAATCAGTCCATTTTCTAAAAAGATTAACTCAATCAGTTTACCACATCACATCTAGCTCTGCATCTCCAATGACGAATAGTTTTCTTGTTTCAGAATTTTTCATACGCATACAGTTCCGAAAGGAAAATTCCTTATGGACAGTATTGTTTGAATTGAATTGATGAGAAACCTTTGTAGGCACCCCACCCTTCTAGATGAATTTAGCGCTAGAATATATGATTCATTTGGAGAAAGAGATTAATAATAAATATGGTGTCAATGAATAAAACACTATTATTGAAGCTGAGCTTTACCGTTTGTGTTAACCATGACTATGTGTGTGTGTGTGTGTGTTTCTTCAACGTGTTCCCTTGTGTGCATTTGTTTTCTGAGTTGTAGCACCTCTAGCTTTTCCAGCTATTGGGCTTTGATGACACGCCGCACGTGCCTTTTTTTAAAAAACCCCAATCCTTCTTAATTGAACGACAGAGCCCATGCAACTTCCATTACAAAAAGAAAAGAAAAGAAAACAGTCTGTTATTTGATCTGGGGGGCAAGTTCTTAACAATTCAGAAGTTGACGTTCCAACCATTTGCCATAATAGTTGGACTATCAGTTTTAATTTCTTTCTTTTCTTTTCTTGCCTCCTGTACCTGCTTGTGCCTTAGAGAGTTAATCATTTCTTCAGATTTAGTTGGGAGGAATCATCAATTTCAGAAAAGCACATCATTAATGTTTTTTTAAGAGGATCAATGAGTGGTTTGCATAATAACTATCAACTAACAAGATCAGATCAGTTTGAGTCTATATATACCTTCTAGCGCAAGTATTTGTGTTATCGTTAGAGACTTTTCAGGGACAGAGTTTTCCACTCTTGACTGATCAAACCAGCTTTATTCTCCGTTAGGTGAATTTCCTGAGGAGGAACAGCATGTGTCTGCATTACACGTAAACACGCTTAACTAACAGTCCAAGATAAGCAGCCATTGAACTAAGCTAGAGCCATTACACGTAAACACACTTCTTAGTCTAACAAAAGTGAGCTTTCAATATTCCAGATAGAACAGTTAATTGCAAGTTCAAAAAGAAGATGAGGAAGAATCTGGACTTTGGATATGGTAGACATATCATCACACGATAAACATCGTTACGAAGGGAGAATATAAAACACCGAAGTTGATTTATTTCAATCACGAGTAGTCCCTGAAAAAAACATATAGTTGCAAACACAGTTCAAACTAGGGAACCTTCCTCTCGTAATAAGTAGCATAAATCATCATGTTTTCGTCATCTCTATACTATCACTAGTATCTATTCACTCGATTCCCAAACTTAGATCATTTTGACTTTTGTAGATACATAGATGTTTTATATGCCCCTAATAAGTATAGAGTTATGCCTAGATATGTAATAAAGTTTATGTATTTCGAAGAATCAAGACGACATGCATTTTGAAATAGAGGGGGTACTACTCAGAGCCATGTCCAAGTGCCGTCATCTTTTAAGAGCAGCATTATTAACACCGTCTGAAGTTGACTAAATATCCTGTCACGTCACAAGGACACGTCAATCACTTGAATCACAAGAACTGTGTTTCCTTTTAAAAAAATAATAAGAAATATTTTTACACTGTCCGTTATTCCTCAGTCACTGTCCGCTTGTGTAATCCTGCTCTCCAAGTCTTCCGAAGCTATTCTTAAACATGTTCCTGACGACCACCATGCAAGTCTGATTGCTGACTTCTCCTTGGGCTAACTGAAACTTCAGTGAAATTACTCACAGAAACAGTTGAATTCTGAGACATCTGGATTTCATTGTTTAGGATACGTTACATATATACATGTAAATTTCTTATAGAACATAAGGTACGAATAATTTGTCCAAGGGTTTCAGCAACGGAAAAGTCAAATTTCCATTCTTCAACTGTAAGTCTATAACATATATGTCTAATTTTCAATCCACAACTACAAAACTGGATAGGGAGCCACCCAATTATCAAAATCCAGCAAATCTGACCATTTGGGTGGTTTCAAGACTGGTTTGCATTTTCTAGAGTTTTTTAAAAGTCACAATGCAAGTAATTCCTTTCAAATCAGAAAAAGTATCAAATTAGAGAAAAAAACTAAAAATGAAACCTATCTTGTGTTCTGTTCGGCATTATTTGAATCTTGGTTGTTCATGTTCCATATGTGTGTTTTATTATGAGCAATAAAATACTAAGGATAGCCTACCAAATAGAGTACCATCAAATAACCTACAATTTTAGAAATTTTTTGGTGCCAACTTCATTTTTTTGCATTTGAAATGAATTAGTTATAATTTTTTTATTAAGTCAACTTTTTAATTTCTATAAAAGTAAAACCACCCTCGTAATAACTGCCCAAAGGCTCAAATTTGCCCGGTTTTGACAGTTGGATGGTTCCCGGGATGAGAATAGAACTTTTCCCCTTTTAGCAAACGAGTGATCTGTATGTATTTTCTTCCTTTCTTTTTTGTTGAAAAAGAGAGAATAAAGCAGCAGCGCCTTAATCTCGTCCATGCAAGTGCACTTTTCTACGAAATATAGGATTACTGACATTTCATTTCTGACAAAAGAAGGATCAAAATATGTAAATACTTGAAGCTTACCACTAGCATTAGCAATAGGTCCCGTTTGGATCCCACAATAGATTTAGAAAACCTGAATCTTAGAAGGATTTTCAAATTTTGGATTTTGGACAAAGTCTGGATGAACTTGCATTGTTTGGATCACTAGATTCTATAATCTAAATTTATGGCAGCTCGAGTCAAGGAAGCGTGCCGGCTTACTATATATGGTGTCTCTTGGGGGCTACTTTATACGCTCTCGCTCGTGCAGGGAGTGACGAGATCCCCGGCTTCGTGTTCCTTGCCCACGTCGTCGATGTGATGTCGTCCATGCACTCGAGGATGACCAGCAGGTGCCGCGCCTCGCTGCCGTACCACGCCAGGCTGCTGGCCGTGGTGTTCTGGCCCGTCGCGTTCGTGTTCATGCTCATGATGTGGGCGTGGTCCAAGACCTTCGTCGTCTACTTCTACAGGCTCCGGGGCCGGCTGTTCCAGACCTGGGTCGTCCCCAGATACGGCTTCCACGTACGCCAATCCTCTCGGCTTCTTTAGTTTGTTTTGATCAATAACCCTCTTCAATCGATCTCTTCTACTCCGATAATTCCATGCACTTCTTGCAGTACTTCTTGCCGTTCGCGAAAGATGGCATCAACAAGCAGATCGAGACGGCCATCCTGAGGGCGGACAAGATGGGCGTCAAGGTGATCAGCC
Organism: Cenchrus americanus; assembly: GCA_947561735.1. Lineage (NCBI taxonomy): Eukaryota > Viridiplantae > Streptophyta > Magnoliopsida > Poales > Poaceae > Cenchrus > Cenchrus americanus. The sequence goes on along the minus strand of OX387239.1, from coordinate 67,727,775 downwards.
TCGCGGCACTGAACAAGGTCTGTAACTTCACTTGCATTGAGAGATCCTCAGGCATGCGCATGCCGGTAGAATCCGGTGATGTAGCAGTGCGCTTGCATTGACACTGCTTAATTGTGTTTATGCGCAGAACGAGTCGCTCAACGGCGGGGGCACGCTGTTCGTGACGAAGCACCCGGGTCTGCGGGTGCGCGTCGTCCACGGCAACACGCTGACGGCGGCGGTGATCCTGCGGGAGATCCCCGAGGGCACGGCGGAGGTGTTTCTGACCGGCGCCACCTCCAAGCTCGGCCGCGCCATCGCGCTCTACCTCTGCAGGAAGAAGGTCCGCGTCATGATGCTCACCACGTCGGAGGAGCGGTTCCTCAAGGTCCAGCAGGAGGCGCCGCCGGAGGCCCGGCAGCACCTCGTCCGCGTCACCAAGTACCAGTCGGCCCAGCACTGCAAGGTGAGTGAGCTAGTGAGAGCCTGAGAGGCCTGCTAGCTGCTACCTAGATTACTGGGGGAGATTAATTGGCCAGCAAAGCAATGCAACCTGGTGGCCCGAATGCTAGCTGATCTCGTTTATTGATTCTGTTGTCCATGGAACGAACGCGCACGACGACGCGCAGACGTGGATCGTGGGGAAGTGGCTGTCGCCGGGGGACCAGCGGTGGGCGCCGGCGGGGACGCACTTCCACCAGTTCGTGGTGCCGCCCATCCTCCGCTTCCGGCGGGACTGCACCTACGGCGAGCTCGCCGCCATGCGACTCCCCGACGACGTGCAGGGCCTCGGCGTCTGCGAGTACACCCTGGGCCGCGGCGTCGTGCACGCGTGCCACGCCGGCGGCGTCGTGCACTTCCTCGAGGGGTACGAGGGCCATGAAGTCGGCGCCATCGACGTCGACCGCATCGACGTCGTCTGGGAGGCCGCACTGCGCCACGGCCTGCGCCCCGTCTGATCCATCCATCCATCGCATGCCAGCCGGCAGAAATGTCACGTCTGATTTCAGGGAACAGTTCTTAAAAAAAGACACAAGCACAACGATCGAGTGAATAATTTCAAATGTTTGAATTTTGGATGCTTCATACTTTGAGCCTTTTCGCCGATCGATCCGCAAAAACAAACTCAGGAAGAAGGCCGTTTGTTCTTAAGGGGAAAAAAGCTTATTTGTCCCATCTAATATATGGGCCTCGTAAAAAAGGCCTAGATGCAATGGGCCCAAGTATATTCTATTAAAATACACACATTCTCCCTTTTCTCTGTCTGCTCTCCTCTCGCTCCTTTTTCTGCTTTTACTACTCCTTGCGTCCCTAAATGTAAGCATTTGTTGACTTTCGGTGATCAGGTTAGACCATTTATCTTATTAAACAAATTATAAAAATATTATTTATTTTGTCATGACATATTTTATCATTGTATATATTTTAAGTATATCATAATTATTTTTACATTTTCAAAAAAAAATTGAATTGCACGAATGGTGCACCACGAAAATCGAAGAATGATTATATTTAGGGAATAAGGGGTACTAGAGAAACAACAGTAGTACTAGTACTCTGCAATATTCTAAGACAAAATTTCTCATGCCTCTCAACTACAAAAAAATGTCCTCGGTACAAGTATTCACTGTGGGAGAAACAAAATTCCCCGAGTGTCATATGCTTCCCCGAGTGCCAAAAATCGGGCACCCGGGAAAGCCAGTCTTCCCCAAGTGTTGCACTCGGGGAAGGGAGGCTTCCCCGAGTGCCTATAAGTGCATGACACTCGGGGAAGCAAGGCACTCGAGGAAGGCCATCTTCCCCAAGTGCAACACTCGGGGAAGAGAGGCACTCGAAAAAGAAAAATTGCATATGACGGCGCGAATGGACGGCGAATGGACGGAACCGTAGAAAAAAAATCTTCCCCGAGTGTCTTCCCCTAGCACTCAGGGAAGCAAGCCTCTTCCCCGAGTGCCTCAACCTAGCACCCGGGGGAGCCAGCATTTTCCCCGAGTGCCTTCCCCTAGCACTCGAGGGAGATTTTTTTAGTTTTTTCCCCAATATTTGGTGAAGACATCCCACATTATTTGAAACTCCTTGTTCAACTTTGGGACAATTTTAAATTAGTTTGATGTATTTCATTAGTTTTTTCTTTGCGTTGAATATTTTTGCATACTTCGTGGTTTGTGAATCAACATTGTCAATGGAAATGCAGACAACATTTTGATTGGTTATTCAGTTGGATCCATGTTATGCTCATCTTGTGCAAACTCAATTTCGACATAACTTTTCCACGTGTAGGGTTGCTAAATACTAACTATACCTTTGTTACTGTTGATGGTTGTGCATGTAGTTTTTTCTTGAACGGACGATGAAAGCTTGTGTTTCCCAAATTTTTATAAGAAGAAGAGAGTTGACCCGTTTATAAGGGAAACCGGGCCCGAAAACCATACAACTGTGGCCGATCGACTGCACAACTAGGGGAGCAAAGAACCCTGAATGCCTCCGGTCCACAGACCATACAACTAGGCACTTTGGTGAGTTGGATTGGGACATCAACACGTACCGTGCAACTCAACAACTCGTCGGTAGGATTGGGGCATCGACACGATCAACTCAAACAACTTCAAAGGATCGGTCGAGTCGGATTGGGACATCGAGCCGGGCCTCCACTACTTTGTTTCGCCATTGACGCGAGCCACCATATACTGACAAGAACCAAAGCCTCTCTTCTCCCCCGCTCAAAGGAGATTCTACTGCCTACTCAGTTTTTTTCTTTTCCACCAGACACAAAACACAAAGGAAAAAAAGAGAAGGAAACAAAACAAAGAAAAGGTGCTCTCACGAAAGCAGACCATGACGAAGCACCTTACCGAAAAAGCCTGATCGTTGCCGTAGGCCCCAGACCGGAGGAGACCCAAGAAGGATATGCACGACGTCGCCTTCAGGAAGGACATGATGTTAGACACACCAACGACGTCATCCCCAGAGGGGATGGGTTTTCACCCGCATCGGAGAAAGGCCCGGACAACTAGATACGCCTCCATGGCGTCTCTGGTGCGCCGACCCAAGGCAGTTGCCAGCAACACCACCACAACGCCGCTCGCACACACCCAGGGAGGCCACCGCCGGCCATGCCACCATGACACCACCAGCAACACTCCACACACAACCGGCTACCCACCAAGCCGCACGCCGGCCGAGGGAGACACCACCCGCGGGAGCGGAGCACCACGGGATGCTGCACAACGACGCCATCCGGTTGGACGACCGCTCTGTTCTCTGTGATGACGACGGAGACGACAAACATGACCTTGATGATGAGCGACTGCACGTTATACCCCGCAGGCACCATCCCGAAGAAGTGCACCGCACGTTCCCGAACAGCAGCCGCAGCCCCAGGTTGGCGGCCGCCGCGCCCAAGACCTGCACCGCCGCGTACGCCAGCACCTGCCTCTAGGGGAAGCGGTCGCAGGTGGCGAAAGCAATAGAGACGGCCGCGTTGAGGTGCGAGCCGAAGATGTGGCCGACGGAGTACACCAACACCATGACGGTGAGGCGTGCCGCCCACCGGCACCGCCCCAGCGCACGATGCCCACGCCCGGCCGCGCGCGCAAGAAGTCCGCGGCCGGCAACAAGGACCGGCCGACGCCGCAGCCGGTAGTCCCCGCCCACATGCCCGCCACGCACGCCGCCGGGGGTGGCGCCGCACGCCGACCCGCGCCGCAGCCGTCGGAATCGTGCATCGACATCACCGCCGCACGAAGACGCGACGAGACCACAAGGGCACAGATCCAGAGGCTCCGGAAGAAGATCTGGTGTCCCCGGGCGCGGATCTGGCAAGACCCCAGACGGAACCGGCTGCCGGAGACAGGGGAACTGCCATGGCCGCCGCCAAACAGAGCACAAGGAAGGAGAAAAAGGGAAGGTGGGGAAGGGTGGAGGGGCCCCGCCGCCACCTTCCTCGCGGACGCGCAAGCACTCCGGAGACCGCTCGGGCGGTGGTGGGGAGGGGAGGCAGCGTCGGTGCGGGCCGGTAGTGCCGCGGGTCGGGGTCGCCCGAGTTGCCCTCTGGAGGAGCGAGGCGGGCCAAAATAGATGTGCATGTAGTTACTTTCAATAATTTCCTACTCCCTCCGTCCCATATAAAAGTGCAATCTTAGCTTTTGAAAAAAATCCCACAAAGAATGCAATTCTAGAAACTAGATCTAATCACCTTCCTAATTAAGTGGTCAGATTTGATTTGCATGGCAAAACTTACTACATTTGGCAAACAAACGAGGGTATTGAAGTCTTTTCATTCCTCCACTAATCTGTCTTAGAAAAACAAAAATTGCACTCTTTTATGGGACGGATGGAGTATGTCCATAAATTCTTAAAGTCTAGGAAGACATGTTTTTTATATTTCAGATATGACAAGTATTTGTTGTATTGCAACTGTTGAGTTTTCCTTTTATATCTTACCTTCTGAGATTTTTGTGCTTTTGATAATGTATACGACAGGTTCGACTGTGCCGAGCGAAGACCAATGGCAACATTTATGCAATGAAAAAACTCAAGAAGTCTGATATGGTTGTCAGGGGACAAGTAAGATATCTTCTATTTTTGGTGATTTTTGTTTCTACTTTGAAGTTGACAAGTAAGATACCGGCTCCATTGACTAGTGCATGTTTCATCTAGTTACTTGGCTGTAAAAAGTAATTATGTGAGAGTGCTTTGCTATATGTGAGTTTCCATTTATACCCACACCCCTCAGTTTCTCACATCAAAGGCGTTATTGTTTGAATCATACATTTATTTGACAGTTTTTCATTATCTTAATTTAGTATCTATGAATTTTATTTAAGACTGGTAAACCCTTGATTTTGTTTGGATGAACTCAGTGAATGTTGCTGTGCCTTATCCTAACTCCTGATCTTGTCATTGTTGTTATATGCTATTATGTTTGAAGAGATCACATGTCAAGTGTTGTGCATCATAGTTGTAAAAAAATCCATATTTAGAAATTTGTCTTGACTAGGCTAAAAATGGTTACTAGCTTGAGTATAACCATTCAGGATACATTGTACATCGGAAGCTCTTTCTACTGGAATCTCTTTGATGTTTTTCAAAAGGCAATTTAAAACTTAGCTATTAAAGACTTTGCTGTCGTGTTTGTGAAGAGAATGACGATGTAAAAATTGTGATCTATTATTGAATTAATGGATTTCTTTAATATCCCTATTAGGTCGAACATGCCAGAGCTGAAAGAAACTTGCTAGCTGAAGTTGCTAGTCATTGCATTGTGAAGCTTTACTATTCTTTCCAGGCAGCCTTTAAGATATTTTCTTCTCAAGGGTTGTGTGCAAGATGAAATTGTATGTGCCATTCTTTGTATTTAGTTGCCAACATGTGGTCCTGCCTAAGATTGGTTAGCTACTTCTGATGTTTGGACATATGCATGTCCTGAACATGATCGCTTTTAGTAGTTCACACTTTAGATGATTATATCAATGCTTATGGAGAGTGTTCCCTCTTTCTCCAGATTGTTTGATGGAATATCTTCATTTCTTCATATGCATCTTCATGAAGGTATTGTGGTTCAACTTAATGATATTGTCTTCTGCTCATAATTTGTAGCATCTCTGTTGTATTCATTGTAGCATCTCTGGAGCACTTGTGTTAAGTCTGTTATGAATCAAGTGTCAAACATGTGTTATATGAGCAATGGGTGAACCTAGATTGTTAACATAGGGTTCAACCAATGTAATCAATTAGTTCAAGACTGTCGTATCTTGTTTTAGCCCTTGGATGTGTTGTATGTATGAGCACAGAGATGTATCTCACTGTGTATGTAATTAAAAAACTATTGGCAATTTTTTTGCTTTTTAATTTCTTCCCCGAGTGCATGGGCAACTGCACTTGGGGAAGAGGGTTTTTTATTAAAACAGAAGAATTTCTTCCCCGAGTGCCTAGGGTAAGCACTCGGGGAAGAGGATTAAAAAAACGAAATTCTTCCCCGAGTGTTTGGTCTGCGGCACTCGGGGAAGAGGATTTTTTTAAAAAAAGAAAATTCTTCCCCGAGTGTCGCACCGAGGGCACTCAGGGAAGAGGTTTTCTAAAAAAACAAATATCTTCCCCAAGTGTTGCACTCGGGGAAGAGGTATAAAAAACGGAATTTCTTCCCCGAGTGTTGCACTCGGGGAAGAGGTTAAAAAAAGACGTCGGACGGCACCGACGGTGTCAAACCTCCCCCGAGTGTTAGGACGGCACTCGGGGAAGGCTTCCCCGAGTGTACGATTTTTAACACTCGGGGAAGACCTCTTTCCCGTGAGAGGCATTCCCGGAAGCTCTTCCCCGAGTGTTGTAATTGGGGAAGACTTCCCCGAGTGTTTTTGTCCGTTCTCCTAGTGCATTTGGCACTCGGGGAAGCAAGCGTCTCCCGTAGTGATCGGGTCTTATGCACTGGCATAATATCGAACTGAAGAAAGGGATAACTTTGCTAGTTGCTACTAAAGTCTCAGAAGATCAAATGAGCATGGAAGAAATAGCAAATTAGCACCAATATTGCATGATACAAACGTTTCTATATGATGCTCGGGGGGAATGAAGTCAAACATTTCACCGCCTTTACTGTAATCGCAAGACTGCAGAGAAATCATACTGCTATTACCTGCTCCTCCTGCATCGCACCTAGCTTCGTCTCTCTGCCTCTGCACTGCTCTAGACTGCACTTTAATTCCTTCAGCCTCACGGCACGGAGTTGTCGTCTCTGTATGGTTAGCTGTTTCTTCAGTCGCATGCGTTGTCCTCATGATCACCCGGACCGTGCGATCGAACTTTTAATTTGCTGTCGCCTTGCTTGTTCGCGTAGAGTTAAAATGCATGGATCAGTGCAGGTAACTGCTCGAAGCTGCTGAAGGCATGCAGATTAATGCGCCTTTTTTTTCTTCTCTAAGCTAAGCCGACAGAACAATGCTTTTGGTGTTTGATCAGGCACTGAAAGTCTACGGCTATGATGGATAACTTCTGGTGCACATTACATGACCACTCACTGGCCAATCATTGATCGAGCTGCTCGTTCAGAAAAGGCTAGCTAAAATGGATTGGCGAGTCAGATGGAACAGCAAGAGAGGGGGGGGGGGGGGGGGGGGCTAGGTAGGCAACTGATATAAACAGTATATGCATGTTGACACCTCTTCACTCTTCAGTATAGTGTCGTACCAGATTGCTCAATAACTAATTAACCAGCATGTAAGGTGAGAACAAAGCTACTTCATTCCTCGCTGACAAAGTTGTTCGATCTTGTTCGTTTCGCATGTACAGTGCGCTGCGCTCTGATGTCAGAATTTTAGAGCACGCAGGCATTTGCTCCTAATACACTAGCTAGAGCGAAGACACCATCGGTCTCATATCGAACAGGACTCGATCACCACCCTATGTTGCGTCCATATCACGAATTAAAAGCTTGGTTTCTCCATCGCAAAAATTCTAGTGTATATCCTGGGACGCTATCAAGACTCAAGAATTCGCACCGTACGTTACTGTTGTTAGCCATGGGGGGCAGCTCCCTACTGCATAGCAGAACAGTGTGGTAGATGCTGATGTCCCGGATGCATATAGGCATCTATTCAGAGAGGCCGGGCAGCTAGGCTGCACGCAGCAGCGGCACGCGGATGAGCAGTGGATTTGCAGTGTAAAAGGTTTGTAAAAGTACGTATTGAGTCGCATGTGGTGATGAACGAATAATGCATTTGCACGTCTAGACAACATATATTGCATGGTCTAGCCATCACAACACCGCCGGTCATCACCAGCCGGCCGGCCGGCCGGGTCGTCGGAACACAACGACTTCCATTAACCATCCCGTTTTCTCACGTCCCTGACAGCAACTGTTGCTCCATAACAACATGATTAGCTAGCCTTTAAGTGCTGTCATGGCGTGTTTTCTTCCACTAGGTAGCTAGTGTTGTTCGTGGCGGACCTGGCGATCGAGGCTGCTAGCTAGAGCTAAGCTAGGCTAGTGTGTGCACACGGTTGCGGGGGGTTCGCTCGCGGTCGGCACGTCACGTCGTTATGGATTCGATCGCCATCGCGCAAGTTCATTGCTCCCCACCACCACCATGCATCTCGTCGCCGCGCACCCGACCCGGCCCCGTGGGTCGTCTGCGTCTACCATTCCTCTTATTCCCCATCTCATCGTCTGCCGAAAGCCAGGAAACGCACGCTGAGATGAACTGGCATGGCACGGCGTATGGAAAGGAAACCCCCAGTTTCCGATCGGGCAAAGCCGGTGGCGCCCGGTCCGTGCATGGATCCCCTGCCCGGGCTGCCTGCCTGACAAGTGCAGGTGCATGCATGCATGACGATTGACGCGCGCAGGTAGCAGTAGCACATGCAGCCAAGCGTGTGCGTGCACGCAGAGGTACGTACGTGCAGTCAGTAATGGCCGCCGCACGGTTTTGCCGGCGATCACTTCATCGTTTCTCCGTCACGTACATGGGTGTGGTGCACACCAACAACCACGCCCAATCAAAGTTTATTTCAGAGGTTTCCTCCGGAATTAATGAGAGTACCACTACTTTGCAAGCCCAGCCGGTGACGTTTTCTCTCTTGCTCTTTTGGTGACAGCAACGGCGCGGCAGCATTTTACCTCGATCTGTACGTGCGACGACCGTGCGAGTCGTCGCCATTAGCACATCTCTCTCGCTTGCTCGCTCGCGCGTGTGTCCGCGGAGAGAAGAAGCTACAGCCTACAGCTCGGGAGAGAGATACATGGATTTTTTTAATTTTAACCTTTTTTAAATTATTTATAAAATTAACCCCTGGAAAACATTATTTGCACCAGGTGACCCCGTTCGCCATGTCGGGTGGTGCGACAGACAGACTTTGTCGCGCCACATGCAGCGGCGCGGCAGGGGTGCCATGGTGGCGAGGAGCGGCGCGCGGAGCAGACGTGGGCTCGGGCCCGCCGCGTCACATGCACCGCCGCGGCGGCCCTGCCGCGGCATCCCGCCCGGCGCGGCGGGGGTGAGTCTACGAGCCCCCCCCCCCCTTCTTCCTCTCCCAGCCCCGAACCCGCCGCCGCCCTAACCCAAGCCGCCGGCCCCCCGATTCCGGCCCCAAATCGGTGGATTTGGGGTGGAAAAAGTGGGGGAAATCGTTCTCCGCCTCCAACATCTAACACATCACAATTTCAAATTATTGGCAAACCCTAGCTCACCTATACATGCAAAAGCCTACAGAACTAAGTGCTAAAACTAAGATTAAATAAGGGCAATACTTTCACAAGGATACGGGGATCGATTTCCCACACTATCCCCACCACAAATCGCCGGGGTTGGGGGTGCGCTGGCCGCCGCCGGCGGATGAGGTTGGGCTCGGCCAGAGGAAGAAAGGGAGGAGGAGGAGGAAGAAAAAGAAAGGGGTCGGGCGGCGCCTGTAGACTCACCCCTGCCGCGCTAGGCGAGGTGGCGCGGCAAGGCTGTCGCGCCGATGCATGTGGCGCGGCGGGCCCGGCCCACATCCGCCCCGCGCGCCGCTCCTTGCCACCCCCCGCGCGCGCGCGCATGTGGCGCGCGCAAAGGGGCCGTCTGCGCGCGCGCGCGCGCGCGCGGCCAAAGGGGTTACCAGGTGCAAATAATGTTTTCCAGAAGTTAATTTTATGAATAATTTAAAAAAGTTAAAATTTAAAAAATCCGAGATACAGCAGGCGCAGTCAGCGTCTGGCTCCGGCCTCCTCCTCCTCCTCCTCACGACGGTCAGACCTGACCGGCGCTCCGCGTCAGGCCGTCACCCATCCGGGCCAGGCCATCCCTCTCGCACGCCATCACGCTCGAGGACAGGGAGCTCACATCACAGGGCGCGGGGCGATGCTGGCTGGCCCCCGCCGGGAGTCCGCCGCTGCTGCGGGGGCGCACGTGCATGGGGTTCAACGCTGTCCACGCGCGCGGCCGAGGGCGACGCGCACATGCGCCCTGCTCCCCTGCTCCTGCCGCGCCACCACATGTATGCCTGCCCCCCCCGTGCCCCTCCCTCCCCGCCGGCCACCGCCCCGCCCCGGCCCCCTGCACGGCTCCACCACCACACCACCACCGATCGACGATGCCGCGCCACCACCAATCCATGAACACGCGGGAGAAGGAGGAGGAGGAGCCAGCTTGACGACACGGGTGAAGAATCGGATCAGGTGGGTAATCAGCTTGCGCGTGGGGGACTGGGGGCCTCGGATTGAAGAACGCGACGCCAAGCAGACAGCTAGCTAGCTAGCTAGCGCGCGCGCGGTGGCGGGTCCGATCGACCGGCCGGCCGTCCGATCCGGATCGATCGCCCGCGCGCGCACGCTCGCTCTCGGATCCACCTCTCCCTACGGCCCCGCTCGCCATCGCCACGTGTGAAGCGGAGGGCCGGGAGCCCGGCCGCGCGCGCAGCCTGCGTCTGCGTCTGCGTCTGCGTGCGCGTGAGGACAAAGCTGGCGATCGAGCGCCATGGTTGGTTGCTTCGCTAGCCCGCTGCCCGGCCTGCCTGCCCCCAGCCGCTGCTTCCCGCACCAGCTGGCGGGTCTCACAGAGCTCTCTGCTGTGCGCGGGCAGCTGCAGCCAGAGACAGCAGCAGGTCCCTCCTCCCTCCCTATCGGCCCGCGATGGGCTAGCTGACTCGTTGACGTGCTCTCCCGGCCCGCCGCCGTCGTCGCCGCGCGCGCCCGCACCCACCAACCCACCCACGTCGTCGGCACGCGTGTGGCGCCTTGCGCGTGCGCGCGCAACCTCGCAGCACAACGCGACGTGCCTGCCGTACGCGCCCGGCCACACTCCCTCCTGATCCTGATGGCCTCATCGATCGCTGCCTCGAATTATTTCGCCGGGTTTTGGTTGTATTCGACCAATCATACGATGCCACCACCTGGGGGGCATTTGAAAAATACAGGTATATATCATCGTGTTGGCCGTGCTAGGCGCACCGCGCACGTGAAGGTTCACAGATAGAGCGAGCGGACGCGACGCCACGCATCAAGCCCCCCCGCTGCCGGACGGCGGCCGGCCGATGAGAGGAGAACGCGACACGCCAAGGAGGAGGGGCGCCGTGTTCCGGTGCTATCTGTCTCCAGCAACCAGAGGCCAGAGCATCCCCCCTACTCGCCCCCGCCGTGCTTGCTTGAGGCCTGAGGCCTGAGCAAGCGATCCTGGCCCGTTCATGCATGGTGGTGATCTGACAACGTTACGCCGCTGCGAGTTTTGGACAGCTCGGCCGGCGACGGCGAGGCCGCGCCTGCACCTGCGCTCTGCAGGCTACGCGCCGGGCGCGGCCAGCTAGCCGCCGCTACCCAGCCAGCCCGAGCCCGATCGCGGAATTCGAAAAGATTCGGCGCGTCGGCCCTGGCCGGCCTCTGTCGACGAGCATCGTGGAGCTGTCTGGCCAAATTGCGAGGGGACGGCCGGAGTGACGGTACCACAGTGCCTCCCCGGCAATGCCATATCGAGGAAATATGGCATGCTCTGATCTAGCATATGTGCTGGTTGTTGGTGGTTCTGAGGAGGATCAAACCAAAGTGGTAGGGATGTTCAACTGTAACATTGGACATTTGCCAATGAAATATCTTGGAGTTTGGGTTAGTGATAGACATATGGCATGCTCTGATCTAGCATATGTCTATCAGAAAGTTAGAGAAAAAATTACCAACTTGGCAAAGTGTCGGGTTGTCCTCAGGTGGAAAAGCCATTCTTATTCAATCTTGTCTGAGCTCTATACCAAATTACAGTATGGGGGTGTACTTGTTACAAGAGGAGATTTACCAAAAAATGGATTCTGCTAGGTCTAATTTCTTTTGGCACGGGCCTAATCTCAAAAAAAAACCACATGGCTAGCTGGGAGTTGCTGGCTTTTCCGAAAAGAGCGGGGGTTTAGGTTTCACCAATACGAGAGTGATGAACAAATGTTTATTAGCTAAATGGATCTTCAAGGTTGAGAATGATGAAAGCAACATGTGTTGTCGTCTATTAAGACAAAAATACTTGGGTGACAGGGGATTTTTTAGCTGTAGGAAAAGTAACTGCTCTCAATTCTGGAGAAGTTTGTTGGATATCAAAGAAGACTGTAAGAGAGGGTTCAAGTATGTTGTAGGTGATGGTAGGAAAATTAGATTCTGACATGATATCTGGTCGTGTGGATGCCCTTTGAAAATAGTCTTTCCACATCTTTTTGAAATTTGTAACCAACAGGACTGGTCGGTGCGTAAAGTGTGCAATCCGGAGTTTGGCGAACTTACCTTTAGAAGAAATTTCGGTGAGAGGGAGGCAGCGGAATTCTTAGAAATGAGAGAACTGATAAACTCTGTGGCTCTTAGTGAAACTAGAGATTCGGTTCGGTGGGTGTTGGAGAAGTCTGGGACCTTCTCAACATCATCGTTGTACAATGAGCTCACCTTTACTGGCTTTTCTAATAGATGGTTGATGAATGTGTGGAAAACCAAGGCCCCCCTTAAGATTAGGATCTTCCTTTGGCAAGTCATCAATGACAAAATCCAGTCCGCTGAACAACTAAAGAAAAGGAATTGGACAGGTTCCATTGCTTGTAAGATGTGTGGTGTATTAGAGTCCACCTCTCATATTTTTTTCCGCTGTGCGCTTGCTAGTTTCTGCTGGTGCATGTGTAGAGATGCCTTGGGTTGGCCTTTTCCTCCCTCTGAAGCTGTGGATGTTTTTAACTTCTGTTACAATTCTTCTGACAAACAAACCAGACGAGTGTCGTATCTTTTTGGAGCGGTTGCTTGGAGCTTGTGGCTAATTCGTAATGAGTTTGTTTTCCAAAATATTGTCATCCACTCTCCTAATGTGGGGATTTTCCGGGCTATTTCCTTTTTGCAGAAATGGAGGGTGATGAACAAGGAGACGGAACAACTCTGGATCGACGCGGTGATTCAAAAGCTGAATCTTCAACTATCATCATTAAGGCTTGAAGAGCAAGGAATCAGTGTTGTTACCCCCTGCAGTTGCCTGAAGCTTTCCTTAGCTCCTCTTTTGTTAGGCTCCCTGTTGCTGTGCTTAAACTTCTTAGTTTGTATCAGGTTAAGCCTGCTGTTGCTCTTTTTTCTTTGGTTGTGACTTATCTTGTTAAACTTCTTTTGCTAGTCCTCTGGCTTGGTTGGTAGAGTGAGGGTTTTAGAGTGAGGTGTTTAAGCCCTTGCCCGGGTGCTTTTTTGTCGTGCGTTTCTTTGTAAAATCTGGCTTCCCCAGTCTATTTTAGCTTTAATCAAAACTGGGCCTACCAGGCCTTTAAAAAAAAACTCTCTGATCCCTACTACTACTACCACCACCCGATGTCCTTTACTACTGGCCGTAGCGACGCCAAAATGCAAGGGTGCCGACGACGGGTGCATGCTGATGCTTGCTTAAATTCTGATAACGACTCTGCGTTGTTGAACCGAATTGGGTCTCAAGTTGGAATATCGTTCGTCTCAGTCACTGTGGATGGAATAATTTAGGGCAGGGGAGATGTGTAGAGGGGGAAAAGGGGAACCTCTGTCGGCATGCGAGGTTTCAGACACAACAGTATGGTCACAGTACAGGAAGAGCCATCGTCGTCATCATCTCCTAATAAACGGGTGATGTTTAACCCTCATCACTACCATCTTTGACTGATACGCCCGAACAATAAGATCAACACGACCGCTCTGATAAGACAACCCGGCGGAGAGCTCGGTTCGTCGGACGACGGGGTTGCAGAGGAGGACGACGATGATTTCTAAAAACTGTAATCTGTAATCCCACCATGCTTGCCATGCTTCGTGCGAACGGCAAACCAACACATGTTCCGGGACTCGCAGCTCCTTCGCTACTGCTTGATTGCCAGGTTCAACCGTCTCCTGGTAAGCTGATTTGCATCACCGTTTCCCTACTAACGAAAACAGAGCCGAGTTAATCGTCTCAACCATCTGAGGCGCAGAATTAGAAAATGGCACACTGACGAAGGTCCAGTACACAAACGTATCTAACTTTAAGGTAGAGAACAAATGTTGCTTTCCTCCTGAACACTGGTAGACACTGACAGACAGCACGTGCAGTTCCATCTGAATCTGAAGAAGAGCTAACGAGTAATGGGAATCCCCTCGCCAACCAGATCCATCACTCACCGTGTTGCGACATGCAGGTTTCATTGATCAATTGATGAACTGGATTAGCTCAGGTACTGGAACAGTTTTCTCCAGTCTTTCTATACTGGTATTCCATTATAATACGGACTGTGAAATGAGAAAGTGTGCGTCCTCAGACCAGTTGGTCTACTGTCTTGCAATGTTAAACTTAGTATTAAGCTCCAGCCCAAGTTGGCCATGTGTGTGTGCAGGCAGGCTACAGCTGCTCGGGCACTTGCTCAGAGTGAAAAACATTTGCTATGGGAAAATGGGGGTGTCGTAGGCCGTAGCTCACGTTTGTGCTTGTGCAGTTGTGCCACAACTTGACAAAGGTCACATGGAACCTCCCAATGATTGCAGGCACTGATAACCATCCAGTGATGATGATTCGAGCAATAGTGTGTTGCGCTAGTTAACCATTGCAGCTAAGCTAGTCTATCAAAGAATGGGTTGCTAACATTTGGCTACAAAATTTTATTTGCACCCTCAATACATACATATCTAATTATCTATACTCGGCGCGAGCTACATGGGCTGGTCCAGTAGTCCTTACTAACTCCATGCAATCCAGCTGTTAAATACACCGTCTAACAAAATTGGATATCTAGTAATTACTGTACCTAAAGTTATAAAATGTTACCATAGAAACACTTTCAGAAACCGCCATAATCCAAAGCAGAGATGCAGCTAAATGTTGTTTTCCCCGACAAGGGAAATGTTACTTAGTTAGTTGGCACACTTATTGCTTGATAAAAACAAAGATGATCAGCTATTATATGACCCTTTTATGCGGTTGAGCCGATTAGCAATCATGTGAAGTGGTTAGCTCTCGGAATGATGGGCAGCTATTTGCGCAGTGGCCATTTCAGCATCAGGTTGGATTGAGATAGACCGCACGAGAGGACAGAGCCCCATGGCAAGGAAGAAACAAGTGCACGAGACGTGGAGACGTCAAGCAATTATTACCCGATTTTCTCGAGCTGTCTTCTAGCCTCAACAGCTGCACGCCCCCCACAGGCCGGCCAAGGCACTGTTCACCCTTACAAAAGGCCAGCAGCTGCTTGCGTGTTCTCATCCACGGCGATCCCAAGCGAGCTGAGCTATACGCTCTCATGGCCTGTTTGGAACCCAGCAACAAGGCCATTATCCGCACATATTCAGACTTCAGAGCACATAAATTTGAACAGAAACAAGTAGTCTTTCATGATCCTTCTGTCATTTGCATTTTGTGGTTGATCCAGTCACCACCCAAACCAGTCAAATATCTTAACCAGTTCAAAATGGCCCAACTCACTGACATGACAATTGACCATACAGAAACAAGTATAAGTAACTCTGTCGAGGGAGGCAGAAACCTATACCATGCCATATATGACTATGAGCGTTGGGAGGTTCTTATAGGTTTTCCTCTTTAGATTAAACTATAAGCAGGGAGCCACCCTACTCGTAGCCAATAATAGTTGCGCACAGTCATAAGATATGGGCAAGCTCACAAAAACTGATGGTCTGTGATGGCTCCAAGTATACCTCCTTACAGCTCAGTCTACAGCCTAGAACCTAGTTCTCTCCCACATGGCCAAGTGAAATCTCATGCCTCCTCTCTCAGATTTCTCTCCTATAAATACGTACCCCCTTTCACTACACCCCCACACCACACCCCTCAAGCTTAAGACAACTCTTCACTTGAGAGAGAGAGAGAGAGAGAGAGAGAGAGAGAGAGAGAGAGAGAGAGAGAGAGAGAGAGAGAGAGAGAGAGAGAGAGAGAGAGAGAGTCCATGGTGACACAAGGAAAGAGCATCAAATTTAGCAGAGGAATGGTGTCCCTGAGGAGGAGGAGGCCGTTCCAGCTCATGGTGCTGAGGCGCCTCCGGGAGCTCAAGAAGATTGTGCCAGTGGGTGCTCGTCGCAGAGCTGACGTTGAGGCGGTGCTCCGGCAAACCGCAGAGTACATCTGCGCGCTAGAGCTGAAGGTGGCCATCTTAAGGAGGCTCTCAGACATCTACGGCATGTAGATAGAGCTCCGGTGAAGGCAGTCGATCGTTTGCATGTCAGTCACCATTGCACATGTAAGAGGGAAGAGAGAACCTAGCTACATTTCTTGCCATGGCCATCTCTGTTCAACTCCTCCCTAGCACCCACCAAACTAGTAGCATATTGTGCCACTGCGCCCTCACCCCTATGTGATTGGTTGGTCGCATATGGAAGTGTGTCTATTAGTTAAATCTGGCTGGAAAAAGCCAGCCTTTTTATCCAGCTGATTGCAAGAAAATGCTTTGATTGGTGGTTGCCAATAGGCTAGCTGGTATGCGTGCATGATTCAAGTATTTCATTTGTTTGTATGTCTCAGGTGTGTGTACAATGGATTTTTGCATAGTTCTTCTGCCGTTTCTTGCCTCATGTCAATGGCGCGACCTCGAAGACTATGCACAAACACATGCAGCCACATTCATACAGCGAAGGAAAAAAACAGTGTGACTATCCCTGCAGATACAGGATCATTTGGATGGCAGCATCCGTCATATTATTACAACTAATGGATTCCTGCTGAATACTGATCATGATCGAGCTACTAATTAGAAGGAAGCGTACTTTGTGTGCACCTAACAGTAACACTCTTAAAACCCTCCATAACCATAACAGTAAGGACAATGGAAAAATATTTGCGAAATAATCCTTCTTCCAGTCCATACTAGTCAATCAATCAATTCATCAAGCTCTGGGTTATTTAATTATACTTACAGTGCTGGATCTTGTTGAGATTGTGAGGAAAGCACAAGTAGCAGAATGTATTCCCTTGTTCAGCCAGAATATAATCCGAGTGAAGATTTTTCAAACATTGTTGCATCAGCATGCCTCCCTGTGGATCAAAACATCAGATGAAATGTTATTAAATAAAATATGGAATTATTATAGCTTTGATTCCCAAGCAAGACCGCCAAATGGAGTGTCACCACTGAAAGGGAAGTTCTTTCTGTCAAGTCCATTGCTTCAGGTAGATAGATAGACAGACAGACGGTTGATATTGTGGGATTTGATCCTTTTTACCCAAGGAGAATATATGCTAACGTGTCACATCAACTGGGTGATCTACAATCATCCTAGCTTGAAAAGGATGCTATGATGAAGATAGAGCACATAGTACGTGCGGGGATTTAATTCATGCATAAATGTACTGCTGACCAGATAGATAGCAGCTGAGCTACCAGAGGAAGCGTCCAAGAAGGGCATGTGCACGCAAGACTGCTCTCTGGCCTTTTGCTCCACATCATTGGAGAGGGCTGTCCCTTCTCTCATGCCACCCTATAACCAATTTATCCTTTTGGGTGAAAACAATCCTGCAAAACAAGCCACGGTTTATCTGGAAGGGAGATGTGTATGTATATTAACAGTTTAACACGCCAATTAACATCAAAGGAACATTCTTGTGTGCTTCATATCTTGTCCAGGCTTGAGCAATCTTAGATGCAGAAGGTACATGCAGATACTCCATACTGCGATCAACTTCCTTAGCAGGCACATTGATTCCTATGCAGACGACCAGAACATAAGGCTTGAGCAACTTCAGGAAGCAGAGATACACAGCCCTCAGGAAGAAGGTGGTCATTAGTTTGAATCTAGTGAGTTGTCTCTCAGTGGGTGACATTAAATTCAACCGTGGGAGCTAAGAGTTGTGCACTCTACTGAGCCAAGTCTTCCTGTCGGGACACTGGAGGAAAACAACACTGCAACAACGTGTGCCAGGCGACAGTAAGATTCTGTATTTTACAGCACAGCCATGTGGGATATTCCCCTTGGGATTATTGTTCACAGCCAGGCCAGCTATGGGCTACTGCCATGGCATTTCAGCTACAGCCTGCAGGTTGCCAACGCAGCTATGTCTACTTGGCGGTTTCCCAGTGGCACCAGATTTTACTATGTCAAGTTTGGTGGTCTATTGATGATTTGATATTAAGATTTTATTAAACTTGATCCACTTAACATGTACTGTACCACAGGTCTAGGACCTTGAGGCCAGAATTTAAAATCTTCCAAAAGTAGGGTCTTTGGCAGCAAATCAACTTGGCTCCAGATTAACAATGTAATTAGCAAGCATGTATTCTGGGAACATCAAGCCGCGCAGTTGCCTAAAGATGCAGCCAAGCCGGATTAAAGGTACGGATGACAATCGCACTGCTCTTAACTTTTGCGAGCTCGATAACCAATCTTGTCGAAAATCAAAAGTACCTCAGAAAGTAATCTGGGATCAACGCACAAGCTAGTGCGCGTACAATGATATGACCATCATATTATAGTGGCATCAAGACACCTTTACCTTAATGATACAGCTCCAAGGGGTTGTGTGGCTTTATTGAAGCACCTGGAGCCCATCCATGTGTGAGCATGTGTCTCTGCGATGCTATGATTTGGACTATCCACCATAGACAAGTCGCAGCCCATGTAGCATGTGCTTGGCATTAGCCTGTGTAATGAGAGTACAATGGGAAAGGTGTTGGATTAGGGTGATTGCAACAGTGGTGGATTATAGCATATAAGTAGGAGCCAGAGATTGCAAGGCTGTAGTCCACTGAACCAGAGACAACAAAAATAGTAACACATGTTAGATTACCAAAATAATAATAATACATGTTACAGAATGAACATATTAAACAGGAGAAGGCTGGAACTTATCTTTGTGAAAAGTAGAATGGCACATGCAATACACTTAGGCAATGTCAAATAACAAAAGGAATTGGAAGCAGCTGAAGCCCTTACCTGGAGCACCCATCAGAATAAGCGCAGCACAGAAAGCATTAACAGTCAGGGGTACAATGCCAAATTTTTCTGCCACCCCTTTGATAAAAAATTATATGCTAAACAACTACTAGTCATTTCAAGAAAGCCTCCAAAATTAATTAATCCAGTATGTAGCTAACTTGATTTGGCCTTGACAGCATGAAGTCTAAAAAAAATCAATTATCACATCGTTCACATTAGGAGGTTACATGATGCAAAACCAAATAGCAACAACCACAGATGACATGCAGACAAGAAGTCGCCATACTGTGGATCTGTCCAATGTTGTTTAGTAGGACTTTTAAGAACCTAAGACAAATGATGTCCTCTCAAAGCAATAGGCAATCATCAAAAACGAGATATGATGTATGGTGCATGTGCCTTGATAAGATGTTAAGAATACCGCTCATGAGATAAAAGAAAAAGGGAAAATGAAGATGATGCATATGATTTCCCCGTGTTTGATCTCCTTTGAAGACAAAAAAGAGGCACATATGATGAGAATTATTTTATAGACTAATGGTGAGGTGGGTCTTCAGAGCATCTCCATCGCATTTAGAAGACCAGGGACTGCATTTGAAAAAGCAACTTTATAGCGCAATTTTTATCATCCAGACATAATCTAGCAGAAAATTGCGGTGTCATAATTTTCATGCAACTCCTATAAAGGTTTCCATCAGATGTTCTGAGAATTAATTAAGATTTACATTTAACTATGGGCAGGTAAAACACACCTGGAACCATCAATATACACACAGCGTCAACACATCCCCCCGCATGATGAACATCCCTTATCACAACCACAAAAGGGCAGGCCTCCTGCACTATGCTCAGGCTTCACTGGAAGAAAGCAAAAGTACATAATGATCAGGAGACTATTCCCAAGTCTTAAGCAGTTAGACCAACCGGTACCATCTCCGTGTCCCGCAGAAGGGAAAGGCCAATAGGTCTATTTTGAAGGAATCAGTTCAAGTATCACCATTGATTCTCTCACTGAACTACCCATGTGGGTGCCACCACAGGAAATAAAGTGGATTCAAAATACTTCACAGCAAAGGTTAACATAACATGACTCAAAACAAAAACATTGAAATCAGTCTATAAATAAAAAGAATTAGAACAAACAAAAAAATAGATGCTCAAAATTCAAAACGCAGATTCAAAGCAAACTAGATCCTCACCTATAAAAACATCACTTCCATTTCAGTGTATGGACAACCTTTCGATCATATTTAACACTAGCAAATCAAGTTTTGTTTGCAGCTACATGCATATCCAAATTCAGTTGGAAGTCCATGCAGATGTGGGTCTCTAAGCCATGTGCACGCATGTGGCTGGTCCTATTCCTTATGTTCCAACCAACTCAGATAGGCCACCTTCCTTCCTTCCGTATGGATTTTCTTGCTGTTCCGGACCACTGATTAAATATCATTTATCCCCACATTTAGCACCACAAAAATCTCAGTCATGGCCATGGAAATGTACTTCTCTGATAAGGCCCGGCACACGTAGTAGTCATATTCAACAATGCTTAAATCAGAGGAGATCTCATGATTGTCCATGCTTGCCATTGCCCTTGCCCCCACGGACTTATCATTCTGTGTGACTAACCTTATTAAACCCAAACAAAAGTTACATCTCGGAGAACAATAATGAAAGTGGCCCAAGAGCTAGAGTATCTTTTCTAATCTTCACCATCAACAGATACTAGAACGATGTTTTAAGCTCCTCAAGAGAAACATTAGTGGAAACACAGCAGTCAAATATTCTTCGTAAGGAGAGAACAAAAAAAGACAGCATAGAGAAAGGGAAAGGACCAATGATACAATACAACATAATCGATTTTATGGCTCAGGAGACAACAAAATAGACAGCATAGAGAAAGGGAAGGATGTAAAACAAGAAATTAACACATGTAATCCAAAACTCTAGAAAAGAGATATATGACATCATGTTTTCCAAAATGCTCATTCTCTTTGCCTCTTTGATTTACATAATTACATTAGCACAGGAAGAGCGGTAACTTAGATGGACAACAAAATAATAAATGCCAACAGCAACATCACAATTCAGCCATGGAGAAAGATGCGAGGAAGATTAAAGAGGCAAATAGGCAGGATAATAGTAACTACGAAAACCATATTAAAACAGTGAGTGATAACATTAGAGCTCCAGAAGAAGCGTAGAATGCTAACCAACAGTGTCTAGACATTAACATAACAGAGTATGGAAACGACAATGATAGTGCTTTAGAAGTACACAGCTGCATGAACAACACCAACAACATGTCCACAAATGCTTCTAGTTGGCAGTAAAGGAAGCTTGCCAAGAGCCTCTGTATTTTTGCACCAGTGTGACTTCTTTCTCTGCACAATTTGCATGGCAATGTATAACAATGTGAACACTTCACACGACAAAGAAAAACGGACATTAATTAGCAGTGATGTATTAGATATAAACGAGCCGGCTATTAAGCACCGAAAAGGGGATACTCCTGTAAGCTACAGATTCAATAAAAAGACATTGCCTCCAGATTATTCAATTCAAGCCTTCGAAGACTGCAAAAATGTATGTTACCCTACTAAACATTAGGTGACAGTGATCTATAGGAAATTAAATTAGCCTCAAGTCACCAAGAAACATGTGGTTTTCTAGACATTATCAAGGGTATGTACACCTAATGAGCTGGGTTTGAATCCTCGAAGTCTCTTTATTCTGGTCCTGGAAATGCACTGTAATATCTGCTCCATTCCTATGCGGCACTGGCACTTCGCATTGGTGCAGGGTGTATCAGGTGCTTATCGACAATTTTGACATTTACAGCAACCTCAATAAATTACATATTCATGATATTCGGTATTTATTATATAATAACTAAAACTACTGTACCTATTCCAAGCATTGTCACAAACAGCCTGTTAATCACTTCCTATCCTTTAAAATGCAAGCTCTGGGAATAAATGGTTGAATTCAACCCCCAGGATTTGCAGAGTTAATAGTGCATCCCCAAAATGACCCTAGAAACTCTCGAACGGTAAAATTACATTCGACTAGTAGGCATTTCGATTCAACCCTGCAATTTCGGTACTCACTACTGTACATTTGGTGCGAAATTAAGCGCGCGGAGAATTGATGCAGCACTTCACGTACCAGGAGTGGAAACAGGAGGCGCCGCGGAGGGCACCGCCGGCGGCGGTGGGGTACGAGTAGGAGGCGGTGGAGAGGACACCAGCGGCGCGTACATGTAGGAGTCCGACGCGAGGTATGCGGCGACCGCCTTCGCGAGGCCCCGAGCGCCTCTGCCTCCGGAGGCCTTTGCGGGCGCCGCGATCTTGCGCCGTTGCTTCGCCGGCGGCGGCGGCGGCTTGCGAACTCCGAGCAGATCCTTCTTCATGTTCTCCATCGTGTCGTGCGCGCCTTGGGGATCCTTCTGACGGAGAAAGAGTTCTGGGGGGTTTGGTGTTTCCGGGAAACGGGGATTGCGTGCTTCGGCTGATCGACCGCGATCGGTGTGAGGGAGAGCGTCTGGAAGCGGAGGGGGGAGGAGAGGTGGCGGCGGAGGAGAAGCTCGACGTGGCGCTTTCTAGATGCTTCCTGCGGCTGACCGACGCGTGGCGGCCGGTGCCTTTGGGAGGACGCCGAACTCCAACGGTCGGGGTCGAGAGTTGGGCCCGCACTGTTGGGCCAGTTCTTTTTGAGATGATTTGCGTGCGGGCTTTCGGCAGGGGCTCAGGGGCTGCAGCCTGCGAATTTTTTTATATATATTTTTATCACGATTTTGCAAAAATATATGGCCCGTCAGAAATTTCGCAAAACTATACATCAGCCACCATGACCCACGGCGTCAGGGATATAATGCGGTGGTCCACGGCGGTAGGAGCTGCCAGTAGTGGGCCCTTAGTGTGGGACAGCGTCGTACCCCACAACGTTAGGGGCCTAGCGACGTGGGCTACGACATTATGTCTTAGCGCCGTGGGCCTCGGCGGCAGCAGGACTGCTAGCACAGTGGGCCACGACGCTAGAGTCTAGCTGCCTATATAACACCGAAATTCAACCGAAAATGTCATAATAATTCGAAGAAAAGAAAGAGGGGGAAGAGGAGAAGGGAGTGAGGAGGAGGTGGTGAAGGTGTGAAGTTCTGCCGGTTTTTCGTCTCGTTAGAGGTAATACTCTGATACTTAATAGTTTTAGTGTAGATCTGTTTAGTAAATACATAGTTTTAGTGTAGATCTGCTTAGTAAAATTATAGTTGTAGTGTAGATATGCTTAGAAAAATTATAGTCGTAGTGTAGATCTGCTTAGAAAAATTATAACTTTAGTGTAGCTCTGAGTAGATATAGTTTGTAGTTGCAGATCCACTTGTTAATAATGTTTTATTTTTTCATGCTGTCAGACATGTCAGATGATCTCAGTGTTAAGTTGTATTTCGGTAATAGGCAAATTAGATATGGTGAACATGGAGTTGACTTGTCAGATTTTGATTCGGTTGACCATGTGATTAGAAGAGCAGCCTCAAGAACTTGGGGGTCCATTACCGAGTATTTTTGGGCATTCCATGTAGATGCAGTGCAACATGACTTGTCCATTATGGCTCTAATCAACAGGAGTAATTCATTATATTGGGAGCTTATGCCACTTCAAGGCACTGAACATTGGAGGAGTTATATCAAAACAGCATGTGAAATTGGTTTTCCTGTGATGCTATTTATCCAAGTTGTTCATAAGGCTGGGTCTAGTAGTCAAGTGCCTGAGAGTGATGCTCATCAGGATGAGGCTGAACTACAAGCAGGAGATGGTCTTGCACAAGAAGAAGGAGATGGTGGTTCCAGTGAGGAAGAAGAAGCAGATGATGACACACACTGCGAGGGTGCAATTGACGAGGGGAAGTTAATGAAGAAGTACTCGGACGGTACGAAATGGAGGCCAATGGGAATGAACGTGGGTTGGAAGAGGACTCCTCGGATGATGAAGATGACCCGCTAGTTCCAAGGGACCGAGACATTTACAATTTCTCATAGCTATCTGTCAATTCTGGTGAGACTGTGGCCCGAGAGTATGGAGAAAATGCAGTTTATGTTGGCGCTATGTATAAGAGTGCAGTAGAGGTGAAGGATGCAGTGAAGAGGTGGTCCACCCTTACTCTGCAGAGAGAGTTCAGGGTAGTGAAGAGTTCTCCACATATATATTTTGCACAATGTCTGAAGCCCAACTGTCCTTTTCGAGTGTATGCTTCCAAGGGTAAGTGGAAAAATTACTGGGAGATCAAATCTATTGTGGATCACAGTTGTGTACTTGAGCAGCTGGATGCAAGCCATCACAATTTGTTATCTGGTTTCAAGGCCAGCCAGATGTTTGCTAAGATTGTGGAAAGTCCTGCTTATGAGCCTAAGTCCATTATCTTGGCAATTGAGGAGAAATTTAGGTACCAGATAAGTTATGATAAGGCATACATGGCAAAGAAGAAGATAATGAAGATGAGGTGGGGAACTTATGAAGCATACTATGACAATCTGCCTCGATTGTTGAACACAATTGCCACGCTAAATCCTGGTAGTTATTATGATATCAAGACTTATAATCTTGTATCAAGGCCAGGGAAGCAAGTCTTGCAGCGAGCATTCTTAGCATTGGGTCCTGCTATTGCTACATTCAAACAGTGTCGACCAATTATTTGCATAGATGACACATTCCTAACATAAAAATACAAGGGCACAATCTTTACAGCTGTGGCTGCAGATGGCAACAATCAGTTGTTGTCATTGTCAATTGCTTTTGCAGAGGGAGAGAATGGCGCCCGTTGGTATTAGTTTCTGGAGAGATTGAAGCAGATGGTGGTGGGAGATGTGTCAGACGTGTGTGTGATACATGATAGATATAAAGGTATTTTGCAGGCCATTAATGACATCAAAGAAGGTAGTGAAGAACGTAACAGAGCAGCACAATGCCTAGATGTGCATAGCAGGTGGTGCATGAGGCATATGCGAGCAAACTTTCATAGCCAGTTCAAGAACAAAGAACTTACACAATTGTTCAAGCGCTTATGTTTGACCAATCAGGAGAAAATTTCTACGACCTATGGCAAAAATTAGATTATCTGACGAAGAGATCATCAGAAGAGATAGCTAAGAAGCCTGTAAGTACTGAACCCGGGGAAGAGCCAGTTTCTCTGGAGGATGTGGGGCTAGATGCTCCAAATGTCAAAAGGAGAAGGGGACGTGTTGTGAAGACCTTCAAACAGTGGATTCAGAATGAGCCTAAGGAAAAAAGGTCTCTCCTGTTTGATAAGGGAGGTGTGAGGCATGGGATAATGACAACAAATTTTGCTGAGGTCTACAACGCTGTTTTGCGTGGTGCCAGAGCTCAACCTCTTGTTGGTATCATTGAGTTCTTCTTGTACCACACAATGAAGTACTTTCTTGACCGTGCTAATGCAGCACATGCAGCAATGCAGGACCCTCAGAAGGTGTATTCAACATGGATGACTGAGTACTTGAAGAAAAAAACAGAAGGCTTCTCTCTCTCACAGAGCTTACCCACAACCTCTACGCCGTGATCCTGGCGAGGAAGTGCAGTGGAAATATCAGATAAGTTGTCAGTCCAAATCACAAAAAGCAAATGGTGAAATAACAATACAAAAAACAGTTATTGAAAATCACACATGCTCATGCCCTTGCCAGAAGCCCTTGCTGCTACACTACCCCTGCTCACATATGATCGCTACATGCCTTGCAACAAAGAATAAGAATTGGAGTCGCTATGTGACTAAATACTTTCTAAACCAAACCGTTCAAGACACTTGAAACCACACTTTTGAGGGTTACCTGCATCTTAGAACTTTCACTCAAAACCCCAAAGACAATGCGTTGTACATACCAAATCCAGATCCAACCATGTGTCAAGGTGTCGGTCGACGCAAGAAGAAGAGGATTAGGAACAACATGGATGAGGCTGAAGCTGGACCTCGGGTGCAGATATCCTCTAAGTGCAACAATCCAGGACAAGAGATGCACCGAAGCATCTTACTTTTCCACCGTCACTTCTACACCACCTTCAGCTAGTGCACGTGGACGTCGTTCTAGTTGCTACAATGAAGGAATGCAGTGATCGTACTTGTTTGTGCTACAGTGTTGTAATAATTGAACTACTGAAAGGACCTTGTGATACCTAGAGGGGGGGAGGGGCTGAATAGGATCACTTCAAATTTCTGAAACAAATGCAGCGGTTAAAAGAACTGTCGGTACTACCGACGTGGTGCCGGAACTACCGAGGGGGTCGGTACTTCCGGTACCAGGTCTGTACTACTGACAGGGTTGAGTTGACTAAAACGAAATTTGAATTCAATAGTGATTCTAGCAATTCTATTTGAATCAAAGTCTTAGTTTATAGGCTAAGAACCACCTGCAACCACAGAGATGAGTAGGAATGCAACCAATTTATAGATCGGGCTAAAAACAAGTTCTAGGGTTAGTGAGAGACAAAGAATTCAAGCAAGCAAATGGAGACACAAAGATTTAATCCGAAGTTCACACCCACAAAGGATGCTACGTCTCCGTTGAGGATCCCACAAAGGGAGGGCTATCACCAAGAGCCTCTTTTCCTCTTCCAACCCCCACAAAGGAAGATTGATGCTCACTAAGAATTCTCCAACAAGGAGAGGGTAATACAAACGATCCTGAATGCACCACACAAAGAGGGCACTCAGCGGGCGACGCCTAACCGTCTAGAAGAAAGCTTCAAGAGTAACAAACACGAATCGAAAACCCGGAGATGCTTCAAGTGCTCTTGAGATGGGGAGATTCGAAGGGGCTCTCAAAGCTTTTCTAATCCTCACTAGAATACACTTCTCCACTCAAGCTCTAGCTCAAATGAATCAAGGATTGGCTCTAGAGGAGAGGGGAGAGGTGGAGTGAATGCTCAAGTGAGTGTTTGTCTCATGGTTGGTCAGCAATGAGTGAGGAGGGAAAAGGGGTTTTTATACTACAACTCAAAAACTAGCTGTTACTGTGCTGAGTCGGGTATCCTCAGTTCTACCGACACGGTGTCGGTACTACCAAGGGGTTTCCCAGAAACCTAACAGTGAGGCCATATCGGTAGTTCCGACACTGGGTCGGTAGTACCAAGCCCCTGGCAAGAACTCGCCAGAGAGGTCTTATCGGAAGTACCGACCTGGCGTCGGTACTACCGACAAAAGACTGAATTTTCAGGAAAGAGGAGCAAACGTGTACGTGTCGACTCTAAACTTTTCTCACTCACTTAGATCATCTCCTAGAGCACTTTTAGCATCTCTTGGCTATCAATTCGCATCCCCATTTATAGTACGATATTTCCTATACTCAAATTCGAAATAAAAATAGAATTAAACCTTGATTCGAGATGAAAACATCAACTTGGAGGTTAAAACCATGAGTTTTATTCACTTAAGTCCTGCACACATCTTGATCAAGCATTAAATATCACAAATTGTGCTTGTCACTATCACCAAAACAATCAGGGGCCAAGATGCACTTTCAATCTCCACCTTTTTGGTGATTGATGACAACCACAATTCGTTTTTATAAAAGATGTGTGTATCCAACAATTGAAAATGAAACTCCCCCTAAATGTGTGCTTGGACTTTTACGAAGGCCATCAAATGCCTATCACACACTTAGAAGACTTTTCACTCTCAATTTGCGTACACAAGTGCATAATTGTGATATAGAAAACGTGATGCATATGACATGATATACAAATCAACAAAGTGAGAAATAACAAGCAACAAACATCACAAGTAGATAAACGAGGTTCCATACTAGCACAATTAGGTCTTACAAATCTAAGAGGTTCTAGGTTCTTCACCACTCATCACACCACACAAATAAGTTCATACATGTCCACAATCCTAAGATAGATAGATAGGTAAATACGGAGATACACACCACCCCCACATGGATAAATTGTGAGCACACTCCCCCTTTGGCATCAAGCGCCAAAAAGAGGAGGCCCTTCAATCATCATAGTCATGTGGAGAGTGGGCAGCTAGAGGAGAGTCGTCGTCGTCGGTCTCACCACCACCAAAGTCCTCATCGTCGATGTCGGCTGGGGGAGCTCCATACATCATGGACGTGTCACCGTAGATCTCCCAAGGGTTGTAGAAGGTTGGTGGAGGAGGGAAGTCCATAGGCTCGCGGACGAGAGAGTGCTCGATGTTGTGTTGAGCGTGCAAGGCCTTCTGACGAGTCTCCAACTTGATGAGCTATTCATCAACATGCTGCCAGTGGGCACGAATCTCTTGTGCATTGTGCTTTCCCATGTTGAAGCAAGCGAAAAGGCCCTGAGATAGAAAGTTAAATATGCTCTTCTTCTTGCCCGGGGGAACGATACCTCTAGATGCGGATGGTCCAAGAGAAGAGGAGGGTGGCTCATAGGTAGATGGACCACCGGAGGAGGAGCCACCCAAGGAAGCGGGGCGAGGAGGGGAATGCTTGCCCAACTTAAGGAGACACTCAATGTTGCCCTTGTTTGGCTTGTACAATGAGTGAGGCTTATCGGTGAGAATGTCAACTCCGGTCACCTCACATATCATATTGAAAATCCAAGGGGCATATTGACAACTTTTTTTGCAGACACGGAGCACACAATGATTTCCTCCCAAATGAAATCAAAGACACTAAAAGCTTCTTTCCCCGGTGCCATCCTCACAAGAATTTCCTTGGCTACGTTGGGGATGTTGTAGTTGTCACTGATCTTAGGAGTGAGGGTATAGCGGAAGAGTTGATTCAACATCCTATAGACCGGTTTCATGCCATGAGTAGTACCAAACTCCACCTTGCCAAACATGGAGTCATACATGAAAGCCATCTCGCTATCAAGCAGAAACTCTCCACCATGAAGCTTAGGGCGACCGAGATCCTCTTCACCAAATCCAAGTATTTGGGCAAAGCGCTCATAGGAGACGAAGAGGGGCTTGCCTTGTAGGAGCCAATGGAGAGTCTTTGTCTCGCGACGGATATAGAGATTTGCACAGAACTGAGCGACGACTTCTTCATTTCAATCATAGTTGAGTCCCATGATGTTGGTCATCCCCTTGGCATGACAAATGTCAATGGCTTCATTGACTGCCGGAATGTTAAGTGACGTTAGGTTGTCCCACTTGATGGACTTCATGTCAATGGTCAAGTTTTCCTTGCTAAGAATCACGGACTCATACCAATCCGCATTGAACTTGAGCCAAAACCGGATATCCGAATCGAACTCCTTTTGCCAAAGTGCGGGATCGTTGTACCTTTCCTTGTACACGTTGTGAGATCCATGTGTATAGTCCACCATCCTGAGAATGCCCATCATAGTTGCCGGATGAGGAGGCCGTGAGGGCCTAAGGACAAAGGTAGAGAGCGTGTCCAAAGAGATGTCTTCATAGCCATCATAGTGGTCATCCGGTTGATGTGTTTGCTTGGTGCAGGCACGGTGACCTTTGCCAGTGGAGCGACGAGGAGCAGTTGGTGGATTAGAGCGACCACACCTATGTGGACCTTGAGCACTTGTGCCCACCTTCCTCTTCCTTTGAGCAAGAGGTACATCATCCTCATCAAAGCCTTCTCGAACCACTTTCTTGCCGGCATGACCCATCTGAAGAATAAGAATGTTTGCATAAGATGGATGTGTAGAAAGTGGGAGGAGGTGTCTTGGTTTATGGACTTATGCTCGGTTTACAGCATCCCATCGGTACTACTAACACAGGGTCGGTACTACCGATGGGGGCCGAATCCGAGCAAAAATCCGTGGACCAAGGGATTTGCCCAACAAAAAGTTATGACAACATAGTTATGAGTTCTAGGATGGATAAAACGATGATTCCCTGAAGCATTCCCCCTAGAAACAACTGCATTGAGAGATCGAGCGACGAGGATTTGAATGAATACCTTGAGGCTTTTCCCGCGTGAATCGACGAACTCCCGACGAGGATCGGATGTTCCGGAGGGTGGAGAATCTAATGGAGTGGCTAGTTTGAAATTTGCACGGTTGGATTTTGAAGTCCCCTCACGGATTTGAGAGAGAGGAGGAGAGGGGTGAGCTCTAACGGTTAGGATTAGATAAGAACCCTAGGTTTTGGTTCGAGGGTATTTATACCCCAGCGGAGGTTATCGGTAGTACCGACATGGGATCGGTACTACCAAGGGGTTCGAGAAATTGAGACAGAGAGCTCTTATCGGTAGTACCGACGTACCATGGGTTCTACCGCGGGGGTCCGAAAGTACCGACGTGGCGTCGGGTAAACCCTGAGGTTTCGAAATTCAAACAGAGACCTCATATCGGTACTTCCGACCTTGTGTCGGTTGTACCGCCAATTAAGCAGATTTATAGAAAAAGATTGAGAATGTAGATGAGATTGGTTAGAGAAGAAGAACTATGGACATGTAGAGCACCCATAAAGGTTGGTGACTAGTCACAATCAATCAATCAAAGCTATAATAACCAACCACTATGTGAAGATCCAAATTTTTGTAAGACACACACAAGGGGAAGAAAATAAACATTTTGCTTTCTATCTAGGCAACAATAAAATTTGTGTGCAGTAAATCAAGCCAAGTTACGAGAATCCAAGATGTTTAGCTCACTCCTCAAAGCACTCAACCTTTTCTCGTCTAGAGGCTTAGTGAAAATATCGGCAAGTTGCCTCTCGGTGCTCACATGACGCAGAGCAATATCTCCCTTAGCCTCATGATCCATTAAGAAGTGATGTCTAATGTCTATGTGCTTTGTTCTAGAGTGTTGGACTGGATTGTTCGCTAGTTTGATGGCACTCTCATTGTCACACAAGAGTGGAATCTTACTAAACTTGCAACCATAATCACTCAACATTTGCTTCATCCACAAAAGTTGTGCACAACAAGCACCGACCGCCACTGTCGGGCCTCCACCTCGGGTACTCATGCAAGGAAGGAAGAAGACAGACTCCTACTAGAATTCCCCTGTAATCCTACTGGGACTCGTTCCGTGTAATCCTACTAAGACTCCTGCCTTGTAACCGACTAGGAACCCACCCCATAGACTATATAAAGGAGGGTCGGGTACCTAGCCGGGAACCTGATCTCAACCCAACACCAAGCGCAGGGCGCCATACTTGATCCCCAAACAGGACGTAGGGTTCGACACCTTGGCAGCCCGAACCTGTATAAATCTTGTGCCCCGTGTCCTTGTGCATACCTTCGAGTTCTCGGTCTCCCGATCACGATCCTCACCGCACAATCATCTACCTCGGGTACCCCCTTGGTAGGTTTGCCGGTCTAAAACACCGACAGCTGGCGCGCTAGGTAGGGGTGATCATCACCACCGGGCGAATTCGAAGGACCCTCCTCAACAAGATCAATCTACTCGTCGACTCACTGAGATCCATTGAAGCAAGTCTCCTTGCTCCTATCAAAGCAGAATCAATTTTCCTACGCCACGCGTCCGGTTCCTTCGGCACGTCGAGCGGCTCGTCGTCGACTACTTCGACTATGCCGCGTGTTCGGGTGCCTCGGCACGTCGTGCGGCTCGTCACGCGGTTTGTCACGTGGCTCGTCATCGACTACTTCACCTACGCCGCGCGTCCGGTTGCTTCGGCACGTCGCGCGGCTTGTCGCGTGACTCATCGTCGACTACTTCGCCTCGCGCGAGCTTGTTGTCGACTACTTCGCCTACGCCGCGCGTCCGGGTGCCTCGGCACGTCGCGCGGCTTGTCACGCGGCTCGTCGTCGACTACTTCGACTACGCCGCGCGTCCGGGTGCCTCGGCTCGTCGCGCGGCTGATCACGCGACTCGTTGCGCCGCTCGTCGTGGACTACTTTGCCTACCTCGCGCCTCCGGGTGCCTCGACACGTCACGTGGCTCATCTCGCCGCTCGTCGTCGACTACTTCACCTACGCAACACGTTCGGTTGCTTCGGCACGTCGCACGACTTGTCGAGTAACTCATCGTTGACTACTTCGCCTCGTGCAGGCTCGTCGTCGACTACTTCGCCTCGCGCAGGCTCACCGTTGACTACTTCGCCTACGTATCACGTCCGGGTGCCTCGGCACGTCGCGCGGCTCGTTACGCGGCTCGTTGTCAACTACTTCGACTGCGCCGCGCGTCTGGGTGTCTTGGCACGTCGCGCGGCTCGTCACGTGGCTCATCGTCGACTACTTCACCTACGCCGCGCGTCCGGTTGCTTCGGCACGTCGCACGGCTTGTTGCGTGACTCATCGTCAACTACTTTGCCTCGCGCAGGCTCGTCGTCGACTACTTCGCCTCGCGCAGGCTCGTCGTCGACTACTTCGCCTACACCACGCGTCCGGATGCCTCGGCACGTCGTGCAGCTCGTCACGTGGCTCGTCATCGACTACTTCGACTACGTCACGCGTCCGGGTGCCTCGGCACGTCGCGTGGCTCATCTCGCCGCTCGTCGTCGACTACTTCGCGTCGCGCAGGCTCGTCGTTGACTACTTCGCCTACGCCGCACGTCCGGGTGCCTCGTCACATCGCGTGGCTCATCTCGCCGCTCGTCGTCGACTACTTCGCCTCCGCAGCGCGTCTAGGTGCCTCGGCATGTCGCGCAGCTCGTCACGCGGCTCGTCGTCGACTACTCCGTGCGCTGCGACTTCCTCTTGCGGCCACACTGGCTCTACTTTAGTGTTGACGGTGAAAATCCGTCAACCTAGCCATGAGTTTACCTTCGGTGTTGGCATAAGTTTTATACCTTATCCATTGGTACTAACCCCCGTGGTATAACAAGTTCACGTGTGCATGTCGGTTTTGGAGTTTAGTATTTATGCAGGATTTTAGCGTTGAATGCAAGACTTTAGGGATAAGTTCATCAAGCATCTTGTGACAAGACCTTGAGGCCCGTACAAGTCATGCAATGAAGCAAACTTGACTCCAAGAAGCCGGGGACTTGATCCGAGAAGAGGACAAACTCCGAGGACCTAACCAAAAAAAAGTGCTTGAATCTTGCAAGACAAGTAGTTATGTCCAATTCGGAGAGAAACTGACGACATGGACCTACATGCAGAAGGAGGAAGAATCTAGAAGACACGGGAACCGACATCAAGCAAAGGAGGCCGCGGGCTGGGCCTGGATGGGCCCAGGCCGGCCGGCCCAGCCCTGTCCAGTGCCCGTTCGCCCCCTCCTTTGCCCTAGCCGCCATTCAGGATATTTATAGCCCTGGGGTCGAGAGCCACGTATCATCAAATTCGTCATCGGCCGCCAAGGAGCAGAGAAGAGAGGGACACCATCCCGGAGGGGAGAGGGTCGAGCTAGTTGACTAGGGTTTCCGTAGCACGTGGGAACCTTGCACGGAAGACCACATCGGAGTTCCCGAGCTAGAAGCAAGATCAAGGAAGGATCCCGGTGGTGATCTTGTGTATGTATCATTGTCATAGTTGAATTATCAAGTTGAATCTATTCTTAGCGATCAAGTGTTTCCTCGAAGATTTCATTTTTCGATCGGTTTGCTTATTCTAAATCTATTCTCGAGATTGATTATATAGGGTGTTCTTGTAGCCGCGGTGGCTAGAGGTACACGCCGGATCTTCCGAAAGAATCTCGACTTGTCTTTTGACTCGCCCTAGACTCCCCGTATGAGTAGGGATACGTTGTGAGAGGACGGGGGTTCCGAAAGGCGGATGTTTTCGGATTTGGACGGGAAACCACGGTTTAAAGAGGCTTCTTATAAGATTCGATTTGCTACTTCTTCTCTTGCTTGGAACTTCAACAAAAGGCTTAACCCGATCTCTCTAGATCGGTTTATCTACCCAATCTTACTTTGTTATCTCCGGTCTTTAGTAGATTAGATTAGTTTCGTGTCTTTTATCTAGATGCATTAGGGTTTCTCTTTTCACCGAAGATTGAAGTTACTTGGCTTTACTAGATCATCTTTTGCGTCACACATTTGTTCCACGGATTCGATACCTTGGGTTCGGCACTCGAGGGAAGAAGGGTCCCTTGACTACGACGGGAGACTTGTCCGCTTGCAAGTCTAAACGAACTTTGATATAACTATTAACCGTCAACAAGCCCCTTTTTTCCGGCGCCGTTCTTGGGGAACAAGTGATCAAGATTTGATTTTTATTGCCTTTTTGTAATTTTCAGTTTTTTTTTTGTTTTTCTTTTTGCATCTACTAAACTTTGATCATCCTCAAAATTAATCTAATCTAGTTTGTCTAACCCTAGTTTCCTTAGATTTATTTTTACTTTCTAGTTTTTGCATATCTTGTTTATTGCTAACCCTAACGAGAGATGGACGGCTAGCTCTCCAACAAACCCGATAATTTTGTGGATGATCCGGAAAAACTTTACGAGCTAAGGAGACACGAAGCACATCAAGTTGAAAAGCTGGATTTTGTAGATTCGGAGTCGGAAGACAAAGGATCGAAGGAATCTCCGAAGAATCCACCACCTCAAAGTCCTCGGGAGAATCGACTTCCACCGATGGGTGACCAACCGCAAGAGCGCAAGATTGGGGAGCTATGCACTCCGAATATCATCGACCTACCAATCTTGAACCTTGAGGAGATCGGAAGACCGTTCGAGATCAAGACCTCAACAATCCGCATGGTGCAACATTCACCCTTCACCGGTAAAGAGGATCCGAACCTTCACCTCCAAGCATTCATTCAACTTTGTCGGACTTTCAACTTGGATGGGGTGACTCAAGATCAAATGAGGGCAAGGCTCTTTCCGTTCTCACTACTCGGGAAGGCTTTGCAATGGTTCCACTCTTAACCGGCGGAGACGGTGCAAAATTGGAACACGTTGATGAAGGCTTTCATGAAGGAATACTACTCGCCGGTAAAACTCAAAGCTTGCGTAATAATTTTTCCACCTTTGTTCAATATCCTACGGAAACTATCTCGGAGGCATTTGAGTGCTTCAACGAGTACACTCGGGCGGTTCCACATCACAAGTTCCTGAAGGAAGACCTCGTGCAAAAGTTTTATCAAGGACTCACCATGGCGTCAAGGACGATCATCGATGCATCGACGGGAGGATCCATCATCGAGCTTACACCGACGGAGGCTTTCACTCTATTCAAGAAGGTTGCGGATAATGACATGTGGGCATCATCCGGGCACCTACATCCGGTTCAACCCACGGGGAACGTCAAAGGAGTCTTGCAAGTGGAGAAGGAGAACATACTTGAAGGCAAGATCGACTCGCTCATGAGGAGGTTGGAGAAGATGGAGATGGAAAAGAAAGAGGCTCAAGACTTGAAGGCCGCCGAAGCAAGGTCCACATGCGAAGAATGTGGAGAGTATGGCCATGTCCGCAAAGATTGTCCGGAGGAAGCCAAAACGCTCGACTACATGAGGAAGGGAGAATTGCCGAACTTCCGCTACGGGCAAGGTAGACCTCAATTTAATGCAAGCTCATCCATTCTGAATTCGGTTCCACTTCGTATACAATTGAAGGAAATCATGAACAAGCAACCTAAGATCAACAAGGACAACGTCACCAAGTTCAATGCAATAGACAAGGTGTTGGGGAACATCGATAGCAAAGTGATGGAGGTTGGAAGTTCCAATCATCAAGTGCTCAACATGATGAAGATGCTCGAGACGCAAGTTGGACAACTTGTGGGGCGCGTCACTAATGATGAAGGGAAGCTTCGGGACAACCTAAAAGTCCCGAATCGGCGAAGGCCATTCAAACACGTTCGGGAAAGGAGACCGAAGACCCGGAACGTTCCGCGGGAGCAAAGAAGCCTAAACCCTCCGCCGAGACGGAAGGAGTTGCTAAAGAGAAGGTTATGGGGATCATCACCGAAGAGACGGAATTTGAGATGTCGGAGGAAGACACGAGGATACCGCAACTCAAGCCATGCTACTTCCGAGGTAAACTTGACAACCACTTTGAGAAGTTTGTGGAGGTTGTGCATAGACTTAGCATCAACATGCCATTACTAGATGCCCTACAAGTACCTACATATTCTCGTTACTTTAAAAACATACTTGCAAATAAATATGAGATAGCAACACTCGGGGTAGATCATGTCAAGATGTCCGAGGAGTGTAGTGTCGCTATTGCTAATGGGCTAGAGAAGCTAAAGGACCCCGGATGCCCTACAATTCCTTGTTCCGTTGGTTCTTTCAACTTCGAGAAGGCGTTATGCAACCTTGGAGCAAGTGTGAGCGTCATGCCAAGGGATGTGTTCGAGAAGCTACGCCTAGCAATGGAGCCTACGGGTATATGTTTGGAGCTGGGAGATAACTCCATTCGCTATCCCTTGGTCATTGCCGAAGATGTACCCGTGAAGGTCGGACACCACTTCATCCCCGTTGACTTCGTGGTGCTTGAGATGGGAGAGAGGGAGAAGCCGCCACTCATCCTTTGGAGGCCTTTCCTCAAGACCGTGGGAGCTACTATTGATGTTGGCAAGGGGGAGATCATGTTCGATATCAACGGAGAAAGGAGTTCCTTCAAGTTCCGACCATGACTCGAGGCATGCAACATGATTGGAGTGAAGGAAGAACCAAAGAAGAAGGAGGGGCTGAAAAAGAAGAAAGAGCCGAAAAAATGAACGTAAAGAAAATCAAGGAAGGTGTTGCATCCGTCAAGACAAAGGAAGAAAAGCCGCCTGTGAAGACCAAAAAAATGACTAAGCCGGAAGAGAAGTCCGTGCCCAAGATGGTGCAGAAGTGGATACCCAAGATTGCAACGCCCGCAAAGAGCGTTGATCCGAAGTAATCAAGTGAAGAAGTCTAGCTATGGACTATAAACGAAGCGCTAGGCGGGAGGCAACCCGTTTGTCGAGTCAAGAATAAGCTACGGGAGGACAACCCGATTCCGGGTTTTTCGAGTCTTTTTAATAATTTAGTTTTGAATTTTATTACGCAAAGACATTAGACTTAGAAGTGGTTGAACAATATTAGAGACATAATTCTTGATTGAATATTTTGCTTTATCATAAACCCTTTGCATGAACCCTCTTATGTATTTGTTTGTTCTTTTTCGAGAAACCACAACCAAGTAATTTCAGAACCTAACTCAACCTTTCACCCTTATCATGGTGTTGTGGTTGACTTATTTTTCATGCTAAAAAACACATGAGTAGAGCCACGACTTATAACTAGGTGTTAATTAAATTTCAGCACGTGGTGGGATTCGCGTGAACCTAGAAACTAAACTTTTGGTTGGTTTAAAAGTCTATATCATTGGTTTCTCTAAGATTAGAATTTTTCTAAGCCTCATTTAATTTTGTTTTATTCAAAATCTCTCTCATTTAGCCAAAATTAGAACCTAAACCTATGCCTCCATGATCAAGCCGGGAAAAGTTTGCTCTCAACCAATGAAGGCAAACTATACCGGTGAGACCGATATCAACGTAGTCGGAAAATATTTTCGACTTACATTTGTTTTTAATGGTTTAAAAACTTCTCTAAATTTATGCTTGAGCTCTTGCATGGCTCTGAAAATATTTTTAATTTTCGAATTAGAGGAGTGCTTAACCTTAAACACACTTAAAGGGAGGCAATCTAGTTTCAATTAATCATGCATGCACCATTGGATCCTCTTTCATCAACTTTCATCAAGACCACATGCAAAGGACAAGCATGGGTGGGCAGCAAGCATGCCTTTGCAGGAATTTCATGGTGGCATGTGAAGCAAGTGGAGCAAGGGAGCATGGACATGACTCAAAGCATGAAGCATCAAGTGGAAGGACCAATAATGCAAGAAAAGGAGTGGACGAGAGCGTTTGGGCGGTGCAACTCTTGGAGCACGCGGGCAAGGAAGTCATGAAGGAGAAATGATCGTCTTTGGAAGAAAGCCGAGGCGGGGAGGAGCACCGGGCCACCCGGGCCGGTCGGCCCGAGCTGCCGCCGCCCCCTACTTAAGGAGCCCCCGGCTCCCGTTTTACTAACGAGCAAGCTTCCCTCTCCTTCCTCAGTTTGTGTGTTCAAGTTTGTGTGCCCAGAACCACCGTAGACATAGCCAACCTTCCCAAGCTTGACAGCTCAAAAAAATCCACAATCTTAATCCACTCAAAGTTCACATCCGAAGTAAGTTTTTAAGTGCCTAGTTATCGGTTGCAACCCGGAGTTTTAGTGGAGAGAAGAGTGTTGCAATCATGTGGAAGAAAACCACAAGTCTCTTCTCCAAAAAGAAGGGGTCATCGTCATCCAAGCCGTCTTCAATGACGTCTTCGAGGAGGCACTCGGTTTCCGAGTCTCCTCGGAGCATGGAGGAGGATACGGCACCACCACGGAGGAACGACGCTCTCCTCCATGGTGGCATGAGGGCAACAAGGAGCACGTCCATGAGGTTTACCGAACCTCAAGGACACACGGAGGAGCCACCCGTCCCACCTCGACGATCAACCCGTTCGACCCCGCCACCTCCATACACTCGATATATTCCTCATATGGCTTCATCATATTGTCGAGGAGGAGGAGAAGAGGCTCTCTCGTCTTGAGAAGAGGCTTGTGCCCAACGTCGACTTCGACGACCAAGCACTCAATTACTTGGGTTTCGGCACCAACATATATTACATGTTGGGGCACCTTGGATGGGTGCAATTCTCCAACGGAGTGTCGGCGGACACCCCGTTGACGGTTAATAGTTGTATCAAAGTTCGTTTGTGACTTGCAAGTGGACAAGTCTCCCGTCGTAGTCAAGGGACCCTTCTTCCCTCGAGTGGTGAACCCAAGGTATCGAATCCGTGGAACAAATGTGTGACGCAAAACTTAATCTAATAAAGCCAAGTAACTTCAATCTTCGATAAAATAAACCCTAATGCATCTAAGTAAAAGACACGAAACTAATCTAATCTACTAAAGACCGGAGAAAACAAAGTAAGATTGGGTAGATAAACCGATCTAGAGGGATCGGGGTAAGCCTTTTGTTGAAGTTCCAAGCAAGAGAAGAAGTAGCAAATCGAATCTTATCAGAAGCGTCTTTAAATCGTGGTTTCCCGTCCAAATCCGAAAACATCCTCCTTTCGGAACCCCCGTTCTGTCACAACGTATCCCTACTCATGCGGGGAGCTTAGGGCGAGTCAAAAGACAAGTTGAGATTCTTTCGGAAGATCCGGCGTGTACCTCTAGCCACCGCGGCTACAAGAACACCCTATGTAATCTATCTCGAGAATAGAATTGGAATAAGCAAAGCCGATCGAAAAACGAAATCTTCGAGGAAACACTTGATCGCTAGGAAAAGATTCAACTTGATAATTCAACTATAACAATGATACATACACAAGATCACCACCGGGATCCTTCCTTGATCTTGCTTCTAGCTCCGGGAACTCCGATGTGGTCTTCCGTGCAAGGTTCCCACGTCGGCTAGGGGAACCCTAGTCAACTAGCTCGACCCTCTCCTCTCCGAGATGGTGTCCCTCTCTTCTCTGCTCCTCGGCGGCCGATGACGAATTGTATCCTCCGTGGCTCTCGGTCAGGGGGCTATAAATAGCCCGATTGGCGGCTAGGGCAAAGGAGGGGGCAAACGGGCCCTGGAATGGGCTGGGCCGACCAGGCCGGG
The DNA here is from genome assembly GCA_947561735.1 of Cenchrus americanus. Classification (NCBI taxonomy): domain Eukaryota; kingdom Viridiplantae; phylum Streptophyta; class Magnoliopsida; order Poales; family Poaceae; genus Cenchrus; species Cenchrus americanus. The sequence continues at coordinate 67,688,462 of OX387239.1, read as the reverse complement.
CCGGCCGGCCCGGGCCGATCCGGAGCCCGGCCCCGAGGCCTCCTTTGCTCTACGTCGGTTCCCTTGCTTCTCGGATGTTCCCCCTTCGCATGTAGGTCCATGTCGTCGGTTTCTCTCTCGAATCGGACACAACTTCTTGTCTTGCAAGATTCGGCACTTTTCGGTCGGGCCCTCGGAGTCTGTCGTCTTCTCGGATCAAGTCCCCGGCTTCTTGGAGTTAAGTTTGCTTCATTGCATGACTTGTACGGGGCTTCAAGGTCTTGTCATGAGGTGCTTGATGAACTCTAATTTGCATCGTACCTACCTCCTCCCCCATGCTTAGACGTTGCTCGTCCTCGAGCAAAGAGGCGAAAAACAAGGTAGGTACGGAAATATTTTTCCTTGGAGAGATACTTGAAATCTTCAATGTCGGCACCGTCTTGCGATCTTCCTTGAATTGATGATCCATTCTCAACGATAGGTTGTGGTCAAGGAGGTAATCACAAAATATGATATTTTGGTTTAAGGGTGGATATCCCGCGAAGTTTGTGAGATCTCCAATGTGGGGATACACAATGCACGGATAAAAGGCTAGCAAAAAGATAGATACGCAAAAAAACGGAATGACCGGCTTCTTAGTCCCCGGCCGGAGAAATCATGGCCTGCAATAACTCACTCAAAAATAAATCTTGTACACTAAGGTTTATGCACTCAAATATATATTAGGCTTTGGATAGGTTGAGCAACACACAAGTGATATTTATGACAAGGTTAGCGATATTTTTGAGCATAAAAGACATCTTTAATCTATTCATAACTTGAGAGCACATAAAACACTATGGGTCTTTATTTTAATCATAACCTCCGCTGAAAATTAAGCTAGCATTTAAATAAATTCAGATTTGTATTTTTAAGAGAGCATGTTGACGGTTAATAATTGTATCAAATTTCGTTTGTAACTCGCAAGCGTACAAGTCTCCCGTCGTAGTCAAGGGACCCTTCTTCCCTCGAGTGGTGAACCCAAGGTATCGAATCCGTGGAACAAAAGTGTGACGCAAAACTTAATCTAATAAAGCCAAGTAACTTCAATCTTCGATAAAAGAAACACTAATGCATCTAAGTAAAGGACACGAAACGAATCTAATCTACTAAAGACCGGAGAAAACAAAGTAAGATTGGGTAGATAAACCGATCTAGAGGGATCGGGGTAAGCCTTTTGTTGAAGTTCCAAGCAAGAGAAGAAGTAGCAAATCGAATCTTAATAGAAGCCTCTTTAAATCGTGGTTTCCCGTCCAAATCCGAAAGCATCGGCCTTTCGAGACCCCCGTTCGTCACAACGTATCCCTATTCATGCGGAGAGCTTAGGGCGAGTCAAAAGACAAGTCGAGATTCTTTCGGAAGATCCGGCGTGTACCTCTAGCCACCGCGGCTACAAGAACACCATATGTAATCTATCTCGAGAATAGAATTGGAATAAGCAAAGCCGATCGAAAAACGAAATCTTCGAGGAAACACTTGATCGCTAGGAAAAGATTCATTGATCTTGCTTCTAGCTTCGGGAACTCCGACGTGGTCTTCCGTGCAAGGTTTCCACGTCGGCTAGGGGAACCCTAGTCAACTAGCTCGACCCTCTCCTCTCCGAGATGGTGTCCCTCTCTTCTCTCGCTCCTCGGCGGCCGATGACGAATTCTTCTCTCGCGTGGCTCTCGGTCGGGGGGCTATAAATAGCCCGATTGGCGGCTAGGGCAAAAGGAGGGGGCATTTGGGCCCCGGATGGGCCCGGGCCGACCGGGCCGGGCCGGCCGGCCCGGCCCGGGCCCATCTAGGCCCCGGCCCCCGAGGGCTCCTTCGCTACACGTCGGTTCCCTTGCTTCTCGGATGTTTCCCCCTTCGCATGTAGGTCCATGTCATCGGTTTCTCTCCGAATTGGACTCAACTCCTCGTCTTGCAAGATTCGACTTTTCCGGTCAGGTCCTTGGAGTCTGTCGTCTTCTCGGATCAAGTCCCCGGCTTCTTGGAGTTAAGTTTGCTTCATTGCATGACTTGTACGGGGCTTCAAGGTCTTGTCATGAGGTGCTTGACGAACTTATCCCGAAAGTCTTGCATTCAACACTAAAACCCTGCATAAACATTAAACTCCAAAACCGACATGCACACGTGAACTTGTTATACCACGGGGGTTAGTACCAATGGATAAGGTATAAAACTCATGCCAACACCGAAGGTAAACTCATGGCTAGGTTGACGGATTTTCACCGTCAACGCAGCACTAGCTTTATCATGCATAAATCAATTACAAAGATAAACAAAACGGCAATTATAATCATATATCATCATGGCACAAATTTTTGTAACTTTTCCAATGATATAATCAAGGTGGTGTCTTTATTAATGATGATATCAAGTTGAAATACAAACTGAAAATAAACAAACATGCTTGCTAAAATTTAAATAAAAACAGAAAATAATACGCAAACACACATAAGCAAAAGATGAAAATTACAGAGAAAAAGAAAAGAAAAGAAAACTAAAGTCCCTAAATCTTTTAGTCCTCCGCCAGTGGTTGATGTTGATGATCTTGATAATAATACCCTTGCTCATAATATGATTGGACATTTCCTCCGACGAATTGATTTGGCTCCACAAGGTGAAGGCGTCCAAGCTCAAAGGCAATATTTGCATTGCCTTCACCAAGTTGAGCTGTGTTAGCTTGGATGGCTGGGATGTTTTGGGCGTTTCTTGCAGCATACCCTCCAATTATGGCCATGCTTTGTTGTGGTTGGGGATGATGTGCGTAGGACTCCGCGAAGTTAGCGTTGGGCACCACATTATTTGGTGGGGGTACCGGTGCACCACCCCCCTATGCTTGCTCTTGTGGCCCTCCGTAATAACTTGGCGGAGGAGGGATCCCACCGAATGGTTGCACATTGGGTTGTGCTCCACTCGCTTGTGCGGAGGATGTTCCCTCCTCTACGATTCTTCCTCTTTTGTTCTTCCTTGCAGGGACAAGGAGTCCCTCTTCCAACCAATCTTCTCTCCCTTCGGTGAAAAGCCTAAGCCTCTCATTGGGAAGGGGTAGGTTCACTATGGCCAACCGATAACCTCCTCTCTCATCTCCACTAATGTATTTGCCTTGCCGCAAATACTCAATGCCGAGAGAGGTACCACACAAAAGATGGTCAGGGTTTCTTGCGATCCCCGACCGTAAGGAGAAGGCCAACATGGAGAGGTAGAACCCCGAACCAATATTTTCCGCCCCCGATGTTGCTTCACAACACCAACGGTTGATCATAAGGTAAGAGGGGTCTATTGGCTGCCTGGCAATTAAAGCCGAGTAGAGCCAATTCAACTCCGTGTCGGTCACCTTCGTCTCCTTCATCCTCCCCAATACCCTCTTGCACATCCAAGAGTGAAATATCCGGATAATGGGGTTGCGGATGCAATTGCGTTGTTGATGGGCTTCTCCGGAGATCATATTCCAAAATCCTGCTAACATGCCGGGTGGCACGTCAACTTTCTCCGGAGCTCCCTTGTGGAATCCAAGCAGCTCCCTAACGTGTTCGTAGGGAACCACTTGTTGGACTCCCTCGAAACGGAATGACAAGCTTTGCACCCCATCATCAAGGATAGGTGCAATAGTCATTAAAATATCCAAGGCGAACCCCAAGTGGGTGTCTGCCGATACTCCGTTGGAGAAATGCACCCATCCAAGGTGCCCCAACATGTAGTATATGTCGGTGCCAAAACCCAAGGTCTAGAGTGCTTGGTCGTCGAACTCGACGTTGGGCACAAGCCTCTTCTCAAGATTAGAGAGCCTCTCCTCCTCCTCCGATGACAAGATGATGAAGCCGTACGAAGAGTATGTCGGAGTGTAAGGAGGTGCCGCGGTTGAACGGGTCGATCGTCGTGGTGGCGCGGGCTGCTCCTCCGTGTGCCCTCGAGGTTCGGTAAACCTCATGGACGTGCTTCTTGCAGCCCTCATACCACCAAGGAGGAGAGCATCGTTCCTCCTCGGTGGTGCCGTATCCGTCTCCATGCTCGGGGAGACTCGGAAACCGAGTGCCTCCTCGAAGACGTGGTTGATGACGGCTTGGACGACGACGAACTCTTCTTCTTGGAGAAGAGACTTGTGGTTTTCTTCCACATGGTTGCTGCAGTCTTTTCTTCAACTAAAACTCCGGGTTGCAACCGGTAACTAGGCACTTAAACTCTTTGCTTCGGATGTGGACTTTGAGTGGATTAAGGATGTGGATTTTTTTTGAGCTATCAAGCTTGGGAAGGTTGGCTATGTCTACGGAGGTTTTGAGCACACAAACTTGAACACACAAACAAAGGAAGGAGAGGGAAGCTTGCTGCGCAGAAAATGGGAGCCGGGGGCTCCTTAAGTAGGGGAGGCCGGCCGGCACGGGGCCGGCCGGCCCCGGTGGCTCGGTGCTCCTCCCCGCCTCGTCTTTCTTCCGGCATGATCATTTCGCCTCCGCAACTTTCCCCGCCCACGTGCTCCACGAGTTGCACCGCCCAAATGCTCTCGTCCACTCCTTTTCTTGCATTATTGGTCCTTCCACTTGATGCTTCATGCTTTGGGTCATGTCCATGCTCCCTAGCTCCACTTGCTTCACATGCCACCATGAAATTCCTGCAAAGTTGATGCTTGCTGCCCACCATGCTTGTCCTTTGCATGTGAATTTGGTGAAAGTTGATAAAAGGGAATCCAATGGTGCATGCATGATTAATTCAAACTAGATTGCCTCCATTAAGGTGTGTTTAAGGTTAAGCACTCCTCTAATTCGAAATTTAAAATATTTTTCAGAGCCATGCAAGAGCTCAAACATAATTTTAGAGAAGTTTTTAAACCATTAAAAACAAATGTAAGTCGAAAATATTTTTCGACTACGTCGATTTCGGTCTCACCGGTATAGTTTGCCTTCATCGGTTGAGAGCAAACTTTTTCCCGGCTTGATCATGGGGGCATAGGTTTAGGTTCTAATTTTAGCTAAATAAGAAAGATTTTGAATAAAACAAAATTAGATGAGGCTTAGAATAATTCTAATCCTAGAGAAACCAAGGATATAGATTTTAACACGAACCAAAAGTTTTGATTTTCTAGGTTCACGCGAGTCCTACCACGTGCTGAATTTTATTAACACCTAAATATAAATCGTGGCTCTACTCGTGTGGTTTTAGCATGAAAAATAAGTCAACCTCAGTACCATAATGAGGGTGAAAGGTTGAGCTAGGTTCTGAAATTATTTGGTTGAGGTTTCTCGAAAAGAAAAGAACAAACAAGCACATAGGAGGGTTCATGCAAAGGGTTTATGATAAAGCAAAACATTCAAACAAGAATTATGTCTCTAATATTGTTCAACCACTTCTAAGTCTAATGTCTTTGTGTAATAAAACTCAAAAACTAAATTATTAAAAATACTCGAAAAATGCGGAATCGGGTTGTCCTCCCGTGGGCGACTCGACGAAACGGGTTGCCTCCCGCCTAGCGCTTCGTTTATAGTCTATAGCTAGACTTCTTCACTTGATTACTCCGGATCAACGCTCTTTGCGGGCGTTGCAATCTTGGGTACCCACTTCCGCACCATCTTGGGTACGGGTTTGTCTTTTGGCTTAGTCATTTTTTTGGTCTTTACAGGCGGCTTCTTTTCCTTTGTCTTGACGGATGCAACACCTTCTTTGATTTTCTTTACGTTCATTTTTTTCGGCTCCTTCTTCTTTTTCAGCCCGTCCGTTTGTTTTGGTTCTCCCTTCACTCCAATCATGTTGCATGCCTCGATTCTTGGACGGAACTTGAAGGAACTCCTTTCTCCGTTTATATTGAACATGATCTCCCCCTTGCCAACATCAATAGTAGCCCCCACGGTCTTGAGGAAAGGCCTCCCTAGGATGAGCGGCGGCTTCTCCCTCTCTCCCATATCGAGCACAACGAAGTCGACTGGGATGAAGTGGTGTCCGATCTTCACGGGTACATCTTCAGCAATGCCCAAGGGATAACGAATGGAGTTGTCTCCCAACTCCAAACATATAGCCGTAGGCTCCATTGGTAGGCGTAGCTTCTCGAACACATCCCTCGGCATGACGCTCACACTAGCTCCAAGGTCACATAACGCCTTCTCAAAGTTGAAAGAACCAACCGAACATGGAATAGTAGGGCATCCGGGGTCCTTTTGCTTCTCTAGCCCATTAGCAATAGCGACACTACACTCCTCGGACATCTTGACATGATCTACCTCGAGTGTTGCTATCTCATATTTATTTGCAAGTATGTCTTTAAAGTAACGAGAATATGTAGGTACTTGTAAGGCATCTAGTAATGGCATGTTGATGCTAAGTCTATGCACAACTTCCACAAACTTCTCAAAGTGGTTGTCAAGTTTACCTCGGAAGAAGCGTGGCTTGAGTTGCGGTATCCTCGTGTCTTCCTCCGGCATCTCAAATTCGGGTTCCTCGGTGACGATCCCCGTAACCTTCTCTTTAGCAACTCCTTCCACCTCGGTGGATGGTTTAAGCTTCCTTGCTCCCGCGGAACGTTCCGGATCTTCGGTCTCCTTCCCCGAACGTGTTTGAATGGCCTTCGCCGATTCGGGACTTTTGGGTTGTCCGGAAGCTTCCCTTCATCATTAGTGAGGCGCCCCGCAAGTTGTCCAACTTGCGTCTCAAGCATCTTCATCATGTTGAGCACTTGATGATTGGAACTTCCGACCTCTCGTCACTTTGCTATCGATGTTCTCCAACACCTTGTCTATGGTCTTGAACTTGGTGACGGTGTCCTTGTTGATCTTAGCTTGCTCATCCATAAACTCCTTCAATTGTATACGAAGCGGAACCACGTTAGGAATAGATGAGCTTGCATTAAATTGAGGCCTACCTTGCCCGTAGCGGAAGTTCGGCAATTCTCCCTTCCTCATGTAGTCGAGCACTTTGGCTTCCTCCGGACAATCTTTACGGACATGGCCATACTCTCCACATTCTTCGCATGTGGACCTTGCTTCGGCGGCCTTCAAGTCTTGAGCCTCTTTCTTTTCCATCTCCATCTTCTCCAACCTCCTCATGAGCGAGTCGATCTTGCCTTCAAGTATGTTCTCCTTCTCCACTTGCAAGACTCCTTTGACGTTCCCCGTGGGTTGAACCGGATGTAGGCGCCGGATGACGCCCATGTGTCATTATCCGCGACCTTCTTGAATAGAGTGAAAGCTTCCGTCGGTGTAAGTTCGATGATGGATCCTCCCGCCGATGCATCGATGATCGTCCTTGACGCCATGGTGAGTCCTTGATAGAACTTTTGCACGAGGTCTTCCTTCGGGAACTTGTGATGTGGAACCACCCGGGTTTACTTGTTGAAGCGCTCGAATGCCTCCGAGATAGTTTCCGTAGGATATTGAACAAACGTGGCAATCTTATTACGCAAGCTTTGAGTTTTACCGGTGAGTAGTATTCCTTCATGAAAGCCTTCATCAACGTGTTCAAATTTTGCACCGTCTCCGCCGGTTGAGAGTGGAACCATTGCAAAGCCTTCCCGAGTAGTGAAAACGGAAAAAGCCTTGCCCTCATTTGATCTTGAGTCACCCCATCCATGTTGAAAGTCGACATAGTTGAATGAATGCTTGGAGGTGAAGGTTCGGATCCTCTTTACCGTGAAGGGTGAATGTTGCACCATGCGGATTGTTGAGGTCTTGATCTCGAACGGTCTTCCGATCTCCTCGAGGTTCAAGATTGGTAGGTCGATGATGTCTGGGGTGCATAGCTCCCCAATCTTGCGTTCTTGCGGTGGTTGGTCACCCATCGGTGGAAGTCGATTCTCCCGAGGACTTTGAAGTGGTGAATTCTTCGGAGATTCCTGCGATCCTTTGTCTTCCGACTCCGAATATACAAAATCCAGCCTTTTAGCTTGATGTGCTTCGCGTCTACTTAGCCCTGTAAAGTTTTTCTAGATCATCCACAAAATTATCGGGTTTGTTGGAGAGGTAGCCGTCCATCTCCTGTTCGGGTTAGCAATAAACAAAGTATGCAAAAACTAGAAAGTAAAAACAAATCTATAAAAACTAGGGTTAGACAAACTAGATTAGATGTATTTTGAGGATGATCAAAATTTAGTAGTTGCAAAAAGAAAAACAAAAAGAAAGCTGAAAATTACGAAAAGGCAATAAAAAAATCAAATCTTGATCACTTGTTCCCCGGCAACGGCGCCAGAAAAAGGGGCTTGTTGACGGTTAATAATTGTATCAAAGTTCGTTTGTGACTTGCAAGTGTACAAGTCTCCCGTCGTAGTCAAGGGACCCTTCTTCCCTCGAGTGGTGAACCCAAGGTATCGAATCCGTGAAACAAATGCGTGACGCAAAACTTAATCTAATAAAGCCAAGTAACCTCAATCTTCGATAAAAGAAACCCTAATGCATCTAAGTAAAAGACACGAAACGAATCTAATCTACTAAAGACTGGAGAAAACAAAGTAAGATTGGGTAGATAAACCGATCTAGAGGGATCGGGGTAAGCCTTTTGTTGAAGTTCCAAGCAAGAGAAGAAGTAGCAAATCGAATCTTATAAGAAGCTTCTTTAAATCGTGGTTTCCCGTCCAAATCCGAAAACATCCGCCTTTCGGAACCCCCGTTCTGTCACAACGTATCCCTACTCATGCGGGGAGCTTAGGGCGAGTCAAAAGACAAGTCGAGATTCTTTCGGAAGATCCGGCGTGTACCTCTAGCCACCGCGGCTACAAGAACACCCTATGTAATCTATCTCGAGAATAGAATTGAAATAAGCAAAGACGATCGAAAAACGAAATCTTCGAGGAAACACTTGATCGCTAGGAAAAGATTCAACTTGATAATTCAACTATAACAATGATACATACACAAGATCGCTACGGGATCCTTCCTTGATCTTGCTTCTAGCTCCGGGAACTCCGACGTGGTCTTCCGTGCAAGGTTCCCACGTCGGCTAGGGGAACCCTAGTCAACTAGCTCGACCCTCTCCTCTCCGAGATGGTGTCCCTCTCTTCTCTGCTCCTCGGCGGCCGATGACGAATTGGATGATGCGTGGCTCTCGGTCAGGGGGCTATAAATAGCCCGATTGGCGGCTAGGGCAAAGGAGGGGGCAAACGGGCCCTGGAATGGGCTGGGCCGACCGGCCTGGGCCGGCCGGCCTGGGCCCATCCAGGCCCGGCCCGAGGCCTCCTTTGCTCTACGTCGGTTCCCTTGCTTCTCGGATGTTTCCCCCTTATGCATGTAGGTCCATGTCGTCAGTTTCTCTCCGAATTGGACACAACTTCTTGTCTTGCAAGATTCAGCACTTTTCTGGTCAGGTCCTCGGAGTCTGTCGTCTTCTCGGATCAAGTCCCCGGCTTCTTGGAGTTAAGTTTGCTTCATTGCATGACTTGTACGGGGCTTCAAGGTCTTGTCATGAGGTGCTTGATGAACTTATCCCGAAAGTCTTGCATTCAACACTAAAACCCTGCATAAACATTAAACTCCAAAACCGACATGCACACGTGAACTTGTTATACCACGGGGGTTAGTACCAATGGATAAGGTATAAAACTCATGCCAACACCAAAGGTAAACTCATGGCTAGGTTGACGGATTTTCACCGTCAACAGGCGCCCCTCCCGGCTGCCGCACCATGGGGCCGGCGGTGACACTCCCGGCAGGCGCCATGGGGCCGGTGGAGCCCAAGATGGAGACAGAGAAGAGATGGAGAAGAAGGGTACGACGAGAGACGCGGTGGAGTTAGGGGGTTGAAGAAGACTCGCTTGTGGGCCCCACACGTCAGTGGTTGAGGGAGGGGATAAGAGCGGGGCAAAACGGTCCGCTGGAGAGGGGGAATGAGAGGAAAAATCCTGAAATGTCAGATAATGTTGAGAAACCCATAAATCGAAAAGTTCGCGTGGCTCAGGGTTAAATTTTGAAAACCTTGCGAAATAGATGTCATCTCAAGTGAGGCGTGCGAACTTAGGCTTAGAGCAATTCCTACAGCCTAGCCAAATTAGACTAGCTAAATTCACATTTAGCTAGTCATTTAGCCAAACTAGACTAGCTAAATCTCCTCTCCTTCCAACGGACTAGCTAAAATTACTAGCCATTGTCGAAGAGAAACCCCCCGGACTGGACTCCTGCACTCCCGCGAGGCCATCACTCATTTGTATCGTACTTCATTTAAACTTTATTTGAGAACTTCCCTCGCTGTATCGTACTCCATTCAAACTTTATTTGCGAACAATTATTTTTGTTTATGGTGAAATCTCAGCATTGGCCTACAATTGTACTAGATCTTGACAACGTATGATGCTCTGTTCAAATTTTAGTACCTTGTCTGCATAGTATTTTCTGCATGCCGGTCAGATTGATCTGTCGTTCATTGTCAATAGTTTTTCCAGCTCACACATTGCAACATACTGACACAGATTCATGAATGATGATCAACTGTGGATGACCACACATACAGCTGATGTATCATTTTGATACTGCAGCTGTACCTTTTCTTTAATTGACATACAATTTTTCAGTATATAGTATCAACTTGATGGCCTAGACATGCTGCTGAATACATATGATCAGTAAGCAAGAATTCTTGGCTGTAGTACCTTGAGAATTCTTGGTTGTAGTACCCTGCATCCATACAACATATGTAAGCCTTTGCAGCAAGGCAATCTGATCAGTCACCCCATACATCTTTTCCTGAATCTCTTGGGTGGTATCTATAACATTCATATGTACATCAACTACTCTGTTTAATGCAGTGCTACTGTACAGCATCTGAGTATGTGAATAATTAGTAGTGCAGACAGAAACATCTACATATATATCATTCAACTTTTCTCAAAAAAAATCAGTCGTGGTTCATTTGCTCACTACAATGTATGATCAGACAAGGACAAGAAACAAAACACATGGAACTTCTGAAAACAACAGTTTGAGCATAGCTTTGCAACAGATCAGCATTGAGTACAGACTGTTAAGCATAGCTTTACAAAGCAATGATGGATTAATTGGCAATTGATCAAGTCAGTGTCTAACAAAATGTAAGAAAGTCAGCATTCCTAAATCTTAATTGGCAATTGATCCCACCAGGCTTAAAGGACCCTGAAGGTCGTTTAAAAGTATTCCATGATAAATTATAAACAGTTCTTTTCAGCTTTTGCAATTTGGATAAATCAATGGCCTGGCTGATACTATTGACCCTACCTGATGCTATCTCTAACAGAGCTTTAAGAGCCTATTCCATGATAAAGGAATTGATTCTTTATTGAGCATGAATGACTCAAAGGTTAGAGGGGAATATTGCATTGCTTGCCATGTCCATGTCCTCTGCGTGTGAACAGCAAAACTGTACCTAATTACTTAATCATGTATGTTGATGTTCTCTTACCAAACAAATGAGAAACAAATATTACAATGACATATTATGGTGCAGGCATCCATGCAGCTAGCGTTGAAATTTCATATAACTTGGGGTGAACTGATCTGGACTATCTATATGCCTGTCGAATTCCCAACAAGCAAAACATACTTGATAGACTACAGACTGTACTCCTGGCATATGCAGTATGGTGTGCCAAACAAATGGAGATAAACAGAGCTTGGCTTATCATCCATAGGAACATCATTAAGCATTAAATTAAGCATTAAATCAGTTGTCCTATCAACAATTGGAACCAGCATCTCACCTGTGAATGCCTCCTCCTCGTCGATTTGCTCGCAGTTAAACATATCTTGCATCTGGCGGCTCCTCGATTGACCCCCTTCTGTATCTGCAGTTGCTGGCGCAAACTGAGAAAATGGAGTTGCCTCCGCGGGTCCGCTCCAAGCTCCGGGCTCTCGGACCACCGTCAGCAGCGGACGAGGCGGCCTGAACAAGGAGGAGGCCACAGCGGTGCTGCCTGCGCCCGGGATGGGGGCCCTTCCTCTGGGTGCGACAGCGGCGCTTCCTGCACCCGCAACGACGACCCTTCTTCCGGCCGTGACGGCGGCGCTTCCTCCAGCGGCGAAGCCAGGGCTTCCACAAAGCGGCGCCGACGGAGCGAGGGCCAAGGAGTGGAGACGTTGCGCAGACGCCATGGAGCGCGCCAAGATTTTTGGCGCGGGGCGGGGGAGGCGACCGGGAGGGCGGGAAGGCGTGCGGAATGGCGGATAGTCAGCGACCCGCGAGGGGGAGTTTTTGTTGAGCGCGATACACGGGGAAGAATGACAGCGAGGAAAAAAATTCAGTACGCGCGGCGCGTACCGCACGCGGGGTGCGCGCCCCCTCGTGGCCGCTCGTGGTCAGTATGCGTCCGGCACGTCCTCCGCTCGCTTCTCGGCTCGGCTCCCGCGCGCAGCTCGCGTCCCGCACGTCCTAAAGGGAGCAGGCTCGCCTGGGCTCCCTGGGCAGTCGTCCTCCCGCTCGGCTCGCGTGGCCTGGCGAACTGATGGCTCAGTTAACACATTGATATAATGATAAAGTTCCAAATTTTAGCTTCAATCAAAATTGCTTAACTCCAATATCTACCTCAACAAATGAGGGTACATGTTCACCAATGTTCATAGATCCCATTTTGCTACTGTGGAGTTAATGTTTAGATACAAAGTTGCTAAGAAATAATATTCAAAAACAGCTAACTGATGCTGTTTCAGACTTGGCTCCTTTCCCACTTCCTGGCGTTCGGTGCTAAATTCAATTTTTGGAGCTCTCTTAAAATTATTTAACTCCAACATCTACCTCAACAAATGAAAGTACATGTCCACCAATGTTCATAGATTCTATTTTGCTGCTGTGGAGACAAAGTTTAGATGCATAATTGCTCAAAAATAATTTTCAAAAGCAACTAAATGATGTTGTTTCAAACTTACCTCATGTCACCTGTATGGCAACCAGTGCTGCAATTAAATTTTGGAGCTCTCTTAAAATTAACTAACTCCAACGTTTAGCTCAACAAGTGAGAGTACATGTTCACCAATGTTCATAGATCCTATTTTACTACTGTAGAGCCAAAGTTTAGATGCAAAGTTGATCAAAGATAATTTTCAAAAACAGCTAAGTTTTGTATGCTCGAAACCCTAAATCTCATAATTTGTATTTTGAAAACTCTTGCTACGAGTAGTCACAGACAGAGGGTGTATCATATGTATGATCCATGATACTGCCTGACCGTCATCTTCAGGGAAAAAGGCAGTAACGAACAAGATGGAACACGCAAGGAAGGAATAATTGATGAGATCGATAGTTCTCCACATGGTCCTGGACTCGGGGAAGCTTATCCTGTCGTCGCCGTCGTGGGCGGCGATCATCCGCCGGCAGTCCTCCTGTGCCGCGCCCTCGGTCATCTCGAGCCGCCGCATCACGTTCCAGAGCTCCCCGGTGCCCACGAAGTCGTCCTTGTCACCCAATACGAGTCGATAAGGACTGTGGCGTCGCAGCACATGAAGCGGGAGCCGCGCGAGCCGAGGTGACGCGAGGGACGCTGAGCGCGCATAGCGGGGGAACCGGGCGTTCGATCGCGCACGGGCGGCATCGCGGGGGGTGCGCACGGCGTCGCTAGTGCGCGTGGCGCGCATGAGTGCTTTGGGAGTTAAATTTAATCCCTAAACATCTCAATTAAATCTTCCAAGTTGATGACTATAGGTTACTATTAACAATCTGAAAATTTAGAGAATTAGTAAAGTCTGAAACATCATCATTTAGCTGTTTTTGAAAATTATCTTTGATCAACTTTGCATCTAAACTTTGGCTCTACAGTAGTAAAATAGGATCTATGAACATTGGTGAACATGTACTCTCACTTGTTGAGCTAAACGTTGGAGTTAATTAATTTTAAGAGAGCTCCAAAATTTAATTGCAGCACTGGTTGCCATACAGGTGACATGAGGTAAGTTTGAAACAACATCATTTAGTTGCTTTTGAAAATTATTTTTGAGCAATTATGCATCTAAACTTTGTCTCCACAGCAGCAAAATAGAATCTATGAATATTGGTGGACATGTACTTTCATTTGTTGAGGTAGATGTTGGAGTTAAATAATTTTAAGAGAGCTCCAAAAATTGAATTCAGCACTGAACGCCAGGAAGTGGGAAAGGAGCCAAGTCTGAAACAGCATCAGTTAGCTGTTTTTGAATATTATTTCTTAGCAATTTTGCATCTAAACATTAGCTCTACAGTAGCAAAATGGGATTTATGAACATTGGTGAACATGTGCTCTTATTTGTTGAGGTAGATATTGGAGTTAAGTAATTTTGATTGAAGCTAAAATTTGGAACTTTATCATTATATTAATGTGTTAACTGAGCCATTAGTTCGCCAGGCCACGCGAGCCGAGCGGGAGGACGACTGCCCAGGGACTCAGGGAGCCCAGGCGAGCCTGCGATCGAGCCTGCTCCCTTTAGGAGGTGCGGGACGCGAGCTGCGCGCGGGAGCCGAGCCGAGAAGCGAGCGGAGGACGTGCGGGACGCATACTGACCAATCACGAGCGGCCACGAGGGGGCGCGCACCCCGCGTGCGGTACGCGCCGCGCGTACTGAATTTTTTTCCGATAGCGAGGCTGTTGGAACGGTTCTTTTGTTTATTTTTCCATTTTTAGCTACTCTTATCAATTTGAGTAGGCTGTTGGAGTTTCTCTTAGTTTTCAAAATTTCTCGCCGTCCGCGCCGCCGGCCGTCTACCCCGCCTGTTCGTCCCCCAGGTGCCCATTCGTTCCGACTTCGAACGCCGCTTCCCTCCGTGGGCGCGGCGAGCTCGAGCAGCAGCGTGGGTCCACCTGGAACGCGAGGTGGACGTGGCCGCGGCGGTGGCCATAGAGCGTCCCCGTGAGCCGCGAGCCGAGGCCGACCGCCGGTGCCGGCCGGCAATGGCCACGGCCCGGCGCCGTGCGCGGCCGGGAGAGCCGCGGTGCGGCCCTTCTTGCCGTCTTCGCTTGGGCGGCGGCGGCGTGGACACGAAGTCCTCGAGCGGAACAACGGGCAGCTGGAGGAGAACGCCATGGCCGCCTCGTCCTCGTCGTCGGCCTTCGAGCCCTTGCCGGAGCCGTCCTCCACGCCGGCCGTGGCGTGTGGCTCCTGCTCTTGCCAAGAACCGGCCACTTGAAGTTCCTCCGGGAGCCCGCCGGCCGTCCACCTCCCTCGATCCGCCGGCCGTACACCTCCCCTCGCCTCGCCGACCGTCCGCCGCTCCGCGCCCCCCGGCCCCGTCCGTTGCCGCCGCCGTCGGCCACGCTGGGCAAAAGGGTGAGATACTCCCGCGACCGAGTGTGAAGCCGAGGGGAACCACTTTTTTTGGGCTTCCGTGGTATCGACTCGCTGTGAGAGCGCATTCCGCGGAGCTTTTTCCCGGCTTCACCATGGAAGCCGTTCCTGGTTGTCCCCTTTGTCAGGGCTTCGGTTTCTGCCGGTGGAGAAGCCGCAGCCAAAGCCCTGCCAAAGGGGTCTTTCCTGTTCTCTACGCGACCCCAACCCTACCTATTCTAGCGGCGGCGCCCCACCCCCGCTCTCTCTCGCGCGCGCGTCGGCGAGCGACGGCAGGCGATCTGGTGGGGGTGCTGCGCCGCCCTGCGCCTTGTAAGACCAGACGTCAGGTACCCCAAATTTTAGTGCCTCGATTTCTTCCAACTAATCGCTTGATTGGAATTGGTGTTCAGCCCTGCAACGTTTATTTAGAAATCCTGTGATTTCAACAAGTAGCACTACCACCAGCACAGCACATGGAATATCTCTGTGCGGTTTCAGATTAGATCCACAGTATTCCTTTTCTGTGCGGTTTCAGATTAGTTCCACAGTATTCCTTTTCAATTATGAAGCGATTGCTTCAGTGAAGCATGTTAACAGCTATATCTTTGTTTCTCGTTGATCTCCTAACATGTTTGCATTGCTCTTCTAGATGGGCAATAGGAAATCTTTAAAATATGATCTTTTTTTTCGTTTGTGCGTCTGCATATACAGCTGCTTGCCTGCTGTTTTGTATAGACTAAAATTGTATATTGGGACCTGTTTGGTTCTTGACCAGAAATCACCACCTGAGTAAACATAGCATCTACTTATTCATTTGCTTTCTGAATCATGCCAAAACTCTGGCGCCGATTTCGTTTGCCGCAAGTGAGGCATGGCCGTAAACTCTGCGTGGCTACCTTGGGTAACGAAGCAAACATGCACTTATTCCAGTGGAAGGTAAAGCCTAAGCATACATTAATACCAGTATACCACAACCTGCACCAAGAAAAAAATATTAGGCTTAGGTAGTGTTCTGGTAGAATGAATAGTGCTCGGCTGGTAGAATGAATGAGAGGAAAGAGGGAGAAAGAAGCCAGCCGAGCCCTGTTCATGTGCCAGCCGAACGAGCTGTTAACTGCGCTATTTTCTTTGCTCCGAGATGCCATCCACTGTTGCCACTTCAAAAACAATTGGACGCAACCTAAGGAATAAGCAAGTTGGTAGATACTTTCGATGCATCAGGTGTAACTGTATACAATCTTTTTATGTCAGCACTCCGTGCTATAGTTTATAGTTAAGCTAAGAAATAATGCTATTTGGCTACCTTTTTATGGCCGCAGAAGAACTCTGTGTTATTTCATTAAGATAGTATTTGGCCACCTTTGGGGTTCCCTTGAGGGCCAGTAACAATGACATAAGGCCATTATTAGCATTCCTTTGATTTGTTGGTCGTTATTGTTTTACTTTGTTGCTTTACTGCTCATGTCCTCAGATTTTGCCCTTTTGTTTTGTTTTCCAAAAAAAATTATGTTGTGGTCTTAGGAAAGATGAGGAAAGCTAAGAGGGGCCGTGATGCCACTAGAAGCTTTCGGAAGACCAACAAAGCTCGCAAGATTGACCCTGCTGTCAAAGCAACGAAGACAGCAGCAAGTTTCTATCTAGAACAAGATACAGTGGTCTCAGGTATGCTAGGTCTTCGTCTTTTTCTGCTAATTTGTCCTCACGTTTTTATAGCTTCATTTGAGTATTCACAGTTGTCTTATTGTTTTTTCTCTTTCAACTAGGTTACTTGTATGAGGACCCAATTGAAGGAGTTTGGACTCGGTTAAGTGATGAAAAATCATATTTGTCCAGAAGCTTTCGTAAGAACAGAAGAGCTCGCAAGATTGACCCTGTTGTCAAATCAACCAAGACAGCAGCAATTTCCTATCGAGAACAAGACGCAGTGGTCTCAGGTTAGCTAGGTCTTCGCCTTTTCTGCTAATTTGTCCTCATGTTTTCATAGCTTTATTTGAGTATTCACAGTTGTCTTAATATATTTTTCTTCAACTAGGTTTCTTGCATGACCCAAATGTTTGGAATCGGCTCAGTGATCAGCAAAAATCATATTTGTCTAAAAGTGTCACCTCAATTACTCTAAGTGTTGGGGAATTCGGGAAAACCCGTCACTCTCGAAACGTCGAGTTTAACGGAATTCTCAAAGTATGTTTTTCGGGATCGGGGAATTCGCGATTCTCGGAGTTGCGGGACCTGCGAAGTCTCGAATTCGCGAATGTGCGAGGTTCGGGGAATCTTGATTCGGTGAAGAGGTGGAGTCATGAACATGCGGAAGCCGGAATCTCAAGCGGTGATGGTCCGAACTTCGGAGATTTGCCGATTCGGGAATGCGGTGAAGACTCGTTCGGGACTCGGGCGCAAAGACACGCACGAACCTGTTTGGAAAGCAAAAGCCACTTCGGGAACTGTTGAAGACCTAATTCAGGAATTTCGGGCGAAGACATTCACGAATCACGGGAGAAGCAAAGTCAAAGTTGTAGTCCCAAAAAGTCCGGGTTTAGAGTGTGAACTAGTGGCAGACTTGTAAATGTGTAAGGGGGGAAAAGACATTCTTGTGTGTGTTCACATTAGGAATATTCTCCGAGCCCAAGGGTGTTATCGGAATGTAAAAGTCCCTTCGTCTCCCTATAAAAGGGGGCGCGAGGGCACGTGTAAACGGATTCAGACTTTTTTGGGACTTGTGCTATTTGCGGGGAGGGATTTCAATCTCTTTGTGCTTTAACCGTGCTATTGAACGTGTTAAGAACTTTCACTTGTGTTAGGGTAGTATTCCGAATTTTTCGGGTACCCCCAACATTGGCGCCCACCGTGTCTCGGCCCGAAAAAGAAACTCACGATGCCACCTCAAAAGAAATCCAAGAAGAATGCCCCGGTACGGGCAAACCCCGGGATGATCGCCTTCCCACCCAAGGAAATGAAACCTCGTTTGTTCCCGAATCCTCGAACGTAACGGACCAAGAACGAAGAGAAAAGCTCGAGGCCCTCATGAAGGCAAGAGCGAGAAAGACGGCTCACATCCAAGAACAACCTGCCGAACAACAAAGAGCACGAGAATGTTGATGCCGATGATGATGCCATAGACGGACGGCTAGCCATGGTCCACCAAAAGATACAACAACTACGAGAGAGACAAAGAAAAGTTCGCGGCTCGGTTGCGGGCGAAGAGAAAAATCTACGAAAAGCTAGAGCGGTGAACAAAGCAAAAGAACAAATACAAGCAATACGAGAGAGAAATTGACGAAATGAAGGAACAAGAGAACGACTCCCTATGGCGGGAAACACCACGGCGGAACCACTGCGCTGCAAGAGAATCCCCCGAAAGAAAACTTTTTCGCGGGAAACGGAGTCTCACACTTCGTGGATTCGAATCGCCGCTATCAATAGGGCCGCAAACGGCACCTTGGCCGCCGAAGTTCAAGCCTCGTATCTCTTCCCAAGTACAACGGCTTTGGAAACTCCGGGCGGGTTCCTCATGAGATACGAGTCGGTGTGAATTCGGCGGGGAGGAGATGATGTTGCACTCGCCAAATCCTTCATCATAGCTTGCGAAGGACCGATCTGAATTGGTACTCACTTCTTGCCTCCACACTCGATCTACGGTGGGTAGATCTCAAAACAAAATTCATGCAAGCGTTTCGGATGTTCCATGACACAACAGCCCGAAGCCTCGGACACAGCCGTACAACGCAAGCAAAAGGACGGGGAACCACTGCGGAACTTCGTGAGAAGGTTCATGCAACGAGAGGTCTCAAATCCCCGACGGCGATGACAAGACAACGATCAAGGCACGCGATCAAAGGTCTCACCCCGGGGCCAACGGCTTCCCACCTCACAAGAAAGAAGCACGAAACGGGTTGAAGAACTATTTCGGGAATTGGAGGATTACATTACGTCGATGACGACCACCGCAAGAGAGTAGCCGGACGAAACGAGGCAAGACGGGGTGGCGAGAGATATGACTGGCGAGCACCACCACAACATCCACGAAATGTAAACAATGTCGGAAATCCTCGGCAACAACAAGAAAGCGAGGCCAAGTGCCGGGGGAGGATTCGGTCATAGAGTAAGGGGGAGAGGAAGAGGAACCCCAAGCCTCCCGAACCACAACCCAAGAGATCCCCACTTCTACGCCAATATCACGGAAGAGGCCACGGCACCGAAGGGTGCCCGAGAGACAAAGAAGAACATGGCACGAATCCAACAAGAGGAAGCACTAATGAGCATTGCATCCTCGATGCCAACACGATTTCGGCCGAACTTCGGCGGCCGCGATTCGCGAGTCCGCGATCCGGCTACCGTACCGGTTCGGCAATTTCCACAATCACAATCGGCATGGCGACCTTCACAACAATTCTTCCCTCGGTCGCAAGCAATACGGTCGATCCCGGCGGCCGCGCCCATTCGGGAAATCTTGCCACCGCCTCCAGAAAGCTCATCAAGGCCTCAGTCAAGTTCGGGACCTCAGAACTCCAAAGCATTGCCATCGTTCGGGACTATCATGCCAATCACGGGTGGATCTGCCATGGAATTTGAAACAAAGAAGCAGCGAAACAACTACTTCAGATCTGTGAATACTATCATCAATGATGGCCCAGCTGCCCGACCGGAGTGGGCAAAGGTGCCAGTCACCTTTACGAGAAGAAGATTTCAGGCTGAAATCCGCGATCCACAATGATGCCATGGTGATTGAAGTCAACATTCTTCGGATGGGTCATAGGAAAAATCTTGGTGGACAACGGGAGTTCGGCGGACATCCTATTTACGAAAACATTCGAGAAAATGAATGCGAGTCGGCACATGTTGGACCCACCAGAGTACCCATTGCGGGGGTTCGGAGGGAAGCCCATCAAGCCGGTTGGAACAATATCACTCCCGGTTTCTTTCGGAGATCTTGAGAATGCCGAACCGAGAACCTCACCTTTGATGTGGTTGACATATATCACCCGTATCTTGCGATCTTCGGCGGGGGGTTTCATGAACAAGTTCGATGCTTGTCATAAGGCAACGGTTCCTATGCATGAAGATGCTGCGCCCAAAGGGGTTATCACGGTATTCGGCAATCAACAAGAGGCCGAAACATAGAAAAGGGCCACACTCCTGGTCAAACGAATGTGTATCGGTGAAAGCAGTGAAGAGAGGAAGGAAACCTATGAAGAGCCGAAGCGGGACAAAGAGAAAAATAACATAGCCGCGAGAAGATGAAACAAAGAGAGTGTATCCGGACGACATGCCCGACAGAGCAGTCATAATAGGGGCGAACCTTAGCACCGAAGAGGATGATGAACTCATACGCTTCCTGAACAAAAACGAGGATGTTTTCGCATGGTCAGCCAAAGATTTGCAAGGCGTTGACGGAGACATAATCGAACATGTCCTCGAAACGGATGACAAGATATCGCCCAAGAAGCAAAAACTTCGGAAAATGTCGACGAAAAGGTCAAGGCGGTGGAAGCGAGAAGTTCGAGAGGTTACACGATGCCCAAGTGATCGGAGAGGTCAAGTACCCGGTCGGTTAGCCAACACCGTGCCGGTCAAGAAGAAAAATGGCAAATGGAGAATGTGTGTCGACTTCACCGATTTGAACAAGGCGTGCAAGAAGGACGATTTTCCCTTGGAAAGGGTAGACAAAATCGTGGATGATGCGACCAACGGTGAGATGCTTTCGCTCCTGGACATGTTCTCTGGGTATCATCAAATCAGAGTTCGCAAAGAGGACAAAGAGAAGACAAGCTTCATCACTCCTTTCGGAACATTTTGTTTCGTAAGAATGCCAGAGGGGTTGAAGAATGCGGGGTGCACGTTTTCAAGAATGATAGCAATAGTCTTTGCACCGAGCGGATTCGGAGAAATATCTTGGCATACGTGGATGACATAGTTGTCAAAAGTATTCAGAGAAAAGACCATATCAGTGATTTGGCGAAACGTTCGCGAACTTGAGGACGGCAAACACGAAGCTAAACCCGGAAAAATGTGTGTTCGGAATTCACAAGGGAAAAGTTCTTGGATGCCTAGTGTCAACGAAAGGCATTGAAGCAAACACGACAAGATAAAGGCTCGATGGAAATGCAAGAGCCGGCCCTCGGTGAAAGATGTTCGAAGTTGACGGGGAGAGTGGGCGCCCTCAACGAGATTCATCCCCGGAGGCTGCGAGAAAGAAGTTTGACATTCTTCCAAGTTCTCGGAAGTGCCAAGAAATTCCGGTGGTCCGAACCTCGAGAAGCGGGCCTTTCATGAGCCGAAGAACTACTTGTCCACGCATGACCAAACTCTGTCCTCCCGAGCCAAAATCGCCGCTTCTCGCTATATGTGTACGCATCAAATTCGGCGGTAAGCGCGGTCTTTGGTACGGGAAAAGCAAGAAGAAGGAAAGCTCGGGCAAATTCCCGTATATTTCGCCTCGAAGCATTGTCGGTTCCAAGGTTTTTTATTCCGAAGCGGAGAAGATCGCGTATGCGGTCATCATGGCGACAAGAAAGCTAAGACACTACTTCGAGGGCCACGAGAATAAGAGTTATCACAAACCAACCGTTAAGTGACTTGTTCGCAAACGGGGAGGCATCCACCCGAATCATCAAGTGGGGTCTTGAACTCTCCGAGTATGTGGTGGATTTCGAAAGAAGAAGTGCAATAAAATCGCAAGTCTGTCGGATTTCGTCGTGGACCGGACCTCACCTACTCGGAATCCGGAGGAAAATATGCCCGAACCTTGGGTAGTGCAATGTGATGGAGCATGGTGTTACAAGGTGGTTGGAATTTCGGTTGTTGTAACATCGCCGACGGGCGTGGTCATAAGATATGCGGCGCGGCTCGTGTTCGCGAACAATGAATACTCCACGAACAATACAACGGAGTACGAAGCTCTCTTTTCGGCATTGAGAAAAATGAAAGCCTTGGGGCAGCGGAGACCTTCATAATCGAACGGATTCGAAAGTAATCCGGGAACACATCGAGAAGGAAAGCGAGGCCGGGAATCCGAGTTCTCATGAAATATCTTGAAAAAGTCGAGAGAAATGGAAAGACACTTCAAAGGATATTCGGTTCGGCACATCCCAAGGGATGATAACAATGAGGCGGATAAGCGGCGAAGGCGGCGACCCGAGAAATCAAGAGCTACCACCGGATGTGTTCTTTGAAATCATCGAGAGAACCTTCCATCAAAGATTCAAGAACTCGGATCGTGAATATAGTGGAAATTCCGGACGGAGAGCGAGAAATAATGGCCTACCTAAGGGGACATTACGAACCACAAGATGAACCGGAAGAGAAAAGGTTGAGGCAAAGGGCTCGGGGCTATATAGTGGTAAATGGAGAATTGTACAAATCGAGAGTCACCGAGCCTTGGCTACGCCGCATCACCTCCGAAAAAGGTTGTGAACTCCTAAAAGAAATTCACGGTGGATTTTGTGGGGCACACATAGGCACCGGGGGCTTTGGGCGGCAAGGCGATAAAACAAGGATTCTATTGGCCAACCATAAACATCGACGCCAAGATGTTGGTTCGGCAATGTGAAGCATGCCGGAAGACGGGAAATCGGCGAGAATGTCGCCTTCAATGCCGGTTCATTTAATTCCTCCAACCCCGGCCTCTGCAAAGATGGGGCATGGACCTTGTAGGCCCGTTGCCAACGGCTCGGGGCAATTGCCGATTCGCGGCCGTAGCGGTCGACTATTTCACGAAGTGGGTAGAAGCAAAACCACTCGCGAACATCACGGCGGCAACGGTTCGAAATTCTTTTGGCGAACATAGTCCGCGGTTCGGAGTTCCTAGAGAACCGACGGTTGATAATGGCAAACGGTTTGACTGCTACACCTTCAAAGAGTATTGCGGAACCCTAGGCACACAAGCGAAATTTTCGTCGGTATATCATCCACGATCAATGGAGCGAGTTGAAAGAGCCAATGGCCCGATTTTTTTGGGAATCGAGAAATGCTTATTTGATCGAAAAAAGGGAAAGTGGGTGGATGAACTTCCAAAGGTGATCCGGTCTCACAACACCACGGTTTCAAGGGCAACGGGTTTCACACCTTTTCGCCTACTCTTCGGGACGAGGCTATGACACCGAGAGGAGATCAAGAATGAAAGCATGAGAGTCTTGAAAGGAAAAGAGATAGAGGAAATTGATAAGAAGGTGGAGAAAGATATGATAGAGCCGACAATCCTCGAAGCGACGAGAAAACATTGAGAAGTACCGAGAGAGAGACAAGGGCATGGAGAGACAAAAAAGTAGTCGGAAGGACATCAAAACTGGTGATCTTGTCTTGAAAAGAAAGAAAAATTGGGAGAACCCGGGAAAACTTCATGAGTCTTGGGAAGGGCCTTACATAGCCGGGGAAACGGATATGCCGGGGGCTTTTCGCCCGATGGAGCGGTACGGCGAAGAGTTGCCATATTCGTGGAATGCCGATAGCCTAAAGAGGTATTATCCATGAAAACCCTGGTTGTAGATAGGTGTAGTGGGTAGCAGTTTTTCAATTTTCGTAAGTTCACATTTTAGCAAGATAAAAGCCCGAATCACGTATCTATAAGTGATTTCAGAGAAAAAACTAGTTTTATTTCTTAATTGTCGTACTAGAATAAGAAGGACCGTACTTTTTTCCTTGCAAAGGGGGCTCTAAATCAAGAGGCAAGATTTTTAACGAGGCGGATCCCATGTAAAATACTCTTTCGATATATATATGAAGAGAGTCTTCCCCCAAATTGCATGGTTCGTATTTTGTGTCTCGAAATCCCATCGTGAAAAAAGAAAAAAGTTCGTGAGAAAGGCTCCGTAATAGCCGAAATCGCATCGTGAAAAAAGGAAAAAGTTCGTGAGAAAGGCTCCGTGATAGCCGAAATCCCATCGTGAAAAAAGGAAAAATGTTCGTGAGAAAGGCTCCGTGATAGCCGAAACCCCATCGTGAAAAAAAAAAAGTGGTTCGTGAGAAAGGCTCCCTGATAGCCGAAATTCCATCGTGAAAAAAGAAAAAAGTTCGTGAGAAAGGCTCCGTGATAGCCGAAATCCCATCGTGAAAAAAGAAAAAAAGTTCGTGAGAAAGGCTTCTACGATAGCCGAAATCCCATCCATCGAGGGATTCCCACCGAAAAGGCTCGAGACAACAACAAGTTGTGGCCTAGAAAAATCCCATCCATCGAGGGATTCCCATCGGAAAGGCTCGAGACAACAACAAGTTGTGGCCTAGAAAAATCCCATCCACGAAGGGATTCCCATCAGAAAGTTCGCATGATGATTTCGAGAAAGTGAATGTCTAAGGGTTTGCCTGTGTATTCTCACTCAGTATAGATTGCTGAAAATTTTTCAAGTATCATCAGTGTAAGAAAAGGGCAAGGGGCTCCATCAGACGATCGCAGAAAAACCTTGGTTGAAGCAACCGAGGGTTGCTGTATCAACCGAGGCAAGTCTGCCAGTCGGGTCAAGTCCACAAAATTCGAAACAAATTTTGTCGACTTGCGCAGTAGCAATCGAGGTTCACAAAAAACTAAGGAAGACTTCTCCTAGAAAGATATGCTAGAAATTCGAGAATAGTAAAGTTCGTGAACTTGCAATCTAGTTTTCATGCGAAACGGCAAGGTGGGGGAGGGTGACATTTTTTCAAAGAAAAAACATATTCATTGCCTTATTCGCATCAAAACTTCCGAACAGTTCTTCGATAATTACAACACTTGGCGTAAAATTCAAAATGAAAGTTCAACAACATGTCCCGGTTTACAAACGCTGTCTTCAGCCACATCGCAAGCGTAGGCGAAGTCAGAGGCATCGGCTAAGGGGCTAAGGGGCTCCGTCTTGGGAACCTTGTCAGACGGCGGGGTGGGTGACACGGAGCGAACCTTCTTGCGAAGTAAGAAAGACGAGGAGAGGTCAAAACAACCTATACAAAACTTAAGCGAGGCCTCAAACCAAAAATCGGAAAAATCTCCGTTCGGGATGCGCTCGTTTGAACGGGCGCCACGCTTCACCACTAACGAACATATCATCTCGATGAATCCGAAGTGGTAGCACGTCCGCGCGAGCCCGGCTTGCGGGACTGCGCGAGGTTAAAATTTACAAAACGTACTGTTCGAGAGAAGTTTGATGAATCTACATAAATCTACAGCCAGTCTCGAATTCACCCAAAAAGAGTTTAGACATGTCGCTCAATTCGTAACATCCACCTTCGGCGAATCTTCTTCTTGTTCGGGGACTTGTCCACCGTCGTTGCCATCATCACTGCTGCTACTGCTGCTGCTGCCGCCTGAGCCGTCCTCGCCGGACCCACCCGAACTCTCCCCGGAAGTCGATCCTTCGGGGGACGCGGCGACGCCTTCTCGCTCCTCCTTTTCTCTCGGTACGAAAGGAAGAGAAGAGTAAGGAAAGCTTAAGAAAGCGGAACACTGCGACGAACATAAGTCACGAAATCGAGCAAAAAGAAATTACCTCGTCAAGCTTTGCCCGCGCAACAGTCTTAGCAATATCCGCCCCGCCAACCATCCAGAATTCCTTCGCGAATTTCAACTTTATAGCCACAATGTCAGGGTTGTCTTGAAGTATCGTATCGGCGGTAACGCTTGGGAGCCGAGAAAGGTTCGCGCGAAACTTCGCCAAGTCCACACAGTCGTAATCGTGAAGGACCTTCAGAATACTCTCCACAGAAAAAGATACGGCGAAGTTGCTGGCACCGCGAGATCACTTCGGGAAGAGCCTTGAATTCATCCTCAAGCCAATCCATGAAGTCGGGGATATCAATGTCATCCGGGAGAGGGGCTGGACGAACACCGTACTCATTCAGGGACTTCTGGTACTCAGCATAAAGCAATTTCAGCTTCCCCAAAATTTCCGAAGTGTTTTTCTTCGAAGCTTCACCTTGCTCTACCAGTGCCTTCTCAAGATCCACGATCTTCCGATCCTTTGAGCTTAGTGACTTAGCGAGGCTGGCATTGTTGATGCGAAGATCTTCAGCGATTTTCGCGACTCGCTCTTGCTTTTGCCGAAGTTTTTCGATTACGCTCAAATCATCTTCATGAGATTTCCGAATTTTCTCGAGATCCTTTTTCGATTCCTCGAGCGCAGCTTCGGCCACTTTCTTTTCATCCTGACTTCTTTTCAGAGCCTCTGCCAGCTCAGACACCTTCGTCTCGAGTTCTAGGTTCGTGGATTGCGCGAGGGTGAAGTTGCGCTCCAGCTCTTTCGACTTCTAAGAAAGTTCTTCATTAATCTTCACCTGTTCAGAAAGCCGGTCTACGGCAACCTTCCCGAGCATCGAGTACTTGAGGGCATAGTCTTCATGAAATCGTGCAAGCTTTGAAGGCGAATACGAGTGTAACGCATTCTTGAATTCCGCGAAGATCAAGAGAAAGTCTCGGACTAAGACTCAACAAATTCGGGAAACGTATGAAAAGATAGTAAGAAAGGACAAACCTTCTTTAGAGAACCGCTGCATGGTAACTTGTTTGCTTGAACCCGAAGAAGTTTTCCCTCGAGGCGAAGGAGCGGTTTCGGAGACAGAGAGGGGCCTTCTCTCGGAGCCTTCAGCGGCCTCTTCGGGTCGTTCGGGCGCTTCTTCTCCTGTTTCATCAACAATGGCGGACGATTCCCATAGAGTTAAAAACTTGGACGTCTTGCCCCCGACGCCACTTGTCTCGAAACCAACACGCAACAGCTTGCTGCGATGAGACATACCAAAACTTTTGTTGAAAGCGGCCAAGGAAGGAGAAGGCGCTTGGTCTTCGGGGACGACCTCCCGAACTTCGACCAAAGGAACATTTTCGGAAGAATGGCCCTCCCTTTGAATAGTACGTTCAAGGTCACGGGCAAAATCGGAGGAGACTTGATCAGCGGCAGTGACATCAGCAGCAGGAGTTTCGGCAGCAGCAGGAGACTCAGTATGAACAGCAACTTCAGTAGCAACAGCTGACTTCTCAGCAGCAGCAGGGGATGCCTCTTGTTGGACTTCGGGAGCAACATCTGAAAAGGAATCGATGTCGACGAACTCATTTTCGGAACCAGCAGGACAAATGTCTCGAAAGTTAAATAATGGCCAGAGGAAAACACCTTTGGGGCTATCTGTCTTCGTGAGGATGTCGTCGTCGAAGGCGGACGGGACCCGCCGAACTCCGGTGGAAGAAACCTTCTTCGCAGCTTTCTTCAATTTTTTGCGGCTCATCTGGGCAAGCCCTGAAGCAGCCTGGAGTTCAGCTTCTGAGGTTTGAGGTTCGGAGGTCCTTCGTTTACGCTTCGACGACTCAAGTGATCTGGTCCTCGAAGGCTTCACTCCCGAAGACGTTCCCTCGGTGGCAGGTGACGAGTTTCGCTTCGACGACCCGATTCGAGGAGCGTTGATGGGGGCGGGCCGAGCGGTGGCAACGGCGACGGCGGGAAGTTTCAACTTGGGACCGGGTCCTCGAGAGCCGAAAAATTTATCACCACAAGCTTCCGAAAAGATGCGGTTGATTTTCTTCTTGTGCTTCACCGCAGCTTTGTATGCCTTGTACTCATTCATCGTATATTCGCCCACCATAACATTCACTCTTTTTTTCCACTTCATCCATGAAGTCCTTGGCGCTACGGCCTTCGCGAAGCTTGATCCCGAACTTCGGAAAAGGCACCTTCGATCGGCCCGATTGACATTATAATACACGAGTTCGGCAGGGGCCCAACCGTTCGAGATAGGCCAGATTCGCGCGGCGACAAATTCTTCGATAATATCACGGCCGCCAAGTATTGTACTGGCCAGATGAAATGCACTCTCGCAATTCCTGATTCCTAGGGCTCGCTGGTTGTACTTCCCTACATTCACTGCGGCGAGGGGCGCGATCGGGCATGACGACCTTCGGCACATTGACTTTCAAGTAAAACCGATACGACTTCCAATCGTCGGAAAGGTTAGACTTGCGCAAGGGAGAAATCCGGATTCGGGTAATCCCTTGTCGGGTGTTCGGCGTCGTGTATTGAAGGTACAACATGCGTGCCTGGCCGTGGTAGAACCGCCCGTCTTCACCTTTCACAACTTCGGAATAATCACCGGTTCGTAAAACCCGGTGAAGGCGTCGATGGTAGGACCGCAGCCGAAGGTCTTCGGAATCCGGATAAACTTCGATACTTTGAGGAAGGACGTTGGGGTAAGCCGGTGGATCTTCACCGAGAATGCATCGAGAATTGCTTTGGTAGGACTGGGTCACAAGGGAACCGCAGCCCACAGATGAAGAAGTCTCGAAAAACCACAATTTCTCCGGCCATGGGAGTGGGAGTTAGTTCATCAAGCGGGCGCGCCCGGCGCCGGGAGAGAAGAATCCGGCCTTCTCGTACTCGCGAATAATGTTGCTCGTGACCTTCGACTCTCCGAAGGAGAGCGAGGGCGGCGATGGGGCTAGAAGTCCTCAGCATGACGAGATCGTCGACATCGGCGTCCACATCCCCGACGTCTTCGCCGCCGTCGGACCCAACCTCTCCGTCTTCGCGACTTCGGGAACCGCTGGGTGAACCAACATCTTCGGCCGGTGCATCACGATTTGCACTTTCGGCAGCTTGATCGAGTGGGAGACCGGCAGCGATCAGCTCTTCAGTAGTCATGGGTCTAGCTGTACTTCTAATGCGAGCCACCTAACAAACGCGAACATTCAGACGAGTTTAGACTAATAGTCGAAAATAAAACTAGGAAAATCGTGACATTACTACACCAAAGTTTAACGAACTAACGAAACAACAAAGCAAACATAAAGGAATACCTTAGAAGAGCGCGAACAAGGCCTGGAGTTCGCAAGTTTTCTAGCAGAGAAAGCTAGTCCCGCGAAGGAAGAAAAATGTGAGAATCGTGAAAGGCGCGAGAGCAGTAAAAATTTTTTAACAGCGCCAGCCCGCTATTTATAGGGCCGGGGAGGGGTAGTTTCGCGAAGTGCGCCTCGATTTAACCGCCTTTGGCTCCCTGGGTGACGCGTGTCCCCTCCGACGTTCCGAGGGTGACGTTTTTTACTAAATTTCCGAAAGGTTCGTGGAATCGAATCGTCGGAGTCAACCCGCTTCCCCGAGGGGCTAGTGTTGGGGAATTCAGGAAAACCCGTCACCCTCGAAACGTCGAGTTTAACGGAATTCTCAAAGTATGTTTTTCGGGAGCGAGGGAATTCGCGATTCTCGGAAGTCTTGTACCGCGAAGTCTCGAATTCGCGAATGTGCGAGTTCGGGAATCTTGATTCGGTGAAGAGGCGGAGTCATGAACATGCGGAAGCCCGAATCTCAATCGTTGATGGTCCGAACTTCGGAGATTTGCCGATTCGGGAATCCGGTGAAGACTCGTTCGGGACTCGGGCGCAAGGACACGCACGAACCCGCCGGAAAGCAAAAGCCACTTCGGGAACTCGTTGAAGACCTAATTCGGGAATTTCGGGCGAAGACATTCACGAATCACGGGAGAAGCAAAGTCAAAGTTGTAGTCCCAAAAAGTCCGGGTTTAGAGTGTGAACTAGTGGCAGACTTGTAAATGTGTAAGGGGGGAAAAGACATTCTTGTGTGTGTTCACATTAGGAATATTCTCCGAGCCCAAGGGTGTTATCGGAATGTAAAAGTCCCTTCGTCTCCCTATAAAAAGGGGGCGCGAGGGCACGTGTAAACGGATTCAGACTTTTTTTGGGACTTGTGCTATTTGCAGGAGGGATTTCAATCTCTTTGTGCTTTAACTGTGCTATTGAACGTGTTAAGAACTTTCACTTGTGTTAGGGTAGTATTCCGAATTTTTCGGGTACCCCCAACACTAAGCAATGGTGATTATATATGCTGCTGCTATAGTCTTCACAGTTTTCCAATGAATATATTTTGAAACACGACCAGTTATGAATGACTTGAATTGTGATGTTCTGTAGGAGACAAGACCTTTTTTTCATGATCAGGCATAGCTATAGATTGCGAAGGGAACCACCACACAAGGATTCTGACTTCTGCAAGTTTGGTTAGAGCTCTCAATGGTACTACAAAAGACCATTTTGGCTTGAAGGTTGGTGCTGACTCGGCCATCGGTGATTCGGCCATATCCGCTTGTAGGAATAAGCCTGGGCACGGAAAACCGAGAACCGAGAACCGAACCGAAAGAACCGGGAACCGGAACCGAAAGAACCGGAACCGAAAAAATCGGTTCCTGTTCGGTTCCTAATTCTCCAGAACCGAAATAGTCCGGTTCCTCGGTTAACCGAACTATACACATTCAGCCCAATATACTAACCTAACTAGCCAAAGGCCCAGAGAAATTGGCCCAAATAAAACCCTAGCTCCCACCAAAACACACCCCCTCCCTCCCAGCCGAGCCGCCCGCGCCCCCGCCCCCGCCCGGCCGCCCCCGACCCCCCCGCCCCCGTCGCCTAGCCGCCGCACGCAACCACTCGCACGGGGCGCGCCCCCGGCGCGGCCCGAGAGGGCCGCCGTCCCCGAGGGTCGAGACCTCGACCGTGGCCGTCCGCCGCCGCCCCTGTCTCTCCGTCCGTTGTGGCCATCCATGGATCCACCTTCCTCTATCCTCCAACCCAGGCGGGCGCCACTGGCCAGCCGTCCCTTCTCTCCTCTCTCAAATCCCAGCGACTGGCGGCGGCATTCTCGGCGCGGGGCTGGTGAAGCCGTAGGCGGAGGCGCAGAGCAGCGTGATGCTTTCAATCGCGGTCGTGGAGAGACGGCGGTGGCTGGCAGCAGCTAGCTCTTCCTCTTCAAATCTCATCGATTTGGGAGCATCACTGATATGTTTTTTTGTTGATTTGTGTTTTATGTTGTTGATTACGCTCGAATTTCTCACTGAGTTCGTGATTTTGTTATTCAATTCCATGCTTTACTGTTGTACCTCGGTTCCCTCGGTTAGAACCGGAACCGAACCGAAGGAATCGGAACCGAACGGTTCTCTGTTCGGTTTCGATTTTCTGGGAACCGATTTTCTTAGAAAACCGAAGAACCGAACCGATCGGTTCGGTTAGAACCGAACACCCAGGCCTATGTAGGAACCTCCGATTGCCTTGCCGCTTGATTCGTTGGAACGTAGACTTCATAGAGCTTCTGAAAATCCAAATATATCTAATTTTTTCTGCTGAGGCTCGTGCAAACATCGTGATGACATCATTATTCTTTCGTCCATCGATCCGGAGATGTACGTGTGATCTTCGTCTTGTAGTCTTTTAGGGCACCATGTCACGCATCCCTTGGCTTCAAAAACATTACCATCGCTGCATGAGCATGACGGTAATGGAAACCTTCTGATTGCGGTTGACATGGTCATTTCCAAAACCTATATCTTGAACATATAAACCTCCAAAAGAAATTAGTCTTAAAGACTTAATTGACACACGTAGGCATACCTTGTTCACCTTTATTTGCTTTGGGTGGGGCTCAATAGCGGATGTTGGGCCACTAACCAAGGTTAGCACCTACCACTAAAGAGAAAAACATGTGTAGCCATCAACTTGGTTGAGCGAGGTTGGACTTGTTGAAGTCCGAATGTTGAAAACTTTTCTCGATCGCTTTGTGTCTAGCTTTCCACTTACTTTCAAGGACACAAAAAAGAAAGCAAGCGTATATGCAATGATAAAATTAGGGTTAGTTAAAAATAAAGATAGATTCCCCTAGGGTTCGAGTTGCCGATCCCCGGCAACGGCGCCAGAAAAAGGGGCTTGTTGACGGTGCAAAATCGTGCTTAAGTTCATCGCAAGCCTACTGGTGACTTGGTTCCTTTTTCACCAAGGAGGGTCCTCCCTAGATTTGTCAATCCAAGGATGGGAAGCAAACCATTAAGGTTCTCTATC
Organism: Cenchrus americanus; assembly: GCA_947561735.1. Taxonomy (NCBI): domain Eukaryota; kingdom Viridiplantae; phylum Streptophyta; class Magnoliopsida; order Poales; family Poaceae; genus Cenchrus; species Cenchrus americanus. The sequence goes on along the minus strand of OX387239.1, from coordinate 67,656,509 downwards.
TAACCTACCGATCTAACCCTACATGAAGTGTTGATTGCATAAAGGTTAAACATACATGAAAGGATGTATGGATCACATCCACCTAGCCATAAAGGTAAGCATCTAAAGGGGTAAACCTAGCCTATAGTCTTCTTGTTGCCGCTCCGGCCACGATGAAAAACCAATCTATTCTATGCTATGATAAGGAGTACACTCGATACGGAGTAACCCGATATGGAGTGGTCTGATGAACGTTCATTCGCCGCTTTCTCCTCCACTGTACTGTCACTACGCAAGGATATTCATCACCGAACGACAACCTCGGTCCATGCACTACAACGATGTATCCGCAAGAGATAGACTAACCACCACGAATAGATCTATTCCTACTAAAATCATATTCTAGCTACACATATGGATAAAACACTCATCGATGTAGATCAAAGTAAAGAAAAGACATGATTTATATCACCATCGAATGTAGAATGTACAATTGCCTTGATGGAATCAAGACATGGGCTCCGAAACTCCACCATGACTTCACCACGCAGGGTCAACCATGGCGGCTAGGCATGGCCTAGGCCATCTCCTAGGCATCTCGAGGACTTGCGGCGACCGTCGGCTTCCTCCCGGTGCTTCTCCTTCGTATCAGCGGCTCTCTGATGAATGAATGGATGGATTGATCCCCTCTCCTTGGGCGCTCAAGGGATTGTATTTATGCCCTTGGGGAGCCTTGGGGCGTGCTCCACCATGCCTTGCACGAGATTTTCCTTAGGAGAGAAGGGAACTTGGTTTCCATAAAATCAGTCTCGTCCAGATTTTCCTGATTCACAGCCCTTCCTTGCCGACACCATATCTCCCACGTCCGGACTCCAAATAATACAAATTCGGTGTCCTGGTTGTATGGCATGAAATTTCCTCAAACTTCGGTATTCATTTCTTTCCATGCAAACGAACATAAGATCTCCAAATCGGTCTTGAAAGATAATCTGTTCTGATTTCGGACTGACTGCGCAACAGGGATTTCGGGGGTCATATCTCCTAGCTCCTTGACCCGAATTGGGCCTTCCACATGTCCAAATCGAAGGTATCGTCGAGACCCTCAACTTTGGTAGTCAAACTTTTGCCATTAGAGGCTGTTTAAGTATCCGAATCTGCACTGAAAGATCATGCCGTCCTGGGCTGCGAGAACATCTCTCGGGCTGAGTTGATCTCATTGGTAAACATCCAAGTCCCCGGAGTTTTACATGTTGATGCTTCGGTCCTTGGGTTGTTTGGAGTCTTGTTCACTTCGTGTCTTGACTTGTGACAGGCTTCATGATCTTCTCTTGAAGTGCTTGATGAACTTATCCCGAAAGTCTCCTCTTTAATGTTATTTTCCTGCGTAAACAATAAACTCCAAAATCGACGTGCAAGAGTGAACTTGATACCTCCGGGGGGTTAGTACCATTAGTTAGAATATCAAATACGTGCAAATGTTGACGATAATCTCATAGATAGGTGTACCAAAATTGACCGTCAACACTCGCCAAGGGAACAGGGTCAGGGCCCGCCGCCGCGAGCTGGGGATTGTGGCGGAGGGTGCGGGCAGAGGGGAAGGGGAGAGAAGAAAAGGGGAGGGAGGGCAGTGGGGGTTAAAAGTGTATGACAAGTGGGCCCCAGAGCTGGTAGTTGGTGTGGAGTATGAGATTTAGGGGATGACGGGTGTGGGAAAACTAGTGTTGTACTGGAGAATCTTGATGACCAGGCAGAATATTCTGTTTTAAGGTATGCAAATAGAATATGACGAGTGCTACCAGTATAAGGGTTGGAACACATCACCCTCCAACCTATGAAAATGGATTTTTTACCCCCTGAACTTTATAAAAACAAGACAAATCACCCCCTAAAGCAGTTTTGAAAAATCACAGTAAATCACACAAAAATCATAAAATGGAAATCCAATTGTGTTGGATTCTAAATGAGTACATCTACACAATGAACATACAATATGGTCAGCCAGTAAGAACTGCAATATGATCAGAGTCTGGTTACAACGTCAACAGCGGAGGCACTGCTCCGGCTCTGCCTTCGGATTTAAGCGGTCCTCCGCTTCACTCCATCAGAAGTTGACTTTTATCTTGTGCAACATAATTTGGATCATCATCAATCACAAAGGTTTACGTCTTCCCGGGCCGTCCGCACCGTGTGTGTAACTTTCGGTGCGCGCTGCAACACAGCCAACAGCCACAACCCTCGCGTACTTTCGTCAGCCTCTTACGTCTCCACTCTCCAGTGCTAGGCACCTCAGCGCCTCGCCTTTCGCCCTATTCGTTTGGCTTATCAGCCACCAGCCAACAATACTTTTCTCTCAGAACAAACCAGCCACCAACAACCAGGCAGTGGTACTTTTCTCTTAGAACAAATTAGCAGCAGCCACCAGCCAAACGAACAGGCGTCTGCCTTTGTGGCTCGTTTCCTTCACCCTTTTACTTTTTCCTCATATACGAGGAGAGACGTATGTAGTTCGTTAGGCACGGGAGGTGGACTTGAATCAAATCGATCGCCATCGGCGACGATGGCCCTCCATCCTCCACTGACCACACCACAATGGCCCTGTTTGGATACTCTAACGTGGTTAGAGTTAGAGTTAGTTTCTAACTCTAGCTCTAACCTTAAACTAACTCTAGCTCTAGAGGTGTTTGGATGACATGGTTGGATTGAGACCAAATGGACGTTTTCAACTCTAAACTCCATCTCCTATACCGATTGTCGTTCGTAAAGTCCACATGTCAAAGTCCACATGTCAGTGTCTTTTAACCCTCCCTTCCCTCCCTCCTCGCTCCCTCCGACGGGCACCACCACAAACAGCGGCGGGCACCACCAAGAAGCGGTGCCCCCCCCACCCACCCACCCACCCACCTCATTCCATTATCCGTTGGCATTGGCTCAGCGCCTCCACATCTTCCTTCAGCAGCACCTACTAGCGGCGGCGAGATCCAAATTTAGATTACGATGACAATTGGTGGTTGGGTTGGTGTTTGAGATTGGCATTAATAAAAGGTGAAAAGAAAGAAATTTTGTACTTGCAACCCGCCGGCCTCGAGGGCGACGTGGTTGGCGGAGCGCGGCGCCATGTGGAGCTGGTAGGTGAGGTGATTGCTGAAGGCGGCACTCGGTGGCGAGGGAGACCATCTGGCAGAGCCGCTGCGCGGGGTACCCGCAGTGGTTGAAGGGCAAAGAATCGTTGGATTAATTGGGCCTTGGGCCATTTAGTCTCAATTAATCTTAAGAATTAAAAGGTCCACAAAATAAATGCTAGGGATTCAATCCCGCATTGAAAGCCAATGAGAATCTTAACTAACTTAAAGGGTGGACCAATGGTGGACCACTTGTGAAGTTGGTAAAAGGAGAAGGGCGTGCCACACGCGCGCGCGCTCGCTCGCCTCGCCTCGCCGGGGCCGGACCGGGCCGGGCCGGGCCGTGGGCGTGGGCGTGGGCGTGGGCGTGGGCGTGGGCGTGGCGTGGCGTGTCGAGTCGAGTCGAGTCGAGAATGAGACCGAGACCGAGACCGTGACCGAGACCGAGACCGTTTGTCATTCATGTCGGTCATTCATGTCAGCCATAATCCTCTATATTAAAACGGCCGTTACTGGTAACTGATGACGTTGAATACATCAGTTATTGGTAACTGTCGTTTAATGAGAATTACGGTGGTCAGAAGCGTCCAGGTTCATTCCCTCCTCCTCTCCTCTGCGCCTATATAAGAGGACTCCTTCCTCTGGCACAGACACACATTCTCAAACTCAGGTACTCCTGCTTAGGAGACCTCTCTCTTCTCCCTCTCGTGTTGCTTTCCTCTCTCGCCATTCCCAACGCAAGCTTTGCGGGGAGCGTACCCGTACGCGCCCTCGCTCGCTCTTCCGTACGTCTACGTCCTTGTCCGCGAGAACGACTACTTCCAGTACGACTACGTCCTCCGCGAGAACGACTACTTCCAGTATGACTACGTCCTCCGTGAGAACGACTACATCAGCGTGAACGACTACTTCCCGAAGGCCGTTCGTGGGACTTCACTGCAACGACACGCCACTGCATCGCCTCTGTACGACTACACCGAACAAGGTCCCTCCACGACTAGCATGTCTAGTCCAAGGGATAACGGCGCACGGTTGACTCCGTCAACCGTCCCGCCTTTGGGTACACACTAAACCTTTTCTCGTGTATTTTTGTTCGAGTTTTATTTGAGATTTAACTTGAACACAAGCACATGCTTTGCTCTCACGGGATCACTTATATGTGTCATGAACATGGTAATAATTTCCGGAATTAAAATGTACCGAAAATTGCCTAGTTTTCTAACACTCCAAAAACCTTATATTGTTGATAGGCTTTCGGTAACTAGTTTTGCTGCAACGCTCAAACCAAATGTTTTCGATGGTTCAAATTACAAGCATTGGAAGCAAAGGGTTACGTATTGGTTGACAGCAATGAGCATCATGCATGTCATACAGGGGAAGCCCGAACAGTTTTCTCCAGAGGAGGAGAAGGCTTTCGAGGCGGCCGATAACCCGTTTCGCGGTGCCATCTTGAGTGTTCTCGCCGAAAACCTTGTGGACACGTACCTTCTATCGCCAAGTGGCAAAGATATTTGGGATGCGCTTGAGGCTAAATTTGGGGTTTCGATCTTGGTGGTGAGGCCGTATGTCATGGAACGACTCTATGACTACAAAATGGTTGAAGACCGTTTCGTGGTAGAGCGAGGCCCATGAGATTCAGGCGCTAGCTAGAGATCTTGAGAATTATAGCAAGGATGCACCATGTAAGTTGCCCGACAAGTTTGTGGCCGGAGGTATCATCTCCAAGTTACCACCTTCTTGAAAGGACTTTGGAACCTCTCTAAAACATAAGAGGCAAGAGTTTGCTTGTTGTCGATCTTATCGGCACTCTTGATGTTGAAGAGAAGGCGAGAGCAAAGGACAAGACACATGGTAAAGGGATTGTTGGGTCTTCTAGTGCTAATTTGGTGCGAAAAGAAGAACAACAATGCATTCAAAAAGAAAAACAAGCAACATCAAAACCAACCAAAGGCTAACGGACGGCTCGGGTTCAAGCGAGAAAAAGCCGCCAACTAGAAAGTGCTACTGCTTGTGGTAGCACGGAACACTTTGCCGCAAAGTGTCCTGGATCGCAAGGATAAGAAAGATGGCAAAAGTGCCAACATGGTTATTAGTGAAACCGGTGGAACGTCGGGGTACGGTAATCTTTTACCTACGGCTCTCTTTCAAGATGTCGACCACCCGATTGGTGGATTGATACGGGTGCTAATATTCATGTTTGTGCCGACATTTCCTTGTTTTCCTCTTACCGGGCGGGGCGGAATTTCCTCCTTGTTGATGGGAAACGGATCACATGCGCGTGTTCTTGGTGTTGGTTCGGTCGATCTGAAGCTTACTTTGGGAAAGATCGTTCGATTGAAGAACGTGCAAGCATGTCCCTACTATCAAGAAGAACTTAGTCGGCGGGTCTCTCCTGTGTAGAGACGGTTTTAAATTAGTCTTTGAATCCAATAAATGTGTAATTTCTAAGTTTGGAAGTTTTATTGGAAAAGGTTATGATAGCGGAGGCCTCGTTCCGCTTTTCTTTGTCATATGATTGTAATAAAGTTGTGAACCATGTCTCGAATGTTAATGATGAGTCAAATGTTTAGCATTCGCGACTTTGTCATGTTAATTTTGGTTGTATGATGCGTCTTGCAAACTTGAGTTTAATTCCGAAATTTACCTTAGTCAAAAATTCTAAGTGCCATGTGTGCGTTGAATCAAAACAACCTCGCAAGCCTCATTTTTTGGCTGAGGCGAGAGACTTGGCACCTCTAGAACTAATTCATTCTGACTTATGCGAGATGAATGGTGTGTTGACAAAATGTGGTAAAAAGTTTTTCATGACTCTTATAGACGATTGTACTAGATTTTGCTATATCTATTTGTTGAAGTCTAAAGATGAAGCATTACAATACTTTAAAATCTATAAAGCTGAAGTAGAAAACCAACTTGAGAGAAAGATCAAAAGAATTAGGTCTGATCGTGGTGGAGAGTATTTTTCTAATGTTTTCACTGCGTTCTGTGAGGAACACGGAATAATTCATGAGAGGACGCCTCCCTATTCACCTCAATCAAACGGGGTAGCCGAAAGAAAGAACCGCACTCTAACTGATTTGGTTAACGCCATGTTAGACACAGCGGGACTTTCCAAGGAATGGTGGGGTGAGGCTATATTGATCGCATGTCATGTCTCCGAATCGTGTTCCCGTAAAGAACAAAGAGATAACACCATTCGAGGAATGGGAAAAGAAAAGGCTAACACTTTCATACTTACGGACTTGGGGATGTTTGGCCAAAGTGAATGTGCCTATAACCAAGAAACGTAAACTAGGACCTAAAACTGTCGATTGTATCTTTCTTGGTTATGCTCTACACAGTGTGGGTTATAGGTTTTTAATAGTACCTGATATGCATATTGGCACCATCATGGAATCCAGAGACGCTACATTTTTTGAGGACATTTTTCCTATGAAAAAGGTAGATAGCACATTTAGTCATGAATTGTCTATTAATAATGAACTCAAAGAACCTCGTCGTTTTGATAGAACACAATGAACAACCACATGAGAAAAATCCCGAGGAGGATGGCAATGAAGCTCTTAGAAAGAGCAAGAGACGAAGAGGATTGCAAAGTCCTTTGGTGATGATTTCATTGTGTACCTCGTGGATGACACTCCTAGAACCATTGAAGAGGCATATTCCTCTCCGGATGCTGACTATTGGAAGGAAGCAGTTCGGAGTGAGATGGACTCTATTATGTCTAATGGTACTTGGGAGGTTGTGGAGCGTCCCTATGGGTGCAAACCTGTAGGATGCAAGTGGGTGTTCAAGAAAAAGCTTAGGCCTGATGGTACTATTGATAAGTACAAGGCAAGGTTGGTGGCTAAAGGCTATACTCAGAAAGAAGGAGAAGATTTTTTTCGATACTTACTCACCGGCTTGCCCGATTGACCACTATTCGAGTACTACTTTCCTTGGCGACTTCCCATGGTCTTATCGTTCACCAGATGGACGTTAAGACAACTTTCCTAAATGGAGAGTTGGAGGAGGAGATCTATATGGATCAGCCAGATGGATTCGTAGTAAAAGGTCAAGAAGGGATGGTGTGTAAATTGGTAAAATCTTTGTATGGTCTTAAGCAAGCTCCTAAGCAATGGCATGAGAAGTTTGACAAAACTTTAACGTCAGTTGCCTTTGTTGTGAACAAAGCCGACAAATGTGTGTACTATCGCTATGGTGGGGGCGAAGGAGTGATTCTATGTTTGTATGTAGATGACATACTGATATTTGGGACAAGCCTTAATGCGATTAAGGAAGTGAAAGAATTCTTGTCTCAAAGCTTCGAGATGAAAGATTTGGGGGGAGGCTGATGTGATTCTAAACATTAAACTAGTGAGAGAAGGTGATGGTGGGGTTGTTCTTACACAATCTCATTATGTGGAGAAAATCTTGAGTCGTTTTGGTTACAACGATCGCAAGCCCACTCCAACACCTTATGATGCTAGTAAAATGTTAAGGAAAAACATAAGAATAATGAGAGATCAGCTGAGATACTCCCAAATCATTGGTTCACTAATGTACCTAGCTAGCGCTACTAGACCCGACATCGCATATGCTGTGAGCAAACTGAGTCGATTCGTGTCTAACCCGAGAGATGCTCATTGGGAAGCTCTTGAACGGGTAATGCGCTATCTGAAAGGAACAATGAACTACGCGATTCACTATACTGGGTATCCTAGGGTACTAGAGGGTTATAGTGATTCGAATTGGATCTCGATGCGGATGAGATTAAAGCCACTAGTGGATATGTGTTTACACTTGGAGGTGGCGCCGTCTCCGGAAGTCTTGCAAGCGAGACCATCTTAACGAGGTCAACTATGGAGGCGGAACTCACCGCATTGGACACCGCCACGCTGAGGCCGAATGGCTTCGTGAACTCCTTATGGATTTACTTGGTAGTTGAAAAACCGATACCGGCAGTCCTCATGAACTGTGATAATCAAACGGTGATTGTCAAGGTGAATAGTTCAAAGGACAACATGAAGTCATCTAGGCATGTAAAGAGGCGGCTGAAATCTGTTAGGAAAATGAGAAACTCCGGAGTGATAGCCTTGGACTACATCCAAACGGCTAAGAATCTGGCAGATCAATTCACAAAGGGTCTTTCACGTAATGTGATAGACAATGCATCCAGGGAATTGGGCTTGAGACCCGTCGGCGTTATTCGGTAGTGGTAACTTCGTCCTATGTGATCGGAGATCCCGTGAATTAGGATAGTGCAACAAACTACCGTTTAACAGAGAGAAGAGAACCTTTGTAAAGGGCTCATTCCAAGAGAGATGCATTTCTCTTCTAAAATCTGTATGGCGAGGTTGGTGAAAAACCTTAATGTGATCCGAGTGGCTCAAAGAGGAGCAAAGATGTTGGCCTACAGAACATCTTAAAGGATTGCACCTATATGGGTCTGATTGCTAGTCACAATCTATGAGATAGGGTGATCTCTAGATACCCATGAAAGGCACGGAGTATGACTTATACGCTCCAACCCGAGGGGATGCTTATAGCAGCCTAGTACTGGCAAGGGGCTCTAGTCAAACTTGTTTGCATGAAACTGCCAATTCAAGGCATAGTCCATTGGTCAATTGTGAATGAGTGTAGCTTTTGTCTCAGGTGGATGTTCAACTTAACAGTCTCCACCATAAAGTCGGTATATCAAAACAAGAGTTGAGAAGAGGACATTTCTTTGTGTACCTTGAAATTCTTGGTGGGGATTGTTGGATTAATTGGGCCTTGGGCCATTTAGTCTCAATTAATCTTAAGAATTAAAAGGTCCACAAAATAAATGCTAGGGATTCAATCCCGCATTGAAAGCCAATGAGAATCTTAACTAACTTAAAGGGTGGACCAATGGTGGACCACTTGTGAAGTTGGTAAAAGGAGAAGGGCGTGCCACACGCGCGCGCGCTCGCTCGCCTCGCCGCGCGGGCGGCCGGCCGGGCCGTGGGCGTGGCGTGGCGTGGCGTGTCGAGTCGAGACCGAGACCGAGAGGTGTATGCACAGTTTTTGTCATTCATGTCGGTCATTCATGTCGGCCTTAATCCTCTCGTATTAAAACGACCGTTACGATAACTGATGACGTTGAATACAGCAGTTACTGGTAACTGTCGTTTAATGAGAATTATGGTGGTCGAAGCGTCCGGGTTCATTCCCTCCTCCCCGTCCTCTCGCGCATATATAAGAGGACTCCTTCCTCCGCGCACGGACACACATTCTCACACTCGGTACTCCCCGCTTAGGAGACCTCTCTCTTCTCCCTCTCCGTGTTGCTTTCTCTCTGCCATTCCCAACGCAAGCTTTGCGCGCACACGGTTTGCGTGAGCGATTGCCTCCAAACCTCGTCCACCTAGCGATCCTGCTCGGGATAGGCGGGCGATAAGGTTTTGGGGGAGCGTACCCGTACACGGCTGCTCGCTCTTCCGTACGTCTACGTCCCCGTCCGCGAGAACGACTACTTCCGCACGACTACGTACTCCGCGAGAACGACTACTTCCGATGACGACTACGTCCTCCGCGAGAACGACTACATCAACGTGAACGACTACTTCCCGAAGGCCGTTCGTGGGACTTCACCGCAACGACTCACCACCGCATCAACTCGGTACGACTACACCGAAAAAGGTCCCTCCACGACTAGCATGTCTAGTCCAAGGGATAACGGCGCACCGGTTGACTCCGTCAACCGTCCCGCCTTTGGGTACACACTAAACCTTTTCTGTGTATTTTTGTTCGAGTTTTATTTGAGATTTAACTTGAACACAAGCACATGCTTTGCTCTCACGGGATCACTTATATGTGTCATGAACATGTTAATAATTTCCGGAATTAAAATGTACCAAAAATTGCCTAGTTTTCTAACAAGCAACCGCCCTCCCCTCGCTTCTCTCTTCCTCGTCTACCTCACCGTCCTTTGCACGGTCGTCGTGGTCGTCTCCGCCGCCGAGCCGGGGCACCGCGGCACTGTCGTGGTGTTCCGTGCGTGGTGCCTGATGTGGGTTCGCGGCGCGCAGCCGTGATCTACATGCTGGCCACGGCGCTCGCCGCCGGTCGCTGCTATGTCGTCGGGTCGCGAAGGCCATGCTCTACTTCGCGTTCACGGTCGAAAACTGAGATCTAGATAGTATATCGATTATTTGACTACGAAGATGACTTCAAATGGAAAAACTTTGAACTACAAAGTTGTAGATCTCATCGAAAGCTACAATTTTTATATAAAGTTTACCTCCATCCGAGTTCACACAAAAAATTTACAAATTTTTGAAAACAGACTGGACCCCTACCATCGTGGCCCACGACGGTAGCAGTCGCTACAGTACCGCGCGTGTAGCTACCGCAGTGGGGCACGACGGCAGCAGTAGATGTATAGTTTTACAAAAAATTTTTCAGACTGTTTATTTTTGAAAAAAATGAGAAAAAATGTAAAAAATTCCCCCTTCTCCCCCTGCCGACCCGCCCACATACACATAGCCACACCCTGAGCATATTCGTTCGTTTCTTCCCTCCGCTCCACCACAGGCGTCCGGCGTCGGGTGGTGGCTTTGCTTCTACGCTGGATGACGAGGGAAAGCGAAACAAAAACTTGTACTAATCCCGGTCGCCGGTCGTTGCTCTCCGGCACGAACGAGGCGGGCCGGAGACTGTGGCCTCTTCCTCAGATACTTAGAAAGAGAGGTTGATTTGAGCCAACGGGGTATTAATTTAAATTTACCGAGGACACTAGTGGTAAAAAATTGGACAACGTAACTGGAAATTAGAAATCGAGTGAGGGTATGGGTATGTGCCCTCGCTCAGGCCTCTATGGGTCCGCCCCTACTTCCGGGGGCGTTACGTTTCGTGACACAGGAGGGCTGAGGCGCACCGGGGCAATGCAAGAGGCCAGGAGCGATGTGCCCTGGTTCGGTGGGCGCCGCTGAATTCCCTAGTAGTCAGCCACGTCACACCATGAAAATCCTCGTACTCACTCCGGTTTGGTAAATGAATCATTTTGGACAAGGTTTGAGTCAAACATTGGAAATATAAATTATGAATAATTTTGAAGTCATTGAGTTTTGACATGTGAAAACTACATGAATAAATTTGGCTTGCAAAGTACTTTAAAAATGTATACATATGTTATTTTTTAAAAATATTTTTTATAAAAATAAAAAATAAAGTTATACTTTGGAGATTGTGTCACTGTTCTAAACGACTTCATTTACCAAACCGGAGGGAGTACGTGGTCGGCTCATCAAGCCCCCTACGGAAATTTCTGGTACCTCATATCACTGTTTAGTTCCAAAAGTTTCACCAACTATTTATCACATCAATTTTTGGATCCTAATTAGGACTATTAAATATAGATTAATGACAACTCATTTCACGACTTTTACCTTAATTTTCAAGATGAATCTAACGAGTCTAATGGTGTTATGATTAAACAATGTTGTGCTACTGAAACTAATCTCTAATGACGGATTAATTAAACTTAATGAATTTGTCTCTCAATCTTCAGTCTATCATTGTAATTAATTTTGTAATCAGTCTACATTCAATGCTCCTAATAGACCTTGAAAGTGGACCCTGAATATTTCTCCAACGACCGGGGTCACACGCGCCAGTGCACACTGTTTTTACGTCATCTTTCGATTTCTCCTTGGGACGCCTCCTGCGCTTGACGATGCTAAAGCCTTCTGGTGTTCTTGATGCCTTCGCCGGGGCATATCACAGTGATGTCCGCATTCACGGCGACATGGAACTTCCTCTCCAAGGCCTCCAATATCTTGGGCACGCACAACGCGCGCTTACAAGTCGTCTGCAAGCCGATGATTTTACAGAAAGCCCCCCGACTCCTCCTAGCGACGACCGCACTGTCGTCTCGCGAAAGGACGATGGGGCTCGTGCTCCAAGTCTTTATCGCCGAGCCTCAACATCGTTGCACAACCCGATCGACGGCAAAGGTCGCGCGACATGGGAATATGGCGCCAAATCGATCCATCCACGCATGAGGGAGCAACATCCGGAACAAGACATGCATGGCGCGGCGGGACCGCGGGAGCCACAAGCTCGAGCCGCCACCGTTGGATCTGAGTCGTCGTGCGTGGAGTGAGAAGGGCAGGAGGCCGCCCACATCTTCGTCCATGGAGGCCGGGCCGCTCGCCGGCGAAGGAGGGGTCGTGCGGCCCCATGGCTCACCATCGGCGCGGCGGATCGAGCCGAGGCCGCCCGGCCGCGCTCCTCACCACGGTCCCTTGCCCGTGCTCACCGGCCTTGAAGCTCCTCGCCACGGCGACCTAGCCAAAGCCGCTTGCCCGCGCTCACCGGTGTTGAAGCTCCTCGCCACCGCGGACCGAGTCGAGGCCGGCTGCCTACACCGCGGCAGGCTGCCTCCGCGCAAGGCCCTTGTGCGCCAGCTTAGATCAAGGAGGAGGTGGTCGGGGAGGGAGAGACATGAGGTGGGGAAGAAGGGAGGAGGGGGAGGGAGCATGGTGGACTGGTGGTGCACGGTGTGGATATGGGAGAGGCTGGCGTCGTTTTTTTAATAAACTTGTGTGCCTTACAGAATAAATCTATCTATACTATAAAGAGCGAAGACAACTGAAAACTTTTCTCACCCAAATCCGATTCACTTACCCCTCATGCCGGACCCACGTGTCATATGTTTTTGGAAGTGGATAGGATGGAAGGACTATGAAGTACCAAAAATCGCAATTTGGAGAGCGTTTCTACCAAAATCGAATTATTTTTGTCACCTACCCTGAGTCTACCCGAGTCTTGTACCCGCATGGGCCCACCACCCGCCCGCGACCGTGATTAAAAAAATACATGCACCGCCGGCTCCACGCCGTTGCACCTCCCCGCCTGTCCATGCCGGCGACTCCACAAGACCACGAGTGGCATGCCGCACGCTGCACGACACCATCCTGGCACCTCCCTTGGCACTGTCTCCATCCCGACGCCTCCCGCCAGTCCATCGACCTCGTGTCACGCTCCCATGACCGGAGAAGGATATCGCCGGCGTCACGCGCGGCGAGAGCTCAACGGCGGCGCCGCCAGCGGAGAGATAGGAAGGGAAGTGGTTCAGGTTTTCTGTTCATGCCTGCCTCCGCCCGACCACTCACACAGCAGGTCATAGACCCATAAGTCGTCCCGTTTACAATTCCAGCGGCAACAGGCCGACTTATGGGCTGAATGTTATATAAGGTGAATAGTAGTAAGTAGTAGTAGTATGGGCCGTCCGTGACATCCCCTCCTCCTTAAGTTGCAGCTTGTCCTCAAGTGCATGCTGAACCAGTGCTTCAGGTGGTGGATCACTCCTGTACGTGGTTATCCTGCAGCTGTGTGGCTCTCTCCCGGTTGCCCAATGTTGAGGCCAAACATTCCATTTCACCAAAGCATGAGGTATAACAGAATGACCAACTTTGCAAAGACAAGTATCAATTACCTGGAACCCAGTCGTAGCGGTATTCAATGATAGGTGGTTGAGCTGATGATCAGACTCGGCTTCGGTGTTAGGAGGAAGAGCACGCTTCAATTGGGAGGCATGGAATACTGGATGTATCTTGCTAGATGCTGGAAGCTGAAGTTTGTAAGCGACATTACCGATGCGTTGCAGTATCAGATAGGCCCCAAAATACTTGAAACTGAGTTTGTTGTTGCTGCGACGTTGCACTGATTGTTGAATGTGAGGTTGAAGTTTGACATAGACCCAGTCACCCACTTGGAAGGTTCTTTCCTGCCGATGCTTATCCTCCTGGTGTTTCATGCGCTGCTGTGCTCGGGCAAGATTATGCTGAATGCGGTCAGTCATCATAGAGCGCCCTCGCAACCACTGCTGCAGATCTGGGACTGCGCAAGCATCACTGGGAATAATGCCAAAATGACTAGGGGGGTAACCATACAGTGCTTGAAATGGTGTGGTGCCCAATGCAGAATGAAATGTAGTGTTGTACCAATATTCGGCCAAAGATAGCCAGTGAGCCCATTTATGAGGACAGGATTGTACTAGACAGCGAAGATATGTTTCAAGGCATTGATTCAACCTCTCTGTCTGACCATCAGTTTGTGGGTGGTAAGCAGAGCTCATGTTGAGAACAGTGTCGGATAGTTTATGTAGTTCTTTCCAAAGTGCACTAGTAAACACTCTATCCCTATCAGATATAATTTTCTTTGGCATGCCATGTAATTTGTACACATTGTCCAAGTAAATTTGTGCCACAGTTAAGGCTGTGTAAGGATGGGACATGGGAATGAAGTGGCCATATTTGGTGAGTTTGTCAATGACTACCAGGATGGAGTTATAAGATTTGGACTTAGGAAGGCCTTCTATAAAGTCCATGCATATGATTTTCCAAGCTTGAGTGGGAATATCTAGGGGTTGCAGAAGACCTGGTAACGTACAGTGCTCAGGTTTGGCTTGACTACATATGGAGCATGCTGCTACATACTGTTGAATGTCTTTCTTCATATGAGGCCAGGCAAATAGGGCCTTGATTTTGTGGTAAGTTGCAGTGACTCCTGAGTGACCACCTAGCCCACTGGAGTGCAGAGCTAACATCACTACTTTGTGTGCTTCAGAATGAGAACCCAGCCAAATTCTTCCTTTATATCTGATGACTCCATCAGTTAGAAGAAACCCTTGTCATTAGTGCCAGTGAGACTCAGTTCAGTGAATAGATCCTTTGTTTTGGGATCTTCTTGGTAATGGTCAATTACAGTTTCCAGCCATTTGGGTGTGCTGATGGATATGGCTAATACCTCACTTTGTTGAGTCTGCCTAGATAGTGCATCTGCAGCTTTGTTTTCCTGGCCCTTTTTGTACACCAACTTGTATTGCAAACCCAATAATTTGAGGAAAGCTTTTTGTTGCATGCCCTCATGAATCTTTTGATCACCCAGGTGTATCAAGCTTCGCTGATCAGTCAGGATGACAAATTCTCTGTGCTACAAATATGGTTTCCACTTGGTAACTGCCATGATTAGAGCTAGGCATTCTTTCTCATAGGTTGATAGTGCTTGAGCTTTCTGACCTAAGGCTTTACTGAGGTAGGCAATTGGGTGGTTGTCTTGCATCAGGACTGCACCAATACCTGTTGCTGAAGCATTTGTCTCTATGGTGAAGCCCTTGGTGAAGTCAGGCAAAGCAAGAACAGGTGCTGATACCAACGCAGCCTTGAGGTTATCTAGACACTGCTGATGTTGTGGTGTCCAAAGGAAAGGAACACCCTTCTTTAACAGATCAGTCAGAGGTTTGCTCATAAGGCCATAGTTCCTGATGAATTTCCTATAGTATCCTGAGAGTTCCAAAAACCCCCTTAGCTGTTTGACATCAGTAGGTGGTTTCCAATCAGCAATTGCTTGCACTTTGTTAGGATCCGTTGCTATGCCATCAGGGCTGATGATGTAACCCAGATATTCCAACTGCTGTTGGGCAAAAGAACACTTAGATTTCTTGAGGAGAAAGCTATGTTGTCTGAGGATATCAAGGACTTGCTGGACATGCACCACATGATCTTCTAGGGATTTGCTGTAAATGAGGATATCATCCACAAAGACTAATACAGTCTTCCTGAGTAAAGGGCTTAATATGGTGTTCATTGCTTCCTGGAAGGTGGCAGGGGCATTGGTTAAACCAAAGGCATCACCTTAAATTCCCAATGACCATGGTGTGTTTTAAAGGCAGTTTTGTGAATGTCTTGAGGCTGCACCCTGATTTGATGGTAACCAGACCGCATATCCAACTTAGTGAACCAAGCTGCCCCTTTGAGTTCATCTAGAAGTTCATCCACAATAGGCAGAGGGTATTTGTTCTTCACTGTGATGGAGTTAAGTTGTCTGTAATCAATGCAGAATCTCCAAGTGCCATCTTTCTTTTTGACCAAAATAACAGGAGAGGAGAAGGGACTGTTGCTTGGTTGGATTATTCCATTGTGTAGCATCTCAGTGATTTGCCTCTCAATCTCATCCTTTTGAGTGGGGGTGTATCTATAAGGCTTGACATTCACAGGCTTGACTCCAGGTATCAGGGGAATACTGTGATCCACTGGCCTGGAGGGAGGTAAGTCAGCAGGCTCATGAAATAGATCTGCATTGTTTTGCACCAGGTCTTGAATTGCTGCAGGTGTCTCAATGGTATATGTAGGTTTGTGCCCGGGAGCCAAGTGTACTAATTGAGCCACAGCCCCTTTCTTGATAAGTCCCTTAAGCTTGCTGATCTTGATCTTCTTGCAGTGGGAGGTGCAGTCTTTGACCCCTGACAATGTGATGCGCTTCTGCTTATGAGTGAACCTCAGCTTCTTCCGCTTCCAATCAACCCACATGGGACTGTGTTGTTCCAGCCAGTCCATGCCCAAAATAAGGTCATAGCATTTAATGTCCAACACCCTGGCTGAGGAGGTGAATGTGTGACCCTGAGTCCACCAAGTTACAGTAGAGACAAATTTAGTGCATGCCAACTGACAACCATTTGCAACAGTCACTTTCATCTGGGCAGTTTGCTCTGTGGGAAGTGCAAACTTCTGAACCATGTCAGAGCTAATGAATGTTGCTGAACTGCCAGAATCAACCAGAATTGTGACTTCTTGTTTCTGAATGAGTCCCTAGAGCTTAATGGTCTTTCTCCCTTGGAACCCTTCAGTAGCAGCCAGTGAAAGAGCCAGTAATTCTTCATCACTCTGGGTCCTGCTGTGATCATCATCAGACATCTACGCAACATGGACAGCATCCCATAACTCCTCCATGATATGGAGTGGAATTTGAGCAGGACAAGTATGATTTCGACCCCATTTGTCTCCACACTTGATGCATAAGCCCATCTTTCTTGTTTGAGTTTGCAGAGCTGAAAGTTTGCTGTCCCATTTGGGCTTGGGTGCACTAGCCGTCAAAGACTTGTCTGGCAAGGGAGAAGATCCCAACACTGCTGGTGTAGTGGTATGAAATGTAGTTGGTGAATGCTTGCCACTATTTCTGGTGTAGTCTCGTGATCGAGATGAAAACCGTCTGGATGAGGCTTCCACAATCTCTTCCTCGTTGTTGGGGGGTTACCCGAAAAATTCAGATGACTACCCAAACACAAGTGAGAGTTCTTAACACGTTCAAATATAATGTAAGGGCGCAAAGAGACTGTGATTCCCTCTGCAAATAGCACAAGTTCCAAAAAGTCTGAATCCGTTTACACGTGCCCTTGCGCCCCCTTTTATAGGGAGACGAAGGGACTTTTACATGTCGATAACACCCTCGGGCTCAGGGAATATTCCTAGTGTGAACACATACAAGAATGTCTTTTTCCACCTAACATATTTACAAATCTGCCACTAGTTCACACTCTAAACCCGGACTTTTTGGGATGACAACTTTGAATTTGCTTCTCCCCTGGTTCGTGAATGTCTTCGCATGAAACTCCCGAACTAGGTCTTCAGCAGATTCCCGAATTGACCCTCGCTTCCCAGCTGGTTCGTGCATGTCCTCGCGCCTGAGTCCCGAACAGGGTCTTCATCAGATTCCCGAATCGGCAGTTCTCCGAAGTTCAGGCTGTCGACAGTTGAGATTCCGGGCTTCCGCATGTTCGTGACTCCACCTCCTCGCCGAATCAAGATTCCCGAACTCTGCACATTCGCGAATTCGAGACTTCATAGGTTTTAAGCTTCCGAGAATCGCGAATTCCCTGCTCCTGAAAAACATGCTTTGAGAACTTTGTTAAGCTCAACGTTTCGAGGGTGACGGGTTTTCCTGAATTCCCCAACACTAGCCCCTCGGGGAAGCGGGTTGACTCCGACGATCCGATTCCACGAATCCTTCGGAAATTTAGTAAAAAACGTCACCCTCGGAACGTCGGAGGGGACACGCGTCGCCCGGGGAACCAGGGACGGTTAAATCGAGGCGTGTTTCGCGGAACTACCCCTCGCCGGCCCTATAAATAGCGGGTTGCTGCTGTTAAAATTTTTTTTACGGCTTTCCAGCTTTTCACGATTCGCGCATCTCTCTTTCTTCGCGGAACCTGGTTTTTTGCTAGAAAGCTTACGAACTCCAGGTCCTGTTCACGCTCCTCTAAGGTATTCCTTTATCTTTGTTTTGTCGATTCGTTAGTTTGCTAAACTTTGGTGTAGTGATATCGCGATTTTGCGAGTTTTAT
The DNA here is from genome assembly GCA_947561735.1 of Cenchrus americanus. Lineage (NCBI taxonomy): Eukaryota > Viridiplantae > Streptophyta > Magnoliopsida > Poales > Poaceae > Cenchrus > Cenchrus americanus. Next base: position 67,638,284 of record OX387239.1, on the reverse strand, counting down.
TCTCGAACATTACTCTTAACTGTCTGAATGTTCGTAATTGCTGGTTAGGTGGCTCGCGTTAAAAGTACAGCTAGGCCCATGACTACCGAAGAGCTCATCGCTGCCGGTCTCCCACTTGACCCGGCTGCCGAAAGCGCGGATCGTGCTACACCAGCCGAAGATTCTTGTTCGCCCAGCGGTTCCCGAAGTCGCGAAGATGGGGAGGTTGGGTCTGACGGCGGCGAAGACATCGGGGATGTGGACGCTGGTGTTGACGATCTCATCATGTTAAGGACCTGCGGCCCATCGTTGCCGCCCTCGCTTCTCCTTCGGAGAGTCGAAAGTCACAAGCAACATGGTTCGCGAGTACGAGAAGGCCGATTCTTCTCCCCCGGCGCCGGGGCGCGCCCGCTTGATGAGCCGATTCCCACTCCCAAGGAGGGAGAGATTGTGGTGTTTCGGGATTTCTTCATCTGTGGACTGAGGTTCCCTTGTGACCCCGTCCTGGCAGCGATTCTTGATGCATTTTCGGTGAAGATCCACCAGCTTACTCTGACATCCTTCCTCGAAGTGTCGAAGTTTATCTGGATTTTGAAGACCTTCGGCTGCAGTCCAATCGTCGACGGTTTCACCCGGTTCTACGAGCTGGTGATCATCCCCGAAGTTGTCAAGGGCGACGATGGGCAGTTCTACCACAGTCAGCACGCGTGCTGCACCTTCAATACGCGACGCCAGAACACTCGACAAGGAATCACTCGAATCCAGATCGCTCCCTGCTGCAAGACCAACCTTACGGACGATTGGAAATCTTACTGGTTTTACTTGAAGGTTGATGTGCCGAAGATGTCGTGCCCGATCGCACCTCTCGCCGCGGTGAATGTAGGGAGATACAACCCGCGGCCGTGGGGATCGGAACTGTGAGAATGCATTTTACCTGGCCAGCACAATACTTGGCGGCCGTGACATCATCGAAGAATTCGTCGCCGCCGGGTCCGGCCTATCTCGAATGGTTGGTCCCCTACTGAGCTCGTGCACCACACTGTCAACTGGGCAGACCAGAAGGTGCCTTTCCCGAAATTCGGGATCAAACTCCGCGAAGGCCAGAGCGCCGAGGACTTCATGGACGAAGTGGAGAAAAGGGTGAACGTCATGGTGGGCGAATACACGATGAACGAGTATAAGGCGTACAAGAACCTGGTGAAACATAGGAAGAAAATCAACCGCGTCTTTTTGGAAATCTGCGGTGATAAATTTTTCAGCTCTCGAGGCCCTGGTCCCAAGTTGAAACTTCCCGCCGTCGCTGTGGCCAGCTGCTCAGCCGCCCCAATCAACGCTCCCCGAATCAGGTCGTCGAAGCGAAGCTCGTCGCCTGCCACTGAGGGAACCTCTTCGGGAGTGAAGCCTTCAAGGACCAGATCGCTTGAATCGTCGAAGCGGAAACGAAAGACCTCCGAACCTCGGACTTCGGAAGCTGAACTCCAGGCTGCTTCGGGGCTTGCCCAGATGAGCCGCAAGAAATTGAAGAAGGCTGTGAAGAAAGTTTCTTCCACGGAGTTCGGCGGGTCCCATCCGCCTTCGACGACGACACCCTCGCGGAGACAGATAGCCTGAAAGGTGTTTTCCTCTGGCCACTATTTAACTTTCGAGACAGTTGTCCCGCTGGTTCCGAAAATGAATTCGTGGATGTTGATTCCTTTTCAGATGCTGCCCCCGAAGTCCGAAAGGAGACATCCCCTGTGTTCTTTGCGAGAAGTCCGTTGTTGCTGAAGTTGCTGTTCGCACTGAGTCCCCTGCTGCTGCCGAAACCCCTGTTGCTGAGGTCCCCTGCCACTGACCAAGTCTCCTCCGAGTCGCCCGGGACCTTGAGCGCACTATTCAAAGGGGGGCCATCCTACCGAAAATGTTCCTTTGGTCGAAGTTCGGGAGGTCGTCCCCGAAGACCAGGCGCCCTCTCCTTCCTTAGCTGCTTTTAACAAAAGCTTTGGTACGTCTCATCGCGGCAAGCTATTGCGTGTTGGTTTCGAGACAAGTGGCGTCGGGGGCAAGACGTCCAAGTTTTTAACTCTGTGGAAATCGTCCGCAATTGTTGATGAAACAGGAGAGGAGGCGTCGGAACGACCCGAAGAAGCCGCTCAAGGCTCCAAGAAAAGGCCTCTCTCTATCTCCGAAACTACTCCTTCGCCTCAAGGGAAGACCTCTTCGGGTTCGACTAAACAAGTCACCATGCAGCATTTTAGCAAGCAAGGTTCGTTCATCCTCGCTGCCTCTTCATGTTATTCACGATTGTTGAATCTTGGTCTGAGATTTATTCCTAGATTTTTCAGAATTCAAGGATCTATTGCATTCTTACTCTCCCTCAAAGCTTGCACGCTTCCACGAAGATTATACCCTCAAGCATTCTATGCTTGGGAAAGTTGCCATAGAGCGGCTCTCTAAACAGGAGAAGATTAACGAACAACTTTCCCGAAGTCCAAAGAGCTGGAGCATAACTTTACTCTCGCGCAATCTACGAACACCGAAACTCGAGAGAAAGGTGGGCGAGTTGGCGGAGGCTTTGAAAAGGAGTCACGATGAAAAGAAAATCGCGAGAGGCCGCGCTCGAGGAATCCAAGAAAGAGCTTGAGAAAGTTCAAAAATCTCACGAAGATGATGCGAGCGTGATCGAAAAGCTTCGGCAAAAACAAGAGCGAGCTACGAAAATCGCCGAAGATCTTCGCATCAATAACGCCCGCCTCGCCAAGTCAACGGAGCACAAAGGATCGGAAAATCGTGGATCTTGAGAAGGCGCTGGCAGAACAAGGTGAAGCCTCGAAGAAAACACCTCGGAAATTCTGGGAAGGCTGAACCTGCTCTATGCTGAGTACCAGAAATCCTTGAATGAGTACGGTGTTCGTCCAGCCCCTCTCCCGGATGACATTGATATTCCCGATTTCATGGATTGGCTGGAGGATGAGTTCAAGGCTCTTACCGAGGTGATCTCTGGCGCCAGCGACTTCCCTTGTTGCTTTCTCTATGGAGAGTGTCTGAAGATCCTTCACGATTATGGCTTGTGTGGACTTGGCGAAGTTTCGCGCGAACCTCTCTCGATTCCCCAGCGTTACTAGCGACGCGATACTTCGAGAGAACCCCGACGTTGTGGCTATCAAGACGAAGTTCGCAAAGGAGTTCTGGCTGGCTGGCGGGTCGGATATCGTTAAGACCATTGCGCAGGCAAAGCTTGCTGAGGTAGTTTCTTTTGCTCGATTTCGTGACTTATGTTTGTCGCAGATGTTCCAGTTTCTTAAACCTTCCTCACTTTTTCCTTCCTTTCTCAGCTGAGGGAAGAGGAGAACCGAGAGGGCACCGCCGCGTCTCCCGAAGGATCGACCTCCGGCGAGGGTTCGAGCGAGACCGGCGAAGACGGCTCAGGCGGCAGCAACGGCGGTGGCGGCGGTAGCGATGATGGCAACGACGGCGGACAAGTCCCCGAACGAGAGGAGGATTCATCGAAGGTGGATATTACGAACTGAATGATATGTCTGGACTTTTTGGGTGAATTCGAGATTGGCTGTATATTCATGTAGATTCATCAAACTTTTCTGAACAGATGTTTTGTAAATTTTAACTGCGCGAGGTCTGCAAGGCGGGCTGCGCAAGACGTGCTACCACTGCGAATTCATCGGGATAGTATGTTCGTTAGTGGTGAAGCGTGGCGTCCGTTCAAGCGAGCGCATCCCGAACAAGATTTTTCCGATTTTTGGCTTGAGGCCTCGCTTAAGTTTTCTATAGGTTGTTTTGATCTCTCCTTGTTTTTCTTACTTCGTAAGAAGATTCGTTCCGCGTCGTCCGCTCCGCCATCCGCGAAGGTTCCTAAGATGGAGCCCCTTAGCCCCTTAGCCGACGCATCGACTTCGCCTATGCCGGTGATATGGTTGAAAATAATGTTTGTAAACTAGGACATGTTGTAGAACTTTCATTCTGAATTTTACACCGAGTGTTGTAATTATCGCAGAATTGTTCGGAAGTTTTTATGCGAATAAGGCAGTAAATACGTTTTTTCTTGAAAAAACGTCACCCTCCCCCACCTTACCGTTTCGCATGAAAACTTGTTTGCAGGTTCACGAATCTTGCTATTCACGAACTTCTATCATATCATTAGGAGAAGTCTTAGTTTTTGGTGAATCTCGATTGCTATTGCGCAAGTCGACAAAATTTGTTTCGAATTTTGTGGACTTGACCCAATTGGCATACTTGCCTCGGTTGATACGACAACCCTCGGTTGCTTCAACCACGAGTTTTGCGACTCCCGAACGAGCCCCTTGCCCTTTTCTTACAACGATGAAGTTTTAATAACTTTCAACAAGAAATGTACGAGATAACCCCTTAGGTATTCATTTTCTCAAAATCTTCGTGCAAATTTTTGGTGGGATCCCTTCGTGGATGGGATTTTCTGGGCCACAACTAGTTGTTGTCTCAGGCCTCTTTGGTGGGAATCCCTCGATGGATGGGATTTTTCGGGCCACAACTTGTTGTTGTCTCGGGAGCCTCTTTGGTGGGAATCCCTTGATGGATGGGATTTTGGCTATCGAGAAGCCTTTTCACGAACTTCTTCTTCTTTGACGATGGAATTCGGCTATCACGAAGCCTTATTCGGGAACTTTTTCTTTTTTCACGATGGAATTTCGGCTATCGGGGAGCCTTTCTCACGAACTTTTTCTCTTTTCACGATGGAATTTCGGCTATCGGGGAGCCTTTCTCACGAACTTTTTCTTCTTTGACGATGGAATTACGGCTATCACGAAGCCTTTTTCGGGAACTTTTTCTTTTTTGACGATGGAATTTCGGCTATCGGGGAGCCTTTCTCACGAACTTTTTTCTTTTTCATGATGGAATTTCGGCTATCGGGGAGCCTTTCTCACGAACTTTTTCTTTTTTCACGATGGAATTTCGGCTATCACGGAGCCTTTCTCACGAACTTTTTCTTTTTTCACGATGGAATTCTCGAGACACACAATTTAGGGGAAGACTCTTTTCATATATATATATATATATATATATATATATATATATATATATATATATATATATATATATATATATATATATATATATATATATATATATATATAATCGAAAGAGTATTTACACAGGATCCGCCTCGTTAAAAACCTTGCCTCTTGATTTAGAGCCCCCTTTGCAAGGAAAAGAGTACGGTCCTTCTTATTCTAATACGACTGTAAGAAATAAAACTAATTTTTGCTCCGAAATCACTTATAGACACGTGATTCGGGTTTTTGTCTTTCTAAAGTGCACACTTACAAAAATCGAAAAACTACTACACACTACATCTATCTACAACTAAGGTTTTCATGGATAATACCTTTTTAGGCTGTCGGCATTCCACGAATATGGCAACTCTTCGCCAGTTTGCTCCATCAGGCGAAAAGCCCCTGGCATATCTGTTTCCCTGGCGATGTAAGGCCCTTCCCATGACTCATGAAGTTTTCCTGGGTTCTCCCAATTTTTCTTTCTTTTAAAGACAAGATCACCAGTTTTGATGTCCTTTCGGACCACCTTTTTGTCCCTCCATGCCCTTGTCTCTCTCTGGTACTTCTCAATGTTTTCTGCTGCTTCAAGGATTGTCAGCTCTATCATGTCTTTCTCCACCTTCTTATCAATTTCCTCTATCTCTTTTCCTTTCAAGACTCTCATGCTTTCATTCTTGATCTCCTCCGGTGTCATAGCCTCAGTCCCGAAGAGTAGGCGAAAAGGCGTGAAACCTGTTGCCCTTGAAACTGTGGTGTTGTTAGACCGGATCACCTTCGGAAGTTCATCTACCCACTTTCCCTTTTTCGATCGAATAAACATTTCTTGATTCCCGAAAAAATCAAACCATTGGCTCTTTCGACCGCACCATTAGGCCGTGGATGATATCTTGATGAAAATTTCGCTTGTGTGCCTAAGGTTGTGCGGTACTCTTTGAAGGTGTAACAGTCAAACTGTTTGCCATTGTCAACCGTCAGTTCTCTAGGAACTCCGAACCTGCAGACTATGTTCTGCCAAAAGAATTTCTGAACTGTTGCCGCTGTAATATTCGCGAGTGGTTTTGCCTCTACCCACTTCGTGAAATAATCGACTGCTACAGCCGCAAATCGGCAATTGCCCTGAGCTGCTGGCAACGGGCCTACTAGGTCCATTCCCCACCTTTGCAGAGGCCAAGTTGGAGGAATTAAATGAACTGGCATTGAAGGTAGATTCTGCTGATTTCCCGTTTTCTGGCATGCCTCACATTGCCGAACCAACATCTTAGCGTCGATGTTTATGGTGGGCCAATAGAATCCCTGCTTTATCGCCTTACCAGCCAAAGCTCTGGTGCCTATGTGTGCCCCACAAAATCCGCTGTGAATTTCTTTCAGAAGTTCGCGACCTTTTTCGGAGGTGATGCAGCGCAGCCAAGGTTCAGTGACTCCTGATTTGTATAATTCTCCATTTACTACTGTATAGCCTCGAGCCCTTTGCTTCAATCTTTTTTCCTCCAATTCATCTTTTGATTCGTAATGTCCCCTGAGATAGGCCATGATTTCTGCTCTCCAATCTGGAGTTTCCACCATATTCACGATTTGAGCCCTCGAATCTTTGATGGAAGGCTCTCTCGATGATTTCGAAGAACACGTCCGACGGTAGTTCTTGGTTTACGGCTCTTTGCCTTCGCCAGTTTATCCGCCTCATTGTTATCATCCCTTGGGATATCTTTGGATCGAATACCCTTTGAAGTGTCTTTCCATTTCTCGACTTTTTCAAGATATTTCATGAGAAGCTGGATTCCGGGCTTCGCTTTCCTTTTCAATATGTTCTTGGATTACCTTCGAATCCGTTTTAATTATGAAGGTCTGCTGCCCCAAGGCTTTCATTTTTCTTAATGCCGAAAGAGAGCTTCGTACTCGGTTGTGTTGTTCGTGGAATGTTCATTGTTCGCGAATACGAGCCGTGCTTTGCGTATCTTATGACCACGTCCGTCGGGGACGTTACAACGACCAGAAATTCCAACCCCCTTGTAACACCATGCTCCATCACACTGCACTATCCAAGGTTCGGGTATATTTTCCTCGAGATTTTGAGTGGGTGAAGTCCAATCCACGACAAAATCTGCCAGAACTTGCGATTTTATTGCACTTCTTCCCTCGAAGTCTACCACATACTCAGAAAGTTCGGCACCCCACTTGATGATTCGGGTGGATGCCTCCCTATTTGCGAACAAGTCACTTAACGGCTGGTTGGTGATAACTCTTATTCTGTGGCCCTCGAAGTAATGTCTTAGCTTCCTTGCTACCATAATGACCACATACGCGATCTTCTCCAATTCAGAATAGAAAACCTTGGAACCAGACAATGCTTCAGAGGCGAAGTATACAGGAATTTGCACGAGCTTTCCTTCTTCTTCCTTTTCTCCCGCACCAATACCGCGCTTACTTGCCGAATTTGATGCGGACACATACGACGAAGCGGCGATTTTGGTTCGGGAGGACGAGCTTGGTCATGGTGGACAAGTAGTTCTTCAGTTCGTGAAAGGCCTGCTTCGAGGTTCGGACCACTGGAATTTCTTGGCACTTCTGAGGACTTGGAAGAACGGCAAACTTCTTTCTGCGGCTCTGGGGATAAATCTGTTAAGGGCAGCCACTCTTCCTGTCAACTTCTGAACATCTTTCACTGAGATTGGCTCTTGCATTTCCATCAGAGCCTTTATTTTGTCAGGGTTTGCCTCAATGCCTTTCGTTGAAACCAGGCAACCAAGAACTTTCCCCTTGTGAATGCCGAACACGCATTTTTCCGGATTTAGCTTTAAGTTCGCTGCCCTCATGTTCGCGAATGTTTCTGCCAGATCACTGATATGGTCTCTCCTCTAAACACTTTTGACAACTATGTCATCCACATATGCCAAAATGTTTCTCCGAATCTGCTGGTGCAGTACTATTTCTATCATTCTCGAAAACGTGCATCCTGCATTCTTCAGCCCCTCTGGCATTCTTACGAAACAAAATGTTCCGAAAGGAGTGATGAAACTTGTCTTCTCTTCGTCCTCTTTGCGAACTACGATCCGGTCTTACCCGGTGAACATGTCCAGGAGCGAAAGCATCTCACTGTTGGCTGCATCATCCACGATTTTGTCTACCCTTTCCAAGGGAAAATCGTCCTTCTTGCACGCCTTGTTCAGATCTGTGAAATCCACACACATTCTCCATTTGCCATTTTTCTTCTTGACTGGCACAGTGTTGGCTAACCAGACTGGGTACTTGACCTCTCTGATTACCTGGGCATCCTGCAACCTCTGAACTTCTGCTTCTCTTTTGCTTTGACCTTTTCGTCAGACATTTTCCGAAGTTTTTGCTTCTTGGGTGGTATCTTGTCATCCGTTTCGAGGGCATGTTCGATTATGTCTCTATCAACACCTTGCGGGTCCTTAGGCGACCATGCGAAAACATCCTTGTTTCTATTCAGGAATCGTATGAGTTCATCATCCTCTTCGGCGCTGAGGTTCGCCCCTATTATGACTGCTCTGTCGGGCATGTCATCCAAATACACTTTCTTTGTTTCATCTTTTGCGGCTATGTCATTTTTCTCTTTGTCCCTCTTAGGCTCTTCATAGGTTTCCTTCCTCTCATCAGCTGCTTTCAGCTGGTACACATTTGTTTGGCCGGGCGTGTGGCCTTTTTCTATGTTCCTGGCCTCCTGCTGATTGCCGAACACCGTGATAACCCCTTTGGGCGCAGGCATCTTCATGCATAGGAACTGTTGTCTTATGACAGCATCAAACTTATTCATGAAACCTCTGCCGAAGATCGCGAGGTACGGGTGATATATGTCAACTACATCAAAAGTGAGGCTCTCCGTTCTGGCATTCTCAAGATCTCCGAAAGAAACTGGGAGTGATATTTTTCCCACCGGCTTGATGGGCTTTCCTCCGAACCCCTGCAATGGGTATTCTGGTGGATCCAACATGTCTTGGCTCGGATTCATTTTCTCGAATGTTTTCAGGAACAGGATGTCCGCCGAACTCCCGTTGTCAACCAGGATTTTTCCTATGACCCACCCGGCAATATTGACTTCGATCACCATGGCGTCATTGTGAATCGCGGATTTCAACCCGAAATCTTCTTCTCGTAAAGGTGATTGGCACCTTCGCCCACTCCGGGCGGCGGTGAGGGCCATCATTTATGATGGTGTTCACGGATCCGAAGTAATTGTTTCGTTTGCTTCTTTGTCTCGAATTCCATAGCGGATCCGCCCGTGATTGGCATGATAGTCCCGAACGACGGCGGTGCCTTAGAGTTCCGAGGTCCCGAACTTGACCGAGGCCTTGACGAGCTTTCGGTGGTGGTGGCAAGATTTCCCGAATGGGTTGTGGTTCTTGTATTGACCGTATCACTTGCGGCCGAGGGAAGAATTGCTGCGATGGCTGCCATGCTTGTTGTGGTTGTGGAACCGCTGAACCGAGATGGAACTTGGCTCGCGGGTTCGCGAATTGCGGGCCGCCGGAAGTTCGACGAAACGGCTTGGCATGGAGGATGCAATGCTCATTAGTGCTTTCTCTTGTTGGATTCTTGCCATGTTCTTCTTTGTTTCTGGGCACCCTTCGGTGCTGTGGCCTCTCCCATGATACTGGCAATAGAAGTGAGGGTCTTTCAGGTTGTGGTTCGTGAGTCCTGAGGGTCCTCTGCCCCTCCTTCGTCCTCTGGAATTGAATCCTCCCCTGGTGCTTGGCTTTCTTTGTCTTGCTGTGGCTGAGAGTTTCCAACATTGTTCACGTTTCGTGGATGCTGGGGTGGTGCTCGCCAGGTCATATCTCTCGTTGCCTCGTCTTGCCTCGTTCCGTTCGGCTACCCTCTTGCGGTGGTCGTCATCGGACGAATGTAATCCTCCAATTCCCGAAATAGTTCTTCAAGCTGTCTCGGGCTTCTTTCTTGTGAGGTGAGAAGCCGTTGGCCCCGGGGTGAGACCTTTGATCGGTGCCTTGATCGTTGTCTTGTCATCGGCGTCGGGGATCCGAGACTTCGTTGCATGAACCTTCTCACGAAGTTCCGCGGTGGTTCTCTCGTCCTTCCGCTTGCGGTTGTACAAATACGAGGCTTCGGTACCGTTGTGTCATGGAACATCCGAAACGCTTGTATGAACTTTGTTTTGAGATCTACCCAGTTGTAGATCGAGTGTGGAGGCAACGCGGTGAGTACCAATTCGATGCTGGTCCTTCGCAATCTATGATGAAGGATTTGGCCGGCGCAACATCATCTCCTCTCGCCGAGTTCACGACCGACTCGTATCTCATGAGAAACGCCCGGAGTTTCCGAAGCCGTTGTACTTGGGAAGAGAGACAGGCTTGAACTTCGGCGGCCAAGGTGCTGTTTGCAGCCCTATTGACAGCGGCGATTCAGAATCCACGAAGTGTGAGACTCCGTTTCCCGCGAAAAAGTTTTCTTTCGGGGATTCTCTTGCAGGCGCAGGGTTCTGCTGTGGTGTTTCTTGCCACAGGGAGCTGTTCTCTTGTTCTTTCATTTCGTCAATTTCTCTCTGTATTGCTTGTATCTGCTCTTTTGCTTTGTTCAGCTGCTCTAGCTTTTCAGAGATTTTTCTCTTCGCCTGCAACTGAGCCGCGAACTTTTCTTTGTCTTTTTGTAGTTGTTGTATCTTTTGGTGGACCATGGCTAGCTCTCTCTATGGAATCATCGTCGGCATCGACATTCTCGAACTCTTGCTTGTTCGGCGAGGTTATTCTTGGATGTGAGCTTGTCTTTTTGCTCTTGCCTTCATGAGGGCCTCTAGCTTCTCTCTTCGTTGTTGGTCCGTTACGTTCGAGGATTCGGGAACAAACGAGTTTTCATTCCCTTGGGTGAGATGGCGATCTTCTTGGTTTGCCCGTCTTTGGAACGGTCTTCTTTGACTTCTTCGAGGTGGCATCGTGAGTTTCTTTTCAGCTGGAACACGGTGGGCGCCAATGTTGGGGGGTTACCCGAAAAATTCGGATGACTACCCAAACACAAGTGAGAGCTCTTAACACGTTCAAGTATAATGTAAGGGCGCAAAGAGACTGTGACTCCCTCTGCAAATAGCACAAGTTCCAAAAAGTCTGAATCCGTTTACACGTGCCCTTGCGCCCCCTTTTATAGGGAGACGAAGGGACTTTTACATGCCGATAACACCCTCGGGCTCAGGGAATATTCCTGATGTGAACACATACAAGAATGTCTTTTTCCACCCAATATATTTACAAATCTGCCACTAGTTCACACTCTAAACCCGGACTTTTTGGGACGACAACTTTGACTTTGCTTCTCCCCTGGTTCGCGAATGTCTTCGCACGAAACTCCCGAACTAGGTCTTCAGCAGATTCCCGAATTGGCCCTTGCTTCCCAGCTGGTTCGTGCATGTACACGCGCCTGAGTCCCGAACAGGGTCTTCATCAGATTCCCGAATCGGCAGTTCTCCGAAGTTCGGGCTGTCGACAGTTGAGATTCCGGGCTTCCGCATGTTCGTGACTCCACCTCCTCGCCGAATCAAGATTCCCGAACTCTGCACATTCGCGAATTTGAGACTTCACAGGTTTTAAGCTTCCGAGAATCGCGAATTCCCTGCTCCTGAAAAACATGCTTTGAGAACTTTGTTAAGCTCAACGTTTCGAGGGTGACGGGTTTTCCTGAATTCCCCAACACCTCGCATAAGAGCCAAAGATAACGCGGCATCAACCGTTCTCGGTTTATGGAGGGTTAGAGCATTACTGATGCTATATTTCAGCCCATCAAGGAACTTTTGGACAAAAAAGACTTCGCCTATGTGCTTGTTATGCAGCAACACTCTGTGCTTGGCTTTTTCAAACCTACTAGCGTACTCTAAAACATCAGAATTTTGTTTAATGGTAAGGAAATCTCTCATATAATTATGGTGTAGATCCTGGCCAAACTTTTCTTCTACTGCTACACATAGTTCAGGCCAAGTGAGGATTGAATGCTGGGCTTCATAGGTCTGAAGCCAAAGTTCAGTATTCCCTCTGAAATTGATTGTAGCAAAAGACACCCAAACATGAACAGGCACATTATACATATGGAAATACTTCTCACACTTCTCTCTCCACACTCTAGGGTGTTCACCATCAAACTTAGGAAAGTCAATCTTAGGCAACTTATAATCTCTGTTGTCATGATACTGATTAAGGCAAGAGGATTTCTTATGCTCATGTTCAGAGATATCATACTCAGAGTAGGCAGTTTTGAGAGTGTGTTTCTCACCATTGGTCAGGGTGAAGTCGAGGGATTTGCCCATCGAACTAGCACCCTGGAAAACAGGTCGCTCGTCGTGGCCTTTAGCCCGCCCCTCTTCCTCGCGCGGCGGGGCCTTCGGCTGCTCGGCTGTAGAGAGAGCCTCGAGCGCCGTGATGAGCGACGTGAGAGCTTGGACTTCGGCGTGCATCTCCTCGGAGATCTGCTTGGCCGCCTTGGTCCAGGTGGCTAGATCACCCACTGCGGTGACGACCTTTGCGTGGGAGAGTTGGAGCGCCTTCATCTCCTTGAGGACAGCGTCGAGCTTCTCCTCTGCCGTCGCCATCCGGTATGTCAGTGTCGGTGTCCGACCCTTCTTCGCAGCTCGACGATGGGGAACTGGTGGTGGTGGGGGAGGTGGTGGCGTGGGGGATCTGGTAGGATTGGTGGAGGTGGTGGTGATGTGGGTGGGTAACTCGTCGGCGACGGTGGTGGTGGTGGAGGTGGTGGGCGGCGAGTTGTCGGGGGGAGGCGCCAGCGTCGTACCCGGCGAGGAGAAGGTTGCCGCTTCGGGGATTTCTCTGCGTTGAGCTTGAATCACCGATCCATCCTCAACACAACTGCACCCGCAGGACACAGATCTCCAGCTGGAGTGCGGCTCTGATACCAGTTGTCACGCTCCCGTGACCGAAGAAGGATACTGCCGGCGTCACGCGCGGCGAGAGCTCAACAGCGGCGCCGCCAGCGGAGAGATAGGAAGGAAAGTGGTTTAGGTTTTCTGTTCATGCCGGCCTCCGCCCGACCACCCACACAGCAGGTCATAGAGTTTACAGGTTCTTGGGCCAAGCCCGTTTACAATTCCAGCGGCAACAGGCCGACTTATGGGCTGAATGTTATATAAGGTGAATAGTAGTAAGTAGCAGTAGTATGGGCCGTCCGTGACACCTCGCCTCGCCTCGCGCCGCGCTCCTGCTCCGCATCGCATCGTGCCGGAAGCCGTCGTCATCGAGCCCGAGCGGCAGTGGATGCGCAGTCCTCCTCCTCCACCCTGCCAGACGTTGTGTGGGCCGCCGGTCGACCCTGCTCCCAGCTCGTAGAGCTGCGTAGGCCGACATTGCCTCCAACCGCCCAGGATCTACTCGTACCTTCGAAACGGCCAGACCTGTTGCCCCTACCCCCCTGCGTCGCCTTGCTTGTGCTTGGGCCCGACTACACGGTGCTGAGCAACCGGTTGGCCCTTCACCGTCGTTGTTGGCCCTGTAGAGGGCCCTGCTCCTTGGCGCGTGGAGATCAAAGGAAGGGAGAGTTGCAATTTGTTTGTTCAATTTGTTTGTTCGGTGGGGAAAATCTAGGAGAATCGACTGGGGAAAATCTAGGAGAATCGAGCCAGTGAGTTGGATGGGCGAGGTGTTCTGTCTACCCGCGTGAGAGAGGGGAAACGTAGATAAAAAAAAGTTTGGAAAAAAATTTAAAGGGGAGAAAAAGGTAAAGTTAAAATAAATTATTAGCTAACGTATAGTTAGAGTGATCTATTTGAATAACCATTCTGAATGTTTGTGTTATGAAAAATGTGTTTTTCAAAATGAAATAATACGGATTTAACATAACAAATGTCAAGTATACCAAATGAAATTGTTCACTTGGAGCTTCAGATACTGATGAACAAACACAAGTAAACATGGAAAGTAGCTAAATTTCATTATTATTTTAGTGACTATGGATTTTTTCCTTGAATATTTGCATCTTGTATGAACTAAGACAATTGAAAACCTTTCTCACCCAAATCGGGCCCGACTTAACCCTCACGTCGGACCCACCCATCAGGTTGCGTGATGACCAAAAAGTTGGAACAACCATAAAAATCGCAATTTGGGGAGCGTTTCTGCCAAAAAGCTAACTCTTTTCTCACCCACCCCTATCATACCCACCCACCGTACCCGCGGGGCCCACCCGTGTTTATAGTGAGCGTCGATGACTCCCCCTGCCGGATGCGGATTCAATAACTTCCTTCAGCACGTCACCATGAGCCTTACCTGCCTACATTGGATTCAATAACTGCCTTCAGCATGTCACCATGAGCCTTACCTGCCTACATCTGCCATCCAAAGCCACCTATCCTTTCTCGTTTTCTCCGCCCATCCCCCCAACGCGTGCCGCGTCGGGCCAGGCTGACGCCGGCGGCGCGAATCCGATACAGGGCTGGCTCCAGGCCGCAGCGCATCCTCGCACGCGAAGAGGGTGCTTCGGTGCCACAGGCCTGCGGCACAACCTCGACGTAACGGTGGCGGCAGCTCACCCTGGCCGCATGCGGACGAAAGCCGCAGTTGGCCTGCTAGCCAGCGGGAGAACTCGTGCCAGTGCCTAGTCGGCGAGCACCGTCGCCCGCCGGGAGCTCACGCCGCCGGTCATGGCCGCCTCCACCCGCGACGTCCGTCTTGGTCTCATGTGCGCTATACTGCCTCCCGACGCCGATGTGCTCGGCGGCAGCCCGTCCTGGCCGCGCGCGTAGAGTGGCCTTCACGACTGGCTCGCCTCTCGTGGCGCCGCTGCGGCACACGGACGACATCAGAGAAGCAATGGCAGGCACACGGTAGTGACTGATTGCCAAATCCCTCACCGTCGTGGCCGACGTCCTCACGGTGCCCGTCTACTGCCGCAACACCCCTGTGCACCTATCGCCGGCAGCCTACGACGACTGCCGAGCCGCACTCCGTTGGGCATCAGCCGCGCAGAACACTTGGCTCACCGAGGATGGCGACGCGTCCCACTTCTTCATCACCGGTGACAACGCATGTGGCAACATCGTGCACAACGTCCTGCTGGGGGCGGCGGTGTCAGAGCCCGGATGCGGCGGGTAGGGATCGAGGGCGCGGTCCTGCTCCACCCGTACTTCGTCGGAGCATGATTGTCGAAGGGGAGTTGGAGATAGAGGCCACGACCACGGCCATTGCGAAGCCCAAAAAGCTTGCTCCCTTTGGCTTTGTCGCCTCTGTGGGGCTGTACTCCCCAACTTCCCTCTGGGTGCTGTCGGGCTCGGAACGGTCGAAGGATGGTGGCGCGGCGTGCGCGTGGGGACGGAGGACGGTGGGGCGCAGCATCGAATGTGCAGGGAAGCTCACGAGATGGACCATGCGGCTGTGTGCACAAAGAAGGAACAAATAAGGATGCTCAACTAAAAGAAGCAAGAAATAAAGATAGGGGTGCAGGGGGAGTCGATGGACGCTTCTACTCGTCGCTTCAAGGACAAAAACACAAACCATCACTAAATGAAACCTCTATCTTCTCCCCCACCCCTCTTGTCTTCAGAAGCCCCTTCTTCCCCCACGCCCTCCTCCCCCCTCTACGGCGGCTCTCGCCACCGGATCCGGCTGCCGCGAACCCCCCGCATGCTAATTCGTCGGGTCCTCGTGCCGCGGGGGAGATCTTCACCTTCTTCCTCTCCCCTCGCCGCAAGAACCTTAGCTCCACCCCCGTTCAGACCTGGCCCGGCCGCCGCCCCCACCACCAGGACCCTAAAGGCCACCTGACCCCCCATCCCCACCGTCTGGTCTACCTCCCTCCTCCGACCTGCAGCTTCTAAGGTCGCCGGACCTCGGCAGCCCCGAATCCCCGAAGCCCCGAACCCTAACCCTACCGGCGGCGAGCCCCCGCGCCGCCCTCCTCCACCATCTGCAGCGGCGGAGCCACTGCATCTGCTGCCGCCGCACTAACTCGTCTACGTCGAGGATCTCATGACAGCCGGATGGAGGAGGAAGAAAGCATCCGACAGCTGGGTCCCGCCCCATGACGCTGACAAGTGGGTCCCGCCTCAGCGTAATGGTTTGTCAAACTGTCGCTGTCGGGGACAGCCATAAGGGTCCCCTAATAATCAGGGAAAACCCATTTCTTCGCAAAATAATAAAAACGCAAACGAACTCACCAACAGCCAATTACACCCCGAACAACTACGGCCCGGGTGACACCGGCGCCCCAGCAAGCAACCGACCCCGGCACCCCTCGGGCAAAACTCCGCCTCGCTCAAGGGGCCCGACGCCGTAACACCAAAACTCCGCCTCGCTCGAGGGCCGGACGCCCCCTCGGGCGAAACTCCGCCTCGCTCGAGGGCTGGACGACCCCTCGGGCGAAATTCCGCTCCGCTCGAGGGCTGGACGCCCCCTCGGGCGAGACTCTGCCTCGCTCGAGGACTGTGCGCACCCTGGGGTGGGACTCTGCCTCGATTGTTGCTGCGTGGGTCAACCGCCACAGGCCCGTGACGCCGCGCCCATGTCACACCCGGTTTTAAAGGCGAAACCGAATGCATTGATCACACGTGCGCCGGGATCAAGTTACAAACACGCTTAGACATTATGAATACCAAAATCGGTGCCACACGAATAAAGAGTTATTACAAACCATAGTCTTAAACGAAACTTAAATAAACGAGTTCTCGCGGCGGACAAAATGCCTCCACGGCGGTGACCGAAGACTACGCACACCTAGAACTCCCGGAAATCTCCCGGAATATCTTCAAAGTTCTCCCGGTCCCGAGCAAAGAAATCCGGGTATTGTAGATGCAAGAGAATAAACAAGCATGAGCACATATCGTACTCAAGAAGGGAAAACAACATAACATGCGAGGCCATATGGTGGATGGCTAAGGTTCAAGCACTTTAGCATTTTAGTTGGTCAAGTTTTATTGGCAACTTGATTACTAAAGAGTGTAAGTTCATACCAACCCAATTAATAAGATATAAGCATCATAAATAAAGAATAAAACCACAAATTAAACATTAAAGTTCCATAATTTAATCATGTGAGTGTCCAGGCCACTCTTGACCGTGAGCACGGCTAATCGATTAGTTTAACACTCTGTAGAGGTTGTACATCTTTACCCACAAGCGGCGTAAAAGCTCCGAAGAACTTTGGACCCAACCATGCGGTGTTTGCAAGACACCATATCACACTTCCGAGGTGTGATCGCATAGGGACGCTACATGGCCTTTACAAAGGTTCCCTAGCAAGTTATGACCCACAAGGTCGGATCGACTAGCAAGGTACAAAGTCCCCTAGCAGGTCAATACCCCACCATAAAAGAATAACTCACCCAACCCCCTGCTAGAGCGAGTCCATACCCCACAGTACCGCCGATCCCTTGTCCTTATCAGGTAAGACCATCCCAAGCTAAAGTTCCTAATTATTCAGCCAAGACCATTGCCCATTAGTTCTTGTGGTTGTACTGTTTTCCTGGGTGGTTCTCCATGTTCCGATTAACACATTAAAGTGGTCTTGTAAAGTAAAAGATCATAAACGGAACATGAAATAACAAAAGGTAACCAAGTTGATTAATACCAATTCCCGAGTTGAGCATGCTAAGCAATAACTACCACAAGATTAATTTAATTCCCGGCATCAAGGTAACGGTAGTAAAAAGCTAGGCATGATCCTTAATAGGTTCCCATCAAATTAATGCAAGCAAAGAGTAAAAACGGTGAATTTAAATGCATGTTATGTAGGACAAGCGGGCATGCATCAAGGAATACTTGCCTTCAACAAAGCCTTGCTGCTCAAACTCTTGCACGACCGGATCTTCAAATCCCTCGAACGAATCGCTCTCTACGGTCCACAATCATCACATAGAAGCATACAATAGAAACAAATAAGAAACAGTCACCAAACGGATCAAACAGATCTAAACAGTAGCATAAAACTAATCTACGCTTCGAGATGAACGCGTGGGCATAAAGAACGCTAAAATCGGAGCTAAAACGACCAAGTTATGGGTTCGGGAAGTTTTAGGGACTAATGCGAAGATTTGAAAAGGTTTTGGGCTAAAATAAAGAAAAAGGACTAAACTGTAAGAAAACTTATAAGGTGGGAGGGTATTTTTGTAAATAAAGAAAACTCAGGGGCTTTTCTCGCAAAATTGCCGGGGCTGGCGGCGGGTTTGACCGGCTGACGCGGGTTGACCCGATCTAGATCCGTTGGATCTAGATCTGATGGCTGTGGCGGTTTGCGGCTGCGCGGCTAGATCTAGGGCGTTGGATCTTCATCCGACGGTGGCGAACTTGCGCAAGCGACGGGCGGCGGTGCCGAGCCGGCGGCGAGCGGCCGCGGCGGCGCCCGGGCGGCGGGCTCGCGGTGAGGCCCCAATCCGGGGCTTCCGGCCACGATTCAAGGCGCGGGAGGCATCTACGCGACGCGCGCAAGACCGCGGATCGATCTAGGGCGGCGGCTCGGGCGGAGACGCGGCGGAGCGGCGGGTCGACGCGGCGGCGCGGGGTGCGAGCTCCGGCGACGGCGTTAGAGCGACGAGGGGTTCGGGGATGACAACAAGCGGCACCGGGGTGCTCCTCACCTCCTTGCGCGGCTCCTCGGGCGTCCTCACGGAGGCGAAGCGGCGGCGGAACCGGGAAACGGCGGCGGCGGCGGCGAGCCCCTCGCGAGGCTCGGAGGGGCGGGGCCGCCGGGGCGGGCGGGGCGGGGGCCGGCGGGGGGCGGGGGCGGGGGGGGGGCGCCCCAAAGCCCGCCGGGGGGGCCCCCCCGGCGCCCCCGCCCCGCGGGGGGGGGGGGGCGGGGGGGCGGGGCCCGGCCCTCGCGGGGGGGGGGGGGGGGGGGGGGGGGGGGTAAACAAAAAAATTTTTTAAGAAAGGCCACGTTGGTTCGGTTCGAAAAAGAGTCCGTCCGGTGGAAGGAAGGATATTTCCGAGAGATTTTCGGCAAAGAGATGCGCGGTCGGCTATCTGCTCCGGTTCGGCAAAGGAACAGTAGAGCTGATTTTGCGGGATTGGACGGTGACGTGGCTCAAATCAGGGGAGACGAATGGATGGACAGGCGATCGAGTTTAGTTAGGCAATGAATCCATTCGCAGTTGTACTCAACAGGGTATAAATACGACCCCTGAATGTATGTAAAAAAACGATCATTCTTCAATACACACCGGCCTTACGCCAAACCCTAGAGTCCTTGTCGTGTCGTCGAGTTCTTCGAGAGGGCCAATCGATCCGTCGACCTCCGTGAGTACGGCAACCTTGTATCATGTCTAGTATCATGCGGTGGATTTAGATGCGATGCAAGTAGTCTTGTTACCATGCTTCGTGTCATGCGGTAGATTCAAGCTTGGTTCAAGAAGGTTTCTTGTTAGATCATGAGCCATGCGGTAGGCTAAGATACGGCTTGAAGCTAGTTATCGGCTCTATTGGATTTTGGCAAGATCCAATAGATTCATTAAGTTATCCCGTGTTATCTTGAGTTTTACTTTATGTTTTAATTCATGTAACACATCTTTGCCCAATCTAGATGGGTTTGGATCGGCTATATCTCTTTTATGATCCTTGTTCGAGCGAGGTTTCGTGTTTTGACGCGTGGATCTTGTGCTCTCCGATAGCCGAAACCGAATCGATCTAGGTTGTTACGTGTTGCGGGTTCGAGCTTGCTATGTTCGTATAAATCTTGAAAGAGCCGGGTATCATGCGGTAGATGCGGGTTTTTGGGTTGCTTTGGAGCTAGTCATCCGTGGATTAGATTCCCAAATCAGTCTGATAGATTTATTCACGTGGTAATGTTTGTTCCTTCTTCATGGACCCTGGATCGGCTGTTCAGCCGTATTCGGTTATGTTTCTTCACGAGTAGATCACGTGCATTATTTATGTTTTAAATGATGTATGCTTTTAGCTTTCCATATTTAGATTGTATCATGCGGTGGATAGATCTATTTGTGGAAAGTGGTACGTTTTTCATGCAAGTCGTATCATGCGGTGGATAGATTTGTTTGATATCGTACTCGACGGATTTTAAAGTAACTAGACATGCGGTAGACTAGTGCTTTGGATCTATGCATGCTTATTTAATACATGATCATGTCCGTGCTTTACTTCATTTATTTAATGTTAATCTTCATGGAGATCGGTCATAACTTTGCACGTACATCTTTGTTTATACAAAGACCGGTCGTTGTCATGCTTACGTCATCCATTCGGCAGTGTTCCTTTTCCCTTTGCGGTTGCCGAATGGTCGTGGTTCTTTGACGGATAGCTTTACATAGCTATGTGTCATCTGCTTGGCTTTTTAGCCGTAAATATGGAAGCATGCGGTACCACCGGCAAGTTCCAAGCTTTGGTATTTAACTTGCTTTATCTTTTGTTAATTTTCGGGAAAAATTGGTGAGCGCACGTCATTTGCTCTCGCGCGTGTGAAGCCGGCTTTGTTCGGCTTCTTTGTGTGATTGGCGTTGAGTGCACTTTTTGCGCCAACACACTTTTTGGCACGCCCGGTGGGACCAAACGGCCGAATTGATTCAAGATGCACGAGATTGCGGACCTTATGGATGTCAACTTGGAAGATCTTTCTCCGGAAGCGACGGCGGCGGCTCCAAGACGTCGTAGATCAATTTCGACGAAGTGCTGCTTGTCGTTTAAGAAGAACGAAGCGGCGTCCCATATCGAAGAACGAGATGCCTAGAGTGCGCTACGGGAGAAGTCGATGCTACGTCTCGGCGGGGAAAAGGAGGAATGCGCGCGGGTGTTCCAAGAGTCGGCGGATTACATGCTCACCAAGCACAACAAGGCCTTCCTCGGATCGCTCCGGCGGATGATGGTGGCCATCTTTGGCCGGGCATGGAGCAAGCGTTCGGGAAGACGCCCTTCCGGAGAAGAGCACCATAGAGGCCGGGTGAGTCAAGCTCTCAGCCGCCGCTACGGAGCCAGCCACAGCAGCCTCCTCCTCAGAGCGCCGGAAGCCAAGCGTTCCAACCTCCTCCACAGGGCGCTGGGGGGCAGCCGGTTCAGCCCCCGTTGCAAGCTTCAGGAAGTCAACCAATCCTGCCGCCACCACGGAGCGGCACGGGTCGGCACGTGCAACGCGCCGAATCCGTACCAGCCTACGTACGGAGACCTAGCGTTCGGCTCGTCTGGGGCCCCACTTGACCCCGGTCGGAGAATTGCTCCGTCGACCAGCGGCTCCCGAGAAGAATTTGTACGGCGGTGGTTATCATGAAGTGGGAAATTACGGAGCGTTCGACGCCTTCCCGCACCCAGGGTACGCGCCAGCTGCAGGCGCGCAAGAAGATGACGCCCTAGCGCGCAAGATGGCCGAATTGATGCAGAATCAGTTCGGCCTCAAGCCAAAGATGCAGGGCCCCGCTTATAGGCCGCCGTTCCCAGAGTGGTACTATAACGTGCTCTTGCCGCCAAGGGTGAAGCCGCCGACGGAATTCACAAAGTTCTCGGGGCAGGACGAAACAAGCACGGTCGAGCACATCGCCGTTACCTCATGCGGCTTGGGGAATGCTCGGCGAGGAGACGTTCGGGGTTCGCTACTTCCCCGCCTCGCGACGGGTCCGGCTTTTCGGTGGTTCTCGTCCCTGCCTCTGAATCGGTGGCCGGATGGAAGGATTTGGAGCGTAAATTCCACGCTCATTATTTCGGCGGCGGCTACGAGAAGAAGGCGATTGATCTCGCCACCACGAAGCAAAGGCACGGCGAAACACCGGCGGAGTTTCTTAGAAGATTCGGGGAAGTCAAAGGCATGTGCTTCTCGGCGGAACTTGCCGGACGATCGGTGGGCGATATGGCCGTCGCCGGGATGTTGCGGCCGTGCGCGAGAAGCTATTTGGGATGGAGTTTGAGAACACGGGCCGAGCTATCGCAAAAGTTATCTCGATGAGCAATCGGGCATATGGCCTCAAGAAGGACCCCAAATTTGGCAAGCGACACGACGTCGGCGACATCTACAACCAATTCTTGGACAAGGCTGATTTGTTCGAGGATTCGATGACGAGTGGAGGTAGGCTGCAGCGAGAGATCATGTGGGGTAAAGAGCCCTTGACAATGAATCAGCGTTGGGTCAAGCAGACCAAAGGGACTTACGACTTTGACATCACGAAGGCTGATAAGTTGTTTGAGCTCTTGGTAAAGAAGGCCGAATTAAGTTGCCTGAGGGGCATTCTATGCTTCGGCTCCGATGGAGTTAAAGCGAAACGTTACTTGTGGCTTCCATGACGGGGATTCACACTCCATCAACGATTGCGGGGTCTTCGGGATGAGGATCCGAAGGCTATCCGGGAGGGACACCTCAAGTTCGATAACAAGATGAAGCTGGATGGCCACCCCTTTCCTCAGAACATGCTCGGCTTTTCTGTCAACGCGATAACAGCCGAGGAAAAGGGAAAAGTCAAGGTCCTGACCTCAGCCAGGTCCAAGCAAGGTGGAGCAGTGGACCCAGAGCGCCAGGTGACCCTGGAGCAAGTACAAGGCAACGCCCCCCGCGTTCTCAAGAGCCACATCGAGATTGGGGAATCATCCAGGCCTAAGCCCAAGGTGACGTCGCGCATTCTCCTCAACAAATGGCAGCGCCAGATAGAGAAGGAGCGCTACCAGAAGCGTCGTCACGAGGAGGAGCAGCGCAGAGCTGAAGAGGAAGCGCGCAGAAGGGACCAAGAACAGTACACGCGCGAGCGAGCGCGCGCACACGCGGGGATGCGCCTTCTTCGAGGCACTTCTTTGGAATGAGGGCCTAAAGCTGCCCACATTGAAGAGCGTCCGAATGCGGCGACGGATATGTTGAGTACGGGCGAGGAAGCGCAATCGCCGATCCGTCCACGAGAGACTTGGAAGGATCCACCCGAATGGGGATCGGCGTCAAAAAATTGAAGTCATCGATCATCCCGGGAAGCGCCAAGGCGATCTCGGGTGGGGCGATCGGGGAAGAGGACGAGGATGTCCACGTACGGCGAAGGGGCGGTGGTGCCCGCCGGTCTACGCGGGGAGCCGAAGAGGCGGGTCCGGCGCTTGAGGAACCGCGAGATGAAGCAAGCGGGATCCGGACGAGGCGAAGTGGCGCCCCAAGGACCGGCCCGGAGGGATCGAAGCGTTCGGCTCCTACATGCATGGTATACTTCTGCCGAACGAGTTCATGGCTCCTGCTAACCGGGTTATGCGGGGAGGAAGCTTCCTTTGATGACGAGCGACCGAGGGGATGATGGCACAGGCGAGTGCGGCCAAGCGAGGCCATCTTCGACAAGCCGGCCAAGAATCGCCATATGAGGCCGGCGTACTTGAGGGGGTACGTCAATGGCAAGCCATTGACCAAGATGTTCGTCGACGGTGGAGCGGCAGTCAACGTAATGCCGTACACCACCTTCAGGAAGCTTGGCATGGGCCGAGCGATTTGACACCTACAAGCATCATCTTGAACGACTTCGCCGGGAACCCCTCAGACACCAAAGGATGCGCTCACGTGGACTTGATGATCGGGTCCAAGACGCTGCTCACCACCTTCTTTGTCATCGAAGGCAAAGGAGCCTACAGCCTGCTGCTTGGGCGGGGCCCGGATTCATGCTAAGCTGCTTGCGTCCCATCCACCATGCATCAACGGCTTATCCGGTGGGTGGATGATGAGATCGAGGTCGTCCGGGCGGATGACTCCGTGAGCGTGGCCAACATGGAACCGGCCTTACGGGAGTACCAAGGCATCGATTGCTTCTCGGGGAAGGACGGGGAGAAGGTCTGTTGAACTGTCGGCGGTGACCAACGGCCGATTCAAGCGGTCGGCTCTTATAGTAATTTTTAATGGAGAACCCCGTGGATGGCACCGATGGCAAATTAGGGCGAGGATTCATGTCGGCCGATAAAGGCGGAAGAAGTTGACATTGGAAGCGGTGATAAGCCAAGGCCGACGTTCATCGGTGCAAATTTGCAACCGGACTTCGGGGGGAACTTAATTGAGCTTCTCAAAGAATATAAAGATTGCTTCGCACAGGATTACTCGGAGATGCCTGGATTGGATCGTTCCATCGTCGAGCACCGGTTGCCAATCAAGCACGGTTTCAAACCATATAAGCAACCGCCCGGAAAATCTACAAGGATGAAGTATTGGCCGATGTGAAGAAGGAAATCGAAAGATTACTTGACGCAAACTTCGTTCGGCCGTGCGGATATGCGGAGTGGATTTCTAACATCGTCCCTGTGTATAAGAAGAATGGGAAAATGAGGGTTTGCATAGACTTCGGGGACCTAAACGAGCTACTCCCATGGATGGATACCGATGCCTATTGCCGATTTGTTGATTGACGCCGGCTCTTGGACACAAGGTGATTAGTTTCATGGATGGCAACGCGGGATACAATCAGATCTTCATGGCAATAGAAGACATATCAAAGACGGCCTTTAGATGTCCTGGTCATATAGGCCTATTTGAATGGATAGTCATGACATTTGGGTTGAAAAATGCCGGTGCAACCTATCAACGGGCCATGAATTACATTTTTCATGAGTTGATCGGCAAAACTGTGGAGATCTACATCGATGACGTGGTGATCAAGTCCTTAAGTCATGACACCCATACGGAAGATGTGAAGAAGACCTTGGAGTGCACCGGAAGCATGGTACGAAGATGAATCCAAACAAGTGTGCTTTTGGGGTATCGAGTGGAGAGTTCTTGGGGTTTTTGGTCCACGAAGGGGGAATCGAAGTTGGCAAAAAGAGCATGAAAGCCATTGATGAAGTCGTTCCTCCAACCAACCTCAAGGAATTGCAATCAACTTGCTCGGCAAGATCAACTTCGTGAGAAGATTCATCTCAAATTTATCACGAGAAGGTGTTGCCATTCTCTCCATTGCTTTGAAGCTAAAGAAAGATCGAGAAATTCACATGGGGCGACGAACAACAAAAGGCTTTTGATGAGATCAAGCGGTACATGAAGGAGCCGCCGGTCTTTGGTTCCTCCTCGGCTAAACAAGCCTTTCAAGTTGTACGTGGCGGCCGATACCCAAACTATTGGATCGGCCCTTATTCAAGAATTCGAAGGAAAGGAGCGGGTAGTAGCTTATCTTAGCCGAAAACTACTTGATCACGAAACCGGTATTCGGCTATAGAGAAAGCGGTGTTCTTTGCGTGTACTACTCGTGTACAAAGTTTCGGCACTACTTGTTGAATGCCGAATGCACCGTATACTCAAAGTTTGATGTGATAAAACATATGTTATTTGTTAATAGTTTTATTGGACAACCCCCCCCCGGGGCCCGGCCGCCCCGTGGAACATGTGAACGCAAGATCAACAGGATGCATCTAAAGAGAAGTTCACAATCTACTACTCATAAAGAAAACGAACAACCAACACAAAGAGGTACTACTCCAAACGTTTGATGTGATAAAACATATGTTATCTATTGCCAATCTTTGAATGGTCGCCCGGGCGAGCACAGAACAAGGAAACACGCAGGTAGCACCACCACGCCACCCCAAACCACCAAAAACAAGAAGAAGCACCAGAAGAAACAAAACCACAACACCTAATCGCGATCGGATTCACTTACAAAGCACCATGAATGATCACATGAACAAAAAAGCCACAAAGGCCAGAGCAGGGCCCGGCAAAGGACCCCCAGAAGCAGGACCCACCGAGGCCACGCTCCGCTAAACGACACGGCGGCCGAGTCCCGTCCCGACAACCCCGCCTGAGTTAAGTTCTCACTCACGACCTGTTCGGGGCTCAAGTCTCCAACGAGGTCTTATGAACTACCCGAAAGCCTCCATTCAACACTAAATCCCGCATAAACATTAAACCCAAAAACGACATCACACGTGAACTTGTCCACCCCCCGGGGTTAGTACCAATGATAAGTATAAAACTAAACCAACACCGAATAAACTCATGGCTAGTTGACGGATTTCCCCATCTATGCCAATTTTGAATGGTCGGATTGGCAAATGGATTTTAGCTTTATCGAAATGTCGAGTTGAAGTTCGAATCGGCAAAAGCCATCAAAGGTCGGGTCATTGCCGATTTTATAAGCGAACATCGTGACCCTTCAATTGATACGCGGAAATTACCCCTTGGGCTTTATTTTTTGATGGGTCATCGTGTGGCAAAGGTGGGGGAGTAGGGATCCTACTAATTTCGCCCGAGAGGTGAGATGTTTGAATTCGCCATTCCTATACAACCTTGTCACAAATAACCGAGTGAGTACGAGGCACTACTTCGAGGGCTTCAATATTTGAGAGAAGGCGGGGCCGTCTCGGTTGAGATCTATGGAGATTCGGAGCTGGTAATCAAGCAATTGAACGGCCAATACGAGTGCGGGGAGCGAAGCGGCGAGGAGTTACTACGAAGAGTGCGGGGAAATCTTGAAGAGCTTCCCATTGGTAACCCTACGGCACATTCCTAGAGAGCATAACGAAGAAGCAAACGAGGCTAGCTCGGAGCGCCTGCGGTTACAAGGAGAGTCAAGAAGCGTTTGCTTTGCGAAGTGTGTGCACTAAGGGCGGATCTTGCGAGAAGATGATTGGAGGAAAGAAATCGTTGATTACTTGAAAGATCCATCCCGAAAAGTCTCTAGGAAACTCGGTACAAGGCAATTAAGTTCGTTCTTCCGGATGATAATTTATTCTATAAATCATTAGATGGGGTATTGCTACGATGCACGGGTCCCGGAAGAAGCCAAGATTATGATGAGCGAGGTGCACGATGGGATATGTGGAGCGCACCAATCGGCCTATCGGATGAAGTGGGTTATTAGACAAGTTGGATGCTTTTGGCCGACGATATTAGAGGATTGCTTTGAGTATTACAAGGGATGTCAAGATTGCCAGAGGTTTGGGAATATTCAAAGAGTCCCTGCATCAGCATTGAATCCCATCATCAAGCCATGGCCATTCAGGGGCTGGGGTATAGACTTGATTGGCCAAATTAATCCGCCGTCTAGCAAGGGGCATAAGTTCGTGCTTTTGGCTACAGATTACTTCACCAAATGGGTCGAGGCAATCCCACTGAAGAAGGTGACGTCAGAAAACATGATCGAATTCGTCAAGGAACACATCATCTATCGATTTGGGATCCCTCAGACGATTACCACCGACCAGGGGCACAATTCGTGTCATTGGAGTTCGGAGAGATTTTGCCGAAAGCATGGGAATCAAATTGTTTAATTCTTCTCCATATTATGCCCAAGCTAATGGTCAAGCGAGAGGCTTCTAATAAGATCATGATCAAGGCGATACGAGAAGAAGATCGATCGAAGCCAAGGAGGTGGCATTCGGTACTCGGTGAAGCGGCGTGGGCTTACCGAATGGCCCCCCATGGAGCTACAAAGACCTCTCCTTACGAGTTGGTTTACGGGCATCATGCAATCTGCCTTGGGAGATACAATCGGATTCAAGGAGAGTAGTGCTTTGCAAAACGAGTTGAGCTCCAAGGATTACGGTGGCCTAATGATGGATGAGTTAGAAGATTTGCATATGATCCGTCTCGGGGCCACGGAGAACATCGAGAAAAACAAGGCTGCGAGTCGCCAAATACTATAACAAGAAAGTAAAAGTAAAGCAATTCGCAGAAGGTGATCTAGTTTGGAAAGCGCTATTGCCGATTGGAACTAAATACAGTGAATTCGGCAAATGGTCCCCTAACTGGGAGGGGCCTTTTCGTGTGGTCAGATGCGTTCCTGGTAATGCATACATATTGAAAACTTTGCTAGGAGAAGAATTTTCCGCTGCGATAAATGGAAGATATCTGAAGAAATATTATCCTAGCATTGAGATCGATCGATGATTACACACATCTGGCACAAAAATAGCCGGCGCTCGAGAATGAGGCCGCCTTCAGAACAAAATCCATGAACAAGAGAAAATGGCCAGTGCCTGGATGCATTGCCCTTAGCTCAATACTACATTACAAGCTGCTTCTTGCGGGATCACATCTAACAACCACGATGGTCGGGTCCCCGAGGAGGTGGGAAGCGAGAAGGCGTGGAGAAAGAAGCGAAAGTATGATTCAATCTTTTCTTTACTTCTTCGAGTGCTTGCTCCCTCTTCGGTTGTTCCGGGACCACCGTGACGGCAACTTGGAACGCACGAGGATGACCATGATTGGCGGCCTCTACCAAGCTATCCCGGGCCGCCTTCGGGTTGTTGTACTGTCGTCGAGAGACATACGGAGCGGGGAGAATCAAGGTTAGAGGCAAGAAATCCGGAGGCAAGCATGAAGGAGTTAGGAGCATTTACCCCCTACTAGTGCTTCCCGAGCCATGCGACGCTCGCGCTCGGCTTGGCAACGGGCGGACATGTCCACGAGGCCATGCTCCGGGTGCGGGACGCGGCGGCGCGGTGATGGTTGGTCCTCCGTTCGGGCGTGGCATCCTCGCCGAGAGAGGAATCGGAGGAGATGTACTCAGGCACATCTTCGGTCCCGATGACTTCTTCGGGAAGCAAATCAAGGCTGAAAAGGACGAGAGGAAAACATGAAGCGCAAGATCAAGCGGGAGAACAAGGAGCAGATCAAGAAAGAACTCACTTCCGAATCGTACGCTTCTTTGATGAGCCGCTCTCCTGAGGTTGTTTACCCTTGTCCATGGCGTTGGGGTTTTTTCCTCTAGAGGCAGGGGAAGAGATGAGAAATGATGGAGGAGTGTGCGAGTGGATTTGCAGAGCACCCCACGAGGCTATTTTATTGACCAAGGGAGGCGCATTGGGAGTGATGACTGGCCAGTACACACTGTTGGAATACCAAGCGGCAGGGTTTTCCACCAGGTGCGAAGGGTTTTCTCTTGAACAGTGTTTACGGATTGCCGAATTGGGATCCTCTGTGGATTTTGCGCCAAGGGGCAGTTGTTCTCACGCGTTCGGCTAAAGATAGTTCCCGGATGCATTCAAAGAAAAATTCGCAGATGCAAAATGCAAAGGGAAGTCATCGCAGAACAGGTGCAGAATTCAAAAGTTCTTCATCTATTGCCGATATTTACACATCCCTAGTACAATCTAGTCGAAGAGCCTATTCAACACAGATTGGGGATGGGTAATTTCGGCAATGGCGTCGCCGTGGCCGTCAAGGCGCTCCAGGATGAGCTCGATCTCGTCGATGTCCTCCGGCGCGCCGCCCTGGAAGCCACGCGGCCTGGTGGAATAGTCGACGTCCGTATGCGTCGCCATCGCGGCCAAGGCCCAAGGTGGTGCCCAAACGAACGCCATGGACGGCCACCTCGTCGACGCGGCGCTCCACGCGGCCGGGCGCTCCGCCGGCGTGTCGCCGCGGGCATTCACCTTCTCGGCCAATTGCTCTACCGGCGCCTTTGGGCGGGTTGAGCTCGGCATCGCGGGCTGCAAAAGCAAACGAAAGGATTAGCATCAAAGGCGGGGGCGGATCAAGAATCAATCTCGAGCCATACCGTCGATGGCCTCCGGCCACGGTGTTTGCGGCCGGTCCTCCCATTCTAGCTCGGCCACGCCCGCTTTCTTGGAGACGTCCTCCGGCTCGCGACGGGACGCCTCTAGCTCCTCCTTGAAGCGGATGGCGTCTTCTTCCCCGTACGGTGCGGGGGAGTGGCCATCGGACTCGAGGAGTCATGCGGGAGGGGCGATTGGCGGCGCACGAGGCGGATTCCCGCGAATCGATGCGAAAAAGGGGGATGATCGTCAAGGCAAAAGAAGATCAAGAACAGAATCAAAGAGGAGAGATTGACGATCATCACCGCCTGCGCGCATTGGCGCTGCTCCCCTCGGCCTCGTCGGAGGCACGGCGGCGGTTGAGGCGGCGCACCATTGTGGTTTGGGATGTGCACTGTTTGCGAGAGGGCTAAAGATTGGCAAAGATTCGAGAGCTAGAAGGCCTGGTGGAGAGCTAGGGGCACCTATGGTAACATTTATAGGCACAGCGGGGATGAATCGTGGCTTCGAGTCGTGGCTGTGGATCGTGGCGCATATCCCAAGAAAATCGGAAGGTGGAAAGGTTTCCTTGGCCAGCCCGCCGGCGGGTCGCTTGGAGTTCTAGGCTGAGCCGCGTGCAGATCGATTGGTTCGGCTAAAGGAAATCAAAGTGCCGTTCGGGAGTTGGCGTTTCACTACCGAATGGGTCGTTCAGCATTACATCTGAAAGTGCGCAAAAGAAAGGAAACAAATCACAAGAAGATATTACAAGAACGACCAATTCAGTTATACATCAATAAGGACATTCAGGCATTCAGAAGTTTGGCAAGTACACGACGAGCATTGGATGTTATCAAATGGGAATTGTCCAGCAACTCCTGGCAATCCTTTTGGGCACCGGATAAGTCAGTGAGTTCTGCATCGCATTGCTCTATTTTGGTGATAGCCGATTTTACTTCCGCTTGGGTCTTTGCTATCAATCCAGGAAGTTCGGCTATTTTCTCTTTGTCAATCTCTATCTCCGCCGACGGGCTTCTCGGTTCTGCTTCTAGAGCGACCTTCCCAGCAACTTTCAGATCATAGGAAGCTTGCAGGTTAGCCAATGCATCTTTATGGCTCTCTGCTTGGGATTGTGCCCCGTTCATGGCATGTTCAGCATCGGTTTTCCTCTTTTCAATGGCCGGACGGGAGCGCAATTTCCTCCAAGCGCGCTTTACGGGTGCATAAAGGGCTTCTAAGCCATAGACGGATGATAGAGAAGCTCTGATGTCTTCAGGAAGTTCTTGACTGATAGATTCAAACATCTCTTCGAAATGATGGAGATCATTGAACTGATTTTGAACATCTTTTTCTAGCCAGGCTGCAATTTCTTTAAGTTTGGGCAACACTTCATCTGGCAGTGGCTGATATGTTTCTTTCATCACCTCGGCAGTTGAATTGCTCTCTAATGGCAGGCTTGATGACGATGGAGCACGATCTCGAGAAACAACATTGCCGAGTTAAGAATGCTAAACATCGAGGTACCAAAATTAAGCGCAGATGGATACCTCATGGCTGGTTTCTTGAGCAGGGGCGATCACAGGCGAAGGAGATGCTCCAGGCAGAGCCGAAACTTCCAAGGCGGGAGGTGCCGATGCGGCTATCAGCAGCTCGTGAGTTTCCTGCTGATGAGGAGTCGGATCCGCCTCTGTTGGGTTGGTTATCTCTGCTTGACCAACAGGTGATGGCACCCTTGGGGAACTTGGTGGCTCCAGTTGAATTGGGAGATTCATCTCTGGAGAATTTCTTTCCTTCGCGAGAAGGTGATGAGGATGAGATCTCCTTTGGGATAGGTAATTCAGCCCCGGGTGGACTTGCTTGCTGGACCACTGGAACATTTACAAGCTGCCCTTCTGTTGTTTCTTCTGCAAATGCCAAATTGGGAGGGTAAATGCCAGTGTTCATCCTCAAGAAAAAGCAGTAGAGGTCATACCAGTGGATGGGGCATTGGCGAGTGCGGTTACGAAGGCTGCTTTGGGCTGCGGTACGAAATGCACAATAATATGATTCATCAAGAACAGAGTGACCTGGTAATCAAGAAAGTAAAAGGGTTTACCTCAACAAGCACTTTCTTGACAGTCCTTCTCCTTTTAGCACTTGGAGGGGCAATCAGATGCAGACCTTGCCTCCTGTCTGCAGCAAGGCTAGAAAGGCTGGGATCTGTGGTAGCATATCTGGCCATTAGTTGATGCAGAGTTGTGGATTTGAATCCTAGTGCTGAAATTGGGCCTTCAGCGTTGTAAGCAATTGCCCTGGCTCGAGGGGCAGGCACTGTGTTCTGTGGACAGAAAGATGAAGGTCAGGACCATGAATAAAGAGGGAAGGTCTGATCTAAGGGCTCATTGTATTACCTCTGAAATTGGCAGAAAGTCAGGTACCAACTATGCACAGAATACATGAACAGGCTCACTTGAAGATATGGTCATGAAATTCTTGCCACCGGGGAGTTGAAGGTGGGGTGAGCTATGGTTGTGGGCACAAAAGGACATGTGTAGACGGTGGGACTTGCACACATAGTTGAAAACTTCTGTGCCCTGCATCGGTTCTTTGATTTCCTCCCTGGGTTTGAGGAATTCATGCGGGAACAATCTTGGGGGCATGCGGCGCATCCAAGTTGTACGGCCATTACATTAGGTCGATAGTATTCATAAGTGCTGACATTCAGCCTTCCTCCATTGAACTCGGCCGGTAGTATGCATGGGCGGATTATGATATTAAAGATCTCCAAGAATCTCCCATCTTGATGGCCGGGCTCAAAGGAAAATTCAACAGGGAAGGTCAAGGTGTCGTTGCCTAGATAAGGAAGCCAAAGAGGATTGGGGAAACCTTTGAAGAACAACTCGAAGAGGCTGGTGATGTCTGCTTGGATGGAAACGAGTTGAAGCCGCTTCTCCGTAGTTTTGGCATCCTCCGGTAGCTTGAGGCTCTCCTTCGGGGTGATTGGACAAAGGGAAGAACACGGAGTTCAAATCGACGCCGACAATCGATGCATGTGGAGTCTGCGGCCACATTTGAACAAACCACCAAGGGCCATTGACGCATGTTATCCTCTGGCTGGTGTACATTTGGGTAACGGTCTGATGAAGCATATGATATACGCTGCCCAAGAAGAATTTTCCCAGAGGGAGGCGATTGCCACCAGCCAGATGAATCGCCATTGCGATATGGTTCAAAGTGGGTTCGTTGGCCTTGCCACAGAAAACGAATCTGCACAGCCACATGTTCAGAAAGGCTCTGTATTCAACATCGCCAAGGGGATTGTCTTTCATGTGCTTCAAGATATAATTCTTGTAGCCATTCCCTGGCTTTACCCCCATGTCGGCGTGAAGAGTTTTTGAAGTCCCAGGGCTGGACAGACCCGGTGATGTCAAGGCCAGTGATCATATATACATCGGCCAAGGTTGGAGACATTGGGCCATGCCCAAAAAGGAAGGCGTTGACGCCATTTGACCAGAAGTGGCATGCGGCTATCAGAAGATCTTCATTCTTGGGGGTCTCAGCCACGGATAACTCCAAGCATTGGGCGATACGGAGAGCATCCAGGTTGGTCAATCCACTCTTATCTGCAAGAATCCTCCGATACCAAGTCTTCCAGCCTGCAATTGGGGGCAAAGGCCAGTTCTTGAACGCATCTTGCCACTGAGGAGGTGGAGACAAAGCTGCCTTGAAGGGGATTCTGCGAGATTCGGCGGCAATAAGATCTCGAGGGTCGGGATTCCCTACGGGACCAAGGTAATAAGGCTGCGAGTTGGCCTCGATAGGAATCAAAAGAGCGATAGAAGGCTCTGGAAGAAAGCGGAAAAGGAAAATCTCGGGTAAAATTGAAAACCTAATGCCGAACAAGGTTTGCGGGGGGATGAATTTACACGAGCGACTTGGTTACGAGTTGCCATTGGAGGTTCGAGCTCGGAACGAGGGGATCTAGGGTTGGATGCGAACGAAGATTCGGCGGATTGCGAAGAACGGTGTTGACGATTTGATTCAAGGATTCGTGGCTGGAGTCAATTGTGGAACAAAATTACTTTTATCCCACAATTGAAGGGGCATGTGTTAACACCAAAATTTGGTAAGGAGTCTGACTTGTGGGTCCGGTTCGAAAAAGAGTCCGTCTGGTGGAAGGAAGGATATTTCCGAGAGATTTTCGGCAAAGAGATGCGGTCGGCTATACGCTCCGGTTCGGCAAAGGAACGATGGGCCGATTTTGCGGGATTGGACGGTGACGTGGCTCAAATCAGGGGAGACGAATGGATGGACAGGCGATCGAGTTTAGTTAGGCAATGAATCCATTCGCAGTTGTATTCAACAGGGTATAAATACGACCCCTGAATGTATGTAAAAAACACGATCATTCTTCAATACACACCGGCCTTACGCCAAACCCTAGAGTCCTTGTCGTGTCGTCGAGTTCTTCGAGAGGGCCAATCGATCCGTCGACCTCCGTGAGTACCGGCAACCTTGTATCATGTCTAGTATCATGCGGTGGATTTAGATCTGATGCAAGTAGTCTTGTTACCATGCTTCGTGTCATGCGGTAGATTCAAGCTTGGTTCAAGGGGGTTTCTTGTTAGATCATGAGCCATGCGGTAGGCTAAGATCTGGCTTGAAGCTAGTTATCGGCTCTATTGGATTTTGGCAAGATCCAATAGATTCATTAAGTTATCCCGTGTTATCTTGAGTTTTACTTTATGTTTTAATTCATGTAACACATCTTTGCCCAATCTAGATGGGTTTGGATCGGCTATATCTCTTTTATGATCCTTGTTCGAGCGAGGTTTCATGTTTTGACGCGTGGATCTTGTGCTCTCCGATAGCCGAAACCGAATCGATCTAGGTTGTTACGTGTTGCGGGTTCGAGCTTGCTATGTTCGTATAAATCTTGAAAGAGCCGGGTATCATGCGGTAGATGCGAGGTTTTTGGGTTGCTTTGGAGCTAGTCATCCGGTGGATTAGATTCCCAAATCGGTCGATAGATTTATTCACGTGGTAATGTTTGTTCCTTCTTCATGGACCCTGGATCGGTACATTCGGCCGTATTCGGTTATGTTTCTTCACAAGTAGATCACGTGCATTATTTATGTTTTAAATGATGTATGCTTTTAGCTTTCCATATTTAGATCGTATCATGTGGTGGATAGATCTATTTGTGGAAAGTGGTACGTTTTTTCATGCAAGTCGTATCATGCGGTGGATAGATTTGTTTGATATCGTACTCGACGGATTTTAAAGTAACTAGACATGCGGTAGACTAGTGCTTTGGATCTATGCATGCTTATTTAATACATGATCATGTCCGTGCTTTACTTCATTTATTTAACGTTAATCTTTATGGAGATCGGTCATAACTTTGCACGTACATCTTTGTTTATACAAAGACCGGTCACTGTCATGCTTACGTCATTCATTCGGCAGTGTTCTTTTTCCCTTTGCAGTTGCCCGAATGGTCGTGGTTCTTTGACAGATAGCTTTACATAGCTATGTGTCATCCTGATTGGCTTTTTAGCCGTAAATATGGAACTGCGTACGGTACCACCGGCAAGTTCCAAGCTTTGATATTTAATCGCTTTATCTTTTGTTAATTTTCGGGAAAAATTGAGTTCGGCACGTCATTTGCTCTCGGCGCGTGTGAAGCCGGCTTTTTCGGCTTGTTTGTGTGATTGGCGTTGAGTGCACTTTTTGCGCCAACGGCGGCCACGGAAGGGATGACGGGCGGGGGTCCGCCCGTCATCGGCTGCGACGCGGCGCAGGGCGGCGGGGAAGCGGGCCGGCGCGGCTTGGCCGGGCGGAGCGGGCCGCCGGGCCGGGAGGCCGGCGCGCGCGCGCCGAGCCGGGCCGCGCGGTGCGGGCCGGCTGCGGGGGTTGGGCTAGGAGGCCGGGGTGAAAGGGAAAGGGGAAGAGGAGAAAAGGTTTGGGGTTTTAGGGATTTAGGAAAAGGCACCAAACAAATGGAATTCAAATTTTGAATTTGAATTCCGAGCAACCAAAATAATGCTCCGGCATGTATGCAACAAATAAATCCTATATTTCATTAACTTTATTTTAGAAAAGATTTAAATGCCTAAAAATAAATAAAACAACCTTATCCTCCTTAAGCAAATAGATGGTTGCTAACAAATTTTTAATAAAGCCAAGTTTTTTTAATAGGATTAGGGTGTTACAAATCCTACCCCCCTTAAGAAGAATCTGGTCCTCGAGATTCGGACAGTTGGGAAAAAGATCCGGAAACTCTGCTTTCAACTCATCCTCTCTTTCCCATGTTGCCTCATCCTCTGCATGATTACTCCATTGTACTTTGCACATCTTAATCACACTATTCTTGGTGATCCTTGTCATGGTTTCCAATATTCGAATGGGGTGTTCAACAATAGTGAGATCCTCTCCAACGTTTAGATCGTCCAAGGGTAACGGCTCCTTGTCATGAGTACCAAAACCCTTCTTCAACTGGGAAATATGGAACACATCATGCACATCAGCTAGCTGGACTGGCAACTCTAATCTGTAAGCCACTTCTCCCACTCTCTCAAGGATCTTGAAAGGTCCAATAAAGCGAGGTGACAACTTTCCTTTAACTCTGAATCGACGCAAACCTCTAATGGGTGACACCTTTAGGTACACATAATCGCCTTCCGGAAAAACCACATCCCTTCGTTTGCTATCTGCATAACTTTTCTGCCTAGACTGAGCAATCCTCAAATTTTCTCTGATGATCTGAACTTGTTTCTCTCGCTTCTTTGATGATATCTCGCTCCAAATAAACCGCCTTTCGCTCGTTTCACTCCAATATAACGGGGTTCTACACTTCCTTCCATACGGGGCCTCAAAGGGTGACATTTTGAGACTAGCTTGGTAGCCGTTGTTGTAAGAGAACTCGGCATACGGCAAGCTCTTATCCCAACTACAACCATGCTTAAGCGCACATGCTCTCGGCATGTCTTCTAGGATCCGATTGTTCTCTCTCGTCCGTCCATCCGTCCGTGGATGATAAGCCGAGCTGAAATTTAGCTTAGTATCCGGAGATTCATGCAACTTCCCCCGAAACGAGAAGTAAACCGAGTACCTCTATCCGACACGATCTTCTTTGGTACACCATGCAAACACACAATCCTGGACATGTATAGCTCGCCAACTTGGCTCTCGTATAGGTAGTCTTTATCGGAATGAAGTGAGCTACCTTAGTCAAACGATCCACGATAACCCAAATCGAATCATAACCATCTCGGGTTACGGGTAAACCCACTATGAAATCCATTCCGATCTCTTCCCACTTCCACTCAGGCACCTTCAATGGTTGAAGCAAACCAGCGGGTCTCTGATGTTCGGCCTTAACCCGGTGGCAAGTGTCACACAAAGCCACATGAGCGGCCACGTCTCTCTTCATACCGTACCACCAATACCTGCGCTGAGATCCGGGTACATCTTAGTACTGCCCGGATGGATAGAGTAAGCTGAGTCGTGAGCTTCTCTCAAGATCTTCTCTGCGAGATCTCCCCGTCTCCGGTACACACAACCGGTTCTTAAACCACACGGTTCCTTGCTCATCTTCTGTGAAATCTGGGGCTTCTCCTTGTTGCATACTCTCTTTAATCCTTTGTATTCCGACATCCTCTAGGCCGCCACTTGCGTATCTCTTGCTCCGAGTGGACCGTACTTCCAAAGTCACTCCTTCTGCATGCGCAACCACTTTCAAGTTGAGCCTTTCAAACTCTTTTACCAACTCATCAGGAAACTGAATGGTCATAGCCATGTTAGTGTGGCCCTTTCGACTCAAAGCATCAGCAACCAGATTCGCTTTACCCGGATGATAGTGAATCTCTAGATCATAATCTTTGATCAACTCTAACCAACGACGCTGTCTTAGATTAAGATCCTTCTGAGTAAAGATATACTTCAGACTCTTGTGATCAGTATAGATCTGACACTTAGTTCCCATAATGTAGTGTCTCCAAATCTTCAATGCATGAACCACTGCTGCTAACTCAAGATCATGCGTAGGATAGTTCAACTCATGCTTCCTCAATTGACGAGATGCATAGGCTATAACATGACCTTCTTGCATCAACACACATCCTAGACCTTGTCGAGATGCATCACAATATATGTCAAAGCTCTTTCGTAGATCAGGCATTACTAGAACGAGTCTTGTGGTTAACCGCTTCTTTAACTCTTCAAAACTCGGATCGACATGCACTTTGGTCCATTTGAATTCCCCTGTCCTTCTCTAGCAATGTAGTGAGAGGCTTCACAATCTTGGAGAATCCTTCAATAAACCGACGGTAGTAACCAAGCAAGTCCAAGGAAACTCCGGATCTCCGACACCGTACGAGGGGCTTCCCACTTCAATACATCACTAACCCTGCTAGGATCCACTTGCAATACCTCCGTTGGTGATGATATGACCTAGAAAAGACACTTCCTTGAGCCGGAACTCACACTTGCCGAACTTCGCATATAACTCATGCTCTCTCGGCCACGCAACACAAGTCTCAAATGCTCCTCATGGTCCTCCTCATTCTTGGAGTAGATCGAATGTCATCAATGAATACCACAACGAACTTGTCCGGATACTCCATAAAGATCTTGTTCATCAAGTACATAAAGTACGCGGGTGCATTGGTTAACCCAAAAGACATTCTTGTGTACTCATAAAGTCCGTACCGGTAGTAAAAGGCTGTCTTAGGGATATCCGAAGGCCTAATCTTCAGGCGATGATAACCGGATCGCGGATCGATCTTAGAAAACACTTTAGCTCCTCTCATCCGTTCAAACAAATCTTCAATACATGGCAGAGGATACTTGTTCTTGATGGTAACATCATTAAGAGACCTGTAATCAACACACATCCTCTGTGTGCCATCTTTCTTACCCACAAAGATAACGGGTGCTCCCCAAGGTGATGAACTAGCACGAATGAACCCTTTACCCAATAATTCTTTAATCTGAGCTTTAAGTTCTTGTAACTGATCACTAGACATTCTATATGGGCGCTTAGAGATAGGAGCGATGCCGGGTAAAAGATCAATAACGAACTCAACATCTCGGTCAGGGGGCATACCTGGCAACTCCTCGGGAAACACATCAGGATAATCGCACACTACTCGTATGTCTTCCAAGGTTGCTCCGTCAAGCTTATTCACGGCACTGGTATTTGATGGTGCGGGATCTGCTGCAAACTCAAATCTTTCACCGACTGGATTTGTAAGAAGGATTGACCTCTTAGCACACCTGAATCACCGCATCACATGCGGTCAACCATCCCATTCCCAATATCACATCGATCCCCTTTGAATCCAAGATTATAAGATTGGCACGGAAATCTTTGCCCACAATCTTGAGATGGACGTTATCACATTTATAGATGGCTTTCAATTCCCCCCCGGGTGAGGTAACTAACATGTGGCGAGACATGTGACCGATAGGTAGATTATGTTGAGCTACGGCCGGGATGTAATGAAAGAATGGGATGCTCCGAATCAAACAAAGGCGAGGCGGGAGTAGAGTTAACTAGAAACATACCGAGCACTACTGCGGGTTCTCCCGGGCAACTTCGGCATCAACGTGCATCGCCTTGCCTCGTGCATAGCTCGTTGTCCTTTGTTAGACTGCGGGGTTTGGCTTCCGCTCCTTGTCCGTTGCTGATTCCGCACGGGGGTGTGTGGAGGGTTCCTCTTTGGGCAAGCATTGGCATAGTGACCAAGCTCTCCGCACTTGAAGCAAGTGGTGGTGGCGAGGATTGGGCGGTGCCACGGTCCTTACGGTGTGTGCCAGCGGGGCTCTCTCGCCGACTCGCCGGGAAGGCTGGGCGGGGAGTCCGAGGAACGGGACGGCCGAAACCGCCGAGCGGACCGCCGGAACTGGCCGAGCGGGACGGCGGGACTGCCGCTGCCCAAAGTTTCCACCCGATCCCCCAAAGCGGAACGGGGTGTTCGGCGGTGGGTTGAAGCGCGGGCGAGACGCACTCCCAAACCGCCCGGAGCCGGCGGCCTTCCTCTCCTCGCTCTCCGAGCTCCTTGCGCTTGTGCTCCAAGCGGATAGCGGCATCAACTAGGCTGCGAAAGTTAGGGAAAGGATAGGACATCGGTGGTACCGCAACGAACCAACTAACCCATCCGGAACGGCTCCTACTTCTTCCTATCTTCAGCAACCTCCTCGGTCGCATAGCGAGATAGCTCGGTGAACTTGTCTCTATACTCGGCCACCGACATTCCTCCTCGCTTCGAGAGAAAGGAACTCATTCTTCTTGATCTTCATGACTCCGGAGGGTATGTGATGGCTCCCGAAGTTGGTGGTAAACTCCTCCCAAGTGATAGTGTCCGGGGAGGCGTGAGCGGCGAGTACGCATCCCACCAAGCGGCCGCGATCCTTGAAGTCGTCCCGCAAGATATAGGACCTTCTCTCCGTCGTCACACCGACGGGTAGTGAGCATCTTCGGTATTGTCTTGAGCCAATCTTCAGCTTCCGGTGGATCAGCGGCGTGAGTAAACACGGGAGGGTGATGACTCATGAACTCCCGGTGCTTGTTGCGAGGCGCGGGTGGCGGCACCGGCGGATTGTTGACCCGAGCTTGCAAGTTTGTCACGGTGGTGGTCAAGTTCGGGAGGAGCTGGGTCCGTGCTGCGAGGAACTGCTGCATAGCGGGATCCATTTGTACCGGCTTGGGTGCTCTTCCTGCTGGTTGATCCACACCTGATCCTGACCTGGTGTTCACCATCTGAGTGTTAGGGACATTATTTTAGATGATTGTACCAAGGGTTAAACTCAGGAAGATAAGATAGCAATGATATTCAGATAAGACAGATTCTGTTGACTCCAAACAATCAGGCATTGCTCTCTGTACGAGTAACTGAAAATTATGGATTTTGGACTGATAAAAGGTATTGAAATTACAAAACTACTCCAACTGGAATCACCTCAATCGGAGTTGTGTGGCTCTGGTTATAAAATAAACAAGTCAGGTAGGTCGGCAGTGTTTAACAAATTCGTGAGGCTGTAATGTTTTAGTCATAACTCTCTGGTTTTCCATCCAAATATTCCGAATTTTTCACAGAAAATCAGTCATGAAATTCTTTAACTTTTCCAATTGGTTTTACTGCAATCGGAGTTCTGTAGCCCAGGATAAAATTAAAACAGTACTGCTGACTCAGAAAACTGTGCGAACAGATTTTTGGGATCTTGAATTTGTATTAAGGGAAAACTTAAGAGGACAAAAAGATTAAGATAGATAACTGATTGAGACTGAAAGATAACCCCCACAAACTTACTACTAAACCAATGTCATTGTGGTCATCACTCCACAACACATTGCACTCAACCAAAAATCCAACTCATACATTAAGCACAAAATCAAGCATTCAACCACACCTCTAAACTAAACACACTTTACCGATCGTCTACTAGCGATTACAAAGAGATCCTATCCTTAATCTTAAACCTAAGGACTATCTTCAGCCATGGCATCTGTGCGAGCGTCAGGGGAGTCGTAGTGTGGCCTCTTGGGTGATGGGGAGGTACATCCTTCTGTGGCTTCATGGGCTTCCGGCTGCTCCCTGTTCAAAAGTGCAGCCTCCAAGGCACGCCTCTGCGTCTCCAGAGTGAAAATCTGCTGCTGTGCTGCATATAGTGTGTTGTTGGCATCGTCCAATGCGGTGTTCACGGCTGCAAGTAGACTCCGGACATTGTTGAGCGTCCCTTCATAGGCCGATGCTTTGGGGCGATGTAAGTCTTGGCTTCCCCACTTGCTCTAAAAGGTGTGTAACGGCGGTGGGTATCCTCCAACTTTGTCACGCTCCTTGTGAGAGAGCACATAGAGCGCCCTCCGAGCCGACTATGCTATCCCGGCATCCATAGTAGTCCCGTGAGCCACATCATGATGCTTGGACACCGCTTCACTCCACGGCATGGAATGTACTCCTCCAAGGTGGCGACAACCTCCCAATGGGGCTCGAACCACGGATGAGTCCACGGCTCACAATGGTAGACGGGGGCCTTATCAT
Organism: Cenchrus americanus; assembly: GCA_947561735.1. NCBI lineage: Eukaryota > Viridiplantae > Streptophyta > Magnoliopsida > Poales > Poaceae > Cenchrus > Cenchrus americanus. Next base: position 67,596,947 of record OX387239.1, on the reverse strand, counting down.
AGCCTAGGCGAAGTACCATTGCCCTCGGGTGGTCTCGCCATGGGAATGCCTACTCCATCGGCTACGTAGTGGTACACTTCCCAGATCGCTTCCCTCTCTTCCTCCTCTTGCTCTTGTTCTTCCATCTCTTGATCTGAGGGATCCTCATCTTCTTCTGGCGCTTGCTCCTCTAGGTTGGGTTGTTCAGCTAGCTCATCCTCCTCTGGGATCATCTCCTCCGGATCTTCCTCATCATCGGGCACCATGATAAGGTTAGGGAAAACCACGGTGCGGGCTCCATCTCAATCTCCTCATCCGTATCTCCATCATGCACATCATGGTACGTTCCCGTGGAGCATACGGTGGACCGCTCCCAGCCGAGAAGTCTCCAAGCTACGAACCATCCGTAGTGTAGTGCAGAATGAGAAAGATGGTAAGGCAAAAAGGACGAGAGCTAAAGCAAGCACAAGATAAAGAATGCGAGACGAGCTCAAGAGTGAAGCAAAAAGGCAAGAGTAAGGTTAGTAAGAATAAAGCAAGCATGTGTAAGAAAGCTTCTATGAGTAATAAATCCTTAATTCGACCATTTCTATCTAGGCTAGCGTTCCTACGGTCAACGAGCTACGGTACCACTCTGTCACACCCGGTTTTAAAGGCGAAACCGAATGCATTGATCACGTGTGCGCCGGGATCAAGTTACACACACGCTTAAACATTATGAATACCAAAATCGGTGCCACACGAATAAAGAGTTATTACAAACCATAGTCTTAAACGAAACTTAAATAAACGAGTTCTCGCGACGGACAAAATGCCTCCACGGGCGGTGACCGAAGACTACGCACACCTAGAACTCCCGGAAATCTCCCGGAATATCTTCAAAGTTCTCCCGGTCCGAGCAACAAATCCGGGTATTGTAGATGCAAGAGAATAAACAAGCGTGAGCACATATCGTACTCGGCAAGGGAAAACAACATAACATGCGAGGCCATATGGTGGATGGCTAAGGTTCAAGCACTTTAGCATTTTAGTTGGTCAAGTTTTATTGGCAACCCGATTACTAAAGAGTGTAAGTTCATACCAACCCAATTAAATAAGATATAAGCATCATAAATAAAGAATAAAACCACAAATTAAACATTAAAGTTCCATAATTTAATCATGTGAGTGTCCAGGCCGCTCTTGACCGTGAGCACGACTAATCGATTAGTTTAACACTCTGCAGAGGTTGTACATCTTTACCCACAAGCAGCGTAAAAGCTCCGAAGAACTTTGGACCCAACCATGCGGTGTTTGCAAGACACCATATCACACTTCCGAGGTGTGATTGCATAGGGACGCTACATGGCCTTTACAAAGGTTCCCTAGCAAGTTATGACCCACAAGGTCCGGATCGATTAGCAAGGTATAAAGTCCCCTAGCAGGTCAATACCCCACCATAAAAGAATAACTCACCCAACCCCCTCGCTAGAGCGAGTCCATACCCCACGGTACCTCCGATCCCTTGTCCTTATCGGGTAAGACCATCCCAAGCTAAAGTTCCTAATTATTCAGCCAAGACCATTGCCCATTAGTTCTCGTGGTTGTCTTGTTTTCCTGGGTGGTTCTCCATGTTCCGATTAACACATTAAAGTTGTCTTGAAAAGTAAAAGATCATAAATGGAACATGAAATAACAAAAGGTAACCAAGTAGATTAATACCAATTCCCGATTGAGCATGCTAAGCAATAACTACCACAAGATTAATTTAATTCCCGGCATCAAGGTAACGGTAGTAAAAAGCTAGGCATGATCCTTAATAGGTTCCCATCAAATTAATGCAAGCAAAGAGTAAAAACGAGTGAATTTAAATGCATGTTATGTAGGACAAGCGGGCATGCATCAAGGAATACTTGCCTTCAACAAAGCCTTGCTGCTCAAACTCTTGCACGACTGGATCTTCAAATCTCTCGAACGAATCGCTCTCTACGGTCCACAATCATCACATACAAGCATACAATAGAAACAAATAAGAAACAGTCACCAAACAGATCTAAACAGTAGCATAAAACTAATCTACGCTTCGAGACGAACGCGTGACATAAAGAACGCTAAAATCGGAGCTAAAACGACCAAGTTATGGCTTCGGGAAGGTTTAGGGACTAATGCGAAGATTTAAAAAGGTTTTGGGCTAAAATAAAGAAAAAGGACTAAACTGTAAGAAAACTTATAAGGTGGGAGGGTATTTTTGTAAATAAAGAAAACTCGGGGGCTTTTCTCGCAAAATTGCCGGGGGCTGGCGGCGGGTTTGACCGGGCCGACGCGGGTTGACCCGATCTAGATCCGTTGGATCTAGATCCGATGGGCGTGGCGGTTTGCGGCGGCGCGGCTAGATCTAGGGCGTTGGATCTTCATCCGACGGCCGCGAACTTGCGCAAGCGACGGGCGGCGGTGCCGAGCCGGCGGCGGCGAGCGGCCGCGGCGGCGGGGCGGCGGGCTCGCCGGTGAGGCCCCAATCCGGGGCTTCGGCCACGATTCAAGGCGCGGGAGGCATCTACGCGACGCGCGCAAGACCGCGGATCGATCTAGGGCGGCGGCTCGGGCGGAGACGCGGCGGAGCGGCGGGTCGAAGCGGCGGCGCGGGGTGCGAGCTCCGGCGACGGCGTTAGAGCGACGAGGGGCTCGGGGATGACAACAAGCGGCACCGGGTGCTCCTCACCTCCTTGCGCGGCTCCCCGGGCGTCCTCACGGAGGCGAAGCGGCGGCGGAACCGGAAACGGCGGCGGCGGCGGCGAGCTCGGCTAGAGTTCCGGCGAGGCGGCGCGGCTAGGGCAAGAGGCGGCTCGGATGCTGCGGTAGGCGGTCCGGGGGCGGCGGCGGCCTTAAATAGCCGGGCGGGGGGCACCCTTGGCGTGCGGGCCACGCGGAGGCGGGGGCGTCGTGGCCGAGCCGGACTCGGTGGCGCGGCGGCGGCGGGTCGGGGGCGGCCACGGAAGGGATGACGGGGCGGGGCCCGCCCGTCATCGGCCGCGACGCGGCGAGGGCGGGGAAGTGGGCCGGCGCGGCTTGCCGGGCCGGAGCGGCCGGCCGGGCGGGAGGCCGGCGCGCGCGCGCAAGCCGGGCCGAGCGGTGCGGGCCGGCTGCGGGGTTGGGCTAGGAGGGCCAATGGGTGAAAGGGAAAGGGGAAGAGGAGAAAAGGTTTGGGGTTTTAGGGATTTAGGAAAAGGCACCAAACAAATGGAATTCAAATTTTGAATTTGAATTCCGAGCAACCAAAATAATGCTCCGGCATGTATGCAACAAATAAATCCTATATTTCATTAACTTTATTTCGAGAAAAGATTTAAATGCCTAAAAATAAATAAAACAACCTTATCCTCCTTAAGCAAATAGATGGTTGCTAACAAATTTTTAATAAAGCCAAGTTTTTTTTAATAGGATTAGGGTGTTACGGCCTACTCCCCCAACTGGAGCATTGAATGCTCTAACACGCCGCGGGCGCCCGGGTCAAAGGCGAATCCCCGCCACACCGGCCCTCTTACACCGCCTGGGAATCGAATCCCATCACTGTTCCGCCTCGTGAGGCCATCCCCGCCACTGTACGGCGCTGTGCGGTAAGGCTAGTATCAACTCTGACACTGTGCCACCCACTCCCGTACGACCGGCGGGACTTTCGAAAGAGGACGGCGGAACCCTCGAAATGGTTACGGACATCTACCCCGCGCCCACGCAGGACAGCGCCGTGGCATCAGACCAGCGGAGCGCTCTCCCCCGTCACCTCCGGCCCTGTGCGGCCATCCCCGCCGTTGTGCAACCATCCCGGGCACTGCAGCGCCATCCCCGGCACTGTGGGAACTCAGGACGACAAGACACCGCCGCGTCCACTGTTGTGCACCTTACGTCCTCCTGTCAGTCGCACCCTCGAGTCAGCGTATGAACGGCGACCAAACGGAAGTCCCCACACAGCCACCCTCGAAGCCGCTCCTGGGTGTGAAGAGGACCTACCTTGATGCCCGATGGGAACAAGATTCGCCAGGACCGCCATCAACTCCACAACATTGTACACCATACCGCCACACGTAATTGGAACAGTGCGGCACGATTGTAAACCACCTCCCCTTGGCCTATAAAAGGAGGGGGCGGTCCCCTGGCCACGGGGGGGGGGGGGGGGGGACGACACACGCTTACATGCTCTCCGCCCGCACCACGATATTGGCACTTCACCTCATTCAAACCTCAGGGACCTGGAGGCCTCTCCTCCTCTCCCGCCTTGCTTGTAGCTCCCCTCTGTAAGCACCACGGTGCAATGCAATACAGTGCCTCGAGCACACCCCTGCTGGACGTACGGCCCCGGCCGGAACCAGGTTAAACCTTGTGTCACCAAGTTGCTTAGCGCCGGCCATCGAGAGATAGATCTCTCGTACTAGTTAGTGTCAGGACTACTTTCCGCACCGACAGTTGGCGCGCCAGGTAGGGGAATCGCGCTGAAGATCAGCTTTCCACTAGCCATCTCGATGGTGACCCGCACCAAGTACAGGTCCCAGAGGTACTCCATGGGCAGCTCGGACCCCTTCCCAGCCGGATTCGAAATCCGGTTCGGGAGCCTGAATTTCCAGGCCACGGGGAACGGCTACCTCATGCGCATCACCAACCGTGACGAGCTCCACCCGTGGCGGTCGACCGGGCCAGGACTGGTTCCCGCCACGCCTGCTGCTGATGCTCCAGCACCCACACAGGCGGACGTTGCGGGCCCTTCAGCACCTCGACGCCGGCGACGTTCTGGCCAGCGCTCGCGCCGGCGCGAATGGAATGACGGCGGGCCTCGCGCGCGCGCGCACAATGCGACGCACACCGCCGGCGGGACGACGGCGACACCCGCGGGGGAGAGCGAGGCTCCCGGGCCGCGATTCCCCCACGGGATGTGCAATGCCGCGGCGGCCTACGCTTCGCCCGTCAGCACCGACGTGGCGGCGTATGAGGACCTCCCTGGCCACCACCTGCTGGCGGTCCGAAACCTCATCGCCACCACCAACGACGAGTCGTACCACGACTCCGCTAGCGAGCTGCCCCCCACGACCTCGCACGGGTATGCGGAGTGGGACTTCTCTAGTGTGCCGGACCCGGTATGTTCCAGCGGTTCCTCGATGTCGCGGACTACTAGTTCGACTACTCCGACACCTCCAGCGCTGGTAGCTATGATCCCGCACGAGAGTGCTTCATGGTCGCCATCGGCGACGTGGTCGACGGCATAAGCGCGGCAGGGGCTGGCGAAAGGGAAAACCCCAGGGACCCAGGGACGAGCGCGCCCCGAAACCCGGGGCCAAGCGCGCCCCCACCTCGCCGGTGGGAGGTACCGACATCAACACGCAGCTAGCTCAAGCGCGCGAGCTCGAGGCAAAGCTCGCGGAGGAGTATCGCGCAGTACGATTATTGCACGCCACCATCGCTAGGGAAGCCTCCGCACGTGGCGAACGCGTGCGTGAGCTGGGCAAACAGGCCCGCGAGCGCATGAACGCCGACTTCAATGTCGACGACCCAAACACGCCACCGCGCGCGAGCCAGAAGCTCATCGCAGCCGCGACGCTGCTCCAGACCATACACGCGCCTTCGACGCCCAAGGTGCTAAACCTACACCACGAGGCGCAGGCGCTCATCGAGCAGGCGGCCGTACAGCAGGCCGGAAGCTCGGCGTCCCACATACGCCATCAAGGCAACGCGCGGAACGACGGTGGCGCCCAAGGCTAGGAGGCATTTGTCCAAGCAGATGGAGCGGCGGGGCGACCAGCTAATTAGGGCTGAATGCCGGTCAGGGAGCAGATCCTTGACACGCACGGACAGGCCCAGGACGGCGACGCCCGCAACATCATCAATGCTTGCCGAACGGGAAACATGGAGGCACAGGTGGTGGTGGGCTACCACCCTCGGTGGGGCGGGCGCTACGACAGCCACGAGGTTCGCTCGCCGACGCCGGAGCCCCCAGGAACCCGTGTGTTCAGCCGGGAGATCCGTACGGCAAGCTTCCCTCAACGCTTCCGCCAGCCCACGTCGATCTACAAGTACACGGGGGAGATGGACCCTCATGTGTTGCTCAATGATTATCACTTGGCATGCCAGCTGGGCGGTGCCACCACCGACGAGGTCATCATCCGCAACCTGCCGCTGCACCTCGCAGACTCGACCCGGACGTGGCTCGAACAAGTGCCACCCAGCCAGATCCACAACTAGGACGACCTGGTGCGCACGTTCATGGGCAACTTCTAGGGCACATACGTGCGCCCTGGGAACTCCTGGGACCTGAGGGCATGCACCCAGAAGCCCGGCGAGTCGCTCTGGGACTTCATACGGTGTTTCTCCAAACTTTGTACTGAGCTCCCAAGCATAACCCAATCTGAGATCGTGCACGCCTTCCTCGAGGGCACGACCTGTCGGGACCTCGTGCGCGAGCTTGGGCAAAGCCCGCCGGTCGACTCCAACGAGCTATTTGATATCGCCACCAGTTTTGCTTCTGGTGAGGAGGCGGTGGGGGCCATCTTCGATGGCAAGAAAGGCAAGCGTGTGGACGACGCGCCCGCGGAGGGCAGCAAGTCCAAAGAGCCCCAGCAGAAGCACAAGCGAGGCAAGAAGGGCAAGAAGCCTCGTCGCGAGGCACGCGCGCAGGGGCACGACGACGATGGGGACGAGCCCCTCGCAGTTGACCTTGCCCGAAAGGGCCCTCGAGCGGCCCCTTGAGGCCCCGGCGTGTTTGACGACACGCTGAAGAAGCCGTGTCCCTACCACAAGACTCCGGTCAACTACACTCTCGAGCAGTGCGACATGCTCAAGAATTACTATTGCCACGCAGCCGTGAAAGATGGCGAGGCTAAGAAGGATGGCGGTGATGGAGACACCGGTGGCTTTCCGACGTGGAGAACGTCTTCCTCATCTTCGGGGGACCGACCGTGGACATGTCCAACAGCCAGCGCAAGTGGGAGCGGTATGAAGTCCTCGCTGCGGAGAGGGCTCCTCCCTCCTTTCTCGACTGGTCGGGGGACGCCATCACCTTCAGCCGTGAGGATCACCCGAACCGCATTCCCAACCCAGGCCAGTACCTGCTGGTTGTCAATCTAGTCATCGGCAACTCGCGGTTCTCCAAGGTGCTGATGGACGGAGGCAACAACCTCAACATCCTCTACGCGCACACCCTGCGGCTGATGGGGATTGGGTTGGACTAGCTGCGGCCCAGCACGACGCCGTTCCATGGCGTCGCGCCAGGCAAGCACATCCAACCCCTCGGGCAGATCGATCTGCCTGTTTGGTTTGGCACGCCAGACAATTTCCACAAGGAAACGCTCACCTTCGAGGTGGTGGGGTTCAGGGGCGCGTACCACGCCATCCTTGGGCGGCCGTGCTATGCTAAGTTCATGGCGGTCCCGAACTACATGTACCTCAAGATGAAGATGCCGGGACCAAAGGGTGTCATCACCGTGTGAAGCGTCCCCTCATCGAGGTGACTAAATGTGACACAAATACCGGTCCCGGGAGGTCGGTAACACATTTATTACAACAGGTGGAATCAGTCTTTTACATCACGGTGACACAAAGGGCACGGTAGTGCCAACGCTACAAGGAACAACACAAACGCTAACGACCACACTACAATAGCAAAGGCTTCCATAGCCTCCTCAGAGTACCACACCATGGAAGCTTTCGGTAGGGGCCCTGGGTACACAGGCACGGTTGGGTGTAGGGCACGACCTACTCAACGTCTTCGGGAATGTAATCGGGATCCTCCTCTGTAAAATAGTTAGTAAAACAAGGGTGAGCACATACGTACTCAGCAAATCCAACCCCACCCACGGAGGGGCTTATAAGCAGAATCATGCATAAGGTTTAACAAGGATCAGGTTAAGGTTCATTTTGCAAACCTACTCATGCAGGGGTTCATTTCAAAAAGGTTTTCGCAAATCATTTTCATAACCAAAGTGACTCGATTGTTTTAGGAAAAACCACTGCGGAACTACCGGACTTCCCGTCCGTCGTAGCCCAGGCACACAGCCACACACACTTCACCGGAAAACAACTCACGCCCGAAAACATCCCATCCCAAACACTAGTTTTTGTGACCACACCATGACTCGTCCAATACCGTGGACACGGCTATTCGAATAGGTTTGACACTCTGCAGAGGTTGTACATCTTTACCCACAAGTAGGGTACCGTCACACGGACACCTCGGTGCGGTACGGATCCTATCATAGCCATTACTCACCTTAGCTAACACTACGAGCCACCACGGAAGCACCCAAGGGGTTATACCACATAACCGGGGCGTACCTCACACGAGCGTACCCCCGCTCCTTGGTCTCCCGTCGCTCACCCGCACACCGGATGGCAAGTAGATTAACTAGTGGGATTTATGCTAAGCCGTTGCCACATACAACGGTGGAGTGGTTGTACGATGATTTGGTTCGGGTGAGATGTCACGCAACCCGGTCCTTAATTGACAAGATGGACAATTCCCAACACGCTCAACCACACAGGTACGAGCTCACCCATACTCCTGACACACACGTCCATCCCGTCTACCCAGTTCTTTACTCATTTTCCAAACATATCCCATTTCCATTTTTAAAGCACTCGCACATTTTGAAAGCACTCACACATTTTTAAAGCACTCATTTAGGCAAAAACAAGGTTCAATCATAGCAACCAAGGGTGGCTATCCTACCATGTTTTTGCAGTAAAACAAAGATGCAATTTATAAAATGGGTATAGGGTGTATTTATAAAACTAGGATCAAAGCATGCATCAAAGGATGAGATTGAACTTGCCGTCTTCGAAGTCTTCGGGGAGTGCCGGCTCGGCGTTCGGGGCTTCGGGCTCCTGCTCGCAGTAGTCGGCTTCGATCTCCGGCTCGGGGTACCTTCCTCCGTCTACTCCGTCGGCTATAGCGCACACATAGGCAAGCAAGCAATATTAGCACACATATTTCCGGCCGAGCTCGAGGAGGGAAATGAGCGGAGAGGGGGTATATATAAGTCATGGGGAGGGGGGTTGGTTTGGCGGGGGTACTACTGGGAAGGGTGTGGTGAAACTTGGATTTAATCGGAAATAAAATCGTGCATGAAATGTTGGGTTAAAGAGGGGCTATAGGGATTAAGAACCTATTAGTAATTTCTATTAATGGAAAAGGGTGTAGTTATGATTATATAAACCTGATTATGGCCTAGTTATAAATTGTTTTAGGGCCTAACAGTGTTTAGTTTACGATTAATCATGATCCTAGGGGCTTGTTTGAGAGGGATAGGGGCACCGTTTGGTGGGGAAAAAAGGGAAAGGTGAGGGGGTTCTTGGCTAAAAAGCCATCTCCTTCCTCCCTCACGGTTTAGAACAGAGAGAGGAGGGGGGGGGGCGGCCGGCTCTGGAGGAGGGGGCGCCGGCGGCCCTAGCCGCGACAGCGGCCGGGGAGTAGAGCAATACAGAGAGGGGGACGAGGGGATCTCATCCCCATGCTCTACCTTGGGCTGGGGCAGCGCGAGGAAATGGATCGGCGGCGGACAGAGGGAGGCGGCGGTGCTAGGGGCGGCGGCGCGGTGGAGCTTGGGGAAGGTTGCGCGGCGAGGCAATGGAGGAGCTGTGGTGGCTTGGTGGTGCGGCGAGGACGGGGCGGGGCTATTTATAGCCGGAGCAAGGTCGGTTCGGGGGAGATTTTTGTGCACACCGGCGCTCCGGCGAGGTCGGCTCCGGCGAGCTCGAGTAGCTTCGCGAGGCGGCGACCGGTGGCGGGTCAACTCGTGCCGGCGAGAAGGCGTGGTGCCGTGGACGAGACCGGCGTGCGGGCGGCGAGCGGCCTTGGGCGGTGGAGGTGACCGGTCGGCGCGGTGTGGTGGTGCCGGCGGCGAGGGACGCGTCGCGTCGTCTGCGCGCGCGGCGCGAGGGGAGTGCGGCGTGGTGGCGTGCTTGGGGTGGTGCGGTGGCGTGCCGGGTGGCGCGGTGGTGCGCGCGCGCACGGGCCCCGGGTCAATGGCGCCGGGGGCGCCGGTCGGGGCGCGCACGCGGCCCGGCCGCGGGCGGGAGGAGAGGAAGGGAGGGAGAGAGAGAGAAAGAAAGGGGAAGGGAAAAAGAAAAGAGGAAAAGAAAAAGGGAAGGAAAAGAAAGGAAAGAAAGAAAAGGAAGGAAAGGAAAGAAAAATGGGAAGAAAGGAAAAGGAAATAGAGGAAAAGGAAATAGAGGAAAAGGTTTAGAAAATTGGGAAATTTGTTAGGGAAAATAGGGGAAGGGTTTTTGCGGGATTTTACGATTTTCCGGGCGTCGGCACGATTTACGGGACGGCGGTGATGGCGAGGCGGACCGGCCGTCGGGACCGCGGCGTGCGCGGGATTCCCGGCACGGTGGCCGACCGCGGTGTTGGGAAGGCACGCGTGGTGCTGGCCCGGGTGCGGGCGGTTCCGGTGGGATTCGCGGTACGCGCGCCGGGGTGAGAGGGAGGGACAGTGACTAGGGTTTGAAGGGGGTAATTGAGCTCGGCTGGACAGTTTTGAAAATACGCATGATTTATTAGGTGATTTATTTGGAGCTAAAAACGCGGGCGTCACAAACCTACCCCACTTAAAATGAATCTCGTCCTCGAGATTCGGCTAGGTTTCGAATAGGTGAGGAAACTCCTTCAGTGCGTCCTCTCGTTCCCACGTAGCTTCTTCCACCCCGTGTCTGCTGCATTGGACTCTCGCACACCCGTACTTCGACGTCCTTGTCCGCTTGACCACGGTGTCTAAGATCTTGACGGGCACCTCCCGGTACCGAAGGTCTGGCTGTAGATCGATGGTCTCCACCGGTACTCGCTTCTCTTCAAGAACCTTCAAACATCGGTGTAGCCGGGAGACATGGAACACCGGGTGTATATCCGACATTTCTTCGGGTATCTCCAACCGGTATGCTACCGCTCCGACTCTCTTTAGCACTTTATACGGTTCGATGTACCGAGGGGCCAACTTCCCGTGTACTTGAAATCTCCGAGTCCCCCGGATGGGTGAAACCTTGAGGTAGACGAAATCTCCCCGGATTGAAACTCGCTTCACGCCTTTTCTTGTCCGCGTAGCTCTTTTGTCGGGGCCGGGCGGCTCTCAACTTTTCCGGATATCGGCTACTCGCTCCTCGGCTTCCTTTATAAGTGCGGGCCCAACCGGGGCACGCTCTCCTACTTCGACCACATCGGGGGTGTTCTACATTTTCTCCCGTATAGTGCTTCTCATGGTGACATTCCCGGACTTGCTTGGTAGCCGTTGTTGTAGGAAAATTCCGCATATGGCGAGCTCTCGCTCCCAATCTTTGCCATAGGTGAGGACGCATGCTCTCAACATATCTTCCAAAATTTGATTCACCCTTTCGGTACGTCCGTCCGTACGCGGTGGTACGCCGAGCTGAAGTCTAGCTTGGTGCCCATGGCTTTGTGCAGGCTTTTCCAGAACCTAGAGGTGAACTGGGTCCCTCTATCTGAGACTATTCTGCTAGGCACTCCATGCAGCTTTACTATATTTTCTATGTAGAGTTTTGCCAACTTCTCTCCACCATAAGTGGTCCGTACGGGTAGAAAGTGAGCGACTTTAGTGAGTCGGTCCACGATCACCCATATGGAGTCATGTCCCTTCTGAGTCCTTGGCAACCCTACTACGAAATCCATACCTATCTCGTCCCACTTCCATACCGGGATTGGCAAAGGTTGCAACGATCCCCGCGGGCTTCGATGTTCGGCTTTGATCCTCGACAAGTGTCACGGTGGGCGACGAACCGTGCAATGTCTGCTTTCATTCCATTCCACCAAGCTGTTTTAAGTCCATGTACATCTTGGTGGATCCCGGTGAATAGAGTATGCCGAGTTGTGTGCCTCATCCATGATGGTCTCGTCGAAAATCTCCACCTTCGAGCACGCATATCCTGTTTTTGTACCACAGGGTGCCTTGGTCATCTACTCTGAAGTCAGGGGCCTTGTTCTCTCCGGTATGCTTGCGGATCTTCATCAGATTTTCATCTGTCTCTTGGGCCTTCCGGATCTTTTCCTCTAGGGTAGGCTGAACACTCAGCTGGCGGACGTAGCCTTGGGGGACGATGTGTACGTTGAGCCGTGCCATCTCCTCTTGCAACTGGGCACTCTTGGGTGCTGCCTTCTCGTAGGTTTTCCGGCTCAGGGCATCTGCTACTACATTGGCCTTCCCCGGGTGGTAGTGAATCTCTAGGTTATAGTCCTTGACTAGCTCTAGCCACCTTCTTTGCCTTAGGTTCGAGTCGGGCCGGGTGAAGATGTAATTTAGACTCTTGTGGTCCGTGTAGATTTCACACTTGTTCCCGATCGATAGTGTCTCCGGATCTTCGGGGCATGCACTACGGCCGCAAACTCCGGACCATGGGTGGGATAATTCTCGCTCATGGGGTTTGAGCCGACGGGAGGCATATGCCACTACCTTCCCATCTTGCATGAGAACACATCCCAACCCTTGTCGGGAGGCGTCGCAATACACGACAAAGTCCCGTTGAATATCTAGCGGGGGTCGGCACCGGGGCCGTGGTCAACCTCTTCTTCAACTCTTGGAAACTTCTCTCGCGAGGCCTCGCTCCGGTTGAACTTCTTCTCCTTCTTGAGCAGCTCTCCGTCATGAGCCGGCGATCTTGGAGAATCCCTCGATAAATCTCCGGTAGTACCCCTGCTAAACCTAGGAAACTCCCGATCTCGCTCACGTTGGTCGGTTGCTTGCCGCTTGGAGACTTGTCTCAACTTTCCCGGGGTCTACGACTACTCCTTCCCGGTCGGGATATGCCCAAGGAAGGATATTTTCTCTAGACAAAATTCACACTTGCCGAACTTGGCGTATAGCTTGTGTGCCCTCAATTTTCCCGGCACTACTCGAAGATGTTGTTCATGTTCCTCCACGCTCTTGGAGTAAACAAGTATGTCGTCAATGAAGACTACGACAAACTTGTGCAACTCCTCCATGAACACCTTATTCATGAGGTTCATGAAGTATCTTTGGTGCATTGGTTAGTCCAAAGGACATCACCGTGAACTCATACTCGCATGTAGCGAGTGACAAAGGCGGTCTTGGGGATGTCACTTTCCCTAATCTTGAGCCGGTGGTACCCGATCTTAGATCCACCTTCGAGAAGTACTTGGCTCCCTTCGCTTGGTCAAACGGGTCATCTATTCTGGGGAGAGGGTACTTGTTTTTAATAGTGACCTCGTTCAGCGAGCGATAGTCTACGCACATCCTCATGCTCTTATCCTTCTTCTCCACGAAAAGCACTGGGGCTCCTCATGGTGATGAGCTTGGTCTGATGAACCCACTTCGCTGGAGTTCTGCTAGTTGCTTCTTCAATTCTGCCAACTCAGGGGCTGCCATCCTATAGGGTCTCTTGGCTATGGGAAAGGTTCCAGGGATAAGGTCGATTACAAACTCTATATCCCTGTCTGGTGGCATTCCAGGGAGTTCTTCGGGGAACACATCTGGGTATTCTCGCACTACTGGGACATCTTCTATGGACTTGGCTTCTATGTTGAAAACCATTATGTCCCGCCCTGTGTCCTCGGGTGTGGTAGGTTACTTGTATCGCGTCCGGGTTGGTCGGGTGCACTACTTTATCGGCGCAACTTATGAGGCCATGGTGCAGAGCTTAACCGAGTCCATCCCAAGGATCACATCTATCCCTTTGGATTTCGGTACTACCGGATCTGCTAGGAACTCTACCCCACTTAAAATAATCCTTACCGGGGCGTCCCGATTGACACTTAATGTCACCTCCGGTGTTCGAGTTAATAGGGGTGCTTTTAGTAGTACTTGTGGGTATGCTATGCTTTTCCACAAAGCTTGAGGATATGAATGAGTGTGATGCTCCCGAATTGAATAGTATGGTAGCCAAGATCGAGCCGACCGGAACTCACCGAGTACTACGCCTTGTGCTTCTCGTGCCTCTCCGCGCATTGATGTGATTGACCCGGCGCGTCCATACGACTGCTGGGGCTGCCTCATCTGCTGGTTGCTGTTGTTGTTGCCGAAGTTATTGTTGCTGCGCACCGGCAGGCGGTTGGCTCCAGACACTAGTGGCCTTGGCCCGTTTACCGAGTTGGAGTAGGTGGTGGTGGTTGGCTTTTTGGCATACGGGCAGTTGGCGATGAAGTGCCGGTTTCTCGGCGGTTGAAACACAATCGGGAGATGTTGTTGTTGTTGGCGGTGATCCGTCGGTGTTGTTCTCGTGGGGGCTTCATGGCACTCCGGTTGTTGTAGGGCTTGAACTCGGGTTCCGGGGGCTTGCGAGCTCGTGGCTTGGGATTGGGTTACGTATCGCATGGGAGCTTGGAACCCGGACATGGGGTGTCCAAAGTTTCTCGGCCTCGGGACCGCTCTTGCTGCTTGGCCTTGTGTTCCATGAACTTGCGCTTGTTTTCCTTCTTCTCTTCGTCCCTTGCTCTTTCGTGAGTATTGCCATGTTCATGAGGGTGTTAAAGTCCGGGTAGATCTGAGGAGTCAGCAGTGTCCTCAGTTCCGGAGTCAGCCCCTTCTTGAACATCTCTTGCTTTTTGGAATCTTTATCCACTTCCTCGGGGGCATAGCATGCCAGCTCTATGAACTGGTACGTGTATTCCTCCACAGACATGTTGCCTTGGCGGAGTTCGCGGAACTCGTCTGCCTTCCGCTTCAGTGTGGCCTCCGGGATGTGGTAGCGACGGAACTCCTCCACGAATTCATCCCATGTGATGGCGGAGGGATCCTTGGCTGTTGCGCGCTAATTTTCCCACCAGGCTAGGGTCTGTCCGGTGAGTCGGTGAGCTGCCGAGAGAACCTTGTCGCGGTCCTCACAGTTGAAGGGCTCTATCTCTCTCGGAATGGCTCTCAGCCAATCGTCAGCATCCAAAGGATTCACCGACCCACCAAAGGTGGGTGGCTTAGTCCTGAGGAACTCAATCAGCTTCTCGTTCATGCCCAGAACCCGTGGTCTTGGGCGGTTGACGGCGTTGAAAATGTCCTCCATCGGGACGGTCCGGATGGCCAAGACTTGTGCCAAGTCAACGGGAGGGGGTGGCGGTGGCAGGACCACGTTCTCTCCTCCATCTTCATTTTGGTTAACTTCCTGGTCGTGGAGACGCTCCCTCCGATCGGCTTGCGATCCTTCAGCGTCCGATCGGTGGGTCCTGACAGGGCGCCTGGAAACCATCTGTAAAGAAGCGGGTTTTCTAAGAGATCTAGTTTTATGTGATGTTTAAGTGGATTATATCGGATTTCTTTTTGAAAAGGCGGGGGTCTACTCCTGCCGGTAAGCACACAACAAGCACATAGCAAACAAGCAAGCACAAACAAGTTTTTATTACAAACCGGCCGAGGAGGATACATCCCGACTATGCGGACACACTACACGACTAAGGACTAAGGGCGCGACTTGGACCGATACGGCTTCATTCCCCGGGTCGGGGTCAACGGAGCACGCTACTCGCGAGGAGAGCCATCTTCTCGGGGTCGAGTGTTCTTCCGGCGGAATGAGCAACTCGTCATCATTCCCGCCTTCGGGGTTTCCGTTTTCCCGAGGCCGTGCCGCGGCGTCGGCGGTCGGCCGCCGTTGGGGGTTCGGTGATCGCCGGTGGTGCCGGGGGGACATCGATAGTTCCTCCCCATCCTACAAGGGGTGTTCCCGGCGGGACTTGAGCTTCTCCAATGGCCGGAACAGGTGTCCCGCCGTTGGTCCATTCTTGCATGCGTTGGTCCCGGATTCTATTGAGGCTTTCCCCGGGCAACGACTTCACCGCTTATGGCGGCCGCGGTCCTTGCTTCGGCTTGAGCCACTCGGACTTGGTGCATCCTCACCGTGACTTCGGCTTGCTCGGCTTGACCGATTTGTTCCCTCAAGTGTCCGGCTCCGGTCATCAAAGAGCTTATCCGGGGAGACAAGGTAGGCGACTTGCGTGGTACAACATGTCTTCTTGATGGCGGCGTCGTTCCGGGTTTCTCATGCGGGCCTACCAAACTCGGGGTTCGATGGCGGGAGGGAAGTACCTCATTGGTGTGGGGACGAGGTGTTCTTCGTAGATTCGGCACGGGTAGCGGAGGGCTTTTCGAGGGCCAAAGGATAGGTGTCTCGGTGTGGAAACCCCCGTGGCGGTCACGCGCCATGGCTCGATGTTGGTGTGGCGGTTGCTTCTAGCGACGGAGAGGACCACTCTACGGCGAAGAGTGCCGAGTTGCTCGTACTCTCTCGCTCGTAGTACCTAGGGCGCTCGGTGATGCCGAGGCGCTCCGGGGAGTTGATGAGAAGGCGAGCAAAACCAGGGCTCCTCCCCGGCACACGCCTTGGGTCCATCCATCTTCCGCCATCCGAAAACAAAGGTAGAGTTGAACAAGTTGTGGTGGGGTACACGAGATGGATAACTTTATTTAGTAGCAAGGTTGGGGTACATTCTTCGGGGGTACACTTATTATTACTAGGACTCGGCTTCTAGCCTAAACACCCTAGTCTTATCCTCATGGTGATTCTTCCTCTAGCCGGATACGGCGCTTCTTCGATGGAAGATCTTGCTCCGCATCTCATCTTCGGTCCGGGTCCCTTTGTCCCTGTGGGTTTCTTCGGGTTCATCTTCTTCTGCTCTGGCTCCTTTATCTCTGCTTCTACGCTCCTTTAGTTCATCCCATAGGGCTTTATGGGCCAACAGAGTGCGCTCTCTTTCCCTAAGATATTCTTGCTTCGTGTTGTGTAGTTCAACTTCTGCTATGGTTGTTTTTACCCTCTCCGGTTCTATCCTCTGCTCCGCTCTTTCCGCTCTGTCAATCTGTTTGCTTCGATTCTTGGGCTTGCTCCCCGATAAAGGTGGTCTAGGCCTCTGAGGTAGATGGATAGGTGGGAAACTGCCTCTTCTAAGTCTTCTTCCTCTCGTTCTAGTCCTCTCATGCGATCAATCCACGAGCGTCCTCTTCCTCCGGAGGGTGGAAAGAATCCCATTGGAGTCCTTCGGAGGTGTTGTCTATAAACCACTCGTAGCTGTCGCAGGGCCTTCCGAGCAGCCTTGGGGTAGGTGTCGGCGAAGCGAAAACCAGTGGCGGAGACGAACCATGGTTCTATGTCGGGGTAAAGCGTGCTTCTTCCCACAAAGATCGGCGGCTTACACCGAGGGGTGCCGTAGCGTTCGTACTCCCGTAGACGAACTGCGGCGGATCCCTTACTCCGACGCGATCTAGGGCCGAGTAGCAACGGGTTAGGGAGGCCGAGCCTGGACGGGCGATTCCTCCATTCCATTCGGGGTTAGCCATCTGGAAACAAGCAAGAATCAAGGTAAGGATTTGGGAAAAGATGAGCTTAGCAAAGGAAAGGTTAGAGAAGGCCGAGGAGGTCTCGTATCCTAGGGGTCATGTCCTACGTCCAACCTGCGGCTCTGATACCACCTGAAGCGTCCCCTCATCAGAGGTGACTAAATGTGACACAAATACCAGTCCCAGGAGGCTGGTAACATATTTATTACAACAAGTGGAATCGAGTCTTTTACATCACGGCGACACAAAGGGCACGGTAGTGCCAACGCTACAAGGAACAACACAAACGCTAACGACCACACTACAATAGCAAAGGCTTCCATAGCCTCCTCGCAGTACCACACCATGGAAGCTTTCGGTAGGGGCCCTGGGTACACAGGCACGGTTGGGTGTAGGGCACGACCTACTCAACGTCTTCGGGAATGTAATCGGGATCCTCCTCTCGTAAAATAGTTAGTGAAACAAGGGTGAGCACATACGTACTCGGCAAATCCAACCCCACCCACGGAGGGGCTTATAAAGCGAATCATGCATAAGGTTTAACAAGGATCAGGTTAAGGTTCATTTTGCAAACCTACTCATGCAGGGGTTCATTTCAAAAAGGTTTTCGCAAATCATTTTCATAACCCAAGTGACTCGATTGTTTTAGGAAAAAACCACTGCGGAACTACCGGACTTTCCGTCCGTCGTAGCCCAGGCACACAACCACACACACATCACCGGAAAACAACTCACGCCAGAAAACATCCCATCCCAAACACTAGTTTTTGTGACCACACCGTGACTCGTCCAATACCATGGACACGGTTATTCGAATAGGTTTGACACTGCGGAGGGTTGTACATCTTTACCCACAAGTAGGGTACGCGTCACACGGACACCTCGGTCTTAGCGGTACGGATCCTATCTTAGCCATTACCCACCTTAGCTAACACTACGAGCCACCACGGAAGCACCCAAGGGGTTATACCACATAACCGGGGCGTACCTCACACGGAGCGTACCCCTCGCTCCTTGGTCTCCCCGCTGCTCACCCGCACACCCGGATGGCAAGTAGATTAACTAGTGGGATTTATGCTAAGTCGTTGCCACATACAACGGTCGAGTGGTTGTACGATGATTTGGGTCGGGTGAGATGTCACGCAACCCGGTCCTTAATTGACAAGATGGACAACTCCCAACACGCTCAACCACACGGTACGAGCTCACCCATACTCCCGACACACACGTCCATCCCGTCTACCCGGTTCTTTACTCATTTTCCAAATATATCCCATTTCCATTTTTAAAGCACTCGCACATTTTGAAAGCACTCACACATTTTTAAAGCACTCATTCGAGGCAAAAACAAGGTTCAATCATAGCAACCAAGGGTGGCTATCCTACCATGTTTTTGCGAAAAAACAAGATATGCAATTTATAAAACGGGTATAGGGTGTATTTATAAAACTAGGATCAAAGCATGCATCAAAGGATGAGATTGAACTTGCCGGCTTCGAAGTCTTCGGGGAGTGCGGCTCGGCGTTCGGGGCTTCGGGCTCCTGCTCGCAGTAGTCGGCTTCGATCTCCGGCTCGGGGTACCTTGCTCTGTCTACTCCGTCGGCTATAGCGCACACATAGGCAAGCAAGCAATATTAGCACACATATTTCCGGCCGAGCTCGAGGAGGGAAATGAGCGGAGAGGGGGTATATATAAGTCCTGGGGAGGGGGGTTGGTTTGGCGGGGGTACTACTGGGAAGGGTGTGGTGAAACTTGGATTTAATCGGAAATAAAATCGTGCACGAAATGTTGGGTTAAAGAGGGGCTATAGGGATTAAGAACCTATTAGTAATTTCTATTAATGGAAAAGGGTGTAGTTATGATTATATAAACCTGATTATGGCCTAGTTATAAATTGTTTTATGGCCTAACAGTGTTTAGTTTACGATTAATCATGATCCTAGGGTCTTGTTTGAGAGGGAATAGGGGCACGTTTGGTGGGGAAAAAAAGGGGAAATGTGAGGGGGTTCTTGGCTAAAAGCCATCTCCTTCCTCCCTCACGGTTTAGAACGAGAGAGGAGGGGGGGGGGGGCGGGCCGGGCTGCGGAGGAGGGGGCGCCGGCGGCCCTAGCCGCGGCGGCGGCCGGGGAGTAGAGCAATACGGAGAGGGGGACGAGGGGATCTCATCCCCGTGCTCACCTTGGGCTGGGGCGACGCGAGGAAGTGGATCGGCGGCGGACAGAGGGAGGCGGCGGTGCTAGGGGCGGCGGCGCGGTGGAGCTTGGGGAAGGTTGTGCGGCGAGGCAATGGAGGAGGCCGTGGTGGCTTGGTGGTGCGGCGAGGACGGGGGCGGGGCTATTTATAGCCGGAGCAAGGTCGGTTCGGGGGGAGATTTTTGTGCACACGGCGCTCCGGCGAGGTCGGCTCCGGCGAGCTCGAGTAGCTTCGCGAGGCGGCGACCGGTGGCGGGTCACGCTCGTGCGGCGAGGAGGCGCGGTCTTGTGGACGAGACCGGCGTGCGGGCGGCGAGGGCGGCCTTGGGCGGTGGAGGTGACCGGTCGGCGCGGTGTGGTGGTGCGGCGGCGAGGGACGCGTCGCGTCGTCCGCGGCGCGGCGCGCGAGAGGGGAGGCGGGGCGCGGTGGCGTGCCGGGGTGGCGCGGTGGCGTGCGGGTGGCGCGGTGGTGCGGGCGCGCGCGCGGCCCGGGTCAACGGCGCCGGGGTCGCCGGTCGGGGGCGCGCACGCGGCCCCGGCCGCGGGCGGGAGGAGGGAGGAAGGGAGGGAGAGAGAAGAAAGAAAGGGGAAGGGAAAAAGAAAAGAGGAAAAAAGAAAAAGGGAAGGAAAAATAGGAAAGAAAGAAAAGGAAGGAAAAGGAAAGAAAAATGGGAAGAAAGGAAAAGGAAATAGAGGAAAAGGTTTAGAAAATTGGGAAATTTGTTAGGGAAAATAGGGGAAAGGTTTTTGCGGGATTTTACGATTTTCCGGGCGTCGGCGCGATTTACGGGACGGCGGTGATGGCGAGGCGGACCGGCCGTCGGGACCGCGGCGTGCACGGGATTCGCGGCACGGTGGCCGACCGCGGTGTTGGGAAGGCACGCGTGGTGCTGGCCGGGCGCGGGGCGGTGCGGCGGGATTCGCGGTACGCGCGCGCGGGGTGAGAGGGAGGGACGGTGACTAGGGTTTGAAGGGGGTAATTGAGCTCGGGCCGGGCAGTTTTGAAAATACGCATGATTTACTAGGTGATTTATTTGGAGCTAAAAACGCGGGCGTCACACCGTGGGCTCATCGATCGAGCACGCGTTCGACTGCGATGTCGAGTGCGTGGAGCACACTGAGGCGCTGGCGCTTGACGAGGCGCTCATCGCGAACCTAGAGAAGTTGGTCAATGAGGACCTCGACTCCTCTGCCAAGCACGCAGGTAGCTTCGAGGCTGCCGAGCAGACCAAGGAGGTGCCCCTCGACCCTGCTGCCCCCGAGGGCAAGGCGTTGAGGGTCAGTTCCACCCTCGACCCGAAATAGGAAGTGGTGCTCGTCGACTTTCTCCGCGCCAACGCCGACATCTTTGCGTGGAGCCCCTTGGATATGCCAGGCATCCCGAGGGAGGTCACTGAGCACTCCCTTGACATCTACCTCACTCCCGAGCCGTGCAATAACGACTGCGACACTTCGACGAAGAGCGGCGCCGGGCGATCAGAGTGGAGCTGTGAAAGCTCCTCGAGGCCGGATTCATCAAGGAAGTCTTTCACCCCACGTGGCTAGCCAATCCTGTACTAGTTAAGGAAAAGAATGGGAAGTGGAGGATGTGTGTAGATTACACTAGTTTAAATAAAGCATGTCCTAAAGTTCCTTTTCCTTTGCCACGAATTGATTAGATCGTTGACTCAACCGCGGGGTGTGAGCTTTTATGTTTCCTTGAGTCCGACCAGCTCGCAACTTCCTTCATCACGCCATTTGGAATGTTCTGCTACGTTGTTGACAGTGAATTTCCGTCAACCTAGAGTACTTGTTATACATTGGTTTCGATTATGATTTGCAACTAACCCACCACTAGGCATACTAATGATGTAACAAGTTCACACTTGAATGTCGATTTTGGAGTTTGTTGTTTACGCAGGAAATTAACGTTAAAGAGGAGACTTTCAGGATAAGTTCATGAAGCACTTCAAGAGGAGATCATGAAGCCCATCACAAGTCAAGACATGCGATGAACATGACTCCAAATGACCCAAGGACCGAAGCGTCAATGTGCAAGTCTTTAGGGACTCAACCAGAAAATAGTGAAGCTTGCATAGCAAGGATTCAAGCCTTAACCGTGAAGGAAACGACGTCAAAGGCCCACATGCAAGTGCACACAAATAAGTGATCACGGGAGAAGCAACCGGGGAGGAAACCGGGGCCAAAATGGGCCTGGGCCGACCGGCCCAGCCCACTCCGGGCCCGGTTCAGTGCCCCCTTTGCCCTAGGTGTTTGTCTATTTATTGCCTCCGCCGCCATCGGCCGCCACATCGAACAAATCATTCTACCGACGCCATTCACCAGAAAACCGCCGCCGCAAGATGAGGGAGAGAGTTAGATGAGCTCGTCGCAAGGATCAACACTGGCGGAGAGAAGGAAGCAAGAGGAGGACTCCAAGCCGCTAGCCTAGGGGTGTTCCCAAGCTTCATCGCCGCCATCTTCATCGACGACGTTCTCCGGAGTCTCCATCACCCCTATATGCTACAATCCGTGTAAGATGATGGGGTAATGTCTCTGTTCATCCCTAGGGTTAGATGGATGCATGCTATGTGATCGCTACTTGATTCGTGGTTTCAATATATTGCTTTCATGTTGATGATGCTTTGATGATTAAGGTTAGCTACCGTGTTTTTCGGGCGTATGATATCCGCTACTCCCATAGATTCCATCAACATACCGTGTCCATCATAGGTCTAGTCACGATTACCTTCACGTAGTAACAGTACGAGGGGAGGGAAAGAGCGAAACCGTGGTCACAACCCCCAGTAGATTGGTTTACCACTCTCGTGTGGTAGATGCATATCCATGTTATCCTAGATCCTAGGGAGGGAACGCTTATCTTTCTTAATCACTCTCTTGTGTCCACTCTTTACCATCTAGTTTAACCCTAGATTTGTTTGATCAACTTAGATTAACTTAGGTTAGATTTTCTTTACCTTTAAGTTTAATCCTCTCTTTAAAGGTTTCCCTAGTCAACTAGATTAGTACTTGGTTAAGCGCTAGCAATCCCCTTGCTCTGCGGATTGACAAGAACCTTGGGAATCCCGTGGTGAGAAAGGTGTGGGTCCGTACTCTTGCGGATCGTAGAGGGATACGTCTTTTATCCATCAACATACGTAACAATGTCGTTTGGCCTCCGAAACGCAGGTGCTACGTACCAGTGATGTATGCAGCACGTCTTCGGAGACCACATCAGGTGGACCGTTGAGGCCTACGTAGACGACATAGTCGTAAAGACCAAGAAGGCGGATGACCTAGTTAACAACCTGCGCATTGCGTTCGATTGCCTGCGGGCCAACGGGGTGAAACTGAACCTCAAAAAATGCGTCTTCGTGGTGCCGCGCGGCATGTTGCTAGGGTACATCATTTCCCAGTGGGGCATCAAGCCCAACCCCGAGAAGGTTGCGGCCCTCGACCGGATGGGCCCAATTCGAGACCTCAAGGGGGTTCAGAAGGTGTTGGGGTGCCTTGCCACCTTGAGCCGCTTCATCTCGCGGCTCGGCGAAAAGGGCTTGCCCCTCTACCGGCTCCTGAAGAAGCACGAGCGATTCTCTTGGACCGCCGAGGCCCAGGAGACGCTTGACAAAATCAAGACGACGCTCACCCACGCGCCAATCCTAACGCCACCCTAGAGCGGCGAGCCTTTGTACCTCTACGTCGCCGCGACCACCCAGGTGGTCAGCGCCGTCATCGTGGTGGAGCGTACGGGGGAAGGGCACGCCCTACCTGTCCAGAGGCCTGTATACTACGTTAGCGAGGTGTTGTCTGATACCAAGGCACGATATCCGCAGATCCAGAAACTGCTCTACGCGGTAGTGCTCTCGCGGTGCAAGCTGCAGCACTACTTCGAGGCCCACCCGGTCACGGTGGTCTCCTCGTTCTTGTTGGGGGAAATCCTTCGTAACCCGGATGCGGCGGGCAGGATTGCCAAGTGGTCCGTGGAGCTCATGGGCAAGATGCTTGCCTACGCACCGCGCAAGGCAATCAAGTCCCAGATCCTGGCGGATTTCATCGCCGAGTGGACGGATACGCAAGTGCCACCGCTGCAAATCCAGGCCAAGTGTTGGACCCTCTACTTCGATGGGTCAGTGATGAAGACGGGGGCAGGTGCGGGCCTGCTCTTCATCTCACCCCTCGGAGAACATATGAGGTACGCGGTACGCCTGCATTTCCCTGCATCCAACAACATGGCGGAGTACGAGGCTCTCCTTTGCGGCCTCCGAATCGCCATCGAGACAGGCGTCAAGCGCCTTGACCTCAGGGGAGACTCACAACTCGTGATTGACCAAGTCATGAAGAATGCGAGCTGCCACGACAATTAGATGGAGGCCTACTGCAATGCCGTGCGCGCTCTTGAGGGTAAGTTCTACGACATCGAACTCAATCACATCCCCCGCAGGTACAACGAGGAGGCGGATGAACTCACCAAGATTGCGCCGGGACGAATCACCGTTCCCCTGAACGGTTTTGCGCGAGACGTTGCGAAACTGTCCGTCAACCTCGAAGCATCACCCTCGAACCCGGAGGAACTCTCGGGGGCTCCCTCAAGTCCGGCGGGCGCAGAGCCCATGGATGAGGATCCCTCGAATGAAGCGTTCGTGCTCTCCCTGCTCGAGGGTTACGGGGCAGACAAGGCCGAGGCCATAGAGACAGAACCAGCCCCCCACGCGGAGGACTGGCGGGCCAAATACTTCGCCTGGATGGATCGAGGGGAACTCCCCCCCGGATCGGTCTGAAGCTAGGCGCATCGCCAGGATGGCCAAGTTATTCACCCTCATCAACGGCGAGCTGTACAAGCGCGCCGCGTCAGGCGTCCTACAGTGGTGCATCCCCATCCCCCAAGACCATGAGCTAATCTGGGACATCCACGCGGGCGTATGCGGCCATCACGTGGTGCCGCGCACCCTCGTGGGCAACGCGTTCCGCCAAGGCTTCTACTGGCCCACCGCGGTCGCCGACGCCAGCGAGGTCGTACGCACCTGCGAGGGGTACCAGTTCTACACCCGCAAGACAAACCTTCCAGCTCACGCCCTCCAGATGATTCCCGTCACATGGCCGTTCGCCGTGTGGGGGCTAGACATCGTTGGGCCCTTGCGAAAGGCGCTCCGGGGCTACACCGACCAGCTAGTCGCCATAGATAAGTTTTCCAAGTGGGTCGAGGTATGCCCAATCACAAACCTCAGGGCAGAGTAAGCCGTAACGTTCTTCATTGACATCATCCACCGGTTCGGGGTGCCTAATTCCATCATCACTGACAACGAGACACAATTCAGAGTTTTGTGACAAGTATCATATCCGCGTGGATTGGGCGGTCGTCGCACATCCACAGACCAATGGTTAAGTGGAGCGGGCCAACGACATGATCTTACAAGGCCTAAAGCCCAGGATTTTCGACAGGTTGAACAAGTCTGGCTGAAAATGGCTCCAGGAGCTGACAGCGGTCGTTTGGAGCCTCCGGACCACCCCGAGCAGAGCCACGGGATTCACCCCATTCTTCTTGGTCCACGGCGTAGTCCTCCCCATGGACTTTGAGTACGGGTCGCCCAAAGTCAAAAGCTATGATGAAGGCGCCAACCAGCGAGCCCACGAGGACTCACTGTACCAATTAGACAAGGCGCGCACCGTGGCCCTGATGCATTCAGCAAGGTACCAGCAGGCGCTGAAGCGGTACCAAGCCTGAAATATACGGCGCCGAGACTTCCACGAGGGGGACCTAGTCCTAAGGCTGTGCCAAGACAATCGAGGCCGCCACAAGCTATCGCCCCCATGGGAGGGACCCTACATCGTGGTCAAAGTGCTCAAGCCTGGCACCTACAAGCTGGCGAACGAGGACGGCGAGGAACTCACCAACGCTTGGAACATCCAACAGCTATGTCGCTTCTACCCTTAGGAAGAATTTCCAAGTCTCTTCTCGTTACTCATATGCCCAACACCCCAGTTGGTTGTACAATTGTAAATCTTATCGTGAAATAAAAATTAAAAGGGCGACTCGGCTTTCCCCTGAGAACCATGTCCCCCTCGGGGGCTACTACGGGGGGCATCCCCCCCCCCCAAAAAAAATGGTCCCATGTTTTCGGCAAAAAACTGCGCCTCAAATACGCTAAGTATGACTCAACCCGAGCCTTGGGCGAATTCATGCGGGGCGCGAGCGGCCAGACGGGAAAGATGCGCAAGTCGGAGATAACCTACGCCTCCTAAAGGATACGGCCCTTCTTCCTTGCCTCTTAGCCAGCAAGCTACTCGTGGAATCGAACTTTCCCTGCTTAAATTTGTTCAAGCAAAGGAAAAAGAGATAGGATAGTGTAACAAGTGGAGCAGGAATAAACACTCAAAACCTACAAAACATCCAAACGTTTTTAAGTTCATTACAAAAGCCGCACGGCTCAAATTCTAACAGAGAGATAAAAAGGGCTCGAACGCCCAACTACTTTTAGGCCTCAGGGCCGCCAGGTGGGGGAGCATCCGAGAAGAGGAACTCCATGAAGTCTTCAGTGAGGATGTTGGCAGCGGGAGCGGCGAGGGTGTCCACGCGGTTCATCTATGTTGGCAGCGGGTACGACGTAGCCCGTGGAGATGGCCTCGAGGTTGACCCGGTAGTGAGAAACCACCACGCCAAGGGCTTTTTGGACTCCCAGGTGAAGGGCGCGACACATGCGTTGGGTGACGTGCCCACTGAGGGTGCGGAGACCACTCGCCGTGGAGCTCCCGGCCTGTGCCTCGCCTTCTTCAACCCCCTGGCACGTCTCGAGGGAAGCGGCCTGCAGCTCCTCCAGCTCCTGCTGGGAAGAATTGTAAGCCATCTGTGTGACCTGTGCCTGGGTCGTTGAGTTCTCGAGAGCTGTCCGCATGTCTGAAAACCAAGACACTGATCAAATTGGGAGTGGATCCCAAATGAATCAAGCCAATGGGTGAAAGGTGGGAAAGGCAACTCACCTTGAACCTGCTTCTTCTCAGTCTCGAGGGTTGCACGCGCGGCCTCAGCTGCCTGCTGTAGCTCGAGAATGGAGGCGTCTTTCTCCTCGCCGGCCTGCCGCAGCTCCTCGTAGGACACGCCCTCTTGGACCAGCTCGCCTGAGAGCCGCGTGATCTCTAGATCTCGGAGCTTGAGGGTAGCCTGCGCCTCCTCCAGCGCGACACGCTCCCGCTGGAGTAGGCCCTGCGCTACCTCACACACCACGCGTTCGTGCTATAGGGCAGCTCGGGCCTGCTCGAGAGCGAATGCTCCTACTGAAGTCGAGCTTCTGCCTGCTGGTGCTTGCCCCGCTCGTGCAAAAGCTGCTCCTCCGCCGCGGTAAGTGCAGTAGCCCTGTCCGCCAGGTCGGCTCTCAGTTGCTCAGCCCCCTGGCTTTCCCCTCAGTCTGGCTCTGCCAAGACCACGCCCCCTCGAGGGTCGCGCAGTCCTGCTGGAGCTGGGCTCGAGTGGAAGCAATCTCCATCCCAAACTCTGCCGCCGCAGCCCGCACCGTGGCTAGGTCTTCGCGCACCTTCCGCAGCACCTCGTCCCACTCCAGAAGTGCTATCATCACCCTCTCGACCGCGGAGGCGTCCTCCGCAGCCTGGGCGCCCTGATCCAGGAACACATCCCGCACAACTTGCAGCCGGTACTCCAGCCACCCATTGTCGGTCCGCAGGGCCTCCACGAGGGCGTCAAGGGTGTCGTACTGGTCCCGGTACCAGTCACGCTCAGAGCTCAATCGGGCGAGGCGGCCATACCTCTCCCAAGCTCGGCCCTCCAACTCCTGTCACTGGCAGACAAGGCGTGGGAGAAAACGAAGTCAGGAGACACGCGAACACGGAAGAGACAAGGGGGAAAACTCCAAATTCAACACAAAATACGCACCTGGAAAACCCGCCAGGCGGGACCCCCGTGGATCCGCAGCGCCTCGTTTAGCGTGTTGTTGAGTGAGGTGGCGTGGTCTCGAAATTCTTGCCACAGTGCCTGGTCGGCCTGGGCCTCGTCGAAGTGGACCAGCGGCGCGCCGGTGTGACCCCGCTCCTGTTCTGGGCGCGCGACGACGGCGTCGGGGGCGGGCGGGGACGGTGCGTGGTGACGAGGCCTCGGCGCCGTGTGCGGGTGCCCCCGCATCACGCGGCCGCCCCCCCGCATCACCAACACCCCCGCCGTGAGGCTCGGGGGTTGGTGCGGGCCGGTCTCCCCATTGGCCCCCACCCGGGGGGCGGGGCGTCATCGTCGAGAATGTCCACCACGGGCGCGTGGCCGCCGCGCGGTGGGGGCAAGCGGCCCGGTGGAACCTTCGTCGCCGCGGTTACCGCCGGCCGTGGCCGTTGCCGCGGCCGCCGCTTCTGTTGCGGCCCCGTGGCCACGGCCGGTGCAACGCGGTGGCTCACCTGCGCTGCGGCGCTTCCCGCCGCCCGTGGCGCTCTCGATGAACGCCACATCGTCGGCACAGACGTGTCCGACCTGAGCGCCTTAGCGGGCACAAGGGCGGGGACGGTCGGCGCCACCCTACGAACGAAGAACCACAAGACTGAGCACCAGCTGCTCGAAATCAGGGGCGCCTGGGGAGAGTGCTAATTACCTCAAACTGGAGAAGCCCCGATTCCTCTTCCTCGAGGGTTCGGGAGGCGCCGCTGTGGCGCCCGTCATCACCGCCGTAGCACTTGCCGGCGCCCCCGCGCACTCACGATCTCCTCCACCGACCGCCCGATGGCGGGCGCCTCCGTGGGCGCCTGCTCCATTGCCGCCTCCGCGGCCCGTGGTGACGGGGGTAGAGGATTCCACCTCTCGGGGGGGCACCCCCCGTCGCTCTCTTCTTCCTACTCCTCCGATGATGATGAGTTCTCCAGCGTTGCCGAGGGGGAGAGCCCTTGCTGCTCATGCAACCGATATTCCTCATTCTCCTACTCCCGGCGCTCCCGCCGCCGAATTCTCCTCTCCTTCCTGCGCGCCGCCCGCTCCTGCTTCCGTCGGCTTGCGTGGCGCGGGCGGCCGCCCGGGCCTGGGGCGTTGACGGATCTGATCACGCGGCATCCACGGTCACCCTGCTAAAAGCACCCATTAAGACCACACCAATGCATCTCAAGAAAACGAAGAAGAAGGGGAAGTCCACTCACCACCGGGGCGTCGGGGAGCATGATGAACGACCAGAGGTCATCACGGTCGTGCAGCACGGACCTAAGGTTGATCGCACGCCTCGCTCTTGTCTCCGCGTATTCCTGAGGAAGATGCTTGTGCAGCAGCCGCAAGCGCACCAACGCCGTAAGGTCGGCCTCCTCGGTCATCTCAAAAATGCGAAGCTCCCTCTCCATGAGGGGACGATCCGCCGGTGATGAAGGTTGGCGAGGACCGAGGCCGCCCCTAGTCTGGCGTCTACCAGACTCTTCAACGCGCTGGTAAGTGACTCTAGCCACTCCTGGCACGAGGAAGGAGACACGCCATGATACCAGGCGTTGATCTTCGCCTTCAACACCTTGCCAGTGTAGGGTGAGGCCAGCGCCTTCGTTGCGGAGGTAGAACCACCCCCTCTCCCACTCTGTGATGTTTCTCGTCATCGTGCACGGGGGATACAACTCCTGCGCGAATCTCGCACAACGAACGTCAGGCCGCTGGCGCCCACTGCCCAACGCACTCGCGTCTCGTTCGTGGCAACGGTGTGCAGCTCCGCGCAAAACAAGTGGATCCAGAGGTCCCAATTCACGGGGATCCCTAGGAACCCCTCATAGATGCCGACGAAGGTGGCCGCCTCTGAGATCGCGTTGGGGGCGAAATTGTGAAGTTCCACCCCGTAGTGGTAGCACAGCCCCCGCATAAAGCGGCTCACCGGCATGGTGAAGCCACACTCGTGAAGCCTGATGATGCTAACGACGTAGCCAAACGGTGGGTTAGCTCTCGGTATGTCGCCGGCGGAACGATCCACGACGGGGGTGTCCCCTCCACATTCGCCGTCAGCTGCCCACCGTTCACAAGCTCGTGCAGTGCGAACTCCGTCGCTGTGGACCGAGTCCATGGCAGGGGGTCCAGCACTATGATTGGCTGGGGTGGAGCCATTGTAGGCGAGGGGTGAAGCGGAAGTGGAGGTGGCGCGAGAATGAGGCGAGCTTCGACGAAGACAAAAAGGCGCGCAACCAAGAAAGGAAAGCAAGAAGCAGGGGCAGCGGATGCTAAGTGATGAGGTAAGGGACCTCTCCCTCCCTCTCTGGCAATTTATAGTTTTGGGGGAGCCACGCTAGCAAAACCGTGCGCGCCGTGCGCATTAACTGTAGGCAACATCGTCTGCCGCTGACCGCAGGGCCCTACCTCGCCGAAACGGCCGGGTATGCGCGCATGCGCGATCATTGCAGCGTGGCAACCGAAGGGCCGCGGCGCCCCATCACGTCTGCCCCCACATCGTCCACTACATGCGCGGCAGCACCGCCTGAAAAGGCGCGCCCGCCGCGCACGATCGCAGTAGCGATTGTGGCCATTTAATTGCCCGATTCCTTACCGAGTAAGTGTAACCGCCACAGGGCCCGAGCCAAGGGCTCGAGAAACCAGACCCTCGAAGGGTGCAATTATTGACCAGTGGTCTCGAGTCCCGCTCGGTGAGAGCGGGCGCCACAGGTGCCCTCGAATCTGGAATATTACTGATTAGCAGCTCGAGGGTCGGCTCGGCCGCAAACCCACGAATCCTGCAGATGCAACCAAGACGGGGGCGTTTAACCACCACCCGCGATGGCCCTACTGATCATGGGTTCGAAGCCTGACCCTCGGAAGGTTCGAATAGGCGCCCTAGATCGACAGAGTCAGGGACGACAAGGGCCCGCACATTCGAGCTTATCCTCGAGCCCGCCAGCTCGAGAGCGCCCCACATGTCGTATTCAAGAGCCGACGAGGGAAGCTAGTCGAGGGATCCCATCGAGGGAGAGCTTCCGCGCCCTCGGTCCCCGGCGAACGGGACCGAGCCCTGCCTAGCACACTCACGTGAGCGCTTTCATGGACGTGTCTCTGGACCACGAGCCAACCCTTATCGAACGGGGCACGGACGTCCACTTGAATCACCCGATTATAGCTCAATGAGGAAACCACGATTCGCGACGCGCTCGATGGGAGTCGTGGACGCCTCACCCCCTATCCCGCGGAAGGACGGCGAGGGGGCGTATGAACAAAACAGAGAGCACGACCCGATCTCCTCGAATGGGCCTAGGCTCGGGGGCTCGACGCACGGCTACACCTCTTGGGTATGTGCCTAACGCAAACAGATGTCGACACGTGCGCATGGCACCGGCGAGTGAGGACCATGTGTGGTTCGAGGACTGGTGGATGGTCGCTTCCTTGTGTGATGAGTGATTGACAACGTTGTGTGGACTGATTCTTGGCTAAGTATTGCAGGTGCATGTCGCGGCTTGGGCGGGTGTTGGTGCGGGTGAAGAACAAGCGCGAAAGGTCGTCGCCCGGTGAGGCCTCCGGTGTGGAGAAGATAAGTAGGCTTCGTTCGAGGGACCCGGTGGCCGGCGGGGGTCAAGTGCGGGCCGCATGGTGGCATGAACGAAGCAAGATGAAGTCATGGACGATTTCTTGGGCGAGCCTCAAAAACCAAGGTCGAGCCGGGACTACGTGGGAGCCAAGTCATGAGTGGAGATTGGCGGAGGCTACACCGAGTTCACGGGGTTTCCGGTAGTTCACCGAAAACCACCGGGTTCCTTGGTTGATCCACAAAGCCAAGGCGAAGAACCGAAGACGGTCTTTGCGGCGGTGCTAGACCGATCCGACCGATGGGTCCGACCGGTCGACCGGTGGGGAGCACGGTCGGCGGTGTGCGACGATGCGGTCCGGAGACTTCGAAGTGGAGGACACGCGTCGGGATCGCATGGCTTGCGTCGAGGCTACGCGGGTGCGGTCGCCGGACATCCGTCCGATGGTGAAGACATGAAGACTTCCAAATCCGCCCTTGAGGGGCTTGTATCCCTAGTTATTAGGAAAGGGCATTTTAGACTTTCGGTTGCCTCCATATAACCCAAGAGGTGAGAGGATGGCAGCCAAGCCTTGAAACCCTAGTTCATTTGCTTTCCTATTTCCCTTCCTATTTTCTTAGGATTTCCATAGGACTAGCTTGAGATCTTCATGGTGAGATCTTGTGAGAGGGTTGGATGATTGGGCGGCAAGCTAGACCTTGTATGAACCTTTGTTGCATGTATAGATGATTCGGCGTGGTTCCTCAAGGTTTGGATGTGTTGTTCCCGGTTGTTCTTGGTGGTGATTTTCGGAGCCCTCTCTTGGTGATTTCTTTGGGTTGTTTTCGGGACCTTGCTCTTGGGGATTTGATGGGGTAAATATTTGGGAACCCTTCGTGGTTCTTTGGGTTGTGATTCCCCTCCCAAATCCTTGAGTAAAGGGGGCTCGATTTGGGGTTTCCCGAGTTCTAGGGTTTGTGGTGCTCTTGGCGGGATTTCTTCGATTCCTCCTTTTTGGACAAGATTTGGTGGGATTAAACTTGGCTATGAACTCCTCATGAGGTGCTCCTATTATCCCCAAAGTCTTGTTCAAGTCCGTGGAGCGATTCGGGAGATCGAGATTTGGATTTGGGGGAGTTGACCCTCGGGTGTTGTTCATCCCGAGTGCCCGGATACACCGGTCTAACCGGTGCTCTTGGCCGGTCGACCGGGTGCAACCCTCGGTGGGTTTTTGCTCGGGTGAATGTCTGGGTGTGTTCGCCGTTGTCTCGTGTTGGGGTTGTTTCGAGTTTGGGTCAGTTTGGAGGTCGGTTGGCCTGTTTGGTGCCTTGGGGGCTTTCGTGTCGTGATCGGTCTAACCGGTGTGTCTCACCGGTCTGACCGGTGTGGAGCCACTTGGTGAAAGTTGCCCAGTTTCACCAGCGAGGACCGGTCGGCCGGTGGTGCTCACCGGTCTGACCGGTGTTGGTCTGTAGACTCGAGGTTTGGTGTTCCGCTGCGTTCTCGGGTCGGAAGGTTGTGTGTTGGTTCCTAGGTTCAGTGGCGCTCCAGTGGCTACGTGGGCTTGGCCAACTTGGGTAGTGAGTCGGAGACGTGTGTTGGAAGCCGTGTTCATCTTGTTGGAGTTTCCATCTCCTTCGAGAAGAATTTTTATCGGCTCCCATTCACTCCCCCTCTCGGTTCGCCGTATCGGTCCTTCAAGTGGTATCGAGCCGGTTCGGGTCTTTGTTGACTCTAACCGAGTCTAAGATCCAAGGATGGCGTAACAGAACGGGGTTCGGGTCCTCCACACTCCGATGGCAAGAACTACCAGATGTGGAGTAAGCGGATGGGTGCGTTCCTCCGTGGAAAGGGTCAGATCCTTTGGGATGTCACGGTGGACACAGGCTATGTCCAGCCGATGGACTTCCTCGCTCCGGATCGAGTGACGATTCGAAGCCAACAATAAGGCGGTCGACTACTTGTTTCATGCTTTGTGTCGGCTGAGTTCGATCGGGTGCACACCGAGCACTTGGCTTGTAGAATTTGGACGGTGCTGAAGGAGGCTCATGTTGGGAATGCCCAGGTTCAGGCACGGATGTATGCGACCTACCGGAGAGAGTACGAGAACTTCACTCATCTCCCCGGTGAGTCCATTGATGCCTTGTTTCAGAGGTTCACGGTGGTTGTGAACAACATGAGGGCCAATGTGGATGTGCTCCCGTACGATGATCATGATAGAGCGGTCAAGCTCTTACACTCTTTGGATCGTACGATTTGGGGAGGAAAGTTCGAGGCAATTGTGGAGTCGAGAAGTATGACACTCGACGGTAAATGAGCCGTTCTCGAAGCTCAAGTCGGTCGAGGTGGATAGGGGCATGACTGCCAAGCTCGAGGGACCGACTGACTCTCATAGTCTCGCCCTCGTTGGTGGTTCAAAAGGAAAGGCTAACACTAACCCATCCACCAGGATGTTCTCTTTGTCCTCTTTGATGTCTATGCCAGATAAGGAGTTCAACGTTCTTGTAGAGGACAAGTTGGCGCTCCCGACGAGGCGGTTCAAGAGGCTGCACGAGAACTGAGTGAACATGAGGAGGAACACGAGGACATGCTTCAAGTGTGGCAATGCTGGACACTATTTCGCCGAGTGTCCGAAGATGAACAACCACGACAAGCACAAGTTCATGGACAAGAGGAAGAAGTCCAAGAAGAAGGATCATGAACATGGGAAGAAGGCTCGGTCTCGAGAGAAGATGAAGAGATCGAGCGACATTGAGTCCGATTCCGAGGACACGTCTTCAAGCTCGAGTGATGAAGACGAAGAGGATGACAAAAAGAAGAAGAAGAAGAAGAAGAAGAAGAAGAAGAAGAAGAAGAAGAAGAAGAAGAAGAAGAAGAAGAACCTCGAGCAAGTGTCTCAACGGCCTCGTGTGACGGGCCTAAGCCTCAAGGACGACTTCGCGGCATGGCTCGCGAGTTCAAGTAGTAAGAGAAGCCGAGAAGGACGCCTCGGACTTGGATTCCGAGGATGAGGTATGTGATGATCTCTCTTCTTTGCGCAAGGAGAATGAGGAGTTGGTTGACTTGCTTGATAATCGCGATCACATGCTTAGAGAGGCTAAGAAGCTTATGAAGGAGCTTAGATCTTTGCTCGAGGATTCTAGGACTAGAGTGGCCGAGCTAGAAACACGGAGTTCTTGATAGCAAGCTTGAAATTGATTCTCTTAAGGCTAGCCCCGTTGTTTCGATGAGAATGATTGTGCTAATTGCACCGCTTTCCTAGGCCGATTTGACCGATCTTAGGGAGAAGTTTGCCTCCAAGTGTGAGGAACTAGATGTGCTTAGGGTTGAGTTGGTCGAGCTACAATCTAGACCCACTTTGCTTGGTGCTTTCACTTCTTGCCCTAGTTTGCATGAGAAAATTGTTGAGCTCCGTTCTCGCATTGTTTCGCTTGAGGCTGATTTGAAAGTGCCTATTCCTACTTCTTGCTCTACATGTGAGTTGCATCCTATGAAGAATTTGGATCTTGCAAAATGTGTTGGTCGCTTGCAAGATGAGAATGATAAGTTGCGTGAAGTGCCGAGTTGGTTGTCGAGTCAAGAACCTCGGCTTGGTATGATGATTGCTAGGCGTAAGCACTTTGACGGTTGGGCTTTGGGATTGGATAAGGTTGGTGAGGGCAAGTGGTGAGAGAGAAAGGAAATTTGGGAATGTTTCGGTTCCACCACAACCCACACCCAAAGACAAGATTGCATCCAAGCCAAACCAACCAAGAGAAAAACCAAGTGAGAAGGCAAGTGAAACGCCTAGTGAGAAACCAAGTGAGAAGCCTTGTGAAGGCCTCATCCCAAGCCTAAGCCCGGATCAATCCGTTTCCATTGTGAGTTTTGTGGAAAGGATGGTCACAAGAGAGGGTTTTTCTTCAAGAGGAAGCGTGAGAAGAGAATGGCGAAGGAGTGGGCTAACAAGGACAAGTACCAACCTTCCGATGGTGTACTTGAGCCTCGTGTGCGGTTGCCCGGGGCCAAGTGTAAGTGCAATCAAGCCCTATGAGGGTTTTGGTGATGTTGACCACACAATTAAAGAGCTAATGAGCCTTTGAGTTTATTGTGCAGCATAGAGTTATTATCACAGGTGCAAAAGAATGATTGGAGACCCCTCAACTTATTAAAGAAGGATGCCTATGCTTCTTGGAGGAGTTTATTTATTTTTATCTTTTGAATTGAGTATAGGACAATCCGTACTATCAAGAGGGATACTAATGGTGAGTTAGGGTGATTTCAAGTGCTCATAATCCATCTTTCCTAAACCTTAATCCTCACCCCAAGGAAAGTAACCTGCAGCCTTTTTGCTCCTGGCCGATTGCTTTGTTCGGAGGTTCCGAAGATTTTCTCGGAGGTTCCGACCGTACGGGCTACGATCTGCGAGTTTTCAAAAGTCGGAAGTTCCGAGATTTTTCTCGGAGGTTCCGAACTGCGGAATATAGCCGTTACTCGTTCGGATGCGGGGGTATTTATACCCCACGGTCCCCCAACGGTTATCTTCTTCCTCCCACCGCACGAACGCCATTTCTTGTCGTTTCTCTCACCTTGCATTCACTCCTAACCTACTCTCTTCCAAATCCTTGCCTAGCATTGATTGAGAGTGGATTCTTGAAGTGAGTTAGTGAGCCAATCTCTTCTCCCTTGGTACTTGAGCACTTGGAAGAACCCTAGCAAGCTTGGTGGATCTATTACTCTTGGAGCTTTGCTCCTAGACGGATAGAGGTTCTTGGAAGCTCTCCAAACCGATTTGTGGAAGCTCCAAGGTGTTTGTATTACCCTTTGTGATTCTAGTGGAAAGCCTCCACCTATTACCCAAAGTGATAGGTGTGAGAGAGGAGTTGACCTTTGTGGTCCCTAGCCTTTTGTGGCTTCCTCAACAACGTGGACGTAAGCAAGCCTTTGTGGCTAGCTGAACCACGGGATAAATCTTTGTCATATGCGTGCTCTTGTTTACTTACTTGTTCATGCTTGTGCTTGACTAGATCTATTAGGGTTTGCTCCCGCTAGCTTGTACTTTCCTTAGAAATCTTTTTGCTAGGTCCTAAGTACCTCCTAGAATTTAGTAGATCTGGTTTTCATCAAGTTTCTCGCAGCTCAAGTTATTTATGCTCTGTTCTAACAGCTGTCGGAAGTTCTGAGTTTATTCTCGGAGGCTGCCTCGTTCGGAGGTTCCGAGAATAATCTCGGAGGTTCCGGGGTCTGACAGTGTTTTCGCAGAAAAAGTTTAAATTCTGTGTGCAGGCCTATTCACCCCCCTCTAGGCCATATTGCCTCGATCCTTTCAATTGGTATCAGAGCGGGTCATCCTCGTAAACACCTAACCGTGTGAGGATATGGCAAGTGATGATGACAAGCACGAAGAAGAGCAGTTTGAAGATATACCAAGCGAGGCTGAAAGTGATGCCTCGGAAGTGGGCGATACATCAGCTCAAGAGAAGTTCGAAAAGCTTAAAAAAGCTGTGAAGGAAAGCTCAAAGGAAGGAAGCAAGAAAAGCAAGAAAGAGAACAAGAAAAAGGAAGAAGAAGAAGAAAAGAAGAAAGAAGACAGCAAGCAAGAAAAGAAGAAGAAGAGAAAGAAAGAAGAAAAGAAAAGAAGAAAAAGAACACCTTCACCATCTCCATCACCATCCTCGTCATCCTCATCGTCGTCCTCATCTAGTGAGAATGGAGATGATGATGATGAGTACTAAGGCACAAGAATTCCCAAGTGAACAATCAAGCCAAAGTCGAAGCCCAAAGCAAAGAATGACTACAAAAGCGTATCCTTTAACTATGATTCTTTGGATGTCAAATCCAAGGATGAAGTGACTATTCCCATTGGCAAATTACCCCAATTCGATGGGACTAACTTTGCCAAATGGAAGCATATGATGAAAGCTTATTTAATTGGCTTAAGCTTGGAATTGTGGAATATTGTGTGTGTAGGTTTTGAAGATCCGAAAGACTTTAGGAACCTCACTCCAAGTGACCGTCGCAACATTAGGAGGAATGGTCAAGCTACAAGCATACTCCTTAGTGCCTTGAATGCCCAAGAGTATAACCGTGTTAGTGGACTTGAGATTGCCAAGGAGATTTGGGACATTCTCCACATTGCACATGAGGGTGTTGACAAGGTCAAGAAATCCAAGATCAACATATTGATGGCCGAACTCAATAGATTTACTATCTTTGATGGAGAGGGGCCACAAGAGATGTTTGATAGGTTGATGGTCATTGTTGGAAAGATAAGAGGTCTAGGTGGTGATTAGCTAGATGACCACTTTGTTGTGAAGGTGATGTTGGAGGCCTTTGCACCAAGAAATCCCACTCTAGTCACCTTGATTAGAGAGAAGAAAAGGTTTGAGGAACTCTCTCCAAATGATGTTCTTGGAAGAATTCTCACACATGAGCTCATGGACAAGGAAATTCAACATAGAAAGAAGATTGGGGAGTTGGAGGCTAAGTTAAACAACTTGAAGGTTAAAGAGGTCGCTCTCCATTCCCACAAGTCAAGCAAACCCTCCTCTTCATCCAAGCACACTACTACTCCCAAGCCTCTTAAGTCAAAGTCTAAAAGGGTGGAAGTAGAGAGCTCCACAAGTGATTCAAGCGAAGATAAAGATGAAGGTTCTCATGTTGAGATTGGGGACATGGCCTTGTTCATGAAGACCTACAAGAGAGGATTGAAGAAGCAAGGGTACAAGTTTGCCAAGAGGAAGTTTCCCAACAAGAAAAAGAGAACTTGCTACAATTGTGGAAGTACCGAGCACTTCATTGCTGATTGCCCTAATGAGAAGAGAGAAAATAGGAATGACAAGGGTAAAGGGAACTACAAGAAAGATCAAAAACCACACTACAAGAGAAGACACTATGGTGGTGAAGCCCACATTGGTCATGAATGGAACTCCGGGTATGAAAGCTCTAGTGAAGAGGAAGGGAAGAATATTGCAACCGTGGCTATCAAGAAGTTTCCCTCCACCTCAAGGTTGTTCAACAATTTAACCGATGATGAAGAGAGCACATCCATTCATTTTCTCATGGCCAAGGGCGAGAAGGTAAAAACTGCCCCAAAACCCTTTCCTCAACCTAGTGATGAGTCGGAAATGGACTCTAGTGATGATACTAGTGATGAAGAAGCTAACCAACTTGTTCGTGAAATGGATGAGCAATCTAGAGATTTTATGGCTAAGCTAATAGTTGAGCTAGAGAAAAGCCAAGACACCATTATCTCCGATAGAAGTGAGATTGAGGCTTTGCGTTTGGAAGTCAACCAAGCGAAGAGTGTCATACCTACTCTCAAGGAGGACCTTCTTGTCACTCAAGCTCAATGTGATTCTCTCAAGTTGAGGAATGAAGAGCTTGAGGAGCAATATAGCCTCCTTTGGAGTAGCACCTCACATCCCTCGAAGGTAAAAGACAACTCTAGTGCTTCTACTTGCAAGGGTTGTGATAGATGTTATCATATTGATATTGAATCTTATGCCACTAACCTTGCTAACATGGAAGCTTTAAAGAAAGAAATTGCTAGGTTGAACTCAATCATAGCTAGAGGATGCATGGGTGAAGAAAACAAAAGGGCAAGATTCACCAAGAGGAAAGTGTTAGAGAAGAGAAAGAATCCGAGCTTTGGATATATTGAAGGTGGCAAGACCAATGAAAGAAAAATCATCAAAGAAAAAGAATGCCTTGAATTCAAGAGTTCCGGATTTCTGTTCTCCCGCACCCGGAGGTTCCGACCTCCAAGCCCGGAGGTTCCGCAGTCCGGAAGCCACGAGCACTCGATGACGATCCAACTCGGAGGTTCCGAGAAAATTCTCGGAAGTTCCGGACCGTAAAGACAAGACAAAGAAAAGGAACAAGACTCGGAAGCGACATGGTTACGGGGCCTCTAACACTTGTATGCAGGTTGAAAATCATCCAATGGTGCCTAGAAGAAACTTGAGTCCCAACAAAAGCAAAGCCCATGCATCTAGTGACATACCTCCTAGCTATGTGTTGAGACGCAACAATGTTGGTAAAGTTGTTGCCACGTATGTTGGAAATGAGTCCAACATATATGTGAAAAGATCACTATGGGTTCCAAAAGTTTTGGTTACTAACGTGGAAGGCCCCAAGTCAAATTGGGGACCTAAAAGAAGGAACTAAATTGTTTTGTAGGCATACTCCTCCGTGGATCAAGTTGGTTGCTTGATAGCGGATGTACACATCATATGACCTGGAGAAAAGAGTATGTTCTCATCCTATCTCCATTTGGAAGGACCAAGGGAAACCATTGCATATGGAGGGGATACAAAAGGAGAAGTCATCGGTGTAGGTGATATTTCTATATCTCAAAATTACTCAATTACAAATGTTCTTCACGTTGATCCATTGGGTTACAATCTATTATCGGTTTCACAACTTAGTGAGATTGGTTTTGATTGCCACTTCACGGATAAGGATGTGTCCATCATAAAAAGGGAGGATTCCTCTATTGTCCTCACGGGTCGCTTGAGGGGGGAGGCTTTACCTAGTTGATCTCAACAAAAGTAAAGTTTCTCCCAAGACTTGTCTAGTGGCAAAATCTAGCATGGGATGGCTTTGGCATCGTCGTCTAGCCCATGTTGGCATGAGGAACTTGGCCAAACTTTTGAAAGATGAACACATCCTTGGACTAACAAATGTACATTTTGAGAAAGATAGGATTTGCAAAGCATGCCAAGCCGGAAAGCAAGTAGGAGCACCTCACCCACCAAATAGCATCCTCACTACTTCAAGCCCGTTGGAGCTCATCCACATGGATCTATTTGGACCGGTGGCCTACATAAGTATTGGTGGTAACAAATATGGCTTAGTTATTGTTGATGATTATTCTCGCTTCACGTGGGTGTTCTTTGTGTTTGACAAGAGTGAAGTACAAGGAAAGGTGAAGACCTTCATTAGAAGAGCACAAAGGGAGTTCGGGCTACCAATCAAGAAAGTGAGAAGTGACAATGGCTCGGAGTTCCAGAACACCTATGTTGAAGAATTTCTCGATGAAGAGGGCATCAAGCATGAATTTTCAGCACCTTATACCCCTCAACAAAATGGGGTGGTTGAGAGGAAGAATAGAACTCTTATCGAGATGGCAAGAACCATGTTGGACGAGTACAAGACTCAATACATCTTTTGGGCCGAAGCTATCAACACGGCTTGCCATGCAATCAACCGCCTCTATCTTCACAAGTTTCACAAGAAGACTTCCTATGAGCTCATTACCGGTAAAAAGCCCAAGGTGTCTTACTTTAGAGTGTTTGGGTGCAAATGTTTCATTCTAAACAAGAGGCCCCGAACCTCTAAGTTTGCACCAAAGGTTGACGAAGGTTTTCTTCTTGGTTATGGTCCAAATGAGCATGCTTATCGAGTCTTCAATCTAACCACCGGGAGGATTGAAGTCACGGTAGATTTGACCTTTGATGAATCTAATGGCTCTCAAGTGGAGCAAGTTGATTTGAATGTTGTAGGTAAAGAGAAGCCATCTTGTGAAGCAATCAAGCAACCGGCCATAGGTGATGTTAGACCGGTTGAGGCACAAGAGGAAGATGAAAACCAAGCACAAGCTTCAACACCACTCGAAGGGCCGAAGCCACCGGTTCGGAGCGAGTCAGACTTCGGAGGTTCCGAGAAATTCCTCGGAGGTTCCGGAACCGGCACCGGAATCCAACCTCCGAGAAATTCTCCGAGGTTCCGGGTCCGGAAGTTCAACACCACAAGATACCCCGAACCAGCAAATTGATCGGCAAGGGGATGTCCAAGCAAGCACATCCGAGCCTCAAGCTGATGAAGATGATGAAGATCAACCTCTACACCAATCTCTTGGACCATCACATCCTCGTGTACATCAAGTCATTCAACGAGATCACCCCGTTGACAATATTCTTGGGAGCATAAGGAGAGGGGTAACAACACGATCTCGTCTTAAGAATTTTTGTGCATTTTACTCGTTTGTTTCCTCTCTTGAACCAACCAAGGTAGAGCAAGCTCTCGAGGATTCGGATTAGGTGGTGGTTATGCAAGAGGAGTTGAACAACTTTGAAATAAACCAAGTGTGGGAGTTGGTGGAGAGACCAAACACAAACATCATTGGCACCAAATGGGTCTTCCGGAACAAGCAAGATGAGTTTGGTATTGTGACTAGGAACAAAGCAAGATTGGTTGCTCAAGGGTACACCCAAGTTGAAGGACTAGACTTTGGAGAAATATATGCACGGTAGCAAGACTTGAAGCAATTCGATTTCTACTAGCTTTCGCTGCCCATCATGACTTCAAGCTCTATCAAATGGATGTCAAGAGTGCATTTCTCAATGGACCACTCTCCGAAGAAGTATATGTTAAGCAACCACCGGGTTTTGAAGATCCCAAGCGTCCTAATCATGTCTACAAACTCCATAAGGCGCTCTATGGGCTAAAGCAAGCACCAAGAGCATGGTATGAATGCCTTAAGGATTTCTTGCTTAAGCAAGGCTTTGAGATAGGAAAAGCCGATGCTACTCTCTTTACTAGAAAAGTTGATGGTCATATTTTTGTGTGCCAAATATATGTCGATGACATAATATTTGGTAGTACTAATGAAACTTTTTGTGAAGAGTTTAGTAGGGTGATGACAAAGAGGTTTGAAATGTCCATGATGGGTGAGCTTAAGTTCTTTCTTGGATTTCAAATCAAACAAGCTAAAGAAGGGACGTTCATATGTCAAACCAAGTATACAAGGGATATGTTAAAGAAGTTTGACATGGACAAGGCAAAGCCCATCAAGACTCCAATGCCTACCAATGGACACATGGACCTCAATGAAGAAGGGAAATCCGTGGATCAAAAGGTATATCGCTCCATGATCGGCTCTCTTCTTTACTTATGTGCATCTAGGCCGGATATTATGCTTAGTGTGTGCATGTGTTCTAGATTTCAAGCTAACCCGAAAGAGTGCCATCTCATGGCCGTAAAGAGAATCTTGAGATATCTAGTGCATACCCCTAACCTTGGCTTGTGGTATCCTAAGGGCTCCACTTTCGATCTACTTGGCTATTCGGATTCCGATTATGCCGGTTGTAAAGTAGATAGAAAGAGCACATCGGGGACTTGCCAATTCCTTGGTAGGTCTCTAGTGTCTTGGAGTTCTAAAAAGCAAAACTCAGTAGCCCTTTCCACCGCCGAGGCCGAGTATGTTGCGGCCGCGCATGTTGTGCTCAACTACTTTGGATGAAGCAAACCTTAAAAGATTACGGATGTCACTTTTCCCATATCCCACTTTTGTGTGACAATGAAAGTGCCATAAAGCTTGCAAACAACCCCGTAAGTCATTCTCGCACAAAACATATAGACATCCGTCATCACTTCTTGAGAGACCACGAAGCCAAAGGAGATATCGTTTTAAGTCATGTGAGCACCGACAAACAACTAGCCGATATCTTCACTAAACCTCTCGATGAGTCAAGGTTTTGTAGCTTAAGGAATGAACTAAATATTCTTGATTCTCATTTTGTGGTTTGATCTCTAGCATGCCTAATTTGTTTGCTTCAATCGTTAGTTTTTCTCTGCGAAAATTTATTTGAAAAAGTGTGTGTGAAAACTCTATCTTAAATGTTTTTTCAAAATCTATTTTTCTTATCCCTAACTTGTCTTAAGTGGCTATAGTTGTGTGTGTGAATGCTTGTTTTCTAGCCACTTGAGTCAAGGGTACCATGACCTAAGAATCTCGCTTGATAGAAAGTTCAAATCTCAAAAGGACTAGAAGTTAACTCTCTCGGAATTCAATTTTCGGAAGCTCCGAGGAAATCTTTGGAGGCTCCGGCCTTGGAAGTTCCGAGAAAATCATCGGAAGCTCCAATCTTTACGGACTTGGTGCTCGGTCTCAACCGAAGGGGAGTTAAAGGGAATAAGGCATCCTCGAAGAATATTCCTTTTACCTAGGGTAAACTCGCCGTTCCCCTTTCACCGCGGTCAACTCTCTCGCATCCGGTTTCACCGCCCCTTCTCTCTCTCTCTCTCTCTCTCCCCGTAGGAAAACCGCCCGCACCATCCTTCTCCACCGCCTCACCGCCGCCGCTTCCCTCGCCGCCGGTGACCACACCTCTTGCGAGCTACCCGCGCGAAGCCGTGCCGCCTTCCTCGTTCATGGGTCGCCGCCGGGGAGTGTCAAGGAAGGGTTCGCTCGGATCTCATACGAAGAAGAAGAAGAAGAAGAAGGCTTCAATCCGCAACCTCTCCTGTCGATTTCCTCGGCGTGAACATCTCTTGAAGATCTTCGTCTTCCATCTCCTTGATCCAAATCAAGGTAATCGGTGGCCCCCGCTCTAACCCTAAACCTAATTCCTAGGTCTACTTGCCGTTAGGGTTCTAAATCTTGGATTCGTAGAATGCCGCCCGTTTATCCTTGTCCCGAATGCTCGTGATACAAGCGAAGCTTAAGTTTAGTTGAAAGTTGAATCAAATGTCGAGTGCGAAGAAGGTTGACGGGGGCTCGGAGGTTCCGAGAAAATTCTCGGAGGTTCCGAACCCCGTAACCCACCGTAGGCCGACCTTGATTCAAAGTTCCACCGAACTTCACTTCACCCGTAACACCCTTTCTCACTTGTCCTAGTTAAATTCAATCATGTTTTGCTTCCTTGGTTAAAATTCGGTTGAAAGTTGAATCAACAAACCGTCCTCTGTCGCACAACGACTTCGGAGGTTCCGAGAATTTCTCCGAGGCTCCAACTCCCGGAGGTTCCGAAACTTTCTCGGAGGTTCCGGTGTCCGTACTAACAAGTGACGATGCCGTGATTCAAAATTCCACCGAAAATTAATCAATTGAACATCATGCCTATCTTGATCCTCTCGTTCTTATCGATCCCGATCCCACTCTTATCCGTTGTTCATATTTCTCCCTAACGGATGTCCGGCACTCCGAGCTTGACAAGACATACACCAAGAGGCAGAGACCACCCTTTGAGACACCTGCTGGTGAAAGGGCCTTCAAATTAGCAGCAAGAGCAAC
Source organism: Cenchrus americanus (assembly GCA_947561735.1). NCBI lineage: Eukaryota > Viridiplantae > Streptophyta > Magnoliopsida > Poales > Poaceae > Cenchrus > Cenchrus americanus. The sequence goes on along the minus strand of OX387239.1, from coordinate 67,553,126 downwards.
GGCGAAAAAGTGGCGGTGGCGGTGGCAGCAGAGGAAAGGCCACCCCTAGAAGAGGAAAAGGGGGTAGTTTATCAGGAGGTAGAGGATCTGGGTCTACTGCCCATGTGGAGGATAATGGAGGGACTGAAGGCAAGACCATCCCTATAGAGCTGGAAGATGACATGCCCTTAGGAGAAATAGACTCAACCTATCTCAAGTACCACAAGGGGTTGCTCAAAAGACATCCTCCAACCAAGTATGATAACTCTGTGTACATTGAGCACACTAATTATGATGGAGCAGGGTTCTTGGTCAAGAAAGCCAGAGAGGAAAATCCTTATGTGAACCCCAAGATGGCAGCTATAGATTATAGGTTTTGGTCTGTTTTCCACTTCAAGTTCTATGAGACTGTCCTTAACACCAAGATGAAGCTGATCAAGATGAAGTGGATCGAATTTACCCATCCGGAGGCGGCAGAGGAACTCGTCAAGGAAGAGGTGCTTGATTTGGTGGACAAGTATAAGATGAGAGACATCATGAGCTTCAAATATGACTGGAACATAGAAGTTTTAGCTCAGTTTCATGCTACCTTCTTTCATGAAGACAACAAGGAGACCATACACTGGATGACTGAGGGTGTGCACTACAAGATTGATTTTGTCACTTTTGCTAGGCTTTTTGGGTTCGAAGAAGGAGGACAGGAGGCCGACATTATCCACTTTGAGGCCCATATGAACCCCAACAAGATTGCTTTGCAACTTATGAGTATGAGGAGTTAGGCGATGGCTCTACCACCGCTTCCGAAATCGGTGTATTATGTGCTCAACAACATGTTCAGGGAAACCATATATCCAAAAGGGGGTAGTGACTCAACCAGCCTTAGGAGATTTGCACCAAATCTGCTGGCTAGGTTGCTGCCTGGAGCTAGGCCTTTCTCTGTGAGCAGATTCATCTGGTACAATTTAGTGGAAGTGACAGAGAGCGGGAAGTGCAACCTGCCATATGCTCCATACCTTATGTACATGATAGAGATGGTTTCTGGGGTCAGCTACAAGAATGATGTTGAGCATGCATCCTACCAAGTGAAGCAGTGGCAGCATCGAAGAAGCAAAGACGTTGTGGAGGAGCATATTCTCAAGAAGGCCGGCACCAAGCCACCCAAATCCGGTCCAAGAAGTAGGAGAAGAAGGACCCGAGCAAGGCTCCCATGCTCGCCGGACCGCATAAGCCGAGAGGCATGGTGAGGGACACCGGAGGTACTCGCGGATGGACTTCCCATCGGCTTTTTGAGCTCGGGGAAGATATGAATAGGTTGCTTTGAAGCACCGTGGGCCGTCCTTCGATGCCATGCACCATCCTCCTCCTCTCTTTCCCCGACTTTCCGCAGTACACTACTAGCGAGGATGAGGGTGAGAAGGAGCCTGCTAGTCCCATGGCTGAAGATATTCCTGCTGCCCACTTTGATGGAGATGAAGAAGATGATGAGCCACTAGGTGCCAAAATGGCCAGACTTAGGAAGGAGGCTGCTGGTAAGAAGGCTATGGGGTCCTCATCTGGTGCTAGACTCAGGAGGAAGGCCACTGCTGGCAGACCTGTCAGAAGGCCCATAGACCTGTCCTCATCTGGTTCTGACTTTGGTTCTGACAGCACAGTCCCTGAAGCGGAGGAGGAGGACTCTGACTTCAGTGATGAGGAGTGATCTCCCTAGGTTCTGTTCTCACTTCCTCTCTTCTTTTCTTTCCTTTTTGTTAAACTGTTGACAAAGGGAGAGAGATGAAGATTGAGAAGCATCTGAAGACCTGGAGCTCTTTCTGGTGCTCATTCTGGTGGCCTGCTAACCACAGAAATTCTTTTGTTCTTTTGGTGAGATGAGAGTGCTAACTATTCTCTCATAAACTCCTGTTGGTAAAATGGTGAACTGCTGTAAAGCTTCTAGCTTGCCTCTGTTGGCAAGCAGGGTCTGGTCATGGTCATGTATGGGATTTGCAAACTTTAAAACCTTGTGATGGATGTAATAGGGCTAGATGTGTTGGATGCTGTTATCTTTATCTAGCTGCTATTTCTCTGGTTATATCTGTTGCTTTGCCTGTGTGTTGTTGTTTGTTGGAGTATCTGTTGCAGACCTCGGAGGTTCCGAGAATTTTTCCGAGGCTCCAACCCCCGGAGGTTCCGGAAACTTTCTCGCAGGTTCCGAACTCTACTAACAGAGATAACTCTCTCGTGTGTTTTCACATGGCATATGCATCACGTATTATCTGCGCACTTCTTTTGCACCCCTCGATGGCTTGAGTACAACTTTCTTGACACTTTTACTCACAATGTATGCAACTTAATTGTCGGTTAAGACATTTTTCCCTATTCAAAAGGTACATGCATACATTGAGGGGGAGACTTGTACTCAAATCATCAAAAGCTCAATCTTTCAAATTAAATTGTAAACTTTAATTGAGTTGTCAACATTTACCAAAAAGGGGGAGATTGTAAGTGCAATCAAGCCCTATGAGGGTTTTGGTGATGTTGACCACACAATTAAAGAGCTAATGAGCCTTTGAATTTATTGTGCAGGCATAGAGTTATTATCACAGTGCAAAAGAATGATTGGAGACCCCTCAACTTATTAAAGAAGGATGCCTATGCTACTTGGAGGAGTTTATTTATTTTTATCTTTTGAATTTGAGTATAGGACAATCCGTACTATCAAGAGGGATACTAATGGTGAGTTAGGGTGGTTTCAAGTGCTCATAATCCATCTTTCCTAAACCTTAATCCTCACCCCAAGGGAAGTAACCTGCAGCTGTTTTGCTCCTGCTGATTGCTGTTCGGAGGTTCCGAAGATTTTCTCGGAGGTTCCGACCGTACGGGCTACAGTCTGCAGAGTTTTCAAAAGTCGGAAGTTCCGAGATTTTTCTCGGAGGTTCCGAACTCTGGAATATAGCCGTTACTGTTCTGGATCTGGGGGTATTTATACCCCACAGTCCCCAACGGTTATCTTCTTCCTCCCACCCTGCACGTAACGCCGTTTCTTGTCGTTTCTCTCACCTTGCATTCACTCCTAACCTACTCTCTCCAAATCCTTGCCTAGCATTGATTGAGAGTGGATTCTTGAAGTGAGTTAGTGAGCCAATCTCTTCTCCCTTGGTACTTGAGCACTTGGAAGAACCCTAGCAAGCTTGGTGGATCTATTACTCTTGGAGCTTTGCTCCTAGACGGATAGAGGTTCTTGGAAGCTCTCCAAACCGATTTGTGGAAGCTCCAAGGTGTTTGTATTACCCTTTGTGATTCTAGTGGAAAGCCTCCACCTATTACCCAAAGTGATAGGTGTGAGAGAGGAGTTGACCTTTGTGGTCCCTAGCCTTTTGTGGCCTCCTCAACAACATGGACGTAAGCAAGCCTTTGTGGCGAGCTGAACCACGGGATAAATCTTTGTCTCATGCGTGCTCTCGTTTACTTACTTGTTCATGTTTGTGTTTGACTAGATCTATTAGGGTTTGCTCCCGATCTACTTTGTGGTGCCTTCCTAGCTTGTACTTTGCTTAGAAATCTTCTTGGTAGGTCCTAAGTACCTCCTAGAATTTAGTAGATCCGGTTTTCATCAAGTTCCTCGCGGCTCAAGTTATTTATGCTCTGTTCTAACAAATTGTCGGAAGTTCCGAGTTTATTCTCGGAGGTCGCCTCGTTCGGAGGTTCCGAGAATAATCTCGGAAGTTCCGAGGTCCGACGTTGTTTTCGCGAGAAAAAGTTTAAATTCTCGTGTGCATGCCTATTCACCCCCCCCTCTAGGCCATATTGCCTCGATCCTTTCACCAAGGTGAGTGTGAGGTCGGTTCGGGCTTGGGGAGAGCGAAGGTCGTTGGATGTCTTCGTCGCCCGTGCTACACCGGTCGGACGGTGAGGGGCACCCTGTTAGACCGGTGCAGGGCGGACGAGCGAGTTTGGGTTTCGTGCCCGTACGGGTGCGAGGTTTGGTTCGGGAGTTCGTGGTTCGGTGGTTGGGGCGGAGAGTTTGCGGGGAGGTCGGCTTGCTAGGCATTCTCCTCCTCGTGCTCAATACGGGGATGGGAGGATCTCGTAGTTTTGAGAAGGAGAGGAGCGACAGTCCACGGGCTCTCTTTCATGGTTTTGGTCCTCCTCCGGGCAGAGAGGGTTGGTTCCCTCGTGGTGGTCACCGTGGTGGTGTTCGTGGAGGTAGCTTTGGTAGGAAAGATGGTTTGGTTTGTGCTAACCCCACTTTCGAGCAAATGGCTAGGCACTGGTTTTACACTTTTGGAACTAACCCCGTTGTTGAGTTGTTTGTCGCTCTCGCTCTTGGTTTTGAGTTGCAGGTGGGAGGCCCGGAGAACATTTGGTTGATATCGGGGGTGGTTCTTCGGCTTCATATCCCGATGGTGACATGTAGGTGCATCACTTTTCGAGGATGGTGGACAAGGATGAGTGAATTGTGAAGAAATGATAAAGGTAAGTGTATTTGTGACCTTCGAGTGTGTGGCCTTGGTCAAGCCATTTGGTTTGTTTTGCTCCTTCTCTATCTCATGTGTGTAGGGTGAGCTTTGTATGCTTTTTGGCCCTAGTGCATGTGTTTAGGGGGAGCTTGTGAGTTTTGTGTTCTTTTGCTCTTTTGCTGGTGGTGTCGAGCCCTTTTTGCCTCCCCTCGAGGAGCCGGTCATTTGTGAGCTTTTTGTGTGGGAGCTCCTTTGTAGCATATGTATAGCTTTTCTTTGTGCATTTATTGCATTTGGCATGGCATATGTAACATTATGTATAGGCATCCTTGTATCTTAGATTGCATGCATTTTGTATCATATGCATTGGATAGGAAAAGCTTCTCCTATATACATTGTTCACCATGGAATGCTATTTATGTCTTTGTGAGCTTGTTTGGTATGCTATGGTTAGTTTGGCTTAGCTCTTTATGATCTTGATGAATAATCCATGGTTGATGGCTATGTGTTTGAAAAATGTCACATGTATGCTCTCTCATGTGTAAATGCCTTTATATGATCATGACATGTTTTAGTGGCTTTGCTATGCTTAATTTGTGGTTGGATAGCTAGTTTATTGATAATATGGGGCCAAAGGCTCATTTGCCATCATGGATGTTTAGCCCTCTTGCTTTATCTTGTGGAGGGGCATAAGTTCCTTTTTGTCGCAAAGACATTTCATGTAACAATTATGAATCTGAAAATGAAATGTAAAATGCTTGGAAAATATGTTCCCATGTCATATGTGCTGAATTTAATTTGCTTTGGGTGCTAAACTGTTGCATGATGCCTACCAATGAGAAGTCTCATACATAGAAGTAGGCACATGGCTCGGTGGCTTTGACATGACATCGGTGCTTGTGGGTGTTTGTGATGGTCATATGGTTAGAATGCCCGTCCTAGCATGAAGTTTGTGTGGCTTTGCCATTTTGATATGTTTTGATCATGTTTAGGACTTTGCTCATGAGAGGCAAGTTTTTCGCAAAATTGCCCAAACCCATCTTAGCTTCGTCCAATGGTTGTGAAACTTGGTGATCTTGTAGTTGACGTCGATATGAAGCTGTAGAGTATCTAACTTGCTCATTTGGACATGTGTAGCATTCTATGTTGAATTTTGTCTATTTGAGAAGCTCTAGATTGAAAGTCTTGCATTTTTGGCTTGATTCATGCATTGCCAACAAGGGGGAGAAGTTTGAGCTTGAAATGGCTTGCTGGATGCATTTAGAAGGTTTTGAGGTGGTTTTGAGCCATTTCCCGGGCTCTTTTGGTCACCGGTCGACCGGTCGAGGTCACCGATCTAACCGGTGTAAGTGCTGGTCCCGTGCACATGTTGGGCACCGGTCCGACCGGTGGTGATGACCGGTCCGACCGATGTGAGCTAAAGTGTTGCGGTAGCCCCGTTTTCAAGTGGTTTGCATGCATTCGTCCGGGGGAGGTGCATTGGTTCGGGGGAGCTTGCATGTGTGGAGGGGGAGATCTTTGTGCTTGTTCGAGCTTTGCTTTGGTGGTTTGCGCTCTTTGCTTGAGCTTTGCTTTGTCTCGGATGTGTTGAGCCATTGCCCTTGCCTAAGGGGTCCGAGACTTGTCTTCTTCAAGTGATCTTGTGTTTTGCCTTTGTTTGGCTTTCGATCGCTTGTTGGAGTTTCTTTTTGTTCGTTTCTTTTCTTTTTCTTTTCTCTCTTGTTACTTTCGTGTGGGTGTTGTCAATGCACTCATCAAGGGGGAGATTGAGGACCATGTGTGGTTCGAGGACCGGTGGATGGTCGCTTCCTTGTGTGATGAGTGATTGTCAACGTTGTGTGGACTGATTCTTGGCTAAGTATTGCAGGTGCAGGTTGCGGCTTGACCGGTGTTGGTGCGGGTGAAGAACAAGCGCGAAAGGTCATTGCCGGTGAGGCCTCCGGTGTGGAGAAGACAAGTAGGCTTCGTTCGAGGGACCCGGTGGACGGCGGGGTCGGTGTAGGCCGCATGGTGGCATGAACAACAAGATGAAGTCATGGACGGTTTCTTGGCCGAGCCTCAAAACCAAGGTCGAGCCGGGACTACCTCGGGAGCCGAGTCATGAGTGGAGATTGGCGGAGGCTACACCGAGTTCGCGGGGTTTCCGATGGTTCACCGTAAAACCACTAGGTTCCTTGGTTGATCCACAAAGCCAAGACCGAAGAACCGAAGACGGTCTTTGCGGCAGGTGCTAGACCGGTCTTACCGGTGGGGAGCACCGGTCGGCCGGTGTGCGACGACGCGGTCCGAGACTTCGAAGCGGAGGACACACGTCGGGATCGCATGGCTTGCGTCGAGGCTACGCAGGGTGCGGTCGCCAGGCATCCGTCCGATGGTGAAGACATGAAGACTTCCAAATCCGCCCTTGAGGGGCTTGTATCCCTAGTTATTAGGAAAGGGCATTTTAGACTTTCGGTTGCCTCCATATAACCCAAGAGGTGAGAGGATGGCAGCCAAGCCTTGAAACCCTAGTTCATTTGCTTTCCTATTTTCCCTTCCTATTTTCTTAGGATTTCCATAGGACTAGCTTGAGAGCTTCATGGTGAGATCTTGTGAGAGGGTTGGATGATCGGGCGGCAAGCTAGACCTTGTATGAACCTTTGTTGCATGTATAGATGATTCGGCGTGGTTCCTCAAGGTTTGGATGTGTTGTTCCCGGTTGTTCTTGGTGGTGATTTTCGGAGCCCTCTCTTGGTGATTTCTTTGGGTTGTTTTCGGGGCCTTTCTCTTGGGGATTTGATGGGGGAAATTTGTGGGAACCCTTCGTGGTTCTTTGGGCTGTGATTCCCCTCCCAAATCCGTGAGTAAAGGGGCTCGATTTTGGGGTTTCCCGAGTTCTAGGGTTTGTGGTGCTCTTGGCGGGATTTCTTCGATTCCTCCTTTTTGGACAAGATTTGGTGGGATTAAACTTGGCTATGGACTCCTCATGAGGTGTTCCTATTATCCCCAAAGTCTTGTTCAAGTCCGTGGAGCGATTCGGGAGATCGAGATTTGGATTTGGGGGAGTTGACCCTCGGGTGCTGTTCATCCCGAGCTGCCCAGGCTACACCGGTCTAACCGGTGCTCTTGACTGGTCTGACCGGTGCAACCCTCAGTGGGTTTTTGCTGGGGTGAACGTCTGGGTGTGTTCGTTGTTGTCCTGTGTTGGGGTTGTTTCGAGTTTGGGTCTGTTTGGAGGTCGGTTGGCCTGTTTGGTGCCTTGGGGGCTTTCAGGCTGTGACCGGTCTAACCGGTGTGTCTCACCGGTCTGACCGGTGTGGAGCCACTTGGTGAAAGTTGCCCAGTTTCACCAGCAGGGACCGGTCTGACCGGTGGTGCTCACCGGTCTGACCGGTGTTGGTCTGTAGACTCGAGGTTTGGTGTTCCGCTGCGTTCTCGGGTCGGAAGGTTGTGTGTTGGTTCCTAGGTCCAGTGGCACTCCAGTGGCTACGTGGGCTTGGCCAACTTGGGTAGTGAGTCGGAGACGTGTGTTGGAAGCCGTGTTCATCTTGTTGGAGTTTCCATCTCCTTCGAGAAGAATTTTTATCGGCTCCCATTCACTCCCCCTCTCTGGTTCGCCGTATCAGTCCTTCAGCGAGGTCGGCCGAAACATCACCGATGCCGGCTAAAACCAACACCTCGCACAGCGGCAACGCTACGGAAAAACGTTGAAGGAGTATACACACTCCTCCAAGGCTTCGGGGGCTAGACCCGTGGGTCCGCTAGCGCACCTCCACGAAACAGCACAGTGACCAGGAGGGAAGAGAGTCCTATCAGCTAGTGTCAGCCTCTGCGGGCTCCTAACGGATACCACTGCAGAGGCTCGGGGGCTACTGTCGAGGATAGCCATAAGGGTCCCCTAATAACCAGAGAAAAACCCATTTCTTCGCAAAATAATAAAAACGCAAACGAACTCACCAACAACCAATTACACCCCGAACAACTACGGCCCGGGTGACACCGGCGGACCAGCAAGCAACCGACCCCGGCACCCCTCGGGCAAAACTCCGCCTCGCTCGAGGGGCCCGGCGCCGTAATACCAAAATTCCCCCTTGCTCAAAACTCCGCCTCGCTCGAGGGCTAGACGCCCCCTCGGGTGAAGTTCCGCTTCGCTCGAGTGCTGGACGCCCCCTCGGGCGAGACTCCGCCTCACTCGAGGGCTGTGCACACCCTCGGGCGGGACTCTCCTCGCTCGAGGCTCGCATGGGTCCATCGCCATAGGCCCGTGATGCCGCGCCCACTCCCCCGACCAGAGCATTGAATGCTCTGACACGCCGTCGGCGCCCAGGTCAAAGGCGAATCCCCGCCACGCCGGCCCTCTGACGCCGCTTGGGAGTTGAATCCCGGCGCTGTTCCGCCTCGTGAGGCCATCCCCGCAACTATACGATGCTGTGCGGTAAGGCCAGTGTCAACTCCGTGACACTGTGCCACCCACTCCTGTACGGTCGGCGTGTTGCACCCTCGGAAGAGGACGGCGGAACCCTCGAAAAGGGTACAGACATCTACCCCGCGCCCACGCAGGACAGCGCCATGGCATCAGGCCAGCGGAGCGCGTCTCCCCCGTCACCTCTGGCCCTGTGCGGCCATCCCCGCCGCTGTGCAACCTCCCGGGCACTGCAGCGCCATCCCCGGCGCTGTGGGAACTCGGGACGACAAGACACCGTCACGTCCACTGTTGTGCACCTTACGACCTCCTGTCAGTTGCACCCTCGAGTCAGCGTACGAACGGCGACCAAACGGGAAGTCCCCACACAGCCACCCTCAAAGCCGCTCCTGGGTGAGAACAGGACCTACCTTGATGCCCGACGGGAACAAGATTCGCCAGGACCGCCATCAACTCCACAACACTGTACACCATACCGCCACACGTATTTAGAACAGTGCGACACGATTGTGAACCGCCTCCCTTGGCCTATAAAAGGAGGGGCGGTCCCCTAGGGGGGATGATGGACGGCACACACTTGCGCGCTCTCCGCCCGCGCCACGATGTTGGCACTTCGCCTCAATCAAACCTTAGGGACCTAGAGGCTTCTCCTTCTCTCCCACCTTGCTTGTAGCTCCCCTCTGCAAGCACCACGGTGCAACGCAATACAGTGCCTCGAGTACACCCTGCTAGACGTACAGCCCCAGTCGGAACCAGGATAAACCTCGTGTCACCTAGTTGCTTAGCGCCGGCCATCGAGAGATAGATCTCAGCGCTCGTACTAGTTAGTGTCGGGACTACTTTCCGCACCGACAATCGCTGAAGCGACATATAGTATTTGTCAGAGTGGACCGGATCACGGCATAAGAGGAAAAGGGGGAAAGGTAAAAAGAGGGAAAAGGAAAAAATATGTACTAAAAAGAGAATTAATTCAAATTTGCAAACAAATATTAATCATTTGATTAATTTATTCAAATAACTCACATAGTCAAAGGCATATGCCATTTGATGTCTCAACCATTTTTAAGATTATAGAAGAATCTATTTTGCCAAATATTTTTCAAAACGACTTCAGCTCAACTGAAGGAGTCGCTCCCCCAAAACAAAACCGCAACCGCATCTGTTTCAACCACAACCCTATCAAAGAGGCCCTAAAGCACTTTATTGTAGTGTGATGCATGTTGATGTTGTATGCATCTCAAATTTAATTCATGTTTGCTTGCCATATTCATGCACAATCTCCATAGACGTACTTCTGATGGATGTTGATGATGTCTGATATGCAGACATAGAAGTCACTAAAAGATGTCAGGATTTACTCATAAACCGAGTTGATTGGTTGTCACATAAGGATTGCTCTCCTTAGCCTCAATGTGCACAAAATTATCCTTTCTTGTTCAAGGGCCCTTATATTTAATATTGCCTTGGGGTAATTTCTCCCTTTTCACTGCACACCGCAACTTGCATGTTGGTTAACTAGGGGAACCTCACCCGCGCGTTGTTGCGAAATTAAGAAAATGCAATGATTTTAAGGAAAAATTACCATGATATTATCTCGGTTACATAAGATCAACATAAACACATAATTAGAAGGGTATTTGAACATAACCTTTGTAAACCTGGAAGAACAAAAGGATGTGTTACCTTTGGCTGTGATGGCAGTGACCAAATGAGAGCACATGACCATTGCGGCCTTCATATAGAGACAATAACAATGCAACTGCACATGTAATGGATCATCAATAACAATAATTAACCATGAATAAAATTTCTTGTGGAAGACAAAGGAAATTGAGGAATTGGGAAGTCGGAGGATTACACATGTTAGTGCACAGGATGGGGACCTGAGAGTTGTAACGGATTTGGATTCAGAGGGAGGCGACATGTACTGGCTGATTCTGAGCCGGCCGCCGAAGAACGCCAAAGATCCGGTGCAGACGGAAATTTTCAAGACGGTCGTTGGAGTTTTGTAAAGGTATACATAGAACATGTGGAGTTCGTGAAACATCTGCGGGTTTATAAGTCCACAAAATCACATGGTAAACCAAAACCTAAAAACCCATTACGTTTTGCATTTGCAATTAAACATACAGCCTGAAACAATGAAGTTTTTTCATAGAACAAATAATATCTGGCACTTGGACAGACAGATAGCGGATCGGAGACAACTGACGCACCTTCTCCTCCCGTGTGGTGCAACGGCGGCACTACGGCCAGGATAGGGCCATCGCCTGTCGGCACGCCAGGCTAGCGGCGGTAGGTTGGGGCAGTTCTAGCCAGCGTTGTCACACAGTTGGGGTTGGGGACGACGTCTCTCATGACCTCACGGGCCATGGCCTTGAGTAGCGTGGCTGGCGGCCGGTCGAGGCTGCGACGACAATTGGCCGGGTGACCGCCGACGTAGGGCAGAGGAGCCGCTAAGCCGAATAGGAGATAGAAAAGCATTTTTTAAACAAATCAGAAGCAAATCTGAGTCTCAACATTGTGGAGCAAATTTAGGGGGGTGGAAAAGGTTATAAAGCACAAAAATTAGGAAAACAAAATTTTAGAAAAAAAACCCACCATTGCTGCATCGCTCTTCTACTGGGCTGCTCGTCGCGCCACCATGCCCTCCTGTAAGTGCAATCAAGCCCTAAGTGGGTTTTGGTGAATTAAGTGACAACTTGATTAAAACACTAACACTCTTGTGAATCATGTGAGCTGGTCATTGATTATTGATAAATGTTATTTATGTGTAAATTCATGCATTTGGCTCATATTGCGAGCAAGACAAGGGTGGATCATGACAATATACTTGGAATGATTATAAGCATGCTAAGAGTGAATGTCATGATAAAGAAAGGATGATTCTTTCCATTGGACTTTACATAAGGCATGCAACAAGTGATCCTAAGCTAAAGAAAAGCAAATATAGAGGCATGATTATACATGATAATTGGTTGGCCTTTCTATGTTGGGCAAAGCACATTGTAAAGAAAGGAGAAGCTTGTGGTATAATAATGGGATAATTAAATCAAAGTTGATTATGGCATCAAGGGATTTCACTATTGCTACAAGACGGAACTTGATGACCTAAACAATAAGTTTACCAAGTTCAATATCAAATGGTTTTCACTCTTATTTTTTATGAAGATTATTGACTTGTTCAAAGAAGCTATTTGCGAGACTTCGAGTTGAGTTTTGACAAGGGTCATGTGGTTATCTATATTTCTTTGGACCTACAAATGGAAGTTTGCAAAAGCAAGAATATTTGATATCAATCAAAGGACAAACAAATTGAGTGGCATCTCCAATGGTTTTCTCTTTATAGTGCAAGGCTTGACTCAATTGTGGCAAGGGTAAGTGATGAAAAGATCAAGATGGCTAAAACAAGGAACTAAGCTAAGGCTATGGATAGCGACCATAAGCAAAGTGGCTAGGGTGAAGTTGAGAGCATCAAGGATTTCGAAGTATCATATCCAAGCCTACCGAGGAAAGTGATGAATTGCATCTAATGTCATGATTGATAAATCGGAGTGGCTTAAGAATTCAAAGTGGTTGATCTCTACTCTATGGAAGAATTCTAAGTCACTAGCTCAAGGTGGACATGCTCAAGCACATGCATATATTCGTTCATCTACAACATGTGCTCAGTTGGTACACATCATTGGAAGCCCTCGAATCATTGAAGATCAATTACCGACGTACCTTGGATTCAAGATCAAGTGGATTAATTAGGGTTTATCTTTTATCTTGAGCCTTAGGTATGCCGTACTATCAAGAGGGATGAATCATTGGTTGGACAACAAACATCAAAAAGTGCTCAAGTGAAACCTAGAGAGACTAACCTGTGAGATCAAACCCTAGTTAAACTCTCTGGCCAAAACTGGCCTGACCGGTTTTGGAAACCGGTCTGACCGGTTTGGGCACTGACACCGTCCAATGGCTAGTTGGTTTGAAAACCGGTCTGACCGGTTTGGCAAACCGGTCTGACCGGTTTTGTCTGACAGACTAACGGCTAGTTTTGAGTGTGGTGGATATTTATACCCATGAGCTCCTCTTTGAGGGGCTACTGGTTCTCCCCACTCCTAACTCCTTCCAGAACCATAGCTAAGCTCTCCCAACCTCTCTAAGTGAGATTTAAGCCTATAGTGCCATATCCTTGAGTTGGGTTGAGAGAGTGACTTGTGTGAGAGTTTTAGAGAGCTTTGAGAAGCCTAGTGAGCATCCCACACTTGAGCACCTGCTGATTTCGTTGAAGATCTTTGAAGCATCTTTTACTCTTGGAGCATTTGCTCCTAGACGGCTTGAGGTCGCTTGGAAGCTCCAATTCGAGGTTGTAGAAGCTCCAAGAAGTTTGTATTACCCCTATGAATCTAGTGGAAACCTTCTCATCTCAAGAGTTCACTCTCTTGACTCGAGATCGAGGTAAAGGGCAAGCCTTGTGTGGCGAGTCTATCCTTGTGTGGATACCTCAACAACGTGGACGTAAGCAAGCCTTAGTAGCGAGCTGAACCACGAGATAAATCCTTGTGTCATTTGTGCTTTTACCTCATATATATCTTGCTTGTTAATTTATCTCTCTATGTAGCATATATCATGTGCTTCCGCTTCGATCTACTTTGGCGTGCTTGTGCTGTGTGCTGGGACTTCATTGATACTCTTGGAAACCCCTGTGGAAGCCCCACACCAAGTTTGGTTTGTGCTAGAACTCGTAGAGGGGAATCACATATTGTCGGTTCTGTCTGTGTAAAACCGGTCTACCGGTTTTGGAAACCGGTCTGACCGGTTTCAGTACTGACAGTGGGTTGAATTTTTCTAAAGTGTGCAGATTCGCCTATTCACCCCCCTCTAGGCGACATCAAGATCCTTTCACCTCCCCGTTGGAGCCTCTGGCGCCGTGGCTCCCCTACATAGGCACGCAACAATGTGTCATGGTTGATTAGGCGGAGCTCACGGTGACTGCCAGCCTTCCCTGCAGCACCACCGTCAGGGGACAGCCGCGAAGCTGACGTTGGGCCCTGCTTTCTGCCGCCGGCCATTGCTTGCTCTGCTAGGCTGCTGCTCCCGCATCTGCCGCATGCGCGACTCACCGACTCCCATGGTGATTTGGTCTGCAAAGGAAGAGAGATGGAAAGGATAGAGGAAAAGGAATGGGAGGAGAGATTTAATTGGTGCGGGATCCGCACACGTGGAGCATTGAACCGTCCGGAGGCTGAGGCGTGGAGGAAGTGAGTGGGATGACGCAAGCATGACGTGGCACCACTCACACCAGCCAATCAGAGGCTTGAGAACTCCTTAAGGAGGGCTAGTGGGGAGTTCCTATATAGGAGTTATAGATTGCTTGAATACATTGTTGATGTAAGTTAATGTACCAACTATATATTAAAAATTTAACTTCAAAAAGAAAATATTACAAATTATAATAGTTTGTTTCATTAAAAATTTAATTTTTTATGTTATTAGTCTTTCTAATCACATTTAAAGTTTGGATATTTTTTGACTTTGAAAGGTCAAGATGTAACTATATTCTAATCTATGATAAAAGAAGTATTTTTGAACTAAAATTGAAACTTAAATAGTTTTTTCTAAAAAACGTGTGTGTCGCACGTGTGTCTGTGCTATGTACTATAAAGAAAACATGATATGTGAAAAAGGAGGAGCACCCCATAAGTTCTAAGAATATAATACAAGTATTAAAAAATAAACACGTGCGTGTCGCACGTGCATTTTACTAGTGTCTATAAACACCTAAATAGACTCAGGGTTCCTTTGGCACAGCTTCACCGACAGCTTCATAAGCTGTTTTGGGTGAAGTTGTGCCAAACACTCCACCAAAACAGCTTTCCCCCGAAGCACTTCACCTCCTCCCGTCCGCCCGGGCGAAGCTGCAAAAGGGCAGCTTCGCCTTGCCGTTTTCCAAGCGTACCCCCGGGTGGGAGGGGCCCATGGGCGGTCGGCGGGGCTGCAAGACTGCAGGAAAGGTTGAGGAGGTCGCCGAGGACAGTCGTCCGCGGTGGAGGAGCCCGATGTGATGTCCGGCGAGCATGGGTGGCGGTGGATGTGAAGGCCGTCGTGAGGAGCGCCGCCGGTAGATGGCGGCTCGAGCGCGTGAAGTTCCTCCCTCTCTGCTCGGCGGCTTCCTTCCCTGCGCTTCCCTCCATCAGCGGACTCCCTCCCCACGCCTCCCTCCGCCCGAGCCGCCTCCATGGCCGCGGTGGAGGAGCTCTGTGGAGGCCGGCGGGCGCGGTGGAGGCGAGGGGAGCTCGGCGGCGTGGGCGCGGTGGAGGCGGATCTCCGCCGGCTGCCTCCATGGCCGGCCCATGGCGCGAGGGAGGACTGTAGGAGGAGGGGGAGAGTGCCGACGACCTCCCATGCGTCGGGGATGGGGCGACGGGAGCGAGGGGAAGGGGATCGAATGCATAAGGAAGGTACGGGGTGCGGTGGAGATAAAGGGAGAAAAGAAATAAAATGAGAAGGAAAAAAGGAAAAAGAAAAGGAAAATATGATAAAAAGAAGAAAATAAAAAAGGAAAAGGGAGGGAACTTTGGACATTTCACTCTTTACACAGCCGGAAGAAGTTGTTTTGCCAAACGATTCCCCAAAACAGTTTCACATTCAACAACAAATCTGCTCACTAGCACACCTATAGCCGAAGCTACCACAGCCGCAGCCCCAGCTGTGGCAAATGGACCCTCACTGTATAATATGTCTTTATAGTTGTCCTTATGTACTAAACAGACCACTGTCTATATTATTGTGCATACCCTAACGATACTGTGCAGATCAAGCTACATGATTTTTCATTTAGAGCTCGCAGTCCAAAGGCACAATCTAAATATCTGCGCAGTATATTATTTTACTAGGAATATCATTTTGAGATACAGATTGACAATTAAGTTAACATAACTATATATAATGGCAATAACATGTGCTAGAGTGAAAATACTACTTTTAAAAAAAGAGAGATAAACACATGTTCTATTGTTAATCGCAAGGTGTCAATATGTGTGCCAAACTGCAACTACGTACCTCCCTATATTGGTGCCTCTATGAGGTATTTTAAACTAACAAACTAGGGTAATCTTACCTGCACGTTGCTGCGGGAATTAAGAAAAATGAAATGATCATAAGAGAGAATTTCGACAACCTCGTGCATCTGATCATAACAGAGAAGTCATATACAATACAAAACAGAATGTTCCCCGCACATTGCTGCGGGTACTTATACAATAACTGAATTTATATTATTGATGAGGATTGTTGTTAGTATTAATCTAGTTGTCAGAGTGTAACTTATGCGATGAAATATATAAGGAATAGCTATTTAGTATAAAAATGGATATATTTCGTGATATCAAATGAAAAAAAGATCTGATCATTATGTTTCTGCTAGGACTATCTACGCTGTTATTACTTTATATTCCTCAATTCCCTACGCGTTACCGCGAGTATGTAAGAGAAATCTATGAGTTACAATATTACTATCACCCTCCTATTCTTTTCTTTCTTCTTTTTCCTTTTCCTTTTTTCCTTTTTTTCATTTTTCACTTTACTCTATACCAACTACCATTGATGGGCCTATTTGTCATTTTATCAAAATATATTCATATGAGATCTTGTTTTGAAGGATTTATTAAAAAGAATCCAACAGTGTAATCAGAATTTAATTTGGTTTTTTGATTTTTGAGTTATAACATTTTTTAGCTAGTTCAAATAATAGGGCACACCGCTGGATCATGATCTTAGCGAGGCTGTTGAGGTGGCATGCTTGCATGTTGAGAGAACTCCTTAGTAGGGAGCTTTCTATATAAAAAAAATTATCCGGTACAGTACATTTAATTTCCAAGGTCAAATCACGCACAATTAGCAGGAGTACCACACTTCCTGAGGCATGACGACAGAACTTCGCGGGCAGAATTCGAAAAAAGGAAAATACACATATTTCGCTAGTCTGAACTTCCTGGGGTTGATCGATGGAATCCAAATCAGGAGGCACTTACAAAGGTAACAGAATGAGATAGATATCCCAATGTGATTGCCGCTCTGCTCGATTACATGCCAAATTAATTAAAGAGAAAGACACCGGCTTCTCCAGAAAAGTTATGGTTCGCGTCACCGCTCTTGTCGTGGAAGCGGTCAACATAGCTTACGAGATACTCCCTCTATATGACATGGTTGACTTTTTTCTTCAATTTTGACTTTCAATATATATTGAACAAATTAGTTAACTAAAGTAAAATGTATATTATTATATCTATTATCCAATGTACTTTAGATCTAACTTGTTTATTTATTGATTTGCTAAAATATTTGTAGAAAAGATGAATAATCGAACCGACGAAAAAAGTCAATAGTATCATATATTTAAAAACGGAGGTAATACTGGTCAAGGTTGCAGGGCCTGGCAGCAGGAAAGAAACCCTGATGATGATCGTAGCCGAACTTGTGCGGTGATTCGGTCCTCCTGTTGCTCCTCTTGCTGTTGTGATTCGGTCCTCCTGTTGCTCCTCTTGCTGTTGATATGATAGATGCTGAACTCTTGATAACATTGCTGATGAATAATGCTGAGGTACACAGCATTAGCAGCAATAGAGGGGAATGTCTATGTAGAGACGAGCACGCAATGTGTCCAGCCGAGGAATGCTGCATGGCGGCCGAGGCTCCTCACAAACACTACCGGATTCAGGGCCTTCGCCGAGAGTGAGGTAACTCTCAACGAAGGGGCTTTTCCTCTCGTTGAAGCCTTTGTCGAGAGTTTGCTCTCGGCGAAGGTCTCTCGGCGCACCCACATCGCTCTCGGCGCACCCACATCGCTCTCGGCGAAGGCTTTTTTAGAAAAAAAGAAAAAAACAACTAGTGGGCCCACTAGCGCCGCCGCCACCTGCACCACCGCGCCGCCCGCCGCCCGGACCACCGCGTCGTGCGCCACCGCGCCACACGCCACCCCGCTCCACGGCCGCCGGCCATCCCCTGCACCACCGCGCCGCACGCCACCTGTGCCACAACGTCGTCGCCCCCCGCGCCACCACGCCGCACCACCTGCACCACCACACCGCATGACACCACAAAAAAAGACATGAAAGACACTCGCCCATTGGTCTACGATAATGCAATCAATTAAAGACATTAAACCAATCTAATCTATCGGGGGTTGTGACCACGGTTTCGCCCTTTCCCTCCTCTCGTACTGTCACTACGTGAAGGTATTCATGACTAGACCTATGATGGACACGACATATTGAATGGATCCAAGGAAGCATTGGGGCCCTACTCCCTTTACGGCTAGGTTGCAAACCTTAAGCATTAAAGTATATTCAACACAAGATGATAGATAGATAATCCGACAAAGTATGATTGCATCTTACGATCAATTACAACCCATGGACGAACAAGGAGGTTACCCCATCAAGGTGTTGATCATGGCACCGTTGATCATGGTTTCCCTTCCGACGGTGTCTTCCTTCTTCTGCACGAGAGGGTGCTTCCTTCGAGGTGGTTGATGGTGACAACCCGCCTAGGAAAATACCGTACTATCGCCTAAACCAATCCACTTTGGTCATTAAGCAATAATAAAGTATCATCCTGTCGTTGGTCGCCGGGTTAACGCCCGGTAAATCACTTGAACAGCAACAAGGATCGAATATATGCATTAAAACTCACTCAAATGCGAGTCTAGAGATACAACATCATTAATATCCAAATGCGTGCCCCAAAGGGTTTAATTATTACAAACCACTTTGGTCATGATGCTTTTAGTCGTCCTCCACCCACTCCAGCTCCCAGCCGGCGGGATCTCTCCGGGCAACACATCACCGAAAGCATTAACTGGATCAATATATTATAGCAAGGCTGAGTATACTAATACTCAGCAAAGCTTACCCGTTGGTGATAACTACTTCATCAATTCTAGACCATGAAAGGCTTTTTGGCTACTGGGTTGCTTTTGCTAAAAAGTAACAAAGAGTAGGTCCTTACTTTCAAGATTTTAGCACAAGTTCTAGTAAGTTTAATCTTTACTACATTAGCCAACTAGTACAGACAAAGTTGTACAATACAATTAATCCAGCATAGTATTCATCAACTTCCATCATTAGGGATCTCATGACTAGTGGAGTAAGTAGTCTCAGATAACGGTGAGAGGCCGACAATCGGTTGATTTAAACCTTGCAAGGTGGATCTAAACACACGGTAGGCTGCCCCTGAAAGGACAACTTTCCCAGGCCGTTTCCAAAAATCCTCGGGTCGGGATGAAAGACCACAGTCTTTGGTGCAGGCTATCCGGCATACCCCGCGAGATACCCGGAATCACCATACACCACCGGTAGCTAGCCGTGAGACAACCCCCAAGAGTAGTGACAGATCCATCCCTAGCCATCTCATTAAGGTACTAGGCTTACCGGTCCCAAACCCGACAAGTGTTTAGTACGTTCAAACACTTAACCCACATAACCACGGGACCGGAGCCCAAATCCTATGCTATTACCACATGAGCAATCCATTTAAGGATATATTGTGATTCCTATCTAGGAACCTATTCTCGCGAGGGAGGTCATTACTCGACTTGTAACGGTCCTATAGCTTAGCAGCTATCGACCTATCATGCTAGTAAGTACAAAGGTACCTAGGGATCATGCATCTAGGGTTTCATTCAACTCCTGAACTTAAATGCACAATCATCCATAGATAATTGAATAAAGAATTTAAAAACTGGGTTAGATGCACCGGAGCTTGGCTTCGTCAGCTAGGTTAGATTCACCCTCGGTGTCGTTGAGCACTTCCACATATTGCAGCGAAGCTTCCGCTCCTTCTTCCTCGGTTTCCAGGACAAGCGAGTAATCACCGTCCGGAAGATCTACACGGAATGCAATGCAAGTTCAGGTGATGTGATAGTTTGTTATCTTATCCAACTCTGGTTGGTCATATTCACCTTAGCAAGCATCTAGATAGTGTATCCCTTTTAGGAAGGTTATTAGTTGTATATGTGTCATTCTTTTATTGCACAATTGAATAAAGGTTTCTTGTACTTGTTATTTCATGTGAATATGTAGTCCTTTTCCTTTCACAAGCAAGGCATGAATAATATTTTTATTAATGAATTAATTTCTTATCAGCAAGGATATTTAATTATCTTTTAATTAAATTAGGTAATACTTTCAAAAAATAAAAAAATTAAATAGAGGCTTTCCTTTATTTGATTTCTCTTTAATATTAAAAGAGCTTTTAAGCTTTTTATTAAGCAATTAAATTACCAAAAAATTAAATAAGTGCTTCTTAAGCATATTAGCACCTATACTGGTCCATTGGACCCACATGTAATGCTTGGAAGCTAGGAAATTAAATATTATAGAAAATAACAAAGACTAGCTAGTGATTCCAATCAAATGCATACAAAAATAATTAAGCCTCAAAATGATCCAGACTTTCTCATGCATGCTCTCTGGTCCTAAACAAGCTTAAAGAACCAGCATATTCACCTAGAAACCCTACTGATCTTAGTTCATTAATTTACAAAGAAAACCATGCACAAATTGAGAATATATATTTCTGTTACACCAAAAAGCATGATTAATTCACAAGAGGTGTATTGTGACATAACAAGACAGTGTGCACAAGTTGAGCACAAAAACATAAATATTTTTAGCTAGAAAAATCATCTAGGCAGTTTCTGCAGAATTGGACAAGAATTTATTTAACAAGATTAACTTCATAACTTTGTTCAATTTTTGGCACAACAGCTAATCCCAACAAGACACACAACATATCCAAAATTTAGATACAGAGGGGCTGTAGATTTAAAGTTATGGCAGATCTAGGCTTTTCACATTTGTATTTTTCATGTTAAAGATATTTAGAATCAAGCCATGTGAGAATAACAAAAGTTGTGGGATTTCTCTCCCTGAACCCAAAAAAATTGGTTTGGCATTTTTCTGAATTTTCCACAAATTTCTAGGAATTTGCTAGTGCACTGGACTGACTTGTAAGGAAACTTAGATAGGTTTCAAAGCGACCAGGCCCTAACTTTTACACAGAACACCCTAAACAGATCGAAATCAATGCAATCCGGCCCTTGTCCGGGGAGGGAGGCGCGACACCGGCCAACTCTGGCGAGCCGGCGGCTCTCCCAGCCGGGCAAGCTGCCGGGCTCGACCAGAGGCTCACCTAGGAGCGGTGGGTAGCCGGCGTTGGGGCGGAGGGGCGGCCGGCGAGCGGGTTCGGCGGCGGCGGCGCGGTGGCCGCAGCGGCTCGGGGAAAAGCAGTGAGGAAGCGCTGTGCTGGGCAATAAGCAAGCTTGGGAGGTTTACTGGTGCCTAGGGAAGCGACCGGAGCAGTTGGTCGACGGCGAGCGCGAGCGGGGAGGTGAGCTCCTGGCGGCGGCAGCGGAAATGGTGGGCGGTGCGGCTTGGGGTGGCGCGCGGAGGGGGAACGACTGCCTTTTATAGGTCGCTCGGGGTGTCCGTGGGTGACGGCGGCTGACGGCAAAGATACTCCGCCGTGCTACGGGGCTCGGGCGCGCGCACGCGCGCACGCGCGCGCGCGGACTCGAGGCCCTCGGGCGGGGGCGTGTCGGGGTGCGGGCGGCTCGGGCGGAGCGTGCCTTGGGCGGCGCGCGGCCTCGGGAGGCGCGGGCGCGGACGCCGGGGCGCTGCCGGCGGCGGCCGGCGACGCGCGCGCGCACGGGTGCGCGACGTCGCGCGCGCGCGGCGTTCTCGCCCGATTTTGTTTTGCTGGTGCTGCTTTTGAAATGGAATTGCTCCAAATTTTTGTATAGAAGTTGACCAAGTGGTGAGTACCAAAGTTGTAGATCTAGCTACCCTTAACAACTTCTACAAAGGCTATATAGGGTTTTTCTTCACAGAATTTGAATTGCATGAATGCCAACTTTGAATGTCAGCCTGTCTTTGCAAACAGTGAATTCTGTCTTGCAATTATTTTTTCAAGCTTTTCCACTCAAAATTTGAAATGCCAATCTACATGAAAGTTGTGTCCCTCATCAAGATGGACAACTTTCATAAAGGTAGAATTTTAAGTGTTTAGGTGAATTTTGGAGAACGCGGCAAAAGTTCCGGCAGACACCTATAGACACTAGGGTGGCAAGGTGTTTGACCAAGCCCTTGACCATGGGTTGGCCCCACAAGTGTGTTTACTATTCAAATGGGGTAACTAGGGTAGGTTAGTGAGTTTTTCGAGGTGAGGGCCCAGGTCGACCGTGATTTGACCACTGTTGACTACTTTGGCCGGTTGTTAGGGTTAATTAAAAACCTGGGGCGTCACAGCCTACCCCCCTTAAACGGAATCTCGTCCCGAGATTCGATTTGCTAACGAAGAGATGGGGAGAAGAACTCACAGTTTCGAGATTGTAGGAAGCCCGGATACTTAGTGTTGAGATAGTTTTCCATCTCCCACGTTGCTTCTTCTTCCGTGTGATGACTCCATTGGATCTTGTACATCCGTACGGTCTGCCTTCGGGTCTTTCGCTCTTTTTGGTCTAGTACTTTCAACGGGTGCTCGATGAGTGAGAAGTCCGGCTCAATCCAAGCATTAGCTTCTGTGATAACCTCATTCTCCGGCACAGGCATTCCCTTCTTCAATTGAGTTACATGAAACACATTGTGGATCGCGAAAACCGTTTCGGCAATCGGATACGATAAGCCACTGGCCCACATACTTCTATAACCTCATAGGGTCCAATGTAGCGCGGAGCTAACTTTCCTTGACTCTGAACCTTTGCACACCTTTGGTGGGGGACACCTTCAAATACACATAATCTCCCACTTCAAAGTGTCGAGGTGCGGTTCCCTTGTCATGGTAACTCTTTTGCCTCATCTGTGCCATCTTCAAATTCTCTCTTATCACTCGCGCTCTTTCTTCGACATCTTTAACAAAATCCGGACCAAAGAGTGTTCTCTCTCCGGCCTCTGACCAATTTAGCGGAGTGCGGCATCTACGTCCGTAAAGAGCATCGAACGGTGCCATCTTCAAGCTGGCTTGATAGCTATTGTTGTACGAGAATTCTGCCAAGGACAAACACTTGTCCCAACTCTTGTAAAAGTGCAAGATGCTTGCTCTCAACATATCTTCCAAAATTTGATTTATTCTTTCCGTCTGACCATCTGGCTCATGGATGATAACTCGGAACGGATTAACTTGGTTCCCAAACACTCATGCAATTGCTCCCAAAAACGAGCTACAAACTGAGTTCCTCGGTCCGAGATTATAGTCTTTGGGATTCCATGCAAATGAACTATGTGATCCATGTACAACTCTGCATATTGTTGTACGGAGTAAGTGGTGTGCACTGCAATGAAGTGAGTGGTCTTGGTGAGTCTGTTTACGATTACCCAAATAGAATCTTTCATTCTAGCCGTTAGGGGTAAACCCACAATGAAATCCATACTAATATCGCCCCACTTCCACATAGGTATCGACAGGGGTTGGAGTACACCTGCCGATTTCAAATGACTTGCTTTCATCCGATGGCAAGTATCACACTCGGCTACATACTTGGCTATATCCACCTTTATATTGGACCACCAGAAGTTCTGTTTCAGATCTTGGTACATCTTGGTACTACCGGGATGAATACAAAATTTGGACTTATGAGCCTCATCTAGGATGATCTTCTTAATTTCCGGATCAACGGGGACCACCAGACGTTTCCCAAACAAGACCACATCCTGGTGATCTTTCTGGAAACAAGTGTACTTGGGATCTCCCTCTGCTAGTTTCTATTTGATGGTTTGAATGTCTTCATCATTGCGCTTAGCCGTAATGATTCTATCGTAAAGATCGAACTTTGCCGTCAAGACATAGAGACTTCCTTGCGGTACCACTTCTAAGTTGAGCCTTCTCATTTCTTCACACAACGGTTCACTAACTAGCTCCAACTCTAGGTGGTTACAGTGATCTTTGCGGCTAAGATCATCCGCAACAACATTTGCCTTGCCGGGGTGATAGTGCACTTCGAGATCATAATCCTTAATCAACTCAAGCCATCTTCTCTGTCTCATATTCAACTCTGACTTGGTGAAGATGTATTTGAGACTCTTGTGATCAGTGAAGATATTGCAACGATTACCCATTAGGTAATGCCTCCATATCTTGAGAGCGTGGACAACAGCAACTAACTCAAGATCATGGGTAGGATAATTTAGTTCATGAGGTCGAAGTGCCCGTGAAGCATAGGCAATGACTCGGCCCTCTTGCATAAGGACACAGCCGAGACCCGTGCCTGATGCGTCACAGAAAACTTCAAACAGTTTGGAACCGGTTGCACTAGCACTGGGGCTGAAGTTAGATGTTGCCTCAAGGTGTGGAAAGCTTTCTCACATGCTTCGCTCCACACGAACTTCACTCCTTTCTTGAGTAGTTCAGTCATAGGCTTTGCGATTGTAGAGAAGTCAGGAATGAATCGACGGTAGTATCCCACCAATCCTAGGAAACTGCGAATTTGGTGTACGGACTTGGGTGGTTTCCAATCCATCACCTCTTAAACTTTGCTAGGATCTACGGAGATACCATCATGAGAAATGGTGTGCCCTAAGATTTTCACACTTTTCAACCAGAATTCACATTTGGAGAACTTAGCATAAAGCTTATGATCTCGCAAATGCTAAAGGACAACTCGGAGGTGTTTGGCATGTTCTTTCTCACTTTTGGAATAGATGAGAATATCATTGATAAAGACCATGACAAATTTGTCGAGCTCCGTCATAAACACGGAGTTCATGAGGTACATGAAGTAGGATGGGGCATTCGTGAGACCAAAAGACATTACCAAGAACTCATAAAGACCAGAACGAGTGGAGAAAGTAGTTTTAGGAATGTCACAAGGTCGAATTTTGATTTGATGATAACCAGAACGAAGGTCAATCTTAGAGAAGACTTTGGCTCTAGCCAATTGATCAAAAAGAACATCGATTCGGGGAAGAGGGTATTTGTTCTTGATGGTGACTGCATTGAGCGGTTGGTAATCTACACATATTCTCAAGATACCATCTTTCTTCTTGACAAAGAGAGCAAGGCAACCCCAAGGAGAAGAGCTCGGTCGAATATAACCCTTATCTAACAATTCCTGGAGTTGAGTTTTCAGTTCGGCTAACTCTTTGGGTGGCATGCGATAAGGTCTTTTGGAAATGGGTGCGGTACCGAGCTGGAGTTCGATCACAAACTCGACATCTCTGTCTGGTGGCATCCCAGGCAACTCATCAGGAAAGACATCCGGATACTCGCACACTACTGGAATTTCATCAAGAGGGGAGATAATGGTCACATAGGCACAAGAGTCGGTACCGTCCTTGAAAGGTGGGTACAAGGTAGTGTGCCCAACCGTAGGAGAATTGATCTCTACGACCCTATCTGATATATCTAGAATCACCTTATGTTGATTCATCCATTCCATACCCAAGATAACATCCATACCAACCAAGTTTATGACGATAAGGTTTGTTGGAATGATTTTACTACCTAATCCCAAACTTACTCCACAGATTAAGATATTAGAGGTGATTTGCCCTCCGGGAGTAATTATCTTATAAGCGGAAGTGGTATGGGAACCCTTTAAACCCAGTTTGCTTATTAGCTTTTCACTGATGAAACTATGGGTAGCTCCCGAATCGAATAAAATCTTAACAGGAGTGTCGTTGATAGAGAATGTACCCGTGAGCACTGAAGCTCATTCTGGAATATCACTCATGGCGGTGAAGTTCAGCTTGCCCTGGCGTACTTGCACCATAGGCTTCTTAGCCGGAGTGGCAGGCTTGTTTCCTGCATCTTGATTCTGCGGGTTGGGCTTGATCTGCCTGGGCTTGGGACACTCGTTGATGTAATGCCCCGGCTGGCCACAGTTGTAGCAATGACGATCACCAACGTTGCGAGGAGGTGCATTAGGCTTTGGAGCCTGCTGCTGAGCATTGCGGAACTGGAAGTTCCCGGTGGGTTTGCTCTGGGGTGGCTTCATCGTCCAGCGTCCAGTTGAAGATTGCTGGGATGGGCCTGGAGCGTTCTTCTTCACAAAGCGAAACTTTTTGCCCGTTCCGCTGCCCGGGGTAAAACCAGGCATCCTCTTCTTGTCCCCGTGGGCTTTCTTCATAGCATCCTCTTGGGAGATAGCCTTGTTCACTAGCTCATGGAAGTTTGCGGGCTCGAGCAGGTTCAGACGCTCGTACAACTTGCCATCTAGCCCGTCACGGAACCTCTCCATCTTCTTTGCATCAGTATCAACATGGTGCCCGCCATACTGGCACAGGCTGTTAAACTTCTGAGCATAGTGATACACTGTGTCAGATCCCTGTCTGAGGCCCAGCAGCTCCCTCATCTTCCTATCCATCAATCCCTTGGGAATGTGGTGACTCTTGAAGGCTTCTTTGAACTCATCCCAAGTCACAGCGTGCCCTCGCTGCATCGACTTGAAATGGTCCCACCACATCAAAGCTTCTCCCCGCAGTTGTAGCGCTGCGAAGTTAGCTTTGTTCTCCTTGGAGCAAGGCAGCACAAAGGCAGAGAATTTTGCCTCTATCGCCTTGATCCAAGCCTCAGCTTCTAGGGGGTCTTCTGCTTTAGCGAAGGTCGACGGCTTCATGGCGATGAACTGGGCATACGTGGTGACCTGATTAGGCCCCTCGTGGTTGGCCCCATGTGGCGGCCCTCGGTTCATCTGCTGGGCGATCTGCTGCTGCGTCTGCAGGATCTGGCGCAGCACCTTGGTTTGCGTGGCCATGAAGGCCTCCGACGGCGTCATGGGTGGTGGTGGCGGCAAGTCACCGCTACCATTCGCTCCGAAACCGTTGGGCGAGCTGCGCGTGGTTCCCACCATCTGAAATGCGAGCCTTATTAGTTACATAATCAAAAGCTTACTCCAAAATGATGACAAGCATGATCATACATAACCACAACTCATTAGCATTTATATGATGAGGACAGCAACAGTCGAACAAATATCACATAGCCACAAGGATTCATAGAATCGCTCTTTAACACGGTTAGGAATGCGATCACTCGAATAGCACGAGCCTCCATTCACCCTCGGACAATTACTGTCACTTCGGGTACCAACAAAGGTGGCATACGAATGAGCACTTAATCGCTGGGCAACGAGTGATGCCCCTAGAAATGCTTTGGTTTACCAATGCTCATGCAAAGATAAGGTTTGACGAGCGTGACTATTGCAACGATTTATCCAAGAATTGGGTAATCATACACAATAAAACTTCAATTTCTGAATAATAAGCGAATTTCACTTAAAACACCACATGCTTAAGCATTCATTATTACAACAAGATAGAACAAGGTCCAAGGACATTACAACTCTCAAATTTGAAAACAACATGACATGACACGGTACAAGAAGTTACTCGGCACGAAGACATGCTAACAAGTTAACTACTCTAAACATCTCGAAGATAACTCAATAGGATTGACATCCTTCTTATTCTTGCTATCGGCAACCTAGTTGCCCACCGAAGCACCACTGTACGTAGGCGACGCTGGGGGAGTCGGCAACGGTGGTCTCGCTCGGCTCGTCCGATCCGGGCCACACAAACCCCGCCGCTCCTCCGGTGTGCACATGCGGCGGCGCCGGGCCGTAAGGCCACTATAGCTCGCAAGGCCGCCACCCGTAGGCCTCCTCTACCTGCTGCTGCATATCCGCAATATTCTGAAGTAGCGTCAACCTCTCAATCTCATGTGCATCGGCATTCTCCTCTAGGGTATGATTCTCTGCCTCCAGATCTACTATCCTCTACAGGCGGTCGCCTCTCTCTAGCTCTAACTGGAACCTCCTAGCACGCAGCCTGTCATTCTCCTGCTGCACCTGAGTAAGTGTAAAGTTCAGCTGCTGATGTGCTGCTGACAACTGCTGCCAATCACGTCTAGATGCCTCCAAACGCTGCCTAATAATCGCTGCGGTATTATAGCGTAGCCCCTGAAGTGTGAAAACCACGTTCAGACAGCGAGCTAGCGTCTGAGTAACATCCAACGGCTCTGCTAGTGTCAACAGCTCCCGTAGGTGATCCATACGGTCCAACCATGCCGGGTCGTGAGGACTCACAGCAGGAAACAATCCAAACGGAGAGAGAGCTACCACAGTGGGGTTGTGGTCACAGAAGTCCGTCAGCACTCTGAGGGCGGCTGACTCAACGGCCTCGTGGGTAATAAATCCCCAGTAGATAAAACTCAAGTCGAACCAGTCGGCGTGGTCCGGGTGTGGCAGAACAGTCACAATCACTCGGCAACGGGGAACGCCATAGCGTTGGAACTCGGACACCTCATAAGTCGGTGGTGTGAGGTAGCCTGCGGCGCTGAGTGCTTCCAACGCAAGGCGTGGAAAACCCTCCCAGTGCAACCCGTTGGTACGGATCGTACCGTCAGCGTCGAACTCGTGAAACACAGGGAAAGCCATCTGTACAAAAATGTAACTCATGTCAGATCTCAAAGAGAACGACATGTCAAATGGTGAAGTTCTGGCAGCTGTGAATAAAAATTCATAACCAAAAATCGAGAAACCTCAAAACTTTCCCAAGTTTCCCCGGTTCTAAAAAAATTCTTTAATACATATTTAATTTTTAAGGTTGAGCTCGAACAAGGAGAACAAGGTGGACGATACAGAACCTAGATGTGCCTAGGAAAGTGTAAACCAACCCAAAAGGAACTAGGATTGAGACTTGCGATTACAAGATAACTAGTTACGGAGCAACTATTTTTAACAATTTGGTTTAATTAACCTAGCACAAGGTAACAACTTTTCAAAATTTCAGCAGCATGACAGCTAGGTATGAGAGGTACTTTAGTTTATAAAAAGCACACACTAGCCAAATCTTCCTTAGAGAACATATAGAAGTTCGGTTTTGGGTCCATTTTAGTTGTTTCGATTTTTAATATGCATGCAAGACGTCCTATCCGACCTCACATGGCAATCAAGCCAAAAAATCGAAGTTAGTGCCGGTGGCAAGGCTTTTATTCGTCTCTCCCTATAATATCTAGTCGAGAGCTATACGGTACTCGCTTAACAACTAACGAAGCGTTGTTATGTACCTGCAAAAAAACGAACCTTTCGTGCCAGCACGTCACGAAAGCGTCCACATACATTACCGTTGACTATAGAAACGGCATCCATGCGTTAAGCCGCTGCATGGACAGCGTCCAACCTCGGACACCCTCCGTTTGAATGGAGTGTATCCTTGCCTCGCATGAGCGACATGCAGAATGCACACGTATGAAACACATGGCGACACACAACTCATACACAGACGCGAAGATGGGATCCGTGGAATGGATCACTTCATCAACCCTCGCAATTCCCGTGATGCGGAACAGCACACGTATAAAACACGTGGCTCATCTAGTTTGGTTGTGCAAGAAAGTAAGTCTGACATAAAGTAATGTGCTGGAAGTTAGCAAAATAAACCATAAGTTAACTAAGCCACCTGAGAACCCAAAATTCCCTCTAGGGCCTCTCGGTCTAGTTTATCCTTAGCGGACCAACGTATTTTTGGAAAATCAGACAATCTTGGCACATTTTATTCAAAAAAAATCAGTGATTAAGTTATTAATTAATCTCTGGTGCATATAATTGCTCTGATACCAACTGTGACAACCCGCCCAGGAAAATACCGTACTATCGCCTAAACCAATCCACTTTGGTCATTAAGCGATAATAAAGTATCATCCTGTCATTGGTCGTCGGGTTAACTCCCGGTAAATCACTTGAATAGCAACAAGGATCGAATATATGCATTAAAACTCACTCGAAGGCGAGTCCAGAGATACAACATCATTAATATCCAAATGCGTGCCCCGAAGGGTTTAATTATTACAAACCAAAGTTTTTGCCATAACGAAATAGTTCAGAGTTTTGAAAACAGCGGAATTTAACTAACCGAAACGAAGACACCACGGGAGGCCATCCATGATGCTTTCAGTCGTCGTCCTCCACCCACTCTAGCTCCCAGCCGGGCGGGATCTCTCCGGGCCCCACATCACCGAAAGCATTACCTGGATCAACATATTATAGCAAGGCTGAGTATACTAATACTCAGCAAGGCTTACCCGTTGGTGATAACTACTTCACCAATTCTAGACCATGAAAGGCTTTTTGGCTACTGGGTTGCTTTTGCTAAAAAGTAACAAAGAGTAGGTCCTTACTTTCAAGATTTTAGAACAAGTTCTAGTAACTTTAATCTTTACTACATTAGTCAACTAGTACAGACAAAGTTGTACAATACAATTAATCAAGCATAGTATTCATCAACTTCCATCATTAGGGATCTCATGACTAGTGGAGCAAGTAGTCTCAGATAATGGTGAGAGACCGACAATCGATTGATTTAAACCTTTCAAGGTGGATCTAAACACACGGTAGGCTGCCCCCGAAAGGACAACTTTCCAAGGCCGTTTCCAAAAATCCTCGGGTCGGGATGAAAGGCCACAGTCTTTGGTGTAGGCTATCCGGCATACCCCGCGAGATACCTGGAATCACCATACACCACCGGTAGCTAGCCGTGAGACAATCCCCAAGAGTAGTGACAGATCCATCCCTAGCCGTCTCAAAAAGGTACTAGGCTTACCGGTCCCATACCCGACAAGTGTTTAGTACGTTCAAACACTTAACCCACATAACCACTGGACCGGAGCCCAAATCCCATGCTCTTACCACATGAGCAATCCATTTAAGGATACATTGTGATTCCTATCTAGGAACCTATTCTCGCGAGTGAGGTCATCACTCGACTTGTAACGGTCATATAGCTTAGCAGCTATCGACCTATCATGCTAGTAAGGACAAAGGTACCTAGGGATCATACATCTAGGGTTTCATTCAACTCCTGAACTTAAATGCACAATCATCCATAGATAATTGAATAAAGAATTTGAAAACTGGGTTAGATGCACCAGAGCTTGCCTTCGTCAGCTAGGTTATATGCACCCTCGGTGTCGTTGAGCACTTCCATGTACTGCAGTGAAGCTTTCGCTCCTCCTTCCTCGGTTTCCGGGACAAGCGAGTAATCACCGTCCTGAAGATCTACACGGAATGCAATGCAAGTTCAGGTGATGTGATAGTTTGTTATCTTATCCAACTCTGGTTGGTCATATTCACCTTAGCAAGCATCTAGATAGTGTATCTCTTTTAGGAAGGTTATTAGTTGTATATGAGTCATTCTTTTATTGCACAATTGAATAAAGGTTTCTTGTACTTGTTATTTCATGTGAATATGTAGTCCTTTTCCTTTCACAAGCAAGGTATGAATAATATTTTTAATCATGAATTAATTTCTTATCAACAAGGGTATTTAATTATCTTTTAATTAAATTAGGTAATACTATCAAAAAAGAAAAAAATAAATAGGGGCTTTCCTTTATTTGATTTCTCTTTAATATTAAAAGGGCTTTTAAGCTTTTTATTAAGCAATTAAATTACCAAAAAAATTAAAGAAGTGCTCCTTAAGCATATTAGCACCTATACTGGTCCATTGGACCCACATGTAATGCTTGGAAGCTAGGAAATTAAATATTATATAAAATAACAAAGACTAGCTAGTGATTCCAATTAAATGCATACAAAAATAAATAAGTCTCAAAATGATCCAGACTTTCTCATGCATGCTCTCTGGTCCTAAACAAGCCTAAAGAACTAGCATATTCACCTAGAAACCCTACTGATCTTAGTTCATTAATTTACAAAGGAAATCATGCACAAATTGAGAATATATATTTCTGTTACACCAAAAATCGTAATTAATTCACAAGAGGTGTATTTTGACATAGCAAAACAGTGTACACAAGTTGGGCACACAAACATAAATATTTTTAGCTAGAAAAATCATCTAGGCAGTTTCGCAGAATTGGACAACAATTTATTTAACAAGATTAACTTCATAACTTTGAGCAATTTTTGGCACAAGAGCTAGTGCTAACAAGACACACAACATATCCAAAATTTAGATACAGAGGAGCTGTAGATTTAAAGTTATGGCAGATCTAGGCTTTTCACATTTGTATTTTTCATGTTAAAGATATTTAGAATCAAGCCATGTGAGAATAACAAAAGTTGTGGGATTTCTCTCCCTGAACCCAAAAAAAATTGGTTTGGCATTTTTCTGAATTTTCTACAAATTTCTAGGAATTTTCTAGTGCACTGGACTGACTTGTAAGAAAACCTAGATAGGTTTCAAAGCAACCAGGCCCTAACTTTTACACAGAACACCCTAAACAGATCGAAATCAATGCAATCCGGCCCTTGTCTGGGGAGGGCGGCGCGGCACCGGCAAACTCCGGTGAAGGACCGATACGGCGAACCGAGAGGGGGGGGGGAGTGAATGGGAGCCGATAAAAATTCTTCTCGAAGGAGATGAAAGCTCCAACAAGACGAACGCGGCTTCCAACACACGTCTCCGACTCACTACCAAGGTTGGTCAAGCCCACGTAGCCACTGGAGTGCCACTAGACCTAGGAACCAACACGCAACCTTCCGACCCGAGAAACGCAGCGGAAAAACCAAACCTCGAGTCTACAGACCCACACCGGTCAGACCGGTGAGCACCACCGGTCAGACCGGTCCCTGCTGGTGAAACTGAGCAACTTCCACTAAGTGGCTCTACACCGGTCGACCGGGTGAGACACACCGGTCGACCGATGGCGACCGAAAGCCCCCAAGACACCAAACAGAGCCAACCGACCACCAAACGGACCCAAACTCGAAACGGCGACAACACGGGACAACAACGAACACACCAAGACGTTCACCCGAGCAAAAACCCACAAGGGCTCGCACCGGTCGGACCGGTCAAGAGCACCGGTCGACCGGTGTAGCTCGGGCGACTCGGGATGAACGACACCCGCGGTCAACTCCCCCAAATCTAAATCTCGATCTCCCGAATCGCTCCACGAACTTGAACAAGACTTTGGGGATATCGGAACACCTCATGAGGAGTCCATAGCCAAGTTTAATCCCACCAAATCTCGTCCAAAAAGGAGGAATCGAAGAAATCCCGCCGAAAGCACTTCCAACCCAAGAACTCAAGAAAACCCCAAAATCGAGCACTTTTACTCACGGATTTGGGAGGGGAATCACGGCCCAAAGAACCACGAAGGGTTCCCACAAATTTCCCCCATCAAATCCCCAAGAGAAAAGCCCCGAAAACACCCCAAAGAAATCACGAAGAGAGGGCTCCAAAAATCACCACCAAGAACAACCGGGGAAAACACATCCAAACCTTGAGGAACCACGCCGAATCATCTATACATGAAACAAAGGTTCGTACAAGGTCTAGCAAGCCGCCCGATCATCCATCCCTCTCTACAAGATCTCTCCGTGAAGCTCTCTTGCTAGTCCTAAGGAAAACCTAGATAAAATAGGTGGAAAATAGGAAAACTAATGAGCTAGGGTTCCAAGAGTTGGCTGCCAACCTCTCACCTCTTGGGTTATATAGAGGCAACCGAATGTCCAAAATACCCTTCTCTACTAACTAGGGATACAAGCCCCTCAAGGGCGGATTTGGAATTCTTGATGTCTTCACCATCGGACGGATGCCGGCGACCGCACCCCGCGTAGCCTCGACGCAAGCCATGCGATCCCGACGCGTGTCCTCCGCTTCGAAGATTCGGACCGCGTCGTCGCACACCGGTCGACCGGTGCTCCTCACCGGTCAGACCGGTCAGACCCACCGGTCAGACCGGTCTGGTGCTGCTGCACCTCCGTCTTCGGTTCTCCGGTCTTGGCTTTGTGGATCAACCAAGGAACCCGGTGGTTTTCTCGGTGAACCACCGGAAACCCCGCGAACTCGGTGTAGCCTCCGCCAATCTCCACTCATGACTTGGCTCCCACGTAGTCCCGGCTCGACCTTGGTTTTGAGGCTCAACCAAGAAACCGTCCACGACTTCATCTTCTTGTTCATGCCACCATGCGGCCCGCACTTGACCCCCGCCGGCCACCGGGTCCCTCGAACGAAGCCTACTTGTCTTCTCCACACCCGGAGGCCTCACCGGCGACGACCTTTCGCGCTTGTTCTTCACCCGCACCAACACCGGTCAAGCCGCAACCCGCACCCTTGCAATACTTAGCCAAGAATCAGTCCACACAACGTTGTCAATCACTCATCACACAAGGAAGCGACCATCCACCGGTCCTCGAACCACACATGGTCCTCAATCTCCCCCTTGATGAGTGCATTGACAACACCCACACGAAAGTAACAAGAGAGAAAAGAAAAGAAAAAGAAACGAACAAAAAGAAACTCCAACAAGCGATCGAAAGCCAAACAAAGGCAAAGAGCAAGATCACTTGAAGGAAACAAGTCTCGGACCCCTTAGGCAAGGGCAACGGCTCGACACATCCGAGACAAAGCAAAGCTCAAACAAAGAGCGCAAACCACCAAAACAAAGCTCGAACAACCACAAAGAGCTCCCCCTGCACACATGCAAGCTCCCCCTGAACCAATGCAACTCCCCCTGGACGAATGCATGCAAAACAGCTGAAAACAGGGCAGCTGCAGCAATTTCAGCTCACACCGGTCAGACCGGTCATCACCACCGGTCAGACCGGTGCCTAACATGAGTACAGGACCAGCACTCACACCGGTCAGACCGGTGCTCATCACCGGTCAGACCGGTGTACAACAGAGCCCAGAAATGGCTCGAAACCACCTGAAAACCTTCTAAACGCGTCCAACAAGCCATTTCAAGCTCAAACTTCTCCCCCTTGTTGGCAATGCATGAATCAAGACAAAAATGCAAAACTTTCAACCTAGAGCTTCTCAAATATACAAGATTCAACAAAGAATGCTACACATGTCCAAATGAGCAAGTTAGATACTCTACGGCTTCGTATCGATCTCAACTACATGATCACCAAGTTTCACAACCATTGGACGAAGCTAAGATGGATTTTGGCAATTTTGCGAAAACTTGCCTCTCATGAGCAAAGTCCTAAACATGATCAAAGCATATCAAAATGGCAAAGCCACACAAACTTCATGCTAGGACAGCCATTCTAATCATAAGACCATCACAAACACCCACAAGCACCTCATGTCATGTCAAAGCCACCGAGCCATGTGCCTACTTCTATTTATGAGACTTCTCATTGGTAGGCATCATGCAACGGTTTAGCACCCAAAGAAAATTAAATTCAACACATATGACATGGGAGCATATTTTCCAAGCATTTTTCATTTCATTTTCAGATTTGTAAATGGTACATGAAATGTCTTTGCGACAAAAAGGAACTTATGCTCCTCCACAAGATAAATCAAGAGGGCTAAACATTCATGATGGCAAATGAGCCTTTGGCCCCATATGATCAATAAACTAGCCATCCAACCACAAATTAAGCATAGCAAGGCCACAAAAGCATGTCAAGAGCATGTAAAGGCATTTACACATGAGAGAGCATACATGTGACATTTTTCAAAAGCATAGCTATCAACCATGGATTATTCATCGGGATCATCAAGAGCTAAGCCAAACTAACCGTAGCATACCAAACAAGCTCACAAAGACATATATCTCATTCCATGGTGAACAATGTATATGAGAGAAGCTTTTCCTAACCAATGCATATGATACAAAATGCATGCAATCTAAGATACAAGGATGCCTATACATCATGTTACATATGCCATGCCAAATGCAAGAAATGCACAAAGGAAAGCTATACATATGCTACAAACCGGCTCCTCGAGGGGAGGCAAAACGGGCTCGACACCACCGGCAAAAGAGAGCTCCCACACACCCAACTCAAGAAATCAAACACACACCAAGTTCCCCCCGCAAACGAGTGAAAGTGGCTTGATCTAGGGGTTTGGTGAAAATATCGGCTAGTTGGTCATGTGTGGGTACATGGATCAAAGCTATCTTTCCTTTCTCGACGTTGTCTCTCAGAAAATGATACCTCACTTCTATGTGCTTGGTTTTGGAATGGAGCACCGGGTTCTTTGCAACGCTTATGGCACCGGTGCTATCACATTGAAGTGGGACATGGGTATACTCCTCACCAAAGTCACTCATGGTGTAGGTGATCCAAAGGAGCTGAGAGCAACAACTAGGAGCGGCAACATACTCGGCTTCGGTCGTGGATTGAGCAACACTCGACTGCTTACGGGAAGACCAAGACACCAAAGAAGAACCCAAAAAGCGGCAAGTCCCGAAGTGGACTTCCTATCCAACCGACACCGGCAAAATCCGCGTCCGAAAAACCATGAAGCGCCAAAGAAGAGGACGCGGAGTACCAAAGGCCGAAGTCGGGAGTGTGACGCAAGTACCCGAAAATTCTCTTCACCGCTTGCCGATGCAAAGTCCTCGGAGACGCTTGAAAACAAGCGCACGGACACATCGCGAACCGTATGTCCGGCCTCGTCGCCGTCAAGTAGAGGAGTGACCCGATCATGCTCCGGTACTCCTTCTCGGTCCACGTGTTCACCTTCCTCGTCCGCATCAAGAGCCGTAGTCGTACTCACCGGCGTCGTCATAGCCTTGGAGTCCTCCATCTTGAACTCGGTGTAGCCTCCGCCAATCTCCACTCATGACTTGGCTCCCACGTAGTCCCGGCTCGACCTTGGTTTTGAGGCTCAACCAAGAAACCGTCCACGACTTCATCTTGCTTGTTCATGCAACCATGCGGCCCGCACTTGACCCCCGCCGGCCACCGGGTCCCTCGAACGAAGCCTACTTGTCTTCTCCACACCCGGAGGCCTCACCGGCGACGACCTTTCGCGCTTGTTCTTCACCCGCACCAACACCGGTCAAGCCGCAACTCGCACCCGCAATACTTAGCCAAGAATCGGTCCACACAACGTTGTCAATCACTCATCACACAAGGAAGCGACCATCCACCGGTCCTCAAACCACACATGGTCCTCATCCGTCGAGCCGGCGGCTCTCCCGGCCGGAGCAGGCCGCCGGGCTCGACCGAAGGCTCACCTAGGAGCGGTGGGTAGCGGGCGTTGGGGGCGGGAGGGGCGGCCGGCGAGTGGGTTCGGCGGCGGCCGGCGGCGGTGGCCACGGCGGCTCGGGGAAAAGAGGCGAGGAAGCGCTGTGCTGGGCAATAAGCAAGTTTGGGAGGTTTACGGGTGCCTAGGGAAGCGACCGGAGCAGTTGGTCAACGGCGAGCGCGAGCGGGGAGGCGAGCTCCAGGCGGCGGCGGCAATGGTGGGCGGTGCGGCTTGGAGTGGCGCACGGAGGGGGAACGATCGGCTTTTATAGGTGGCTCAGGGTGTCCGTGGGTGACGGCGGGTGACGGCAAAGATACTCCGCCGTGCTACGGGGCTCGGGCGGCGCGCGTACGGCGGCGGCGCCGCCGACGGACCCGGCGGCCCATGGCGCGCACGCGCGTACGGCGGCGTGGAATCGAGGCCCTCGGGCGGGGGGCGTGTCGGGGTGCGGGCGGCTCGGGCGGGCGTGCCTTGGGCGGCGCGGGGCCTCGGGAGGCGCGGGAGCGCGACGTCGCGCCGCGCCGGCGTTCGCCCGATTTTGTTTTCTTTGGTCTTTGCTTTTGAAATGGAATTGCTCCAAATTTTTGTATAGAAGTCGACCAAGTGATGAATACCAAAGTTGTAGATCTAGCTACCCTGAACAACTTCTACAAAGGCTATATAGGGTTTTTCTTCACATAATTTGAATTGCATGAATGCCAACTTTGAATGTCAGCCTGTCTTTGCAAACAGTGAATTCTGTCTTGCAATGAATTTTTCAAGCTTTTCCACTCAAAATTTGAAATGCCAATCTACATGAAAGTTGTGTCCCTCATCAACATGGACAACTTTCATAAAGGTAGAATTTTAAGTGTTTAGGTGAATTTTGGAGAACGCGGCAAAAGTTCCGGCAGACACCTATGGACACTAGGGTGGCAAGGGGTTTGACCAAGCCCTTGACCATGGGTTGGCCCCACAAGTGTGTTTACTATTCAAATGGGGTAACTAGGGTAGGTTAGTGAGTTTTTCGAGGTGAGGGCCCAGGTTGACCATGATTTGACCATTGTTGACTACTTTGACCGGCTCTTAGGGTTAATTAAAAACCTGGGGCGTCACATTCATCTCCCTCCAGAGATCCTCCTCCTCTATCTCTGGCTTGTGGATGGCCTCCTGGTGCGAATGGCTCTCTCTTGTCGATGGCGGCGCCTCCAGGGTTTTAGGGTTGAAAATCCTGTCGTATGGACCTCCCTCGGCCCACTACCTCGGTAGGTACCAGGACCGACTACTCGGTGGGCCCCTGGGACTACCCGGCTTGCGCTGCACGGCACCTGATGGCGTGAAGCACAAGGACTCCAGAGGAGAAGTACTCGGTTAGGAAGCTGTACATGTCCCGTACTGTATGGAAGACTCCTAGACGTACTCGACTAGTACTCTCTCCCTACTCCGACTTGTAACCCTGCCTCCCGGACTATATAAGGTGAGGCAGGGACCCCTCTCTGATCATCTCAACTCACGGCGTACGATTGCACCATCTTGTAATCGTACCCAATCAACCAGAGCTACACAGCATACAGGACGTAGGGTATTACGCACCTCGCGGCCCGAACCTGTCTAAATTGTGTGCCACGTGTCTCTTCCTTCGAGTTACCGATCTCGGCGAGGCCACGTTCATCTACTTTGGGTACTCCCCTTAGTAGGTTGCCGGTCTAAAACACCGACAGCTGGCGCGCCAGGTAGGGGATCTCGCCCGAGATCACATGGCGAACTCGACGGCTCCCCGTCTACTTCAAGCCAACCGTCGCCTTCAACCGCGGCGACACCTTCATTTTCGGTGCTTGGGTCTGCAGTGCTGACGGCGCGGGATCTTTCCAGCGCCGCCTCACCATGCCGCCCAACCCGGAGACCGGCTTCGTGACGCTTCCTGAAGTTGTCACGGGCGAACTCGCCGGCAAGTTCGGCGAAATTTCGCTCTTCAATCATCACGCTGACTTCGAGCTCGAGTCCGCTTCCAACTCGAACTCGACGTCTCCATGGGCTATCGCATGCGAACCGGCTGCTCAGCCATCGCATGTGGTCCCCCCACCCAGTGAGCGCTCCACGCGTGGCCCACGCAACCCCTGCAGGGCCCGCACGGGGGCTCCCTCTTCGCGCTGGGCCGGCAAGGAGCCCGTACCCGAGTACAACTCGGACTCCGACACCGCCCCCGGCCACGCTTCGGACTCCAACCCCCTCTCCGGGTTCTACTCGGATTCCGCATACGAGTTCGACTTCGGGTCGGACCCAGAGGGTCCCGAGTCCGATGACAACTCTACTGAGCATCCCTTATCAGGGCCGGCCTCTGGGCTGGTTATAACGTCCACGCCTGTCGGAAGATTCGTCTACTGGCCAGACCGCAAGCACACGGACCTGATAAGTGGAGACTCATGCTACGTCGCCTACCTCGACTCGCTCCTGTTCCAGGAGGGAACACCACTTGCCCGGGCTCACTAGTACACTCCAACCGAGGTGGCGAGCTCTGAGTCCAGCCTTGGCAACCCCGATCGCCAAGTCTTCATGGCTGCCGGCGACACCCCCGGACCATCTGGGACGGCTACAGACAAGTACCTTGAAGACATCTCCGCAGACGAGCTGTCTGCCGACGCACCTGCAGACGAGACCGCCGCCAACAGGGACGCTCGATGTGAGCATAACAGGAAGCGCAACGAACGGCGCCGGCGGCTCAGAGACAACCTCCCCATCCGCAACCTTGCGGAAGCTCTCGAAGCAGTCGAGAGCAGAGTACACACTACCCCTGAGCAATGCCTTATGTCGATCACAGCGATCGCACGCCAGGCTCAGGGTATACGCGCTGGAGAAGTCATCGCCAAGCTCGCTGAAGACGCCTACTTCATGCGGGTCGACAACAGGGTCAACCAGCCTCCTCCCGCCAGGAACCGCGACAACGAAGCTACAAGTCGCAGTGCCGACCTCGGTCGCAACCGTACTCGAGCTGAGCTCCCGGCTCAGCCCAACCGTACTCGCGCGAACGTCGGCGGACCCTCACAGGGTGGCAACGAAAGAACCGCGAGGTCGTCCCTCACCGTGCTCTCGCCGGTGGCGGCCGTGACACGACGGCGGCGGCGGCCGACGATGGAAGCTCCAACCACGAGCCAACGGGGAGGGCCGGCGGCGGCGGCAACCGCGGCGGTCGAGACCACGCGAACGGCCACGCCTGCGGTGCTTCACGGGCGGCTACGACGCCGCCGAAGATTGAGGAGGCTGCGGCGGAAGAAGTCGACCCATGCGAGGCGACAATGACGACTTCCCCGCCTTCTCACCTCGACTTCGCAACTTGCTCCTCCCCGACAATTTCAAGCCTTTGGAGATCACCAAGTACGACGCGAAGCGAGGACCCCATCCGGTGGCTCGGGTGCTACGCCCTCTCCATCGAGAACGGCGGCGGCAACAACGACACCAAGTGCCTCTACTTCCCCTTTTGCCCGGACCAAGCTCCACTCACATGGATCGATTCGCCGGACAAGCACTCGATCGACAAGTGGGACCGAGCCGAAGGAGCAGGTTCACCGGCAACTTCGTGGGCGCCATGGGCCGATCGGGTACTCGCATGGACACCGGCCATGGTCAAGCAAGAACAAGGCGAGACCCTCTCGCAAGTACATGCGTTGCTTCTTCGACAAGCGTGCTACCGTAGTTGACGTCACCAACAAGGAGGTCATCGACCTCTTCCAAGACGGCCTCTACCATCACCGCACCTTTGAAGACTTCGGTCGTCGCCGCCCCAAGTCCATCCCCCACCTCAAGGACATGATTACGTCCCGGGCGGAAGAAGAAGAAAAGGCCAACACCAAGTACGACGCCATCCGTGGCAAGAACAAGCGAGAACACGAGCGGCGGCGCCGCAACAACGGGAACCAAGGCGGTCGCAACAACAACAACTTCTCGAGTCCCAACCGCAAGCGCAAGCCGTACAACACCGTCGTGGCTATCCGGCGCCCGTGAAGGAGAACTCGAAGAAGAACTCCGGCGGCTTCAAAGACTTGCTCAAGGAGAAGTGCCCGTGGCATCCGGACGGCAATCACACCACCGAGCAGTGCTACCAACTCAGGCGAGCACTCAAGAGTACTCCCGAGCCACCGCACCCTCACGACAAGAAAGGCAAGAAGAAGAACGACGAGACAACAACGACTTCCGAACCCGACAAGACCGTCAACGTCCTCTTCGGTAGACTACCCGGCGGCGGGGAGCAAAAGGCTACCCGTCGAGAAGTCATGAGCATTGAACCAGCGGTCCCGACCCCTCTCAGGTGGTCGGAGGTACCAATTACCTTCTCCCGCGCGGATCAATGGACCGGCTTCTCCGAACCAGGACGGTTCCCTCTCGTCCTGAAGCCGGTGGTCGCGGGCTCCAAGCTCAACAAGGTCCTCATCGACGGTGGAAGCGGGCTCAACGTCCTTTTCACCAAGACCTTGAAGAAGATGAAGCTCGACATCACCCACATGCTCACCAAGAGCAACACGCCCTTCTACGACATCGTCCCCGCAACGCGGCTATCCCACCGGGCTCGGTGGTCCCCGCCGCTTACCTTCGGGGAATCTCGGGACAACTATCGTACCGAGTACATCAAGTTCGAGGTCGCGGACTTCGAAACATCTTACCATGCCATCCTCGGCGGACCGGCCATTGCCAAGTTCATGGCGGTGCCTCACTACACCTACTTGGTGCTCAAGATGCCAAGCCCAGCAGGTGTACTCTCTCTCCAAGGGGACTTGAAGATCTCGCACGACTGCGACACCGAAGCCGTGGAGATCGCCTCTACAAATAAAGTACCAAATGCGATGATGGAGGTCTACGCCGCGTCGAAGAAACTTGCTACAAGTGAACTCGACATCCCTGAGAAGTCTGACAAAGGCAACAAGCCTCAGCCAGCTGAGGAGGTTCTAGTCAAGACGATCGACCTCGGGACAGGCGACAGCAGCAAGACCACCACCATCGGGGCCGGCCTCGACCCCAAATAGGAAGACGCGCTCATCAACTTCCTCCGGGCTAACCGCGACATCTTCGCGTGGAAGCCAGCGGACATGCCAGGAGTGCCCAGGGAGTTGATTGAGCACTGCCTCAACGTCGATCCTAAGGCCACCCCCAAGCGACAACACCTCCGACGCTTCGCCGATGACAGACGGGAGGCCATCAAGAAGGAACTCGCCAAACTACTCGCGGCCGGCTTCATCAGAGAAGTCTTCCATCCTGAGTGGCTCGCCAACCCCGTCCTCGTCCACAAGATGAACTCGAACGAATGGAGGATGTGCATCGACTACACCGACCTCAACAAGCATTGCCCCAAGGACCCTGCCGGGTTGCCGCGGATCGATCAAGTCATCGACTCCACGGCGGGCTGTGACCTGCTCTACTTCCTCGACTGCTACTCCGGGTACCACCAGATCGCGATCAAGGAAGAAGACCAGGAGAAGACCGCGTTCATCACCCTGTTTGGCGCGTACTGCGACACCACCATGTCTTTCGGGTTGAAGAACGCCGGTGCTACCTACCAACGAGCTATCCAGGCCTGCTTCAAGAAGCAGCTCAACAAGAACGTCGAAGCCTACGTGGATGACGTGGTCGTCAAGACCAGGAACTCCAGTACCCTCATCGACGACCTTGAAGAGACTTTCGCATCCCTGCGCGAGTACCGTTGGAAGCTCAACCCGAACAAGTGCGTCTTCGGCGTACCTTCGGGCAAACTACTCGGCTTCATCATCAGCCAGCGCGGCATCGAAGCCAACCCCGAGAAGATCTCCGCCATCACCAGCATGAAACCTCCCACGTGCATCAAAGACATCCAGAAGCTGACCAGGTGTATGTCGGCCTTGAACAAATTCATCTCGAAGCTTGGAGAACGGGGGCTCCCCTTCTTCAAACTACTCAAGCACCAAGAGAAGTTCGTGTGGACTCCAGAGGTGGACCAAGCCCTTGCTCAGCTCAAGGACTTCCTATCGAAGCCACCAGTCCTCACGACTCCTCGCAAAGGCGAGCAGCTACTGCTCTACCTCGCTGCGACTACTCATGTGGTCAGTATTGCCATTGTTGTCGAGCGGCAAGAAGACGGCCACGCCTATACAGTCCAGCGCCCAGTCTACATCGTCAACGAGGTCCTGTCAGAGTCCAAGGCACGCTATCAGCCTGTGCGTGAAGCACGTACGCGGTACTCATCACCTCACGGAAGCTACGACACTACTTCCCGGGAGTACTCGATCTCCGTCATCACCGACTACCCGCTCGGCGACATCTCGCGGAACCAAGATGCTACCGGAAGAATCTCCAAATGGGCGGTCGAGCTCGCGCCCTCACCATCGACTTCAAGCCACGCACAGCCATCAAGTCGCAGGCGCTAGTCGACTTCATGGTGGAGTGGCGGGAGAATCAGCTACCTACTCCAACCGTGCGACCAGAGCATTGGGTGATATACTTCGATGGCTCACTCAACCTCGAGGGCGCGGTGCGGGGGTACTCCCGATGTCTCCAACGGGCGAAAAACTCAAATACGTCTTGCGGATCTTCTCGGAAGGTCTCAAACAACAAAGCCGAGTACGAAGCTCTCCTACACGGGCTCCGCCTCGCGGCTTCACCGGGCATCAAGCGGCTACTAGTCTACGGAGGCTCCACAATGGTCATCAACCAAGTCAACAAGTCCTGGGACCGCAACAAGGAGAACATGGATGCCTACTTCCTAGAAGTCCGCAAGCTCGAGAACAAGTTCTACGGTCTCGAGTTCCACCACATTGTTCGCGACAACAACGTCGCAGCGGACGTCCTGTCGAAGCTCGGTTCTACTCGCGCTCAAGTACCAGCGGGTGTCTTCATCCATGAGCTTCACGCGCCATCCATCCCGGAGCCGGCGCCACCGACCACTGTCCCAGCGCATCCGCCCGCTGGCCAGGAGGTCATGATGATCGACGTGGACTGGAGGCAACCCTTCA
Source organism: Cenchrus americanus (assembly GCA_947561735.1). Classification (NCBI taxonomy): domain Eukaryota; kingdom Viridiplantae; phylum Streptophyta; class Magnoliopsida; order Poales; family Poaceae; genus Cenchrus; species Cenchrus americanus. The sequence continues at coordinate 67,509,412 of OX387239.1, read as the reverse complement.
TCGACTACCTCAGCGAGCAGAAGGTTCCCTCGGACAAGAACTTGGCTGAGCAGCTCATCCGTCGCGCCAAGTCCTAAGTCCTCGTCGGAGACAAGCTCTACAAGCGGGGCGCATCTTCCGGAGTACTCATGAAGTGCATTCCCAGACAAGAAGGCAAGGACATCTTGGAGGAGATCCACAAGGGCGTCTGTGGCAACCACGCGTCTTCTCGTACGCTAGTCAGCAAGGCCTTCCGGCGAGCCTTCTACTGGCCCACAGCTCTGGGCGACACCGAAGAACTCGTCAGAAGGTGCCAAGGATGTCAATACTTCGCCAAGCAGCAACACGTCCCAGCCTACAAGTTAGTCACCATACCGTCAACCTGGCCCTTTTCTTGCTGGGGGCTCAAAATGATTGGGCCACTACCCACTGCGCCAGGTGGTTTCAACAGAGTGTTGGTGGCCATCGACAAGTTCACCAAGTGGATCGAGGTCAAGCCGGTCACATGCCCCAAGGCTGACAGAGTACTCGACTTCCTGGATGAACTCGTGCATCGCTACGGACTACCCCACCGCATCATCACGGACACGGGCTCCAACTTCAACAATCACCGCTCGGGGAATACCGCGAGAACAACGGGGTCGACGTCCGATATGTCTCGCTCCACCCATCCTCGGGCCAACGGACAAGTCGAGCGCGCCAATGGGATGGTGCTCGACGCTCTCAAGAAGCGGCTACACGACGCTGCTAACTCTAAAGGAGGCAAGTGGATCAAGGAACTACCCAACGCACTCTGGGGGCTACGAACTCAGCCTTCCAAGCCAACAGGGCAATCCCCTTACTTCCTGGTCTACGGCTCCGAAGCAATCCTCCCTGCTGATGTCATATGGAATTCACCAGCAGTGGAGCACTATGACGAAGGCGTCTCCGAAGACAGCAGACGAGTCGACATCGATGGACTCAAAGAAGCTCGCTGCGCTGCCCTCGTCCAATCAGCAAGGTACCTGGAGGGTATCCGGCGCTACCACGACCGCAACGTCAAGGAATGCTCCTTCAACGTTGGAGATCTTGTCCTCCGTCGTATCCAGAACACGGAAGGACTACACATGCTCAGCTCCCCTTGGGAAGGTCCCTTCACAGTTGCAAAGGTGACCGGGCTGGGCTCCTACCGCCTCTAGACACTTGAAGGCGAAGATGTCAACAACTCGTGGAACGTCGACCAGCTCTGTCGGTTCTACGCCTAAGTATACACGACTACCCTGGGGGCTCAAGTCTATACGACTACATCAAGACCCCTCCACCGTAAGCGGCCTCCGGGTCCTGGCTCTAGTCTCCGGACTACTACTTCGCTGTAAGCGGCCTCCGGGTCCAGGCACTAGTCTCCGGACTACTCTCCTCCAGAATCCAGCCCATGCGGCTACCTACGGACCCTGGGCTGCGATGAGCGACAAGGACTCTAGCAGCGGTCTACTGAGAGACCATGTACTCCTAGATCCAGCCTACACGGCTACTTACGGGTCTACTACTGTAAGCGGCTACTCGCCCTAGCACCACTTAGCCGTAGGCGGCCTCCGGGTCCTGGCGACTACTCTGTAACTACGGCCCTGGCCATCCAGGTGTACTTCTTCGCAATAAAGTTTGATCGTTCATCAACTTCTTTATCGTCTACTTCCCCTCAACGGGACTACCGCCGAGTACGACTACTCGCGACAACTCCACGATGGGACTCCGCACTGAGATCGCGACTACGAGTACTCATTGATGGAACTTCTCTTCATTAATACTTAAACAATTTCATTACAATTGTTTTTGTACATCAATTTCTACGAGCTAACTATTACAAGACTACTGGAGATTAAGCTTGTCGGCGACTTGCTCCGCAATGGGCGCCATCTGCTCCAGCAGCTCCGCATACTGCTCGTCGGTACAGTTGGCGGCTAGCCCACCAGCGACTACATCCACGGGCACCTTCGGGAAGTAGGACTTCATGAAGGCCAGCACCTGGTTCGGGATCGACTTCGCCAGATGCTTGGCTGGGGGCTTCCTTCAGTCGATCCACGAGCGGTGCTATCTTGGGGCCACCAGGATGAGGCACCAGGAGTCTTACAATGGGGAGCGTGGCTTCTTCAAGCTCCTTCAGCTGGGCCCACAGCCCCTCGCAGTCCTCGTTCAGCTTCTACAACAATTTGTAGCAGTTGACGAGGTCACGATCGGAGGCAATACGAAGCTCCATGTGCTTGTCGCACTCGTAGGCAAGCTCCTTATAATCTAACTCGAGTACCTGGCGGGCCTCCTGCTCCCGGTAGAAGAGATTCTTCAGATCTGTCTCTGAAGTCTTCAACTGCTCAACCCGGGTCTCAAGCTCTGCAAACGACAAGGCACAGCGGGTTAGACTACCTCTCGACCTCCAACAAGTACTCAACAGGACAAGTGGTGTACCTTTGTTCTTGTTGCGGAGCGACTTGTTCTTCCGCACCAAGTCGTCGCTCTTCGTCTGCATCTCCTGGATGTCGTTGTGATACTTGGCGAAGGCGGTATCAAGCTTGGACTGCATGGCGGCCGTGTGCTTCCGGGACTTCACGAGCTGATCCTCCAGCGCCTCAGCCCGAACCATCGCCTCGCCGAAGCCTTGAAGCATGTTGGACTTCTCGCGGGACCTCTCCACGACGTCCTGCATAGACAATATACATCAAATGGGTACTTAACGCTAAAGGATTGACTACTCAAGAGTTACGACTACTCACCTTCATCCACTGCTCGGCTTGGCGGACTGCCTCCAGATGCCGAGCCACCGTTGCTAGATCGACCAAGTCATCCGCCAGTAGCTCTACCCCGCCGCGACTACTCGTGGTGGCTTCGGTCATCGGCGCAGAGCGGATGGGCTCCGCGTCTTGGATCTCCGGGGAGCGGACGACCACCTCCAGAGCGGGTTCTGGCGGCGCGGTGGCTTCCTCTCCCCCGGTCGCTGTGGCGGCCTCTCCGACGGCCACCTCCATCAGCTCGGGGGCTCCTCCAGTAGCCTCATGCGCTTCTGGTGTCAAATTCTCCATGGGCACCGCCGCTGGGATGTCGCTCCCTTCGGCCTCAGCGCCTGTCAACGAGAAGACAAGTGCATTAGCGTCATCTGACCACTACGACTACTCTTTAAGGGGTACTATAGCCTCAGCAGAGTACTCACCTTCGACCACGCTGGCTTCGGGCAACGTAGCCTCAGCAGCCAGCGCTTCGGGCTCCGCCTGAGGGGCGGGAGCGGACTCCTCGGCGGGCGGCGCGGCTTCTTCTTCCGCCACCGCTGTAGAGGGTTCATCCCCCTCCCAGGACAGATCGGTTGATTTCCTGCAGAGTACACAAGTTGGTTGTCAATCAAGTTCGACTACTACATCAAGTACTACTCGGGAAGATCCAACACTTACAAGCTTGACCAGACCACCATCGCGGTCGGGGCACCGAGGATGCTGGCGATGTCCACCAGTCCAGCCTCGGCAGGCGCCTCCTCTTGCGCCTCTACGGCCGCTGCCCCTTCTGCAGTACCAGCAGCCGGTGCAGCGCTCTCCTACGCTACTGCGGCCACCACTCCTTTTGCAGCAGCAGCAGCGGGCTCCGTGCTCTCTTGGCGAGCAGGGGGCTGGCGCTCCATCTGCGCCAGAAGCTCTTCGACAGTGGGGGCTGGGCTACGACTCCCAGCGGCCTCCCCCACCGTGTCCCACTCGCCTTCGTCGCCCTGATCAACGGGCTCCGTAGGCGGCAACTCCTGCAAGCAAGGAAGCTCAGTCATCAACAAGTGAACTCGAGACAAGAGTACTCGACTACACTACTCAAGACGGCTCACCTCTGGGGACGTGGTCTCGGTGACCTTCAACTTCTTCGACACACGCTTGCGGGACGCATTGCGCGGCTTCCGCGGCGGCGCGGCCAGACTAGCCTCCAGGCTAGCCGGTGGATCTTGCACGAGGGGAACGTGAGGTAGGCCAGGACGGCTGAACCTCGACCGCAGTTGGAAGCGGTCTTGTAGCGTCTCCTCATCGTCGTCCTTTTCAGACGTGTCCTCCACAACAACGGTGTCGTCTCCTTCCCCGACCTCCCGCCGCTCCTTGGCTTTGGTCTTCCCCTCCTCCGGGATCTCGACTTCCTGAGGGGGCAGCGGCAGCTCGGAGACAAACTTCTTCAAGTCGTCTTGCAAGACACAACTCATCAGCACGACTACTCCCACGGAACGGGTACTCAGCATGGGGTATGGCTACTTACCTCCTTTGGAGGGCGCGCGACGGAATACTCCGGGACGGGGCACGCCGTGTACGGTGGCATGTCCTTGAAGATCCGCGCTAGCCTGTCAACAATGTCATCGTCGTCGTCGACTTCGTCTCCAGGCATCCGCGACGTGTCGTCGTCGCCGGTGTACTCGAACCCAAGGGTGTCGCGAGCCATCAGTGGCTGCACCCTGCGCTTCATGAAGCTGAAGGCCACGTGCTCGGCCCTCAGCCCGGCTTCCCTCAGCGCCTTGATCCGCGCCAACAACTCGGGGAGCTGGATCCCCTCTTGCATCGTCGGCTTCGTGTTCCACCACGGGCGGTGCTTGGGCTGCTTCCCGCTCGGCTTCGGCAACCCTGGGTGGTGGTTCGTGATGTAGAACCACTTCGCCTTCCAGTCTTGGTTGGAGTCGATGAGCTTGTACGAGAGGTACTGCTCGACGGCGTCCTCCCGCATCTGGATTCCCGCTCCTTCGACTACCCGCGGGTTGCTGGCGCTCGGTTGCGGCTTCACCCGGAAGAACTTCCGGAACAGGATCCAATGGGGCTTGATCCCCAGAAACTCTTCACAGAAGTGGACGAAGACGGCGGTGTGGAAAATACCGTTGGGGTTGAGGTTGAGGTACTCGATGCCGTAGTACCCCATGAGCCCCTTGAAGAAGTTGCTCGCCGGGAGCGCGAGCCCGCGCTCCGCGAAGTGCGCGAACATCGGGATCTCGTCTTCGCTCTTCTCCATCGGGTACGGATCCCCGGCGGCGGCCCTCCACATGTCCATCTCCTTCTCCCGGATGAATTCGCTGTTGAGGAAGGCCAGCAAGTCTTCGGTCTTCGCCTTCGACTTCTTCCACTCGCGGTTCGGATCTGGCCATGGTGGAGACATCGGCGGTGCTGCCCCTACGGCAGATCCGGTGGCTTCGTCGCGGCTCCTCTTCTTCCCGCCGGTGGTCTTCGTGGTCTTGGACGGCGACGGCTTCATCCTCCAAGTGCACGACGTCTTCACACGCATTCGCTCGGGGGCTACTCCGGTGGCTCTGGATGGCGGCGCACTCAGATCTACAGCGGCGGCGGCGTGCGGCGCGGCGGCGATTCTCGGCCAAGATCTAGTTGAAATGGCTACAGCTGCGTAGGGTGAAAAACCCTGAGGGATTTGGCTTCTATTTATAAGTCAACGCGGCCCTCCAACGGCCGGATGGATAAGTTTGCGCTCGGCTGAATCAGCGGCCACGCGTGACTCTTCAACTTCAACTAGTCGACGTGCCTCACCTCGGGGGCTCGGCTACTTCTACTCGACTACCTGGGAAGCGATAAGACTCAGGAGCATCTCAGGACACATTCTACAAGATGACCCTTCAATTCGAGAGGAAGTACTCGACTCAAGGCTCGGGGGCTCCGTGCCACGTGTCCTTCGGTTTTTTCTCCGGATTTTTTGGGATATTCTTGCCAAAACTTAAGATGGACCCTCAGCCAGAGCCTACGACTCAACCTAAGGCTTGGGGGCTACTCCATATGGAGTGCGATTTTGCAATCGCACTTCCATATCAGCTTCGGCTTCAAGACAACGTGGGCATCCTTGAAGACCTTCGAGGGTAGCACTCGAGGACGCTTGGGACTACTCGAGAAGACTTCAGGATTGCTCAAACATCAGCTGGAGTACATTCCAGCCTCGGGATGCTTCGACTACTCTTGAGGACTTTTGACTCGTAGTACTCAAGGACGCTTGAGGACTACTCGTTAAGGCTGTCAATACTACTTGAAGCTATCCTTCTCGACTACAAAGTACTTGGGGGCTTGTCGTATGGACCTCCCTGGGCCCACTACCTCGGTGGGTACCAGGACCGACTACTCGGTGGGCCCCTGGGACTACCCGGCTTGCGTTGCACGGCACCTGATGGCGTGAAGCACAAGGACTCCAGAGGAGAAGTACTCGGTTAGGAAGCTGTACATGTCCCGCACTGTATGGAAGACTCCTAGACGTACTTGACTAGTACTCTCTCCCTACTCCGACTTGTAACCCTGCCTCCCGGACTATATAAGGCGAGGCAGGGACCCCTCTCTGATCATCTCATCTCACGGCGTACAATTGCACCATCTTGTAATCGTACCCAATCAATCCAGAGCTACGCAACATACAGGACGTAGGGTATTACGCACCTCGCGGCCCGAACCTGTCTAAATTGTGTGCCACGTGTCTCTTCCTTCGAGTTACCGATCTCGGCAAGGCCACGTTCATCTACTTTGGGTACTCCCCTTAGTAGGTTGCCGGTCTAAAACACTGACAAATCCTTCGGGTGCAAGGAAAGGGGGGCCGAACCGGCCACCGAAGTGGGCTGGGCCGGCCGGCCTAGGCCCACCTCGGCCCGGTTCGGTCGCCCCTTTGCTCTCGTGGGTCCACATGTAATTATGTACTTTGCCCCCTCCACTTGCATGATTTTGACGATGTCATCCTCGCGTCCAAGATGGAGGTTCTCTTCGCATGAAGTTCGGTCTTTTACGCTTCAATCCCCACCTTCACACATTTCAACGTGTTGCATGCAACTAGGGGTTAGGGAAAATAAAAATGTATGCAAGAGTACGTCACCGGTGAAGTCGAGTTTTGGTCCTTGTTCGATCAACCCATTAAACCTATCCCCGTGCTTGGTCTATCCCTTCCTCTTCTCCTTGCATGAAATTGATCACTTGCCTCCTTAGATGTTGAACCTTGCTAATTGGAAAGAACTTCTCGCAAAACTTCTTTGTCAACTTGTTCCAATTGCCTTCAACTTCAAAGGACGCAAACGAGTACCATGTCTTTGCATTGCCGGCAAGTGAGTAGGGAAAGAGATTCCATTTGAACCATTCATCGGGGACTCCTTCTTGATGCACCGTGTTGCATATCGTCGTGAAATTCCTTATGTGTCTATATGGGTTCTTCGTAACCATCCTTTCGAATGGGTTTGCTACCACCATCTCGATGATCTTGGATTTAATCTCATACTTGGTCGCTTCGAGCTTCGAATCCGACTCGTGCACTTTTATGTCTTCACATCGAGGGCTAGCATAATCCCTTAGTGATTTCTTCGGTTCTTCCACGGGTTGATTAACGAATGCCATCTAGACAATAAGATAAAAACAAAAACAAAAACAAAACAAGTGGTTTTCTAGATAATATATGTTAGATAAAGCAAATAAAAGATAAGCTAAATTATAAAACTAAGTCAAATGCAAATCAAACGATATAAACTAGCTTGCTCCCCGGCAACGGCGCCGTAAAAACGGGGCTTGTTGACGGATAAAAGACGTATCCCTCTACGATCCGCAAGCGTACGGATCCCACACCTTTTTCACCACGGGATTCCCAAGGTTCTTGTCAATCCGCGGAGCAAGGGGATTACAAGCGTTCAATCTACTTTTACGCACTAGCAACTAAAACCCTAACTATTATTAAACTAGAAAACAACTAAATTACACTAGAGAAAACGATAAATGATCAAGGTAGGAAACACTCGCCCATGGGTCTACGATCATGCAATCAATTAAAGACATTAAACCAATCTAATCTATCGGGGGTTGTGACCACGGTTTTGCCCTTTCCCTCCTCTCATACCGTCACTACGCGAAGGTATTCATGACTAGACCTATGATGGACACGGCATATTGAATGGATCCAAGGAAGCATTGGGGCCCTACTCCCTTTACGGCTAGGTTGCAAACCTTAAGCATTAAAGTATATTCAACACAAGATGATAGATAGATAATCCGACAAAGTATGATTACATCTTACGATCGATTACAACCCATGGACGAACAAGGAGATTACCCCATCAAGGTGCTGATCATGGCACTGTTGATCATGGTTTCCCTTCCGACGGTGTCTTCCTTCTCCACGAGAGGGTGCTTCCTTCGAGGTGGTTGATCTCCCTCCGGAGATCCTCCTCCTCTCTCTCTAGCTTGTGGATGGCCTCCTGGTGTGAATGGCTCTCTCCCTGTCGATGGCGGCGCCTCCAGGGTTTTAGGGTTGAAAATCCTTCGCGTGCAAGGAAAGGGGGGCCGAACCGGCCACCGAAGTGGGCCGGGCCGACCGGCTCGGGCCCACCTCGGCCCGGTTCGGTCGCCCCTTTGCTCCCCGTGGGTCCTCATGTAATTATGTACTTTGCCCCCTCCACTTGCATGATTTTGACGATGTCATCCTCGCGTCCAAGATGGAGGTTCTCTTCGCATGAACGGTCTTTTACGCTTCAATCCCCGGGGGTGTTCCTCGTAGCACTTCGGTCCTTGCCACCATTGGAAGTGATTCATCAAGCTCATGAACACGAACAAGACTCGTAAATGCTCCTTTGAACTTGTTACGAATCCGTCTTTTATGTCCATGTTTTCCTACATAAACACAACAATTCCAAATGCATGCACATAGATGAACTTGTTATATGATTAGTGTGCCTAGTGGCGGGTTAGTTCCATAATCAAATCCAAACCAAAGTGTAATGGACATGCTAGGTGTACCAAAATACACCGTAAACGGGCGCCACCGGTAGCCGGGAGGAGTGGGGCTAGGTTTGGAGTGGGGGTGGGTTGCCGGCACCCGCTTTATTGGGAGCGAAATCGACAGGTGGCCGTCGATCCGAAGATCGACGACTCCGTACGCCCGTGGATAAATGGGCTCACATTCGACCTAGGTAGGAGAGGCGCGTGGGCCGATTCGGTGGCCTCGTTCGTCGGTTTGTGGGCTTCGAGCCCACCCTAAATTTTTCACCGAGAGGAATATTTACCACAAAAAATATATTTTCATCAAATTTAATTTAAAAATAGCAAAAATGTGTGAAACTTTCCCAACACTTAACATGCCACTAGATATGTTGTGTATTCCTTATAAAAAAAAGTTATTGTGGTCAAAATCATATTTAAAATTATCTAATGTACCAAACCTAGTGGCATTAGTTCAAATTCTTTGAAACTTCTCGTTTGATGTTCCAGTTTCTAAACAAACCGTGACGCCCCGGTTTTTAATTGGTGTCATTAACGCTAATGACCGAATCGGCCCGAGTCAAACCGGCCGACGTTGGCCAAACCTAGGTCAACTCGGGTCATCACCTCGAAAACCTCGCTAATGAACCCTATTGAACCCCTTGACCAAGTCTACACACACCCGTGGTCAACCCTTGGTCAAAGGCACGATCAAACCCCGCTTAAACGCCGATGTCACCGAATGTCGTCCGGAACTTTTGCCGCGTTTTCCAAATTTCACCTAAACACTTAAAAATCTACCAATATGAAAGTTGTCCAGTTTGTTGAGGGACACAACTTTCATGTAGATTGGCATTTCAAATTTTGAGAGGAAATTGGTGAAAAACTTGGTCAACCGCCAGCACCTCCTGTTCACCGAAACATGGCGACATTCAAAGTTTGGCAGCAGTTTGTGCACAATCCGTTGAGAAAAACACCATATGACCATTGTAAAAGTGGTAGAGGGTAGTGAGATCTACAACTTTCCTATTCACTACTTTGTGCACTTCTATTCAACCTTTTGGAGTTACACGTGTTCAAACAGGGGCATAGGAAAACAGTTCGGCCAGCCGCGCCGCGACGCGACGTCGCGCGCGCGCCGCGCTCCGCCGCGCCGTACCGCCGGCCCGCGCCCCGACGCGCCCCCTCCCGAGGCCGCGTGCCCCGAGGCCCGCGCCCCGAGTCGCCCGGCGCGCGCGCGCGGCGTGACGTGCGGCGACGTCGGCCGGGCCTCGCTCTCGTCCGCACGGCAAGGGCGCAAGTCGCCTATAAGAGCCACCGCCCGCTCGCTCGTCGCGCGCTTGTGTATCATCCACCACGCAAGGGCCGCCCCGCCCCGGCACGCCGTCGTCGTCGAGTTGTTCCTCAAGTGCACTCGTGCGGCCAAGTGATGCCTCTAGCCCTTGCCCCCCGCACTACTCGTAGCACGCCGGCTCGCTCCCTCCTCCCACCGAGCCGCCGCCTCGCCGGCGGGGGCTCCCGGCGGCCGCAACCCGGCCGTGCCGTGGTGTGCCCTTGCCGGTGCGACCCCGACTCCAACCAAGCCCCCAAACCGGTCGCCGGCGAGTCCCTAGTCATCCTCCCCACCTTCCCCCCGCCGACCCTCGGCGCCGGCTCGCCGGATTTCGGTCGGAACCGCCGCCGGCCGCCCCGGGGACCCAATTGCGAGCCTCCGCTTATTTCCGGGGGCTCGGCCGCAAAGTAAGGGCATATTTGTAAGAATCTAAAATTTTCCCGGGACCCCGGTGCAAAAGTGAATCTCAAATAGTATTCTTGTCTTCCGAATCTTGTAAAATCCGTAGAAAATCGTAGAAAAATCTGACAAATGCATACTCAATTTTGTTGGATTCGTTGTGAAAAATCTTACAACTTTTGTTATTCTTGCCTGAGCTAGTTCCCGATAGTTTTTGCATGAAAAATAGAAATGTAGAAACACTAGATCTGCCATATCTCAAAATACGTAAATCCTCTCGTCTCCAATTTTTGGATATGTTGTGTGTTATGTCATGACTAGCTCCCGTAACAAAAATTGCACAAAGTTATGATGTAAATCTTTTTATACAAATTGTTTTCCATTTCTGCGTAATCCGCATAAATGATTTTTGTAGCTAAAAATATTTAGATCTTTGCAACCAACTTCTTCATACTGTCTTTTTATTCTAAAACACACCTCTGGTGAATTAATCACTATTTTACCAGTACCATAAATATTTATTCTTGAAAAATGCTTGTTTTCCTTTGTAATTGCATAAGTCAAGTTTCATAGGGGGTGTTTGGCGCCGGTTAACTCTAGCCCGGCTAGAATCTGGAGCCAGGCTAGACTAAACCTGGCTAAATCAATGCAAACCACTCGTGTTTGGTAGGGTGAATAGAGATAGACTGGGTTGGTGTGTTCGTGTTTGGTAGACTGCACATTGGAATGAGATAACTCTGCGTTGGCTAAAGGTGAAGTTACCACCCTTGTCTCCCCAATCCAAACTTCCCCTCTGCACCGCAGGAGGCACACCATGACCGGCGTATGGAGGTTGGGGACCTCGACTCGTGCCGACGGCGCGCCGCAACAGAGGAGGGAGAGGAGCAGCCACCGGATTTGCCGCCGCACACGCGCAAGGGAGGGAGGGATTCGGCGCTGCAGACGCCTGCTCTGCTGTGGGAGGGAGGAAGCCGGTCGGAGGAGCTCAACGGCGTGTGGAGGAGGGGCATATGTGGAGACGGGGGCGGCGGAGCCATGCCGCATCTTGCGCGGTGCCCACCCATCTCGCCGCGACCCGCCGCGACCGGCCATGCGGGCGAGGTCCTCCGCGGCCGTGAGCTTGTGTTCTCCACCGCCGCCGCAAGCTCGCTGGAGAGTCGTCGTTGACCGCCGCACCGGGCCGCACCCCCCGCAAGCGAGCTCTTCCGCGAGGGCGGGGGCCGCTAGCCATGTAGGCGAGCTTCACCGCGGGCGGGGGGTCCGCCGCCGGCCCTACGAGACGAGCTCCACCGCGGGTGCGGGGGTCCGCCGCCGACCCCGCGCGGCGAGCTCCGCCGGCCGGCGCGGGGGTCCGCCGCAGCCCCGCAGGTGAGCTCGCCGCGGGCGCGCGTATTCACCGCGGTGACCCTATCGCCCGCCTCGGCTCCACCAAGCTCGCACTATGGTAAACGGCCCAAATTTGCGTTTCCCACTATGCGGCTTGTATAATGCCTTTTTCACCGGCTAAGCCCGGCTATCCTCCTATGCGGGCTACCAAACACCAAAGAACCGCATTACACAAGCCTGGATAGCCCATATGCATCCTACCAAACGCCCCCATGATAGTTCTATGTGTATGTGCTGCATCCCTAGGTTAGTTTTGGACCATATAACATGTGTGAGAAAGTTTGGATTATTTCGATGAACATTTATTTTTGTGTGCATTTACCTTGTCCTTCGAGCTAGCTTTTGTTATTTTCAAAAATAATTAATTTCTAGCTATCCAAAGCATGCATGTTTATCCAAGTGGCTTGTTATAGGTGTTTAGTGTTTAACCCACCCTTCCACCGAAGTTTATTAATTAATTTCATGAGTAAAAGCTTTGGAAGCAATTAAAGGCTTAATAGTCATTTAAATGGGAAAATTCACCAACCATCCTTAATAACCTTGTGTGTGGTTGTAAATCATTTTAAAAGGCTAAGTATACCCACCCACTACTGTTTGTGAAGTTAAATTAAATTATTTACATATATATGTACACAATCACTATCAAATGAACATTTAATAAAGAACTCGCATATTGTTCCTTTTTGGAAGAGTATCTCGAATGTATTCTTATCTAGGTGAATGTGTCCAACTAATGAACCTCATGGTTGTCATCTATTGTTTGTGGTTAATTAAATTAAAAATCGTCGAATAAATCTTGCATTTGCATCTTCGTGTAGATCTTTCGACGGTAGACGTACGCTCGTGCGGAAGGAGGAGACGAAGGTGTCGACGAAGAGCTACGAGACGTGGACGTCGCTCAAAGCCCGGACCCAAGTCCGCAAGGGCCCAAGGCCAACCTTGCCGGCAAAGGCAAGCCCCGCATCATTAACCCCGTCTTTTAAAATTATGCAATTATGTTTGCTACGATTGTGCATTTACGTTTCGGGAATCGAGTTGAAACCCTAGATGCATGATCCCTAGGTACCTATGCTCTATCACTAGTATGTTAGGTCGATAACTGCTTTGCTATAGGACCGGTACAAGTCGAGTGATGTTCGTCACTCGCGAGAATAGGTTCTTATGTTGGAATCATAAGATCTTTATAAATGGACTGCTCATGTGGTAAGAGCATGGGATTTGGGCTCCGGTCCAGTGGATTTCGTGGGCTAAGCTTTTGAACGTACTAAGCACTTGTCGGGAATGGGACCGGTAAGCCTAGTACCTTAATGAGACGGTGCGGGAACTTACTATTACTACTCCTGAGGAATCACCTAACCGGCTAGCTATCGGGAAGGGGGGTGCATGTGTGAGATCGGGTGCCTCGCGGGGTATGCCGGCTAACCTTGTACCCGGGATCGTAAGATTCGATCCCAACTCGAGGACTTTTGGGAACCACTTGGTGGTTGTCCACGCGAGGGGCATCCCACCGTGTGTTTAGGTTTACCTTGCAAGGTTTAAATCAATCGATTGTCGGCCTCTCACCGTTATCCGAGACTGCTTAATCAACTGGCCATGATATCCCGTAATGATGGAACTCGGAGAATATTGTTGTATGAATTAATTGCTTGTCCAATTCTTGATTCAATTAGATGGCACATTTAGAAATGATAATCAACTAGAACTTGTGCTAAAATATTGAAAGTAAGGATCTATCCTTAGTAGCTGTTCAGCAAAAGAAACTGCACCAGCCAAAAGCCTTTCATGTCTAGAGTTTGGTGATGTAGTTATCACCGATGGTTAAGTCTTGCCGAGTATTAGTATACTCGGCCTTGCTTGAAAACTCGTTGTTGCGGGTGTTGTTGACCGGAAGGGTGACGGCAAGTGATGACATCACGAATGGCCTCCCGTGATGTTTACCGTTGCGCTAGTTTAATTTATTTCCGTTGTTTTCGAACTACGAACCTTTACTCCATGTTGTGAACAATAATTTGTAATAAATTGTTTTTAACTCGTGTTGTACTCCGGACTCGCCTTCGCATGAGTTTTAATGCATGTGTCGATCCTCTCGTACGAATTCCAAGTGATTTACCGGCGTTAACCCGGCAACTAACGACAGGATGATACTTTACTATTGCTTAACGACCAAAGTGGGTCGGTCTTAGGCGTTAGTACGGTATTTTCCTAGGCGGGTTGTCACAAATTCGGTATCGAGCGATTATATGCACCGGAGCTTAATTACAATCTTAATCACATGATTTTTGAATAAAATTTGCCAAGATTGTTTGGATTTGCAAAACATTTTGGTCCGTTAAGGATAAACTAGACCGAGAGGCCCTAGAGGGAATTCTTGGGTTCTTTCGGGTGGCTCATTAACCTATGGTTTATTTTGCTAACTTCCGGCACATGTACTTTATGTCGGACTTCCATTCTTGCACAACCAAACTAGATGAGCCACGTGTTTTATATGAGTGCTGTACCACATCACGGGAATTGCGAGGGTTGATGGAGTGATCCATTCCATGGATCCCATCTTCGCGTCTGGTTATGAGTTGTGTTGTCACCACGTGTTTTATACGTGTGCATTCCACATATCGAGTATGCGAGGCAAGGATACACTCCATTCAAATGGAGGGTGCCCGAGGTTGGGCGGCGTCCATGCGGCGGCTTAACGCATGGATGTCGTTTCTATAGTGAACGGTGATGTATGGGAACGCTTTCATGAGTGCCGGCATGAAAGGTTCGTTGTGTTCTCGTGATCTTCCGCACGTACCCTAACCTCGTCTCGTAAGTTGCTAAGTGAGCATCGACTAGTTCTCGACTAGTTATTATAGGGAGATACGTGTATGTGCCATGCCACCGGTGCTAACTCCGAGTTTTGGCTTGAATGCCTTGTCGGGACGAATAGGACGTCTTGCATCATGCTAAAAGTCGTGGAAGAACCTAAACTAAACTCATGTCTATTTCCGTGCTCTCTAAGGTAAAATGGTGATAGTGTGTTTTGTCCTGTGTAGCTTCTCAAGTGTAGATGTGTCATTGTGCATAAATTTATTAGAGTTGTTGCTTACATTGCTGTCCTCGTCTAGGAATCTTTTGTCTAGGTGATCTCTATCTAGGTTGCTCCAATCTAATCTAGTTTCTGCTCGCCGAAGTTCACGATCATAACTTAGGTCTACCGCAAGTTATGCTCGGTTAGTCAACCCTTGTCTTGCTATCCTCTTAGAACCTTTTGAAATCTTGCTTGGTTAAGCACCTTCCTAATCTTCTAGCTCAACCTTGCGTACCCAACTTGAGTCTCATAGCCTTGCTAAGTTGCTACGTAGATTTGAGAAGAATTTTGGACTCTGGTTTAAGTTAGGAGGTTCGGTTTCCGATTACCAGAACTTTGTATCATTAGGTATGCCTGCTCGTCCGAGTTCAGCATACGATGGTATTTTAGTATGCATGGTTACCCCATACCTTAACCCTTACCCTTATTCGTGGGACGAGTTACCTTTGTACACTCGCACCCGACCGATTCTCACTTTTGTCGTTATGTCCGGATGGACAACGCCGGCTCTACGTCGGCCGATGTGGAAGCACGGACTCTCGTGAACTACCTCGAGGAGGGTGGATTTCTGCACTTTTGTGGGACACCCCGAAGGACTTTGGGTACACCACTTACCCA
The DNA here is from genome assembly GCA_947561735.1 of Cenchrus americanus. Lineage (NCBI taxonomy): Eukaryota > Viridiplantae > Streptophyta > Magnoliopsida > Poales > Poaceae > Cenchrus > Cenchrus americanus. Next base: position 67,493,943 of record OX387239.1, on the reverse strand, counting down.
GAGTACTCGACACGTGAGATCATGACCACATGCCAACTCCTTTGTTGTGAAGTAAAGGTGAAGATTTCGGTGTGCCCGACCAATCGTCCTTGGGAAGAGTGGGAGTGTAAGGCACAAGGGAGAAACTTGTCCGACACAAGTGCAAAAGGCTGCTCTCGAAGCACTCACAACTTTCCGTGGGAAGCACCTGTCGAGATAGCCGGCTCTGCAGCCCAAAGTAATTCCCCGTACCCGAGCAACACACGCACCGTGTCGAACATGAAGCTATCTTTCTAGCCCGGAGCAACTCTAACTATAGTCCCGATCTTGTCACCTCGGTCCCGCTTTTCGAAGCCATGTACGACACCTACCGACGGATGGTGGGAGAAAATGTATTCTATAGACACCAAATCTATAGATACAAAGTTAAAGAAATGGAGTGTACGGCTCAAGCGTTGAAGGAAGCCCGAGCCATGATAGCTACTCTCAAGAAGAAAAGACGCAAGGACAAGGCAAAGATACAAGAATTGAGTGAGATCATACATGAGCGAGAACTTCTGTTGCAAGCATAACGACCGAGATATGCTTGAACTAGAAAATCAACTGGAAGCTATAGCAGTTCCACCTCCAGAACTTTTCATCCCTGGACCAGCAGAAGAAGAAGATGCTGAGGACATCCAGGGAGAATCTGGAGTTGAGTCTGGACCCGAGTCACCATAGTCCCTCAGCATGGAAGACCCAACCCTAGGGAGTTGGTATGTGGGAAATAAAATCCTGAGTCGTAAGAATGTAGTGTTTGTAAGGAACCTTAGTGTACAGTAACCGCGTTTTGTTAACTATTGCGGTTGGTTGAACTAGGAACCTTTTTGTGCAGCTAGTCTGCGTTGTAATTCCAAACGTTGCTTGGTAATTCTGAAAACCATGTAATGCCTGGATTAAATATCTTTTTCAGCAGTAATGTTCATAAGGCATTATCTAGGCTAGTTGTGATCAATCCAGTTCTGTGGTCCGAAAATTTCGTGCAAATCAAAGATCCAGTCAATTCCTCAATCCTGAGCTTATTCTTTTAGCCTTGCTCACAACCTTGTGAATTAAAATAAGTGTCACTTTTGAGTATGCGTGGCATAACATATGCATTTGGGAAGCTTGGGTATACTAACATGCATTCGCATGAAAACTCCGTACTCATACTCTATCTCTTTGGTTGGTGATGTTGTTACCCATAGCCAAAGGTTCCGCGACGGAACCTAGGGCATCATGTGTGCCTGCAGCCACAAGACGCCACTAGGAGCGCGCTAGGTATTTTGGTTGTGAGAAGGCGACTCGCCACACCGATCCTCTCTCGCCTATGATTGCCCTCGCCGTCAATAACTCATCATATGGGTAACCGGGTCGTTCTAACGTGCATCATGAGCACCATACCGCACGAGCATGTGCATAGTGTCCTCACAAGTATGTGCATCGCATCAACTTTGAAAATTATTGCACCTTAAAATAGTGAGATGTCGACCCCTCGAATTCGTAAGATAAGTAAAGGTGTGAGCAAGATTGTTCGAAGTTCCCGCATGAAATTATCCTTCGTACAAGAAATTATGGAACTCTTTTCTTAGCTTTCCTTTTCTTCGTAATGGTCTTTTGGGAATCCCTATCGACTTGGCCTCATGCCACAAATCTCGACGATCTTGTAGCATCAATTCCTTTCCCGCTAGCCAAGTGGAAGCGTAGAAGTAAAAATTTTCTTGAGCGATCAAGGTTCCCGAAAAGTCGGTGAGGAGAAGTCATCCATCGCGTTTTCGTCTCGATCCGTATCCATAACCTTCGAATCCTCGGAAGTGAGCGGGGAAGTACACCCGGGATCGATCGAAGCTTTTGCTAAGCTTCTCTTTGTTGCTATCGTGAACGTAGAGTATTGTACACTGAGCTTCTCGTTCTTCTCCCCATCATGATCAATTCTTTAGACCGTTGAGCCTCATCATCATCAGTGTCACGACCGTTCGACGCCGTGACGCCACCCCGCCATCTTTTTTCGCAACTGTACTCACGACGCTGAAAACTCACGGGCTGACCATTGTTGAGCTTCGTGTTGCCTACACCAGATACCCGGCTGGTTAAATGACCATTGCTGCCCCGCGGCAGCCCATAAAAGGGAAGCCCTTTACCCCGGAACCGCCGATGCAAAAGCCCCATGCCCGTCCGACCTCGGCATCACCACCACTCTTGTTCTTTCCCGGTTGGATTTTGGCCACCCCGCAACTAGAGCATCTCTCCCATCTGTTCCATTCCTCGCCGAGCAAGTCGTTCTTCCGTTTTCGTCCACGATGTCGAGAAGAAGCTCGGAAGTGGACCGGAAGAAGAACTCAAGCCAAGTCGACACCCATGACTCGCTCTTTGGAAGAACTCGAGTCACTTCGTTGGACGTTGATAGGGATGTACCTCTCGTATTGTAGGCGGAATCTCGTTTGCTATTAGCTATTCATGTGCACCTTCATTGGTCGCTTCCTCATGAACGGTGACGAGGTAGTAGGGAACGTACCTTACACCCTTGTTCCATCCGAATTCCCGATAGTGGGATGTGTAAACAAAGCTCTACCGATTTGATATTTGTGACTATTTTGATGTCCGGTTCGCATTACTTACGGTGAACGAGTTTCGTAGAGCATGTTTGAATTATGAGTTTCGGGTGAGATTCGAACATGTATTAAATTGGGACTTAATTTTCAGATGTTCAAACCGGCACGGAGTAACCCCAATGGTTTTGGTACGTCGGGTAGCGGTGATCTAATGCTACCACCGCCCACGACGCCGACCGAAGCTTTCGTGGCAGCTCATACCGACGCGTTGTGCCGCATCCGCGGTGCACAACGACGGATGGCCCAACAACTACAAGAAATGCCGCCGATGCAACGAAGCTCCGACCTTCCAAGTCCCGTTCACTCAAAGTACCTACCCGGAGTGACATAAGCGCCATTGTCGGCGCAACTCGGCTATTGGAGGGGCGGGAATTCCATGCCGAACCAGATGGTGTATGATATCATCCAAGGACGTTACGGGGAACCATCTCAAACTAGTTTGGCAGACAGTCTCTCTCAGTATTCATCTGCCTCTATGGTCGAACAGGCCCGGTTGTTCAATCTGTTGGTGGCGTATGTTAATCAAGACCAACCCCAGGCCTCCGACTCCATATTACCCCTTTCTCGACTACCAATGGATCTTAGAGAAGAAGAGAGGGCAAGTCGGGGCAACAAGCGAGTATTATCTGAGATAGATGTAAGTGAGTGGGAAATTACCTCGTAAGCGCACTCGTCCGCGTGAGGGCAAACGAAGATGTGACACTAGCAAGGCCACTCGGCTCCTCGTTGGTGAGACGCTCTCGCAAGCCACGAGGTTAAGAAAGAAAAAGAAGAAGAAGTTCCGTCTCATCAAGAAAGACCAAAGCAACAAATTTTCAAACCCGAGACTTTCCACCCCGTTTGTGCTACAATTGGCAACCGGGGCATTACATACATAATTGCCCAAATCTCCAGCATCATGATCGAGCCTCGGAGCGACTAAGTGTGCTCACGTCAAGAACCCGATTTTTTGAGGGAAGCCGGACCGCTTAACTCTATAGGTAACCTCTCCATCCAAGAACCACTTCCCCATTCCTCTTGTAATCACGAATCTTGGGACGAGATTCTTCTTAAGGGGTAGGATGTGATGCCCCGTGTTTTTAATTGGCGTCATTAACGCTAATGACCGAATCGGCCCGAGTCAAACCGGCCGACGCCGGCCAAACCTAGGTCAACTTGGGTCATCACCTCGAAAACCTCGCCAATGAACACTATTGAACCCCTTGACCAAGTATACACACACCCGTGGTCAATCCTTGGTCAAAGGCACGGTCAAACCCCGCTTAAACGCCGACGTCGGCGAATGCCGTCCGGAACTTTTGCCGCGTTCTCCAAATTTCACCTAAACACTTAAAAATCTACCAATATGAAAGTTGTCCAGTTTGTTGAGGGACACAACTTTCATGTAGATTGACATTTCAAATTTTGGGAGGAAATTGGTGAAGAACTTGGTCAACAGCCAGTACCTCCTGTTCACCGAAACATGGCGACATTCAAAGTTTGGCAGCAGTTTGTGCACAATCCGTTGAGAAAAACACCATATGACCATTGTAAAAGTGGTAGAGGGTAGTGAGATCTACAACTTTCCTATTCACTACTTTGTGCACTTCTATTCAACCTTTTGGAGTTACACGTGTTCAAACAGGGGCACCGGAAAACGAGTTCGGCCAGCCCGCGCCGCGACGTTGCGCCCGCGGGCCGCGCCGCGCCGTACCGCCGACCCGCGCCCCCGACGCGCCCCCTCCCAAGGTCGCGCGCCCCGAGGGCGCGCGCCCCGAGGGCCCCGCATCCCGAGTCGCCCGGCGTCGCGCCACGGCGTGACGTGCCGGCGACGTCCCGCCGGCCTCGCGCTCGTCCGCACGGCAAGGGCGCAAGTCGCCTATAAGAGCCACCGGCCTCGCTCGTCGCGCGCTCGTGTATCCTCCACCACGTCGTGGCCGCCCCGCCCGGCACGCCGTCATCGTCGAGCCGTTCCTCAAGTGAACTCGCGCGCCCAAGTGACACCTCTAGCCCTTGCCCATGCACTACTTGTAGCTCGCCGGCTCACTCCATCCTCCCCACCGAGCCGCCGCCTCGCCGGAGCGGGGGCTCCCGGCGGCCGCGGCCCCCGCCGTGCCGCGGTGTGCCCTTGCCGCGCGACCCCAACTCCAACCAAGCCCACAAACCGGCCGCCGGCGAGTCCCTAGTCATCCTCCCCACCTCCCCCCGCCGACCCGCACCGCCGGCCGCCCCCGGAGACCCAATTGCGAGCCTCCGGTTATTTCTAGGGGCTCGGCCGCAAAGTAAGGGCATATTTGTAAGAATCTAAAACTTTCCAGGGACCCCGGTGCAAAAGTGAATCTTAAATAGTATTGTCGTCTTGTAGAATCTTGTAAAATCCGTAGAAAATCGTAGAGAAATCAGAAAAATGCAAACTCAATTTTGTTGGATTCGCTGTGAAAAATCCTACAACTTTTGTTATTCTTGTCTAAGCTAGTTCCCGACAGTTGTTTCATGAAAAATAGAAATGTGGAAACCCTAGATCCGTGATATCTCAAAATACGTAAATCCTCTGTCTCCAATTTTTGGATATGTTGTGTTTTATGTCATGACTAGCTCTTGTAACAAAAATTTGCACAAAGTTATGATGTAAATCTTTTTATACAAATTGTTTTCCATTTCTCGCAGAATCTTCATAAATGACTTTTGTAGCTAAAAATAATTAGATTTTTGCAACCAACTTCTTCATACTTGTCTTTTTATTCCAAAACATACCTCCGGTGAATTAATCACAATTTTATAATTAGCGAAATATTTATTTAGTAAAGAACTGCATATTGTTCCTTTTTGGAAGAGTATCTTTGAATGTATTCTTATCTAGGTGAATGTGTCCAACTAATGCACCACATGGTTGTCATCTATTGTTTGTGGTTAATTAAATTAAAAATCATTGAATAAATCTTGCATTTGCATCTTTTTGTAGATCTTTCGACGGTAGATGTACCCTCGTGCCTAAGGAGGAGACGAAGGTGCTCGACGAAGTGCTACGGTACATGGACGTCGCTCGTGGCCCGGACCCAAGTCCGAAGGGCCCAAGGCCAACCTTGCCGGCAAAGGCAAGCCCGGGATCATTAACCCCGTCTTTTAAAATTATGCAATTATGTTTGCTAGGATTGTGCATTTACGTTTCGAGAATTGAGTTGAAACCCTAGATGCATGATCCCTTTGTACCTATGCTCTATCACTAGTATGTTAGGTCGATAGGCGCTTTGCTATAGGGTCGGTACAAGTCGAGTGATGTTCGTCACTCGCGAGAATAGGTTCTTATGTTGGAATCATAAGATGTTTATAAATGGATTGCTCATGTGGTAGGAGCATGGGATTTGGGCTCGGTCCGGTGGCTTTCGTGGGCTAAGCTTTTGAACATACTAAGCACTTGTCGGGAATGGGACCGGTAAGCCTAGTACCTTAATGAGACGGTGCGGGAACTTACTATTACTACTCCTGAGGAATCACCTAATCGGCTAGCTACCGGGAAGGGGGTGCATGTGTGAAACTGGGTGCCTCGCGGGGTATGCCAGCTAGCCTTGTACCCAGGACTATAAGATTCGATCCCAACCCGAGGACTTTTGGGAACCGCTTTGTGGTTGTCCTCACGAGGGGCATCCCACCGTGTGTTTAGGTTTACCTTGCAAGGTTTAAATCAATCGATTGTCGGCCTCTCACCGTTATCCGAGACTGCTTAATCAACTGGCCATGAGATCCCGTAATTATGGAACTCGGTGAATATTATTGTATGAATTAAGTGCTTGTCCAATTCTTGGTTGAATTAGTTGGCACACTTAGAAATGGTAAGCAATCAGAACTTGTGCTAAAATATTGAAGTAAGGATCTATCCTTAGTAGTTGCTCGGCAAAAGAAACTCCACCTAGGTCAAAAGCCTTTAATGTCTAGAGTTTGGTGATGTAGTTATCACCGACGGTTAAGTCTTGCCGAGTATTAGTATACTCGGCCTTGCTTTAAAACTATTGTTTCGGTGTTGTTGACCGGAAGGGTGACGGCAAGTGATGACATCACGGATGGTCTCATGTGATGTTTATTGTTGCGCTAGTTTAATTTATTTCCGCCGTTTTCGAACTCGAACCTTTACTCCATGTTGTGAACAATGGTTTGTAATAAATTGTTTTTAACTCGTGTTGTACTCCGGACTCGCCTTCGCGTGAGTTTTAATGCATGTGTCGATCCTCCGTACGAATTCCAAGTGATTTACCGGCGTTAACCCGCAACTAACGACAGGATGATACTTTACTATTGCTTAACGACCAAAGTGGATCGGTCTTAGGCATTAGTACGGTATTTTCTGGGCGGGTTGTCACAATAGCGTACGTGTCAAACTCGCGCAAAATTTTCTCAACTTTTTACCACAACCACAACATATGATATAATGAGCGCTCGACAAAATTAGTGATTTTCAAACTTCATTTGAGTTTTACACAATTTTAAAACCTTTCTACGACACGATTTTCATCATGATCGAGAGAACAATATGTTTGAAATTTAGTTTCATTTCATGTACATGATCTTAGAGATGTCTCGTGAACATGAACTCATTTTTCCAACAACTTTACTCTATGATTTCATGCACTTGTAGTTCCTATCGGACGTCTTCAAAAAAATTACCTAGAATGAAGTTAGTTTTTTTAAAAAAATATAGCAAACAGAGATAAAATTGTGTCCAATTTGAACATATCCTTTGTATAAGTGCATGTTGATGATAGAAAAAGTGTGAAGGTGAAAAGTGATTTTTTTAATTTCTTCGCGGAGAGCCAAAAAAACTCTCGGCGAAGAATTTCTTCGCCCAGAGCCAGGCGGCTTGCTCTCAACGAAGAACTCTTCGGCCGAGAGTTTTTGTTTGGCTCTCGGCAAAGAATTTCTTCACCGAGAGTTTTTATCTTCACCGAGAATTTTCTTTTACTCTCGTGAAGAGCTCTTCGCCGAGAGCCCAACGGTAGGCTCTCACCAAATAGTATTACTCTCGACGAAGGCTCCATTTCCCGTAGTTCAAGGAGTAGAACATGACCTTGCCGGGCCCTGTCATCATGCATTGGGTGGGACGCCCGGCCCTAGCTCACCGGCGTCCGGTGTGTATCACCGGACTTGGTGAATACGATGTTCTCCCTCAAGCGGACCACGAGTATCGGCGGGGGCGGGGAGGTGGAGTCGTTGAAGCCGGTGTCGTTGATCGAGTGCATATCATGCCACGGGGATTCTCGGAACGACTCCAAGAGGTAGTACCGGCCTCGAGGAGGGGGCACCGTCGCGGCAACGATGTCCGAGACGAAAGGGAACTGCGCGGACGGTGTTGCTCGCGAGGGTTGAGGAGGCGTATAACCTTTGTGGCATTGTCGAAGAGGACGAGGAGGCCATCGGCGGCGCGGTACCGGTGTGTGGAGAGTGCGGGAGGTCGACGCCGAGGGAGGACCCCGTCCGAGGTTGAGGAGGCGCCGATGAGGCATGGCGTCGGGGGTGATGGCGAGGACGACCCATCCACCGGGATGAAAGCGGCCGTCCCGGCCTGACTTCGCCGCCATGCGGGTTGTCGGTGAGCTCACGCCACGGCTTGCACACGGCTTGGAAGCGCAGTACTTGGCCCAACGAGAATTTGGCTCGGGCGTGGGGCCGAGCTCCCGCAGAGTCGTTACGGATGGACGGATGGAGCCGCCGGTCTTAGCCCGAGCACTAGTCCGATTTGGCCCTCCACCGAGCCCGACGCTATCATGGCTCGATGACATTTCGTGTCGGGTCGGGTTGGACCATCGTGCTGAACTACCGTCCCGAGCCTTGGGGGCCGACGATTCTGAGCCCAAAATTGACACTTTATAAGATCCAAAAAAGTTCTAGCTCGGCGGAAATGGGAAAATTCAAAATCCAATGTGCGTGCAAAAGGTGAGTATAAGAACTACTTTGGAGTTAGGACGGATTCTAAAAAAAGAATTACTTTGGACGGAGCTTCTCATGACTTTGTCCCGTGGTCGTGTGGTATTGCTATAGATGTCCAAACGGGTTGCCCGGCTAGGCCCGGCAAACTTCGTGTCGGGCCATGCTCGCTCGCGGGCGTGCCGGCGGCCCCGAGCACGAGCCCACGAGCTCTTTTTCGTGCCAAGTGGCTCGGGGAAGTTTGTCGGGCTCGGGCGGCCCATCGCCCGTTCCTCGGAGGAGGGAGGCGGCGGGGGGCATGGCCGGGGCGGCGAGGCCGGTGCCGGGCAAGACGTGAGGAGGACGGTTGGCCATGGAAGCCGAACGGGACGCCGGGAGAGCCGGAGTAGGGTTGCGGTGACGGCGCCGCCCACCTCGGCCTCCACCGCTAGTCTCTAGGCGGGGAGGCGTCGGATCCGCATCCGCCGCGGTGACGTGATTCGGGCGGGGGAGGAAAAGCGGAGTAGTGTGTACGGAGGATAGAGGAGAGGGGGAGCGTCGCCGGTGGGAGCGGGGATGACGGGCGGTCGCGGACTAGCGAAATCGCGTTGGGTAGAGGGGAGTCCGCTACTCGGCCGCCTCGCAAGATGCGGATTGTGGACGTCGTGGCTCTGTCCTTGTGTTGTGGTTTAAGGAGACGGGGGTACGCAAGGGCCGGCGGCGAGATTGGAGTTAGGGTTGGCTTTGATGCGGGCTCGTTGTTATTTTTCGTGACGAGTCGGGCGGCTTGCCGTGCCGAGGTGGCGGCTCACACCCGGCCGCCACCGTGCGGGCTCGGGCTCGGACCGTGCTTGCGGGCGGGCCATCATCTTGCGATCCATCCGGAGATCTATAGGTATAGGCATAGCAATATGTATCCGATTGGTGCGTGCGTACGCGCATCTCACCGAACAACCGGACACAACGATATATAGTACGTCCGGCCGGCGACCGCCGCAGTTCGGGCGCTTCGGTCACTCGCAAAAGTTGGGAGTAGGTAACGTGCTGGCTCCTTATAGCATCTAGCGCGGGATAAGCATGTCACGGTTTTTAATGTTTTGTCCTCTAGTGTAACCGTCGGTGCGGAATGTGGTCCCGACACTAACCGGTGATAAGCGCCAAGGTTTATCCCTCAATGGTCGATGCTAAGCAATCGGAGACACGAGTTTATCCCGGTTCCGGCCGAGGGGTCGTACGTCCGGCGCCGGTGTGCTCGAGGCACTATATTGCTCGGCCGGGGGTGCCCGTAGTAGGGCGGCTACAAGCAAGGCGGGAGAGGAAGCGTGGCTTCCAAGTCCCCGGTGGAGTGGCCGAAGATATTGTGGGAGAATTGGAGAGCAAGTGCGCGGTGTGTTGCGTGTTGTTCGCCGTATCTCCCGTCCTCTTTTTTTGTCCCCCTCGCGGCGGGGGAGTTCGTCCTCCTTTTTATAGGCCAAGGAGAGAGCGAATCACATGTATGCCGCGCTACTTAGCTACATGGGGAAGTGTGGTGTGCTATGCCGTAGAGTAGGCGGCCGCCTTGACGGTCCTTGCCGCGATCCGGCCATCATGGCGTATCTTGTACCCGAACAAAGGGTAGCTTCGAGGGTAGGAGTGCGGCGGATGGCCGTGATGTCTTCGGTGGGCTCGAGAGAGTTGTCGACGTTGGTCCGTACGGGGCACGGTGGCGGGTAAGGCGGCGTCCCTCTCCCGCACACCCCACGGCGTCGGAGGCCGCGCGCGCGCGTGCCGAGTGGGTTTGTACGCGCGGGGGCGGCCACCATGCCGCTAACGGTGTCGGGGATGGTGGCCCGCCGCGCTAACGCCTTAACCTAACCCTGCAAAGTCACGGGAAAGTAAACCGAGGGTGCGGCCGGCCCCCTTCGAGGGCTCGGCGCGTTAGCCGTACCGGAGTAGGCGGCGCGGCGTCACGGGACTGGCACTGGCCACGTTGCACAGTCCCCCACAGTGGCGGGGATGGGTTCCCTCCTAGGGAGTTGGTGCAATAGAACCGGGGTGCGAGTCCCAGGCGCATGATGGCGCCGCCCGCCATCGTCGAACATTAAATGCCCGTGTACGGGAACGGGCGTGCACGTGCGGAGCGCCCCTCGAGCGAGGCGGAGCCCGCTCGAGGGCGGCGCGGCCCTCGAGCGAGGCGGAGCCTGCTCGAGGGGATCTTTGAGTGGGCCGCTTTGGTGGGCCGTCAGGGCTGCTGCGGCGTGGGCCATGCCCCCGCATATTTAGGCGATGCGCATTTGGTTTTGGCTTGTTGCTGGTTTTAAGTGGGAATTTCCCCGATTGTTTAAGGGGACCCCCTAGGGGCGTCCCCGACGCAGCCCCCGAGCATCTGCGGGGTCGCCGGCAAGGCTCCCGCATGCCGGAGCCTACGATAGGATGTCCTTCCCTCTTGGCTTGCGAACGCCTTCCGTGGGGCCGCGTCGGCGGACCCGCGGGTCTAGCCCCAAAGCCTCGCGGGCGCAGCGCTCTGCGGGGGTTTTACCGTGATACTTGGTCGAGAGGGCGTGGTACATGTTTCAACCGGCGTCGGCAATGTTTCAGCCGGCTTCGGCGACGCACGCGCTGCTGGCACTATCTGCGGCGGGTGCAATCCAGGAGGTGTAGCCGTGCGTCAAGCCCCCGAGCCTGGGCCCGTTCAAGGCGATCGGGTAGAGCTCCACGACTTGTTTTTTAACGCACCCTCGCCGTCCCTCCGCGGGACGGAGGGTGAGGTTTCCGCAACCCCCATCGGTCGGGTCGCAGATACGGATTCCTCGTCGAGCCGTTAGTGGGTGGTTCGAGTGGACGCCCATGCCCCGTTCGATAAGGGTAGGGCGCGTGGTCCGGAGACACGTCCATTAAAGCGCTTGCATGGGTTTGCTAGGTGGGGCTCGGTCCCGTTCGCTAGGGACCGAGGGCGCGGAAGCCCTCCCTCGGTGGGATCCCCCGCTGCCGCCCTTGCGGCTCTCGAACACGACATGTGGGGCACCCTCGAGCCGGCGGGCTCGAGGAACGGCTCGAATGCGCGTGCCCTCGTCGTCCCTGACTCGGTGATGCGGGGCGCCTGTTCGAACCCGTCGAGGGTCAGGCTTCGAACCTCTGATCAGCAGGGCCGTGCGGGGTGGCGCCTAGGCGGCCCCGTCTTTGCATCTGCGAATCCTCGAGGGGCCTGGGCGAGCCAGCCCTCGAGGCGGCCCGATCGCAAAATGGTGCGGGGTGGCGCCTAAGCGCTCCCGTCCTGGCATCTGCGAATCTTTGAGGGGCCTGGGCGAGCCAGCCCCCGAGGCGCTGATCAGTAAAATGGTGCGGGGTGGCGGCTAAGCGCTCCCGTCCTGGCATCTGCGAATCCTCGAGGGGCCTGGGCGAGCCAGCCCTCGAGGCGCTGATCGCAAAATTGTGTGGGGTGCGGCCAAGCGCTCCCGTCCCGGCATCCGCGAATCCTCGAGCTCGAGAGGCCCGGGCGTGCCGGCCCTCGAGGCGCTGATCAGTAAAACGGTGCGGGGTGGCGGCTAAGCGCTCCCGTCCTGGCATCTGCGAATCCTCGAGGGGCCTAGGCGAGCCAGCCCTCGAGGCGCCGATCGGTAAAATGGCGCGGCATCGGTGCTGCGCGTGCCCGTTTTATCTCAAACGGGCCCCGAGGTGTCCGTCTCATGCCCGCACCCTTTCGAGGATAGAGTTTTCCCCGAGCCAGGGGCTCGTGCCGCTCGAGGGTCCTCCTTACTTGGTAAGGGGCCGGGCCATTTAATGCTTCGCGGTCGAGGCCGCGGATTCGCGTCGCGGGCGCGCCTTTTTGGCGCGCCGCGCGCGCGCGTAGTGGGCGACGTGGGCGGCGGACGTGACCGCTCGTCCACCGGCCCTCCCGGTTCTACGCCGTGATGATGGCCCGTCCGTGGTGGCGTGGCCGCCGCGGTCGTGGTGGGGCCCGCCGGTCGGCGAGAAAAGATTCCCCTGCGGTTAATGCGTGCGGGACGCGCGCTCCGAGAGCACGCCCGCGGCTTATAAATGCGAGGAGAGGGGGAAACGGCGGTTTTTACCTTAGCGTTTCACCATCCTCGCTCCTTGCGCTCTCGCCTCGTCTCTCGCTCTCACCACCGCGCCCTTTCGCCGTTGGAGCTCTTCTTCTCCTTCCCGTCCTCTATTCTCGGCTCCCTTGCTTTTTCTCATGGCGCCCCTTCCGCCCCTCATGATCGTCGACCCGTACGCGTGGGAGCGCTCGTCGGTGAAGCGGCCGGCCCTAGGCGACACCGGTGTCCGCCGCCCCGGGCGGCGAACGAGGAGGGCCGGCCGGCGGAATGGATCGTGCCGCCGGCCCGGGGACCACGCGCCCAACCCGCCGAGCGGCTACGTGGTGAGCTTCATCCGCTTCCACGAGCGCGGCTTCGCGGCGCCGGTGAGCCGCTTCATGCGGGCGCTCTCGCCTCCACTACGGCGTGGAGTTGCACAACTTTGCGTCGAACGTGATTTCGCAGGCGGCCACGTTCGTGGGCATTTGCGAGGGGTATCTAGGGATCCCAGTGAATTGGGATCTCTAGATACACCTCTTCCGCGCGGAGCCGTTCACGCAGCCGACGACGGAGCAGAGGACCCGCCGCGCGGTGCGTGCCGGCGGCATGTCGCTCGCCTGCGGACGCGCGTACAAGGACGACTACATCCCTTGTACCATGACGACCAACAACGCCGGGCCGGGAGCGGGGGTGGTTCTATCTTCGCAACGACGAGCCCGGTCTCCCCCCTACACCGGTCTGGTGCTCCGGAGAAGCTTGACTCCCGGAGCCACGGGGTGTCTCCGCCCCGCATCGGAGGCGGTTGGACTCGCTCCCCGGCCGCGCTAAGGAACCCCGGCGGCGCGCGGGTTGACCGCGGCGACCGTCCTCGCCTTCCTCCACCACCGGCGGGTCGTGCCCCTGATGGAGAGGCCGCTCCGCATCTTCGAGATGACGGAGACGGCGAACCTCCGTCGCGCTGGTGAGGTCGCGGATGCTTCCGAGCCCCCTCCCCGCGGGAGTATGCGGCCACACGGGCACGGAACGCCGTCGACACCCGGTTGTCTGCGCGGTGACCGGTCCCCGTGGGACCTCGAGATGCTCCCCACCGCCCGCCGTAAGTAGAATTCTTGGCTCCGTTTTTGATCTTGATGACACTCCGGGTTTCGACGCACCTTTGACGTTTTCGCTCGCGGATGGTGAGTCCGAGCGCCGCGAAGTCCGATCCGCCCACTCCTCGCTCCCGCGCGCTCGAACGGGCGTCGCAGCGACCGGGAGCGGGAGCGGGCGCGCGCGCAAGAAGGAGCGCGCGAGGCGGCACCGCGGCGCCGCGAGCGGCGGAACGAGGAGCACCGGGCCGCGCGAGCGGCGAGGGGCTCTCTTCTCCGGGGACCGAGGAGTACTCGTCCTCGAGGGGGACGAGGAGGAAGAGACCGGGGGCGGGGCCTCCCCGACGGTGGGAGCCCCCCCCCCCCCCCCCCCGCCGCCGGAGCCGGCTCGGCGGCAGCTAAGAGCAAGATCGCCCGGGGCGGGTGCGGGGCGCCCGCCGCCGGGCAATCGACGACGGAGCGGCGCGGGCCGCGGAGGCGCCGGCGCGCGCCCGGAGGTGCGCGCGCGCGCGCGCCGCGCACGGAGCGGGGTCCGCGCGCGCGGCGGGAGACGGCCGGTGGTGTGGCGGCCGCGGCGCGCGGCCGCGCCGGCGTCATCCACCGGGGCCTCGAGGAAGAGGAAGCGTGCCTTCTCCTCTTCGAGGTGAGGGGCTCTCCCTCTTGTGAGGTTGCATTTCGATAGCCGGGGCCTTAACCGTTCGTTCGTGTTTGCGCGGTGGTGCCGACCGTGCCTCCCCTCGCACCGCCAAGGTGTTGAGGGCGACGCGTCCGTTCGCACCCGCGGCGCTCGTCGGGCGCGCGCGGGCGGGGGCGAGTGCGGCGGCCGCGGCGGACGAGTGAAGGACCGATACGGCGAACCGCAGAGGGGGGGGGAGTGAACGGGATCCGATAAAAATTCTTCTCGAAGGAGATGGAAACTCCAACAAGATGAACACGGCTTCCAACACACGTCTCCGACTCACTACCAAGGTTGGTCAAGCCCACGTAGCCACTGGAGTGCCACCGGACCTAGGAACCAACACACCACCTTCCGACCCGAGAAACGCGCGGAAAAACCAAATCTCGAGTCTACGAGACCCACACCGGTCGGACCGGTGAGCACCACCGATCGGACCGGTCCCCGCCGGTGAAACCGAGCAACTTCCACTAAGTGGCTCTACACCGGTCGGACCGGTGAGACACACCGGTCGGACCGATGGCGGCACCGAAAGCCCCCAAGACACCAAACAGGCCAACCGACCACCAAACGGACCCAAACTCGAAACAAGAAAGAACACGGGACAACAACGAACACACCAAGACGTTCACCCGAGCAAAAACCCACAAGGGCTCGCACCGGTCGACCGGTCGGGAGCACCGGCCGCGCTGGAAGCTCGGGCAACTCGGGATGAACAAGACCCGCGGTCAACTCCCCCCAAAACCAAAACTCGATCTCCCGAATCACTCCACGGACTTGAACAAGACTTTGGGGATATCAGGAACACCTCATGAGGAGTCCATAGCCAAGTTTAATCCCACCAAAACTCGTCCAAAAAGGAGGAATCGAAGAAATCCCACCGAAAGCACTTCCAACCCAAGAACTCAAGAAACCCCAAAATCGAGCACCTTTTCTCACGGATTTGAGAGGGGAATCACGCCCAAAGAACCACGAAGGGTTCCCACAAATTTCCCCATCAAATCCCCAAGAGAAAAGTCCCAAAAACAACCCAAAGAAATCACCGAGAAAGGGCTCCGAAAATCACCATCAAGAACAACCGGGAAAACACATCCAAACCTTGAGGAACCACGCCGAATCATCTATACATGAAACAAAGGTTCGTACAAGGTCTAGCAAGCCGCCCGATCATCCATCCCTCTCTACAAGATCTCTCCGTGAAGCTCTCTTGCTAGTCCTAAGGAAAACCTAAGGAAAATAGGTGGAAAATAGGAAAACAAATGAGCTAGGGTTCCAAGAGTTGGCTGCCATCCTCTCACCTCTTGGGTAATATGGAGCAAACCGAATGTCTGAAATGCCCTTCTCTACTAACTAGGGATACAAGCCCCTCAAGGGCGGATTTGGAATTCTTGATGTCTTCACCATCGGACGGATGCCCGGCGACCGCACCCTGCGTAGCCTCGACGCAAGCCATGCGATCCCGACGCGTGTCCTCCGCTTCGAAGATTCCGGACTGCGTCGTCGCACACCGGTCGAGCCGGTGCTCCTCACCGCCGGACCGGTCCCCACCCCGCGTCGACCGGTCCGCCGGCTGCTGCAGCCTCCGTCTTCGGTTCTCGGTCTTGGCTTTGTGGATCAACCAAGGAACCCGGTGGTTTTCCGGTGAACCACCCGAAACCCCGCGAACTCGGTGTAGCCTCCGCCAATCTCCACTCATGACTTGGCTCCCACGTAGTCCCGGCTCGACCTTGGTTTTGAGGCTCAACCAAGAAACCGTCCACGACTTCATCTTGCTTGTTCATGCCACCATGAGGCCCGCACTTGACCCCGCCGGCCACCGGATCCCTCGAATGAAGCCTACTTGTCTTCTCCACACCTGGAGGCCTCACCGGCGACGACCTTTCGCGCTTGTTCTTCACCCGCACCAACACCGGTCAAGCCGCAACCCGCACCCGCAATACTTAGCCAAGAATCAGTCCACACAACGTTGTCAATCACTCATCACACAAGGAAGCGACCATCCACCGGTCCTCGAACCACACATGGTCCTCAATCTCCCCCTTGATGAGTGCATTGACAACACCCACACGAAAGTAACAAGAGAGAAAAGAAAAAGAAAAGAAACGAACAAAAAGAAACTCCAACAAGCGATCGAACGCCAAACAAAGGCAAAGAGCAAGATCACTTGAAGAAGACAAGTCTCGGACCCCTTAGGCAAGGGCAACGGCTCGACACATCCGAGACAAAGCAAAACTCAAGCAAAGAGCGCAAACCACCGAAACAAAGCTCGAACAACCACAAAGAGCTCCCCCTGCACACATGCAAGCTCCCCCTGAACCAATGCACCTCCCCCTGGACGAATGCATGCAAGACACCACTTGAAACAGGGCAGCTGCAACAAAACAGCCCTGACCGGTCAGACCGGTCAACACCACCGGTCAGTCGGTGTGCAACATGTGTACGAACCGGCACTCACACCGGTCGGACGGTGACCCCGACCGGTCGACCGGTGCACAACGAGCCCGAAATGGCTCGAAACCACTGAAAACCTTCTAAAAGCGCCCGGCAAGCCATTTCAAGCTCAAACTTCTCCCCCTTGTTGGCAATGCATGATTCAAGCCAAAAATGCAAAACTTTCAACCTAGAGCTTCTCAAATAGACAAAATTCAACAAAGAATGCTACACATGTCCAAATGAGCAAGTTAGATACTCTACGGCTTCGTATCGATCTCAACTACATGATCACCAAGTTTCACAACCATTGGACGAAGCTAAGATGAATTTTGGCAATTTTGCGAAAAACTTGCCTCTCATGAGCAAAGTCCTAAACATGATCAAAGCATATCAAAATGGCAAAGCCACACAAACTTCATGCTAGGACAGCCATTCTAATCATAAGACCATCACAAACACCCACAAGCACCTCATGTCATGTCAAAGCCACCGAGCCATGTGCCTACTTCTATGTATGAGACTTTTCATTGATAGGCATCATGCAACGGTTTAGCACCCAAAGCAAATTAAATTCAGCACATATGACATGGGAGCACATTTCCAAGCATTTTTCATTTCATTTTCAGATTTGTAAATGGTACATGAAATGTCTTTGCGACAAAAAGGAACTTATGCCCCTCCACAAGATAGAACAAGAGGGCTAAACATTCATGATGGCAAATGAGCCTTTGGCCCCATATGATCAATAAACTAGCTATCCAACCACAAATTAAGCATAGCAAGGCCACAAAAACATGTCAAGAGCATGTAAAGGCATTTACACATGAGAGCGCATACATGTGACACTTTTCAAAAACATAGCCATCAACCATGGATTATTCATCAAGATCATCAAGAGCTAAGTCAAACTAACCATAGCATACCAAACAAGCTCACAAAGACATATATTTCAATCCATGGTGAACAATGTATATAAGAGAAGCTTTTCCTAACCAATGCATATGATACAAAATGCAAGCAATCTAAGATACAAGGATGCCTATACATCATGTTACATATGCCATGCCAAATGCAAGAAATGCACAAAGGAAAGCTATACATATGCTACAAAGGAGCTCCCACACACAAAGCTCACAAACCACCGGCTCCTCGAGGGGGGCAAAAAGGGCTCGACACCACCGCAAAAGAGCAAAGGAGCACCAAACTCACAAGCTCCCCCTAAACTCATGCATTAAGGCCAAAGAGCGTACAAAGCTCACCTTACACACATGAGATAAGGCAAAGAGCAAAAGAAACCAAGTGGCTTGACCAAGGCCACACACTCGAAGGTCACAAATACACTTACCTTTATCATTTCTTCACAATTCACTCATCCTTGTCCACCATCCCCGAAAGTGATGCCCCTACATGTCACCACCGGGATATGAAGCCGAAGAACCACCCCCAATATCAACCAAATGTTCTTCGGGTCGTCCACCTGCAACTCAAAACCAAGAGCGAGGGCGAGCAAACGACTCAACACTGGGGTTAGTTCCAAACGTGTGAAACCAGTGCCTAGCCATTTGCTCGAAAGTGGGGTTAGCACAAACCAAACCATCTTTCCTACCAAAGCTACCTCCACGAACACCACTACGGTAACCATCATGAGGGAACCAACCCTCTCTGCCTGGAGGAGGACCAAAACCACGAAAGAAAGCCCGTGGACCATCCCTCCTCTCCTTCTCAAAGCCATGACTCCTCCCATCCCCGTAGTGAGCTCGAGGGGGAGAATGCCTAGCAAACGACCTCCCGCAAACTTTCCAGACCAATCACCAGAACCACGACCTCCAGAAACAACCCTCGCACCTGTACGAGCACGAAACCCAAGCTGCACTGTCCGGAGCTCGCACCGGTCCGACCGGTGCTCCACACCGGTCCCGACCGTGTAGCCCTCGGGCGAGCGGCACCTCCAACGACCTTCCGCTCTCCCCAAGCCCGAACTGACCTCACACTCGCCTTGGCCCTGGGCAACTGCACACGAGGCTCAAGTACACCATCGGAAGGGTGGTACTTGTCCTTGATAGCCCACTCCTTCGCCATTCTCTCCTCACGCTTCCTCTTGAAGCAAAATGCTCTCTTGTGACCATCCTTTCCACAAAACTCACAATGGAAACGGATCGATCTGGGCTTAGGCTTGGGATGAGGCTCTTCACAAGGCTTCTCACTTGGTTTCTCACTAGGCGTTTCACTTGCCTTCTCACTCGGTTTTTCTCTTGGTTGGTTTGGCTTGGAGGTAAACTTGTCTTTGGGTGTGGGTTGTGGTGGAACTGAAACATTCCCAAATTTCCTTTCTCTCTCACCACTGCCCTCACCAACCTTATCCAATCCCAAAGCCCAACCGTCAAAGCGCTTACAGCTAGCAATCATCATACCAAGATGAGGTTCTTGACTCGACAACCAACTCAGCGCTTCACGCAACTTATCATTCTCATCTTGCAAGCGACCAACACATTTTGCAAGATCCAAATTCTTCATAGCATGCAACTCACATGTAGAGCAAGAAGTAGGAATAGGCACTTTCAAATCAACCTCAAGCGAAACAATGCGAGAACGGAGCTCAACAATTTTCTCATGCAAACCGGGGCAAGAAGTGCAAGCACCAAGCAAAGTGGGTCCAGATTGTAGCTCAGCCAACTCAACCCTAAGCACATCTAGTTCCTCACACTTGGAGGCATACTTCTCCCTAAGATCAGTCAAGTCAGCTAGGAAACCAGAGCAATCAACACAATCATTTTCAGCAGAAACAACAGGGCTAGCCTTAAGCGAATCAATTTCAAGCTTGCTATCAAGAATATGTGTTTCTAGCTCAGCCACTCTAGTCCTAGCATCCTCGAGCAAGGATCTAAGCTCCTTCCTAAGCTTCTTAGCCTCTCTAAGCATGTGATCGCGATTATCAAGCAAGTCAACCAACTCCTCATTCTCCTTGCGCAAAGAAGAGAGCTCATCACATACCTCATCCTCGGAATCCAAGTCCGAGGCGTCCTTCTGGCTTCTCTTGCTGCTCGAACTGCGAGCCATGCCGCAGAAATCGTCCTTGAGGCTTAGGCCCGTCACACAAAGGCCGTTGAGATACTTGCCGATGTTCTTCTTCTTCTTCTTCTTCTTGTCATCCTCTTCGGCTTCATCACTCGAGCTTGAAGACGTGTCCTCGGAATCAGACTCGATGTCGCTTGATCTCTTAATCTTCTCTCGAGACCGCGTCTTCTTCTCATGTCCATGATCCTTCTTCCTTGACTTCTTCTTCTTGTCCATGAACTTGTGCTTGCCGTGGTTGTTCACCTTTGGACACTCGGCGAAATAGTGTCCGGTCTTGCCGCACTTGAAGCATGTCCTCGTGTTCCTCCTCTTGTTCACTCGATTCTCGTGCGGCCTCTCAAACCGCCTCGTCGGGAGCGCCGGCTCGTCCTCTCCAAGCACGTCGAACTCCTCATCCGGCATAGACATCAAAGAGGACAAAGAGAACATCTGGTGGATGGGTTAGTGTTAGCCTTTCCATTTGAACCACCGATGAGGGCGAGACTATGAGAGTCGGTCGGGCCCTCGATCTTGGGCGTCATGCCCCTATCCACCTCAGCCGACTTGAGCTTTGAGAACAGCTCGTTCACCGTCAGAGTGTCATACTTCTCTGACTCCACAATGGCCTCGAACTTTCCGCCCCAAATCGTACGATCCAAAGAGTGTAAGAGCTTGACCGCTCTATCATGATCATCGTACGGGAGCACGTCCACATTGGCCCTCATGTTGTTCACAACCACCGTGAACCTCTGAAACAAAGCATCGATGGACTCACCGGGGAGATGAGTGAAGTTCTCGTACTCTCTCCGGTAGGTCGCATACATCCGTGCCTGAACCTGGGCGTTCCCAACATGAGCCTCCTTCAACACCGCCCAAATCCTACAAGCCAAGTGCTTGGTGTGCACCCGATCGAACTCAGGCTGACACAAAGCACGAAACAAGTAGTCGACCGCCTTATTGTTGGCGTCGAATCTGTCCCTCGACCCTGGAGCGAGGAAGTCCATTGGCTGGACATATCCCGTGTCCACCGTGACATCCCAAAGGATCGACCCTTTCCGCGGAGAAAAGCACCCATCCGCTTGCTCCACATCCGGTAGTTCTTGCCATCGAAGTGTGGAGGACACCGAAACCCATTCCCGGTACACCATCCTTGGATCTTAGACGGTTAGAGTCAACAAAGACCCGAACCGGCTCGATACCACTTGAAGGACCGATACGGCGAACCGGAGAGGGGGAGTGAATGGGAGCCGATAAAAATTCTTCTCGAAGTAGATGGAAACTCCAACAAGATGAACACGGCTTCCAACACACGTCTCCGACTCACTACCAAGGTTGGTCAAGCCCACGTAGCCACTGGAGTGCCACCTTGGACCTAGGAACCAACACACCACCTTCCGACCCGAGAAACGCGGCGGAAAAACCAAACCTCGAGTCTACGGACCCACACCGGTCGAGACCGGTGAGCACCACCGATCAGACCGGTCCCTGCAGGTGAAACTGAGCAACTTCCACTAAGTGGCTCTACACCGGTCAGACCGGTGAGACACACCGGTCAGACCGATGGCGGCCTGAAAGCCCCCAAGACACCAAACAGGCCAACCGACCACCAAACGGACCCAAACTCGAAACGAGCGGCAACACGGGACAACAACGAACACACCAAGACGTTCACCCGAGCAAAAACCCACAAGGGCTCGCACCGGTCAGACCGGTCAGGAGCACCGGTCGGACCGGTGTAGCCTCGGCAACTCGGGATGAACGGCGCCGCGCGGTCAACTCCCCCAAAACCAAAACTCGATCTCCCGAATCACTCCACGGACTTGAACAAGACTTTGGGGATATCAGGAACACCTCATGAGGAGTCCATAGCCAAGTTTAATCCCACCAAATCTCGTCCAAAAAGGAGGAATCGAAGAAATCCCTCCGAAAGCACTTCCAACCCAAGAACTCAAGAAACCCCAAAAACGAGCACCTTTTCTCATGGATTTGAGAGGGGAATCACAGCCCAAAGAACCACGAAGGGTTCCCACAAATTTCCCCCATCAAATCCCCAAGAGAAAAGTCCCGAAAACAACCCAAAGAAATCACCGAGAAAGGGCTCCGAAAATCACCACCAAGAACAACCGGGGAAAACACATCCAAACCTTGAGGAACCACGCCGAATCATCTAT
This sequence comes from Cenchrus americanus, assembly GCA_947561735.1. NCBI lineage: Eukaryota > Viridiplantae > Streptophyta > Magnoliopsida > Poales > Poaceae > Cenchrus > Cenchrus americanus. Next base: position 67,472,019 of record OX387239.1, on the reverse strand, counting down.
ACATGAAACAAAGGTTCGTACAAGGTCTAGCAAGCCGCCCGATCATCCATCCCTCTCTACAAGATCTCTCCGTGAAGCTCTCTTGCTAGTCCTAAGGAAAACCTAAGGAAAATAGGTGGAAAATAGGAAAACAAATGAGCTAGGGTTCCAAGAGTTGGCTGCCATCCTCTCACCTCTTGGGTTATATGGAGGCAACCGAATGTCTAAAATGCCCTTCTCTACTAACTAGGGATACAAGCCCCTCAAGGGCGGATTTGGAATTCTTGATGTCTTCACCATCGGACGGATGCCGGCTACCGCACCTCGCGTAGCCTCGACGCAAGCCATGCGATCCCGACGCGTGTCCTCCGCTTCGAAGATTCCGGACCGCATCGTCGCACACCGGTCGACCGGTGCTCCTCACCGGTCGGGGACCGGTCCCCACCGGTCGAGGCCGGGGTCCGCGCTTCTTGCGGCCTCCGTCTTCGGTTCTCCGGTCTTGGCTTTGTGGATCAACCAAGGAACCCGGTGGTTTTCGGTGAACCACCGGAAACCCCGCGAACTCGGTGTAGCCTCCGCCAATCTCCACTCATGACTTGGCTCCCACGTAGTCCCGGCTCGACCTTGGTTTTGAGGCTCAACCAAGAAACCGTCCACGACTTCATCTTGCTGTTCATGCCACCATGAGGCCCGCACTTGACCCCGCTGGCCACCGGGTCCCTCGAACGAAGCCTACTTGTCTTCTCCACACCTGGAGGCCTCACCGGCGACGACCTTTCGCGCTTGTTCTTCACCTGCACCAACACCAGTCAAGCCGCAACCTGCACCTGCAATACTTAGCCAAGAATCAGTCCACACAACGTTGTCAATCACTCATCACACAAGGAAGCGGCCATCCACCGGTCCTCGAACCACACATGGTCCTCGGCGAGGGCTCGCGGGCGCGGGCGAGGCCCCTAGGCCGCTGCCATCGGATGAGTACGCCGCGCGCCGCGCCGGCGGCCGTTGAGGAGCGGCGGGCGCCGGTCGTGGCGGAGGCGCGGCCCGCGGCGGCGGCCGTGGTGGAGGCGCGGCTGCGGCGCCGGCCGTGGTGGAGGCGCGGTCTGCGGCGCCGGCCGCGGCGGAGGCGCGGCGAGCGGCGGCGGCCGAGGAGGGCGGTCGGGCGCCCGTGGTCGCGGGGGCGCGGCGGAAGCGGTGGCCGCGGCGCGCGGCGGGAGCCCGCGGCTACGGAGGCGTGGGTGGAGGCGTCGATGGAGGCGACGCGGGGCGCGCACCGCCGGCGGCTCCCCGGCGGTGGTGGTGGAGATCCCGGACGACGACTCCCCGCCGCCGGGTGGGACCGGTGGGTGAGTTTCCCCACGCTTTCCCCCGAGTCCCGGGAGGGGGGCCCTCGTGAGGGCGGCGGGAGGGCCACATGGTGGCGGGAGGCCGAGGGCATGGTGCCGAGGCCTCGTCTTCCGCGGCCGGCCGCTCCGCCCCGTGAGGGGTTCGCCGGCGACCCGCCCGCGTTCGGCCGACGCCCGGGGGGAGCGGGAGCTATGGGGAGAGCTCTGCGCGGCCACGGCGCGCGCTCGGCCGAGCGTTGAGCGAGGCGGCGAGGATCCACGGCGGCCCCGCGTGGCGCGTCTTCCGGATGGGGTGTCGTTGCTTGTTTCTTTCCGTTTCTCGTTTCTCGCGTGCGATCCTTGCAGCATGATGCTTATAGGTTTTGACTTGTTGGTGACGGGAGCTCGAGCACCGCGCTCGCGACAAGTACGGCGCCTTTGACCAGGTGAGCGCCGAGCTCCGCCAGCTCCGGGAGCGGTGCGACGCCTTCGACACGCTCGCCGACGCCATGAGGACCCCGGACGGCTGGCGTCGTCGTACGGGCCATGGCCCTGCGCGATCAACTCCATGAGAGCGCAAGGCGGACCCGGCGCACCCCTCAACCCTCGAGCGGGTCTGCACAGCACTCATCGACCGGGATGAGGCGGCCGCGGCGGCGCGGGCGGACTCGGAGAAGAGACGCACCCCGGCGGCCAGGCGGGAGGCGGAGGTGGCCGGCGTCCGCAACAACAACTCGGAGCTCCACTCATTGCTCCCGGGGGCGCGAGCTCGGCGAGCCGCGGGCGAGGGCGGGCGCGCCCTCGACGCCAAGGTCGCGGCGCTCGCCATTGCGGAGGACCGGCTCTGCCGCAGGAGCGTTCCGCCCGTCAAGAGGTCGAAGGGTGGCTCTAGCGAGAGCGAGCCGCCCTTGCCGACGCCCGGTCGGCGGCCGGAGCAGAGGAGCGCGTCGCTCGGGAGGCGGCGCAGAAGTCACTGGAGGGCCGGAACACGGAGTTCTCGAAGCTCGAGGGCGAGCTGATGGTGCTCGGCATCACGAGCGCGAGCCAGGAGCTGGCCCTCTAGGAGCAAGGCGAGACCCTCAAGGGCCTTGAGCAGGCGGTCGAGGCCGGGCACCGCGCCCTCGAGGTGGAGAGGAAGCAAGTTGAAGGTAAGTCGTTGTTTGACCCCGGTTTTTGCCGGTTTTCTCTTAGAGGGTTCGCCCCCTTTTCTAATCCCTATCTCGCCGGGCGACTTCGGGCTTGCGCACCGCGTTGGGGCACGCGGCGGCGGGGCCGAGGCGCGCGGACCTCCTACAACTCCTTCGAGCGAGGAGGTGTTGGAGTTGCGCACCGCGGCCCTCGAGACCTGCCGAGGCCATGGAGGAGGGCGAGGCGCGAGGGCGGGAGCTCGGCCGGCCGGCCGCCCGCGCTCCCTTGGCGGCCACGTCACCGGCGCATGCGCCGGGCGCCGCATCTCGATGTCCGAGAAGGCCCTCGGGGGTGGTACGATCTCATTACGAGGTCAACTTCGAGGCGCTGGCAGAGGGCTACGTCGTCCCAGAGGGTGTCGAGGACGAGGTGGCGATGGAGCACGTGGATCCGTTAGCCGCCGACGTTGCCGGGGCGCTTGCCGAGGCCTTCGAGGAGTTCCTCTTCCCAGATGTCGCTGATGCTGCCGCTCCTCCAGCCTGAAGACAGCCGAGCACTGGGCCCTTTTTGTTTATGTATTAGTGTGCTGGCCGTATGGCCTTGTAAATAAACAGGTTACTTTGCTATGAACATTTGTCAAAGTGAAAAGATGTCTTTTGCTCATTGCGCTTTTTTGTTTCTCCTTCTTCCTGAGTAAGTTCTAGTTAGGGGAGTTCGACTTTCGCGGGTGGCCTGCTGGGTTGGGGGCAAGAGAGAAGGGTCGTTTCCTCGCGGAGGCGTAGGCTATCTCTGGCTCGCGCGTCACTTCCGCTAGGCTGCCTGCGCCCTGTTCGAATCTTTACTCGAGGCCGAAGTAGAAGCATACTTAGCGCGCGTGAGTTGTTTCTTTTTTGTGGAAAAATGGGACCATTTTCTGGGGGGTGCCCCCTGCAGTAGCCCCCAAGGGTAACTTGGGTTTCAGGGGAAAGCCGAGTTGCCCTTTTTATTAAACTGATGATGTTTACATGGTTGTCACCAACTGGGGTGCTGGTTGCGTGATTTTACAACAAAATACTTGGAAATCCTAGCTAGGGATAGAAGCGACGTAGCTGTTGGATGTTCCAAGCGTTTGTGAGTTCTTCGCCGTCCTCGTTGGCCAGCTTGTACGTGCCGGGCTTGAGCACTTTTACCACGACGTAGGGTCCCTCCCACGGAGGTGATAGCTTGTGGCGTCCTCGGTTGTCTTGGCGTAGCCTTAGGACCAGATCCCCTTCGCTGAAGTCCCGCCGGCGTATTTTCCGTGCCTGGTAGTGCCTGAGGGACTGTTGATATCTTACGAGTGCATCGAGGCCACGAGACGTGCTTCGTCCGGCTGGTCCAGTGAGTCCTCGCGGGCTCGCTGGTTGGCGTCCTCGTCGTAGCCTCGAACCCTGGGTGACCCGTACTCTAAGTCCGTGGGGAGGACGGCCTCCCGCGCCATGGACTAGAAAAAACGGGGTGAACCCGGTGGCTCTGCTTGGGGTGGTCCTTAGGCTCCACACGACCGCTGGTAACTCCTGGAGCCATTTCCGACCAGATTTATTCAGCTGGTCAAAAATTCTGGGCTTAAGGCCTTGTAGGATCATGCCGTTGGCACGCTCTACTTGGCCGTTAGTCTGTGGGTGTGCCACAGCTGCCCAATCCACACGGATGTGGAACTTGTCGCAGAACTCCAGGAATTTCCTGCCCGTGAACTGGGACCCGTTGTCGGTGATGATGGAGTTTGGCACTCCGAAGCGGTGGATGATATCGGTGAAGAACGTCACCGCTTGCTCGCTCCCGAGATTCGTAATGGGGCGCACTTCTACCCACTTGAAAAACTTGTCGATCGCAACCAACGGGTGAGTGAAGCCCCCGGCGCCTTCCGCGAGGGGCCCGACGATGTCCGGCCCCCACACGGCGAACGGCCATGTAATGGGGATGGTCTCGCAGGACATGAGCGGGAAGGTTGGACTTGCGGACGTAGAACGGCACCCTTCGCGGTGCGCACGATCTCGGCGGCATCCGCGACCGCGGTAGGCCAGTAAAAGCCTTGACGGAAAGTGTTGCCAACGAGGGTGCGGGGCGCAGCGTGATGGACACAGATCCCCGCGTGGATGTCCCGCAGTAGCTCGCGCCCCTCAGGGATGGGGATGCACCGCTGCTGGATGCCGGAGGCGGCGCGCTTGTACAGCTCGCCGTCGACGAGGGCAAAGGACTTGGCCATCCTGGCGATGCGCCTGGCCTCGGCCCGGTTCGAGGGGAGTTCCCCTCGAGCCATCCAGGCGACATACTTGTCGCGCCAATCTGCCTTGACGGGGGCTGGCTCGATATCCATCACATCAGCCTCGTAGGCGCCATACCCCTCGAGGAGGGAGAGCACGTACGCCTCGTTCGAGGGGTCCTCGTCCATGGGCTCCGCGCCTGCTGGATTCGAGGGAGCCCCCGAGGGTTCCGCGTGGCTCGAGGGGTGAGGCTCGAAGACGACGGAGGGCTGGGCGATGTCACGGGCAAAAACGTTCGGGGGGACGTAATCCGCCCGGACGCGATCTTGGCCAGCTCGTCCGCCTCCTCGTTGTACCGGCGGGGGCACGTGATTGAGCTCGATGCCATAGAACTTGTCCTCGAGGGCTCGCACGGCCTTGCGCAAGCTTCCATCTTGTCGTCGTGGCAACTCGCATTCTTCATGACTTGATCAATCACGAGCCGCGAATCCCCCCGCACGTCGAGGCGCTTGACGCCTATCTCGATGGCGATCTTGAGGCCGCAAAGGAGGGCCTCGTACTCAGCCATGTTGTTTGACGCGGGGAAGTGGAGGCGCACCGCGTACCGCATGTGCTCCCCGAGGGGTGACACGAAGAGCAGGCCCGCGCCCGCCCCTGTTTTCATCACCGAGCCGTCGAAATACAGAGTCCAGCACTCTGCTTGGATCTGCGGCGGTGGTAGCTGCGTGTCCGTCCACTCGGCGACGAAATCCGCCAGGATCTGGGACTTGATGGCCTTGCGCGGGGCGTAGGCGAGCGTCTCGCCCATCAGCTCCACTGACCACTTGGCGATCCTGCCCGCCGCGTCTGGATTGCGGATGATCTCCCCTAGCGGGAAGGAGGAGACCACCGTGACGGGGTGGGCCTCGAAGTAGTGGCGGAGCTTGCGCCGCGCGAGGACCACCGCATACAGCAGCTTTTGGACTTGAGGGTAGCGCGTCTTGGTGTCGGACAAGACTTCGCTGATGTAGTAGACCGGCCGCTGGACCGGCAGGGCGTGCCCTTCCTCCGTGCGCTCCACCACAATTACGGCGCTGACCACCTGGGTGGTCGCGGCCACGTAGAGCTGCAGGGGTTCGCCGTCCTGCGGCGGCGTGAGGATCGGGGCGTGGGTCAAGGATGCCTTCAGCTTGTCGAGCGCGTCTTGGGCCTCGGTGGTCCAGGTGAAGCGCTCGTGCTTCTTGAGGAGGCGATAGAGGGGCAGGCCTTTCTCGCCGAGCCGCGAGATGAAGCGGCTCAAGGCGGCAAGGCACCCCAGCACCTTTTGCACCCCTTTGAGGTCCCGAATTGGACCCATTCGCTCGAGGGCCGCAACTTTCTCAGGGTTGGCCTCGATGCCCTGCTGGGAGACGATGTATCCTAGGAGCATGCCTCGCGGCACTCCAAAGACACATTTTTCGGGGTTTAGCTTGACCCCATTGGCCCGTAGGCAGCCGAACGCGATGTTAAGATCGCCAACCAGGTCGTCCGCCTTCCTGGTCTTTACGACGATGTCGTCTACGTATGCCTCAATCGTTCGCTTTGATGTGATCTCCGAAAACGTGTTGCATGCAGCGTTGATACGTTGCACCCGCGTTTCGGAGGCCGAACGGCATCGTGACGTAACAGAACATCCCGAACGGCGTGATGAACGAAGTCGCGAGCTGGTCGGACTCCTTCATCTTTATCTGGTGATACCCGGAGTAGGCATCAAGGAAGCAAAGCAGCTCACACCCAGCTATTGAATCAACAATTTGATCAATGCGTGGCAAAGGAAAGGGAACTTTAGGACATGCTTTATTGAGACTAGTGTAGTCTATACACATCCGCCATTTCCCGTTCTTTTTCTTTACAAGTACTGGGTTTGCTAGCCACGTAGGGTGGAAAACTTCCTTGATGAACCCGGCCTCGAGAAGCTTCCGCAGCTCCGCTCCGATCGCCCACCGCCTCTCCTCGTCGAAGCGGCGGAGCCGTTGCCTGCACGGCGCGGGAGTGAGGCGAGGATGTCAAGGGAGTGCTCGGCGACCTCCCTCGGTATGCCCGGCATATCCGAGGGGCTCCCACGCGAATATGTCGGTGTTGGCGCGGAGGAAGTCGACGAGCACCACTTCCTATTTTGGGTCGAGGGTGGAACCGACCCTCAACGCCTTGCCTTCGGGGGCGGCGGGGGTCCGGGGGCACCTCCTTTGTTCGCTCCGCGGCCTCGAAGTTGACGGTGTGCTTGGCGGCTAGGGATGCAAGTTGGCATTATAATTGGTCATTGGGTCGACCCAAAAAAATGATAAAATGAACTAGGATGGCATTTTACGTAATTAATTTTGGAGAGGAAATGAACTAGAGTGGTATGCTATCGTAATTAATCAGCTGACCCAAAAAACACTATTGGGTAACCACTTGCATCCCTATTGGCGGCGGAGTCGTGGTCCTCGTTGACCATCTTCTCCAAGGTGGTTACCGATGCTTCATCCGGCGCCCGGCGCTTCGCGTGCTCTACGCACTCGACGTCACAGTCGAACGCGTGCTCGATGGATGAGCCCACGGTGATGACGCCATTTGGTCCCGGCATCTTCATCTTGAGGTAGGTGTAGTTGGGGACCGCCATGAACTTGGCGTAGCAGGGCCGCCCAAGTATGGCGTGATAGGCGCCCCGGAACACCACCACCTCGAAGGTGAGCGTTTCCTGGCGCAAATTCTTCGAAGTGCCGAACCAAACCGGTAGGTCGATCTGCCCGAGGGGCTCGATGCGCTTGCCGGGTGCGACGCCATGGAACGGCGTCGTGCTGGGCCGCAGCCGGGTCTTGCCCAATCCCCAACGGGTGCGGCGTATGCGCGTAGAGGATGTTGAGGCCGCCGCCTCCGTCCATCGGGACTTTTGAGAACCGCGCGTTCCCAATAATCGGGTCGACCACCGGTGGGTACTGGCCCGGGTTGGGGATGCGGTTCGGGTAGTATTCACGGGCCGAAGGTGATGGCGTCCTCCGACCAGTCGAGGAAGGAGGGAGGCGCCCTCTCTGCGGCGAGGACCTCGTGCTGCTCCCGCTTGCGCTGGCGGCTCGACATGTCGACGGTCGGTCCCCTGAAGATGAGGAACACGTTCTCCACGGCGGGGAAGCCACCTACGTCGCCATCTCCTCCGTCCTTCTTGGCCTCCGCGTCCTTCTCGGCGGCGCGACCGTAGAACTTCTTGAGCATGTCGCATTGCTCAAGGGTGTGGTTTACTGGGGTCTTGTGGTATGGACATGGCTTTTTCAGCATGTCGTCAAACACCCCCGGACCTCGAGGGGCCGGTCGAGGGCCTCGTCGAGCCGGGTCAACAGCAAGGGCCTCGGCGTCGTCACCGTCGCGCCCCTGCTCGCGCGCGCCTCGCGGCGCGGCTTTTTTCCCTTTCTTGCCCCACTTGTCCTTCCGTGGGGCTCCCCGGACTTGCTGCCCTCCGCGGGTGCGTCGTCCGAGCGCTTGCCCTTCTTGCCGTCAAAAATTGCCCCCACGGCCTCTTCTCCTGAGGCAAAGGCGGTGGCAATGTCGAACATCTCGTTCGAGTCCGCGGCGGGGCGCGCCCCGGCTCCCGCACGAGATCCCGGCATGTGGTGCCCTCAAGGAAGGCGTGCACAATCTCGGATTGTGCTACGCTCTGGAGCTCCGTGCAGCGCTTGGAAAAGCGTCGTATGAAGTCCCGGAGCGACTCGCCGGGCTTCTGAGTGCAGGAGCGCAGGTGCCAGGAATTCCCAGGGTGCACGTACGTGCCCTGGAAGTTGCCCACGAACGTGCGGACCAGATCATCCCAGTTGTGGATCTGGCTGGCGGGCAGGTGCTCGAGCCACGTCCGGGCTGAATCGCCGAGGTGTAGGGGCAGGTTGCGGATGATGACCTCGTCGCTAGTGGCCCCGCCCAGCTGGCACGCCAGGCGGTAATCGTTGAGCCACACGCGGGGATCCGTCTCCCCGTTGTACTTGACGATGGTCGTGGGCTGGCGGAAGCGTTGGGGGAAGGTCGCCGCGCGGATCTCTCGGCTGAACACACGGGTCCCCGGGGGCTCCGGCGTCGGAGAGAAGTCCTCATCGCCGTCGTAGCGCCCACCCCGTCGAGGGTGGTAGCTCGCCACCGCTCGCGCATCCGCCTTGCTCGTGCGCCGAGCGTTGATGACGTTGCGGGAGTCGCCGTCCGGCGCCCGCGCGTGTCGAGGAGCCGCTCCTTGGCCGGCGTGCGTCCCGGTTGGCGGGCCGCCCCGCCGCTTCACCTGCATGGACCGAGGGTTTGCCCCCCTGTGCGGCACCGTCGCCTCGTGCGTCCCCCTGTTGGCGAATGCATGACGCCGAGCTCTCGGCCTGCTGGACGGCCGCCTACTCGATGAGTGCCTGCACCTCGCGGTGCAGGTTTCGCGCTTCAGGCGTCGAGGGGGCCAGCATGGCCCGCAACAACGTTGCGGCGGCGATAAGCTTCTGGCTCGCCCGCGGAGGTGTGTCCGGGTTGTCGACGTTGAAGTCGGCGTTGATGCGGTCGCGGGCTTTGTTTGCCCGGCTCTCGCGCGTGGAGGCTTCCCCGGCCATTGAGGCGCGGAGCAACCACACCGTCCGATACTCCTCTCGCGAGCTTGGCCTCGAGCTCACGAGCCTGGACTAACTGCGCGTCGACGTCGGCCCCAGCAGGGGTACTCGGCCCTGCAGCCAGGCGCGGAGCGATCCCTGGGGCGGGCGTGACCTCCCCGTCACCGACGCCCACTGCACCGGTGGCGTTTGCTAGGTCGTTGGCGATGACGACGCAGCATTCCCGCGCGGGGTCGTAACTCCCGGTGCTGGAATCGTCGGAGCAGCCGAACCAGTAGTCAGTGGCGTCGAGGAAACGCCTGAACATGACTGGGTCCGGCACGCCGGAGAAGTCCCATTCCGCGTACCCATGGAGGTTGGCGGGTGGCAACGCGTCAAGGGAGCCCAGGGATGACTCGTCGCCGCGGAGGCGCCGGGATCCCCGGCGACGAAAACGTGACGGCCGGGGGAACCCCGCGCATCGCGGTGTTGACGTTGGCGCCGTAGGCCGTCGTGGCACCGCGCGCGACCGATGGGGGAAGCGCGGCCCCGAGACCGTGTGTTGCCCCACCGGGGGCGGTGGTTGCCGTGTGCCGACGGGTGCGCCGCGTTGGGAGGCGGCGCGTTCGGCTTGCCGCCGCTCGAACCGCGCCCCCGGCGTGAACGCCGGCCGGAGCGGCGACGGCGTCGTGATGTCGACGGGCCCGCGGCATCCGTGCCGGCGGGCGCTCGCGTTGTGGCGGTGCGCGCAGCGGGAACCAAAGTGGACCCGGCCTGGCGCCGCGCACGGAGCTCCTCACGGTTGGTGAGGCGCATCAGGTAGCCGTTCCCCGTGGCCTGAAAGTTCAGGCCCCCGAACCGGATTTCAAACCCGGCGGGGAGGGGGTCCGAGCTGCCCATGGAGTAACGCGTGTCGCGGTACTCAGTGCGAATCACCATGGAGGGAGTTGATGGTGGATTGACCTTAGGCGCTCGCTTGCCCCACGGTGGGCGCCAACTGTCGGTGCGGAATGTGGTCCCGACACTAACCAGTGATGAGCGCCAAGGTCTATCCCTCAATGGTCGATGCTAAGCAATCAGAGACACAGAGTTTATCCTGGTTCCGGCCAAGGGGCCATACGTCCAGCAGCGGTGTGCTCGAGGCACTATATTGCTCAGCACCGGGGGTGCCTGTAGTGGGGCGGCTACAAGCAAGGCGGGAGAGGAAGCGTGGCTTCCAAGTCCCCGGTGGAGTGGGCGAAGATATTGTGGGAGAATTGGAGAGCAAGTGCGCGGTGTGTTGTGTGTTGTTCCGCCGTATCTCTCCGTCCTCTTTTTTTGTCCCCTGCGGCGGGGGAGTTCGTCCTCCTTTTATAGGCCAAGGAGAGAGCGAATCACATGTATGCCGCGCTATTTAGCTACATGGGGAAGTGTGGTGGGCTATGCCGTAGAGTAGGCGGCCGCCTTGACGGTCCTTGCCGCGATCCGGCCATCATGGCGTATCTTGTACCCGAACAGTGGTAGCTTCGAGGGTAGGAGTGCAGCGGATGGTCGTGATGTCTTCAGGCGGGCTCCAGGGAGTTGCTGACGTCGGTCCGTACGGGGCACAGTGGCGGTGTAAGGCGGCGTCCCGCTCCCGCACGCCCCACGGCATCGGAGCCGTTGCCACGGTGCCGGGAGTGGGTTTGTACGCGCGGGGGCGGCCACCATGCCGTTAACGGTGTCGGGGATGGTGGCCCGCCGGCCTAACGCCTTAACCTAACCCCCGCAAAGTCACGGGAAAGTAAACCGAGGGTGCGGCCGGCCCCCCTTCGAGGGGCTCGGCGCGTTAGCCATACCGAGTAGGCGGCGCGGCGTCACGGGGCCGGCACCGGCCACGTCGCACGGTCCCCCACGGTGGTGGGGATGGGTTCCCTCCTAGGGAGTTGGTGCGAGCGAGAACCGGGGCGCGAGTCCCGGGCGCATGATGGCACCGCCCCGCCGTCGTCGAACATTAAATGCCCGTGTACGGGAATGGGCGTGCGCGTGCGGAGCGCCCTCGAGCGAGGCGGAACCCGCTCGAGGGCGGCGCGGGCCCTCGAGCGAGGCGGAGCCCGCTCGAGGTAAGTGCGCCCCCCTCGAACGGGGCGGAGCCCGCCCGAGGGAGGCGTGTGCCCTCGAGCGAGGCGGAGCCTTCTCGAGGGGATCTTTGAGTGGGCCGCTTTGGTGGGCCGTCGGGGCCGCCGCGGCGTGGGCCATGCCCCCGCATATTTAGGCGACGCGCATTTGGTTTTGGCTTGTTGCTTGGTTTTAAGTGGGGATTTCCCGGTTGTTTAAGGGGACCGCTAGGGCCGTCCCCCGACGAACGACCCAAGTTTTCGGTGAGGAAAACCCGACTCCCTGTACCCTTGTGATAGTCCCTGGATCGGTAGCTATCACGTACAAAACTCATTACAGAATAATATCATTTCCATACAACGAAATCAGAGCACAAAACATAATATTTACATCTGAAACAACTCGGTATACGAATTTAGTACAAGCCCCCTGGGCTAAGCGACAAGTAGAAATCCTGCATGGCGGAAGCTAGGGCTTCAAGTCTTCATCTTCAATCTTCACCACAGGCATCCTTGAGCGAAGCAACACAACCCTTCCTTCATGGATTCCCCGAACTCAGACTCTCAAGCGAAGTCCAATCCTGCACACTCACAAATCTATCCTCAAGGAATGGGATAGGTTCACGTCACCGACTGTATGCAGCTTTAAGTGGCCTACTTCTAAAGGGTAAGTAAAGTGTCAAGGTAAAAGCTCAGGTTTCCTATGCAGCAGCAGCGAAGCATAAAAGAAATCATCTCCATATAAGTCACAAACCACACTCTCAAACACAGTTCGGAACCACCTGGTACCCCAGGGCCCCGCCTCCACATCCTATCTCCATCTAGGGTCGATGCGAGAACTTCCTCTCCTCGCACCTCAATGATTGCAATCGGATCGACGAGGTAGAGGGAGCCACTCTCCTCTAACCAACTGCAACCACGGCTCACCACGCTCTCAACTACAGGGGGAGGTAGAAATCCCAAAATATTAGGAACGAACATGTCTTCAAGGTTTGTCCATGACCGAGGACGCGGCTATACGTATAGATCGAAACTACGCGAGAGCGTGTACACTCGTACCCAACTCGGGATGGCGTCCGGTCGGTAGCGAACCGACCAAACCCACCCTACCTTGCGAACTCTCGGTAGTCACGGTCCCATCCCCGCATCCGGCCCTCAAAACGATCCCCCCCCCCCCCCCGGGGGGATTGCACCGGAAGCGTGAAATGCCCCCGTGTGCCACACGGGAGTCGCTCCGAGAGGGTGGTCTCACCTCCACCTCACCCCCACCGATACCCCGCTATCCTCCCGGCAAGTATGGTTCCGCACTTGCCGAGCTCAACTCGGTCCTAACCCCACGCTCGGCGAGGTGGTGTGTACGAAAGTCCTATCGACAAGTTGATCCACTCGGTTTCGGATCGGGGCGAGCTCATATCATCCAAGCGCAAGTAAAACCCCAACACCTAGGCTCCGAAAATCGTCACAGTAGGGATACACTGAGGAGTGCATCCCTATCCCCGATCCCAGATCAGTTGTTTCGAGCTCACCCCCGCTAAAGTACCCAAAACGCTTTCTCCTGTCGGTTTTACCCCACGCACACCAAGAACCACTATTCCCAGCCCAACACATGCATCGCGAAGCTCAGCGTATATACACGCTTATATAAACATACGTAGTAGTAGGACAATCAAGGACGGGATAATTAAATAAGCCAGTGCAAGGTTCATCATCATCATGCATTTAAAGTAAAGCGCTAGCATTCTACATAGCAATGCCTAATAGGTATTTCAGAATCAGTCGGGCATCAACACTTGTGTGCAAGTAGTCGTCAGAGTTTTCCGTAGTTGTACTTGATCTTCTGGCTCGACTCCTCAGCTCCGGGAATTCCTAGATTCGCAAATATAAATAAATTGTCTAGATGCAAATAACTCCAAAGAGAAGCAATAAAGAACCAAATAACTCCAAACGCTAGTCTAACGGGTGCTTCATGATTTTAGAAGAATACAGAAACAGATTTCATATTTTTCTAAGGTAGAAACAATTTATTATTGATTTTCAAATAAATAAATATTTTATGAATTTAGTTAATCGCGAGAAGCACGGAAAACACAAGTCAGCAAGTTAGAGAACCATAAGCTAGGTTTTGGGTAGGTTTGCATGGTTCGTTGACTAGTCAACGATCTTTGTTGACCAAGTCCAAACGGAAGGTCAACCAGGCCCCACAAGTCATTCTGTGGGCCCCGTAGGTTAGATGGAACCAAGTTGGGCCGTTAGAGGTCTCACACGTTAGTGGGACCCAACGGTAAGGCCGTATGTTCCTTGGTCAGATTGGAGAGATCGTGCATGATTGATCAGCTAGAAGAGATGTGTGGCTAAGAGACTCGGCTCAAATTGCAACATTAAAAGATGTGGCACGGTCGACGGCTCGGTTAGCCCCCGCGTCGTGCACGACGAAGTTGTGACACGGCCGGGGTGATAGGTACGGCCGGGACTGGAAGGATAGAGAACAAGCGCCTGGTGCTCAGATTAAGGCTTGACAGAAAAAGGGCAGGTGCTGCTCCTTATCAAGCAACACATGAGCAGGATATAAAAAAGAACTAAGGTTAGATTAGCACGTACATGGCTTAAAGATTTACAAGCAGCAGCTACTACTTGTATGGGTTGTGGCCGAAAACCAGCACTACCTGTTTGTAGCACCAGCATGCCCTCGTGATGGAACTGACTTCCAGGAAGATCGCTAGAGCTATAAGCCCATGGCACTTCATCAAACACGAATGGCATCAATTGTACGTGTTTCTTGCATTTGCATAGCTCCCCTGTTTGAGACCAAAAGATCACATGTCCAGCATGGCTGAAACAAGGCAGTCGGACAGGTAGGGCATGCCTGGAAGGTTTGCTAGATGGTAAACGGTGATGGGTGGTGGGTGTGATCACACCGGCTGGGCGCACAAGCAAGGGTAAGGACTTCATGTCCTTGGCCGAGGTTCGGCCTTGTCATGGAGAACAGAGACCGATGATACGACGTGCCAGTGCGATTCGCGATCCAGTAGCAAGCGGCGGCGCGCGCTGTTGTAGGCTGCGGCACCTGCAGTTCAAAACCTGGCGCGAAGGCCAGTTTCTCAGAGGGGCGTCGGCGCACACACTGCGGTGGCAAGCAGAGCAAAGTGCAACTCCGGATCACGTCTCGGTTGCAACATCGAAGGTCGTCTTCGTAGAGGAAAAGATGATGGCATGGCCGGCTCAACTAGGCGTTTTGGCATATCATCGAGCGGGTTGTGGGCATAACAAAGGTTCCTCGGTTTTGCGTGCAGAGCGCTCGATCAAATGCCACAAGGGCATGCATCTCATGGCTGCACATTGTTGGGCTGGTTCACGACATGTGGGGCTTCTCGTTGGCGGCGCAAGCATGGCCAACTGCTCTCTGGTGGAAGCACCTGGGTAGAGGTGGCTGCGAATTTCTGCCGAACTCCCACCCACAGGTGCATACGGGAGCACTTCCTGGACGGTCAGCAGTTGAACGTTGCAAAAGAGGACGCCGGTTGATTTGGGAACAGGGAAGAGGCGATGGACAGAACAGGAAGCTCGGCTTGCTACTCCTGGTGGAAGAAAGAAGATTGAGGCTGCGGTTCGGTGGAGAAAATAATTGCAGGCTATTGCTCTGCATCTCGGGTGGAACAAAGAAGAGTCGAGGAAAAGAAAGAAAGCATTGGGGCTGCAGCTGCTGGTGTGGATTGATTGCTCGCGTAAGTTGAGAGTTTCTGGTGAAAAAGAAGATAACAGAGGGAGGGATCGAAGTGCAGAGAAGCATCTTGCTACTTCGATGAACAGAGAACAGGCCGAGAGAGGAGAGTGGCGATGGCTTGAGAGAGAGGAAAGAGAAGTAGAGATGAGAGAGTATTCAAGGAAATTGGACCACAAGAATTTGACTATTTTTCCAGGAACGAGTCAATCAACAAAGTATTAACTCGAGAAGCCGGAAATCACCGTCATAATCCAAATGAGTTTGGGGAAGATCTAAACCATTGAATATATCTTGCTCCTCGAAATCGAATCAATTGCAATTGGTCAATTCAAAGAGTCGGGACTTAAATCCATAACTCATTTATGAAATTTCAAAGCATTTGGGAAAGATTAGAAGGTTGACTGAGAGATCTAAAGGGCTTCAGGAAGCTTGGGATGCCCATAAGGTTTCGGGTTTGGCACAGACAGGTTGGGCCCTCGACCGGAATCCGACTCAACGGCGGCGACTGGTTGCCAGGCGGTGGAGCAAAGCAGAGCGGCGTAGATGGCTCGGGTGCCAGGGCTGACATGCTCTCTCGCGCGCGTACGTGTGGGCAAACGTGCACTCGGGTTCCGTACGGTGCTCACGCGTGCAAGCCAAAGAAAACCCCTCGGCGGCGAGCTGGAACGTGCGAACGGGATGCTTCGAAATTAGAGGTGTCATGAGGTGGTTTTGTTCGTGCACTCACGTGCGAGACTGTGCTCGAGCCAAAATGGCACCTTGCCCATCATGCACGTGACGACAAAACGGTAGAGATCGATGGCTCGGTTCTACTCGTGCGCGCAAGCGCAAGCCGATGGCTTGACCACGACGGCGGGCTTAGTGACGTCAAGGGAGCGAATCGCCACGACGACGATCAGGGTCAGGCAAGATGAGGCTCAGGGTCCAAAGGAGAGGTCTTGCCCCTTTCTTGGGTTGCACATGCGTGGGCACAAGGTCAACCTCGACCGCGACACGACAGCAGGCCGAGGTGCGGCCGTGAGGTCAAGGCGCGACCGGGAACGGTCGGTACTCACAATGCAATGAAGCATGCGCACGACCGCTGGGACAACCAGTGGTGACGGTCAAGCGAGGTGCGCGCGCGGTCGACGGCAGCGGCACCTGCAGGCGTAAGGCTCGACTCGATGGTCGGCACACAAGCGACAGCGTTTGCGCAGCGGCGCGGAGCAGTGAAACCAGGGGTAAAGGCCGGGCAAAACCGCGGCTTGGCCACAAAACAAACAAACGGCACGAAGGCCAGCACAGGGACAGCGGGTTGGGAACCAAGCATCACCTGAGGGCTTGCTGTCGTGGTTCAAGCATTTCGTCGAACGCTTCAGGGGCGACAGGGACAACAGCCAAGATCAGCAGGGACAACAACTTGGTTGGAACAAAACATCGAGCATGTTAAGTGTGTGCACTCGACCAGGGAAGGAAATGTCGCGGCATGGCGACGGATGGAGCATCATAAGTTGTGACCCTATAGGGAACAGATACGGCACGAAGGCCGGTTTCAGTGACAGTAAAAGAGCGGCGGCTTGGTCCCTTGGCCGGTGGTAGGCAGCATGGCACGCAAGGAAGGGAAAAGGGCTACTAGGTGTGTGCACCTGCAGCTCCTTGGCGGCGACAGGCAAACAGATGAGGAGGGTTCTCGGACTCAGCGCTCCTTCGGCTTGGCCTCCAAGTGCTTGCGGGCGCCGACGTTCGTGGCGCGTCGGAGGTGCGGCAGCAACACACGAGCGAGCAAGACATCAATTTTCAGCAGGAAAGGGTTCAGGCAACAAGCAAAGGAGAAAAAGAGAAGGGGCAACAGAGGTGTGCAACTCACCCTCTTGGCCATAGCACCGAGCATATTGCAGTCGAAGCGACCCAAGAAGATGATGAGGGGATCGGCAGCGTCTTCTCAAGCTCGGCGTCGCGACGGCCTCATCTCGTTGTCGACCCCTTCGTAGAAACGATGTCGACCGTAGCGGGCACAGCTTGAAGGGGACGACGACGGCGCGTTGGTGAGGAGGCAGGGTGGCGGTCGTGGCATCTTCCGGGCGCAGCACGACGCAGTGACGAGGCGCGGAACAGGGGATGCAGGGCGATGACACCTCCGGCGTCGCGGCTGCGGCCGCTCCTAGCTAGCGCCTCCCTCTTCTCTCCTTAGGAGGCAACGGTGGGGGATTTGGGGGAAATTTCCCCAAACCGGCGGCGGACAGGGAGATTGCTGGGGGCTTGGAGTCTTATAGGTGACCGGCTAGGGTTTGGAGGTCTAGAGATGGGCGGCAGGTGGCGATTCCGAGAGGCGTGGCAAGCATCGCGCGGCACCAGAGCACAGCAAGCGACAGCCATGGGGTCGGCGTGAGCTCGCGGCCTCCCCCTGTCTCCATCGCGGCAACGTCACGGGGAGAAGAAACAGAGAGGAAGAAAAACAGGATATGATGGATGACGTGCGGGCTCCACTTGGCAGCAACACAAGGAGATGGGTAGGTGGTAGACGGGCTTCGGTGGGCTGAAAGGAAGGGCAGGCTGGCTGTGAAAGTTGGGGGTGTGCCGGCGAACTTCAGCAGGTGGGTCATGGCCCAATTGCACAGGTAGATTATTCCTATTTCCTATTCTCCTTAAACTTTAATTACACACCATTCAAATTCGAATTTAAGATTCAAATTCGCATCACAATCAAGTAAAACCCAAATAAATCCATTAAACTTCAAAGTTCTCACACTAGCATTTTATATCTCCTAAATTTTTATGATTCTGCTCAAATTAAATCTAGGATGTTAGGAAAGGTTCAAAGAAGGCATCCTTAGAATTTAGGTAAGCACTCAAATTCAAACAAAAATTTTGAAAATTCACAATTTTGCAAACATTAACATTCCGGGAAAAATCCGGGATGTTACATCTATGCCCCTTAACATTTCTTTCAGGCGGTCTTTGGTGGATAACAACCTGAACCATTGGCTTCACCTAGTAGCTCAGGTCTCTAATGTTGTTCTGGTGAATGATAAAAACTATTTTAAATGGAGGCTGGCAAAAAGTGGTTTTTTCACTGTTCGGTCACTGTATTTACATGACATAGATACTCATCCACCTTTTCAGCATAGGAAGATCTGGAAGTGGAAAATACCTCTAAAGATCAAAATTTTCCTTTGGTTTCTTCACAAGGGGGTCATTTTGACGAAAGACAACCTTGCAAAGAAAAATTGGAAAGGGAGCCAACAATGTATATGCTGTAATTTTAATGAGACCATTCAGCACCTGTTTTTAGATTGTCCTTCCGCAAAATGATTTGGAGGATTATTTTTTATGCTACTAATTTGACCCAGCCTAGATCTATTAGCCATATGTTTGGTATGTGGCTTAATAATCAACATAAAGACTATAAGCCTCTGATCTGGGTTGGTGACGCTGCCATTTGCTGGGCTATTTAGAAATGCCGGGATGATATAGTTTTTAAAAAGACGAAGTTTAATTCGCTTTTGCAGGTTATTTTCAGGGGCTTACTGGCTACGCTTTTGGGCCCATTTGCAGCATAAGGAGCAGGCTAAGGATACCCTCATCGCCATGAGTAGAAAATTAGAAGTCGCTGCTCTATAGATTGCTAATGGAGGATGGAACAATGTTTATCGTCTACCTTAGTCGGAGTTTGTTGCCCGATACTGCTTTTTTTACCCTTTTGAGAACGGTTCTTTTGAACTCTGTAATAATTGCTTATGTACATCTTCACATGTAGAGGCCAGATTTAATTATCCGATATTAAAAAAATTGCCAGATTGCCAGGACCAGGTGGAGCGGAAGACGGTCAAGCACCCACCACGCCAGCAGCCAGCAGCAACGCGCTGTCCTGCCACACCACACCATGACACCAATCTGCGCGCCACGCCACCGAGCACCACCGAGCGAGGGGGTGAGGTGAGGTGATCCGACAGCCATAAAGTGAGGCCGGCCTGGATACGGTGGTTCGCAGCTGGTTGTTGGGCGCTGCCCTGCATGCCGCACTGGACAGGAGGGCCGACGACCTCGCGCCGGACTCTCCCAATAGCATGGTAACTGTTCCGGACCAGGACCTGACACGTCACAGAGACGAGGAGTGTACCAGTACACGTGCTAGCTCATCCTGCACTTTGAGCTGGCTTGCTGATCCACTCGTACACATACGTTGCTCTGCTAGTTTGCTGATCCACTCGTATCTACGTGGAACAACATGCTTTGCTTTCCTATTGGTTGCCCCTCCAGTGGTGATAAGGTTGAGTCCAACAGCCGCACGCAACTGTGCCTTCAACTCTCCTCCTCCAAGAGCTGAGGCAAAACGAGAGGCAAATTGCCTTCGGATGAGAGAGGAGATGCAAAGATGCACTCCCTCTCTCCTCGAAGGCAAACGGCAAGAGCGTTGGGCAAGCAACGCGTGGCAGTGGTCCGTGTGGCGGCGGTTGGACGGGGCAGGGGGAGTCGGGGAGAAGCAAAAATGGCGGGGGCCGAGCGTGGGGCTGACCATGCGAGATCCGGGAGGCCGCGGAGAGGAGGGAGCTCTGGCGCAGGGAGGAGGGAGCTCCGGCGACGCTGCGATGAACTCCCCCACCGCCGAATCCATGACTGACACCCGCCGCCCCTCGCCAGCGACGACCGCCCCACCGCCGAACCGAGGAGGCCGCCTCTCGCCGCCGCCTCGGCCCACCGTGAGGAGGCTGCCCCTCGTCGCCTTCGCCTCGACCCACCGCGAGGAGACCGCGTAGATCCTGGCGAAGCAAAGAAGCGGGGAGGGGCTGTGGTGGCGGAGGAGCCGAAGAGGGAGCAGAGGAGGACCGCGGTGGCGTCGGGGCGGAGCGGTGTGGGGCGGGCCGGACAGAGCAGGGAGGAGGAGATGTGTTTGCCTTGCGAATGTATGTGTTGGAGACACCGTGATTCCAAGGGCAGGGCAAAGTACTGTGCATGAGAGGCAAAGCTGAATTTGCCTCTCCAAATTGCAATGTGTTGTTGGGGTCAGCCTAACCTTGTGTTTAGCCTTAGCTGGAGGGTGGAGTCCCTCTTTAAACACTCTGTTTCGGTGAGCGTTGTTTCCCTTTTGGTTCGCGGACACAAGTCCCTCTTTAAACACTCTGTTTCGGTGAGCGTTGTTTCCCTTTTGGTTCGCGGACATAGAACTCTAAACTATATAATTTCGTTGCCTTGGTAATGAAATTCGGGTGCGGCCCTTAGTGGAAGCTCAAGTTTAGTTTGCTGAAATTTTTGGGTCAAAAGTTTTAACGATTTTTTCAATACTAATTACAAGTATTAAACATAGATTAATTATTAAACTCACACAGACAGAAAATCGCGAGATGAATTTATTAAGACTAATTAATTCACCGTTAGAGATTGTTTGTTATATCACGATTGTCTAATCATGACATAGTTAGGTTCATTAGATTCATCTTCGGAATTTACCAAAGGTTATGGAATGAGTTTTGTCATTACTCACATCTAATACTGTTAATTAATGTCCGAATATCCGATGGGTGAAAACTTTTTCGTAAAGAGGGTATGTTGGGTTCACCAGAACTTATTGTAACACATACTAGGAGTACTCCCTCCGGTTCAGTATTAAAAGTCGTTTAGGACCGTGACACGATCACCAAAGCACACTTTGCCTTCTTTTTTCTATAAAATTATTTATTGAAAAGTAATATATGTACTACTTTAATTTTCGAGACAAATCTACTTATATGATTTTCATATATTCAAACTCAACAACTTAAAAGTTATTCATGATTTATATTCCTAATGTTTGACTCAAAAGACTTCTAATAGTGAACCGGAGGGAGTACTTATTTGGTACTTATTACCCTAACAGAAGAGACTTATTTATACTTATTTTTATAAGCACTCAATAAAGTCTAAGTCCTCGTAAGGGTGCTTAGGTCAGTCTCAATGGAGAACTAATTGTGGTTTCTCTCTTTCAAGGCTTTGTTTGTTTTTTATTCACTTCTTTTGCGGTATTTTCATCTTGCCAAATATACCGTAAAATTACATGTAATATTTTTCTCTCATGACAATAATCTGTCGCACAAGTATGTTGAAGATCTGCCGAATAAAGAAAAAAACTGAAATGACAGTCAAATTAATAAAAAGAAAGAGGTGAAGAATAGAGTAGTATATATACCCAGATTAGACCCGTTTGGATTTATTGGTACTTACTATATAATACTATAGAGTAAGTTCCTTAAATTTAGAGGTACTGTATTTGGTTATTGAAATTTATTGAAACTTATGAAGGGGTAGGGAGAGGAGATGGTCAGGTGCGCATATGGCAGGAGTCTGTCGTGTCAACCGGCATGTAACTGTCTGATGATTATATGGGGGCTTTTGACCGGCCTAATTAAACATTCATTTCTCCTACCAGCAGTAATCAAGGAGTGTTAAGTTTATCTATGTCCAAAACTGGATTGTGAATAGTAGGGATGGATTCAGATGTCTGGAAATCCGAATTATCCATATTCATATCCGTTAAAAACGTTAATATGGATATCTGTATTCGTATTCGTTTTTAATATGGATGTCAGATGGATGTATTCGAATCCGATTTTCAATATTATCTGAATTCGACATTATCCGAATTATTCGACAAAAATCCGACATATCCGACATTATTCGTATCTACAAAAAATAAAGTACCCATAGAAACCATCTAAAATGTATTTATATTAATAAATACTAATGATAAATGATGTTAATATTTAATATTGCTAGTAAAATAATTATTTACAACATTTTAACTATTAAAAAATATATATGAAACTAACTAATTATGCTAACCTAATATTACTAAATTATATAATGATATTTTTAATTAATTTTGATGTGTGTAATCATAGTAATTTTAAATACATTATATTATTTAGCAAATAAATAAATTATATTTAAATGTATTGATATACTTATTTTACTAATAAAATATGTTTATATATTTACAAAATTACTTATTTATATTTATTGTGATATATTTATTTATTTATTTATTATTTAATATGTTATTTGCAATAAGATATCTATTATGTATAATGATCATAATTTACTCTCTACTTGTAACATGATTTGATCAATTATAAAATCATGGACAAATAAAACTGATACTCATTATGGCTCTATGCTATAAATCGAGTAAGTATTCGAATGCGAATCCGAATCCGAAATATTCGTTTTGTATTCGTTTGTCGATAATATTCATATTCGTATCCGAATTCGAAATAAAATGTGCTAAATACTGGCATCCGAATTAGTATCCGTGCGTATCCGATCCGAATCCATTCATAATGAATAGCACGTCGGGCGTGATGGATCCGAGAAGCCTTTGGGCTGCCAGCCCGGCGTCCACCGCTAGGTCGTCCTCACCTCGCTTCCCGAGGTCGTCTCGCCTCACCCACATCCACACCCAGCGGGAGGACAAAAGGACCACGCGCACTTCGGGACAGAGGGCGCGGCCTGTTGCCGCCTGTTGGTCGCGCGGAGAAGCAGCTACGCACCGATCTAGGTACACTGTTCGTAACGCAGCGGAGGAGGGGAGACGCTGATCTCAAGTTAGTATCACGGAACTTTGGGTGAGCAGCAGCAAAGCGAGCAACTCGGCCTTGCCGTGATTGCAGAGGGTGGAGTCAGGGTTAACCTTACCGAACCGGACCCTCAAACCGCCGGCCGTCGGTTTCGGTAAACCGGTCGGTAAGCCGCGATTACCGCTAAAAACCGAACAAATTCAAAAAACCAAACCAAAAGGCCAGTGCAATCGGTTTGAAAGGGTTTACCGATCGGTAAGGACCGGGTACCGCTCGGTTTCTTCGGTAAACCGGTCAAACAGACTTAAAAACCGAAAACATTTGTGTGGTTTCCCGGTGGTAAATTAATTAAAATTTTAGCATGACCTATGCATATATTAATATAAAGGACCTCACAAAACCTCACCAAAGGAATAATATCATAGTTTTGCATACAAATAATGTCATAGTAATAATCGTTCATACAATACCATAGTGATAGTGATAATTGTGGACACAATCCCATGACAATAATCGTACATCAATAAAAGATCAATGGTGTTGTATAAATGAGAAGACCCCCATTTGGGTCGCCATCTGGTATTCATCGATGGACATCACATTCAAACCTTGCACTCTAAGCAACTCAGCCTTGTAGTCTTGCCAAGTTTGCCCCGTCCACGCCGCTGTTGTCTCCCACTGCTGAATTAACATAGCGTAAATTTGTGGATTTTCCCATTTGTACACTCATCTTGTGTATCTGCAAAAATGGACAACATTCACAAATCAATCACATAAATCATATATAGAGTTATATACCTAAAATATATATCAAACATATCTTATCTAAATCATATATATAGTTATATACCTAAATCATACGTAAATCATATCTACACCCTAAATCAAATCATATCTACATCCTAAATCATATCTTATCTATGATTCTACTAAATCATATCAAAACATACTTAACACATAGATCAATCCTACATCTATGAAGGGGAGGTGACTTACCTGCGCTTGGACCGGTAAACCGCGCCTGGGCGGTGGCTTACCGAACGGCCGGGGCGGCAAACCGGCCCCAACCGCCGGCTAACCGTTGCGGGCCAGTGATCCGCCGACCGCACGGCTTACCGCGCCTACCGCGCGGCAAACCGCGGACAGGGAGCGGTTGCGCGGCACCTACGACCGGACAGGAGCCAGGGGCGGCGGACGGTAGCGAGCGAGAGCCTGGGGGGCACGGGCAGGAAGCGTCACGGGTGTGGGGAGCATCAGCTAGGCATATTTTGACCCCCAAACGTTGGGCCGAAGTGGGCCTTGCTGGGCCAGTGTATTTTTTCTTTTTTTTTCTTTTTGGTTTAACTTGTAATGGTTGAATATTATACTAAACTAACGAAGTTTGGAAAAAAATTGACACCACAAAACTCAATAAATCATGAAGTATTTTTATATATTTTTTTCTCATTTTTCAATTTTTTGAATTAAAATCCAAAAAATTTAAATACCCCCGGTTGGTAACCGTCCGATAACCGGTCCAGACCGGTAATGCCGGTTACCGCGGTAACCGGACCGGTTACCAACGGTAAGGTAAACCTGGGTGGAGTCATAGGTCAGCAGCAAGCCAGCAACTGCAACGGGTCGTGGCCCGGCTCCACCCCCACCAGGCACCAGCCAAAGACAACACCGGAGTCCGAGGATGATGCCCTACTTCTGGGCCAAGCCCCCATCAGCCGCCGCCCCACGACGCGGCCTAAAAGGCCCCGCACCGCAAGAACAGCAACCTACTACCACTACCACTTCCACCAGAGCACAAACCGGAATGATCTCGCCGGCCGGCTCCCGCGGTGCGGCGCCTCTGTCGCGTATCGTAATCCAATGCGATGCGTTATGCATGTCTGAGGAGTATTGGGCAAAGCGCGCAGCCTTTTCGTCCCTGATGACTTGATGAGGACCCGTCGGCCGTCGCGCGCTCGGAAAGCCGGGCCGCGCTCTCGATTGGCACCCCGCTCGGCCGGCACGGGGTGGGGTGGGGAATGCCACCAAGGGAGGGCGGACGGCGGCGGCCTCGCGCTCGTCGCATGCCGGGCTCGCGCGCACCGTCACGTCGCGTCGTTGACGATGTTTCCCTCCACTCCACGCGGACCAACGAAAAAGCGGGAGCGAAGCGCCCGTCGTTGCTCGCGGAAACACGGCGGAGGTAGTGGTGGTGGGGGTGGTCAACGGTCAACCCGGCCGCTTCCTTTGCAAAGGGAGAGGGAAAAGTGAGGCTCCGGAGGGTTGCTGTCCTTGGCCGTCCCGTCCTGTTGATCCGGACGGATGCAAAACCGTTGCTGACTTGCTGTCAATGCACGGCTCCGCTGATGTACTCCTACTGACTCCGAGGCCGGCCGGCCGGCCAACGCAAGATGGACATAGCCAAAACGACCCTGCGAAACGGAAGCACTCGCGCAAGATCATACTCCTCAGGGGGAACGATACAACCATGTCCTCACGGGGGAAACTGCTCAGTGCTCACCCGCGCCGGAGTTGTACGGCTACGGCCGCCGATGGTGCTGCGTCCATACAAGTACGCGCCGCCGGCGAGGTGGGGTCGGTCGCGCACCGACGGTTTTGCTTCTGTACCGCGTGCTGCCACGGATTCTCCCATTGAATTGATCCCGGGAGTTGGGGGCACACATTTATGGATGACAACGGTGCCTAAACCAACTCTTGGCCGCGCTACGTTTTACACCTATCACCAGCCGCTTCATCATAGCTTGTTTCTTGCTTGATGACATATCAACGTCTTTCATCATGCTTCATTTAGTTTTTTTAGGACTGGCTAAAAGTTTTTATTTGTTTTCCTGAAAGTCACGAATTTTTTTGAACCCAAGCGTTATCTGGTAGCCGGGAGTTTAGATGGACAAAGTTACTCCTTCAGGTTTGGTAAATGAAGTCGTTTTGACATGATTTGAGTCCAACATTGGGAATATAAATCATGAATAACTTTTAAGTCATTGAGTTTGTAAATGTGAAAACTACATGAATAGATCTGTTTTGCAAAATACTTTCATAAAAGTATACATATGTTAGTTTTTAACAAATATTTTTATAAAAATAAGAAGTCAAAGTTGTACTTTGGAGACCGTGTCGCTGTCCTAAACGACTTCATTTACAAAACCGGAGGGAGTAGATGATTGATGAACGACTCCATCAGCCTCTTCGTTTGGTCGAAAATGATGGCTAAATCTTGATTTGTTCCGAGAGAAAAGTATTACTCCCTCCATATCGGTATTAGAAGATGTTTTTGATCGTGACATAGTCTTCAAAACACAACTTTGACTTATTTCTTATAAAAAGATATTTATTAAAAAAAGATATATTTATACTTTTATGGTAAGCTTTTTCAAGACAAGTTTATTGATATGATTTTCACATTTTCAAACTCAATAATTTAAAAACAATTCATCATTTATAATCCTAATATTTAACTTAAATCTTGTCCTAAACATCTTCTAATACCAATATGGAGGGAGTACGGGGCAGTTGGCTTGATATTAGTTGTTGTGAGAGAAAATCTGTGACGAAGGTGGTTGATAAGCCAAGCGAACATTGCGATGGTTGCGGATCCTAGCAATAGGCTAGCGGCTAGCCGCATTCCCTCCCCCCAGTACTACACTTCCACGGACCTCTAGTGAGTTGACCTACGAACCTAGTGGCATTCATATCTCACACTCACAGTCCGGAAGCTCACCACCTCTCTCTATATCTCTCTCTCAGGACCCACTGGCAGTGGTAGCAGGCTTCTCGTTAGAAAAATAGGAGGGATTTGATGGGCCTTTGAGCCGCTTGCTGATAGGGTTATTCTCGCAAAGTCAAAATCAGGTTACCAAGATCCAACAAACCAGGCAAATACTCCCAAACTCGGAGTTGGTGCTGTGTGCTTCTAATCTCTCTTCTCTTCTGTCCGTAGTTCAAAAGTCCACACATCATCTCAGTCGTTGCCTCGTAGGAACTGCGGTCAGGACTAGGAGTGACACTAGTTTATGGCTCCAAGAAAATGGTTTGGTTTCGAAAGGAGGATCAAATCTACATTCACACAAGTGATTTGTTTTTTTATTTAAAAAATGCATGCAACCTCTTTGTACGCATCCATGGCTCCATGCCCATGTTGGCGGACATTTACTAGTTGTACGCATAGTACAAGTGCACTAATTACCCAAACCTACCCTCCTCTTCGACCATGCGTCGCCATTAAACTCTAACAGGTTTTGAAATGAACTCCCTCTCCCCTCCGTGATTATCTGGGATGGAAGCAAAGATGGACTCTCTTTGGACCACTTTTAGATGGTCACTCTCTTTGAGATTTGTATTGTGTCAATTAAAATAGTCACGTAACGTGACTATTTTGATTCTTGAAGAAGCTAAAAATTCCTTGAGTGTTTCCACCCTTGATTTTGTTCCTCTCGATACACATCAATCCGCTAAAGTGGCCGTGCTGATAAATGGAAAGTTGTTTTAATTTTTTCTTCCCCATGTTAAACACATCTAACTTTTGACAGTAATAATTGTTACAAGAAAAATACACCAACGTCTATAACAATTAATTAATTTTATTAAATACTCCCAAGGACGAAAGTGAAAATATGCTATGTTACCATTTTTCGAAAAAAAAATATGAATATAGAACGACACACATTTCCCAAGGACGAAAGTTTGTTTGGGATCATTCACTTTTCTTTCTTTTTTTTTCATGTTGTTTTTTTCCCCTCACCATCCATCACCATCCTTCTCCCCTCCATTTTTTTCTCCCCACATTAAGGATCCATCCCTTTCCAATACATTGACCTCCTGGCTTCATCCCGGGACCTCCTCTCTCTCCAAACCCGAGCCTGTTCAGGCTGTGTCCTCCGTTCCTTCCTTCTTTCCATTACAAAGATCAAACGCAAGATTCCCAGCGATGATCCCCTCTTCCTCCTTGGCTTCTGTCTCCATCGCGAGAAGAAGCGACAGACAGGAAGACGACACCCGATTCAGGCGGCACTCCCACCATTGCTGCTGACCACCTCCAAATTGTCTTCTTCCCCCTCCGCTACCTGGCTCTCTCTAGATCGAGTCACGGGTCAGGCGCTTCCCCCCCTGACCCGGCGCCATGAGCCACTACACCATGCATGCAACCATCAACTACGCCGCGCTGCCGCCCACGTCGCCGCTGCAGCTCCCCCTCCCGTACCTCCCGCCGCTGCTGTCGCCGCCGCCGCCAGTGGCGGCGGCGGCGGCGTCCACTGATGCGGGCTTTCAGAGCAGGATCAGCCCCAGCGTCCTCCTCATCATCCTGATCCTAGCCGTCATCTTCTTCGTCTCCGGCCTGCTGCACCTCCTCGTCCGGTTCCTTCTCCGCCCGTCGCCGCGGGACGCCGGCGACGGGTACGGGGGCGAAGCGAACGCCACCGCGTTCCAGGGGCAGCTCCAGCAGCTGTTCCACCTCCACGACGCCGGCGTCGACCAGTCCTTCATCGACGCGCTGCCGGTGTTCCTCTACGGCGCCGTGGTCGGGGCCGGCGGGAAGGACCCCTTCGACTGCGCGGTCTGCCTCTGCGAGTTCGCGGACGACGACCGCCTCCGCCTCCTCCCCAAGTGCAGCCACGCGTTCCACGTCGACTGCATCGACACGTGGCTGCTGTCGCACTCCACCTGCCCGCTCTGCCGCCGCAGCCTCCTCGGCGACTTCTCACCCTGCGGCGGCGGGTGCAGCCCTCTCGTGTTCGTCCTCGAGTCCGGCTCCGAGGCCTCCGTCTCGGATCGCCTCGATGCGGCGTCCTCGGCGCGCCTCAGCTTCGTCATGGAGCAGGACGAGGAAGGGCCGGACCGGAAGCACGTCGCCGCGGAGCCCGTGGAGAAGAAGGACGAGGTGGTCGTCCCCGTCAAGCTCGGTAAGTTTAGGAGCCAGGCCACAGAAGGTGCCGGCGGCAGCGCCAACCCTGGCAGCCAGGACGTGAGGCGGTGCTTCTCCATGGGGACCTTCGAGTACGTCATGGACGAGAGCTCCCTGCTCCGCGTCGCCGTCAAGCCGCCGGAGAAGAAGCACCCCGCGACGCGCATGCCGGGGCACCGCGTCGCCATGTCGGAGTGCGACTGCCACTCCAAGCGGGAAGGCTTCCGCGGCTTCGACGCGCCGCCCAAGCAGCAGCAGCCGTCGAAGGCCGCGGTGGACAAGCGGGAGAGCTTCTCGATCTCCAAGATATGGATGCGCGGCGGGCCGCGGCGCAAGGACGTGTCCTCCGGCGGCGCAATCGCCGCCGGGTCGTGCTCGAACTCGCGCCGCGTCTCCTCGTTCAGGCTCTCCTCGGCGCTCCAGCGCGCGGCGAGCGACGTCGGGGTGACCGCGACGGCGGTCCCCAAGCTGCGCGCGGACGCGGTGAGCCCCGTGACGGAGTCGGAGTACAACGTGTCGACGTGGGACAAGAGCGCGAGCGGCAGCGTCGTGGACTGGGACCTCGAGTCCGCCAGCGGCGGCCACGGCCTGAGCTCCAGGGCCGACGAGGCACCGTCGTTTGCGCGGAGGACGCTGCTCTGGATCAGAGGCCACTTGTGAAGCAAAGCGAAGCGGAGATCCAAGATCTTCCACCTGGTTCCTCCTCCGCTCCCCGTGTAACTGTGTACACATGCATGCCTGCCTGCATCTTCTTCTGCAAACATTGGATCGCAGGAAATTTGCATTGCTTGGCAAGGGGGAGAAATGGTGGAAGGATTTACGGCTTGGGATTTCCAGATGTTTTTCACAGAGCATTTCACAATTGTGTGTAGTAGATTATTAGATGTACTTGCATTGTTCTTTACTGTACATTCAACATTGCTTCAGTAGGGTTTTCTTCAGGGATTTTCTTCAGTAGCTGGGAAGACATAGGTTTGAAAGAAATAATATGACCTAAACAAGAAAGGCATAGACATAATAATCCAATTTTTTTATCCAGACAGAATCTCTTTACAACACAATCAAGTCAACCCAAAAAGTGAATGGAGTACAACAATTCAAGCAATTTCCCAGTCATGACATCTTTCCCCTTCTCCCATTTGCTCTGAACTTGAACTGGATAGCATTTACTCTGGATCTGGTTGTACAGCAGTGGAGGAAAGAGGGACAGAAATTTGAAAGCCACAGCTCGAGCTGGTTGCATCCCGTCTCATTTACTCCTTGCCTTGTTCAATTGAGCAACACGCTGCCGCCATCATTGCAGCCTTGAATGCCGGAGCCAGGTAGTAGGTGCTCCACTTTTTATTTCCTTCCATTGCTCCACTAGTGAAAACCGGTAATGGAAAGCTGTTGCCGGGGCAAGTCGCTTCTTATTTTCGTACAAATTCGTACAACTCAAGAAGGATATAATGGAGATATGTCAAGAAATAAAGAAAATTAAATAAGAGGTGTTGAATTTAAATATAATATACTTATTATATTCATAATTTCTAAAAATTATTGTAATCTTGTTGA
The DNA here is from genome assembly GCA_947561735.1 of Cenchrus americanus. Lineage (NCBI taxonomy): Eukaryota > Viridiplantae > Streptophyta > Magnoliopsida > Poales > Poaceae > Cenchrus > Cenchrus americanus. The sequence continues at coordinate 67,442,049 of OX387239.1, read as the reverse complement.
TCTTATTTATGATTGATAATATTTTTATCAAATAACTACATAGTAATGGTGTACACAAATACATTTTTATTAGTTGATCTTTAGCTACGTACAAGGTATTAGTAAACAGCTTAGAGATGATAGTCTATAGATTGTATGTGTTGTTTTTAATAAATTCGAGATTTTACAAATTACCTATTGTATATGAGTTGTACATGCCCTGAGCATGTGCAGGTTGAGATGATTAGACCAAGGGTCAATGCGTGCATCATAAGAAAAATTATATAGTTGACCTGGAAAACATAGAAAGAATCAACGAACTTTCGAGCCGTTTACTTTTGATGGATCGAGCCGGTTTGGTTGTCGTGTTCTTTAATTTGTTGGTGGTCGGGATCCGTTGATTGGGCAACCCAGGGAATCGGGCTGGGGCTATCTCGTGGCCCAAGTCCCTCAATCTCAACTTGGCACTAGAGTGTAGCGAATATGGCCTCATATGCCATTAGTTCGAGTTTAATTTTGATGATTCGTGACAACATGATTATTGGGACTAACCATATTGTTTAGCATGTCTTTGTAGACACTTATAGGTCCCAAGGATGCAAGAAAACCACATGCCAAAATGAGAAAATAAAGGGTCAAAACCGAGCAAAAAAGGAAAAGAAAAGACACCGTCGGATGAACCGACGGTATCAATTTAACAAGCGTCGGTGCAATCGTCGGACGAGTTGGTACACAGGGTGAAACCCTAGGTACCACCGGATGAACCGACGGTCCAATTTTTAGATGCGCCGGACGAGTTGCGAGAGGAAGAGCGGTGAAGACGGTAGCACCGATGATCCGACGGTCTAAGTGGGGACACCGTCGGTCTATCCGACGCTCAGTTTGAATTCATACAGAGACGCGCCAAGACAAAGCCTTCAGCACCGGATGATCTGACGCCTTGGTCAAGGTGAAGCGTCGGTCTATCCGACGGTCGCGTGGAAGCTAACAGAGGCGACTTGGACGCGGGGTCTTCAGCACCGGATGATCCGACGCACCGTCGGTGCATAGCGTCGGAGCAGTTGTGTCAGAGAACCTCAACGGCTATGTGGCGAGGGAGGGGCACCGGATGAACCGATGCCCTGGAAAAGTATAGCGTCGGATCATCCGACGGTACTACTTTCAACAGCTTTTAGCCAACGGCTAGTTTGATGCCTTGGGCTATTTATACCTCCTCCACCCGCCCATTTGTGGTGGCTGGATTGTGTGGAAGTGCAGAGGAGTTCAAGACACATTGAAGATCATATCCAATCCATCCAAGTGCTTAATTGCTCATCCTTAGACTTGCATATGCTTTGTGTATGTGCTTAGTGCTAGGCTTAGCTTAGAGCTGAGTGATTCTTGAGTGAATCAAGTTGTACAAGGTTCGCCGGAAGCCTTGGGGCCTAAGTGGCTCACCGGCAATCGTCATCGACCCTCCGGCTTGGTGTGGAGCGGCGAGGACACTTTGTGCGGGGGACGTGGAGACCCCCTTCCTTGATGGAGAAGCTCCTTAGTGGAGGCGGCATCAAGGTGACCAAGGGAGCTTGACAAGTGCCTAAGTGGCTAGCCTTTGTGGCGTGTCAAGTGGTGCTCTTGGGAGAGACTTGGTGGTCGGGAAGCAATACTCTTGTGTGAGTGCTTCAACGTGGACTAGGGGTGGCTTAGTGCCTACCGATACCACGGGATAAATCGCGTGTCAAGAGTTTGCTTCCTCTCATCCCCTTTACGTTTCCGCATTTACTCTATTACAATCTTTGCTTGCCTTTACTTTCCTAGAGTAGTATGATGCTAGGATTGGCTATAGGTTGCAAACCTTGTTTTGGGATAGGAGTTTCACACTAGAACAACTCTAGTTCCACATATAGATAGTATGTTCTAGTTTAAATTTGTGTAAAATTAGTGAAGCCATAGGTTAAGGTTTTAAGTTGCCTAATTCACCCCCTCCCCCTCTTATGCTAACAGGCATCCGATTCCTTACATAGGGGTCTAGGGCAAAGGGCTCGGAAGAAATGACACTAGTGCACCTCATCAATCGTTCCCAATGGGACTTTTACTGTGGTTTCTATGTCTATTAATTATTTTGCCAACTAAGCAAAATGATGATATGACAGCCTAGTTAGTGAAGAAAAAGAGCACAAATCATAGAAATGGTTTCCTCGTGGAGAAACCATGTCTACCCAATGCACAAGAAACCTTGAATTTGCTATTGTGAAGAAACAATTGGTTTCTATATGATTAATGCAACGCTCCCCATTGGTCAAATTGCGAGAGAGAAAGAGAAAATAATTATTACTTGAAGACACTACCATTGTGAAGTATAGTTTCTATAGATGATTTCTTATGATTTGCAACGAATTTTCAACGATCAGCGACATAATGATTCCGTCGCAGATTAAATAGTTCCTTGTAGTATTTTAAATATAGAATGTAATGTCCATTACAAACCTGCAAAGTGTCAAATTAAAATTCAACTGGTGTATGAGAAAATAAAAAACGATATATTGTATTATAAGGTAAGTTGAACCAAATACATAAATTAGAGTCAATTGGAATTTGGAACCACAATATAGTTTAGAGGGTTATCTAAACTTTATGTTAATTCAAACTCTTTCCTTTTTATTAATCAGACTTGGAGTACAAATTAATGAAACAGTTTCAAGTGTATCGAAATATTAGACGATAGTACACTAACACGAAGAGATCGCTCTTTTGGCTCTAAATAAATGTCTATAAAATATATGGTATGAATGAAAAAACTAATCATACATCATTTTTATAACCTTTTGAGGTAGGGAACAAAACGTGTTGGAGTGATGGGGTGTCGTTGTTAGCAGGGATGACAGCCACAGCCTTTCCCGCCCACCAGCGTGTCCGCGGGCGAAATCCCCGCCCGTGCCCGTGCCTGACGGATATCTGCGGGCATCAGGCAGCCCGTCACCCGCAAGAACCGCCTTTGCAAACTCGCAATCCGTCGTGGAGAGGTGGGCGGCGGCTCGGCCCGGCGGCCATTCTTTGTGGCGGCACACGACGGTGCGGCACCGACCAGCAGATGCAAGAGAGGCGGCACGCGGCGGCGGCTAGCTCCGGCCGCATGGGAAGCCTAGTGGCGCGGTAGCCACGCGCGCGGGAGGCCGACGGCGGGGCCAACTAGGCGTGACGGCCGGAGGCGCGGGGAGGGGCGAGGTCGCGAACTCGTGAGGGAAGACCGGTCGGTGCGGTGCGCGCGAGGAGATGTTGGCGTCCACTCGTCCCCGTGCGCCACCGAGGTGCACCACCTCCACTCCAGCTGCAAATGTGCCGCCACCTGAGAGAAAGAAATTAGAGGGGTCGGTCGGGTGGGAATGGGGAGGCGACAACCTGATGAGGGGGGCTCGCTTGATCTGTAGGGTTGGGATGTTGTGTTAATGGGTTGCGCTTAGGGATAGTTGGGCTATATACATGGTCTTATTTTGTCGCGGGTATACTCATGGGTGCAAGTTACTACCCGTTAGCTGCCCGTATCCGCGGATACCCGCGCCGTTGTCATCCCTAGTTGTTAGGGCTTGTTTGGTTGCTGCAACACCATCTAAACTTAGATGATTAGGTCACCAAAATCCAACTTCTAAGACTGTTGCTTGGATCAGACAACTATCTCAGAGTCCCAACCAAAGCCCTCAGTGCCCGGGCCTCTAGCCACAACTCAAGACATACGACATATGGCAGCTGCATGTTTTGCGCTACATGGATTGCTTCTTTAGAGCAACCTCAAGAGTTTTCTGAAAAAGTTCTTCCTCAAAATTAGTTACCGAGGGTTTACTATTTTTTTTCAAAAAGCATACAACTGCACAACAAAACGTTACTAATAACAAACCTCCAATAGTCACATTGCCGCCCCCGACCAACCTCCTTCGGCCCCGGCCACCTTCTCTTCCTTTCTGTCGCCGTGGTCGTCGCAGTCGTGCACCGCTGGTCGCCATCTTCCGTTCTCCAGCAGGAGCTCGGGCATGTCCATAAATACTTAGGTGCACCTCGCTTCATTGTAGGTCATGGTGGTGTCACCTTTATTCGTTTACCTTATGGAGCCATTGACAAACCACCTTTATTCGACCGGGGTTAAAGGGGGAGAATCGATGATTCCCTCATCCGGAAATGAGAAACATGGGTCGATCTTAGGTCCCGTTTGGTTCCCATAGGTAGGGTGACTTGCAAAATAAGTCACATGTGAAACCAAACAACCCCGACTTAAAGTGCTCCAACTTATAAGTTGCATAAGTAGCTTCACCCCTACTTAAAGTGACTTATTTCCACTTTTTCCTCTATTACCCTGTGTGGAGCCTACTGACTTATAATATACTACAACCAAACATGACTGACTTAAAGTGACGTGACTTATAAGTTAGGTGACTCATAAGTCACCTTATTTATGGAACCAAACAGGGCCTTACACTGCCCTATTACTTGTTTGGTTCTCTACATATATGCATTACGTCATAGACGATTTATCCCTTTTGGAGTCACGATCCTGTGGCACTATGACAAGAATGCAAAATGCGAATACCTAAGCCTGCCACTGGGGAGGGTATGGACAAATCCACTATTGTTCGTACCCAAATCCAAATAATTATCATCCACTTCTTACCCTCCCCAATCCCACCCATATACAACAGATAATTAGTTTTGTATTGGATTCTATATATATCCAATCGACTATTTGTACCCTCCCACACCCTACCCTCCACATTTCTTCAATGGATAATTATTTTTTACCCATACCCTCTCCATTTGAGGTGTGTGGATTTGAATATGGATAACCGATAAAAACAACATGCATATGAATACCTTGTCATCGCTGAAATCAACAACTCCCTGTAGTAACCATCGTACAGGTAACCGCCGCAATCACTTCCTTGTCCCGGCGATCACCCTCTCGGGGCTTAAAAACGGCTGCTAACCCTTTAACATCTGAAGATCTTTCTGAGAGGTGGCCAGCAGCGATCGATTCAAGCGAAAGGGACGTACAGCTCATCCGGTCAACAGGAGTAGGCTGCGCATTTACAGGCTGGACGAGCTGTCAGCCTATTCGTTTGGCTGGTGGTAGGTCTTTGGTTTGTTCGAGAAAGAAAATCTTCTTGGTTTGATTCTTTGGTGGGCTACTTTGTTACGAGAGAAAATCTTGTTAGGCCGGTGGTGATAAAGTCCAAGCGAACGGGGCGTGTGTTAGGACTTTGATGGAATGCCCTGGTGCTAGCTGGGCCTGAGTTAGTAGGACCGTTAGCATGTTGCTGCCGCACAGGCTAGGAACCTCCTCCGCTCAAACCAGTTGCAGCAAGTGTGTCACTGTTCATGGTGCACGGGCCACATCACATGGAAACCCTCATTTTAAGGCCGAAAGGTCATTAACCGTCGTCACGAGATATCTCGCTCTCTCCCTGCAAAAGAAAGTGATCGAACAGAAACCGTAGGACAGAGAGAGGTGCTGATTTTTCTTTTTTTTAAGGGACGAGAGAGGTTCTTCTTGATGGTGCTGTACACTTTCCTTCTTTTTTGAGGGGCACACTTTTCTTTTTTTTTTGAGAACCTGCTGTACACATTCCTACAGAAGCTACAGTAGCAAACTACTTGCAAATTCGGCCCAATATGAGACTATAATAGTTTCCGGTCCAAAATCAGGGTAGCACGTATTGGGCCAAGACTTTCTAGCTACGCGGCCTTTTGTTGTCCGGCCCAATCGAGTCGAACACCGAGCGCCGCCGCCCCAATATAAGCCTCCTCGATCGTCGATCTCCCATTCCCATCACCGGATAATTTTTTAATATTAACCTTTTTTAAAAATTATTTTTATAAATAACCCCTGGGAACTTTTTTTTCACTGGGTGACCCTTTTGGCCGCGCCTGGCGGCGTGGCGCGGGCGCCCGCCGCCGCACCACATGCGCGCGCGCGCGGCCCCGCCACGGCCGGCGGCCGCGCGCGCGCGGCGCCGGCGTGGGCCCGGTCCCCGCCGCGCCACATGCACCGGCGCGGCGGGGGGCTGCCGCGCCACCCCGCGAGGCGCGGCGGCCGCCGGGCCAATAGGGCCCGCGCGGCTCCTTTCTTCCTCCTCCTCACTCTCTTCTCTCCCAGCCCCGAGCTCACGCCTGTGCGCAGCTCCGCCGCCGGCCGCCGCCCCCCTTGTATCCGGCGATTTGTGGCGGGGATAGTGTGGGAAATCGATCCCTGTATCCTTGGAAGGTATTGCCCTTATTGAATCTCAGTTTTAGCACGTAATTTTGCCGTATTTTGCATGTATAGGTGAGCTAGGGTTTGACAATAATTTGAAATTGTGATGTGTTAGATGTTGGGTGTGTTGAAAGTTATGCTTTGATAAGTTTCATTAGACAATGTGCCATCTATTGATATGTTGAAAATACGTTTCTTTACTACATGCTTTAGTGTAGGTTTGCTTTACTACATGCTTAATACAATGTTGCAAATATGTTGAAAGTGATTGTTCATTTTGATATCATTGGTTGCGGGATTAGTAGACATGAGCCACCAAAACCCACGTTACTTGTGCCATTATTAGGGGTAAAGGAAGTTTTCCCGAAGAGTGGGATGAAAACGATCCCGTGCCTCGAGCTCTCCCCGTACCCAATTGTTTATGTGGTGTGCCGGCTTATGTGAAACGGTCTAGGTGTGCCGGGACTGCGGGTAGAGCATTCTCTTGTTGTTGGATTAGGGAAGCACCACCCCCGGCGGCTCCTTGTTATTTTTTGCGGTGGATAGACGGGCCCGACAAGTTTGATCCTAGGATACGTCTCTTCCCGTATGCGAGTCATGTCTTGAAGCCATATCATGAGTTTCCACGATGGGTTCCTCCTCCACCTAATCCTCCACCGATGACTTATGAGGAGAAGCGGTTGGCCGCCATTGAGCGAGTTAACAACCCTCCGGTGTGTGATTGTGGAGTGCGTGCGTATCTTCAACGACCAAACATTGAGGCCCCAAATAAGTTTACACCATTCTTTCGTTGCTCCCTAAAGACTCGTTGTAAGTAAAAAGCATATCCTTGTTATCATTTAAGTTTTATAAATGTCCATGACTCATTGCTATTAATGGTTGTTCCGCATTTCGAGTGGTTGGCCTAGGTGTGACTTCAATGAATACATATATGGACCAAGATCGGAGTGGCCAACCGAATCGAAGTGAAAGAGTTCGAGTCGGGACGAAGGCTTGGCCTTGCCTTAGCTATCCACCTTCACGGTGCAAGTGTGGCATAGTAGCCACGGAAGGTGTTGTGCCATCCGAGCTCGGTTTTGGAATGTTTTGTGGCAATGCATATGAAGACTTTTGGGTGAGCATGATGTGAACTTCTTTGATTTAGGTAGCACTACCGTTGTGGTTGTCCTCATTTTGATTTAACTTTGTATGATACGGTCTTATATTTTGCAGGAGGGGCGGACTTGTGATTGGGAGCAATTTCTTGGTCGTCGTGAGTTAATGTTAGAGTTGGGACGAACTTCGAACACCGGGAGGAGGTTTAAAAGCGAATCTATTAAAAACAATATAAGAGCAAAATATGGTGTGCCCTTACGGAAGAGGAGGATCTAAGTGGTCCAATTTGTGATGAGATGGTTCGTGAAACCGGAGTGGAGCTAGAATTTGTAGTTGGTTACGCTAACTACGAGAAAGTTGTGGCATATTGGCATTGTAACAAGGAGAAGTTCTTAGAACGGGGGATACGTCCGTTGACTGCAAAGGAGAAGAGTGAGAAGAAGAGGAAAAAGGAAGAGGAGTGGAAGGCATTGATGGATAGGTCCAGGGATAGGTCGAGGGATGAAGCGGCTAGAAAGGCGGAGGCCGACGAGAAAAGGTAAGAGGATTGTGGGAGGATGATGAATGGTGGTCAAGTGTCAGTTGCATGTGTTGCATTGTAATATTTTTTTCAATGAACTAGTGTGTTTGATAGTTTTGTGTTAAGTGAATACTTTGTTATGTGATGTAGTTGATGATGAATGGTCCTTAAGAATCGGTTGTATGTGTTGTATTGAACAATTTTTTCAATGAAAAAATGTGTTTGGTTGTGTTGCATGCGAGATTTATTAATGGAGCGGGAGATTAGAAAAATAAAAAATTTAGGAATAATAGTTACATTATTACAACACATTCGGGATGTAGTTTTCTTGGAACAATATAACACTACCATTATGTAAACGAAATAGTAGCTCAAATATTACAACACCGCATGGTCGAAGACAACGACCTCATATAAAGTTCCAATATTTAGCCATCCTTGTGATGTGATGACGAAGGTTTATCCTTCTTGGTACCTTTTTTAGTTGGTGGATTAGGAGCGAGACGGGTTTGCTTCGGGGCCGTAAAGACGACCGGAGCATAAAGACCATTCCAAGGGGGGTCCTCTTGTCACACCCGATTTTCCGTAGAAAACCGAATGCATCTCATATGTGTGCCAGGATCACAATTTCACACATATGATAGACTCATGAGTGTAATATCACAAGACATTGCTCAAAACGTACAGAAAAGGTTTATTAACTTTTATTACACTCACGAAGGTAGACACGAAGGTCTTTACACGAACAACGATAACTATGAAGACGCGACTCCATCTTCATCTTCCACAGGCTTCTGACTGGTTGATCGCATCCTCAGAACTCCTCGTAGTCGGTGAAGTGCTCCACTCCAGGGTTCTTCTCTGAACAGCGTAAGCAAGGATGAGTACACTTATGGTTGGTACTCAGCAAGGCCACAGGAATAACCGAGAAAGCAATATTAATCCATCTTTAAGTTCAATTAATCATGTGAGGGTCCAGGCCGCTCTTGACCGTGAGCACGGGCCGATCGATCGGTTTTACACTCTGCGAGAGGTTGCACACTTTTCCCACGGTTGCGTAAAAGTTCCAAAGAACTTTGAACCCAACCACGCATGTGCTTGATCGAGCACAATACCACACTTCCGAGGTGTGATTGCATAGGGACGCTACGAAGCCTTTACAAAGATATGCAAAAGCATCAACAACCCACGACGATTCTGACTCGGGCGGACCATAACCCTCCCTAGTGGTCGGCACCTTAGCAAAGGTCGCTATCCCAAAAGAACCGGGCTATACCCCCGCAACTCGGAGCCCCCTGTGTTCCTTTCGGATAGGGTCGTCAATACAATCACACACCTAATTAATTGGCTAAGCCAGAGCCATATGGACTGTGGTTGCACCGTGTTTTCTGGGTGGTTCTCCATGTTCCGATTAATTTATAGTAATCTTGATTAAAGCATAGGTAGAAGGGTGGTTAGGGTCACTTGCCTTTCTCCAACGATAAGCTACTTTCCTTATACGCAAAGCTCGCACTTGAACTTCCTCGAACGACGTGTTGGCTACGATCATGCAAGAAAACATACAATAAATAAAACAATACATCAAACATTACCAAAAGGCTAAAACAAGCTTTTAGAAATGACGGGCTCGGAGAGACGATCGCGTGGACACCAAGAACGCGTAAAACGGAGCTAGGATGGAAAAGATATGGTCGAAACAAGGTTCGGGGACTAAATTGTGAATATCCGAAAGTTTATGGAGTTTTCTCGCAAGATTTCGGGACCTATCTAACATGTAAAAGGTTAAGGATAGGTTATTAAACGAGAAAACCTAAGAGATCGGGGGCCTAGACATAAAAGAAAGGACCTAGTTGTAAGGCTTTTATATAGGTGGAAGGGTATATGTGTAATTATGGGAAATGCGGGGTTCTTTTTGCAAAAATGTCCGGGCGGCCAGCGGGTGAGCTGTGGCGGCGACACGTGGCGGCTTGCGGTTGGGCGTGGCGACGCAAGCGGTGACGTCGGCGATGATGCAAGCGGTGGACTAGCGCGGTGGACCGGTCCACCGGTCCACCATGGACCGGATCAAAGGGGTACGCCCCCTTTTAATCCGGGTCGTCCGCGCCGATCGGACGGCCGGCCGCGGCGGCGCCGGCGGACGGGGCGGCGGCGGCTCGCCGGCGGCGGCCGGAAAGGAGCTCCAATGCACCAAATTCAAAGGCGAGCGCATGGGGAGGAAGAGGAGGAGGCGGGGAAGCTTACCCAGGGGTCGGAGGGGAGGGAACCGCGGCGGAGGAGGAGATCGGGCGGCGCGGTGGAGCTCCGGCGGTGAGCTCCGGCGGCGGCGGCGCGTAGAGGAGTGGAGAAGAGGAAGGGAGGGGCGCGGGGTGGAGAGGGGGTTCTGCTTCCCCTTTATAGGGCGGATGGGGAAGTGGAGAGGGCGCGGTGAGGCGGTGGCGGCGAGGTCGGTGGGCGGCCGCCATTAATGGCGTGCGGGTGCGGTGGCGGAGGGTAGGGGAAGGGGAAGGGGTAGAGGCGGTGGAGTGGGGGCGGCGTGAATGAGGCGGCGTCCTCACGGCGCGGTGGAGGAGGCGGAGGGGCGCGGGGGCGGTCGGGAACGGCGGGATGGCGGCGGGGAGGCCGGCGGCCGTGCGGGGGAAGGGGCGCGGGGCCGGAGGAAGGAGACGGCCCCGACAGGTGGGCCCCACCTGTCGGTGGCTGTGTGAGAGAGAGGGAGGGAGGGAGGCGGGCGGAGCGGGCCGCGTGGGCCGAAAGCAGATGTGGGCCGCGCTGAAAAAAAAGGAAAAGGAGGGGGAAGGTGAGGTGGGCCGCGGGTGGGCTGGGCTGTTAGGTTAGATTGGTTTTTTTTCTTCTTTTTTTCTTCCTTTTCAAACTAATTTCAAACCTTTTAAATTCAAATCTTTTTCATCTTTTCAAATTGAAATTTTAACACAAATTTCTCCACTATTTTAAGGACTTTTCACAAACCATTTTTACAACTTTTCAACCATTTTTAAATTCAAACTTTCATTTTTTTTAATTCAGACTTTTACACCAATTTCACAAACTTTTTCACAATTATTTTTCACAAATATTCTAGGACTTTTTTTAAAATCACACCACAACCAAAACTCATGCATTTCAATATGATGCACAAACACTTGGGTGATTCTAATTATTAATTGTTGTTTAATTTAATTAAAGGCACATTTATTTATTCAAATTTATTAAATCCTTAGAAAATAAAACTAAACCATGTTGCTAACAATATTTTATTGTGATGGAATTTTCGGGTGTTACAAATCTTACCCCCTTAAAAAGAATCTCGTCCCGAGATTCGGAGGGATCGGGAAACAAGAGGAGGGGATACAAGACGATCTTGAAAGATGATGGTTTACTATCACAGAGCCTGTTCACTTCTCCTTCTTCTTCGGGCTTGCAGCGGCAAACTCAATCCTATCTCCTTGCGGGGTAGTTAAGAGCACCGACTTCTTGGCACACAAAATGATTCCATCATGCTTGCTTAACCAATCCATACCAAGGATCACATCTATTCCACTGGATGTTAGAATCACTAAGTCTGCTTCAAAATCTATCTCTCCGATCTTAAGTTTGACCTGTGGGCATACATAGGTGGATTTCATTTCACCGTTTGGGGAACTAATTAGCAAATGTGTCTTCATGGAACTCTTGGGTACATCATGCTTTGTCACGAATCGTTCAGTAATAAATGAATGCGATGCCCCGGAATCAAATAAAAGCCAGCTGTTGCGGGTACGAGTTGATAAGAAACGTACCAAGCACAACATCTTTGTCTCCTTGAGCTTCTTCGACCGTCACATGGTTCACCCTACCATGCATATTGTTCGTTGACCTCTCGTTATCTCTGCGAGGTGTACGCATATTACGGCGAGGGCAAATGCGGCATAGTGTCCCAATTCTCCGCGGTTGAAGCATCCACCGGGGTGAATTGGAGTAGTGTTCCTTCTTGGTGCACCCGAGCGGTTCCGATGAGGATTTGGCGCCTGTGGTGTCATTGGGTTGGATTCTTCGGGTTCATCAAACGAACGATAGAATGGTTGATTCTGTCCATGGCTTCTACCTTGTGTGCTAGAACGAAACTGAGAGTCTTGCGATGAGTTGTAACGAGGGCGGGTGTTACTGCTAGACTGACCCTGAGATTGAAACTTGCGCTTCTGTTCACGGAGTTCCTTGCGTTTATTCTCCAATCCTATAGCCTTATTGAGCAACATCTGAAAGTTAAGAAATGTGTGGCTCTGCAACTGATAGTTAAGTGGACCTATCAAACCATCGAGAAAGCGTTCTTGTCTCTTGGCATCCGTGTTGACTTCATCTGGTGCATAGCGGGACAAATAAGTAAACCGATCCGGATACTCACTAACCGTCATGTTGCCTTGCTTTAGAGCTAGAAATTCCTTCTTCTTCGACTTCTTCACACCGAAACTGGAATGTGATGTGTACGAAAACTCTCCTGGAACTCTCGCCGGGTAATGGTGTCGGCAGCAGCATGTGCGACGGTGTAAGCATCCCACCAATCAGAGGCTGCACCTTCCAGACGTCCTGAGGCATACAAAACCTTCTCACGATCATTACATTGGGTGATATTTAGCATCTTGTTGATGGTCTTGAGCCAATCATCGGCATCGAGGGGATCTACAGAATGAGAGTAAGTGGGCGGGTTGTGGCTCATGAATTCTCTATGCTTGTTCACTGGTGGTGGAGGTGGTGGGGGTCCTTGAGGTGGTGGCTGGTTCTGCTGTGCCTGTAGATTCTGGACAGTGGCGGTGAGGTTCTGAATTAACTGCATCTGTTCCGTAAAGAACTGCTGCATCGTGGGATCCATCGCTAATTCTTGTGGTGGAGGAGGGAACTTGATTCAGCTGATTGGCGATGTGAGCACGAACGGAATATCCTGTCCAACTCCTGACCTGGTGTTTACCATTTGATTGTTAGAGAGAGAAGTTTTCTGATAGGAAGTTGAATTGATAATGGTGAATCAGAGAAAAGGGGCTAAGATTCAAATTTTAACTTTAATTATTTTATTGATGTATTTGTGGCCATCACTCCACAAAAACATTTCAATCATGTCAAAGATCCAAATCATGCATGTTTACAATCAAGCATTAACATCGCATGTCCTCACAAGAACGGCTCTATCGAAACGAAACTGATAGAAGGGGTAGGCAACCTAAGAATCTATCCTATAAAACACGTGTGGTAGTTCAAGGTGGAAGATCAAGAATCAGTCTCAGTATAGAAGAAAACAAAAGATTTGATTTTGTTAAAGAATAAAGAATAAAATATTTTTTTAAGCGTAAATAAGATATTTTGAATGTTAGGAGGGCTTCCTAGAAAGAGTGTCCTTAATATCGACCATTTCTATCTGAGGCTGCGTCCTACAGTCAGCAATGCTCTGATACCACTCTGTCACACCCGATTTTCCGTAGAAAACCAAATGCATCTCATATGTGTGCCGGGATCACAATTTCACACATATGATAGACTCATGAGTGTAATATCACAAGACATTGCTCAAAACGTACGAGAAAAGGTTTATTAACTTTTATTACACTCACGAAGGTAGACACGAAGGTCTTTACACGAACAACGATAACTATGAAGACGCGACTCCATCTTCATCTTCCACGAGCTTCGGCGGTTGATCGCATCCTCGAACTCCTCGTAGTCGGTGAAGTGCTCCACTCCGGGGTTCTTCTCTCGAACGGCGTAAGCAAGGATGAGTACACTTATGGTTGGTACTCGGCAAGGCCACGGGAATAATCGGAAAGCAATATTAATCCATCTTTAAGTTCAATTAATCATGTGAGGGTCCGGGCCGCTCTTGACCGTGAGCACGGCCGATCGATCGGTTTTACACTGCGAGAGGTTGCACACTTTTCCCACGGTTTGCGTAAAAGTTCCAAAGAACTTTGAACCCAACCACGCATGTGCTTGATCGAGCACAATACCACACTTCCGAGGTGTGATTGCATAGGGACGCTACGAAGCCTTTACAAAGATATGCAAAAGCATCAACAACCCACGACGATTCTGACTCGGGGCGGACCATAACCCTCCCTAGTGGTCGGCACCTTAGCAAAGGCTGCTACCCCAAAAGAACCGGGCTATACCCCACGCAACCCGGAGCCCCCCGTGTTCCTTTCGGATAGGGTCGTCAATACAATCACACACCTAATTAATTGGCTAAGCCGAGCCATATGGACCGTGGTTGCACCTTGTTTTCCGGGTGGTTCTCCATGTTCCGATTAATTTATAGTAATCTTGATTAAAGCATAGGTAGAAGGGTGGTTAGGGTCACTTGCCTTTCTCCAACGATAAGCTACTTTCCTTATCTGCAAAGCTCTGCACTTGAACTTCCTCGAACGGCGTGTTGGCTACGATCATGCAAGAAAACATACAATAAATAAAACAATACATCAAACATTACCAAAAGGCTAAAACAAGCTTTTAGAAATGACGGGCTCGGAGAGACGATCGCGTGGACACCAAGAACGCGTAAAACGGAGCTAGGATGGAAAAGATATGGCTGAAACAAGGTTCAGGGACTAAATTGTGAATATCTGAAAGTTTATGGAGTTTTCTGCAAGATTTCAGGGACCTAAACATAAATATGTGTGAAACTAGGAGGTCTAACATGTAAAAGGTTAAGGATAGGCTATTAAACAGAAAACCTAAGAGATCAGGGGCCTAGACATAAAAGAAAGGACCTAGTTGTAAGGCTTTTATATAGGTGGAAGTGTATATGTGTAATTATGGGAAATGCAGGGTTCTTTTTGCAAAAATGTCTGGGCGGCCGGCGGGTGAGCCGTGGCGGCGACACGTGGCGGCTTGCGGTTGGGCGTGCCGACGCAAGCGGTGACGTCAGCGATGACGCAAGCGGTGGACCAGCGCGGTGGACCCGGTCCACCGGTCCACCGTGGACTGGATCAAAGGGGTACGCCCCCTTTTAATGCGGGTCGTCCGCGCCGATCGGACGGCCCCCGGTCGCGTCGAGCGGCGGGCGGCGGCGGACGGCCGGCCGCGGCGCGCGGCGGACGGGGCGGCGGCGGCTCGCCGGCCGCGGCGGAAAGGAGCTCCAGTGCACCAAATTCAAAGGCGAGCGCATGGGGAGGAAGAGGAGGAGGCGGGGAAGCTTACCCAGGGGTCGGAGGGGAGGGAACCGCGGCGGAGGAGGAGATCGGGCGGCGCGGTGGAGCTCCGGCGGTGAGCTCCGGCGGCGGCGCTGTAGAGGAGTGGAGAAGAGGAAGGGAGGGGCGCGGGGTGGAGAGGGGGTTCTGCTTCCCCTTTATAGGGCGGATGGGGAAGTGGAGAGGGCGCGGTGAGGCGGTGGCGGCGAGGTCGGTGGGCGGCCGCCATTAATGGCGTGCGGGTGCGGTGGCGGCGGGTAGGGGAAGGGGAAGGGGTAGAGGCGGTGGAGTGGGGGCGGCGTGAATGCGGCGGCGTCATCACGGCGCAGTGGAGGAGGCGGAGGGGCGCGGGGGCGGTCGGGAACGGCGGGATGGCCGGCGGGGAGGCCGGCGGCCGGTGCGGGGAAGGGGCGCGGGCTGGAGGAAGGAGACGGCCCTGACAGGTGGGCCCCACCTGTCGGTGGCTGTGTGAGAGAGAGAGAGGAGGGAGGGAGGCGGGCGGAGCGGGCCGCGTGGGCCGAAAGCAGATGTGGGCCGCGCTGAAAAAAAAGGAAAAGGAGGGGGAAGGTGAGGTGGGCCGCGGGTGGGCTGGGCTGTTAGGTTAGATTGGTTTTTTTTCTTCTTTTTTTCTTCCTTTTCAAACTAATTTCAAACCTTTTAAATTCAAATCTTTTTCATCTTTTCAAATTGAAATTTTAACACAAATTTCTCCACTATTTTAAGGACTTTTCACAAACCATTTTTACAACTTTTCAACCATTTTTAAATTCAAACTTTCATTTTTTTTAATTCAGACTTTTACACCAATTTCACAAACTTTTTCACAATTATTTTTCACAAATATTTTAGGACTTTTTTTAAAATCACACCACAACCAAAACTCATGCATTTCAATATGATGCACAAACACTTGGGTGATTCTAATTATTAATTGTTGTTTAATTTAATTAAAGGCACATTTATTTATTCAAATTTATTAAATCCTTAGAAAATAAAACTAAACCATGTTGCTAACAATATTTTATTGTGATGGAATTTTCGGGTGTTACACCTCTCCTCTTGCAATGGCATATGCGGTTTTTCCTTGCATATAACGAAGCATGGCTCTTTTAAAAGTGGTCATTTTCTTCGGATCGGGTGTTGTATTTGTGTTTTTGCCCTTCGGATCACCACCACAATTACCATCCCGACCCCCTCACGGCGACGGCCGTAGACATCTCTAGTTATTGTTAAAAAATGAACATTATTTTGAAGTAGTTAAACGATTACATTAAATTAACAAAGAGAGGAACCGTACCTAAGATAGAAGATGAGCCCGTGAGGAGAGGGAGGAGCACTCGCAAGGTGTGGCGAGTGGTAGTCTTTGCGGTCGCCGTCCCCTCTTTATATAGCCGTGGCGGGGGTGTAGGGTGTTTTTTCTTGTACTCACATCACATGTAGTAGGGTAGGGGGTAGGGTGTGTTTTCTCCCACGGATTGAATGGCCCACCACTTTTTTTCTTTCCCTATATATGTCACCCTTCGGGTAAGTTGTTCACAATAACCGGCAATGGATGACTTGTCGGTGAGGATAATTCTCTCGGTCCCGACTTGTGGACGAACGGGATCCCGAATGTAAGGAGTACTTCCCACCAAGAGAGAAGAGTTATTTCCGATCTTTGCGGGATGTTAGACCGTACGATTCGAAGAAATCGATACGGTGGCCAAGATGCATGCACAATGAGTTGTGTGTAATGCAAGTTTATGAGGGAGTTGGACTTTACTACTCCGGTCGTCGCTTTTGGCACTGTCCACGTGCCTGGGTAAGGAACACTACCACGAGTATTTCCATCAGTTTATTTAGGTAACTAACATACTATTGTTGCTTGCAGTACTCGTATGACCCTAACAACTGTGGTTTCTCGCAATGGGTCGATCCGCCAGCTATTCATCCATATGAAGAGTACATCACGTACCTAGAAGGACGCATCGAGAAGCCGAAGCATGAGCTCGCGGAGGCACTTACTCCTCCGGATCCACCATCTAGCGACGACGCGCTATGCACCTGCGGATGTCACATGAAGAACGAGTCCACCGTCAAGTCCATCCCCGCCACCTCCACCCCCGTATGGGAACTACTACATGCCTTCCCGGGAATCGAGTGGTTTTGGCTCCATGTTATCCGGACGGTTCTCGTACAAGTAGATTATTAGTGTTGTAATTGTTGTGTAAACTACCTTATGCCATTTGCGGCTTTCAATTCGAACCCCATGGTGATGGACACGATATGTCATGTATGTGTGCGAAGAAGTTGGTCCGAGTCTGAATCACAGCCTGCTGTTAGAAGCCATCCTAAACAAAAGAATCCTTGTGTGTTCAACACTCCAAGCAATTATGTGCCTGAACCTAGAACACCAGTAGATAATGTTAATCTCCAAGGTGTTGTTGCTACTGCTGCAACTACAAAAAAATGTCAGCCTTTAAATTTGAATTGACAACACTCTGAAAAAGCCTTTGCAGTCATGAAACAGTAGCCTACTTGGATTCCCTAGCCTTTTCAGTGAGCCATGTTGTCCTGTACAACAATTGATTTCACAACACCCTGAAAAAATCTATGCACTCCTGAAACCCTAGGGTCCTTGGAATCCCTAGCCTTTTCAGTGAGCCATGTTGTCCAGTACAACATTTGATTCGACAACACCCTGAAAAAATCTATGCACCCTGAAACTCTAGGGTCCTTGGAATCTCTAGCCTTTTCAGTGAGGCGTCATTTCAACTGCAAAAACTGAAAAGACTAAAGAACTACAAATTGTTTTGTCAACACTGTGGCCATTGCTATTTCATTAGACATTTCTCTTACATAACAAGTTTGCAGTGGCATGCATGGCACATGTGCCACAACTAATCCTACCATGCCTTAGGGAATTTAAGTCACACAAGTTTGCAGTGGCATGCATGGCACATGTGCCAATACTAATCCTAGCACGCCTTAGGTAATTTAAATCACACGAGTTTCCAATGACATGCATGGCACATGTGCCAATACTAATCCTAGCACGTCTTAGGAAATTTAAATCACACAAGCAATGGCACGTGTTACACATAACAACAATCATGCACCACTGATGAAGTCATCGCTCCACTTCTTGAAGTCCTCAAGTTCCTTCTTCACAAGAGCTTCAGTGCTGGGGTCTCCATCGATTCTCTTCCCCCTCGCCAGAAACGCGGCATCTGGACCACTAATGAAGTCGTCGATCCACTGCTCGAAGTGGCACGCCCTCGTCACCTTTGGAGCAACAGATCTACTGCTTCCCTTCAATATATGCCACGTAGATACAAAGTCAGAAATGAACACCACGAAGTAGGTACAATGCTACTTAACAGTATCACTTACTGCCAATGCCGCAAGCTCCTTTTTAGCTTGATCGATGTTTTGACAACACCAAAACCGCACGCCAAACGTTTCATCTTCACGTGAGACCTTGCATCCCGCATTCATGCCACAATGGCACTGCGGGGGATCTCGCCTTTCGGCCTCTTGTTCAAGCCGAGTATGGATCTATTGGGATCATTTGGGTATGCCCCCTCCATGGCTTCCATGGCCCTCCTAACATCCATAAACCCCCACCCCCGAGCCCATCTCGGACAACCAACACTCTCAAACGGCCGGAGGAATGGAGGTGAGGTACGAGTGGATGTTGCTCGTGAGGATTGGAGGTGAGTGATGAGTGGAGGCTACCCCCCTTTATATAGAGAAGGTGGGTGTGGTGGACCCCATTTCTCTAAATCGGTGTGGGATTGGATTCTCGGACCCCGGCATTCGATTACGCAACTAGGACGGAAGAGACGGGCATTTGCGATTGCAAGGAAGTGATGGAATCGTATCTTTGGTTTTTAATTTACCAAGTAATCGTGCAAAGGTGCTCGCTGCGGGCCGTGTGCCCACACGTGTCGGGGTGTCGTACTCATCCGCTATGTCGTCGTCGGAGTACGAGGGGGCATCTTCAATGTGCTCATCCGTCAAAGGCGGCTTGATCTTGGTTCTTGTAGAGGTATGGTACCACCTCATGTACTCTCTATGTGGTCCAGGACGCCAAGCAGGGCCATCTTGAGGATCCATCCTCTGCCGATTGTTCCAAATGTCCAAGTACCTAGCATGCTTCACCGTCCAATCATTCTCCTTGTATCTTTTTGCCTGTTGACCCTGAAATACCAAAATTGCTTGTCACATTATTTACAAACCAACTTATGCCATATGAGAATAATGAAAAATGCATCGAGTTGGTTTCTTACTTGTGCAAGGCTGGAACGGTGGACGTGTGCTCGCGGAGGCGAAGGCGAAGCCTCCCAAGCGGCGTAGCACCACCGTTTTGGCAAATGCCATTCGACAACATAGTATATGATGAGTGGCACCGTCGACCTCCACGAAGCTTGTCTGCGTAACACATGGGTGAGGATCGGACGTGCTTTGAGGAAAGTCGCGGTCGTACGGTAGCCACTCAACCTACAAACATACAACATGTTTAGAGAAAATGTGATGACACAAAATTTACAAATTGAACACGAACTAGTGGACATGGGCTTGTACACGTTGCTCGAGTAAGACGGTCCAACTCGTTTGTGTAGAACTTGTACCTACTTCCGGGAGGACCACGTACGTGTCGCCTGTCTTCCACACAAAGCAAAAGTGGGTCGAGAATCCTGCCGATTCCAAGCCTGCAAAATATAACCAAAATTTGAAAGATTAATAATTCATGAATATAAGTACGCATGAATAAATAACAAAAGATTTGTATGTACCTCAACCGGCCCACGGTGTGGTCGGCCCCTGCGGAAGACGCTCCCAAACCCAAATCTGCGGGAGGTAAGCGCATCCACCAAGGTTGGCGTCCCGTCCGGCATCACATAGCCGCCTATACGGCCATGCCAAAACCGCCGAACCCCAAGCGTAGCCACGGATATTGTCCCAATCCCGACCCAAAAGTGGCGAGAACCATCCAAGAAACGGTGTTACCCGCGGCATCCGGTAGCGAGAACGTGGCAACAAAGTGCCAAAGCCACACACGTGCGTGCCTCTCTACAACGGCTGAGGAGCTCCCCGGGGGCAAACGGTGAAGTGCTTTGCCTCAACCAAGCTGTGTTCACTCCGGAGGTCTTCTTCGACGCATCCCCCTCATCGGCATACGGTGGTCTCACCCCAATGTGCAACTCAACCATGTCTCGCCAACCAAAGACTCGAATGATCCCACTCACTTTGCCGGCCCCTCAAGTGGAAGACCAAGGATCATGGCGGTATCCTGCAAGGTCACTTGTCATCTCTCCGCACGGTAGGTGGAAAGAGTGGGTCTCCGGACGCCATCGATCCACCAAGGCCGACAACAACGGCCCGTCCATCACGAGCAACCCACGAACCACGACCAAAGCAATGTCCAAGAACCCCGCTCTAGCCAAGTACGGGGCGTATCTCTCGTCCCAAGGAAGTGGAAAGTGCTCTCGCACCCTCAACGGGTTCAAGTCCTGAAAAACAATAAAATTCAATAATTACAACATTAGCAATGTCTAGTCCTCAAAATGCAAGAAATATGCTTAGCTCACATATTAAACACAACTAGGAGGTACAATAACTAATAAATTTGGATCTTAAGTTCAGGCTTTTGTAAATACCTCGTGAAGGTCGGCCAGAAGGTGTGCACGATGGCTGCCATCATATGCAGCCTCAAGGAGCGGGTACCTTTGGGTGCGCCATCTCGAAAAAAATTTACTTGTAGTTAGTAACAATAATTAAAAATTGAAGGTAAGTATATAGAAATATAAAATTATTTAACTTGCATACAAAATTTCATAATTTTTCACCTACTAACGTACTACCATGACACCTACCCTCGAGTTGGAACCACCCATCCTTCTATTTGTCCCCGTTGCTTTTTTCTTGCCCTTCGATTTTCTTTTCCGACACGTGCGGGTTTTTAATTTCTTTGTGACATTTTGAGCAAAGATACGTCATCTTGTCCCCATCGGCTTCAAAATCACCCATATCATAATCGGCGGCAAACCTTCCTTGAGACGCGTCCATGTCCCCCTTTCAAACGCTTCTTTTGCCTCCTACCCTTTTTCAATTTCTTCAAAGACGGCGGTGGCACGTACTCCGGGCAATCATATTCGGGCCATTGTGACGGATCAAGGTACGGCTCAAAGCCGGATTCCCAAATCTTAATGGTGTGTTCTCTATATAACAAAGGAGACATGTACATGGCATTTTCATAGTCTAGACCTCTAGCGAAGGCAAGCTATCATCAAGTGAGAACAAGGAAGATGCAACAATTGAGGACCGTTACGGTGCAAGTACGGCCGGAGGTCCACCCTATAGTGTCGACCGCCATGACTCTCCCCTACAACATTAGTAGTAGAGGAACCTCGAATAGAATAAATCATTCCGTCCGGACCGTATGCTTCGCATGTTGGTTCACGGATCTTAAAGCAACATCATGCATTATCTCATCCGCAAAGGATCCAATTCTAGCCCCATTATCCAACAAATCACGTGCAATCCGCCATCTTTTCACAAAGTATTCATTGCATTTTTCAAATGAGTATTCAATGATCCCCACCACGGGTCTACTTCTTATTCCTCTAAATATGTTGTTGTAACTTTCAGAATAGTTTGTTGTCATGATACCCCAACGCATACCCCCGGCATCATATGCTTGAGCCCATTTGTCCTTATCCTCCATTTCATACTCCAACCAATCTTTAGCTTCCTCGTTCAAGTTCTTAACTAAGTCCTTGTGCAGTTCCTTAAATTTGTCCTCTGTATGTACTGATGCCAGCAACTTCAACTGTCCTATTACCTCCTTGTTCTTTTGACGACGCCACAAATTGGCGGCAAAGTGCCTAATGCACCACCGATGAACAAGTGGTGGATACCCATCCAGGTGGTCGCTCGCACATTTGATGAGACCATGGTGCCGATCTGAGATCATACATACCGTCGCGTTGGACCAAGTACGTTAATGCGAAGGAGCCTCATGAACCATGACCAACGTCGTCATTCTCACTCTCCGCCAAGGCATAACCTAAAGGCACAAGTTGCTTGTTCGGGATCTACGAGCAATCGCCATCATGAGTGTACCTCTGTACTTGCTAGGTCAAGAAGGTTCCGTCTACAATTATCACCGGACGACGGTGTTGGAAAGCCACTTTACATTGTGGAAAGCACCAAAAAACACGTAGAAGGACAAGCTTCAAAACACAACCGTCGAGAACACGAGAACCGGTCATGTAAGGGAACCATTTAACCCCGGATTGAAGTGGTTCATGGCTCTCAAGACCCTTGGAATTTTTGCATATGACTCTTTCCAATCGCCCCATAGCAAGGCAATTGCATGTTGTTTAGCCCGCCATGCCTTAGAATACTTCACACGATATCCGGCAAACATCAATATCTGCTCTATCAAGCTGCTGGCCGTCACCTCACTATTCGACGAACAACGCCTAAGATACACCTTCCAATGTAACTTGCGATCAATTGTGCGTGAACTCCCTTCACCCGACTCGGCCAGAGCATGTGTGAGGTCCCACAACCTTTGTAATCTTCCATTTCCCTGTCCCTCTTTGCGGCCGTGCCCATACACGCCACATGCACCCTTGTTTGCACATTACTTCATACCTAAGATTCCTTTCCGAATGGACCACGGTGAAAGGCCTATAATGCTTCACCGCATAGTCGACCAAGAAAAACTTAAGTTCATCCAGGGAGTCAAATATCATTTTCTCATGTATCTCGGGCTCGGTGGTAAAAATTATTTCTTTTGTGAACAACCTAGTAGAATCACAAATGGCTCTATCGATCCTACTCAAGTCTCTGTCATTGCGAACGAAGGGATTCCAAATTGGTGCGAGCTTGGGTGTAGTGTTCGGCCCTTGTCACCAATTCTAGTGTTGTCGGGAACCTAGGCACGTGTTCTTCACTTTCACCATTTCTAATGTTCACGGCGGCCTACTTATGTGCACTTCCCTTTCAAAGGTTGTATGGTTCACCGAGGGTCTGCAACATAATCATGTTGAACACCATCCAAGTTAACCTCACTTAAACCAAGGAGTGCTTCAGCCGCATGTGCATTGACATCATTTTGCTCTTCCGCATGCTCCTCATCGGACTCATCTTCAGAATCACCTTCTTCAGAGCTGTCAGATATATCATCATCGTCCATGTTTTCTTCCTCTCGCTCAAAACAATCATTGGGAAAATCATCATTCACCATCCCAACATCCCGACTAGGTTCCCTACAACCAAAGTCCTCCTCCAAAATTGTAGACTCTTGTGTACCTTTTAGAACCTCAAACGGCACTTCCTCATTCATGTAAACATTACCACTAGGCCCACGAGTAATATCTACCACAACCTCCGGACATGACACATTAGCTTGACCAACTACCTTCTTGTACCGATTCCAATTTTCTTCACTTGACAAGCTCATCAACACATAATGAGCTCTAGCCTTCCCACAATCAAAACGACCTCTAAATGACAACTCATGCATTCCAACTCCATAGTTGACCATTGCACAATCAACTACATCCTTAAAGCTTGGCGGACCATCAAATGTTTCTACCAACTCTGTCATATTCTCAAACTCTCCATTTTCTTTAACTACGCCACCATGAAACATGCGAACTAAACGGTCCATCTACAAAATTTATAACTTGTTTAATAACTATATAGTACTAAAATAGATATTTATTAAAATATACATGAAAAATTAGAATTGTGTTCAACAAAAATTATATCCATCTCGATTAGTTATATATATACACGTGCGATTACCCCTAATAAAATTGTTAGGTACTCAACAAAATTGTTAGGTATTACCCCTAATAAACGTGCATCCATATAATAGCTACACCCATTATCAACTACCCTAAACATTTGACATCAATAATATCATTAAATCGATTCATGCAACAAGTTCTACACGTCAATAACACGGGCGAGAGAAACTACTGCGTATGAACTAATCATCATTTACATTAAAACTAATTGTATTTCGTCTAAATTTCAAATTTCTATACCTAACCCTAGGTCACAAACATCTACTCCGATCTACAAAATGCAACGGTAAAAGAGCGAGAGAAGTAGGTCAATACCTTCACAACGACGCGGGGAACAAATTCCCTCACTTTTCCCACCCCAAATCCACCGATTTGGGGCGGAATGGGGGGCGGCGGCGGCGGCGGCGCTCGCGCGCGGGCGCGGCTCGGGGCGGAGAGAGAAGGGGAGAGGAGGAGGAGGAGGAAGGGGGCCGCGCGGGCCCTCTTGACCGGCGGCGCCGCGCGCGGGGGCGCGGTGGCGCGGCGACCCGCGCCGCGCCGCATGTGGCGCGGCAAGCACGGGCCCACGCACGGCGCGCGCGCGCGGCCGGCGGCCGGCGTGGCACGGGCGCGCGCGCGCGCATGTGGCGCGGCGGCGGCTGCTGCCGCGCGCGCGCGCGGCGCGCGCCAAAAAGGTTACCAGGTGCAAAAAAATGTTCCCAGGGGGTTATTTATAAAAATAATTTTAAAAAAAAGTTAATATTAAAAAATTATCCCCCATCACCACCCAACCCAAAGGAGAGCAGCTCACCGCCGCCCCGCCGCGCCCCGCCTGCCCTAGCGCGCCGACGTCGTCGCGCCCCTCCCCCGCCCCGCTCCTCCCCGATACGACGGCGCCTCTTCGTACCTCCCCGCGTCCCCGAGTAATGCCGCGCTCGCTCTTCGATCTCTCCCTAATTTGCTCGTTGCTCCTCCTCGTTCGTTTGTGTGGGTTAGTTATTGTTACACGGCATCGTTCGTGTCACGGATTGAACTTCAGCGAAGGGCGTTCGCATCGAGATGTTTGTGCGCACCGTGCTGTCGGTCTCAGTGACCCCATCCGATGCTTCTAGGCTGAAAATTGCACACCGGCACTAGGGTTTTGGCCTGAAACGTTTTGGTGCCGTTTGGATTGAATTGTTGGTGGATTCGTAGCCCAATTGGTGCTTCAGATTAGTCGAGATGCTTTTGGTTTATTGATTTGTTTAATACCTTGTTTGTTATGCACCTGGGGATACAACGAAAATTCATGGTATGCTCTTGTCCTAATGATGATCACTTTATAGGCGAGGATCAACTAAATACCTGTTGGTTAGAGTCTTCAGTTGACGTTTCTCGTTTTGTACTTTCTCTCCATGATCTTCCTATTTAGCCATAGGCCAACTGGCTAAGCATGTGGGTAGTATTTGGCATAAGTTTAGATAGAACTCAGCCTAAGGCTTGTCGGAATCTTGGTTCTGCTACTGTTTGCACAATGATATGCTATATAGTTTTGTTGACAGTAAACTTATGGAATGCTATTGATGCGGCAAATGGCCATAGTTTGATCTACATAATACTTTTTGGTAGATATAAAAGATTATAAGATGATATACTTTCCCCCAATGTCTTATCCTATTGTTTGGGTTCATTGAAATCTTCAGTTGTGATATCCCTTTTTTAGGTTTTCATGTGATTGTTATGTATAAGTCTATTGATTTGTGGTGTTTGAAAATTGGTCGTGCCATCTTTCTTATATTGGACTACTGGGGACATTTTACCAGCCAGGCTTAAGGATCTTATTATATCTGTCTTCTTGTATATCTCTACATTCACATCACTTTTTTTTTGCTTGTCTTATTATATCTGTCTTCTTGTATATCTCTACATTCACATCACTTTTTTTTGCTTGTTTTTAATTCTTAGAAACTGGAAAGAATTGATTTGTTCTTACTGTTACAAATGCAAAGCTAGTGTTGTGCAAACACCCTGAACTCCTGGATGACCGATCAACACTGAATATAGTCTGCCACAGAATGCTAAAGTTAGTTGTTGAAAATATGTCAGTTTTGTGTGCATCTGTTTGGTTCACTTTTCAACTGTCTGTTTAACTTTAACTTGGCAGTTAGAGTTTGTTGGATGTTTTATTACACAGTTTTCAGTTAATAGGTTATTTTACTTGCACAATTTGTAGGTTCAGGAGATCCAAATAGTACAAAACAAGCCGAACGTCAGCCATGCAGAACTCACGCTTCTGGTTACCACAGGTACCCCAGTTTTCGGTTCTCTAGCATTTTTATTTATGACCTATGATGATTACGTTACCTGATTAATCCTAAGATTCGATTGCCTTTTGCCTTGTTTTCTTAATTTCAGGGAGATACTGACTCTGATGACGATGAGAGTATTACATCTGGGGGAAGTTTGTCTGGTGACATCTCTCCTTGTCCTATAAAGTATCCTGTGGACAGCAAGTATTATTTGACCAACGCAAGTGACAGTGATGAATCTTCTACTCATCGTGTGGTTCGGCCATTAAAGGTCAAACTTAATGAGGAGATGTGGTCCACTGTAGAACAGATACGCAATGCTATGAAGATCAATGATTGGGTTAGTCTCCAAAGTTGCTTTGAAAACCTCAACAAACAGCTTGAGAAGGTTCTTCGTGTCAATGAGTCCAACAAGCTTCCAAATGCATACATCCTTTCTCTTACATTGCTTGAAGACTTCCTCACTGAGTCACTCGCAAACAAGGTAAATAAGATGAATAGAAGCAACGAAAAGGCACTAAATTCAATGAAGCAAAATCTTAAGAAGAACAACAAGCAGTATGCAGAGCTGATACTGAAGTGCAGAGAGAATCCTGAGTGTTTTTACAAGGAGGGTGCAGATGACAAGGGCAATGATGACAGTGATAATGCATATGATAGTGATTCAGATGTTGATGTAAATCGGCTAGCATCTTATAAGGGGGAGGATAATAATCATCAGTCTAGACAGAATGAAGAACTTTCGAACAAGATAACCGACAAGGACAATCCTATGGGCAAGCAGTTCTCTAAAGACCCAAGTGAGATAACTTGGGAAATTGTTGACAAGAAGCTGAAGGAAATCGTGGCATCAAGGGGCAAGAAAGGTACTGGGAGAGTTGAAAGGGTAGACCAACTTATGTTCTTGAGTCATGTGGCAAAAACACCTTCTCAGAAGCTTGAAGTTCTTTGTCATGTGATTTCAGCACAGTTTGACATCAATCCCAGCTTGCTTGGCCATATGCCGATCAATGTGTGGAAGAGCTGTGCTAACAATATTCTTCTTGTGCTTGACGTCCTGCAGCAATATCCCAATATTGTGATTGACAACTTAGTTGAGCCTGCCGAGGAGACTTGTAATGGTGCTGATTATCATGGAACTATCCATGTGTCAGGTGATTTGGCTGCCTTCCTTGAGAGACTGGACTCTGAGTATTTCAAGAGTTTTCAGTGCACTGATCCACACACAAAAGATTATGTCGAGAGGCTGCGGGATGAGCCCTTATTTATGGCTGTTGCACAAAATATACAGGGTTACCTCGAAAGGGTTGGGAATTTTAGGGCTTCTGCTAAGGTTGCACTGCGTCAAGTTGAACTTATTTACTATAAACCCCAAGAAGTGTATGATGCAATGAGAAACTTGGCAGAACAGGCTGAAAATGAAGATGGGGATGCCAAGGCAATTGATGGATGTATCAGGCCAACACCATTTGTCGTCATTCCAGAAGTTCTACCTAGAAGGCCTATTTTCCCTCCCAGTAGTAGAACTTTGTTGGATGGATTGACATCTATAATTTACAAGTATGGAGATGAAAGGACCAAAGCCAGAGCAATGCTATGCGATGTATACCACCATGCAATCTCTGATGAATTCTCAGTTGCTCGTGACTTGCTATTAGCGAGTCATTTGCAAGATGGAATCAAGCTTATGGACATATCTTCACAGATTTTGTTTAACAGAGTCATCGCACAGCTGGGTCTTTGTGCTTTCAGGGCTGGATTGACAGCTGAAGCACATGATTGTCTATCTGAGTTGTATGCGACTGGGAGAGTTAGAGAATTGCTTGCACAAGGTGTACGTTATGGCCGTTATCATGAAAAAACCCCTGAGCAGGTAATACTCACAATCTCTCCTACATAACATACATGCTTGTACGCTCAGTTTCCGGAATACAGAAGTACTTCTATTCTTACCTATCTGTTGAAGAGTGAACATTTATTTTTTAGTGGATAATACTCCCTCCGTCCCATAAAATGTATTTTGAAAAAAAAATCGCACAAAGAGTGCAATCCTAGTCTAATTACCTGCCTAATTAAGTTGCATGTCAAAACTTACTGCACATGGCCAACAAATGAGGGTATTAGAGTCTTTTCATACCACCACTAATCTGTCCTCGAAAAACTAGAATTGCACATGGGACAGAGCTGGCAGACAAGTAGATTAACAAAACAAATGCATGTGAATAATGTAATCTAATTCATGCCAGATTTCTCTCCCTTTTCTCCTTTGCACTGTTTTTTTTTCTTAATTTGAGCTCCTTACACATTCCAAGCCTGGGAGTGATAAATTAAGCATATTTTTTGACACTGAGATTCGGCACATCTGGATTACGGTAGATTTATCAGATGGATATTTATGCGTGCCTAGAGAACATAGATGTTCATGTTGTTTGTGAATACGCTTTGGTTGTAGACAGAACAGTATTTTGTCAAATTGATGTCTTATGGGCTCGCTTGGCATCTCACATGTGGATTAAAGTGTTTGTAGTATATTTTTTTTGGATCTGGAGTTCTGGATCCTCATGTTTCTATACTTACTGCACTATTCTAATTTGCTTGTAACTGGTTCCAACAGGAAAGACTTGAGAAGAGACGGCAGATACCTTACCACATGCATATCAATTATGAACTTTTGGAAGCAGCTTATTTCATTTCTGCCATGTTGATAGAGGTGCCTAGCATGGTGGCCAGTACTTACAGCAGCCGGAAACCTGTGAACAAAACATTCCGTGGGCTTCTAGAATTCAGTGAGAGGCTGACTTTCGTTGGCCCTCCAGAGAATGTGAGAGGCCATGTTATGGCTGCTGCAAGAATCCTTAAGATGTCTGACTACCAAAAGGCTTTCGATGTCATCAGTTCTCTTGATATCTGGAAGCTTTGGAGGAGCAGGGAGCATGTTCTTGATATGCTAAAGCTCAAGATCAAAGAAGCCGCCCTAAAAACCTATCTCATTTCTTATTCGTCCTGCTATGGCTCCCTGAGCCTGGGCCAGCTATCTGTGATGTTTGACCTGACTGAATCACATACACACAGTATTGTCAGCAAGATGATGATACAGGAAGAGCTTCATGCAAGGTGGGACCAACCAACACGGAGCATCGTCTTTCAGAATGCAGATCAAACCAGGCTGCAGAGGTTGCTCTCTCAGATGGCAGATAACCTTTCTGCCATTGTGGAGAGAAATGAGATAGCTTGTGGTGTTAAATCTCTAGTGGAAGAAGCGCCAAGACGCCGGGCTGAGAATCAGGACCCTTCAAATTTTGGGAGGTTGCAGGAAAACTTTGTGTCATCGCAAGCTAAGCATGGTGGTGGACGTCCTGGTTACACTGGAATAGCAGGCTTCAAGCAGGCTGGTCCGATGCACCTGAAGGACAGGAGCGGTAAGGCCTTGCATGGTAACTATGGAAGAGTTAACAAAGAGGCTTATCCATCTGTAACGCGTCTGGTCAATCTGAAAAAGGCTATTGGAGTTGGAGTTTAGAAGGTTGTTTGCTAGATAAAGAATGTGCCAATCACTTCAAGATTACGTGTTACTTGGCTCTTGAATTGTCTGAAATACCATTTAGGTTTATTTTTTGTATTTCATCGCAACCTTAAGATTTTGTGACTCGTAAATGTTTGTTGTTTTGAGCATTATGGTTTTCGCGGGAGCTAATACTTCAAATTCTGAGATAATACCAGATAGTGAAAATTCAAGTTTTCTTGATTGCGATTTCCTGACTAAAGTATCCGATGATGCATTGTGTCTACCAAATTGCTACTGCATTTAAGCATATTTCATCTTCCCTAGGAATTCATGACGCATTGTTTCTACCAAATTGCTAGTGAATTTGAGCATATTTCAGCTCAATTTCTCTGGGCAACACTACATGTTATCAGGAAGAACGCTGCAGTGTCCATTTTGGTTTCAGTGAAAGACATTCCAGCTAAACTAGGTCAAACGACTTAGACAAATTCATACGCAATGCCACTGAACTCCAGAGGTTTGCTGCTCAACGCATAGCAACACCACCAAATCGCTGTTTCTTCCAACAAAATCAAATGCTATTTTAGGATATTGATAGCATAATGCTTGGAACAAGCAGATAAAAGCTCAGACCATCCACACTGGGGGACGGGATCGCCTCCAGGACGTTTTTGGCGTTAAAACACGTGCAGCGGCATCCTGGAGGGAGGACGGCAAAATCCCGTCGCCTCCAGTATCCTCTACATATGAAGGGGTCGCGGGCTCACGGGAAAATGCGAGGCCCGCGCACCCACGGCCTCCGCGCGCGTCGTTGCAACCGCCGCCGAGCCAGGCAGAAGGGGAAAAGAAGGTAGGGACGTCGTGTGGTCGCCGTCGTGGCCCTCCTCACCTTGCCGCCGCCGTCGAGCCGCCGCTGGAGAGGAGCTGCCGCCGCCCTACTCCTTCGCGCTGGAGCTCGCCAGCCTCTGGGCACCGTCGAGGCGAAGCAGAGGAGGCGCAATGACGGCGAAGACGGGAAGACAGCCGGCTCCGCCTCTCCAGCTCGACGCGCCGCCTACCTCCGGCGAGAAGAAAGAGGAGTACCGACCTTCCTCCAGGACACCACCGTGGCGCGAAGCCCGCACCCCTCAACGCCCCGCACCAGCACACGCAAGGGTGCAGAGCAGGAGGGGGCGCTGCTGGTGCCGGAGAGGAACGTCGTTGTCGCGGAGCTCGCCGCCACCGAAGAGGAGGGTGGACCGACACTCGGCAGCTAGACGCCCTAGCCAGCAGGCAGGGCGTGGACACCTCTGCTTCCCTCGTCGGTGTGGGCGGAGCGGGCGAGATCCGCCACCTCTGCTCCACGGGAGGGAAGGGGGAGCTCCGCCGCCTCCACACCGAATCACCGCCTTCCCAAGACGCTAGGGGACGCATCTACAACGACGAGGTCCATGCCCCGCGCTGCCGGCATCTTCGGGGCCAGTGCGTACCCAGTAGGAGCTCGCGTCGCGCCGTCGACAGACCGAGCTTGGGAGCCTCGTCAGCGAACCAGCTTGGTGAAGAGCGTGGACGGCCGCGCAGATCGAGGATCACCGATGGAGGGGAGGAGCACCGAGCGAGGGCAGAGTGCCGGCGGAGGAAGGGATGGACGGGTTGGGGAGCCGCGGACGTCGGAGACGACGCCGCCCCCACGCCGAGCGGGAGGGAGCCTGTGCGCCGTGCGCGCGGCGTGCGATGCGGCGGCCGCGGGGGAGGAGGCTCGCCCCACCACACGCTCCCCTTGCGCCAAGCTCCGGGAAGGAGCTCCCCGCCCGTCGCCGGCGAGCTGGAGCTCGCGGATGTGCGGGGAGGGAGGCGTGGGGAGAAAGGGCGGCGCCGACGGAGCAGGGGAGGATGGGCGCATCGCAGGGGAGGAGGCGGAGGAGCCGAGGGGAGGGGGCTGGGTACGGTGGCTGTGCGGGCGGGGTTAAAAAAAGGGAGGCTGATGTGTGGGCTCCCGTCATGGGCTCCACCGGTGGGTAGTTGGGATAAAGGAGATATTTGAAGAAAGATGACGTGGGAGAAGTGGATTTGAAGGAGAGAATTTCGGTGACGAAGACAGAATATTTCTGTTTTTGAAGGAGGTTTTGAAGTACCACGAATGTGTGGTACGTTCGCCTTCCATTCTTTTATAATTATTCGACTGAATTGTGAAAGCCTGCCACATGGCCTCACATCACGTCTACATCGCATTTTCATCTATCTTAATCCAAGAGGAGAAAGAGAGAAGCTTTGGAGCTCTGCCTGACTTGTGAATAGCGCAAGAACCATGGACGCACCCCGGGGTGTAGCTGCAGTTCTAAGCGATGCCCTGTGCCTTGCACGGAGGAGCAAGAAGCACATGCTCCCATGCCTCCTGCTCGCTCTGATCCCGAGCTCCCTCCAGCTGCTCGGCGGCCATGTCCCCGTGTACTCTTTCCTCCTGGGCTTCATCGCCAGGCTGCACTCCCTCGGCCGGGAGCACCCCGTCACGCCGCGGTTCTACGACCTGCTCCTCCGCCTCAAGAGCGACGCCGCCGCCCTCTCGCACGCCAACGTCGCTCTCGCCGCCGCCTCCCACCTCGGCCGCTTCGCCTCCACGGTGGTCATCGTCCAGGCCGCCTCGGCGGCGTGCGCCGGCAGGCACCTGCCGGCGGCGAAGGACCTGCACCTGATGCTGGCCGCGTCGTGGAAAGCGCCCCTGGTGACCTATCTCTACGCCACACTCCTCTCCGTCGGCTACACCGCGCTGTCGGTCGCCCTCGTCGCCATCCCGGTCCTGAACATGTCCGCCGCCGGCGGCGGACCGTTGTCCCGGCTCGCCGTCGTCCTCGCTGCAGCCATCGCCGCCGCAGCGCGGCTCTTGTACGTCTACCTGGACATGGTGTGGGCGGTCGGGGTGGTGGTCTCGGTCGTCGAGGACGGCTGCTGCCGCGGCCTGTACGCGCTGCACAGGGCCGGCGAGGCGGTGGGTGCACGGAGCGCGCAGGGGTTCCTGATCGCGCTGGTGCTGGCCGCCGCTGACGCCCTCGTCGGCGGCACCGGAGGAAGCGGTGGCCGGGGGTGGTGGAGGGACGCGTTCGCGTGCGCCGTGCGCCTCCTGCTCGGGATGTTCTCCCCCATTGTGTACACCGTGTTCTACCACGAGTGCAAGAGGAGCCACGCCCACGGCGACGACGGTGCACCGCCGCAGGAGTTGTCGCGTCGCGCCACGGCGGAACGTGATCACGGCACACGCGGGGAGGGGGTGGTTTGAGTAAGATTACGAAGAAAACTTTTTCGTGTGCTTCTGAGTTCCCGATTCGCCGAAGGCTACGGGCGTTTCTGTTTAATTTCTGTGTTCAGCATGATTTTAGAGGTGAGATCAACTGCCAATTATTGCGCTCTTTGATACTTTTTTTAACCAACCGGGCAGAGTACTCTTTGATACTCCCGATCGCTTCTGTTTCAAAACTGGGCTTCAGATTAGCTGAACAATTATTCTCAGAGAACGTAACTCCCTGGCTCTGACGGTAGTACGTATTACATTTGAATATTTGATGTATGATTTCAATTTCATCTCACCGTGTTTTCTACGTCAGCCTATGAACTTCATGTGCTACGGTTGTCCTGCTCTAACTGAACGTCTGAACTTCGTTTTTCATCTCTGAGTATCAGCCACATCTGAACGTTGACCGACCCAACGACGGTCGTGCTCGTTTTCGCAGTTCGCACTGCCTCTTAAGCTCCAGTCGTGCTTTGAAAGCGAGACCTGTGCTTTCACCGTTATTATATTTTTTCACATCCTGAAAAATTCCTCTCGGTTCCTTCCAATTTCATTCTCACTACCTGAACATGTCTTACTTTTTGAGTTTTTGCAAAGACCCAACGGCGGTCACATCAAGCATGTACGTCTAGCTCCAACTCAAAAACAAATGGCCGGTTAGCATCGGCAGGCCAAAACAATTTTGTTTAGCCTGCATCGCCTGCTGCTCACTGCAGCCGGCCACTTGGTGGCACACAAGTGAGGAGGGAACAAAATGAAATGTAAAGAATTCGTCGTTGAAGAAATCAACTCGGCCGGCCCTTGGTGGTGTCATCAGACTTGTCCAGATGCATGCTCCTGCTATGCTCTGCGCCTCGGTTACGTGCAAGTGCAATGCGAACTGATGCTTGGAGGGGCCGGTTTGCTCGATTCTTCCGCTGTTATTCTCGGCTAAATCGATTTGCTCAGCTTATTCATTGCCTTGAGAGGTTCAAAATTACGAAATGAGCTTTGTGTGCCTCCAAGTCGTATTCAGTATTCCGGTTGTGAAGGAAGTCGCCAACACGAATTTGGAAAGGAAAGGGAGGGCAACAAAGGAAGGCGGGCAACGGAGCATTCAGTTTTGGAGGAAAGAAAAAACTGTGGTAGGTAGGGTTAGCTGATGGAAACTTTCCTGCGACGCGCGCAAGAGGTTAGAGCAACTCCAAGAACCTCTCTAAATACCACTAGTTAAATTACTGATTTGACTAGTATGTAAAATGAAATAGCTAGTAAAAAGTTGATGAAATCCAACAGATTAGCTAAAATCAACTGTCCATATACTCCACTGCTAGTGGGTCCCACCCGCCATACTCATGTACAAGGAGATAACTAGTGGGACTGACTAGCCAAAGATAGCTAGTGAAGCCCCCGGTTTAGCTAGTGGAGGATAGTTAGGGCAAGTTTAGCTAGTTTGTTGGATCGAGTTTTTGGACAAATTTTCTATTTTTTTAGCTAGTTAAGCCAAGGTAGCTAGTCTCTTGGAGTTGCTCTTATGCAGTGTTTTTTAAGTAGCATAGCGAGGAAGAACTCCTATAAACATTCTAATAGCAATTCCAAGAAACCTACTCCCTCTATCCCATAAAAAATGCAATCCTAACTTTTGAAAAAAAAAATCCCACAAAGAATGCAATTCTAGAAAATAGATGTAATTACCTTCCTAATAAATGATCAGATCTGATTTGCATGACAAGACTTACTGCATTTGACAAACAAATGTGGTATTAAAGTCTTTTTCATTTCTCCACTAATATGTCTCAAAAATACTAAAATTGTACTCTTTTATGGCTAAAATTGTACTCTTTTATGGGAGGGGGGAGTATTTTTAGCTAAATTTGAAGTTTCTCCAATATTGTAAAAAAATAAAGAGCCTCTTGATTGGTGGAGAAACCAAGAGACTCTTTAGAGTAACTCCAACAGTCTGTGTATTCTTTCAGTTAAATTTGAAATTTGTAGCCTCTTGTAAAAATACAAAACCATATAATTTTATGAATTAATCCAAATAGCTAAAAGTCCCCCTCTCCCAACCCTGGCGGGTGGGTCCCACCTTCACTCCCTTCCTTTCAGGTCTCTCCCGCAAGGCTACAAATATGCAATCTCTTTTCTCGGTTTCTGTCGATGTCTCCTCTTTGCTCCCCGGTAGGGTTGGGGGTGTACGCCTGCTCAACCCACTCAAGCGCTAGGTCGCCGAGCTCCCGCCCATCACCTCTGACGACGGCGATGACGACCTACTAGGCTTCTCCCTCGCGCACGTCATCTTCCAAACTCCAAATTTCAACAGCCATATTCAACTCCTCCCTCTACTGACACTGACATGTAGGTCCCACACGTCATCTTCTTCTTTTTACTTTTCCCCGTCCCATCCTCACCTACTCCTCTACAAGCCACATCCCCCTCTCCTCCCAGCGGCCCTCTCCGCCGGCACCTCTCCACGCGGCGGCCAACACTCCCGTCAGCGACCTCTCTCCGGGAGGTGGCCAGCGCCTCCTCAACTGGCTCCACATCCTCCTCCCTAGCTCGTCTACCCGTCCCTAAGCCCGGCGATGCCCACTCCTGCACCCGCCATCTGCCCGCTGTAACACCCTGAAATTTTCGATTTCAGGATGTTATTAGGAAGAATAATAAAACAACGATCTTCGCATAATTTTTTAAAATTTGCCCAACATTTATTTTCTTTACAAGAAATTTAGTTTAGGAAAAGCAATTGATTGTTTTCTAGATAAAATAAAATAAAATAAATATGTGTATCCTGCATTCATATTTTATTATATTGTTTCCGTTTGATGTTGTGTGGCTTTCAAAATAACAAAAGTCCCAAAACCCATCCTAACCTTTCCCCCTCTCTCTCAATCTCCTTTCCCCCTTCTCTTTTAGCCCAACCCGACGGCTCCCTCCCTACCTTTCAACCCACATCGGCCCGTTTTCCACCCGCCGGCCCAACTGCCATCTCCCCCTCTCCCACTCACCGACAGCCGGACCCCACTCGTCAGCTCCATCCCCTATCTCCCGTCGCCCCCTTCCTCCACCATGGCCACACACACCACCTCTCCCAGGCGCTTGCTCATCCTCATGCCTCCTCCCCTCCCCACTCATGGCGACATCAATGTGTCGGGCGCACTCACACCGCTACCTCGCCTCTTCCTCTGCCGAAATGGCTCCGCCACCGGGCCATTCATGGCCAGCCACCGAGCTCCACTACCCCACCGCCTTGTCGGCCCCTCCTCTTTCCCCTCTGCCCTATAAAATGCACCCCTGAGCCCTGGCTCCTCCCGCACCTCTCCCTCGCTCGCTCCCTCTGTTGGAGCCGTGCGCCGTCGCAAGCCGCCATCGTCGATATCCTTCTCCACCGCCTCTTCGACACCATCTTCTACACTCGGGGCTTCGAATCGAGGTGTGGAATCCTACTATGCTTTTCACTCGAGTTCTCATGCTCTCTGTCGCCCACGTGTGCTCGTCGGCGTTGGCCGTGCTTGGCCATGTGCCCCGCCAGTTGTGGTACCTCGACCGCCACCCAAACCCTCCCCAACTACCTAGACATGTTCTCCACCTTACCAGATAGCCTTAGGAGCAAACTGCATCCTGATCCGAGGTTGGGAACTCGAGTTCGAGCAACTCCGGCGAGCCCACCGCCGTCTCCCACCGCGCACCATCCGCCTGCCGCCGTAGGCCGCCGCCTGTCGTTGCCAAC
Source organism: Cenchrus americanus (assembly GCA_947561735.1). Taxonomy (NCBI): domain Eukaryota; kingdom Viridiplantae; phylum Streptophyta; class Magnoliopsida; order Poales; family Poaceae; genus Cenchrus; species Cenchrus americanus. The sequence continues at coordinate 67,405,543 of OX387239.1, read as the reverse complement.
CACCTGATCGCGAGCCAAGGGCTCAGATCGAGTCTAACCTGAGTCAACTAGAGGTCTTACCAGTCAACCTCAGCTGTTTGCTGCCATTTTTCATAAGAGACCCTATGTTTTCCTTGAATCACAACCATATCCTTCCACCTGTAAAAACCCTTGCAGTTAACTCTTGTTTCTTTTGTTTAGACCCCTGAGCTTCTCTGTTTTCTCCGCCCGCCATCCTTAGATGTCCTTTTGTGCAGTAAACCTTCAGTTTCTATGCATAATTAGGTCCAGGCCCCCGATTTCTTGCAGTTAAGCCCCTGATAGTTAGTTTCTCTCGTAGTTTAGCCCTTGCAGCCTTGTTTAGTACCTAGTATGTGCGTTTTAGCTCCGTTTCAATTGTTTCAAGTTGCGTTAGGCTCTTCTAAACTCAAAGTACGTGTTAGGAGAAATGTTGATCACATTCTCTATTTTATAATCTATTTAAATGTGATTAAGTACTTATATACAAGCTTTTCTAATTAAAATCTAATTAGAGTTCAACACGTGTTTTCATAAGAAAGTTAATTTGATTAATACTTATTTAAATAATTCTTTTAATTAAAATCTAATTAGAGATGTACCTCGGTTTTCATAATCAAATTTAAACTGGTTAATGTACAATCAATTTCCTTTCTAAATAAAAGAAACATAGGTTCCATCCCGAGCTTTCTTAATTAAATGTTAATTTGACTAAATCAAATATAAATGTGTCCTAATATAATTTGTTTAGTTCAACTCGAAATATAAACATATGAGTTTAGATGCTTCACATGCTTCTTTCTAAACTTAAATGGTTTAATTTGAATAAATCTTACTTGAATATTTATAAATAAAATTTCACTAAGTTTACATCATTCTTTTATATATAAATATAATTTTCTTAATTATAAATAGTGTGTTTCTATGAAATAACCTATGCACATGATTTTATTTGATTAAAATATATCAAACACATAGCCTTGTGTGATATAATCTAAATCTCTCGATAGCCTTGAGCGTTTCTTGCGTTTGCGTTCTTAGAACCGAGCCATTTCCCTTGTCTGCTCTTTCAAGCCTTCTTGTTTGGTGTATTGTTCTTAGTTGTTGTTTATGTGCTTTGCATGTTTGTGTCGTTGTTTGCTTCGAGTAGAAGATCAAGCTGCTGATTGGAAGTCCTAAGGTAAGAGTTTCAAAGAACAAGAGCGGAAGAGCATAAGAGTAGCTTATCGTTGGAGAAAGGCAAGTGACCCTAACCATCCTTCTACCTATGCTTTAAACAAGAACACTATGAATTAATTGGAACATGGAGAACCACCCAGGAAGACAGTACAACCACATGACATATGGCTCTGTCTTGGCTAATTAATTAGGGAAGATTTGTGTGGCTATTGGTCCTGGTAGCTTGGGATACGGAGGAATGCTTTCTTTTATGACTCCTCTACTCTTGACGAGTATTGGAATGGAATTGCTCTTCTAGGTTCACTTGGTTCGGGGGTACAAGGAGGGTACAAAAGATAGCCTCTAGGACGTGCTACTATAGACTAATACATAGGAGGACTCTTTGTAAAGGTCTCGTAGCGTCCCTATGCAACCACACCTCGGAAGTGTGGTATTGTGCCTATTTTTGCATAACATGGTTGCGTTCAAAGTTCTTCGGAACTTTTACGTGACTTGTGGTGAAAGTGCACAACCTCTACAGAGTGTAAAACTGTTATAACAACTGTGCTCACGGTTAAGAGCGGCATGGACCCTCACATGATAATTGAACTTAAAAATGGATTTAAATTGCTTTCTGGTTAACTTTTGTGGCCTTGATGAGTACCAAACTTCATCCTTGCTAAACCGTTGTTCAGAAGAAGAAGGTGTATGATGTACAGAAGATGGTGCTAGGCATACGCAACGCCCAGTCAATTTCCTATGAAGTTTGGAGCCTTTGCTTTCCAGGATTCTGCTGTAAATCTCTGATAATCTCTCTTTCTTTATGTGATATTATTTCTGTTATTCACTAATGATGTCACTATATGTATGGAACTAGATCCTGGCATACATATAGGTAGCACATATAGGTTAGCTCTAGCATGTTGTGGCTTGTTTGTACCTCTCGTGCTCCTTCCCTGTGGTGTGTCGGTTCCATTTTAGTGTGAAGAAGGCCAAGATATAGGAGCTATTGGCTCTGCGGCATTCTTCACCGGAAAATTCCACTGTTCATCTTCTTCCTCTGTCCGTCGGCGAGTGCGAGAGCGCATGTGAGGAGAAGAGAAAGGTGCAGGAACGTGCGTTCCTTGGCGGTTCCGACACGGAACGGATGAAGGGGGAAAACCCCCAATAGAGTTGGTGAGCTGGGGTCCAGAGATTTGGTCTCCTCTATATGGAGGTGGTCAAGGTATCACAGGGGCAATTTGGCAGTCACGGCGTCAAATGAACGGAGGCACCACGGGTGCTAGTGTTGCCGCTCCCCACTGGCCGGCGGTGCGCCTTTAGCGTCATAACTCGAGGGAACAAGGTGCATTTTCCCCTAGTAGAACCTCTTGGAAGGGGGGCATGGGCATGACGCGAGCTCGGCGTGCATGTCAGCTCAACGTTTGCCATTATCAGTGTTTTAGACCGGCAACCTACTAAGGGGAGTACCCGAAGTAGATGAATGTGGCCTCGCCGAGATCGGTAACTCGAAGGAAGAGATACGTGGCACACAATTTAGACAGGTTCGGGCCGCGAGGTGCGTAATACCCTACGTCCTGTATGCTGCGTGGCTCTGGATTGATTGGGTATGATTACAAGATGATGCAATCTTACGTCGTGAGATGAGATGATTAAGAGAGGGGTCCTTGCCTCGCCTTATATAGTCCGGGAGGCAGGGTTACAAGTCGGTTTAGGGAGAGAGTACTAGTCGAGTACGTCTAGGAGTCCTCTATACAGTGCGGAACATGTACAGCTTCCTAATCGAGTACTTCTCCTCTGTAGTCCTTCTGCTTCACGCCATCAGGTGCCATGCAGCGCAAGTCGGGTAGTCCCAGGGGTCCATCGAGTAGTCAGTCCTGGTACCCACCGAGGTAGTGGGCCCAGGGAGGTCCATACGACAAGCCCCCCGAGTACTTTGTAGTCGAGAAGGTTAGCTTCAAGTAGTCTTGACGGCCTTAACGAGTAGTCCTCAGGCATCCCCGAGTACTACAAGTCAAAAGTCCTCAAGAGTAGTCGAAGCATCCCAAGGCTGGAATGTACTCCAGCTGATGTTTGAGCAATCCTAAAGTCTTCTCGAGTAGTCCCAAGCGTCCTCGAGTGCTGCCCTTGAAGGTCTTCAAAAAGGCCCGTACTGTCTTGAAGTCGAAAATGATATGGAAGTGCGATTGCAAAATCGCACTCCATATGGAGTAGCCCCCGAGCCTTAGGTTGAGTTGTAGACTCTGGCTGAGGGTCCATCTGAAGTTTTGGCAAGAATATCCCGAAAAACCCGGAGAAAAAACCGAAGGACACGTGGCACGGAGCCCCCGAGCCTTGAGTCGAGTACTTTCTCTCGAATTGAAGGGTCATCTTGTAGAATGTGTCCTGAGATGCTCCCGAGTCTTGTCGCTTCCTAGGTAGTCGAGTAGAAGTAGCTGAGCCCCCGAGATGAGGCGCGTCGACTAGTTGAAGTTGAAGGGTCGCGCGCGGCCGCTTAGTCAGCCGAGCGCCCGAGCGCAGACTTATCCGTCTGGCCGTTGGAGGGCCGCGTTGACTTATAAATAGAAGCCAAAACCCTTAGGGTTTCTCACCCCACGCAGCTGCAGCCATTCCCAGCAGATCTAGCCAAGATTCACTGGTGCGCCATGCCGCCGCTGAGTAGAACTTGTAGACCCATCCCCGCGCGCCGTAGAGAGCCAGTGCTGTAGCCCACGAGCGAATGCACGTGAAGACACCGTGCACTTGGAGGATGAAGCCATCTCCATCGAAGACCACGAAGGCCGCCGGCGGAAAGAAGAGGGGCCGTGAGGAGGCCGCCGGATCTGCCGCAGGGACATCACCGCCGGCGTCCCCGCCGCGGCCAGATCCAAACAGTGAGTGGAAGAAGTCCACGGCGAAAACCGAAGACCTGTTGGCCCTCCTCAACAGTGGGTTCCTGCGCGAGAAGGAGGTGGACATGTGGAGGGCCGCCGCCGGGGATCTGTACCCCATGGAGAAGAATCCAGATGAGATCCCGATGTTCACGCGGTTCGCGGAGCGCGGACTTTCTTTCCCAGCGAGCGGCTTCTTCAAGGGGCTCATGGGGTACTACGGCATCGAGTACCTCAACCTCAACCCCAACGGTATCTTCCACACTGGCGTCTTCGTACATTTCTGCGAAGCTTTTCTGGGGATCAAACCCCATTGGATCTTGTTCCGGAAGTTCTTCCGAGTGAAGCTGCAACCCAGCGCCAGCAACCCGCGGGTAGTCGGAGGAGCGGGGATCCAGATGAGGGAGGACGCCGTCGAGCAGTACCTCTCGTACAAGATGATAGACTCCAATCAGGATTGGAAGGCCAAGTGGTTCTACGTCACAAACCACCACCCGGGACTGCCGAAGCCCAGCGGGAAGCAGCCCAAGCATCGCCCGTGGTGGAACTCGGAGCCGACGATGCAGGAAGGGATCTAGCTGCCCGAGTTGTTGGCGCGGATCAAGGTGCTGAGGGAAGCCGGGCTGAGGGCTGAGCACGTGGCCTTCAGCATCATGAAGCGCAGGGTGCAGCCACTGATGGCTCGCGACACCCTAGGGTACGAGTACACCGGGGACGACGACACGCCGCGGATGCCTGGAGAAGAAGTCGACGACGACGATATTGTTGACAGGCTGGCCCGGATCTTCAAAGATATGCCGCCGTACACGGCGTGCCCCATACCGAAGTACTCCGCCGCGCGCCCACCAAAGGAGGTAAGTAGCCGCATCCATACTCGAGTACCCATTCCATGTGAGTAGTCGCACTGATGAGTTGTTTCTTGCAGGACGACTTGAAGAAGTTTGTCTCCGAGCCGCCGCCTCCTCCTCAGCTAGTCGAGATCCCAGAGGAGGGAAAATCCAAGGCCAAGGAGCGGCGTGAAGTCGGCGAAGGAGACGACATGGTTGTCGTAGAAGACACGTCCGAGGAGGACGACGACGAGGAGACGTTGCAGGACCGCTTCCAGTTGCGGTCGAGGTTCAGCCGCCCTGGCTTGCCTCATGTGCCTCTCGTTCAGGATCCGCCGGCTAGCCTGGAGGCTAGTCTGGCCGCGCCGCCGAGGAGGCCGCGCAATCCGGCCCGCAAACGCGTGGTGAAGAAGTTGAAGGTCACGGAGACCACATCCCAAGAGGTAAGCCATCTTGAGTAGTGTAGTCGAGTTCTGATGTCTCGAGTTCGTATGTTGACGATGAAGCTTCCTTGCTTGCAGGAGATCCCACCTTCCGAGCCCGTTGAGCAGGGAGACGAAGGCGAGTGGGACACGATGGGGGAGGCAGCTGGTAGCCGAAGCCCAGCCCCCACTGTTGAAGAACTCTTGGCGCAGATGGAGCGCCAGCCCCCTGCTGCTCAGGGGAGCACGGAACCCACCGCTGCTGCTGCGGAGGAGGCAACAACCGCAGAGGTGCAGGAGGCGCTTGCCGAGGCGGGACTTGTTGATATCGCCAGCATCCTCGGCGCCCCGACCGTGACGGTAGTCCGGTCAAGCCTGTAAGTGCTGAATTTCCCCGAGTAGTACTTGATGTGGTAGTCGTACTTGGTTGACAACCGGCTTGTGTACTCTGCAGGAAATCGACGGACCTATCCTGGGAGGAGGATGAACCCGCTTCAGAGGTGGCGGAGAAAGAAGCCGTGCCGCTTGCTGAGGAGTCTGCTCCTGCCCCACAGGCAGAACCCGAGGCGCTGACCGCTGAGGCTAGGTTGCCTGAAGCCAGCGTCGTTGAAGGTGAGTACTCTGCTGAGGTGGAAGTACCCCCGTAGAGTAGTCGTAGTCGTTAGATATGACTGATGCACTTGTTGATAGGTGCTGAGGCCGAAAGGAACGACATCCCGTTGGTGGTGCCCATTGAAGACGTGGCACCAGATACTCAGGAGGCTGCCGCAGAAGCCCCCGAGCTAATGGAGGTGGCTGCCAGAGTATCCGCCGCGACGACTGGAGAAGAGGACACCGCGCTCCCAGAACCCGCTCTGGAGGTGGTCGTCCGCTCGCCAGAGATCCAGGACGTGGAGCCAATCCGCTCGGCGCCGATGACCGCAGCCGCTACAAGTAGTCGTGGCGGGATCGAGTTGTTGGCGGATGATTTGGTTGATCTGGCGACAGTGGCTCGGCATCTGGAGGCGGTCCGCCAAGCCGAGCAATGGATGAAGGTGAGTAATCATAACTCTTGAGTAGTTGATCCTTTAGCGTTGAGTACCCATTTGATGCGAGTTGTCTGTGCAGGACGTCGCTGAGAGGTCCCGCCTGAAGTCGGAGATGCTTCAGCGGTACGGCGACGCGGTGCTTCGGACAACTCGTGAAGTCCCGGAAGCACGCCGCCGTGATGCAGTCAAAGCTGGACACCGCCTTCGCCAAGTACCATAACGACATCCAAGAGATGCAGGCGAAGAGCGACGACTTGGTGCGGAAGAACAAGTCGCTTCGCAACAAGAACAAAGGAACACCACTTGTCTTGTTGAGTACTTGTTGGAGGTCGAGAAGTAGTCTAACCCGCTGTGCCTTGTTGTTTGCAGAGCTTGAGACTCGGGTAGAGCAGCTGAAGACTTCAGAGACTGATCTGAAGAATCTCTTCTACTGGGAGCAGGAGGCTCGCCCGGTACTGGAGTTCGATTATAAGGAGCTTGCTTACGAGTGCGACAAGCACATGGAGATCCGTATTGCATCCGACCGTGACCTCGTCAACTGCTACAAATCATTGCAGAAGCTGAACGAGGATTGCGAGAGGCTGCGGACCCAGCTCAAGGAGCTTGAAGAAGCCGCGCTCCCCATCGCGAGGCTGCTGGTGCCTCATCCTGGCGGTCCCAAGATAGCGCTGTTGGTGGACCGGTTGAAGGAAGCCCCTAGCCGGCTGGCGGCCTACGTGAAGCACTTGGCGAAATTAATCCCGAACCAGGTGCTGGCCTTCATGAAGTCGTACTTCCCGAAGGCTCCCGTAGACGTAGTCGCTGGTGGACTAGCCGCCAACTGTACCGACGAGCAGTATGCGGAGCTGCTGGAGCAGATGGCGCCCATTGCAGATCAAGTCGCCAAAAAACTTAATCTCCAGTGGTCCTGTAATAGTTAGCTCGCAGCAATAGTTGTACAAAAACAATTGTAATTGTTTAAGTATGAATGAAGAAAAGTTTCCATCAATGAGTACTCGTTGGCGCGATCTCTGAGTGCGGAGTCCCATCGTGGAGTTGTTGCGAGTAGTGGTACTCGGCAGTAGTCCCGCATAGGGGAGAGGACAGTAAAGTAGTTGATGAACGATCAAACTTTATTACTGAAGAAGTACACCTGGATGGCCAGGGCCGTATTTACAGGGTAGTCACCAGGACCTGGAGGCCGCCAACGGCTAAGTAGTGCTAGGGCGAGTAGCCGCTTACAGCAGTAGATCCGTAAGTAGCCGTACATGGTCTCTCAGTAGACCGCTGCTAGAGTCCTTTGTCGCTCGTTGCAGCCCAGTATCCGTAGGTAGCCGCATAGGCTGGATTCTGGAGAGGACTAGTCCGGAGACTGGTGCCTGGACCCGGAGGCCGCTTACAGCGAAGAAGTAGTCCGGAGACTAGTGCCCGAACCCGGAGGCCGCTTACGGCGGAGGGGTCTTGATTTAGTCGCGTAGACTTAAGCCCCAGGGTAGTCGTGTAGACTAGGCGTAGAACCGACAGAGCTGGTCGACGTTCCACGAGTTGTTGACGTCTTCGCCTTCAAGTGTCTGTAGGTGATAGGAGCCTGGTCCGGTCACCTTTGCGACTGTGAAGGGACCTTCCCAGGGGGAGCTGAGCTTGTGTAGTCCTTCCGTGTTCTGGATGCGACGGAGGATGAGATCGCCAGCGTTGAAGGAGCGTTCCTTGACGTTGCGGTCGTGGTAGCGTCGAATACCCTCCGGGTACCTTGCTGATTGGACGAGGGTGGCGCAGCGAGCTTCTTCGAGCCCGTCGATGTCAACTCGTCTGCTGTCTTCAGAGACGCCTTCGTCGTAGTGCTCTACTGCTGGTGAATCCCATATGACATCAGTAGGGAGGATTGCTTCGGAGCCGTAGACCAGGAAGTAAGGGGATTGCCCCGTTGGCTTGGAGGGCTGAGTACGTAGCCCCCAGAGAGCATTGGGTAGTTCCTTGATCCACTTGCCTCCTTTAGAGTTAGCAGCGTCGTGTAGCCGCTTCTTGAGAGCGTCGAGCACCATCCCGTTGGCGCGCTCGACTTGTCCATTGGCCCGAGGATGGGCAACTGAGACATATCAGACGTCGATCCCGCTGTACTCGTAGTACTCCCAGAACTGGTGGTTGTTGAAGTTGGAGCCCAGGTCTGTGATGATGCGGTGGGGTAGTCCGTAGCAATGCACGAGTTCATACAGGAAGTTGAGTACTCTGTCAGCCTTGGGGCATGTGACCAGCTTGACCTCGATCCACTTGGTGAACTTGTCGATGGCCACCAATACTCTGTTGAATCCACCTGGCGCAGTTGGCAGTGGCCCAATCATGTCGAGCCCCCAGCAAGCGAAAGGCCAGGTTGGCGGTATGGTGACTAGCTTGTAGGTTGAGACGTGTTGCTGCTTGGCGAAGTACTGGTATCCTTGGCACCTTCCGACGAATTCTTCGGCGTCGCCCAGAGCTGTGGGCCAGTAGAAGGCTCGTCGGAAAGCCTTACTGACCAGTGTACGAGAGGACGCGTGGTTGCCGCAGACGCCCTTGTGGATCTCCTCCAAGATGTCCTTGCCTTCTTGTTTGGGGACGCACTTCATGAGTACTCCAGAAGATGCACCCCGCCTGTAAAGCTTGTCTCCGACGAGGACGTAGGACTTGGCGTGGCGGATGAGCTGCTCGGCCAAGTTCTTGTCCGAGGGAATCTTCTGCTCGCTGAGGTAGTCGATGAAGGGTTGCCTCCAGTCCACGTCGATCATCATGACCTCCTGGCCAGCCGGCGGATGCGCTGGGACAGTGGTCGGTGGCACCGGCTCCGGAATGGATGGCGCGTGAAGCTCGTGGACGAAGACACCCGCTGGTACTTGAGCGCGAGTAGAGCCAAGCTTTGACAAGACGTCCGCTGCAACGTTGTTGTCGCGGACGATGTAGTGGAACTCGAGACCATAGAACTTGTTCTCGAGCTTGCGGACTTTTAGGCAGTAGGCGTCCATGTTCTCCTTGTTGCGGTCCCAGGACTTGTTGACTTGGTTGATGACCACTGCGGAGTCGCCGTAGACTAGTAGCCGTTTGATGCCCAGTGAAGCCGTGAGGCGGAGCCCGTGTGGCAGAGCTTCGTACTCGGCTTCGTTGTTTGAGACCTTCCAGAAGATCTGTAGGACGTACTTGAGTTGTTCGCCCGTTGGAGAAATTAGGAGTACCCCTGCACCTGCGCCCTCGAGGTTGAGTGAGTCGTCGAAGTACATCACCCAATGCTCTGGTCGCTCGGTTGGAGTAGGTAGCTGATTCTCCCGCCACTTCGCCATGAAGTCGACTAGTGCTTGCGACTTGATGGCTGTGCGTGGCTTGAAGTCGATGGTGAGGGCGCCGAGTTCGACTGCCCACTTGGAGATTCTTCTAGTAGCATCTTGGTTCCACAAGATGTCGCCGAGTGGGTAGTCAGTGACGACGGAGATCGAGTACTCCTGGAAGTAGTGTCGTAGCTTCCGCGAGGTGATGAGTTCCCGCGTACGTGCTTCCTGCACGTGCCGGTAGCGTGCCTTGGACTGCGACAGGACCTCGCTGACGAAGTAGACTGGGCGCTGGACTGGGTAGGCGTGGCCGTCTTCCCCGCCGCTCGACGATGATGGCGTGCGACCACATGAGTAGTCGCAGCGAGATAGAGCAGTAGCTGCTCGCCTTTGCGAGGAGCCGTGAGGACCGGTGGCTTTGATAGGAAGTCCTTGAGCTGGTCAAGGGCTTGGTCCGCTTCTGGAGTCCACACTAACTTCTCTTGGTGCTTGAGTAGTTTGAAGAAGGGAGCCCCCGTTCTCCAAGCTTCGAGATGAATCTGTTCAAGGCCGCCATGGACCCGGTCAGCTTCTGGACGTCTTTGATGCACGTGGGAGCTTTCATGCTGGTGATGGCGGAGAACTTCTCGGGATTGGCTTCAATGCCGCTTTGGCTGATGATGAAGCCGAGTAGTTTGCCCGAAGGGACGCCGAAGACGCACTTGTTCGGGTTGAGCTTCCAGCGGTACTCGCGCAGGGATGCGAAAGTCTCTTCAAGATCGTCGATGAGGGTACTGGAGTCTCTTGTCTTGATGACCACGTCATCCACGTAGGCTTCGATGTTCTTGTTGAGTTGCCTCTTGAAGCAAGCCTGGATAGCTCGTTGATAGGTGGCGCCGGCGTTCTTCAACTCGAAGGACATGGTCGTGTAGTAGTACGCGCCAAACGGGGTGATGAACGCGGTCTTCTCCTGGTCTTCTTCCTTGATCACGATCTGGTGGTACCCGGAGTAGCAGTCGAGGAAGCAGAGCAGGTCGCAGGCCGCCGTGGAGTCGAGGACTTGATCAATCCGCGGCAACCCGAAGGGGTCCTTGGGGCAGTGCTTATTGAGGTCGGTGTAGTCGACGCACATCTTCCACTCGTTCGAGTTCTTCTTGCGGACGAGGACGGGGTTGGCGAGCCACTCAGGATGGAAAACTTCTCTGATGAAGCCAGCCGCGAGGAGTTTGGCGAGTTCCTTCTTGATGGCATCCCGTCTGTCATCGGCGAAACGACGGAGGTGTTGTTGCTTGGGGGTGGCCTTAGGATCGACATTGAGGCAGTGCTCAATCAACTCCCTGGGCACTCCTGGCATGTCCGCTGGCTTCCACGCGAAGATGTCGCGGTTAGCCCGGAGGAAGTTGATGAGCGCATCTTCCTATTTGGGGTCGAGGCCGGCCCCGATGGTGGTGGTCTTGCTGTTGTCGCCTGTCCCGAGGTCGATCGTCTTGACCAGAACCTCCTCAGCTGGCTGAGGCTTGTTGGTTTTGTCTGACTTCTCAGAGATGTCGAGTTCACTTGGGGCAAGCTTCTTCGACGCAGCGTAGACGTCCATCATGGCATTGGGTACTTGATTTGTAGAGGCGATCTCCACAGCTTCGGTGTCGCAGTCGTGCGAGATCTTCAAGTCCCCTTGCAGTGAGAGTAATCCCGCTGGACTTGGCATCTTGAGTACCATGTAGGTGTAGTGGGGTACCGCCATGAACTTGGCGATAGCTGGTCTGCCGAGGATGGCATGGTAGGACGTCTCGAAGTCCGCGACCTCGAACTTGACGTACTCGGTACGGTAGTTGTCTTGAGATTCCCCAAAGGTAACTGGTAGGACCACTGAGCCCAGTGGAATAGTCGCATTGCCGGGGACGATGCCGTAGAAGGGCGAGGTGCTCTTGGTGAGCATGTGGGTGATGTCGAGCTTCATCTTCTTCAAGGTCTTGGTGAAAAGGATGTTGAGCCCACTTCCACCGTCGATGAGGACCTTGTTGAGCTTGGAGCCCGCGACCACCGGCTTCAGAACGAGAGGGAACCGCCCTGGTTCGGAGAAGCTGATCCATTGATCCGCGTGGGAGAAGGTAATGGGTACCTCCGACCACCTGAGAGGGGTCGGAACCGTTGGTTCAATGCTCATGACTTCTCGACGAGTAGCCTTTTGCTCCCGTCTGCTGGGTAGTCCGCCGAAGAGGACGTTGACAGTCTTGTCAGGTTCCTGGAAGTCGTTGTTGCCTCCGTCGTTCTTCTTCTTGCCTTTCTTGTCGTGAGGGTGCGGTGGCTCTGGAGTACTCTTGAGTGCTCGCCTGAGTTGGTAGCACTGCTCGGTGGTGTGGTTGCCATCCAGATGCCACGGGCACTTCTCCTTCAGCAAGTCTTTGAAGCCGCCGGAGGTCTTCTTCGAGTTCTCCTTCGCAGGGCGCTGGATAGCCGCGACAGTTGTCTGGCTTGCGCTTGCGGTTGGGACCCGAGTAGTTGCTGTTGTTGCGACCGCCTTGGTTCCCGTTGTTGCTGCCGACGCCACCGTTTCTCTGCTTGCTCTTGCCATGGATGGCATCGTACTTGGTGTTGGCCTTGTCTTCTTCATCCGCCCAGGACGTGATCATGTCCTTAAGGTGGGTGATGGACTTGGGGCGGCGGTGACCGAAGTCTTCGAAAGTGCGGCAGTGGTAGAGGCCGTCTTGGAAGAGGTCGATGACCTCCTTGTCGGTGACGTCGACTACGGTGGCACACTTGTTGAAGAAGCGGAGCATGTACTTGCGGAGGGTCTCGCCTTGTTCCTGCTTGACCATAGCCAGGTCCATGCGAGTACCCGATCGGCCCATGGCGCCTGCGAAGTTGCTGGTGAACTGCTCCTTCAGCTAGTCTCACTTGTCGATCGAGTGCTTGTCCAGCGACTCGAGCCATGTGAGTGGGGCTTGGTCCAGGCAGAAGGGGAAGTAGAGGCACTTGGTGTCGTTGTTGCCGTCAGCGTTCTCGATGGAGAAGGCATAGCACCTGAGCCACTGGATGGGGTTCTGCTTCGTGTCGTACTTGGTGATCCCCAAAGGTTTGAACTTGTCAGGGAGGAGCAAGTTGCGAAGTCGAGGTGAGAAGGCGGGGAAGCCGTCGTTGTCTCTGCCGGCGGCGGACTTCTTCCGCCGCGCCTCTTCAATCTGGCCGGCGGCGTCGTAGCCGCCCCGTGAGGCTCCGGGAGGTGTGGCGTTCGCGTGGTCTCGACCGCCGCGACCGCCCCCGCCGCCGGCCCTCCCCGTTGGCCCCGTGGTTGGAGCTTCCGCCGTCGCTGCCATCGCCGCCAGGGTCACGGCCGCCGCCGCCGGGGGCGCGGTGAGGGACGACCTCACGATTGTTGTTGCCAGCCTGTGAGGGTCCGCTGGCGTTTGCGCGAGTACGGTTGGGTTGAGCCGGCAGCTCGGCTTGAGTACGGTTGCGGCCGAGATCAGCGCTGTGACTTGTAGCTTCGTTGTCGCGGTTCCTGATGGGGGTGGCTGGGTGACCCTGTTGTCGACCCGCATGAAGTAAGCGTCTTCAGCGAGCTTGGCGATGACTTCTCCGGCGCGTATCCCCTGAGCTTGGCGCGCGATCACTGTGATCGACATAAGGCATTGCTCCGGGGTAGTGTGTACTCTGCTCTAGACCGCCTCGACAGCTTCCGCGAGGTTGCGGATGGGGAGGTTGTCTCGGAGACGCCGACGCTGTTCGTTGCGCTTTCTGTTACGCTCACGTCGAGCGTCCCTGTTGGCGTCGGTCTCATCCGCAGGTGCATCAGCAGACAGCTTATCTGCGGAGATTTCTTCAAGGTACTTGTCTTGAGCCGTCCCTGAAGGTCCTGGCATGCGCCGGCAGCCATGAAGACTTGGGGACTGGATTCGGAGCTCGCCACCTCAGTTGGGGTGTACGAGTCAGCTCGGGCGAGTGGTGTTCCCTCCTGGAACGGGAGCGAGTCGAGGTAGGCGACGTAGCGTGAGTCCCCGCTTATCAGGTCAGCGGGCTTGCGATCTGGCCAGTAGACGAATCTCCCAGCAGGTGTGGACGTTATAACCAGCCCAGAAGTCGTCCCTGATAAGGGCTGCTCAGTAGTGTTGTCCTCGGACTCGGGATCCTCTGGGTCCGACCCGAAGTCGAACTCGTACGTGGAGTTCGAGTAGAAGCCGGAGAGGGGGTTGGAGTCCGAAGCGTGGCCGGGGGCGGGGTCGGAGTCCGAGTTGTACTCGGGTACGGGCTCCTTGCCGGCCCGACGCGAAGAGGGAGCCTCCGTGCGGGCCCTGCTGAGGTTGCGAGGGCCACGCTTGGAGCGCTCACGGGGTGGTGACACCACATGCGATGGCTGGGCAGCCGGCTCGCATGCGATAGCCCACGGAGACGTGGAGTTCGAGTTGGAAGCGGACCCGAGCTCGAAGTCAGCGTGATGGTCGAAAAGCGAAATTTCGCCGAACTTGCCGGCGAGTTCGCTCGTGACAACTTCAGGAAGTGTCACGAAGCCGGTCTCCGGGTTGGGCGGCTTGGTGAGGCGGCGTTGGAAGGATCCCGCGTCGTCAGCAGTGCAGACCCAAGCGTCGAAAACGAAGGTGTCGCCGCAGTTGAAGGCGACGGTTGGCTTGATGTAGACAGGAGCCGTCGAGCTCACCATGTGATCTCGGGCGAGATCCCCTACCTGGCGCGCTAGCTGTCGGTGTTTTAGACTAGCAACCTACTAAGGGGAGTACCCGAAGTAGATGAATGTGGCCTCGCCGAGATCGGTAACTCGAAGGAAGAGACACGTGGCACACAATTTAGACAGGTTCGGGCCGCGAGGTGCGTAATACCCTACGTCCTGTATGCTGCGTGGCTCTGGATTGATTGGGTAAGATTACAAGATGATGCAATCTTACGCCGTGAGATGAGATGATTAAGAGAGGGGTCCCTGCCTCGCCTTATATAGTTCGGGAGGCAGGGTTACAAGTCGGTTTAGGGAGAGAGTACTAGTCGAGTACGTCTAGGAGTCCTCTATACAGTGCGGAACATGTACAGCTTCCTAACCGAGTACTTCTCCTCTGTAGTCCTTGTGCTTCACGCCATCAGGTGTCGTGCAGTGCAAGTCGGGTAGTCCCAGGGGTCCATCGAGTAGTCGGTCCTGGTACCCACCGAGGTAGTGGGCCCAGGGAGGTCCATACGACAGCCATCCCATCCGCACATGAGTGCGACAAAGGAAGGTGAAAAGGTTAGAAAGGAGGGGGTGACAGGTAGGGTCCGCCTACCATAGGAAGAAAGGGAGAAGGCTTCGGTGTGTTGTCGCGCTGTGTTGGGCTGCTTAGCGGGTTGATCTGGTGGGCTATGCAGGCAAGGTAGGGAGGTTTGGCTTGGTAAGGTTAGATGGGTAGGGTTAGGTGTTAGGTTGGGAAAATCCTATATACCTTCCGGAAGATTTGTTTCCAATACAACTTCTAATGTTTCAACTCACAACCCTTGGATCCCACATTCTAACCCTAGGCTTCTCTCTCTCTCTCTCTCTCTCTCTCTCTCTCTCTCTCTCTCTCTCTCTCTCTCTCTCTCTCCACCCCATGCTCTTGCACCGCTCGCCGCCAGAGCTGCGAGCTCCATGTTCGCCCTGACCGAGCGTGCCGACGCCGGAGCCTGTGAGCTCGGCAGCGGTCGCGACCGCGCCCACACCCTTGCATGCCAGTGCTCCGCCGGGGGGATCGCCGCGAGCCTCTACCCTTGCGCGGCGCTGCTCCACCGGGGGGCACCATCTAGAGGTGGAAAACTTAAAAAATGTTCCAACGTTTCTAAAAATGTTTCAATATTTCAAAAAAAAATAGTTGATGAAACCAGCATTTCTGAAAAATGTTGTAACATTTTTTTAAAAATATTGGAACATTTTTTACCTAATAGTCATGAGGTGGGTTAGTGAGAAAATAAAAACATACTCCCTCCGGTTCCCTATTAGAAGTAGTTTAGGACAGCGACACGGTCACCAAAGCACAACTTTGACTTCTCTTTTCTATAAAAATATTTATTGGAAACTTATATATGTATATTCTTATGAAAGTAATTTTCAAGACGAATTTATTTATATGATTTTCACATTTCCAAACTCAATGATTTAAAAGTTATTCATGATTTATATTCCCAATGTTTGACTCAAACCTTGTCCAAAACGACTTCTAATAGGGAACCGGAGGGAGTATATTTAGAGGGTTTGGCGGGCTGGAAGTTCATACCCTTATCCCCCTTCTGGTAGCCATATAAGAGCCCCCGTTAGGTTGGTTAGAGAAAATAGGTTGAGTTTTAAATTGAAGTTTGAATTTGAATCCTAATTCAAATTCAAACTCCACACATTTGAACTCCAAATAAAATCCAAGAAAAACTAAATCACATTTACACCATAATTTGAATATAGTTTTTATTTGGTTTTTTTGTAGAGAATTTTGGGATGAGAGGTTAGCAATTTGGGATAAAATTGGTAGCACAGAAGTTCAAACAAAAATTTCTATTTTTTCAAAAATTTTACATACTCTCACACCTATTAAATCCTGGTCTGTTACACTATGTTCCACGAATTTTCAATCATTGTTTTATATAAGGGACATGAGGCCAGGTCACCGAACAGGCAACAAGCCAAGACCCGCGGCGGGGCAATGCGGGCTTGTTTGCTTAGCATCCTGGGAAACCTGCCTGGCGCAGGCAGCGTCCTCAGGCGTTTGATTTCGTCAGCCTGGGGTGGAGATCGCTGTCTGGCTGTGAAGCTGCTTGGCAGGCCTCGAAGCAAACAAGCCATGCATGCCACAGGTGACGCCACACTGGAGTAGATTTTTACCATGAAACCCCTGCACCGAGGGACACTATTCCATATGGGAGCGTTGCGTACGAGCTCCCATGTGCCAAATCCAATAAAGCCGATGTGGCGCGGGGCCTGCCGCTGACCGTTCGTCCCTGCTGTCAGTGCGGAATGTAGTCCCGACACTAACTAGTAATAAGCGCTGAGATCTGTCCCTCGATGGTCGGTGCTAAGAAACTAAAGACACGGGGTTTATCCTGGTTCCGGCCGGGGCCGTACGTCCAGCAGTGGTGTGCTTGAGGTACTGTATTGCTTTGCACCGGGGTGCCTGTAGTGGGGCGGCTACAAGCGAGGCGGGAGAGGAGGCGTGACCTCCAAGTCCCAAGTGGAGTGATTGAGGCGAGTGCCAATATTGTGGGAGAAGGAGCGTGCGTGTGCGATGTGTGTCTCCTGTCCCGCGGCGAGGGGGATCACCTTCCTTTTATAGACCAAGGAGAGGGTGAATTACAAGCATGTCGCACTGTTTAGCTACATGTGGAGGTATGGCGTGCAACACCGCGGAGTTGGCGGTCGTCCTGGCGGTCCTTGCCCTGGTCGTGTCGCCATGGCGTGTCCTGTACTCGAACAGTGGCGGCTTCGAGGGTGAAGGCGTAGTGGTTGGCCGAGGCGTCTTCAGACGGGCTCGAGGAAGTCGTTGACGGTGGTCCGTACGAGGTGCAGTGGCAGGCGTGGCGGCGTCCCGTCCCCGCGTGCCCAACAGCGCCGGAGTTGTTGTAGCGCGGTGCCGTGGCGCCGCGGGCGGGGACGGCCGCACAGGACCAACAGTGGCGGGGATGGCGCTCCCGCCGGCCTGACATCATGGTTCGACCCTGCAAATTCACAAGGGAAGGATTCGAGGGTGCAGCCGGCCCCCCTTCGAGGGTGTGGCACGTTAGCCGTACGGGAGTGGGCAGCACAGTGCCACGGGGCTGACACTGGCCATACCGCACAACTCCCTACAGTGGCGGGGATGGGTTTCCCCTAGGGAGTTGGCGGTACAGCGCCGGGCGTGATTCCCAGGCGCGTGAGGGCGCGGCTCTGCTGTGTCAGAACATTGAATGCCCGTACCCGCGTGCGGGAGCAGGCGCACTTGTGAGGGAACCTCGAGCGAGGCGGAGGTGAGCCCTCGAGCGAGGCAGAACCCGCTCGAGGGAGGCGTGAGTCCTCGAGCGAGGCGGAACCGGATCGAGGGAGGCGTGAGCACTCGAGCGAGGCGGAACCCGCTCGAGGGAGGCGTGAGCCCTCGAGCGAGGCGAAACCTGCTCGAGGGGGCCTTTGACTGGGCCACTCCGATGGGCCGCGGGGGCCACCGCAGCGTGGGTCGTGCCCTGTGTGTGCGTTTAAGTAAGAGGTGCATTTTGTTTTTGTTTTTTGCAGGTTTTAAGCAGGGTTCCCCCGGTTTTTTAGGGGACCCTCAGGGCTGTCCCCGACAGTAGCCCCCGAGCATCTGCGGGTATGCCGGCCAGGCTCCCTCAGATGCTGAAGCCTACTGATAGGACCTCCTTCCCCCCTGGTTGCTAATGCCTTCCGTGGGGCCGCGTCAGCAGACCCGCGGGTCTAGCCCCCGAAGTCCTGCAGGAGCATGGGTGCTCCTGCAGGGGTTTTACCGTGGAATCTGGTTAGTGGGCGTGGTACGTGTTCCAACCGGCGTCGGCAATATTTCAGCCGGCTTCGGTGACGCACGCGCGACTGGCACTATTCGCGACCGGTGCATCCCAGGAGGTGTAGCCATGCGTCGATCCCCCGAGCCTGGGCCCATTCGAGGCGATCGGGGTGAGCTCTTCGACTTGTTTTAGACGCGCCCTCGCCTTCCCTCCGCGAGACGGAGGGTGAGGTTTCCGCAACCCGCAACGATCAGGTCGCGGATTGCGGATTCCTCATTGAGCTGTTAGCGGGTGGTTCAAGTGGACGCCCATGCCCCATTCGAAGGGTAGGCTTCGTGGTCCGGAGACTCGTCCATTAAAGCGCTTGCATGGGTTTGCTAGGTGGGGCTCGGTCCCATTCGCTAGGGACCGAGGGCGCGGAATCTCTCCCTCGGTGGGATCCCCCCGGCTAGCTGCCCTTGCTGGCTCTCGAACACGACATGTGGGGCACCCTCGAGCCGGTGGGCTCGAGGAATCGGACCCATCGAGGGTCAGGCTTCGAACCCCTGATCAGTAGGGCCGTGTGGGGTAGCAGCTGGGTGCTCCCGTATTTCGCATCTGCAGGTTTCGAAGGTCCTTGGCTGTGCCAGCCCTCGAATTGCTGATCAGTAGTTTCCGTAAATCGAGGGCACCTGTGGAGCCTGTTTATCTCGAACAGGCTTCGAGGCCACTGGTCGGTGTTCGCACCCTTCGAGGGTCGGTCTTATTTGAGCCACGGGCTCGGGCCGCTCGAGGGTCCTCCTTACTCGGTAAGGGACAGGGCCATTTAATGCCCGCAGTCGCGGCTATAGTCATGCGCCGCGGGCACGCCTTTTCAGGCGCCGCGGCCGCGCGCGTAGTGGGCGGAGTGGGCAGGCGGATGTGACTGCCTGCCGCGGCCCTCCGGTTACCGCGCCGTGATGATGGGGCGCGTGCGGTTATGCGGCCACCGCGGTCGTGGTGGGCCCCGCTCGTCAGTGAGTGAGCATTTCGCCTGCAGTTAATGCGCGCGGAGTGTGCGCTCCAGAGAGCACGCCTCGCGGCCTATAAATCTGATAGGCGGGGAAGGGGCGGTTTTTTACCTTCGCATTCAGCGTTTGCCATCTTAGCTCCTTGCTTCTCAGCTCCCGAGCCATTCTTGCTCTCGCACCTCCGTTCTTAGAGCTGCTCCATCTTCCAGTTCTTCGTTCTCTCGCCCGCTCGCATGGCTCCCCAACAGCCCCTTACCATCATCGACCCGCCGTCGTGAGAGCGCTCGATGGCGACGACGCTGGCCTTCGGTCAGCTGGTGGCCGGCGGCCAGCTGGCAGCGAACGTGGATGCAACCTCCGGAGTGGATCGTACCGTCGGAGAAGGATCGAGTCCCCAACCCTCCGTACGGCTACATCGTCAGCTTCACGCGCTTCCACGAGCGCGGCTTCACGGCGCCGGCAAGCCGTTTCTTGTGGGGCCTCTGCGACCACTACGGCGTGGAGCTTCAAAACTTCGCGCCAAACGCGATCTCGCAGGCGGCCACGTTCATCGGCATCTGCGAGGGCTTCCTGGGGATCCCCGTGAACTGGGACCCCTGGGTCCACCTCTTCCGCGCGGAGCTACACACGTTGCCGACGTCGGAGCCGAGGACTCGCCGTGCGGCGCGCGCCGGCGGCTTGGCGCTCGCGGTGCGGAGCTCGCGCAGGGAGAAGTACATTCCCTGCACGATGACCACCAACAACGCGGACTGGGAGCGAGTATGGTTCTATCTCCGCAACGCCAAGCCCGGCCTCCCCCCTACACCGGCAAGGTGCTCCGGGAGAGGGCCGCCTCCTGGTACCACGGGGTGTCCCCGCCCTCGCATCAAGCGCGGCTGGACTCGCTCGTGGCCGCGCTGAAGAAGTTGGCGGACCGCGGGCTGACTGCGGGGTGTGTCCTCGCCAAACTCCACCACCAGCGGGTCGTCCTCTTGATGGAGAGGCTACTCCGCATCTTCGAGATGAGCGAGGTCGCGGACCCCGTTGCGTTGGCGAGGTCGCGGCTGCTGCGAGATCCCTTCCCGCGGGCGTTTGCAGCCACCCGGGCGCGGCGCGCCATCGACCTCAGGTCGGGACGTTGCGACGACGCGGCCCTGTGGGCGCTCGAGATGCTCCCCACTGGCCAACTGGTGAGCGGAGTTCTTGACTTCATTTCTAGCTTAGCTGGTTTTTCGAGTTGTCGACGCGTTTTAAGGCTTCGCCTGCCTCCCGCAGATGGTGAGCGTGAACGCCGCGAAGTCCGACCCACCCACACCCCGGTCCCACGCGCTCGCGCGCGGCGCAACAGCAAGAGCGGGAGCGGGTGGTCCGCAGGAGGGAGCGTGACGCTCGGCACTGGGAGCGTCGTGAGCGGAGGAGCGAGGAGTTCCGCTGCGCGAGCAGCAGGGGCTCTCCTCGCCAGGGACGGAGGAGTACTCGTCATCGGACGAGGAGGAGGAGGAAGAGGAGGAAGAAGTCAGGGAGCAGGTTCTCCCTGATAGGTGGTAGCCTGCTCCCCCGTCACCGGAGCCAGCTCCGATGGTAGGAGTGCCATCGCCTGGGGCGGGTGCAGAGGCGCCCGCCATCAGGCAGTCTACGACGGAGGCGGCACAAGCCACGGAGGTGTGCGCCACAGGGGCGTTCGTGCGCGCGGCGGAGGCGCCCGTGCGCGAGGCGGGGCCCGCGCGCGCGGTGGAGATGGTTGGAGGTGCGGCGGCGGCCGCGCCGGCCGCGCCTGCAACGTCGGCGGGGACCTCGAGGAAGAGGAAACGGGCCTTTTCCTCCTTGAGGTAAGGGGTAACCCTTCGAGGGGTTGCGCGCCCGCCGGGCGGGGGTTTGACGGTTCGTTTCCGTGTTCTCAGGGTGGCGCCAACCGTGCCCCCCTCGCACGGGCCAATGTGCTGAGGGTGGACGCGGCGATCCCAACAACGCGGCGCTCGTCGAGGGCACCGCGGTCGGGCGCAAGTGCGGTAGCGCGGGAGAGCGGGGGCTCGCAAGGTCCTGGCCGAGGCCTCGGTGCCACGGCCGGTGGCATCGCCCGCCGGCCGCAGCCGGCGGTCGCGAGAGGAGTGGCGGCGCCGGCCTTGGTGGAAGCGCGGCAAGTGACGGCCGTGGCGGAGGCGCGGCCGGGGGAGGGACGGCACAGACGGCCGGCGCGCCGTGGCGCGCCGGCGACGTCGGTCGCGGAGGCGCATCCGGCGCCCGCGCGCCGCCGGGACACACCGGAGGCGGCGGGCGCGGCGCCGCACGCGGCAGGGCCCGCGGCCGCGAGGTGCGGTCGGGGTGGTTGTGGAGACGCGGCGAGCCCGCCCTCGCCGGCGGCTCCCGTGCGACGGCGGTGGAGATCCCGGCGACGACGACCCGCCGCCGGGATGGGGACCGGTGGGCAAGCTCGCCCACGCCAAGACCCGAGCCCCGTGCGGGGGGCGCTCGTTAGACGGTGGGACGGCCACATGGGGGCTGGGGGGCTTGAGGCGGCGCCGAGGCTTCTGCTTCCCACGCTGGCCCCCCAGCCTCGGGCGAGGAGCGTGTCGACGAGCTGCCCCCCTTCTTCGCCAACGCCCAGGAGGAGCAGCAACTGTGGGAGGATCTCCGCGATCACGGCGCCTCGCTCAACCGAGTGCTGAACGAGGCGCTGCGGATCCACGGCGGCCCGGCATGGCGCGTTTTCCAGGTAAGATGCTGTTGTTTTTTCCTTTGATCTTGTCGTTCCCGTGCTTACTTCTCGCGGCGCAACACTTATTGGTTTCCGTCTGTTGGCGGCAGGAGCTCGAGCACCGCGCCTGCGACAAGTACGGTGCCCTCGACCAAATGAACGCCGAGCTCCGCCAACTCCGGGAGAAACGTGATGCTCTCGACGCGCTCGCAGAGGCCCTGAGGACCCAGGACGGCTGGCTGTCGTACCGGGCGGAGGCCCTGCACGACCAGCTCTTGGAGCAGGAGGGGCAGGCCACGGCGCATCCCTCCGCCATCGAGCGGATTCGCACAGCCCTCATCGACCGGGATGAGGCGCTGCAGCAGGCGAGGGGGGATCTGGAGAAGGTGCGCACCGTGGCGACCGATTGGGAGGCGGAGGTGGCGTCTGTCCGGTCCCAGAATCGGGAGGTCCGCGCGTGGCTCCTGGAGGCGCAGTCCCAGCAAATCCAGGCCGAGGAGAGGGCGTGGGAGGCCAAGCAGAGGGCCAAGGAGGCCGAGCAAAGGGCCAAGGAGGCCGAGGAATTGAAGGCCGCCCTCGCCGCCAAGGTCGCCGCGGTCGCCACAGCGGAGGAGCAGCTCCGGCAGGAGCGTGCCGCCCGCCAGGAGGCCGAGGGTCAGCTCTAGCAGGAGCGGGCCGCCCTTACCGATGCCCGGTCGGTGCTTGAGCGAGAGTGCACCGCTCTCGAGAGAGCGTAGAAGTCGCTGGAGGAGCGGGATGCCGAGGTCTCGAGGCTCGATGGGGAGCTGATAGCCCTCAACATCTCGAACGCGGATCAGCAATGGTCCCTCGAGGAGCAGGGCGCCACGGTCATCAGCTTGCAGCAGGTGGTCGAGGCCGAGCGCCGGGCTCTCGAGGCGGAGAAGAAGCAGGTTGAAGGTGAGTCGTGACTTTGTTTCTTGTTTTAGTGATCTTCCCTTCGGGGGTCCGTTCCCCTTTTGATTTTTCTTGTTCGCATCGTCCAGGCCTGCGCACCGCGCTGGGGCATGCGACCAACCGGGCCGAAACGCTGCAGTCCACCTACAACTCTTCCGAGCAGGAGTTGGTGGAGCTACGCACCGCGACCCTCGAGGCCTGCCAGGCGGTCGAGGAGGGCGAGGCACAGGCCGGAAGTTCGCTGGCCAGCCGTCTGTGCGCCCTCGGCGGGCACGTCTCCTGGCGCATGCGTTGCGCGCTCTACCTAGGCGTCCAGAAGGCCCTCGGTGTGGTGCGATCCCACTACGAGGTGAACCTCGAGGCCGTGGCGTCGGGTTACGTCGTCCCGGAGGGCGTCGAGGATGAGGCGGCGATGGAGCAAGCCGACGCACTCGCCGCTGATGCTGCCGAGGCGCTCACCGAGGCCTTCACGAGGTTCCTGTTCCCGGACACCGACGAGCCTCAGGCCTGAAGACCGCTGGGCGCTAGGCCCATTTTCGTCCAGATGTTAGTATCTAGGCCACATGGCCATGTAAATAAACAAGTAAAACTTATGAAGTGTTCGAATGCTTATAAATTTAAGTGGTGTCCTTTGTTTGTCGCGCCTTTCTGTTTTTTCCCTTTGCTCGTGTGAATTCGGGTTGGGAGAGTTTGATTTCGTGAGCGGTCCGCTGGGCCAGAGGCAAGAGAGAAGGGTCGTACCCTCGCGGAGGCGTAGGCTATCTCTGACTCGCGCGTCCTTCCCGCATGACCATCCACGCCCTGCCTTGATTCGCTCGAAGCTTTGGTCGAAACATACTTTGCACGCTTGCGAGTTAGATTTGCGAAAAAATGGGACCATTTTTGGGGGGGGGGGATGCCCCCCGCAGTAGCCCCCGAGGGTGACTTGATT
This sequence comes from Cenchrus americanus, assembly GCA_947561735.1. NCBI lineage: Eukaryota > Viridiplantae > Streptophyta > Magnoliopsida > Poales > Poaceae > Cenchrus > Cenchrus americanus. The sequence continues at coordinate 67,382,060 of OX387239.1, read as the reverse complement.
TTCAGGGGAAAGCCGAGTTGCCCTTTAACTTTATTGACTTGCTATTATTTACATTGTGCTGCCAACTGGGGTGTTGGGCATGTAATTTACAACAAAAGACTTGGAAATCCTAGCTAAGGGTAGAAGCGACGTAGCTGCTGAATGTTCCAAGCGTTGGTGAGTTCCTCGCCGTCCTCGTTGGCTAGCTTGTATGTGCAGGGTTTGAGCACCTTCACCACGACGTATGGTCCCTCCCATGGGGGTGATAGCTTGTGGCGTCCTTGGTTGTCTTGGCATAGCCTTAGGACCAAGTCCCCTTCGCTGAAGTCCCGCCGGCGCACCTTTCGAGCTTGGTAGCGTCTTAGGGACTGATGGTACCTTGCGGAGTGCATCAGGGCCACGAGGCGTGCTTCGTCCAGCTGGTCCAGTGAGTCCTCGTGGGTTCGCTGGTTGGTGTCTTCGTCATAGCCCCGCACTCTGGGCGACCCATATTCTAAGTCCGTGGGGAGGACGGCCTCCACGCCATGGACCAGAAAAAACGGGGTGAACCCGGTAGCCCTGCTTGGGGTGGTTCTGAAGCTCCATATGACCGTCGGCCGCTCCTGGAGCCATTTCCGGCCAGACTTGTTCAGCTGGTCGAAGATTCTGGGCTTGAGGCCTTGTAGAATCATGCCATTGGCACGCTCCACCTGGTCGTTGGTCTGTGGGAGTGCCACGGCTGCCCTGTCAACACGGATGTGGAATTTATCGCAAAACTCCAGGAATTTTCTGCCCGTGAATTGGGACCCATTGTCGGTGATGATGGAGTTTGGCACTCCAAACCGATAAACGATGTCGGTGAAGAACGTCACCGCTTGCTCCGCCCTGAGATTTGTAATGGGGCGCACCTTCACCCACTTGGAGAATTTGTCGATCGCGACCAACAGGTGGGTGTAGCCCCCGGGCGCCTTCCGCAAGGGCCCGACGATGTCCAGCTCCCACACGGCGAAAGGCCACGTGATGGGGATGGTCTGCAGGACGTGCGCAGGGAGGTTGGATTTACGGGCGTAGAACTGGCACCCTTTGCAGGTGCGTACGATTTCGCTGGCGTCAGCGACCGCGGTGGGCCAGTAGAAGCCCTGGCGATCCTGGCGATGCGCCTGGCCTCAGACCGGTCCGAGGGGAGTTCCCCTTGGTCCATCCAGGCGATGTATTTGTCGCGCCAGTCCGCCTCGCTAGGGGCCGGCTCGACATCCATGACTTCGGCCTCGCCGGCGCCGTACCCCTCGAGGAGGGAGAGCACGTACGCCTCGTTCGAGGGGTCCCCGTCCATGGGCTCCGCACCCGCTGGATTCGAGGGAGCCCCCGAGGGTTCCGCGTGGTTCGAGGGGTACAGCTCGAGGGCGACGGACGGTTGAGTAACGTCCCGAGCGAAGACGTTCGGGGGGATGGTGATCCGCCCCGATGCGATCTTGGTGAGCTCGTCCGCCTCCTCGTTATATCGGCGGGGCACGTGATTGAGCTCGATGCCGTAGAACTTGTCCTCGAGGGCCCGCACGGCCTTGCAGTATGCCTCCATCTTGTCGTCGTGGCAGCTCGCGTTCTTCATGACCTGGTCGATCACGAGCTGCGAGTGTCGGTGTTTTAGACCGGCAAACCTACCGAGGGGGTACCCGAGGTAGTAGATTGTGCGGTGAGGATCGTGATCGGTTGACCGAGAACTCGAAGGTCTGCGCAAGGACACGGGACACAAGATTTATACAGGTTCGGACCACCAAGATGGCGAGCCCTACGTCCTGTTTGGGGGATCACGTATGGGGCCCTGCGCTTGGTGTTGGGTTGTCCCCGGAGGGATTGGGGATGTGCGTCTAGGTACCCGGCCCTCCCTTATATAGTCCAGGGGGCGGGTTCCTAGTCAGTTACAAGGCAGGAGTCCTAGTAGGAGTACACAGAGCGAGTCCTAGTAGGAGTACAGGGGAATTCTAGCAGGAGTCCGTCTTTTACTATTCTTCCTTCCTTGCATGAGTACCCGGGGTGTATGCCCGACAAGCCCCCGAGCACGTTGGAGTCGAGAGTAGTAGTTCGAGTAGTCTTGAAGCCTCTTCGAGTAGTTCTTGAGCGTCCTCGAGTACTTCTTGGAGAAGTCTTCAATAGTACTTGAACTGCCGTGAGGCTGGAAGGTGGTCCAGCTCATCAGTCTTGAAAAAATTTGAATGATGGGTGTAGCATAGCGACCCCCCGAGCCTTGAAATGATTAGGTAATCAATCCAAGGGTCTTCAGTGTTCGCGAAGCCATCATCCGAGTACTCTTGCGGCGTGTAGCCCTCGAGATAAGAGAGCTATATGAGCCACGTCGAGTAGTGATTGGTGAGGAGCCCCCGAGCTTGAGAGCGAGCGAAGCATGCCGAAGTTATCTTCAAGTAGCCCCCGAGCCGGAGAGATTCCAAGTAGCGGTTTGGCGTCGAGCCGTGGAGCTTGAGAAGTAGTCGTGCGTCGGAGCGGACTTTAGAATGCGACTTAAAAACCGAAGTCGACTTTGTGCCGCGCGGAGCGGACTTTGAGATGCGACTTGAAATCCGAAGTCGACTTTGTGCCGCGCGGGGCGGACTTTGAGATGCGACTTGAGAACCGAAGTCGACTTTAGTTTGCCGCGCGGAGCGGACTTGATATGCGACTACAATAGTCGACTTTGTGCCACGCGGGGTGGACTTAAGATGCAAAAAACGAAAAACACTTTCCGGAAAGCCAAAGCGAATAAAAAATCAGAAAAAAACGAGTAGTTTTGCCGCCGGAGCGGACTTAAGATTGCGACCGGAGTCGGCTTGTGCCACCGGAGTGGGCTTGGGTGCGACCGGAGTCGGCTTGTGCCACCGGAGTGGGCTTAAGTACCCGAGCCATGGATTTCGGACCCAAAGTACGCTTGCGCCGCAGCGGGCTTGTGCCACCGGAGTGGGCTTAAGTACCTGAGCCATGGATTTCAGACCCAAGGTACGATTGCCGCCAGAGCGGGCTTGTGCCACCGGAGTGGGCTTGAGTACCTGAGCCATGGATTTCAGACCCAAGGTACAGTTGCCGCCAGAGCGGGCTTGAAGGTGCAACCGGAGTCGACTTGCGTACCTGGGCCATGGATTTCAGACCCAAGGTACGGAGCGCGAGTACTTAGGGTACGTGGACCCATGGTACAGAGCGTGAAGACCACGTGCAGCTAGGTTCCATTGTTGCCAGGACCCGAGGGCCGCTTACAGCTAGGTTCCATCGAAGCTTACACACGTAGTATGCCACTGAAGCGAGCGAAGATGCGGCCGAGTCGACTTTAAGACGCCGCACGGAGCGGACTTTAGAATGCGACTTTAGAAGTCGACTTTAGATTGCCGCGCGTAGCGGAACTTTAAACCGCCTCCCAGGAATAGCCCCCGAGTTGATGAAGTAGACTCGCGGCGACTTGATTGATATGCCCCAAGAGTAGTCGGCAGTGTGTAGCTCCCGTGAAAACCCGCCGAGAAGCATACACAAATGAGTAGTCGGCAAGTAGTCCTACATGATGAGGAGAACAAGCCAAGAAACAAGTAATCATTTAGATAAATGACTTAGGCCGTTGCTGCACAGGCGGACTAATGATGAAGCGTGGCGATCGGCGATGGAGCCGCGACGGTTGTTAAAGTTGACTAGTCAGAGTTGATTCCGACTAGTTGTTGGGGGCGTGATCGCGCGTCCTCGACTAGTTTGGAAAACTAGTCGAGATGAATGGTCGACGCGATGTGACCGGAAGACGACGTCGTGGCGGCGCGTGGCGTACTCGAAGTGGAGCCAGTGTTGGCGCAAGGCAAGTAGTCACCACGTACGGTGTGGATGAAGTAGAGCCAGCGTGGCCGCAAGACGAAATCGCGGCGCACGGAGTAGTCGATGATGAGCCGTGTGACGGGCTGCGCGACGTGCCGAGGCACCCGGACGCGCGGCGGAGACGAAGTAGTCGGCGACAAGTAGTCGACGACGAGCGGCGCGACAAGCCGCGTGACGAGCCGCGCGACGTGCCGAGCCACCGGACGCGCGACGAAGGCGGAGTAGTCGACGACGAGTAGTCGACGACGAGCGGCGCGACAAGCCGCGTAACGAGCCGCGCGGAGTGCCGAGGCACCCGCACGCGCGGCGAAGACGAAGTAGTCGACGACGAGCGGCGCGACAAGCCGCGTGACGAGCCGCGTGACGTGCCGAGGCACCCGGACGCGCGACGAAGGCGAAGTAGTCGACGACGAGTAGTCGACGATGAGCGGCGCCACAAGCCGTGTGACGAGCCGCGCGACGTGCCAAAGCACCCGGACGCGCGACGTAGTCGAAGTAGTCGACGACGAGCACGGAGTAGTCGACGATGAGCGGCGCGACGAGCCGCAAGACGAGCCGCGCGACGTGCCGAGGCACCGGACGCGCGGCGGAGGCGAAGTAGTCGACGACGAGCCTGGGCGAGGCAGAGTAGTCGACGACGAGCGGCGCGACGAGCCGCGTGATGAGCCGCGCGACGTGCCGACACAACCGGAAGCGCGGCGTAGGAAAATTGATTCCGATTTGACAAGAGCAAGGCAACTTGCTTCAATGGATCTCGACGAGTCGACGAGTAGATTGATCTTGTTGACGAGGGTCCTTCGAATTCGCCCGGTGGTGATGATCACCCCTACCTGGCGCGCCAGCTGTCGGTGTTTTAGACTGGCAAACCTACCGAGGGGGTACCCGAGGTAGTAGATTGTGCGGTGAGGATCGTGATCGGTTGACCGAGAACTCGAAGGTCTGCGCAAGGACACGGGACACAAGATTTATACAGGTTCGGACCGCCAAGATGGCGAGCCCTACGTCCTGTTTGGGGGATCAAGTATGGCGCCCTGTGCTTGGTGTTGGGTTGTCCCCGGAGGGATTGGGGATGTGCGGCTAGGTACCCGGCCCTCCCTTATATAGTCCAGGGGGTGGGTTCCTAGTTGGTTACAAGGCAGGAGTCCTAGTAGGAGTACACAGAGCGAGTCCTAGTAGGAGTACAGGGGAATTCTAGCAGGAGTCCGTCTTCTACTATTCTTCCTTCCTTGCATGAGTACCCGGGGTGTATGCCCGACAGCGAGTCCCCCCGCACGTCGAGGCGTTTGATGCCTATCTCGATGGCGATTTTGAGGCCGCAAAGCAGGGCCTCGTACTCAGCCATGTTGTTCGACGCGGGGGAGTGAAGTCGCACAGCGTACCGCATGTGTTCCCCGAGGGGTGAGACGAAGAGCAGGCCCGCGCCCGCCCCTGTCTTCATCACTGAGCCGTCGAAGTACAGAGTCCAGCACTCTGCCTGGATCTGTGGCGGCGTCAACTGCGTGTCCGTCCACTCGGCTACGAAATCTGCTAAGATTTGGGACTTGATGGCCTTGCGCGAGGCGTAGGCGAGCGTCTCCCCCATCAGCTCCACCGACCACTTGGCGATCCTTCCCGCCGCGTCCGGATTGCGGATGATTTCCCCTAACGGAAAGGAGGAAATCACCATGGCAGGATGGGCCTCGAAGTAGTGGCGGAGTTTGCGCCGCGCGAGAACCACTGCGTAGAGAAGCTTCTGGATTTGCGGGTAGCGTGTCTTGGTGTCGGACAAGACTTCGCTGATGTAGTACACCGGCCGCTGAACCGGCAGAGTGTGTTCTTCCTCCGTGCGCTCCACCACGATCACGGCGCTGACCACCTGGGTAGTCGCAGCCACGTAGAGGTACAGAGGCTCGCCGTCTTGCGGTGGTGTGAGGATTGGGGTGTGGGTAAGGGACGCCTTCAGCTTGTAAAGCGCCTCCTGGGCCTCGGCGGTCCAGGAGAAGCGCTCGTGCTTCTTGAGGAGCCGATGGAGGGGCAAGCCCTTCTCGCCGAGCCGCGAGATGAAGCGGCTCAAGGCGGCGAGGCACCCCAGCACCCTTTGCACCCCTTTAAGGTCCCGAATCGGACCCATCCGCTCGAGGGTGGCAACCTTTTCGGGGTTGGCCTCGATGCCTCACTGGGAGACAATGTATCCCAAAAGCATACCCCGTGGTACGCCAAAGACACGTTTTTCGGGATTCAATTTTACCCGTTAGCCCGTAGGCAGCCGAACGCGATGCTAAGGTCGTTAACCAGGTCGTCCGCCTTCCTGGTTTTTACGACTATATCGTCCACGTATGCCTCAACGGTTCGCCCGATGTGGTCTCCGAAGACGTGCTGCATACACCGTTGGTATGTTGCGCGTGCGTTTCGGAGGCCGAACGGCATCGTGACATAGCAGTACATCCCGAACGGCGTGATGAATGAAGTCGCGAGCTGGTCGGACTCCTTCATTTTTATTTGGTGGTACCCGGAATAGGCATCAAGGAAACAGAGCAGTTCACACCATGCGGTCGAATCAACGATCTGATCGATACGTGGCAAAGGAAAAGGAACTTTAGGACATGCTTTATTAAGACTAGTGTAGTATACACACATCCGCCACTTCCCATTCTTTTTCTTTACTAGTACAGGATTAACTAGCCACGTAGGGTGGAACACTTCCTTGATGAACCCAGCCTCGAGGAGCTTCCGCAGCTCCGCTCCGATCGCCCGCCGCCGCTCCTCGTCAAAGCAGTGGAGCCGTTGCTGCATGGCACGGGAGTGAGGTAGGATGTCAAGGGAGTGCTCGGCGACCTCCCTCGGGATGCCTGGCATGTCCGAGGGGCTCCACGCGAAGATGTCGGCGTTGGCGCGGAGAAAGTCGACGAGCACCACTCCCTATTTCGGGTTGAGGGTGGGACTGACCCTCAACGCCTTGCCCTCGGGGACAGCAGGGTCGAGGGGCACCTCCTTGGTCTGCTCAGCAGCCTCGAAGCTGCCAGCATGTGGAGTTGAGGTCCTCGTTGACCATCTTCTCCATGTTGGCCACCAGCGCTTCATCCAGCGCTAGGGCCTCCGCGTGCTCCACACACTCGACGTCGCAGTCGAAGGCGTGCTCGATGGATGAGCCCACGGTGATGACGCCGTTGGGCCCCGGCATCTTCATCTTGAGGTAGGTGTAGTTGGGGACTGCCACGAACTTGGCATAGCAGGGCCGCCCGAGTATGGCGTGGTACGCGCCTCTGAACCCCACCACCTCAAAGGTGAGCGTCTCCTTGCGGTAGTTGTCCGGCATGCCAAACCAGACCGGCAGATCGATCTGCCCGAGGGGCTGGACGCGCTTGCCCGGCGCGACGCCATGTAACGGCGTCGTGCTGGGTCGCAACTAGTCTAGCCCGATCCCCAGCAGGCGCAGCGTGTGCGCGTAGAGGATGTTGAGGCTGCCGCCTCCGTCCATTAGGACCTTCAAGAACCGCGCGTTCCCGATGACTGGGTCGACCACCAGCGGGTACTGACCCGGGTTGGGGATGCGGTTCGGGTGATCCTCGCGGCTGAAGGTGATGGCGTCCTCCGACCAATCGAGGAAGGAAGGAGGCGCCTTCTCCGCGGCGAGAACCTCGTGCCGCTCCCGCTTGCGCTGGCGGCTGGACATGTCGATGGTCGGCCCCCTGAAGATGAGGAAGACGTTCTCCACGGCGGGGAAGCCGCCGGCGTCGCCATCACCCCCGTCCTTCTTGGCCTCGTCGTCCTTCGCGGCGGCGCGACCGTAGAACCGCTTGAGCATGTCGCACTGCTCGAGGGTGTGGTTGACCGGTGTCTTGTGGTAGGGACATGGCTTCTTCAGCATGTCGTCGAACACTCCCGGGCCTCGAGGGGCCGCTCGAGGGGCCCGCCGAGCCGGGTCAACAGCAAGGGCCTCGCCGTCGTCGTCGTCGTTGCGTCCCTGCTCGTGCGCCTTGCAGCACGGCTTCTTCCCCTTCTTGCCCCGCTTGTTCTTCTGGCGGAGCTCCTTGGACTTGCTGCCCTCCGCGGGCGCGTCGTCCGCGCGCTTGCCCTTATTGCCGTCGAAGATCGCTCCCACCACCTCTTCGCCTGAGGCAAAGCTGGTGGCGATGTCGAATAGCTCGTTCAAGTCGACCGGCGGGTTGCGCCCGAGCTCGCGCACAAGATCCTGGCACGTGGTGCCCACGAGGAAGGCGTGCACGATTTCGGATTGCGCCGCACTCGGGAGCTCAGCGCTTGGAGAAGCGTCGTATGAAGTCCCGCAGCGATTCGCCGGGCTTCTGGGTGCAAGAGCGCAGGTCACAGGAGTTCCCAGGGTGCACGTACGTGCCTTGGAAATTTCCCACCAACGTGAGGACCAGGTCGTCCTAGTTGTGGATCTGGCTGGCCACCAGGTGCTCGAGCCACGTCCGCGCCGAGTCAGCGAGGTGCAGGGGGAGGTTGCGGATGATGACCTCGTCGCTGGTGGCTTCGCTCAGCTGGCATGCTATGTGGTAGTTGTTGAGCCATACACGGGGGTCTGTCTCCCTGTTGTACTTGACGATCGTCGTGGGCTGGCAGAAGCGCTGGGGAAAGGCTGTCGTGCGAATCTCCCGGCTGAACACACGGGTTCCCGGGGGCTCCGGCGTCGGTGAGCGATCTTCCCCGCTGTTGTAGCGTCCACCCCGCCGAGGGTGGTAGCCTGCCGCCGCCTGTGCCTCTGTGTTGCTCGTCCGTCAGGCGTTGATGATGTTGCGGGCGTCGCCATCTCGGGCTTGCCCGCGCGTGTCGAGGAGCCGCTCTTTGGCCGGCGTGCACCCTGGGTTGGCGGAGCGCTCCGTTGCTCCGCCCGCGTGTACCGAGGGTTCGGGGCCTTGCGCGCCCCCATCGTCCCGTGCGCTCCCCTGTTTGCGGATGCGGGACGCCGAGCTTTCGGCCTGTTGGACGGCCGCTTGCTCGATGAGCGCTTGCGCCTCGCGGTGCAGGTTCCGCGCCTCGGGCGTTGAAGGGGCAGGCATGGCCCGCAGCAGCGTCGCGGCGGCGATGAGCTTTTGGCTCGCTCGTGGGGGCGTATCCGGGTTGTTGACGTTGAAGTCGGCGTTGATGCGGTCGCGGGCTTGCCTGCCTAGTTCACGCGCGCGTTCGCCGCGCGCGGAGGCTTCCCCCGCGATGGAGGCGCGAAGCAACCGCACCGTGCAGTATTCTTTTGCCAACTTGGCCTCGAGCTCGCGTGCTTGGGCCAGCTGTGCACTGATGTCGGCTCCCCTCGACGGCGAGGAGGGAGGGGCGCTCGGTCCCGCGGCCAGGCGCGATCCTGCCCCGAGAGCAGGAGGAACCTCTCCGTCGCCGGCGCCTGCAACGTCGGCGGCGTTTGCTGGGTCGTTGGCGATGACGATGCAGCACTCTCGCGCGGGGTCGTAGCTCCCAGCGCTGGAGTCGTCGGAGCAGCCGAACCAGTAGTCCGTGGCGTCGAGGAACCGCCTGAACATTACTGGGTCCAGCACACCAGAAAAGTCCCACTCCGCGTATCCGTGCGAGGTGGCGGGTGGCAGCGCGTCGACAGAGCCTAGAGATGACTCGTCGCCGGCGGAGGCGCTAGGGTCCCTGGCAACCAGGACGTGGCGGCCAGGGGGAACCCTGCGCATCGTCGTGTTGACGTTGGCGTTGGCGGCGTAGGCCGTCATGGCGCCGCGCAGACCGATGGGGAAGCACGGTCCGGAGACCGAGCGCTCCCCTACCAGGGCGGTGATCGTCACGCCAGTGGGCGCATCGCATTGTGCGGCGACACGCGCAGCATGCCGGCGCTCGACCGCGCCCCGACGCGAGCGCCGGCCGAGCGGCGGTGGCGACGTGGCGCCGACGGACCCCGCGGCGTCCGTGCCTGGCGGGTGCCGGTGTCGTGACGATGCGTGCGGCGGCGACCGGGGCGGATCCCGGCTTGGCGCCGCGCGCGGAGCTCCTCACGGTTAGTGAGGCGCATCAGGTAGCCATTCCCCGTGGCCTGAAAGTTCAGACCCCCGAACCGGATTTCGAACCCGGCGGGGAGGGGGTCCGAGCTGCCCATGGAGTAACGCTGACCGCGGTACTCGGTGCGAATCACCATCGAGAGAGCTGATGACGGGTGATCTTCAGCGCGCGTGCCCCACGGTGGGCGCCAACTGTCGGTGAGGAATGTAGTCCCGACACTAACTAGTAATAAGCGCTGAGATCTGTCCCTCGATGGTCGGTGCTAAGTAACTAAAGACACGGGGTTTATCCTGGTTCCGGCCGGGGCCGTACGTCCAGCAGTGGTGTGCTCGAGGCACTGTATTGCTTTGCACCGGGGTGCCTGTAGTGGGGCGGCTACAAGCGAGGTGGGAGAGGAGGCGTGACCTCCAAGTCCCAAGTGGACTGATTGAGGCGAGTGCCAATATCGTGGGAGAAGGAGCGTGCGTGTGCGATGTGTGTCTCCTGTCCCGCGGCGAGGGGGATCACCTTCCTTTTATAGACCAAGGAGAGGCTGAATTACAAGCATGCTGCACTGTTTAGCTACATGTGGAGGTATGGCGTGCAACGCCGCGGAGTTGGCGGTCGTCCTGACGGTCCTTGCCCCGGTCGTGTCGCCATGGCGTGTCCTGTACTCGAACAGTGGTGGCTTCGAGGGTGAAGGCGTAGTGGTTGGCCGGGGCGTCTTCAGACTGGCTCGAGGAAGCCGTTGACGGTGGTCCGTACGAGGTGCAGTGGCAGGTGTGGCGGCGTCCCGTCCCCGCGTGCCCAACAGCACCGGAGTTGTTGTAGCAGTGCCCGGCGTGGCGCTGCAGGGGCGGGGACGGCCGCACAGGACCAACAGCGGCGGGGATGGCACTCCCGCCGGCCTGACATCATGGTTCGACCCTGCAGATTCACAAGGGAAGGGTTCGAGGGTGCAGCCGGCCCCCCTTCGAGGGCGCAGCGCGTTAGCCGTACGGGAGTGGGCAGCACAGTGCCACGGGGCGACACGGCCATGCCGCACGGCTCCTGCGGTGGCGGGGATGGGTTTCCCCTAGGGAGTTGGCGGAACAGCGCCGGGGCATGATTCCCAGGCGCGTGATGGCGCGGCTCTGCTGTGTCAGAACATTGAATGCCCGTACCCGCGTGCGGGAGTAGGCGCGCTTGTGAGGGAACCTCGAGCGAGGTGGAGGTGAGCTCTCGAGCGAGGCGGAACCCGCTCGAGGGAGGCGTGAGCCCTCGAGCGAGGCGGAACCCGCTCGAGGGAGGCGTGAACCCTCGAGCGAGGCGGAACCCGCTCGAGGGAGGCGTGAGCCCTCGAGTGAGGCGTGAGCCCTCGAGCGAGGCGGAACCTACTCGAGGGGGCCTTTGACTGGGCCACTCCGGTGGGCCGCGGGGGCCACCGCAGCGTGGGACGTGCCCTGTGTGTGCGTTTAAGTAAGAGGTGCGTTTCGTTTTTGTTTTTTGCGGGTTTTAAGCAGGGTTCCCCCGGTTTTTTAGGGGACCCTCAGGGCTGTCCCCGACACCTGCAGTGTGCAGAAAGGGGCAGAGAGATAAAGGGGATGGACGTGAGGGTAGAAAAGGGAAGGGGATGACTGGGGCTTCACTATCGTCCACCTCGCCAACCGAGAAAGGGACCACAATGAGTAGGTCGTTGCCGTCGTGCCGCAGCGTCGGAGCCTGTTGTAGCAGTAGCACCGAAGGATAAGGCCGAGCACCATGGGAGTGGGGTAGCCACACCACGATGGAGGTGGTGGGTCCGCATAAGAGGAGGTGGAGGATGAGGCTTGTGTCACTGTGCTCTGCCTCATCGTCGTTGCCCGAGCTGCTGTCCCTTGCACACTGGAAGCCGTCGCTGATAGGGAGGCCCCTGCTCCTATGCAGCACCACTGGGGAGGAAAGCACACTGGATTGAGGAGCATACATGCCGCGTAGCTTGATTGAGATCTTCGTCAGGGAGGCAGGCTGCACACCAACCCCAACCAACGCGCCAAGCCTGAGCTCGAGCCGCCACCGCCACGCCACGCCGTTGCCGTCCGAGGCCGCTGCGAGTCCTGCCGTCGAGGGAGAGCTGTCGTCGTCATCGTCTACCTCGCGCCACTGTCGGAGCTATGCCCGCTGTGGCCGTGGCCGGCCACGCGGGTAGGTTGAGGTCGTCGAGGAGCCGCCGTCGGGACCTTCATGTTCCAAGGTCGGGCCACTGCCACGAGGAGTGACGTGGTTGTCGTTGTCCCGAGCCCTACCCCGTTGTGCTGCTCTTGCTCCTCTACCGTCGGAGCTGTTGTTACCGCAACATCGCCGCTGCCCCTTCTCATCGTGGATGCGGCATTGAGGAGAAGCTTTCTCCCTGCTCGCCATGGATGCGGCCACCGACGTGGGGAACGAGGGGTGCAACCAGTGTTGTGGGGGACGAGGGACGCAGCTGCCACCGTGCGGAGGATGCCGGTTGTAGGGAGGAGCGGCTTGTGTCTTGCGTCACCGTCCCCTCGCCGTGCAGCGACACCATGGGGGAGGAGGGTCGTCGGAAGGTGGGGAATGGAGAGAGGAGCTGGAGATGGGGAGAGGAGAGCTCCGCCTTGGACGAGGTCGGCCAGAGGATCGTCAGGGCGGTAGTAGTCAAACTGTTGCAGGGGTGGGGAGGGGTGGATTGAGGAACGAGGTGGGGTGTTAAATAAACCTGACACATGGGTCCTGCAACCGCTCTTTGGTATGGAGTGTGAGATATAAGGGGATGACAAGTGTGGGGAAATAACTGGACTAAAGAATCTCAATGACCAGGCAGAATATTCTCCTTTAGGAATAAAAATGGAGTATGACGAGTGCGGATAGCCTTATCTAATGAGGACATCACCATGGTGCTGGACACACACACGCCACGGCCTTCTCCAAGTTGTACTTCGTCTCCAACTCAGTTGCCACGTCCGGTTCGGAATCAGCCTACACCCCCGCATAGTTTCGGTGATATCTCCATCATACGACGTCGAAACGAGGTGTATAAAGATGTGTTGGAAAGGGGACACCGCCCCGTTGATTTGGTGCTGGTACTGACTCCAGAACGTTTGTGGATCATGTTGTGTGATCACAAAAAGGTGTTGTGTCACCTATTTTGTGCCAACTCGGCCTTGTATCGAGTCGGGCCTTCAGCCCAAGTTGTGGGTGCCCCCTTTGGCCAACCCGAGGACACCCTCATAAACTCAGTAGCAGCCGCCATTAGAGACTTGGGTTTTGCTTAGAGTTTTCTATCTTCGAACAATCGCCATTTTCAGTTTGTGAAACTCCAACATTTTGTGATTCAATCTTTCATTTGCAGACGCCACTATTATTTTACTATTATTTTGAGAGTTGCATATTTTTCGAGTTGATACTTGTGTTCTTCATTTCATAGGCACTGATTTAGCTATCGCGGTGAGGTCAACTGGATTGTGACACGGTTGATAACCATAGGAATTGTGGTGCTGAGGTTGCAGGAGTTTGGGTCTATGGATCTGAAGCGGATCGGTGTGTCGCACTCCACCAAAACGAGTTATCCTCACCAAAACGAGTTATCCTTTCCTGATGGAAGATCTAGCACCCCCGTCCCTATCATTATCTTCCGCCATTATTGGCACACCTATACGCCTACATCTAAACCATGGGGATGGAGATAGACTAGAGTACCAGACAACCAGGCTGCCACATGATCTCGTGGTCGGCAGCCAATCTGGCGGTGGGCAACCGCTCTACCTTCATCTCCATGGTAGTGGCTCCTCCCTCTACCTTTCGTCCTCAATCCTCCCTCTACCTTTTGTGATGAAGTTGGCAAGGTCATTCTATCAGCTTGGAAAGTTATTCCTGATGCGACATCAGCTGAGGAGGTAGAGTTGAGACGAGAGCTTGCAAGGAAGGTATCATATTAGCAACAGAATAGTGTGGAAAAAAGGTGATCCTTGAATCTGATTGCTCAGAAGTAATTAGAGTTTGGTGATTGGTGTAAAAAATAAATCATCCCTTGTTTTTGTGATTAGAGAGACCTTGCAAGCTAGTGCTAGTTTTCCGGAAATTAATTCTTTTCCAGGTGGTAAAGAGATATCAAAATACAACTGCCCATGAACTGTCACAGTTGGCAAAATATACTTCCATGTTGCTGCATGGCGTACGCAGGTTCCCTATGTGTCACGTCTATAGTTATTGCTTGTACCTTGTTCCTGAGTAATGAATGGATCTTTCTTTTCTTAAAAAAAAGAACTTTTGAAAAGTTCTAAATTGGACATCTTCTACCACTGCTTCAACAACAGTCTTTGCTTGTTCGTCGCCTAGAGGTTCGACGACACGAGTCTTAAAAAAGAAAATTAGATGAAAAGTTTTTAAAAAAAACTCACGTCCAAAGCGGCGCATTCACTCGCAGCCAGCTGCTTTTCATGTACTCTCAGGTGAGCAGGGTTCACCGAACCGGTGGGAACCGGTCCGGAAACGTGGGAACCGGTCTTACCGGTCCGGACCGGTTCCGGGCGGTTCCCAACCAGTCCAAATTCAAAATTTGAATTTAAATTCAACAAATGAAAAAATCTCACAAAATTCTCAAAAATACTTCAAGGTGTGTAGAATCTAATAGTGTCAAAAACTTTCAAATATTCATTCGTTTAGTATAGTTTGCGTGCATTAGAAGTTCAACTAAAAAACAAAAAGAGAACAAATTGGCCGGTTGAACTTCTAATACCCCGCAAAAAATACTAAATGCACTAATATTTGAAATGTTTCGACACCATTAGATTCTATGCACCTTGCAATATTTTTAGAAGATTTTCTTTTATTTTTTTCAATTTTTAATTGAAATTTGAAAACACGTCTAATTCTCCACTAATTCGGTTTTTTTTAAACGACTGGGAACTGGTCGAACCGGTCCGGTATACTGGTTAAACCGGTCGGTATACCGGTTCGAACCGCTTGCACTAAGGAATTTGGTTTGAAATTCGAATTTGTCCGGTTTACACGATTTCCGACCGAACCGGACCGGTAAACCAGTACCGGACCCCGCTGGTTCGGTCCGGCCGGTCGGGATTAAAAACCCTGCCCATGAGTATCCTGTTTGACCATCGCGTATCCTGCCGTGCAAGTGTCGGCGAGATTTCTCCACCTGAACTAAGATACAACGCACGAATGTGATCCGATCTTTTGCCTTTCGATATGGTTGTTCAGCCTGCCGGTCGATCTGTCCTAAGCTTGCATCCTGGACGTCACATACACTGGGATGAAACAAAGATTTGGTCCCTGCCTCAGTTCAGTAGGTTGGGTTAAAACTTGGAAGGCCATGTCGAACTGCAAAGCTGAAATCTCGATCGAGGAGGATGCGACTCCGGACTATTTCGGCGTCCCTTGGCTTCAGGCCTTCAGCCCAAGGCGAGAGTGCGAGACGAGAAGGATCAAGCTGCTATGAACTGGGTGTGCTTCATTCCAACTCCATTCTTTTTTCAGAATAGCTGACTATGGAAAGTTAGCAACCAAGAAAAGTCAACCGTCGAGCAAGGGTACAAATTAACGTATAGGGGCAGGGCAGTTCAATAGTTCATCAGTTAATGCTAAGGATTTCACCTTTCACTCTTTCAGAACGAGCGACAGATGGTCCTCGCTCTACTCGTACTCGTCGTGCGCGCATTTACAAAACCCATGAAAAACGCTGACGCGGGTGGAGTCGTCGTGTGGCCTGCCGATGCCAAGCCAGGCCTGCAGTGCCGTTGGGAAATTTTGGTTGGCGTTCTGTCTGGCTCTGCCGCTCTGGGGTAATCAACGATTTTCCATGGAGCGCGCCCGTCCGTCGTGCGTGGCGTGTACGACGAACAGTTGGTCTCAGCCCGGTACAGATCCAAAAGGAGCTGTTGGATGGAAGGACGGAATCCGCCGCGTTCGTTCGCTCTCAGGCAGGCCAGACGTGCAATTAGGAAGGAGGCCCAGCTGGTCGTGCAATCCATCCATTACCTGCCGTCAGAATGACCGACGATCCGAGATTGTGGCTGGATGCCGCTGGTTTCGTAGCTCATTTTCACTTTTTCATGAGTGGTTTATCTAACTTGTTTTTTATACACAATACGACATATAGGACCGGTTGAAAACGGACACGTATGTAATAAAAAATGATCTATATGTAAGGATCCGATGGTTGAGGTTAATTCTATGCGATTGATTTTTTTAGCTGTCGTATGGTAGTATTCAAAAGTCGTATGGGTAGTATAAGGGATTTATCAAAAATGTAAAACGGTATTATTGTAATATAGGAAATGAAATATATGAAATATTTTAGATAGTATAAGGGGTAGCAGGGGATTTTTTTTCAAATAACATATATCTATTAAATTACATTTTACCTAAAGGGAAACAACCAAAGAAAACGATAATACGACTGTACAACCGTTGGATTGTATGGAAACAACCGAAGGAACCGATAACGACCGTATGACTTTTGGATTGTATTGTGTACCGTAAAAGACCTCATCTAACACGAACCATCCGAGACACGAGACTCCCTAAGTCAAACGCTAAAATAAGCAACACGGTCGGTGGCGACCACGCCACGTTTGACCACGTTGATCAAGTATTTTGGCTACTGTGGCCTCGTGTGCCTGTCCCTTCGCTCTTATATGACAAAGGAAAGGAAAACGATGTTGGCGGAGGCGTTCCAAGATAATATTAACTCTCTGACCTCAATTGCCGAACATGATTTACGATTACGCACCTCTCATAATTCGTCACTCTTTTGAACCTCGTAAATGTTACGCAATTGCGATAAGATCAGGAAGGCCAGATCACTTGGACACAAACACCTCATGGGTTTACAAGGCACAGTTCAACGAGTTCATCACTACTCCGGCTGTCGCTATCATTTGGAAGACTTAGGGCCCTCCCGAAATGCAAATTCTTCTCACAGTTAATCCACCAAAACAGGGTGTGGATCTTTGACAGATTATCCCGCAGAGAGTGGGGCCACTGCCCTTCATGCCTCCTATGGAGATCAACTTAGAGGCGGCGCACCACCTGCTGGTAAATTGCCGCTATACACGCTGGGTCTGTAGCCTAGTTGCAGAGTGGATGGGCATTCTCGAGCTCAAGCCGACTGAGTGGCCGTTTAACAGATCAACGTAATAATGGTGGAAAAACTTCACAACACTGCCAGATATTACCATGGAAAGGTTTGCGCTCAATTATCCTACTTGTAATCTGGGAGGTCCGGGAGGGAAATGAACGACGACAGAGTCTTAAACCGTAGAGAGGCTTCCACACCCTCCATAGTAGCGAAAATAAAAAACAAGGCATCGGCTTGGATCGCTACGGAAGCGAAGGACCTTGTGGTCCTATTCTAGAATGTAAATACATTTGTAATTTTTTTTGGTCGTATCTTGACTTGTAATCCTCTACTGTATCAATGAAATATCTTTGCCCGTTATTTAAAAAAGAAAGTGGCCGAGTCATCGCCCTAGCAGGCGGGCAGGGCGCGGGAGCGGCTAGGGTTGGGGGAGCCGCCCCGTCGCCCACGCGGGGGGACGGGGATCCGCCGCGCCACCGCCCGAGCCGGCCGCCGGGTGCCCGCGGCGCCGCAAGGACGGCGGCGGCGTGGCCTCCTCGCTCCTCTCTCGCGCGGGCCGGGCGGGCGCGGCCGCCTGCCGCTCCGACGGCGAGGCCCGCCGGTCGGGCCGCCCCGGCGGCGGCGGGGTGGTGCATCCTCGGATCCGGCGGTGCTTTGCCCGGATGCGGGGGTTGCATGGTGGGAGCTCCGCGTTCTTCGTCGGGTTGGCGACCTGTGGCCGGCGGCGGCGGTGGTGGCCATGGAGGAAGATGGCGGCGCGGCGACGGGTTGATGGCGGCGTTCGGCGGGCGGTCGACGCGCGCGCGCGGCGGTGGCCGGCGCGGGGCGACGTCTCGGTGGCGGCCTGGCTGGGCGACGTCCCTGTAGGTCGGCTCGCGCCTGCTGTGGGTCGGTAGGATGGCGGCCTGTGCTGGCCTGCCTTGGCTGGCTGGTGTCACACCCGGATTTAAGGACAAACCCGAATGCAAGAATACATGTGCGCCAGGATCAAGTTACACACATGCATCGACGCAGTGAATACCAAAACACAGTGTAAAGCGTAAAGAGAGTATTAAACAGTTATTACATGACCGAATGTCTCAACTAAACAATCGTTCGAGTAGCTAACGGCGGAAAAGAAACACACGTAGAAGTCCTCCACGAGGACGGACCGGAGAACGGACGCCTAGAACCCATCGAACTCATCATAGTAGTCTTCAAAACGCCCATCCGAGCGAGTGGCGGTAGTGTAGATGCAATAAATGAACAACAAGCGTGAGCACATGTCGTACTCAACAAGGGAAAAGTTCTATAACAACATGCAAGGCTTTATGGTGGAAGCTGTTGGCTCATAAGCAAGTCAGCATTTTAGTTGGTCAAGTTTTATTAAGCAACTGTTACTAGCAAGTGTAAGTATATACCAAACCCAGATAATAAAATGCAACAGATCCATAAAATGTAATGCACAAGTTTAAAAGTTCCATCTTCCATAGAATTAATCATGTGAGGGTCCAGGCCGCCCTTGACCGTGGGCACGGCTAACTAGTTAGTTTTACACTCTGCAGAGGTTGTACATCTTTACCCACAAGTCGCGTAAAAACCCAAAAGAGTTTTAGACCCAACCATGCGGTGTTTGCAAGGCACCATACCACACTTCCGAGGTGTGATTGCATAGGGACGCTACGAGGCCGTTACAAAGATCCCCAGATGAAGGCTGCCCGCTAGGTTACCTGGTCAGTGCAACGTATAAAGCTCCCGGACGAGTACCGTGTCTTAGCTAAGCCCACACACCCGCCGAGCGGTCCATACGCCACTACCCGCCGGCCCCCAACCCTTATCAGGTAAAGCATACCTAACACCTAGTTCACTAATTAATAAGCCAAGACAGAGCCATATGTCTTGTGGTAGTACTGTTTTCCTGGGTGGTTCTCCATGTTCCGATTAACAACGTAAGGTGTTCTTGCATTACATGAATGATAGCATAAATAAAGCCATATTAACAAGTGTTCATTAAACCAACCCAAAACCACATAAAGCGCTAGCAAGCTACCCAACATAAAGTAAACCCAGGTTGATCAAGGCATAGGATAACAAAGCTAGTCGAACCTTAGCAATAGGACCCATCAAGTTAATGCATAGCAATAATAAACAACAGTGTAATTAAAATGCATGTTGTAATAGGAATTTAATGGGAATGCAGCAAGGACTTGCCTTCTACCAGCACCGGAAACTGCTCAGGGTCTTGATACTCTTCAACAGCGGCGAAGTCTCCGAATTGCTCGTACGCTACGCTCCACACATCACATACAAGCAAACAATGGAAATAAATAAGAAACAGTACACCAATCATCTCAAACAGTAGCAAAAGCAACAGAAAACTATTCTACTCGTCGAGACGATCGCGTGGACATAAAGAACGCTGAAAACGGAGCTAAAACGACAAAGTTATGGATAAAACAAGTTTTAGGACTAATCTGTAAAGAATCTTAAGCCTTCGGGCTAAAACAGAAGAAAACAGGGCGTAAACGTAAGGGTTTTCTAAGGTGGGAGGATATTTTTGCGAAACCGGGAAAACCAGGGGACTTTTAAGCAAAACAGCGCGGTTAAGGTTTATGGGCTGGATCTGATCCGCTGGATCCAGATCGGACGGCCAGGGGTCAAAGCGGGCGGATAGGGTAGGGTTGACCGGTATGCTAGGTTTGACTGGCTGGCCTGGGGCGAGCGGAGCCGTTGGATGGCCATCGGGCGGCCATGGTGCCGCGCAAGCGGCTGCGGCCGGCGGGCGGCGGCGGCGAGGCGAGGCGCGGCGGTGCACGGCGGCGCGCGCGGCGGTTAAGGGGCAAGGATGCCCCAAACAACGCGGGGATTGCACCGGGACGTCCGCGAGCGCTTGGCGAAACCTCCGGCGACCCTCCCGGCGGCGACGGCGAAGGACGACGGCGCACGGCGAGCCGCGGCGGCGGTTCAACTCCGGCGAAGGCGAGCCGGCGACGCGGAGCGCGGAGGCACAACCAACTTGCACCGGCGGGCTTCTTACCTCACGGCGGATCCAAAGAGCAACTCCGAGGCGGGCGAACGACGGCGGCGGCACGGGCTCGAGGCGGCGGCGCGGACCGAGCGGCGGCGACGCTAGAGGAGCTAGGGTTTGGGGGCGGCGGACGCGGGGGCACGGGATAGGGCGGTGCGGGGGGCCGGCGGCGCCTTAAATAGGGGCGTGGGGTCCCCCCCGGCGAGCGGGCCGTGGCACGCGACGCCGAGTCGGAGCTCGGCCCGACCTCGACTCCGGCTCGGACGTGGGCGCGGCGGCGCGCGAGGAAGGCGGCCGACATGCGGGGCCCGCATGTCGGCCTCTCGCGAGTGGCGCCGCGCCGAGCCGGGCCGGGCCGGGGCCGCTAAGCGAAAGCGGGCCGCGGGCGCGCCGGGGCTGGGCTGCGAGAGTGCGGGCGCGGGAAGAAAGCTGAGAGGCCTCCTGCGGACTTCACAGTGCTGGGCCGCGGCGAAAACAGGATTGGGAGGCTGGTTTTCTTCTTTCTTTTTCTTGTTTTCAAATTCTAACAAAACAAGCAATCAAGTTTTGAATTCAAACCATGGTTTGAATCCAAACACCCAAAAACAATGCACCAGCATGAATGCAACAGCAAACTCCTATATTTCTTTAATTAATTAATAAAAATGATTAAATGCCTATAAGCGCACAACATCCTTATATTCCTTAAGCGAGATTGAAATGTTGCTAAGCAAATTTTAATCAAAATCAAGAAGTGGAATTTAGGGTGTTACAAATCCTACCCCCCTTAAGATGAATCTCGTCCTCGAGATTCGGATGGATCAAAGAGATGTGGATATTCTGCTTTCAACTCCTCTTCTCTTTCCCAAGTTGCCTCATCCTCTGCATGATTACTCCACTGCACCTTGCGCATCGTGAAGGTCCGGTTTCTTGTAACCCGTGTCAATCTGTCCAGAATCTTGATAGGTCGTTCAGTAATAGTGAGATCCTCCTTCACATCCAACCCATCCATAGGCAACGGTTCCTTATCATGAGGCTTGAGACCTCTCTTTAACTGAGAGATATAGAACACATCGTGCACATCTGCAAGCTGCGCGGGCAACTCAAGTTTGTATGCTACCTCTCCCACTCGTTGCAAGATCTGGAAAGGTCCAATGTAGCGAGGGGACAACTATCCCTTCACCTTAAACCTGCGCAAACCTCTGATAGGTGACACCTTCAGATACACATAGTCGCCCTCTTGGAAAGATACATCTCTTCTCTTCCCGTCTGCATAACTCTTCTGTCTGGACTGAGCAACTCTCAAGTTCTCTCCCGATGATCCGAACTCGCCTCTCCGCCTCCTTGATGATGTCTGTCCCAAACAACTGACTCTCACCTGTCTGACTCCAGTACAACGGTGTTCTGCACTTTCTCCCATACAGTGCCTCGAAGGGTGCCATCTTCAGACTGGCCTGATAGCTGTTGTTGTAAGAAAACTCGGCATACGGCAAGCTCTTGTCCCAGCTCTCACCATGCTTAAGGGCGCAAGCTCAAACTCCTATATTTCTTTAATTAATTAATAAAAATGATTAAATGCCTATAAGCGCACAACATCCTTATATTCCTTAAGCGAGATTGAAATGTTGCTAAGCAAATTTTAATCAAAATCAAGAAGTGGAATTTAGGGTGTTACAGCTGGCGGCCAGTGCTGGCCTGCCTTTGGCGGGCTGGCGGCCGTGGCTGCGCCTAGCACTGGGTGGCCCTGCCGGCCTCTGCTGGGCAGGGCTGGCCTGGCCACTCTCTGCAACCGTTGCTAGCTGGCGCCACCTTGGTGGTGGGGCCAGGGGTGCTTGGAGCTTCTTGAGGCGCCATGGTGGTGCTGAGGGAGGCATTGGGCTTCCTGTTGGTGGTGGTTGTGGCGGAGGTGGCAGGTGCTGGCATCCTCATTTCTCACGAGCGGGCGGCGGGCGTAGGGCAATCGGGCGAAAGCTCTCACCGGTGACGGTGGACATGATGGTGGCGTTCTTCGAGCGTTGCTTTCCCTGCTGGGGGCATCATGGAGAGGCGCTACGTTCTCGTTGCGAGGGGCTCACAGGGTGAAAACCCCGTCCTTCTGGACGTGCGACAGCGGCGCCTTGGCGTCGTAACCTTCTTGAAGGTGTCGTGTCTGGAGCCCCTTCGCTTGTGGTGGTGGAGCTGGCCGGTTGTGCTGCTGGAAGCGTGTTGGTCCGTGTTGCTGTCGGAGTGCTGAGGGCCCATGGGTTCTGGAAGACTTGAGCTAATGTGCTTGTGCGGTGGTGTTCTCAGTGACGGCGGGGCGGAGGAGATGCTCTCTTTGTAGCGTTTGTTACATGAGTCCTTGGCAGAGAGAGTGGCGGTGGGTGAGGCGAGGCCCCCACGCAGAGAGGCCAGGTTCAGTGGGCGTCCCAGGTGTTGTGGTGGGTGTGTGTGCTGATGCTCCTATGGATCTGAGGGATCGACGTTCGTGGATGTGCAGCTTGAGGGCGACAGTCCCATGGTGGAGGAGCCCAGAGGGGCGCTGGTTCCTGCAGCGGGTTGCTACTCGGCGTGGCACAGCGTCGGCGACGACGGCACAAGTGTCGGCGGCCTGCTTCGGTCTCCTCTCCCATGTGGTTGGAGTTGGTGGTGTGTTGTGTCGGGTGTGTTTGTTTTTGTTCGTGGGTTTGTTCGTGTGGTGGTGTGTGCTTCGGCCCATCATGTACCAATGTTGTTTCTTCTTAAATGACATAGCAATGCTCCTGCTTTAATTTTAAAAAATCGCCCTAGCAGGCTAGGACGTGCGAAATCTGACGACGGCAGTTGACAAATTTTAATCCGCTGCGCTGAACCACCGGTAAGATTAAGCGTACTTGGACCTGGCCTGACTTACAACGATTTCTAGATTTGTAATGACCGTGTCGCATGCAGATCCAAGTCATTGTATCTTTTGCAGGGACAAAATAATCCATGCGATTCTTGTGCGCAGGACGGAAGAGGCGGGAAAATCGTATCTCTGTTCCGGGACGTCCACCGTCCCCGTCCAGACACGTACGCTGACGTGGCGGTGTAAGGAATCATATGCTCGTTAGCCTAAGAGAGAGGGGTGAATTAGGCAACTGAAACCTTAACCTATGATTTCACTATTTTTATACAAAGACAAACTAGAACATAGTATCTAGATGTGCAACTAGGGTTGTTCTAGTGTGAAACTCTCATCCCCAAAACAAGGTTTGCCACCTATAGCCAATCCTACCATGATACTACTCTAGGAAAGTAAAGGCAAGCAAAGATTGCAATAGAGTAAATGCGGAAACGTAAAGGGGATGAGAGGAAGCAAACTCTTGACACGCGAGTTATCCCGTGGTATCGGTAGGCACTAAGTCACCCCTAGTCCATGTTGTTGAAGCACTCACACAAGAGTATTGCTTCCCGGTCACCAAGTCTCCCAAGAGCACCACTTGACTCGCCACAAAGTCTAGCCACTTAGGCACTTGCCAAGCTCCCTTGGTCACCTTGATGCCGCCTCCACTAAGGAGCTTCTCCATAAAGGAAGGGGGTCTCCACGTCCCCCGCACAAAGTGTTCTCGCCGCTACACACCAAGCCGGAGGGTCGATGACGATTGCCGGTGAGCCACTTAGGCCCCAAGGCTTCTGGCGAACCTTGTACACCTTGATTCACTCAAGAATCACCTCACAAGGTTGGCACAACCTTGCACTCACTTAGCTCTAAGCTAAGCCTAGCACTAAGCACATACACAAAGCATATGCAAGTCTAAAGATGAGCAATTAAGCACTTGGATGGATTGGATATGATCTTCAATGTGTCTTGAACTCTTCTGCACTTCCACACCATCCAGCAACCTCAAATGGGTGAGTGGAGGGGGTATAAATAGCCCAAGGCATCAAACTAGTCGTTGGCTAACGACCACTGAAAAAGTAAGCGTCGGATGAACCGATGCTATCTTTTTCAAGGCGTCGGTTCATCCGATGCCCCTCCCACGTCACTTAGCCGTTGAGATTCTCTTACACAACTGCTCCGACGTTATACACCGACGATGCGTCGGTTCATCCGGTGCTGAAGACCCCGCGGCCAAGTCGTCTCTGTTAGCTTTCACGCGACCGTCGGATAGACCGACGCTTCCCCTTGACCAAGGCGTCGGATCATCCGGTGCTAAAGACATCATCTTGGCGCATCTCTATCTTGATTCAAACTGAGCGTCGGATAGACCGACGATGTCCTCACTCAGACCATCGGATCATCCGGTGCTACTGTCTTCACTGCTCTTCCTCTGCAACTCGTCCGACGCTACTAGAAAATGGACCGTCGGTTCATCTGACGGTGCCTAGGGTTTCACCCAGTGAATCAACTCGTCCGACGATTGCACCGATGCTTGCTATTTAGGTACCGTCGGTTCATCCGACGGTGTGTTTTCTTTTTCTTTCTTGCTCGGTTTTGACCCTAGAAAAATAGACTATCTTGTCATTTTGGCATGTGGTATTTTGGCATTCTTGGGACTTAGAAATGTCTACAAAGATATGATAAACAATATGGTTAGTCTCATTGATCATGTTGTCATGAATCACCAAAACCAAACTCGAACTAATGGCAAATGGGGCCATGTTCGCTACAGGCGGTGGCCGCCTTCATTCACCGAGCGGAGCGCCAAAAGTCTGCGCTGGGAATAGGATCTGCCGAGAAGAGCGAGACCGACATGATCTTTGTTTCCAGAACAAAATGTAGAGAAGTATGCAGGATCTTCTGATGAAAGTTGCCTCTCTGGCACAGAATTGGATAATTCTATGTCCAGAGGAGAAAAAGGAAGAGATCAGTTACTTCATACCACCATTAATCTCGCTGGCAAGAAAGCCAGAAGCGTTGGGGAACAGGTGAAGATGTCAAGACCATTGTGTATGAGACAATGGCTGCTGCAGATCTAAGAGATGGAGAAGACACTGGTCCAAAGAACTGAAGTGATGAAAAGAGGGAGCAGCCGTGCAGGACATGTGGTGTTTGCAGAAGAGGTTCTGCTCAGAAAAACCTTCGATGAAGTTTCTCTTGTAATGTTTGTGTCCGAGAGTTGTGGCGTGTCCCATTATGTTTTAGGTCCCGGCTCTCTTCTGGTTCGTGCTTGGTTCTGGCTGAGCCGTTGCGCTCTGATGGTTTTTCCGCCTTTTTCCTTCCTTTGGTGAGGGTCTGAGAAGGATCCTTGAGTTCTGGGTTGTAAAACTGGTTGGAATCTGTTGTTTTAAGTAAGGCAGGGGCGTTTTGCCCTCGAACTCTTAAAAAAAAGAGCGAGACCGACCGGCTGGTGCGGGTCTGAGAGCCGCCACCCGCGCGCGTGCCCGAGCCGCCGTTCATGGGAACTCCCAGCATCTCCCCCCCGTGGCCCCGTGCGTGCGGGGTCTCGTCGTACGTGTCCGCCTCGGTTGGGGTCTCGTCGTTGTACGTTGATCGCCGTCGGTGATGACTCCCGCTGCCGTGTTCACGTGCCGAATTATTCTTCCACCGGCAAGCACCACGCCCTGCTGCTGTCCTGTCGCGCGCCTTCCGGATGCCGAATTCCAGGAGAAATTCCAACTCTCCTCACCAGTCCGGACGCGTGCACCTCGCTCGGACGTTCTCCCCGGCCGCCAAAGCGCGGTCCAAAAAGTCTAACGCGAGCGCGGGTGCTAGTCATACTAGTAGACTCTTACCGGTGCCATACAATGCATATTCGGACATTTACTGGACTCTTTTGTGGTCGAAAAGCAGCAAGCCAGCTAGTTATCGTCAATGGGTGCGTGTGCGTGTGCGTGTGTGAGGATAGGACCGAGTAGTGGAGCAAGCAAGAAGAAAACCGTCGTCACGGTTTCTCCGTTTCTTGCTGCGTTGTTAGCATTGCAAGGACGAGTTGCATACTACACCAATTAAGTTGTTACAGTGTTACACCGCGTGTCTCACGAGTCACGACGATTCGACGAGAAATGCAATCAGCGTAGCTTTTTCAGGACGAGGTCGTTCTCCAGGTGCACATTTCCTCTTTTCGACTGAAAGCGATGGCACCAAAATTAAAAGTGAGAACAGGATCGCTACAGCAAGACGTACGCGAGCACCAGGACGAGTGGATAAAACCTTTGCTGCTACTTTGTCCGTTTGTCTACGAACGGTCGCTAGCTAACTTGACATGCAATTAAAGCAGCGCATGAGTACGATTGACTATCATGGGTTTCGTCTCTTGTAATAAGCTGCTTCTGCTTATTTAGGTGACTTACGAACATTTCTTTTAGAACCATGTACGACGAGGTTGTGAACTTGTGATCCATATCTCTGCATATATAGTCAATGCTTGAAACACAAGGTTCTATTTTTTAATAGAGTATGTGCCCAGCAAGAAAGGGACATATAGCATTTTTTATGAGACCGGAAGGTGGGTTACTATTACAGCATCATGGAGTATTAGTACCGGTCAAAATCAATATTTAGTACCTGGCACGCGTCCGATACCGGCCAGGCTGAGCGGTAGTAAATAGGCATATAGTACCAGAACTAAATAACTTTGAACCACGTGTTTGGACTTGTAGTCTAATGGTATATTCACACCTTTTTCTGGATTTTCCACGTGTTGGGGGTTCGAAAAATCGGTGGGGGTCTCCGAACACAAGAACTCAAGATTCAATTTGCAATTCGCGAAAGACAGGGAGACAAAGAATCTCCAAAAGATCGCTCTTACCTCAAAAGTTGTGAACCCCTTGACACGTGCCCTCGCGGAGATTGCTCTTACCTCAAAAGTTGTGAACCCCTTGACACGTGCCCTTGCGCCCCCTTTTATAGGGAGACGAAGGGACTTTTTACATTCCGAAAATACTCTCGAATCTAGGGAATATTCCTAGTGTGAACATGTACAAAAATGTCTTTTACATCCTGTGATTTGCGGGGCTGATTTTACATATTTACAAGTCTGTCACTAGTTCACACGTCAACCCGTACTTTTCGAAGTAGCGTCATTGACTTGACTTCTCTCTGATCTCCGAAATTTCGTCCACGACTCCCGAATTTCGGGGATATGTACTTATGCTTTCGCCGGTCTGAGACTTCGGAACCTCATTGATCCTTGACCCCAGATCTTCGCAGGTTCATGATTCCAGATGTTCGCGGGTTCATGATTCAGGTTCTTCGCGGGTTCATGATTCCAGGCGTCCGCAGGTTCATGATTCAGGTTCTTCGCAGGTTCATGATTCCAGACGTTCGCAAGTTCATGATTCAGGTTCTTCGCAGGTTCATGATTCCAGACATTCACAGGTTCATGATTCAGGTTCTTCGCATGTTCATGATCTTCCTGAAATTGACTGTAGATTCATGCGAAGAAACCAGAAATGACTGCTATTTTCGCATATTACCCCAAAAACTTATCTCACAAACTTTGTCAAACCCGACGTTCCGTGGGTGTAAAGTTTTCTACCGAATTCCCCAACACCAGGATTTACCGACGTTAAGCGTTAAGTGGTAAGCGATGTTCCCGTCGACGACGAGGCACCATTGGTGACTTCGGGAATCTCCAGATCTGCCGGTGCTCAGTCCTTCGGAGGTGCTCATAGGGGTAGGGTTTGCGTACATGTATTCATAGGGACGAGTGTGCGCGCATGTTGTGAGCGTCTGCGTTGTACTGTGTAATCTCAAAAAATACCTTTGAGCCACCATAGCTATTTTTCCTTTTTTCTATTTTCTTTTCCTTTTCTTGTTTTCTTTTCTTTTCCTTCACCATCATAATCACAAAATTCACCATAATAATGTAGGAATCGCAACCACAACTTTCACAAAATCAGTCGCAAAGTTTACAAGAAATCAGTACATCACCATACTGCACAATTTAAGAATCATGAAAACAAAATTTCCTTCCTCAAGCCGCTTTACCAGAAATCTTGCCCAATGCCTAATACCTTGCCTTCTTCTTCTTTACTACATTGGACTTCACAAGCGCTGCATGTCGTCTTCCTCCTGGGAAGTGACAGACGGAGCCGCCGTTGCGTGCACACCTGCCCGACTCGAAGAGGGTCGCTGGAGATCCCCTTCCGAACCCAGCTCAGATCTGCTGGCTTCGTTGTCGGGCGACACCGCGACACGCGGTGGTGGCCAGACTGTTCCACACGGCAACGACCTGCGGCCATGTCGGCATGGCAGTGAGCGGCGTTTAGGGCGTGGCAGGGGTGGTTTCCGTCCTGAGGACCGACGATCCCCAGGTATGATGCCTCACTACACTCGTGCCTCCGTTGGGCCTCCCCAGATCCGCGTCGGTAGGGTCACCATCTATGACAACACCCTCGACAACCTAGTGCTCGTCGTCCCCTGCATCACAAGCAGCATGGCGTTCAACTCTGGAGGTCGTGGCAGCGGACGCATTGGCATAACAGAGGTATGTGGCGAAAGCTTTGACGATGGTGCCTGTGGGTATCGTTTCCTCACTGGAGACGTCTCCAATGTGCCTCCTTGTGCTCATGCTACCTAGGTTGGTGATGCTAGTTTCGGAGGGGTGTTCATCAGGAGAAATCCTTAATCAGCATTATGTCGATGTCATCAATGACAACGCCCTCAGGTGCTGCAATCCTTCGTGGAGGCATTGCCGAGAATGCACCCATTCATTACTGACATTGTCTACTTCTGCCTTTAGAACTTCGTCTGGTGGCTCTACCAATGGTGGTGAGGAATATGAAAGGTGAGTCCGTTGAGTCCATTCTTGGTCAAGTTACATGGTTGTAAGTGCAATCAAGCCCTAAGTGGGTTCTGCTGATGTTGACCACACAATTAAAGAACTAATGAGCTCTTGAGTATGTATGCAGCACGATATATTCATATAAGTGCAAAAGAAGATGAAGTGAGACCCCTCATTTAAAGAAAGGCTTCTTACGGTTCAAGGTGAAGTTTTATTTAATTTTCCATTTTGAAATTGAGTATAGGACAAGCTGTACTATCAAGAGGGATTCTAATAGTGGCAAGAGTGGAACCAAGTGCATGTTTTTCCTTCACAAATACCTAAGAACACAACCACAAACAAGCCTTGCCTCTTCAACCTTTCAGGGTAGCTTTGTTGTAAAAGTTGTAGTTCGCGGAGGTTCTGCGTCTCAGCAACTAACCGTTACAGATCTGAGGCTGACCAAATATATACCCCCTTGAGCTCCAACGGTCTTCTTCTCCTTCCCTGCGGCTGAGACACCTCCCCAAGCTCTTCTCTCACCAACCATTGACTCCCACCTACTAGAATCCAAAATCCAACCTTGCATTCAAGTCTAGTGTGATTCCTTGTGAGACTGAGCTAAAATCTCCCCTCTCTAGCATCCTTGTGCACTTGGTGAAACCCTAGCTTCTTGGTGGATCTTTTACTTTGGAGCTTAACTCCTAAACGGCTAGAGGGTGCTTGGAAGCTCTCCAATCTTCGTGGAAGCTCCAAGAAGTTTGTATTACCCCTTCGTGCTTAGTGGAAACCCTTCACCTATTGCTTTGTGATAGGTGTGAGAGAGGAGTGGATCTAGTGAGATTCCATAGCCTTTGTGGCTAACCTCAACAACGTGGATGTAAGCCAACCTTTGTGGTGAGCTGGACCACGGGATAAATCAGTGTCTCTTGTTTGTTCCTTTCATATATGTATCTTGCTTATCTTGTTCTTGGTTGTTAGTAGCTTGCCTCTCTAGGGTTTGCTTAGATCTACATGTTCAGGGTGTTCTAAAGGTTGCTTTGTGTTCTTATCTTGAATTGCTTGTTTAACCAACTTCATCCAAGCCTTAGATCTGGTTTTCATCTAGTTTTCCACAGCCTTTCAGTGCAGGTTCGTTCTCCCTGAAGCTCCGCGAGAATTCCCAGAGGTTCAGCAGTCTGTCTGTCCAGTGAATTTTCCCAGAGGTTCAACGATATTTCGTGGAGGCACGACGGTCTGACAGTGAACTTCGAAGAAAAGTTTAAATTTGTTTTGCAGGCCTATTCACCCCCTCTAGGACACTTGCATCAATCCTTTTAATGGCGGCTAGCATATTAGACATGGCGATGCTCGATCCGCAAGACGTACACTAGGCTTGATCTTTTGTCATCTATGATTCAGTTCTACGTCGGTTGATGTTGTCATATGTCTTTAGTGATCCCCTCATGAGTTTGAGATTTGTGCAAATGGTATTTAAAGCTGACAAATTGGATCTATGTGAAGACATCAGTCTTGATGGTGGCATCTGTAAACTATGATTTAGGACTAAGGTGCACGGGACACCACTGTTTGCTATATGTGCTTATGTTTGTAGAAGATGTGTCAGAACGTTAGGTTGGACAAGACTTAACGGTGTTGGAGGCTTAGAGCTAGGGATGGCAATGGGTGGGTGTGGGTCGGGTGTAGCAAATTCACACCCACACCCACACCTGTCAAAGAAATTCACACCCGCACCCATCATGCTAACGGGTGGATTTTCACACCCACACCCGCGGGTCACCCGTCGGGTGCCGGGCGCCCGTTGGGTCTGACAATACAGCATTCAATGTACCGGCGGCGGTGCTGGAAGTCGACGACGGCGGGGGCTGGCGACTGGCAGCGGCGGTGGAAGTCGATTGCGGAGGACGGGTGACTTCGGAGGGCGGGCGAGCGGCGGAGGGCGGGCGAGCGGTGGAGCCGGCGACTAGAGGACGGAGGTGGAGCTCGCCACCGAGATCTGGCTGGCCGCTGGCGGGTGGGACCGGCGGCGGCCGGCGGATGGGATGGCGGGAATGGGGATCGGGGGGGCGCTAGGGAGTCGGCTAGTTGGGGGTGTGGCGTGTGGGGCGTGGGGGACGAGATTTTGTTCATGGGGTAGTGGGGTTAGGGTTTTAGTTGGGCTGGGCCAAACTATGGAGATTTGCTATTTTACGGGCCCCATGGGTCACCCACGGGTGGAAATCCATACCCGGCCCCGACCCGATTTATTATGGGTGCGGGTGTGGGTGCACCCACGGGTGCAATTTGACACCCACACCCGCACCCAATGGGTCTGGCACCCGCGGGCACCCGCACCCACGGGTCGGACTGCCATCCCTACTTAGTGCTAGTAGCAACCAATAATAACACAACTAAGGTTTAGGTTATACCACGTGAATTTTTGTTGTGATGGTAGTCACATAGAGGTAGTGGTTCGTTTGGTGGATACTCTACTGCATGATAGGTGTTTTTTCCTGCTCCTTTTCCTAGGATTGTGTGCTATTAGGGATGGATCTTTTTCTCTTTTTTAAATAATGATCCCTATATGCATCTTTTTGAATGCAGAGACTAGACTATCAATATACACCCATTTCTATAAAAAGAACTTCATAAGTTGAGTTAAATGGCTTGCATAACTAGGGTACAATGAGCAAGTTTGTCATTCTAGAGTTCGGGACCTAGATAACACGCGCACACAAATTGATGTACCGTTTATGCATTTTACTTATCTTTTTTATCTTAGTGCTTGATTAATTTAAAAGGCATAAGTTAATTGCATCTCTAATCCTGTTGATTGACTGAGGGCCCCGCTCAGCCTAGAAAAACAGCCTAGAAATGCTTATATTTATAGTGTGTTCCCTGTCCAAATGTTAACGACGGTCAAATTTTGTTTCTGAAAATTATATCAGCAATCTTGTACGTAGTACTGATAAAATATAAATTACGAATCAACAACTTTGCCAGGCAACTGTTTGTGTTTAGATATGATGGCGAGGCATATGTAATAATACCTAGACTGTGAGATGGCTGACATGAGACATGCCACGTGTACTCTAGAGCTAGTATGGTACTCCTGCCGTTTCAAAATAGAAGTCATCTTAGTTTTTTAGTTCATAAATATTATTATACATCTAGACCCAAACACTATATCTAGGTAAATAATAATATATACGAACCAAGAAAAGTTAAAACAACTTACAATTTGGTACGGAAGGAGCAGTACACTCGTCCACGTCAATTATCTTGTAGGACGTCCTTCTAAGAAAAAGATGTGTGAGAAAAATGTCATTTTATTGCAAAGCACGAAACGTTTCATATATGGAGGTGGCATGGTTCAACTCTAGAAACTCTGTTTGGTGCATGAGTGGAAGAAAATTCTACCTGATTGGTACAGCACGTGTTCTTCATTCTTTCCCCGCAAGCAAGTACAGCACGTGCCGTCTCCCGTACCCCGACATCGGCCGTCTAACCTGCACCACACCACCCAGGCACCCATGACCAACACCAAACCAAACCTGCATGCCTAAGACCGTCTCTAGCAGCTGCTGGAGCGGCATCTACATCTAAAAATGCAGAACAAGGTGCCAATGTAGCGCGTCCAACAGCTGTTGCATCAGTCGCAGCAAAATGAGCGGAGGCCTCCGGCATGCGCATTCGGGGGGGGGGGGGGGGGGGGGGGGGCGCATCCCCGCCGCGCGCCAACTGCCGGCCTCCAGTGGAGAAAAAAACAAAATAAACGCATCGCCTCCCTCCGTCCCCGCAACCGTGCGGCCGTGCCGCACTCCGTCCGCCCGCCTCACCTCCTCTTCCCGCGGCGGAGGGAGCGAGAAGCAAGGGCAAGGCCCTCCACCCGGGCGAGGCGGAGCAAGCGAGCCCCCGCAGCTAGATTTGTGGCGCGACGCTTCTCCGCCTCGGCTTCCTCGCGGCGGAGCTCGGCGGTCGAGGCCACCTCGCTCCTCACCCTCGGCGTCCCTCGCCGCTCGCTTCCCCGGCGGATCCGGCCGCCCGTGGTGGCGAGCTCCCTTTCCTCGGCGGCGCGGCGAGCTGCTCGAGGTCGAGGTCGCCGCAGCCGCTCCACCCCGCCGTCGCCTCCTCTTCCTCCGGCCGATGGTGGAGGAGCTCAGGTCGCTGGTAGAGAGCCCCGAGCTACTCGAGCTCCGCACACCTACCGCAGCCCCCCTCTCTCCCCCTCCTCGCGGTCGCGGGAACCCACTGCCGGGGTGGCTGCGCGAGGGGATGCAGCAAGCTGCTGGAACGCCCGCGCCCCTCTCTTCTCTCTCCTTTCTGCAGAAGGCACTTTTTCCATATGGAGATCGGGGAGCTGCCGGAGACGGTCTAACTACTAGAGTTTCCACACACGCGGACAAACGCGTCGGTCATGGTGCGCGCCGGTCACCTGCTACTCCCCATAGGCCTCCTGCCGCTCAAGGGCATACTGCATACAGTGAGTACATCTACAAGGGTTTTGCAGTCTGCTTGCAGATGGCTGCTTGCTTATCCGTTGTGGTCTTGTGGATAAGTTCAAGCTGTTCGTGATCGGTGAAAACTGACGACGACGTCGTCGTCGTCGTCTTCTATAAGTGGACTGGACAGAGTTGCTGCGCCCAAGTGCGGACCATGACGGAGGCGACTGTCTCGGAGCCTCGGAGTGCGCCTGCGCCGATCCAAACGGTAGCCCTGAAGGCCTGAACTCTGCTCAGATCAGACGCAACTCAAGGCTGAAGCACGTGAAAAATGGAAGACGAAGATCCGGACAGTCGCCGGCCGATGAGCTGCGACGGCGCAGGCAGAGAGACGCGGGTCGGGCGCGCGGTGGCAGCTAGCCGGGGGCCCCGGCGACCCGATGGCGATGGGGCACGATCTCCTGTACGTGCTCCCTCGTCGGCCCCGTCGTACGTCCCAGACGCCGCGAACAGGCAAGTGGCGACGCGTCGCCTGCGCGCCGTGCCGGGAGGCGCGGGATCGATCCGGAGCCTCCGTGCTGGGGCGTGCCGTCCTGTCGCGCGCGATCGATCGCCTGGCGGCCTGGCCTGGGAGACCACTCCACGGCGGCCCGTCAGCCCGTGTGTCGTGTCGCTCGTCCCTCGTCTGGTGATGTGACGTGGGAAAGGAGGACGCAGCTTAGGTGGACCATGGCGACAAGATCGACGTTGACCTCGCTCCTGGCGAGTGGCGTGGGTCACCAAACTTATCCTTAATTCCCGACGTTTCTCTAGTGCAAGTAATAAATTGTCTCATGCATTGACATATGAGTATATATTTGGTTGATTCAACAAATCATTTATAGATGTCTTATAAGTCGTCTAGTAGGGCAATAAAATTCTTTATTTATACATGTAAAAAAAGAATATTATGAATTACATGGCAATAACATCTCATACAATGATTGAGAAGTTGTCTAATAAAGTGATTGTTTTGCTCATGAGGTGGTTGTTTCGCGAAGCAACAAACTCTTTCTCTCTCCTCGCTCTCACTCCTCATCATCATCAAAAATCTTACATAGCATTGTATGGGATGACTTATGAGACCGGTGACGTGCACTAATGTAAATCTGAAGGAGATCTTCCCACTGCGTGCTAACCACTTCCTTCCGTGACCGTGACAAGATCTCGGAGTCGCAGTTTTATATTGCGTTTTTTTTATTTTTCGGCCATATGTAGAAGGTACATAGATTATTGTTGCAGTATAATTTAGGAGGGTATACTAGATTAACAATAGCATTTTAGTTTTCTGGCTATTTTACATGGTGATCTGATCTGTATTTAATTTGCAGCAAAGATTTTTTTGCGAGGAGTATTTGCAGTAAAGTTTAAGGTGTACAATATGAATTTTAGAAGGGTTTGTGTGCATTGAGGGATTAGATGTTGTGGTCCACGCCCAGGAGAAGCAACAGTGCAAGCAAAGTGAATGTTTTTAACAAACTTTTCCGATTTCTTCATCATCGTCAGCTGCATACATATACTAGCCGTTCGAACGAAGAGGGGTAGAGATGTAAAAGAAACTAAAAGAAGAAGAAGAAACTAAAATGCTCGCTAATCCTGTAACTGCAGCTAATCCTAAACCACACACGCCTGAATGTTCTTCCCCATCATGATCATGCATCATTGATTATTCTTGCTCGATGTGTACTGCATGCTACTGCGCAATGAATTCCTCCTTTCCTCACAGCGAGCCGTCGAACGAGACCCGGAGCTGCACCGCCATCCGGGGCCGCCGTTGCGACGTCGTCGCGTTGGCCAGGGCCTCCAGCATCTTGATCACGTCCACGGTGTCGTCCAGGTAGTACTTGGCCATGCTCGGCTTCTTGCCCACCGTGCAGGCGAACACCTCGCTGGTGGCCGGGAGCTTCACGCTGGCGTCCTTGGACGACGGGCACACGATGCTCTCGAAC
The DNA here is from genome assembly GCA_947561735.1 of Cenchrus americanus. Classification (NCBI taxonomy): domain Eukaryota; kingdom Viridiplantae; phylum Streptophyta; class Magnoliopsida; order Poales; family Poaceae; genus Cenchrus; species Cenchrus americanus. The sequence goes on along the minus strand of OX387239.1, from coordinate 67,347,216 downwards.
ATGTCCTCGTCCGACCGGTCGTCGCCGATGCACAGCACAAAGTCCGGCAGCTTCCCCGTTCTGACCATGGACGACAGGAGACTCTCCACAACCACGCCTTTGCTGATGCCCTGCATGACACCACAACATTTTTTTTGCTCATGTTAATGTTATCTCTAGCTCCACTACAAATCCAGAAATTTCGAAGTGATTGTGTGCAATTACCGAAAAAGACAACAAGGCCCTCCTCTCCTATAGTGAAAGCACGGGGAAAACACGCACGTGGGGTTTCGGCTTACCTGCGGCTTCACCTCCACGATGTGCTGGCCCCTCTTCACCACCACGGGTTCGTTGGCGAGCACGTTTTCGAGATGGTCGAGCAGTTCCTTTGCTTGGCCGGAACCGAAGTCCGGATCCGCCTCGTGGTGGTGCCAGACGATGCCGCTCTCCTTTTGCTCGATGTAGGAGCCATCTGTCGCCTCGGTGTACATCTGCATCACCGGCTCGGCCGTTTTCTTCCAATCGAAGTCGGCGGCCAAAACTGAGGTCTCCCATGGCGTGTCCCTGCTCCACCTGCAGTCACAATGCAAGTGAGTCAACACGTATTGACCAACTCATTACAAATGCTCCTTGCGACCAGAACCAACAAAAGTGAGCCGAACTGATTCATTAAACATTAGGAATGTTCTTTGCACAAAAAAATGAGTTGAACCGAAAGTAACCGAAAGTAAAGTAGTGGATTGAACATGCTTCAAGTACGGCTTCTAGGATTGTTATTATGGAACAAAAGTAAGTAAATTAGCGAGTATTTATAATGTTTTCCTTAATTAAATGTACGGCTTCTCATTGTACCATTGCAGAGCCCGTATCTGGAACAGTACAAGCTAGCAGATCTCCAGCAGTGAAAGAGTGCAAGGAGATCTTTATTACCTTGTGAAGTACCCGTGCTCCGCGGCGATGCCCAGCTTCTCGCAGGGGGCGAACCACTTGCTCAGCTCGTCCTTCCCCCGCCCGCTCACGATGAACACTCTGTTCTTGGGGTCCTCACAGAGGCGATTCAAGATGGAGATGACCTCACTGCTCGGCGTCTTGTCGATCGAATTCTCCGGCATCACGGTGCCGTCGTAGTCCAGGAGAATCAGCCGGTTCTCCGTCCTCCGGTACGCCGGCACAATGTGCTCGACACAGAGCCGCCGGAAGTTTGGCCCGAGCGCCACCACCTTGAAGCTCATGCCGAAGCCGATCCCCCAATGCCGCCGCGAGAAATGATCCTTGCAGGCGCGCTGCAGGTCCTGGTCGAACGACCGCGCCCAGTAGGCCACGTCGTGGGTGCTCACGTACTTGTAGTGCTTCTCGTGCCGCAGCCGCTGCTCGGCCTCGGGCATCTGCAGCGCGGCGTTCATGGCCTCCGCTACGGACTCCACGCTCCACGGGTTCACGCGGATCGCGCCGCTTAGCGACGGGGAGCACCCGACGAACTCCGAGAGCACGATGACGCTCCGCTTGGGGGAGCCGTCCCCCGGCACGTCGCTCTCTTGCCGGCACACCGTGTAGATGTACGGTATCCGGTTGAGGCCGTCGCGCACAGCGCTCAGCACGCAGCACTCGGCCGCCGCGTAGTAAGCCGCCTTCTCCTGCTCCGTCACCGGGCCGTCGATGAGCACGATCGGCGTGTACCCGGGAGTGCCGAACCGCGCATTGACCCGGGCGCTGACGGTTTTGGCCTCATCCTGCACGCCCTGCACGTCGCGCCCCTCGCTGCGCGCCGGGTTGGCGATCTGCACGAGCACGGCGCGGCCGCGGAGCTCCGGGTGCTCCATGAGGAGCCGCTCCATCGCCAGGAACTTGAGCCCGATTCCCTTGAACAGATCGACGTCGTCGACGCCGATCATGAGGCGCCGCCCTTTGTACGCCTCGGCCACCCGCCGCACCACATCCCCCGTCTCCGGCGCGGAGACCACCGATCTCAGCTGTCCCATGTCGATCCCGACGGCCAATATCTTGACCGTCACGGTGCGGCCGTAGTACTCGATGCCGATGTAGCCGCGCTTGGACTGGTAGTCGAGGCCGAGCAGCCGGGAGCACGCGGACAGGAAGTGCCGCGCGTAGTCGAAGGTGTGGAAGCCGACGAGGTCGGCGTTGAGGAGGGCGCGGACGAGGTCATCCCGCACGGGGATTGTTCGGAAGATCTCCGATGAGGGGAACGGCGAGTGGAGGAAGAATCCGACCTTGGCGCGCGGGAATCGCTTGCGGAGGAAGGTGGGGAGCGCCAGGAGGTGGTAATCGTGGATCCAGACGAGGTCCTCGTCGGGGCTGAGCACCTCGGTGAGGCGGTCGGCGAAGGCCCTGTTCGCCGAGAGGAATGAGTGGTAGAGCGCCCGCTGGAACGGGAGGCCGCCGAGCGACGACGACGGCGTCAGCGGGAGGTGGTAATGGAGGAGCGGCCAGAGGTAGTGCTTGCAGAACCCGTGGTAGAACCGGCAGTGGAGGTCGCTGGGCAGGTACACCGGCAGGCAGGACAAATTGTCCAGCAGGTAGTTGGACAGCTCGTCGGAAGCCGCCTCCGCCGCGGCCGCCGGGAGGGTGCCGACGTGGAGGACTGGCGCGGTGGCGGGCAGCCCCGAGCGGAGCTGGTAGGCCACCGTTCCGGTGTCGACGGTGAAGGCGAAGCCGAAGGGCGCGGCCGGGTCGGGCTCGGCGCGGAGCGGCAGCCGGTGGGAGACGATCACGCGGCGCGGCGGCGGCGAGGAGGTGGGCGAGGCCGGGGACGCGACGGCGACGGACATAGCATGCGGGAGGCGGAGCTGCGTGGGAGACGGTGGGGGCGGCACCTCGTCGGGCGCGGTGAGGTCGAGGAGGTTGTGGCAGGAGAACGAAGGCATCACAGTATCACACCAACCTGTCCCGTCCGTCCCTCGCCGCTCCTATTCCTATCTGTGGAGGCGGTGGAGGCGGCGGCGATGACGCATAATGAAGAGAAGAGGATCGAAGCGCCCGCGACGAGGTGGATGGAGTTGGGAGATGGATGGATGGATCGATCGATCGCTGTTGCGGAAGCTTCTGGCCGGGGATAAGGATGAGGGGCGAGGAGGTTGGTGTATATAGCCGGCAAGGAGGTGGAGAGGGGTATAAATATGGCAAGCTGGATACGCGTGTGCCTCCGTCCTCTTTCGTGTGACGACGGCATGGTTTAGGGTTTAGGGCCTGCGTCCTTTCCTCGGAGATTTGCCTTATCGTGCCCACGCTGGCAGGCGGAAGCCAAGCGGCGGCGGCGGCCAAGACGACGATGGGGCGAGAGGTCTGCTGCAAATGGGCCCTACCGATTTTCGAGCTTGTTGGGCCGAATGACGAATTCTGTCTTCTGCTACTTTTTCACAAAATCACTTTTGTCTGATCTAAAAACACACACACTTTTGTCAATTCCTTTGTCGATAGTTCACACGTGGATACTTGTTGCGTGAGGGATCGCAACAAAGAAGCAACGGGAAACCAACATGGAAAATTACGCCTTCCCCATGGAAATTACGCCTAAAAAGCATCAGCAGAGCTATCAGTCTAATTCTGGAGACCAAACGCATGTCTACCTGTACATGCAAAAAGATTGAGATTATTTCCTATTTGACCTAAGAAAAGTTATCCCCTCCTTCTTTGGTCTTGAATAAATTTCGTTCCATATTTGATATTGAGTCGAACTTTTTTTTAAGAATTACACTATACAACGCAAACGCTCACAACATGCACTCACACTCACCCCTATGAATACACATACGCAAATCCTACCCCTATGAGCACCTCCGAAGGACTGAGCACCAGCAGATCTGGAGATTCCCGAAGTCACTAATGGCGTCTCGTGTAGACGGGAACGTCGTTTACCACTTAACACATAAATCCAGTAAATACTAGAAATTTAGGAAAAGGTGCGAGCACCAGGATTTGAACCCTAGTGGGTAACATCCCACTGGACCGTTTAGTTAACTCGGATGAACAGTAACCTATGAACAACAACTAATACGTTTAATTAACAAAATGACATCCAAATCACCTCTAAAAATCATGAAAAAATTGTAGTGATACAAAAGATAGAGATGAACTCATTTAACAAAATCTCATATATATAATTTACAATATCAAAACTAAAAGTAAGCAAAACACGCTACTTTAAAGACCATGTGAATTTTTATTCTTTCCAAAAATTATGTTAGAATATACAATATCCTAACACATTATGAAGTAATTTATGAAATTATTATACATATAAAGTTACATAGATAAATATTTATTTATTATCTATGTAACATGCAATGGATAATAATTTTATAAATTACTTCATCATGTGAAAAGATTATTGGATATGTTTACATGATTTTTGGATAGAATTTTGATGTTCTAAAAGTTGACATGTTCTTTGAAAGTAGCGTATTTTTGTGACTTTTAGTTTAATCTATAAAACCTATATAAGTGAGACCCACTAAAAGTCATAAGATATTTCTCTCAACATGCAAAGATTCCACATCATGACCCACTAGATGCCATGTCACCGTCCACTACATGCCATGTCATCATCCACAAACCATCTATTTATGTTTTCAACTCGATTTTCTCATGGCTAATAGCATGTATTTATACGTAGCACAACACAAAATTCCCACAGCTAAAATACATTAGGATCAATCATTTTAGAATGATTTGCTCTCAACGAATGTTTTCATGTAATCACTTTTGTGTTTGACTTCCTCATTTCACCTTAAAATTTTGTTTTAAAAATTTCCGCAACAACGTGCGGGGGTATCCCCTAGTTTTAATAATAATTCGATGCCAGCGTTTGGAGTTCGCTGACTGCGGCGGCCACGGCACCACCAGGGAGCCGGGGACGTGAAAATATGACGAAACATACGTAGTAGCAGCGGCGCCTCCAGCTACCTCCTGACGCAGGCATGCACACCCATCAACCGATCAGCGAGACGAAGAAGCTAGAAGCACGTGGTGATGCTGCATTGCTGCCGCCGGCACGTACGAGCCTCGCCACCGCGCCGCAAGCCCGCAACGCAGCAGTGGACTGGCGTGATCGGCTTGCTCAAAAGCATGTGCCCAGCTGCAACCTAGCCTGCAAATGAATGCCTGATCGATGTGCGCCCTGCTGCTGGGCGCCTCGGCCTTGGACTCGTGTGTCGACGGTGTCTACATTCGCTTGGCTTATCAACCACCAGCCAACAGTACTTTTCTCTTAGAACAAACCAGCCATCATCAACCAGCCAACAGTATTTTTCTCTCGGAACAAACCAGCACCAGCCATAAACAATCAGCCGAACGAACACGCTGGAGTCCAAACTGGCCCGTCGGGGGAGGCCCGGGTCCCCCCGCGCCCCGGCCGGTGAGCGACTTCGGCGCCGCCCAGAAGGCAGAAGCTAAGCAGCGCACGTTCCCTCGCCGCCGGGAGTTCTGGGTGCGGTGCTCACCTTTGGGGCGCGCCGCGGCGTTGCAGAGGACGTGACATGCGTGTCTGCGCAAAACGCAGGTGTGGCCGGTGGTTCTCGGCGTCGAGCTGGTCAACGACTGGTTCTCGGCGTCCTCCCACCGTTGGGCAGTTGGCACATGGAGTTTTTGAGGCCGTCCTGGTCTGGTCATTGTAGTACATCACTACATACATCTGCTAGAGGAAAACATAATGCCTTTGCTAGCCTAAAAGCCTCACGTTGGTTTGTCGCTGACTCGCGAGGGTCATTATTGGGGCGCTCGTCCCCTGCTACAGTACGTGCCAATGGTCGGCAGGTACTAGCGGCACGCGAGTATTCCTAGGGCACACGGTGAACAAACTGTGGCTGTTAGCACTGTTAGCTCGGTGGTTAGCTCGGTGGGCGGTGCCCAGCCAGCCCGCCAATGTTCGCGATCCCCGTCGGGGATGGTTTTGGTGTTGCACCGGGGACACAGCTTTAAGGTCAACCTCTTGTGCGGTTTAGAGATTTCTTGACCTGTAGGCAGATTCTTTCTGGACTTGCCTACCTGCATGCTAAGAAAACTGTGCACAGGTAATGTGAATTGTGTTTCACTATCACTGTTTCCATGGTCAATTGAATAAAAGATCATTATATGAATTCATAATGCTTTATTGGCAGAGACATACAATACAGTTTGGAAAGCACTCTCTACGTTTGTTGCCTGAAGTGCAGAAGTATCCAGGAAGAACAGGTTCTCCTTCTCAGCAAACTCCTTGGCATCCTCAGTACTTACGGCTCGCTGCTCCTCAAGATCACTCTTGTTCCCAACTAGCATTATTATTGTCCCATCGAAAGATAATAATAAGGATCTGATGAGACAGTGGTTTACATTTCTGCAGGAACGGTCTCTTTCGATGGTTTTTAGGCTTCGTTAGAGTTGGTATTTTTGCCATGTAATGGCGTTTTGGATAATGCGGGGATTAGGTGATTTTGATTGATGCAATTGCTTCTTTCGATTCATTGTATTTGCTCAACTCATCATTACCGGTCAATGCTGGTTTCGAAAAGTGTCCTTTACTACACTCTACATGTGATGATGTGCCGGCGCAGGAGATGGTTGTTGCTGCAAGTTCATCCCTAAAAAATTACAACAAGCTTTATGTTGTTCAAACGAAAATTAAATTAAATGTATATACATATTATGCAAGATGTGCAAAAAAAATTAGAAAATAATATTATTTTGGTCTCTTGTACGGCAAAAGCATATTAATTTAGTATTTTAGTTGGATTTTTTACATGCACTTACATCTCCCGTACGACCAAAACATAGTATCTTATTGTTATTCATTTACTATTATTATTCTTATTGTTAACTATTATGAATTTCGAAAATTAAAATATGTAAGTCATTGCAAACAAGTGGATTATTCTTTTGCGGAAAGGTAACATGCTTATCACCGTAGCACAATACCTAACCTATCTACTAACGTATGGTTACTTTCATTGTTCTTATTATTAATTATGAATTTCGAAAATTAAAATATGTATTTGCAATGGAAGAAATGCTTCATTTAATTTAACTACATGGGAAGATACAATCATTTAGTGTCCAATGCCCGTGGCAACGCACGGGCACTTCGCTAGTCTTAATACTACATGTTAACTTTATTTTTATCACACACAAACCAGCTACCTACCCCCCTATTCCCCAACTCAGGTTTTTTTAATACCTTCATTTTTTCATTTAGCATCCTCTCCAATCTACACGAATGCGGGCTTTTTCTATACGTCAAACACGACTTTTGTCTACACCGCCGTGTACATTAGTTACGTCACATCATATGGCGCGACTAAATCTTGACGCCACCAAACTGGAAGTTATTGGAATTTAGTTTAGGATGAGTTATTAAAATAGTCCAAGTTTTTCTGACTATTGAAGCCCATTTCAGTGTGTTGTATTGAGGTCCACCGGGCTGGATTTAGCGCCGATCCACAGTACGGCCCTATTGATACCTTAGTGGGCCTACAACACACTTGCTACACACACTCTCTCTCTCCTCTCTCGGTCCGTTCTCCTTCCTTCCTCCTGGACCAAAACTGTTTCAGAAGGCCCGACCCAACCTAACGTAATTAGGTCAGACCAACACTTAACGGCCCATGTCGTTGACTGATCCGCGGATCTGCCGCTGCCGCCGCGCAGGTCCAATTCCCAATCTCGTCCTGCACGGATGATGGATGCGAAGCCAACAGGTTTCAGAAGAACACAGGCACACAGCTCTCACTTCACACACAAGGCCGCCACGACAATAAGCACGTTGCTGTCTGGGATGGAGCCACAGCTGTCTCGATCAAAAAATTGGCCGTGGTTGAGCCTCTTCCTTCACCAAGATCGAATCAAGAGAGGTTACACAACACTCTTCTTCACTAGAGACTACAAGCAACAGCTTTGGCTGAATCAGGAATCCTACTGTCAGTTCCAGCTGCTGTGGGACTGGGACCCCTGTCCCGTTTTCCCCTGCTTCTTGGACAACGACCGGCCGGCGGCAGGCCTCGCGTCCGACAGATCCTTCACGACGGCGGCCATCGGCGGCCTCTGGCTTGCCTCCCTGGCCGCGCACCGGAGTGCCAGCGACAGGACCTTGCTCACCTCCTCCATCTCCACCGTGCCGTAGACTTCCTCCATCAGGTCCGGGTCGCACACGGCCTCGATCTTGTCGGTGCCGTCCAGCGTGGCGGACACCCAGCCGACTATGTCCATGTTGTCGGGGAAAGACGGGTCAACCGCCTTCTTCCTGGTGAGCAGCTCGAGCAGCACCACGCCGTAGCTGTACACGTCCGACTCCATGCTGCACTTGGTGGAGAACGCCAATTCTGCAGGGCAGCGCACGGTCATTAGGTATGTACTACTGACTACTGAGTGTGTAATCTGAAGATCAAATTCTAATTTTATAGTTTCAACATGGCAAGTTCACCAAATCTTATAAGTTGCAACACAAAAGATGACATGGCTATCTGAAAAAACTGAATACCCAGAATCAGAATAGTGAATAACCACTAATTAATACAGATTTTGATGCTCTAGAGCAAATCTGTGCATGCAAGATGGCAGAAAATACTTCAAGATTAGCTGATTTCATAGTACCATCAACTAAATAGAAAAGTTTCAGTCATTTCCATGTGCAAAGGGATTAATTATTTGTAAGCTTACCCATGGCGCTTTGTGTTCTATTAAAATCTATGTGATACTGCTGGTATTACGAATGTTTGGACCAAGGTTTTGGGTACATAGATATTTCAACAAATGGCTGTAGATTACATTAAACATGTTAGAATCCAAAATTTCCAATCAACCATACATGCTAATATGGATAAGGGAACATGTATGTAATGGTGTGTAATCTGAAGGCCAAATTTCATGGTTTTAAGATGGCAATATCACCAGCAAATCTTATAGCATAAATGATGACATGACACTATCAGATAAACAGTTCCAGAATAAAAAATTAAAATATCGAATAACCACTAATAAATACAGATTTGGTGGCTCTACAGCAAATCAAATTTGTGCATACAAGATGATTGAAAATGTTTCAAGATTAGCTTATCTCACAGCCCCATCGACTAACAAGAGAAGTTCCAGTCATTTCCATGTGCTAAAGGATTGTGAAATACATGATAATGAGGAAAAGAAACAAGGTATGCATCATGTTTTGTTTCAAGTTTCAATCATACCTGGTGCCATATATCCAACGGTGCCAACAATTCCAGTGGTCTGAGGAGCAGAAGGCTGATCCATGAGTTTTGCAATGCCAAAATCTGATATGTGTGGCACCATGTCCTTGTCTAGCAATATATTACTTGGCTTGATATCACGGTGAATGATTGCAGGTTGGCAGTCATCGTGAAGATACGCCAATCCATGGGCAGTACCAAGTGCTATTTCATACCTCACACACCAGTCCAAAACTGGGGCTGGCTGAATCACGTGCAAAACATCATGGAGGCTGCCTTTATCCATATAATCATATAGTATGAACCCATTATCGCTCCTCAACCAAAACTCTTTTAGTTTTATAAGGTTTCTATGCTTAATTTTATATATCGTCTTCAGTTCTCTCAGCATGCTTTTATATGAACTTTTGTGTAAAGAAATCACAAGCTTCTTAATAGCATACACTTCTCCTGACCTCAGTGTAGCCTTATAAACAGTTCCATGAGCACCAGTGCCAATAATATACTTGTCATCAAAATTTTCAGTCACCTCTATAACCTCATTTAATTTAGAGGACGAACCTTCAAGCATAGTACTCATTGATTCCTCACTGTTCTTGTTATCTCGAGACTTCAGAAAGATGCAGGTGAGTACGAGTACCACAAGTGCTCCCCCAAACAATGAACCAAGAACTATGAGAGCAAGCCTGAACCGGCCATGTACTCCTCTTTTCTTCAATCCTCCACAAGGTTTCAAGACATCAGTTCCCTTGCAATAAGAGTTACTGGTACTGCAAGAGATACAGAGGCCAGGATTTCCACTAAAGGAACTTGGTGTGGAATTCACAAATACTAGAAGATTATCTGGGACTGGTCCACTAAATCGGTTATATGAAACATTCAAGGCATGCAAAATGTGCAGACTTCCTAATGTAGCAAGGCCTCCTGTGAGATTGTTAGATGACAAATCTAAACTTACAAGCTCCACCAAATTACCCAATTGTGGTGGAATATCGCCCACTAGACCATTGCCACTAAGATTTAAGGTACCTAGTTTTAGCAACCTTCCTAATGCTGAGGGGATGCTACCCCCAAGAATATTGCCACCAAGTTGGAGCTCAATAAGCATACCCAAGTGAAAGAGAGAATCAGGCAAGCCTCCGCTGAGTTTATTCTCTTGCAACCGTAGCTGCAAAAGAGACTTCAGGTTGCTTATTGTACTGAGTGCTGAACCATTCAAAGAGTTAAAACTCAAATCAAGTGAATTTAACTTGGAGCAGTTGGCAATTTGCACAGGGACCGAACCATGTAAAATGTTATCTGAGAGATCAAGTTTTCCCAGATTCAGTAGATTTCCAATTTCAGGTGGTATTCTGCCTGAAAGCTTGTTCGCTGACCAGTTTATGTCAGTTATACGTACACATCTGCTTAAGCTTTCTGGAATGCTACCACTGAAGGAATTGTGACTCAGATCTATAAAGCTTAATTTTGCACAGTTTCGAAATTGCGGGATAGTCCCATCAAGATTATTGTTTTTGAGAATGAGACGCTTCAAGCTTGGGCAGTCCACAACATTGTATGGCATGGTACCATTGAGATGATTGAATCCTAGGACCAAAATTCTCAATGCTTTTCCTGAACAAATGTTTGGTGGGATACCACCAGTAAAACTGTTATTTGTGAAGTCTATCTGGACCAAACGGCTATTAACACCCAGCTTTTGTGGTATAACTCCACTGAAGAAATTACCAAACAGTGAAATGTTCTGGAGGAACTTTAGCTCAGTTAACACTGATGGTAGCTTACCCGTGAAACTGTTACTGTAAATAAGGACACTCTCAAGGGTTGGGATACTCCAAATATTCTCAGGGAACTCTCCAGTGAGGCGATTCTCAAACAGAAAGAGCTTTGACAATTTCTGTAAATGTGCCAATTCTTTAGGAACAGTGCCCTCCAGCTGGTTTGCATCCAACTCTAGCCACTCCAGCAAACGACAGTTGCCGATCTCAGGAGGGATTGGTCCAGACAGGGAGTTCTGAGAAAGTATAAGACGTGTGAGGTTGCTCAATAAGCCGAGAGAAGTTGGAATTTTGCCAGACAGGCTATTATTGACAAATCCAAGTTCTTTCAAGCTCCTGCAACTCCCCAGCCATGATGGAATTTCACCCTTTATATTGTTGAATGACAAGCTGAATGTTTCCAACTTGCAGTTCCCGAAACTGAAAGTGATCTCTCCTGTGAAGCTATTGGTTGTGGCTTCAAATATCCTGAGGCCTTTGATCTTGCTCAAGGTTTCTGGAAGACTGCCGCTCAGTTGATTATCATATAGATAGAGCTCCTCCAACTTGGTGCAGTTGCCAATTGAAGCGGGCAAAATTCCAGACAACATATTTTCATGCAACCACAAGGATGTAAGGTTTGTCATTTCACCAACCGAGAGGGGGATCGAACCACTGAGTTTATTCTGATGGAGGTACACTTGCTGCAGAAATGGGTTCTTGAACAACTCTTCTGGTATGGTTCCACTCAGCGAGTTGTTATACAGTGAGAGTGATGACAATTTCTTGAGGTTGCCCATTGATGCTGGTATCTTGGCAGAAAGGAAGTTTTGGGACAGATCCAATTGTTCGAGCATACTGCAGTTGCCCAATTCTGTAGGGATCGAACCAGATATATTGTTACCAGATAAATAGAGGATATGCAGGTATTTTAGAAGCCCAATTTCTGGTCCTAGTGAACCTGAAACTTCCGATGATGACAGGTCAAGGGAAACCACTCTGTTCCTTTTATTGCAACTAACTCCACTCCATGTACATGGAGTTGCATCAGAAGCACTCCAGTTTGAACTAATGGAACTTGGTAGTATGAGACTTTTCGACAGAGCAAGAAGAGCTTGGCCATCTGAATTCAAACTCCAAGATGATGCAACAAAAGTGAAGAATAGCATAACACAAGGCCAGAAAACCAGCCTCATTTTGTCCCTGAAAAGGTTTGATAAAAGTCAGACAGTTAATTTTTCCCACATTCAATTAGGTTGCAGGCGAAAGCACTGAATTACTATGAATTCAACAACGTGCTTTGAAAGTTCTATTCGTTCAAACCGGTACAATTCAAGTGAATCCAATCTGCACCCATCGACCATGAATTAAACCTACTGGCAATTCAGATGACAGAACTAGCAGGGAAGCTAAATGCAGGATGACCCCCAAACTAATTTTTGCTCTCGTGGCCAACTCGATGTCATGACCCCAAGGAGCACCGATGAAGAAGGCAGATAGTTGTTATTACGTGTTATGTGTTGGTTGGCGTATTATTGTATTAAGACTGTATGACTGGTGGACCCGTGAGGGGTCAGGGGTGTTGAGCGTCCAGGTTATAGCTGGGTCGCGCGTCTGTAAGAGACTATTGCTTATCTGAAACGAATAGAACACTATCTGGGGTTCAGGGTCCTCTGCCCTCCCCCGTTGATCTCATCCTCTTGAGTGCGACTCACGTCGACGGCGAGCTGCCGGCGGCCACAGGTGTATCAATTGGTATCAGATTCGGCAGATCCTCGGCGCGCTTGCTGCGATTCCACGGAAATCCGTCGATCGTGACTCGTAAACGCGTACGGTGGAGGGAGGTCGGAACGTGTGCCGCGCAGCACCGGTCAAGGATACGGTGGAGGGAGGTCGGAACGTGTGCCGCGCAGCACCGGTCACGATCCTTGACTTCCTCGTGAATCCTGCGCACGCGAGCTGATTTGCGGGTGGAATTGTAGTTGGTCGTCGATTTACCTCCGTGACGGATCCTGGTGGAGTGTCTGGTGGCTAGCTCACCAGGTGTTCGACGAATCACCAACGAGGTTCACCTAGGCAAGGGTTTCCCGGCGTGTTCGGGTGTAAAATTCCGGAGCCGCGGTGACCATCGTGTGCAGTGGTGGCGAGCAGATTGGAGGCGCAGGGGCAGTAGATTGGGTCAAGTAGACAGGTGCAACGTCGATCAACCCCGACTGCTGTTCGTGCGAGTGGTGTGTGATTGCAATATTTCTGCGGCTTGAGCGATCTCAGTGCGGACCTCATCGAGGTAATCTCAACTCGTGCTGATTGATTGTTGAGTTTCGGGCGCAGTCACCACAGCTCCCTAAGCTGTCGGCTCAGACCTAGTTGATTCTGCAATGGATGGAGGAATTTGCAGACAAGGAAGAGGCGAGATGGGAGTAGATCACGGAGAACATGGACATCCTGTTTGCCAAGGTGGCTGAAATCGATGCCAAGCAACAACGATTGGATACTAAGGTCGATATGTCAACCACGGTGCTGGAACAGATGTTGAAGGACCAACAGTTGTTGTCTAAGCAGATTGATATCACAGGGCAAGCAGTAGCTAAACTCACTCTCGGTCAGATGAATAACAAGCCGGAGTCACCACCCAGTCCAGCTTCATCTGATACATCTACTGAACATGAGTTTGCTCAATACAAGCACCCCAAGCCAATTTTCCTGAAGGGAGCAAAGGAGGCTTTTCCCAGCAGAGGAAATATACTTCAGAGAAGTTTCCGATGAAGAGTATGGTACCCAAGATGTCTTTTCCCAAATTTGATGGAACTGACCCTTGTATTTGGAAGGATAAATGCCAGGATTATTTCACTCTGTTTGACATTCCAGCTGGAATGTGGACCACAATGGCTTCACTGAATATGGAGGATAAGGCAGCAAGATGGCTGAAGGTATACAAGCTGCAACATGGTCTGGGAGATTGGCCGACATTCATTGCAGCTGTGGAAAAGAAATTTGGAGATAATGATTACAGGGATGCCCTGACTCAACTGTTGGAGTTACAGCAGACTGATTCTCTAGACACATTGAAGCACACCTAGAGCATCTGAGACTGGTGTTGGGTAAATTAAGGGAGCATCAGTTATACATGAAAAGATCCAAGTGTTCTTTTGCTCAGCAGAAGCTAGAATATCTTGGGCATATTATTTCAGTGGATGGAGTGTCAACAGATCCTAAGAAAACTGCTGACATGTTGAAATGACCAGTTCCCACCACAGTCACTGAACTTAGAGGTTTTTTTGGGCCTTACAGGATATTATAGGAAATTTGTGAAAGGCCATGGAGTTATTGCAAAACCATTGACCCAATTGCTCAAGAAGCATCAGTTTACATGGAATGAGGAAGCACAAAGAGCATTTGACCATCTGAAGCATGCCATGACCACCACTCTTGTGCTAGCTCTACCAAATTTCAGTCAACCTTTTGTGATTGAGACTGATGCTTGTGACAATGGTGTTGGGGCAATTCTGATGCAAGGGGATCAGCCAATAGCCTTTCTCAGTTAGGCTTTGACTACACAACACAAACTCCTGTCCATATATGAGAAAGAGTTTTTAGCCCTGATTATGGCTGTGGATAAGTGGAGGCAGTATTTGGAAGCCCAAGAATTCATTATCAGAACTGATCACAAGAGTTTAGCATACCTCACAGAACAAAACTTGCACTCTGACATGCAAAGGAAAGCCATGAGTAGAATGATGGGACTGACATTTTGGGTGGAGTACAGAAAAGGGAAAGAGAACATTGCTGCTGATGCTTTGTCAAGGATGCATCATCTGTTTCTTATCCAAGCAGTATCCAATCCAGAACCCCTATGGATCCAAGAGTTACTGAACTCTTACTCCACAGATGTCAAAGCACAAGAATTGCTAGTTCAGTTGGCTATTCATAGTCCAGATGACAAAGGTTTTGCCTTGGACAAGGGTCTCATTAGGTTCAAGGGGAAGCTGTGGGTGGCTCATAACTCAGCCTTGCAAACAAAATTGATCTCAGTTCTCCATGCAAGTGCTATAGAGGGTCATTCAGGAATCCAAGCTACTTACCAAAGAGTCAAAAAGTTGTTTTACTGGAAAGGGTTAAAGCAAGATGTGGAAACTTTTGTCAAGCAATGTGGGATCTATCAGCAGGACAAACACACAAATACAGTACCTGCAGGGTTGCTTCAGCCTTTGGCCACACCTGCAGGAGCTTGGCAAGATATAGCAATGGATTTCATAGAAGGCTTACCAAAGTCTGAAGGGTTTAGTGTAATCCTTGTGGTGGTGGACAGATTTACTAAGTTTGCTCATTTTATCCCTCTCAAACATCCTTGCACAGCTCAAACAGTGGCTAAGGCAGTATTTGAACAAGTGGTGAGACTGCATGGCCTTCCTTGTTCCATTGTCTCTGATAGGGACAGGGTGTTTACTAGCAATTTCTGGACTGAGTTATTTGGGATAGTTGGCACCAAACTTGCTATGAGTTCAGCCTACCATCCCCAGACTGATGGACAGACTGAGAGGGTCAATCAATGCTTGGAGATGTATATGAGATGTGCAGTTCATAATTCTCCAAAACAGTGGAAGTCTTGGCTATAACAAGCTGAATTCTGGTATAATTCTTCATACCACTCATTATTGGGATGTTCTCCCTTTAAAGCCCTGTATGGGCATGAACCCAATCTGAGCACTCATTCTATTCTTTCCACACCAACAAATTCTTCAGTGGTTGAGGCTATCAGAGAAATCCAAGAGCAAGCTGTGGTGTTGAAGGAACATTTGGCTAGAGCTCAGAACAAAATGAAACTGACAGCTGACAAGCGTAGACGCCCTCAAGAATATCAAGTGGGGGAACAGGTTTTGCTGAAATTGCAACCTTATGCTCAGTCATCATTGGTTAACAGGCCTTACCCAAAATTGGCGTACAAGTATTATGGACCCTATGAGGTGTTGGAGAAGATTGGCAATGCAGCATACAAATTGAAATTGCCAGCTGAATCGCTCATTCATCCGGTTTTCCATGTCTCTCAACTGAAGACATTTCACCCTGACTAAACACCTGTATTTTTCTGAACTTCCAGTGGTTGCAGCTTTGGACAAAGGCGAGCTCATGCCGGAAACTGTCTTGATGCGGCGCCTGGTCAAGAAGGGTGGTAAAGCTGTTCCTCAAGCGAAGATCAAGTGGAAGAACTTACCGGAAGAAGCAGCGACTTGGGAAGATTGGTACGTCCTGCTGAAGAGGTTCCCAACTTTTCTTGCTGGAGGTCCAGCAAGTCCTGATGGGGGGGGGAGATGTCATGACCCCAAGGGGCACCGATGAAGAAGGCGGATAGTTGTTATTACGTATTATGTGTTGGTTGGCGTATTATTGTATTAAGACTATATGACTGGTGGACCCGTGAGGTCAGGGGTGTTGAGCGTCCAGGTTATAGCTGGGTCGCGCGTCTGTAAGAGACTATTACTTATCTGAAACGAATAGAACACTATCTGGGGTTCAGGGTCCTCTGCCCTTCCCTGTCGATCTCATCCTTTTGAGTGCGACTCACGTCGACGGAGAGTTGCCGGCGGCCACGGGTGTATCACTCAAATACTAGAGAATTAGAGATACTAGTGGCTATAAAAGGGAGTAACACATCGGGTGTGTCACTCGAATACTAGAGAATTAGAGATACTAGTGGCTATAAAAGGGAGTAACACAGTTGCTAAAAGGGGCCTGAATCTGTGACAGACTAAACAGGAAAAGATACGACAGACCCGATCTCGGGTTCATTCTGTTGAAGCAACGGCATACCGATTGGCGAGATGGGATCAGAGCTCGAGCGCATAAGCATTTCCCCCTCTTTCTAATTCCGCTGTAAACGAGCACGCGTGCGACTACGCCACCACATGGGCACCTTGAATCCACCGACACCACCCCGAGCAAGAAAGCCTCTCGATGCGGCGGAAGCATGGGCTCGAGCTCAAAATTGGCACCCAAAAAAGCTTATTTCAGCGAGCTACAAAGGGGACCGCCATCGATTTCGCTTCGGCGTTGAGCATTACTTCTAGATAAAAAAAAACTAGTGGAAATTCATCGAATTGGGACTCGGGAGAGCCCGTGCGCGGGGAAAGAACCAAGGAACTGAGAGGCCCATTCAGACGAACAGGCAATGCAGGAGGAGAGGAGTACACCCGAGGAGCGGCGGTTCCTCAAATCCTCAGGGTCAGCAAAAGATCCCATCACCTACCGGCGGCTAGAAGAACAAGCAACACGCATGGAAGCATAAGCTGCAACTGCAAGCCACGCCGCCCAAGCAGAGGGGGCGAGGGAGCGAGGGAGAGGGAGGGAGGGCAGCGCGTACCGGAGTATCTTGGTGCTCGAGAACGAAGGTCCCGGGGGCTTGGCCTGAGTGGGTGGTGCGCTCGCTAACCCGTAGCGGCATCCATGGCGGACGAGAGAGAGGGAGCGCACGCAGGCTGGAGTGGACTGCAAGGAGGCAAAGGGTGGCCGTTCCAGAGAAGTACCGTGCCGGCTGCCTTTGCACGGAGCGCGTGTGGACAGTGACCGGATCGGCGGTTGCAGCCTGCGGGTGGGGGCACAACTTTTTTTAGAGTTCTAGGGCCGAAGCCCCCGTCTTACTTAACAGAAAGACCGTTTCAGCAGTTTACAGCTCATTACACTCCATCCTCCTGCCAACACAGATTACAAACTTTTCAACCACAAAAGCCACACTCTTTAGCTGACCGTCACCGCATCACAGCAACAGAGAGAAGATCTACTAGACAACATCGCTAAAACAGCTAACAAAACCAAGTTCTACATAAGCATCTTGAGATCAAACCATTTGCCTGCCTTCTGGGCAGCCTCCATGTCTTTTTCTTGGGCAATCCAATCTTGAAACTCAGCAGGTATTACCTCCAAGTCCCAATTGGTTGCATTGTCAGCCAGGAACTTGAGCAGTTCCCCATTCCACCTTGACGTCTTCATCGCAGTCTCTCTGGCATCGATGCATGCAGCCTTAATTCTGTTACGAACGTCACCAAACTCTCCCTCTTGTCCTCCGGGCACAGAATTGTCCAATTCTGCAGCAGCCCTGCAATTCTCCCCAAAACCTCCCTCATATCCTTCCACTGTGCATTCTGAAAACAAATATGGTTTCTTACTTTCCAAATGGCCCATAAAGCGACGAAGAAATCATATTCGAACTAAATATTTCTTATTAGACAGCCACATAGTACCAATATTCTCAAAGTTAGCCCCTATCTCTACTCCAACTACTTGAGATAGTTGTCTCCACGACCCTAACTGCTACCACACACTCAAAAAATAAATGGTTACGGTTTCTAGCTCGCACAAAACAGGCGGGTTTTATCTCTCACTTCTCTCCTTTTCTCGCAAATTATCTCCGGTGAGGTTCTTGTTTTTCGAAAGCAACCATAAAAAGAAGTGAATCCTAGGAGGAACTTTCAAGCTCCAAACAAATTTGACACAAAAATAGGAAGAATTCCTCTATTATTAATAACCTTGTAGAGGGATTGCGAAGAATAAATCCCATTAGAAGAGAACTGCCAAACCAGGCTGTCCTCTTCGGTAGAGAAACAAATTGTGGTGGCCAATGAACCACCTCATCCCACATATTCATAAGTTTTTGCCCCACAGTTCTTCCGAAGGTACATTTCAAGGACTCCCCATCCCACAACTCTTGAATAGTTGCCGATTTTTCATTAACTATTACATACAACTCCCAAAACTGTATTGCTAAACTTGAGGATCCCAGCCAATTGTCTTCCCAAAATTTAATCTTCCTCCCATCTCCTACTTTCCATCTGTAACCCATTTGAGCAGCTTTTGCTGCCCACATGAAGCTTTTAAAGAACTGAGAAGCTTTATTATCTTTGGTATAGAAGATATTTGGTTTACTGGTGTTATATTTAAAGTCTATTACTTCCCTCCACATTTTACCATTATCAGCCTGATATCTCCTTATCCAGGAGCCTAACAGGCTAATATTAAGGTCTCTAAGGCTAGGAATGCCTAAACCTCCAAAATCTTTGTGCAAACTAACTACCTCCCAGTTAACTAGGTGATATTTGTGATTTCCATCACTATCACCCCACAAACAATTGGCCATGTGAGAATTAAGAATTTTTATGGCCCATTTTGGAAACTTGATGAAGGACAGCAAATACACAGGTATGCTAGCAAGGCATGTTTTAACCAAAGTTAGCCTGGCTGCTTGTGATAGGAGCTTCCCCCTCCAGCTAGCAACTTTTTTCATAATTTTGTCCACTAGAGGTTGGATATCATCTCTTTTGAGTTTGTCAGGACTCAAAGGTACCCCTAGGTATTTGATGGGAAAATTTCCCAAAGGGCATGTAAAAAGCCTAGCTATACTCTTACTGACATCCTCTCCAATGTTAAGAGGCACTATCTCACTTTTATGGTAATTAATTCTCATGCCAGACAACTGCTCAAACCACACTAGGCAGCATTTTAGATTCTTAAGGTATTCATCTTGACAACTAGAGAAAATAATTGTATCATCCGCATACTGCAGCGAAATTACTCCTTCCCTTCTAAAACTAGTCAAAAGCCCTTTCACCATCCCTTGATCAGCAGCTTTGAGGAGCATTTTAGTAAGCACATCTCCTACCAGATTAAAAAGCATAGGGGAGATCGGATCCCCTTGTCTTAAACCTTTACCTGTTTTAAAGAAAGCACTCTCCTCACCATTTAAGTTAACTCCCACAGATCCTCCCGTAATAATTTTTTTTATCCAACCTATCCAGGTACTGTCAAAATTTCTAGCTTGAAGGATTTCTAAAAGAAAATCAATATCTACTCTATCATATGCTTTTTCATAATCAAGCTTAAGGACAATCCCCCGCTCATTTGACCCATTGACACTATGCACTATTTCATGAGCAGACACCACACTTTCCAAAATATATCTGCCTTTAATGAAGGCACTTTGGTTTTTCATCACAAGTCTATCAGCAACTTTCCCCAATCTGATGGCCATCACTTTGGAAAAGATTTTAAAACTGCAATTGGCTAAACTAATGGGCCTAAAGTTTCTCATATTTCTAGCTTCACTAACTTTTGGGATCAGAGTTAGCATAGCAAAGTTCAACCTATACAGGTCCAGGGTTCCCTGATGAAAATCTGTAAACATGGACAGGATGTCATGTTTAACTACCTCCCAAAACTTCTGATAGAAAAGGAAAGTAATCCCATCTGGTCCAGGAGCTCCCTCCGCATAACAGCTAAAAACCGCGTCTCTAATTTCCTCTTCAGAAAAAGGAGAAACTAACATCCTATTTTCTTCCTCAGACACCATATCCTCCATGTCCCAGAAGGAAGTTGATAAGGTGATGTTTGGTCTAATTTCTTTAGCAAAGAGTTCTTTATAGAAGCTCCTTGCTATTTTGAGCATCCCCTCTTGATCCATTACTATGCCATTTGGGCCTTCTAGACAATCTATATGCTTCTTCCTGCTTCTCTGATTAGCTATTGCCTGGAAATACGCAGTATTCCTATCACCTTCAAGAATACTCCTATCCCTAGATCTTTGCCTGGCTTTTATCTCCTCTAAAGACCAGATGGCATTTAACTCATCTGCTACTTCTTTCAGTCTATTTAATTTGTGGCCAGGGAGACCACTCACCTCCGCCTCTTCATCTAACTGATTATATTCTGTAGCCAACTCTACTTTTCTTTTGTTCATGTTTGCAATTTCATTAGCAGCCCAACCTCTAACTAACCTCCTAAAAGTTTTAACTCTGAACTGCCACCTATCCACACTGTTATGCTCATGGCAAGGTGTGTCCCACACCTTCTTAACTACTTCTTTAAAGGAAGCTATCTCCAACCACCATTTCTCAACTCTAAACCTTTTCTTCCCAAAGTTCATGTTACAACCAGCATCTACTAGAATAGGATTATGATCACTAGGTAACCTGTTAAGGGCTTTCGCTCTAACCAGAGGAAAGGCTGTTTCCCACTCAGTTGAAACAAAAACTCTATCTATTTTTGCCATAATCAGATTTTCCTGATTGTTAGTCCAAGTATATAACTTGTTAGTAGTATACACTCCACAACTGCCTGCCAGCGCGGTTCACACTTCACACGCACGTACCGAGCGCGTTCGCAATCGAGAGTTCCCACGTCTCTGCTCTCGTCTCAGCGGTCAGGAACCATGGGCGCCGACGCGGTTTTTTTTCTGAGAAATTTTAATCGGGGATTCGTTTTTGAAAACATTAATCGGGGATTCCTGGAGCGTGGCTAATACCTGGAACATTCGATCGTGGATTTTGGGCGTGGGAATCTTATTTTTTTAATTTGAGATGTTACACTACCCACCAACCCACCAACCCATTCAGTTTTGTTCCTTATATTTTATACAAAATTTGAATCATCTATGTCCTTGTATTTTGGGACAGAGAAACAATGTATAGCTTTTTTTATGATAACATAAAATGCACATCTTTCAGTTCAGAAACGGGGAGAGAGCAGCGTGTTTCATGTAAGTGGTTCTATCAAGCGCGTTGAAGTCAAACTTATTAAACCCACGTTTCAGTAACAAATCGAGCCTCGATGCTATTTTAATATTTCTGTTGATTAATCAACAGCAGCAGCATCCACGAGACATTCCTGCCGTCGTCCTGCAGGTTGACAACAGCAACCAAGCGCTAAGCCCCACAAGCAGGCTCGGCTCGAAGAAAGCGATGCGATGCGAGAAGGGAAGGCTGATTTGCTTCACCAGTTTGTTTAGATATGGCTACGTGCCAACAGCCAACTGACCCATCAACCACGTACTAGCTAGCGTCCAAACTCGCAAGAGTTTGATGTTGGGACGGTATCATCCGCAGATAACCAAGCATATTCAAAAACTAGCCCTCTACTTCCTCCGTCCCTAAATATAAGCATTCTTCGGTTTAAAACGGGTATACGTTTCACAACGAGAAGCGTGGCTTCGCCAACAGATCGAGCTTTCCCAACGACCAAGAACCGAGCTGTTGGCGAAGAAACTCTTTCCCAACAGGAAAATTCTGCCGGAAAGAAATCTTCGCCAACAGCCCAAAATCCAATGACTGATGGCAAAGTTCGGCTGTTGGCGAAGGGGTTCTTCCCCAACAGCATTCCTGTTGGGAAAGAAAAGCTGTTGGCGAAGCCCCGACGCGGCCAAACGGTGCCGCCGCCGTCCGCTTCGCCAACAGCTTCGCCGTTAGCTGTTGGCAAAGGGAGCAGCCCTTCGCCAACAGGGCTACCAAGCTGTTGGCGAAGAGGCTTCTTTCCCAACAGCCTTGTAGGGGCTGTTGGGGAAGATTGCGGCTGTTGGCAAAGAATTTTCATTTTTTTCGAATTTTGAATTCAAACTTTTTTGGTAGCCTTGCTACATTGTTTACAAGCACATGGTTAAATGTGGCCCCATTTTGCAACATTTAGCTATATTTCGTTAATTATTTTCGTTCACTTGAATTTTCCGGCATAATGCAAATTTGAACTGCAGGTGCGTGAAATAATGAAACTTAGGCGTTCGAAAAATGATATTCATGTCGGGGAGTGTGTTTTGAGGCCGTGTCCCAAAGCTCACCCGAAATTTCGAAGTCCTTGTCCACGTAACACGACGGTCCAGGCGTGGTACAACTGTTTTTTAATTATATAAAATCCAAACGAAGTCGAAAAAACACGAAACTTGTCGGGGTGTCTTGTGATCGCATGTGGAGGCTGCGATAAACATTTGAGAAAGTTTGGAGAAAGTTACCGCGTCGGATGCTCAAAACCTAGACAGCTCCACATGTGCTCACACGTGATCACATGGTGGAGATGTCTAGGTTTTGAGTATTTGACGCGGCAACTTGCTCCAAACTTTCTCAAATGTTTATCGTAGCCTCCACATGCGATAACAAGACACCCCGACAAATTTCGTGATTTTTCGACTTCGTTTGGATTTTATATAATTAAAAAACAGTTGTACCACGCCTGGACCGTCGTGTTACGTGGACAAGGACTTCGAAATTTCGGGTGAGGTTTAGGACATGACCTCAAAACACACTCCCCAACATGAATATCATTTTTCGAACGCCTAAGTTTCATTATTTCATTCACCCGCAGTTCAAATTTGAATTATGCCGGAAAATTCAAGTGAACGAAAATAATTAACTAAATATAGCTAAATAACTCAAAACATTCCCAAGTTTTGAAATTGAGATGTAGTTATAGTAGGAAGGACCCAGAAAAAATTGAAAGAGAAAAAAAACAAAAATGCAAAAATTCTTTCCCAATAGCCTTGTGATGCTGTTGGCAAAGGTGTCTTCGCCAACAGCTTTAATACCGCAGCTGTTGGCGAAGGCTGGCGCAGTGAAAAATAAAAAAAGGCCGTTGGCAAAGAACTTTAACCCTAAAACCGGTAGCCCCCCTCCCTCCCCACCGGACCCGACCCCCCACCCCCACCCCCCGCCCACCCCGCGCGCCGCGGCCAGATCCACCCCGCCCGCGCCGCCCGCCCGCCCCGCCCCGCCCGCCGGCCCCACCGCGCGCGCCCCACCCACGCCCTCACCGCCCCACCCCCGCAGCGACCGGGGGCCCCGCCGCGGCCGCGAGGTCTCCCGGCGGCCGGCGGGCGAGCCCCCGCGCGCGCGCGCGCCTCCGCCCCCGCCCCGTCCCGTCCCCGCCGCGCGCCCGCCCCGCCCGCCGCCGCCCCTCCTCCCCGCCCGCGCCTCGGCCCCCGCCCCGCCGCCGGCGCGCGCCCCGGCCCGCGCGCGCCCGGCCCGGCGGGCGAGCCCCCGCCCCCGCCCCGCGTCCCCGCGCGCGCGCCGCCCCCGCCCCGCCCCCGCCCCCCTCCTCCCCGCTCGCGCCCCGGCCCCGGCGGGCGAGCCCCCGCCCCGCCGCCGCCCCCCCTCCTCCCCGCCCGCGCCCCCGCCCCCACCCCCCGCCGCCGGATCCGGTCCGCCCCGGCCCCCCCTCTGCCGCCGGAGATTGCTAAGCATGTGCGCTTCGATGGTTTCAACCGGTTTGGGAAAAAAACAGGTTGCTCACCTCCTAGCACGCCTCTAGTTTTCTTTTGGTGCATTTTCGACATTTGTTGCTGCTACCGATGTCGATCTGGTGCATAATGGAGTGATAAACTGTGTCACGTTCAGTACAATATTTGTTCATATTCACTTCTCACAATAATTTATACCTGCTAGTGCCTTGCTGTTATTGACAGGATAAATAGGGAAGATTTGGATCCAAATATCTAGGGTTTGATTTGGAATGAACTAAACAAAATTTCTAGAGCAACCCCCACTTCCAACCACTCCCCGGGGATTTGGTAATGTAGGATAAAAGTTGGTGTTTGGCATGTCGGGAGATACTTAACATAATCATATGTTGGTTGTTGCAGGGGAATGCATTTGTTTTTCTTGTACCTTTGTTTGTGTGCCTATGCATTTAGGAAACCAATCTTGTTGCATGTATAAATCAGCTTGTTCTCGTGAAATGCGATTCGGTGTCACCATGGTATACGGTTATAGCTCTCATCCCAAGAATATGTTTGTTAGTGTGCCGGTTGCATTTTTTCAATTCTCATGCCTTACTAGTCGTTAGCCCATTTTAAGATACAACAACCGACATGTAATGCATATCTATCGGTATTGATCCAAACCTTTGGCTTGGTTGATTTATGGCAAATCACAACATTGATCGTTCAACATTTTGTCACGTTAAAATTTGTTCACCTAATAAATTGATTGTGGTGGATCATGCACTCGGGCTTATCTTCTTCGCGACGGACATGAAGTACCGGTTGCCTTTGCTTCTCTACTTAGTTTTACATTGTCGCTTTATGTTACCATGACTTGAAACCCGTAAAACACCGAAAAATTTTGACTGGATTTTGTTGGAAACTTTGGTTTATTTGAGGACCAGGTTATTTGGTACGATTACGGGGAAATTGGTCCGGGAGTGGGTTACGACACTTGCTTAGTTTTTGTATCATTTGACAAAGAATATATAACAAATGCGATATTAGTAACCCGACTCATTTTTAGGTCTTCGTAAAAGCCGGAGAAATCTTCAATCTTAGATTGTATCCTATTTGCAATTCCCGCATTCGGGTACAATGGGAACCTTGTGATATATTATATCAATATAACTCTATACACTTGTCTTGTTCGGTGTCGGCCACCAAATTACTTGGTTTCACAATGGTAATATCGAATGCGTTCATACTGAAATACTTATCTCTATAATATGATTCCTGGCCAATAAGAAGGCCAGGGAGCGTGGCCATGTCGCTCACTGCTCCCAACCGTCGGATTGAGCATGTGGACGGTCATGATCAGGCGAACACCAGTCATTTTGCACAAAAGGCCCTGGCTTTTCTCGAAATTAACCTGCAGTTCAAGCAAACAACTCGGGCACCCGAACGAGCACTGGTGCAGCGGCGCAGGCGCACAGCGCCCGAGCAGGGACGCCCAGCCCGGCGGTGCCCGAGCACAAGCCCCTGAGCAGCGTCAGCCGCCCGAGCAGTCGCTGGATCTACATTATGTCCTTGAAAAGGAGAAGAGAAGAGAAAAGAAGAGGAGGGAGGAGAAAGGAGGGGGGGTGGCGGCAAAGTGCAGATCGACGGGTCGAGAAGAGAGAAGAGGAGAGGAGTGAGGAGAAAGTTGCGCCACGTGGAAGCAGTAGCCTGGGATTGCTTTAAGCATTTGATTTCTGCTGCATGCTTTAAGTTCTATACTGATCTTGTTTGCATCGTCTGTTCTTGAGCATGACCTTTGCTTGTTGCGTCTGTTTCGACCGCATCTCGGTCCGCACCGGACATTTTGCTGCTGGTTTTGCTGATGGTTCTGTCAGGATATTTGATGTTCGTTCTCCTGATAGGTAAGTACAGTAGTACCTCTGTCAATGGTAGCAGTATACCATGTGTATGTTGTATGCACCTTATCCATTGTCCTCCTTCCTCTTCCTTCTCTGCCTACTTAAATCTTTTTTTTGGTCTGAATATTCTTTTCTTGTGCTGTAGGCTCATCTATACGGCAACGCCACATGCCCCAAGAATGGAGAAGGTTGTGGGCAGAGAGTTTCAGCCTGGGTTTGATCCATACAAGGTAAATACCCCCACTTCTTTGCATTGCTATGTTTTTTCAATTCTCAGCTGTTAAGGCTTTACAAGGCTTCCTTTTCTATCATTTATGGTATCACAGATTGTAAGCGCATCTCAAGCTGGAGACATTCAGTTTCTTGATGTTAGCAGGGCAGCAGAACCCTACTTGATGTTAGCTGTTCATCGGCATGCCCCAGTTGTTGCAAGTGGCTCGGCCAAGCAGATGATTAAAGTGTTCAGTCTTGAGGAGGCATTCGTTATTGAGGAGGTGTCGACCTTCACACAGGCGTACTATACTGAGAAACTTGTGGGTGTAATATTGCACTCGTTTCACACACCTTGGTTTCGTGACTTTATGTGTATTATGGACATGTATCGAAGATTTGGTGTGTGGATTCATGTTGAGATCGAAACCGATGTCGAAATGTGGTTTATATGCTATATTGTTGATATATATGTGGTATTCTCGTTCATATGTTGATGTGTGGATTTGATATGTGAATTAAATGCTAGAAAAGAGAAAAAAAAGGGGGGGGGGGGGATTCCCGGCTTTGCCAACAAGATAGGCCAAAGCCGTTGGCAAGCCGGGCTTTCCTCAACGACCTTGCCGGCTTTGCCACCGGCTTTGGGCGGTGTTGGCAAAGATAGGCTTCCCCCGAAGCACGCGCCCAGCTTTGCCAACAGGCTGGGCCAAAGCTGTTGGCAAAGCCGGCGGCTTTGCCAACACTTCACCCGAGGCCGTTGGCAAAGCCGCCATTCCCTTTGCCAACGAGGACTTTGCCAACGGCCGTCGCTTCCCCTGTTGGCGAAGGTAACGGCATCCGAGCTGACGGCGTCCCCTCTTCGCCAACGGCGCACATGGGCGTTGGCGAAGCTTTCCCAACAGGGCCGGAATTCCCGTTGGCGAAGAGCTCTTTCCCATCACTTAAAACGCCAACGGCTCTTTCCCAACAAGTAACTCGGAAACCCCGTTGGGAAAGCCTTCGCCAACAAGATGTTTGAGTCTTCGCCAACGACTTTAAGTCGTTGGCGAAGCACGCGTTTCTGTTGTGTTTGAACATTCGCCTTATTCAAAAAATTTGTGAAAATGTAAAAATAATTATGACACACTTAAAATATATACGATGATAAAACATGTCATAACAAAATAAATAATATTTGCATAAGTTTTTTTGAATAAGACGAATGATCAAACGTGTTTAGTAAAAGCCAACAAATACTTACATTTAGGGACAGAGGGAGTAGCAGCGACTCTGAATTGTATCATCAACAACTTCTTTTTTTTTTAAGTGGCGTGGAGGCCTTAATTTTTTTCGCAAACGTTAACTTTTGAGAATTTTGTCCACAACACATCCTTAAGTGTTGGTTTGGGTGAGGCACACTCCGTTCTTTGATTTTGTGGGTTGCACACTAATTTTGTATTTTTTATCTCCACACATACTGCAACACATGAAAAAGACTACTTTGCACTTCTAAAATCAGACCCACTCGTCAGCTCTCTCTCGGTATAAATTAAATAAACGTTCGTCTTACGCTAGTCTTTTTTGTTTTCACTACTGATAAATTAAATAAATGAATAAACTACCAATTCAAGCTCTAAACTAGAGTATATGAAAAAAAGAGAGAGACACACACAGTAGCGGAGCCAGCGATGGGACGGCCGGGGCTCAAGCCCTCTTATTGCCGGAAACTCCATTGAGCCCCACTTAAACCCCTCCGGTACTTTTTGACCATAGGTAAAGAAGAGGAAGAGCCGAAGAGGAGAAGGGAGAGGGAGAAGAAAGAGTAGATGAGCCCGCTTAGCTCCTAGACTGGCTTCGCCACTGGTTACACGCAACTGAACAAAGGAAGTCACAAAGAGACATAGAAGAACGTACACGTACGGGAGCCAACGGAAAACCGTCGCCCTTGCAACGGGATCGTGGTGAACCTCTACAAGGGTGGAGCTGCAGGTACCTCTTTGCGGGCGGCGAGCACTTGGAGGCTGGAGCTGCAAGCGCCTAAAATGGGAGCGCGCGCGGCTTGACCATTTGTACTGTACCTCAGCACTACAAGTCAGGCAGTCCGGTCATCAGGCTACAAATTGACTCCAGGCTCCAGGGACCACGGGCTCCAGGCATTTGTTAAGAAAGTCTGCACACAAGTCGTCGTCCAATGTGTGCGCGTGAGTTGGGAAACAGCGTGACGACCCTGCTTTTTACGGAGTGTGCCCGCTGTTTGCAGTGGCAGCGTGGGTTCACACGGTCAAGGAGAGCGACACGACACGGGGGAAGCGTCAACGAGAGTCTGAATAATCTGAAACGCCTAGCCCGTTTCGTCAAAGCGTGTAGCGTAGCGTCAACACAAATTTCGCCACACACTACTGCCGATACTTCACCACCTTCCACACTGTGGGGAGCAGAGCCGGAGGAAACGACGCGGCTCCGATAGAGAAGCGTGATCGATACCATCCGCTGTCGTGACGTTTTAGCTAGACTAGATGAAAGATTTATATATCATATATGGTAACATAACATATCCGATGGTGGCTAAGTGCCAAGCGACCTAACAGGCTAACAACGCGCTATGGACAGGAGAGCGAGGTTGTTTGATTAGCGTGACGGCATCTCTATGCGACGTACGGGTCATTGCTTTTTCTCACGAGGTCGATGAGCACGTCATGGAATCTGCACCACTTTTTGTTTGTCCCATCTCCGGTGAATCGACGACAGGGCTTGATCACTGTCGACCAGGTTATCCCGGCGGGCGTACGTGCACGCGGAATGTGTTTCTCGAGTCTGAACCAGGGTTCCCCAACCCTTTTCGTCCTACCGGTCCGTCCCGGTTCGAGAAATGGTTGGGAACCGGTCCCTAACCGGACTAAAAAGCCCGGCCAAACCTAGGAGCCCGGCTTACCAACCGGTTTGCCCGGTTTTCCGATCAGTTTTGTGAGGTCTGCAAACCGGATCGGGTCCGGTTTGGGGAACCCTGGTTTGAACCGAGGTACTCTCTACATGTGAAAAGAAAATTTGAACCCTCTACACATGTCCTCAGGGAAAAGTTACCCACGACCAGTAAAAGCAACAACGTAGTGCGTTCAACCCGTGTGTGTGTGTTTTTTACCCTTCTCTGCTCCTAAAAAGAATGAAGTGGAAAATTTTTTCCGGTCGAACTTTCTTTTCCCGATGAACGTAGGTTCACCCTCGCGTGTTCGCCCCGCCCACCGCCCGCGCCTTACGCTCACCCCCACCACACCCCACACCGTGACATTCCAATTTTGCCCGAACGACTAATCGCTCCCCATTCGCACGCCGCCCTCGCCTCCGATCCGCAACCCTCCGCACCATGCCGCCTCCCTGATTGCACCATGCCTCCTCCCCTAGCCGCGGTCACACCTCGCCTTCTCCCATCCACGGCCGCCTAGATCCCTGACCGCCGATCTTCGCCCGCCTCGTCGACCGCCGACCCCGCTGTCATCCCGGAACCAATCACGGGAGACACCTCGGACGCCTCGTAGGCGGCAGGTGACCGGGCCTTCTTCTCCTTTCCTCATATCGACGCCATAGCCGCTTCCAGATCGATGCCGTTGACACCCCGCCGCGCCTCTTCGGGTCTCTCCGGGTTGTCGCCCCGCCGCACACTACGCTGATCGCCTGCGTTCTGCCCTCTTCGACGGCTGTCAGCACCAACATCCGATTGAGGTAATCTTCCCATCATCATTCTACTCTGGTCCTCCATTTTTTTGATTCGCACACTCCAATAGCTCAACACTGGTAACGTGTTCACGACGCTCGAGTCCCTGGCCAGAGCGGCATAGCAGCAGGAGCCGCCGCAGAAGGAGATCTTCTCAGCGCCCGCGCTGCTCATCTCCAAGTCCTGCACCAACGTCGAGGACGATGACCACCGCGCTGCTGCGCTTCATTTGGGGCACTGCGGGCCATGGGGGCGAGGTGGGGAAGGACAAGGAGGACGTCGAGGATCCAATTCACAGGTTCCTTCTGGAGGACTATTTCTCCTACTCCATAGGCCTCTTTTTTTGCATGTTAAGTTCTTCAAAACATGCATTTGCCTGTTAGGTTTAAACATAGCAGCATTTAATTACTCATTATTTGAAATTAAATTAGTATCAAACTGTCGGTGTTTTAGACCGGCAACCTACTAAGGGGAGTACCCGAAGTAGATGAATGTGACTCGCCGAGATCGGTAACTCGAAGGAAGAGACACGTGGCACACAATTTAGACGAGGTTCGGGCCGCGAGGTGCGTAATACCCTATGTCTCGTATGCTTTGCGTAGCTCGGATTGATTGGGCACGATTACAAGATGGTGCAATAGTGCGCCGTGGGTTGTATGAGAGGAGATTGGATGCTAGAGATCGGTCCCCGCCTCGCCTTATATAGTCGGGAGGTAGGGTTACAAGTCGGAGTAGGGAGAGAGTACTAGTCGAGTACGTCTAGGAGTCCTCTATACGGTGCGGAACATGTACAACTCCCTAACTGAGTACTACTCCTGTGTAGTCCTTGTGCTCCACGCCTTCAGGTGCCGTGTAGCGCAAGCCGGGTAGTCCCAGGGGCCCACCGAGTAGTTGGTCCCGGTACCCACCGAGGTAGTGGGCCCGGGGAGGTCCATACGACAAGCCCCCGAGTACTTGTAGTCGAGAAGGATAGCTTCAAGTAATCTTGACGGCCTTAACGAGTAGTCCTCAAGCGTCCCTGAGTGCTACAAGTCAAAAGTCCTCAAGAGTAGTCGAAGCATCCCGAGGCTGGAATGTACTCCAGCTGATGTTTGAGCAATCTTGAAGTCTTCTCGAGTAGTCCCAAGCGTCCTCGAAAACTGCCTTCGAAGGTCTTCAAAAAATGCCTGTCTTGTCTTGAAGCCGGAGCTGACATGGAGGTGCGATTTGCAAAATCGCACTCCATATGGAGTAGCCCCCGAGCCTTAGGTTGAGCCGCGGGCTCTGGCTGAGGGTCCATCTGAAATCTTGGCAAGAAAATCCCGAAAAATCCGGAGAGAAAAAACCGAAGGACACGTGGCACGGAGCCCCCGAGCCTTGAGTCGAGTACTTCCTCTCGAATTGAAGGGTCATCTTGAAGAATGTGTCCTGAGATGCTCTTGAGACTAGCCGCTTCCCGGTAGTCGAGTAGAAGTAGCCGAGCCCCCGAGGTGAGGCGCGTCGACTAGTAGAATACGAAGGGTCACGCACGGTCGGCGAGTCGGCCGCTCGTGGACTTATCTAGCCGCCTGTTGCGGAGCCGGTTTGGCTTATAAATAGAAGCCAAAACCCTTAGGGTTTTTCACCCATTCGAGTTGCAGCCATTCTGCTTGCATCTGAAGCAAATCCACTCCCAGCGCTTGCTGCTGCCGTAGTAGATTCAAGTGCGCCGCCACCCAAATCTTTTAGGGTAGCCCCCGAGCGGATGCGAGTGAAGACGCCCTGCACTTGGAGGATGAAGCCGTCACCGTCCAAGACGTCCAAGGCCGCCGGGAAGAAGAGGGGCCGCGAAGAGGCCGCCGCGGCCGCCACCGGAGCGGCGCCGCCCATGTCTCCACCGCGGGCCGATCCAAGCCGCGAGTGTAAGAAGTTCAAAGTGAAGACGGAGGATCCGCGACCCTCCCGAACAGAGGGGTTCATCGGGGAGAAGGCGGTCGACATGTGGAGATCCGCCGCCGGAGATCCATATCCGATGGAGATGGCCGAAGTCGAGATTCCAATGTTCGCGCGGATCGTGGAGCGCGGGCTTGCGCTCCCGGCCCGGCGATTTCTTCAAGGGGCCGCTCGGGTACTACGGGATCGAGTACCCGAACCCCGAACCCCAACGGTATCTTCCACACGGCGGTCTTTGTGCACTTCGCGAAGCCTTCCTCGGGATCAAGCCACATTGGGTGCTTTTCGGAAGTTCTTCCGCGTCAAGCCGCGGCCAAGTGCCACCAACCCCGGGGTAGTCGGAGGTGCGGCATCCGGTGAGGGAGGACGCCGCGGAGCAATATCCGGCGTACAAACTTGTCGACTCCAACACGGACTGGAAGACAAGGTGGTTCTACATCACGAACCACCACCCCGGCCTGCCGAAGCCGAGCAGACGACAGCCCAGGCACCGAGAATGGTGGAACACGGAGCCCACCATGCAAGAGGGAATCCAGCTTCCCGAGCTGCTGGAACGCATCAAGGTGCTCAGGGAGGCGGGACTGAGGGCCGAGCACGTGGCCTTCAGTTTCATGAAGCGGAGGGTGCAACCGTTGATGGCTCGAGACACCCTAGGCTTCGAGTACACCGGCGACGATGACACGTCCCGGATGCGGGGGCGAGGCGGGACGACGGCGACATCATCGAGAGATTGTCGCGGATCTTCAAAGATATGCCGCCGTACACGGCGTGCCCCCGTACGAGAGTACTCCGCCGCGCGCCCGCCAAAGGAGGTGAGTAGTCGTACTCCCCGGTCGAGTAGTGATTACTTGGTGTAGTCGTACGACGTCTTCGCGTCTTGCAGGATGACTTGAAGAAGTTCATCTCCGAGCCGCGGCCACCTCCGAGCGGAATCGAGATCCCGATGGAGGGGAAGGCGAAGGAGCGGCGTGAAGTCGGTGAAGGCGATGACACCGTCGTCGTGGAGGATACCATCGACGACGACGATGAAGACGAGGAGACGTTGCAGGACCGCTTCCAGCTGCGGTCTAGGTTTAGCCGCCCGGGCTTGCCTCATGTTCCTCTGGTGCAAGACCCCCGGCTAGCCCCGGATGCTAGCTCGGCCGCGCCGCCACGGAAGCCGCGCAACCCCGCCAGGAAGCGGGTGACGAAGAAGCTTAAGGTCTCAGAGACCACGCCTCAGGAGGTAAGTTGTCTTGAACAAAGTAGTCGAGTACTCGTTGTACGAGTACGCTTGCCGATGAGTAGTCTCCCTTGTGTGCGGGGAGGTGCCGCCAACGGAGCCCGTCGAAGAGGGAGACGAGGGCGTGTGGGACACGGTGGGGGAGCCGGTGGAAGTCGTAGTCCGGCCCCCCACCGTGGAGGAGATCTTGGCGCAACCGGAGCGCCGGCCCCCTCGCTCCTCGGGGGGCACGGGACCCGTAGTCGCCGCCGTTGAAGAGGTGGTGGCTTCGGGGGCACAGGAGACCACCGCGCCGCCGCCTCTGCCGTGGAGGAGGCGGTAGGCCGCGGGGCGCGGGGAGGAGGTGCCCGCCGAGGGTGGACTGGTCGATATCGCCAGCATCCTCGGTGCTCCAGCCGTGACAATTGTCCGGTCGAACTTGTAAGTACCGAATCCTTCCGAGTAGTACTTGTTGCAGTAGTCGATGTTGGCTGACGACCATCTGTGAATGTTTCTGCAGGAAGTCCACGGATTTGTCTCGGGAGGGAGATGAGCCCTCTTCGGCGGTGGCGGAGGAAGACGCACCGCCCGCCGAGGAGGCCGCTCCCGCTACTCGGGCCGCGACCGAGCCACCGCACGCCGCAGGCGCCCTTGCGGAGGCCGCCGTAGTCGAAGGTGAGTACCCTTCTTGAAGCTATAAGGCCCTTTGAGGAGTAGTCGTAGGCACTAATGCACTTGTCGTCTCTTTGATAGGCGGCGAAGCCGAAGGTGGTGACATCCCCGCGGGGGTGCCGATGCGAGAGGTTGACACCGGAGGCCCGGAGGCTACGGAAGGAGCCCCCCGAGCCCATGGAGGAGGTCGTCGAGAAGTCCGCCGGGGGAGAGGCGATCACCACGTCGCCGGAGGTTGCTCGGGAGGTGGCTATCCGCTCCCCGAGATCCGGGACGCGAGCCCATCCGCTCGCGCGCACGGAGGCCACCACGAGTAGTCGCGGAGGAATAGAGGCTGCTCGCGGACGATCTTATCGAGTCGGCGACGGTGGCCAAGCATCCGGAGGCGATCCGTCGAGCCAAGCGGTGGATGAAGGTAAGTAGCCGTAGCCTCCGAGTAGTCAATCCTCTTTCATTGAGTACTCGTCGACTTGAGTTGTCTTGTGCAAGACGTTGCGGAGCGGTCCCGCGACAATTCGAACTCTTTGCGGCGGCTATGGCGACGCGGTGCTTCGAGCCGAGGCGCTAGAAGAGCAACTTGTGAAGTCGCGGAAGCACGCGGCCGCCATGCGATCGAAGCTCGACGCCGCCTTCGCCAAGTACCACAACGACGTCCAAGAGTTGCGGGCGAAGGGCGACGACTTGGTGCGGAAGAATAAGGGCCTCCGCAACAAGAACAAAGGTACGCCGCCGAACCGGTCGGGTACTTGTTGGAGGTAGAGAAGTCCTTGACCCGCCGTGCTTGTTGTCGTGTTGCGAGCTTGAGGGCCGGGTGGAGCGGTGAAGGCCTCGGAGACGAGCATGAAGAACCTCTTCTACCGGGAGCAAGAAGCCCGCCGTGTACTCGAGCTCGACTACAAAGAACTCGCCTTCGAGTGCGAGAAGCATATGGAGCTTTGGATTGCTTCGACCGAGATCTCGTCAACCGCTACAAATCCTTGCGAAGTTGAACGAAGACCGCGAGGCATTGCGGGCCCGCTGAAGGAGTTGGAAGAAGCCGCACTGCCTATCGCAAGACTCCCGGTGCCGCACCCGGCGGCCCCAAGATTGCTCCTCTGGTGGATCGCCTCAAGGAAGCTCCGAGCCGCCGGCCGTCTACGTGAAGCATATGGCGAGGTCCATCCCAAGACAAGTCTTGGCCTTCATGAAGTCGTACTTCCCGAAGGCCCCGGTGGAGGTAGTCGCCGGCGGGGTAGCCGCCAACTACTCTGATGAGCAGTATGCAGAGCTGCTGGAGCAGATGGCTCCCATCGCGGAGCAGGTAGCTGAGAAGCTAAACCTCTAGTAGCCCCGCATAGATAGCTAGTAGCCATAGTTGTACAGAAGACAATTGTAATGAATTGCTTAAGTATCAATGAAAGAAATTTTCCAGCAATGAGTACTCGTAGTCGCGATCTCAGAGTGCGGAGCCCCCATCGTGGAGTGGATGCGAGTAGTAGTACTCGGCAGTAGTGGTCCCGTTGTAGGGAGTAGGCAGTAAAGAAGTTGATGAACGATCAAACTTTATTACTGAAGAAGTACACCTGGATGGCCAGGGCCGTAGTTACAGAGTAGTCGCTTGGACCCGGAGGCCGCTTACAGAGTAGAGCCGGAGCGGGTAGCCGCTTACGACGCCAGCTGATCCGTAGGTAGCCGTGTAGGTCGGATCGTAGATCCGTAGGTAGCCGTGCGGCCGGATCTTGGAGTGTGGTCTCTTAGTAGACCGCTGCTAGAGTCCTTGACGCTCGTCACGGCCCGGGGTCCGTAGGTAGCCGCACGGGGCCGGAGCCTCGGAGAAGAGAAGTCCGGAGGCCGGAGCCGGGGACCGGAGGCCGCTTACGGCAAGGGGGGCGTTGATGTAGTCGTGTAGACTTGAACCCCGCAGTAGTCGTGTAGACTAGGCATAGAATCGACGAGTCGGTCGACGTTCCACGAGTTGTTGATGTCTTCGCCTTCAAGTGTTTGGAGGCGGTAGGAGCCCGGCCAGGTCACCTTTGCCACGGTGAAGGGACCTTCCCAGGGGAGCTGAGCTTGTGAAGTCCTTCCCTGTTCTGGATACGGCGGAGGACGAGATCTCCAACGTTGAAGGAGCGTTCCTTGACGTTGCGATCATGGTAGCATCGGATACCCTCCAGGTACCTTGCTGATTGGACGAGGGCAGCGCAACGAGCTTCTTCGAGGCTGTCAATGTCAACTCGTCCGTCGTCTTCCGAGATGCCTTCGTCATAGTGCTCCACGTGAGTAGTCGCGGCGAGGTAGAGCGATGGGCCGCTCGCCCTTGTGAGGAGCCGTGAGGATCGGTGGCTTTGATAGAAAGTCCTTGAGCCGGGCAAGGGCTTGATCCGCCTCTCGGAGTCCACACGAACTTCTCTTGATGCTTGAGTAGTTTGAAGAAGGGGAGGCCTCGTTCTCCTAGCCTCGAGATGAATCCGTTCGGCGCCGCCATGCACCCCGTCGCCTTCGGGACGTCTTTGATGCTCGTGGGAGCTTTCATGCCGGTGATGGCGGAGATCTTCTCGGGGGTTGGCTTCGATGCCGCGCCGGGCGATGATGAAGCCGAGTAGTTTGCCCGAAGGGACGCCGAAGACGCACTTGTTCGGGTTGAGTTTCCGGCGGTACTCGCGTAGTGATGCGAAGGTCTCTTCAAGGTCGTCGATGAGGGTACCGGAGTCCCCGGTTTTGACAACCACGTCATCCACGTAGGCCTCGACGTTCTTGTTGAGTTGCCGCTTGAAGCAGCTCCGGATAGCCCGTTGGTAGGTAGCGCCGACATTCTTCAACCCGAATGACATGGTCGTGTAGCGATACGCGCCAAACGGGGTAATGAACGCGGTCTTCTCCTGGTCTTCCTCCTTGATTGCGATCCGGTGGTACCGGAGTAGCGGTCGAGGAAGCGAGAAAGCGGTCGCAGCCCGCCGTGGAGTCGATGACTTGATCAATCCGCGGCAACCCGAAGGGGTCCTTGGGGGCGTTGCTTGTTGATGTCGGTGTAGTCGACGCACATCCTCCACTCGTTCTAGTTCTTCTTGCGGACGAGGACGGCGTTGGCAAGCCACTCGGGATGGAAGACTTCTCCGATGAAGCCAGTGCGAGTAGCTTGGCAAGTTCCTTCTTGATGGCGTCCCGCTCGTCATCGGCAAAGCGTCGGAGGTGTTGTCGCTTGGGGGTGGCCTTAGGATCGACGTTGAGGCAGTGCTCAATCGGCTCCCCGGGCACTCCCCGGCATGTCCGTCGGCTTCCACGCGAAGATGTCGCGGTTAGCCCGGGAGAAAGCCGATGAGCGCGTCTTCCTATTTGGGGTCGAGGCCAGCCCCGATGGTGGTGGTCTTGCTGGGGTCGCCTGTTCCGAGGTCGACCATCTTGACGAGTACCTCCTCAGGTGGCTGAGGCTTGTTGGCGTTGTCAGACTTCTTTGGGATGTCGAGTTCACTTGTAGCAAGCTTCTTCGACGCAGCGTAGACCTCCATCATCGCGTTGGGTACTTGGTTTGTAGAGGCGATCTCCACGGCTTCTGTGTCGCAGTCGTGGGAGATCTTCAAGTCCCCTTGGAGGGAGAGTACACCGGCTGGGCTTGGCATCTTGAGTACCAAGTAGGTGTAGTGGGGCACCGCCATGAACTTGGCGATGGCCGGTCCCGCCGAGGATGGCGTGGTAAGAGGTCTCGAAGTCCACGACCTCGAACTTGATGTACTCGCACGGTAGTTGTCCCGAGATGCCCCGAAGGTAATCGGCGGGACCACCGAGCCCGGTGGAATAGTCGCGTTGCGGGGGACGATGCCGTAGAAGGGCGTGTTGCTCTTGGTGAGCATATGAGTGATGTCGAGCTTCATTTTCTTTAAGGTCTTGGTGAAGAGGACGTTGAGCCCGCTTCGCCGTCGATGAGCACCTTGTTGAGCTTGGAGCCCGCCACCACCGGCTTCGGGACGAGGGGGAACCGTCCGGTTCGGAGAAGCCGGTCCATTGGTCCGCGCGGAAGAAGGTGATGGGTACCTCCGACCACCCGAGAGGGGTCGGGACCGCCGGTTCAATGGACATCACTTCACGACGGGTAGCCTTCTCGCTCCCGCCCGCCGGGCAATCCGCCGAAGAGGACGTTGACGGTCTTGTCCGGCTCCTGGAAGTCGTTGTTGTCGCCGTCCTTCTTCTTGCCCTTTTGATCGTGAGGGTGCGGTGGCTCTGGCGTATCCTTGAGTGCGTGCCTGAGTTGGTAGCACTTCTCGGTAGTGTGGTTGCCATTTGGATGCCACGGGCACTTCTCCTTCAGCAGGTCTTTGAAACTGCCGGAATTCTTCTTCGAGTTCCCTTTCGTAGGGCGCTGGATAGCCGCGACAGTGTTGTCTGGCTTGCGCTTACGTTTGGGACCCGAGTAGTTGCTGTTGTTGTTGTTGCGGCCGCCTTGGTTTGCGTTGCTGCCGCTGCCGCCGCCCTGGTTCTGCTTGGTCTTGCCACGGATGGCATCATACTTGGCGTTGGCCTTGTCCTCTTTATCCGCCCGGACGTGATCATGTCCTTGAGGTGGGGGATGGACTCGGGACGACGACGACCGAAGTCTTCGAAGGTGCGGCGGTGGTAGAGGCCGTCTCGGAAGAGGTCGATGACCTCCTTGTCGGTGACGTCGACGACGATGGCGCGCTTGTCGAAGAAGCGGCGCATGTACTTGCGGAGGGTCTCGCCTTGTTACTTGCTTGATCATGGCCGGGTCCATGCGAGTACCCGACCGGCCCATGGCGCCCGCAAAGTTGCTCGTGAACTGCTCCTTCGGCTCGGTCCCACTTGTCGATCGAGTGCTTATCCGGCCGACTCGAGCCGGGTGAGTGGTGCTTGGTCCGGGCGAAGGGGAAGTAGAGGCACTTGGTGTCGCCGTTGCCGCCGCCGTTTTCGATGGAGAGGGCGTAGCATCGGAGCCACCGGATGGTATCCGCTTCGCGTCGTACTTGGTGATCCCCAAAGGCTTGAACTTGTCGGGGAGGAGAAAGTTGCGAAGTCGAGGTGAGAAGGCGGGGAAGCCGTCGCCTTCGGCGGCGGTGGCCGACTTCTTCTCGCCGCGGCTCCTCAATCTTCGGCGAGCGTCGTACCCGCCGTGCGAGGCGCCGGAGGCGTGGTCGTTCGCATGGCCTCGGCCGCCGCGCGCCGCCGCCGCCTCCCCCGTCCTCTGTTGGCCCCATGGTTGGAGCCGCCGCCGTCGGCCGCCGCCGCCATCGGGATCGTTGCCGCCGCCACCGACCGGAGCGCGGTGGGGAACAACTTCTCGGTTGCCATGGTCATGCTGTGAAGGTCCGCCAGCGTTGGAGCGACGACGGTTTGTCTCGGCTGGGAGGTCAGCTCGAGTACGGTTGGGACCGTTGTTGGCGCTGCGACTTGTGGCTTCGTTGTCGCGGTGCCTGGCCGGAGGAGGTTGGTTGACTCTGTTGTCGACCCGCATGAAGTAAGCGTCTTCGCCGAGGTTGGCGATGACCTCTCCCGGCGCGTATGCCCCGAGCTCCGGTGTGCGATCGCCGTGATCGACATGAGGCATTGCTCGGGGGGTGGTGTGTACTCTCGCTCTCGACCACCTCGAGAGCTTCCGCAAGGTTGCGGATGGGGGAGGTTGTCGCGGAGGCGCCGGCGACGTTCGCCGCGCTTCGGTTACGCTCACGCCGAGCGTCTCCGTCCGGGGGTTCTCGTTAGGTGGAGCATCCGCGCAGAGCTCGTCGGAGGAGATGTCTTCCGTGTACTTGTCCCGAGCCGTGCCTCGAAGGCCCCGGGGTGTCGCCCGTAGCCATGAAGACTTGGCGATCGGGGGTGCCAAGGCCGGACTCGAAGGTGCCACCCTCGGTTGGTGTGCTCGAGTCGGCCGGGCTAAGGGTGTTCCCTCCCTGGAACGGTAGCGAGTCGATGTAGGCGACGTAGCGTGAGTCTCCCTTTTTCGGGTCGGCGGCTTGCGGTCCGGCCGCAGACGTATCTCCCGCCGGCGTGGATTTTATAACCGGCCCCGCAGGCCGGCCCCGACAAGGGAAGCTCGGAGGAGTTGTCTTCGGACTCGGGCTCCTCGTGGTCCGACCCGAAGTCGAACTCATAGTCCGGGTTCGAGTAGAACTCGGAGAGAGGGCCGGAGTCCAAAGCGCGATCGGGGGGTGGCGTCGGAGTCCGAGTTGTACTCGGCACGGGCTCCTTGCCGGCCCGCGCGGGGCGGGGAGCCCCCCCGTGCGGGCCCGGCCGAGGATGTGGGGGCCGCGCGCGCGAGCGCTCGCGAGGTGAGGGGACCACCGCGATGGCCGAGTAACCGGCTCGCATGCGATGGCCCATGGCGACGTCGAGTTCGGGTTGGAGACGGACTCGAGCTCGAAGTCGCCGTGGTGGTTGAAGAGTGAAATTTCGCCGAACTTGCCGGCGAGTTCACCCGTGACAACTTCGGGGAAGCGTCACGAAGCTCGTGTTCGGGTTGGGCCGCATGGTCGCGGCGCGGCGCCGGTAGGAGCCCGCGCCGTCGGCGGTGCGGACCCGGTGCGCCGAACACGAAGGTGTCGCCGCGGTTGAAGGCGATGGTTGGCTTGAAGTGGACGGGAGCCGTCGAGTTCGCCATGTGATCTCGGGCGAGACCCCCCTACCCGGCGCGCCGGTGTCGGTGTTTTAGACCGGCAACCTACTAAGGGGAGTACCCGAAGTAGATGAATGCGACTCGCCGAGATCGGTAACTCGAAGGAAGAGACACGTGGCACACAATTTAGACAGGTTCGGGTCGCGAGGTGCGTAATACCCTACGTCCTGTATGCTGCGTAGCTCTGGATTGATTGGGCACGATTACAAGATGGTGCAATAGTGCGCCGTGGGTTGTATGAGAGGAGATTGGATGCTAGAGATCGGTCCCTGCCTCGCCTTATATAGTCCGGGAGGCAGGGTTACAAGTCGGAGTAGGGAGAGAGTACTAGTCGAGTACGTCTAGGAGTCCTCTATACAGTGCGGAACATGTACGGCCTCCCTAACCGAGTACTACTCCCCGTGTAGTCCTTGTGCTCCACGCCTTCGGGTGCCGTGCGGCGCAAGCCGCTTAGTCCCGAGGGCCCACCGAGTAGTCGGTCCCGGCACCCACCGAGGTAGTGGGCCCGGGGAGGTCCATACGACACAAACCGAAATTATCATGATGAGTAGCTAGGTCTGAGATCATGATTCTGTTGAAACTACAAAAATTATATACAACTAGAGAAAATGACTTGCTAATTCCTTTTAAAGTCTATTATTTTGGTACTCCGATCTAATGTAGGGATTTTCAGTAGATGTATGTGCATGTGGAGGAAGTTTTTCACGATTATATACAACTGAAAAGGAAAGGCATTAATGCATATATATATATGTATATGTATATGTATATGTATATGTATATGTATATGTATATGTATATGTATATGTATATGTATATGTATATGTATATGTATATGTATATGTATATGTATATGTATATGTATATCTTTGGAACATCGAGGGTGGAGTGTTGTTTTTGCATAGCAATATGACAGAAAACACTTGGTAGTTTAACTTGTAAACTCCATCCTGAAAAAAATGTTTCTTGGACTTACTTTTTGTAGTATTGGGTGAGATGATAGCACGATAGTGGCTTATAATTCTTTATCATGTTATTGTGTGTCGTTTGCAGAACAGCTAAGTGCCAGCTTGATTGGGTGACCCATATTGCTATTGTGCATCATGTGTGGATAGTAACAGAGAGCTATTGCTAATCCCATGTGTCAGCTTCATTGACCCTTATCAGCACTTCTGTCCAATCATTGGTACTGCTATTAGGTTTTTTGTAATGTTCATTAATAATGTCAACTTTGTTAATCAGTATTTCTAATCTCACGTCTGGTGTTGCAGGTTACTCGATCGAGTACTGGGTAACATGTACCTTCACTTTGATGAGGTAACCATCTTACATAGCTGAATACATGTTTTTTGTCTTATGAAAAGGAAACAAGTTGACCTTTCAAGGAAAATAAAGAGAGGAGTTAACTTGCTTATCTTTTAGGTAATACATCCTCGTGGCCAAGTATTTCATATGCATCTTCCTTCCATGTATCTCACATTCAGTCACCACATGCCTTACCAGTATTGTGAATATCCATTTTTTGTCTGTTCACTTCTTATTCTTTGTAAGGTGCTTCTTAAGGTTTCCTGTTATGCATCCAATACTTTCAGTCGGTGACAATTTTATATTGGCTACAGAGCCACAATACATCATAATAATTTAATAATTTATATGTATAGCTTGGCAAGACATGCATTTATATGCCAAGCTGTCTGCATTCTTCTTTGAAAGTAGTACAAACCTCTAACAATTTACCCTACTACTGAGAAGATGATGCTTGTGGCCTACTTTATCATTGTATAGTATTATATATTTTTTTACTATCTTCTGAATTATATGGTCAAAATGCATAGCCTGCTTAAATGTCTTGTTTTGAGCTGCACCTGTTTGGTGAAATTGTATCAGTTGGAATTTTAAGGATTTCCTATTGCTTAAGTGCACTTTACCAAATCTTGAATATTTAATGATGTTCTTTTTTGATGATGTTTGGGTTACTTGCTCAAACATAATAGGAAGAGTGAGTTTGTTACTTATCACATGCCTGGTATCAAACCAGAAAGGGATATCAAAAGAACCTGCAACATAAAGGCATGTGATTAAATAACTTGTAGAGAGATATAAATATATTTGATTTGGAATTTTAGTGTTAATG
Organism: Cenchrus americanus; assembly: GCA_947561735.1. NCBI lineage: Eukaryota > Viridiplantae > Streptophyta > Magnoliopsida > Poales > Poaceae > Cenchrus > Cenchrus americanus. The sequence goes on along the minus strand of OX387239.1, from coordinate 67,305,037 downwards.
AGTTTTGAGTATGAGAATATATAAATTTAGACTTTCTAAAGTTGAGAATCATGCTTACATTTTTTTTGCCAGTATAAGTAAATGACTTTAAAGTGCAGAGTGCTTATCTATTGTTTTTGGAAGTACAGATAAATAACTTTACATTATGTCATGACTGAGTGAATATCCCTGTTTACTTATTTTTCAGCTCTTAAATGCTTGGTTCAGCATGATAATATTTCCCTATTCTTCTTGTACTGTTGCTAATTTGTCATAAACATGAAACATGCTATTGTTATGTTATCTTATTCATCAATGTTATGTTGGTTATTGATTTTAATTTTGTTCTGAATTTTGAATGTTTATCAAACTTTTTACACCATCAGGTCCTCATATGTTCTGTTGTGAGGCACATGATGACACTTCATTAATCATGGAGGGACTTGATCCCAAAAACATTGTCGGCAGAGTGGTTCAAACCTTTCCTCCGAGTCGCTGCAGCAGTGTTGCCTTGCTGACCAATATATCCATGACCACATATTGGTCTACATAATAATGGTCTTTGTAATGTTATTGGCTGGAAGATGAGTTTACAATGATTGAAATGTTTTATTTTCCAGGTTCGAGCAGCAGAATATGACGATGTAGTGAGCCAGCTCAGTGCAATCAATAGGAAGCAAAGTGGGAGGTAAACTGTGTTGCCATACTTTTGTGACTAGAGTTTTATAGGAAATGCTTGATGCATACTCTTACATTATATTGCATTTATCCCAACCATCATTCAATTCCTTTGTTGTTTAGTGTAAAGTAAATACGAAAGAAGAATAAGGTTGTCTGTTGCTTATTATGAATTGATTAATTTGGCTTTTTCTTGTGTGACAACTTGGCCATTCATGACCTTTCCAATCTGGTTAAATCGAAGGAACTGATTCATTTGGATTTTATTATGCAATAGCTTGGCAGTTCGTGATCCCCCAATCTGGTAAAATTGAAGGATATGATCACCTCGGTGAGTATGTGGTGACGCACGAGTGCTGCTCCTCTGCTTGTTCATGGCCGAGCTCTTTTAATGCTTCTTTGCAAGTGCATGGCCAAGCTCTGGTTAATGGTTGTGTTCAAGTGTGGTTTGTACATGCAGGTGGATGCCTAGATTGTGGACGAACAATTCCCTCTGGTGCTGTGTGCATGACTTGTGACACGAGTAAAAATATCCTTTCATGGCCTGTGACATGAGTATTTATTAGTCACGATTGTTAGGTAGTGAAACTTCTAGAGAGTAGTTTGACATTTCTTGCTATCATAATGATAACTGTACATAATTGTTGGTCTTGTAACAAGGAACACGAATAGTACATACTATATAGTGGTGAAATCTTGTTATCACAATGGTAATTGTACTTAATTATTATTGTGACAACGTAAATGCGCAGTATGTACTTGCTGGTGATTATTTTTCTAAGTTCTAAGATAAAGGTTTCAGTTGACGTAGATACGAACTTAGAGGCAAAAATATATGGATCCATTAATACTTATTGATAATTGTACATGTATTTTCATATGAATTATTTTACGCTTAAGCTATTCAACTGGCGGCTGGCCCATGCTCTAGTATCCCCAAATAGATCAACAATTTCCTATAGCAGACATAACTTTATTTATTAACATTGCTTGTGTATTACATTGTAGATATTTGGATGCCCGTAGCAACGCACGGGCACAGACCTAGTGAGGGTCCGGTCTAGTAGTGATTCACGACACGGTAAAACTAGTTACACGGGTTACTGACCGGTTATACTGGTTACCAGTAGGGAAAGGAGACAGGGTGGCTGAAGGGCCTTGTGGGCTCAAGAGACGGATGCAAACGTTACACATTACAACACTGGTAGAGAGCGAGGCTTTTTTTCACTACGTGAAAAACTGCCTTTGGTAACGGGCGTAGATCGCCTTTGGTAATGGGCAATGCGCCCGTTACCGATCAAGTGTTACAAATAAGCCAAGAAAGGTAACGGGCGGATGCCCGTTACTGATAAGACATATTCGTAACGGGTATTAAACAACGACCGTTACCAAAACTAGCCACCGGTCACGTGAAATGGTTGTTTTTCTGGGCCCACAGGGAACTTTCGTAACAGGCACCAAAGCAAAGCCCATTACATAAGCTCAATATCAGAGACGCCTGATGTGCACCTGCATCTCCACTATCTTGACGAAATGAGACTGTGACGCCCCAGGTTTTCGGCCGGGTCAATTAACCCTGATGATCCGGTCAACAGTGTTGACTTTGGTCAAACGACGGTCAACCTGGGCCATCACCTCGAAAACATCGCTGACAATCCCTAGTGACACCTTTTGGTCAACCATAGCCCACCTTGGTCAAAACCCCACCCAAAACCCTTGACTCCTTGTTGACCCATCAATGTCAGCCGGAACTTTTGCCGCGTTCTCCAAATTTTCCCTAAACACTTCAAATTCTCCCAATACAAAAGTTGTGTATTTTGTCGAGGGACACAACTTTCATGTTGAGTGGCATTGCTGGTTTGAAGTGCAAATGGGTGAAAAATGCAAGTCAACGTCTGCTTTCACTATTCACTGGGGCCGAGATTTCTGTCAAGTTTCCATGCAGTTTATGCCAAATCCTTTGATCTAAAAGCTTAGAACCTTTGTAAAACTTGTAGAGGGTAGTGTGGTGAGCAAGTTTGGTAGTCAAACTTTGGTGCAGTTCTGTTTGGAAAAATTGAGAAAATTCAATTCAAAGTAGGGTACCTGAAACTGTTTTGAGCCGGAGCGCCGCACTGCACGACGTCGCATCGCGCCGCGCCGCGTCGCGCGCGCTCACCGCGACCACCCCTTGTGCCCGGACGCCGAGGCGCCTACCACCCGCCGGTCCGTGCGCCGTGGGGCCGCCCGCGTTGAACCGCCATCCCGGCCCTCTCCCCGTGCGCCACGTGCTCACACCCGCCGCGCCGGCCACCCAACGGCGTCGCCACCGTACGCGCACAACGCCGCCCCTGGTTGGCGATTGGCCGCCGCGCGTCGCCGCCCATCCCGCCGTACCCCGACCATGCCGTGTTTGTACTGCTTCGCCCCTCACCTTGGTGTGCAAGGCAACACTCAACCGCCTCGAGCTAGGCTATAAAGCCGGCCGGTCTTCTCCTCGCGCGAGCACCAAGCCGTCGCCGTCCGCCATGGGTGCCACACGGTGAACTCCACCCCGCCCGCTTTTTTCTTCGCAAACACGTGCCGCTCCTCACTCCACTAGGACCTCCTGTAGCTCTTGCGCTCGCTTGTTGGCCTGCCCGAGCCGCCGGCTCACCGGAGCCAGTGTTCCTGCGGCCGCCGCCGGGCAGCCATCGACGAGCTCTGCTCCCCGCGCGATCCCCGAGCCAACCAACCGTCTCAACACATTCCCTAGGTCCCAGTGAAGCTGCCCGTGCCACACGTTGACCAACTCCGCCCCTGTCCTCGATGGAGTTCGAGTGCCCACGGCCGCACCACCACTGGTCTGCCGCCGCCGCTCACCGGCGACACCTCCGGTCAAACCACCACCGCCAATCGGAAGAGGGTGAGCCTAATTGCTAATCCCCTTCGCTTGTTTGCCACCCCGTGCCTCACCTCACCGCCGGCGATCTCACCTTCGCCGCCGGGTGCAAGGGTGAGGAATCGAGGGATGGTTGTGAAGCGTTTAAACTTTCCAGGGACCTAAGTGCAAAAAGATTCTATACTCTTTGATGTGTTTTAGCAGAAACTTGTAAAATCGATTAAAAATCGTAGAAAAATCCAAAAATAGCAAACTCAATTTTTCTATGCTCTGTGTACTAAGAACTACAACTTTCTCCAAAGGTGTATATATTTTTGAGCTATAGTTTTTGCTTGAAAAATAGAAATGTAAAAGACCTAGATCCGTGATTTTGTAAAATCTACAACTGATCTTGAGCTGAGTTTTGGATATGTTGTGAGTACTAGTATGTGTAGGTCCTGTGCCAAAAGTTGCACTAAGTTACTGAAGAAATCTTTTTATAAAAATCATTTTGTGAAATTGACAAATCTGCCTAGATGATTTTTGTAGCCCAAAATATAACTATTTTTGAGCCCAACTTCTGTTTATAGTCATGTTATGCTAAAATCATCCTTGATGAATTTACCATGATTTTACCCCTGTTAGAAATATTAATGCCTCAATTATGCTTGTTTTTAATCATTAATATGGGTAGCATGTTTCATAAGGGCTATATGTGTGTTTGTTGGTTGTTTATGCTTGTTTTGGACCAAAGCATGTGTGGAACAAAGTTTGCATGCATTACTGTTATATTTATTTTCATATGTAATATTCCCTTATATGCTAACTAGTAATGCCTTTAATTGTGTAACTAATTTCAGTAGTGCAAGGGATAGTTTCTTGCTGTCCAACAGAGCATTCCTGGTCATTACAACTAGTAAGTACTGCTGGAATAGTTTGATGTGTTTTTAATTGATTAAAAGAGTGCAAATCCGATTAATCTAGTAAAGGGAAATAGGAAAAATGCATCCTTTATGCATAAGTTATGGGAATGAGCTAAGGAAGTAAAATGGTGGTATCCAAAGTAAATTTCATTGCTGTTGGTAATTAAAAGTAATATTCTTTTATAGGTGTGCCTATATTCACCATCATGCAAGTGTCACATAGTCTTTTGTGTGGCTTCAAATAAGTAAAGGTTTAAATGCTTTTCTTAAGGTGAATATGACCAACCCTATGCCACTTGTAGCTGTTGCTGCTGCTTGTATGTAGATTACATTAATTTATTTATATATATATGTACATAGTCACCGTTAAAAGTCTAGAAATAAAGCATTGCATTTTGTCTCTTTATAGGAAGAGTATGCTGAATGTATTACTATCTAGGTGGATGTGTTCAAACACGCACCTCTTAGTTGTCATAAGTTGTTTGAAGTTAATTAAATCCAAATTGCCACTTAAGTCTTGCATTTGCATCCTCCGTGTAGAAGTTCCCGACGGTAGTTACACGCTCGTATCGGAAGACGTGAACGAGGGAGCAGGAGGAGGCGTGCACTACGTCGCAATAGAGCAAGACCCGGGCCAAAGTCCGGAAGATTGTCTAACTGCTTGTGCTAGCGAAGGCAAGCCCCAGTTTTATCATTAACCCATGTTTTATTTAAATTTATGCAACTATCTATGATATTCTATGTGCATTTACGTTTAGGAATTGGGTGAAACCCTAGTTGCATGATCCCTAGGTGCCTATGGTCTTTTACTAGTATGCTAGGTCGCTAGATGCTATGCTCTAAGGACCCAGTAAAAGTCGAGTGATGTTCGTCACTCGCGAGAATAGGTTTTCCTTTGTGGAACCCCCATATGAATAAATGAATTGCTCATGTGGTAAGAGCATGGGATTGGGCTCGGTCCGGTGGCTTCATGGGCTAAGCTTTTGAATGTACTAAGCACTTGTCGGGATTGGGACCGGTAAGCCTAGTACCTTAATGAGACGGTACGGATTTTACTACTACTAATCTCGATTCGTCTCTGCCCGGCTTGCAACCGGGAGGAGGGTACATGTGTGAGGGTGGATGTACCGAGTGGGGCATTCCGGATAGCCTTGTACCCGGGACTGTAGGTTATCATCCCAACCCGAGGATTCTTTAGAACCGTTTGGTCGGTGTCGGCTATGTGGGGCACCGCTCCGTGTGTTTAGGTTACCTTGCAAGGTGTATGAATCAATCGATTGTCGGCCTCTCACCGTTATCCGAGACTGCTTAATCGGCTAGCCATGATATCCCTTAATGATGGAACTATGTGAAATCTCCTGCGTGAATTAATTGTATTGTACAATTCTTGATTGTATTAGTTGCTCATCATAGTAATGGTAATTTCACTAGAAATTGAGCTAAAATATTGATAGTACGGGATTATCTCGGATGGGGTTGTCACAACTGGTATCGGAGCGACCGAATGCACGGAGTGATTAGCTTAATATTTATCACCCGATTTACAATAAAACTTGCCCAGTTGATTGGATTATAAAAATCCGTTGGATCGTTAAGGAATGATCTAGATCGAGAGGCCCTAGAGGGAATTTTTGGGTTCTTTAAGGTGGCACAAGAATCTATGGTTTATTCTCGCTAACTTCCCGGACTTTATCTTATGTCGGACTTACTTTATTGCACAACCAAACTAGATGAGCCACGTGTTTAATACGTGTGCTTTGTTCCGCATCACGGGAATTGCGAGGGTTTATGGAGTGATCCATTCCACGGATCCCATCTTCGCGTCTAGATATGAGTTGTGGTGTCGCCACGTGTTTCATACGTGTGCATTCGGCATGTCGATCATGCGAGGCAAGGAGACACTCCATTCAAATGGAGGGTTTCCGAGGTTGGACGCCTGTCCATGCAGCGGCTTGACGCATGGATATCGTTTCTATAAGAAAACGGTCCTGTATGTGGATGTTGTGACGTGCCGGCACAAAAGGTTCGTTTTCTGCGGGTACACAACAACGTTCGTAAGTCATTACGTACGAATCAAATAGTTCCGACTAGTTATTATAAGGAGAGCCGATTATAAGCTTGCCACCGGCACTAACTACGTCTTTTGGATCTAGTTGTAAGGTCGCTTAAGGCGTGTGCATGCATGATTAAAATCTTGATGAACCTAAACGTTACCCTTACTTGGAGTAATTTTTCTAGGGAGATTGCTTGATCTTAGATAAGGTTTTCCTCTCTTTTGAATTAAGGAAAATTCTGGCAGATTCTGTCTCTGTCATTTCTCAATTTTTGTAGCCAAATCTGTAAGGAATCTGACTAGACATCCTTTAGGAAAGTTGTTTCTTATCAAGTTGAGCATCCACTGGGAATTTTTCATGATTTTAGGAATTTTCTGCAGAGAGTTATGCTCAGTTTAGTGAGTCTCTGTTCTGCTGTTTTTCAGAGCAGCATTCTACGGAAAATGGAATTTTTCAAGCATGTTTCAATCCAATCTAGCCCTACCATTGAATACCAAAAGTGTGCATTTTTAAGTCACTGAGTTGCTACCAAGAATTGGTAATTTTTGGGGTCATAGGTTCCGAGTTACGAATTTGTGATTCATAACCCCCGAACCTTACGCCATCATTTTATGCGTACTCAATTCGAGTTCCGACATATCTTGCACCTTGTGCTAATGGCTGCCCTAAATTTCACCAAATTGATAATCCAACTATCCCTTTTACTCTTTGAAATCTTATGGAAGTTGGAAATCTTTAGTAGTGGTCTGTGTAGGCAACATTCTTTTGTAGCCGTGAGAACTTAACTTTGTGCACGTGTTCGCCTCTGGTTCTAAAATTTGTCACTTATTCCAGATGTCTGCCTCCGGATCCATGACCGTTGTTGCGCAGGCGTGGACTCACTTGAACTGCCTCGAGGAAGGTGGTTTTCCCGCACTTTTGTGGGACACCCTAAAGGACCTTGGGTACACGGCGTATCCCGTGTACCGGGCACGTGAGCTCATGACATCGGGCCAACCGCTTCGTTGGGAAGTGAATGTAAAGATCCTCGTGTGCCCGACACATCCTACTTGGGAAGAGTGGGAGGTGAAGGCACAAGGGTGGAAATTGGCCGGCACCGTGCGGAAGGCCGTGTTGGAAGCACTCACAACGTTTTGTGAGAAGCATGCCGATTGGGTAGCTAGTACTACAAAGCAAAGGTGATTCCATTGCCTAAGCAACATTCCGGCATGGAATCAAATGCGAAGCTTTTGTCTCCGCTCGGGGCAATCCTCACTATAGTCCCGAACTTGACACCTCAGCCGTTTCTCCAAAGCTATGTTGGACCTATATCAAACGATGGTTGGAGAAAGTATGTTCTATAGGCACCAAATTTATAGACAACAAGTTAATGGTGCGGGAGCTATCGCCCAAGAGTTGAATGAAGCTCGAGCAACGATAGCCGATCTTAAGAAGAAAAGAAGAAAGGATAGAACCACAATACAAGAATTGAGCGAAGTCATTCATGAATAGAATTTCTTGTTGCGGCATAATGATCAATATATGCTTGACCTAGAGAATCGGCTAGAAGGCCGTAGCAGCTCCACCACCTAATCCAAAAGAGGAAGAAGATTCCAAGGAGATCCAAGGAGAATGCGGAGTGGAGACCGGACCCGCTTCACCTTAAGTGAACTTAGGCTAGAGTGATATCTAATTGATGTTGGCTACGCTTTCAATAAAGTGATGCGTTGTAAGAATGGATCTTGTAATGACATTGGTTATGATCAACTTGGACCATGTGTTGAGTAGTAACTTATGTCAAATAAGGTGGGAATCTTGCTCACCGACTTTTATCATGTTTGCATGTGCGTACCGAGAGTTATGGCAATTTACGTACACCTCGACCTCCCGTGAAAACGGCTAGGCCGAATCTCGGTTACGAAATTTTTCGGGCATAATAATGTTGGAAATTGACTCGAAGTTGAACACCAACATTGGAGCGCATGAAACATCCACCGACCAAAAATGAGAATTTTCGGTGTATAAGCAAGGATTTATGAACTTTATGCTTATGACCGTCGTGCCGGCCGACTCCGAAAGTTTGCCTTGAATGAGTTTTCGTCATACATATTCTACTTGTCAATTTATGTGAGAAAGCTTACGAATATGTGTTTAATGAGAGCTCAAATTTTCGGATGGTCGGATCGACACGTAGCACCCCCAACGGTTTTGACGCGTCGGGTAATGGTGATCTACCACCGCCGCCACCTATGACGCCGGTGGTGACTTTCATGGCCACTCGGACCAAAGTGTTGCGCCGCATTTTGCGGACACAACAGCAAATCGCGCAACAAATGCACCGAGACCGCCAATGGGAGCTAATCAAGATGGACCGCGAGATGGTTACCACATATTCCCGGTTTATCGGGATGAAGCCCCCAACCTTCACCAAAGCGAGAAGAACCCCTTGATGCGGATGCATGGGTTCGGGCCACCGAGGCCAAATTCTCTGCAGTTGTCCTACCTTGTTCCGAGAAGCACATGGCTAGATTTGCGGCTTTGCGGCTTCGTGGAGAAGCCGTAATGTGGTGGGAGCACTTTAAAATCATGCAACCTTCGTACATGAAGTTACTTGGATGGAATTCAAAAGAGCTTTCAAGGACCACCACATCCCAAAAGGACTCATGGTTAGAAAAATGAAAGAGGTGCTTGCTCTTAAGCAAGGTGATGACATTGTGTATCGGTATGCACGAAGTTTAACGACCTTTGCCGGTATGGAGAACATCACGTGGACACCGATGCCAAAAAGATGGAACGTTTCCGTGATGGTCTTAGGAGTGAGTTGTATGAAAGACTAAACTTATTAGAGCCAAACGGTTATCATGAGTTAGTAAACAAAGCTATCTCGCAAGAGGATGCCATGATGAAGGTACAAAAGGAGAAGAAGAGGCATAATGAATTTGCTTCGGGAATTGGATCGGGCAAGAAATTTCGTTTCGTCAAGAAGGATGCGCATGGTTCTTCCCAATCATCCGCATCGGGACGTTGGAGAATGACTCCATCCTAGCATAAGCCTTCGGGAAATTTTCAGTACCGCCAGGCTCAGCCACAAGTCTTCAAGCCAAAGGAATTTCAACCCCGTGTTTGCTACAATTGTAGGCAAATCGGGCATTATGCCAATGAGTGCCCAAACCCTAAAAGGATCAAGACCGAGCAACAACGTGCTCGAACCCCGGAATAACTAAGGGCAATCGTGACAAGAAACCCATGAATCAAGTGAAGCAAGGTCAACTTAACTTCACGGGTAACCTTTCTATCCGAGAGCTTGTCTCCTTATCGTTTACTTTTGACGATGGAAGCTTACTCCATCCCCACTTTTAGTTGCTTTAAGAACTAAACCCGAAATCTTGGTGAACAAATGTAATGACACATTTGTTTACTAGCCTTCCCTTTATTCATAGAAATCTTTATTGTAATCACCATTTTCAACTTAGTCTTTCCACCGAAGTCCCCAAGATTCACATCGATCAACCGGATAAGTTGAAGGAGTAGGATCAAAGATTTCTTGAGAAATCACGGTCGGATCTTCGGACCGTTGGACCCCATTAGTTTCGGTGCCACGATGGTACGACGCCATAGCGTCGCCCGCCATCTCTCTTCCCGCGACCACGATCACGTCATCGAGACCTCACGGGCCGACCGGTATCGAGCCCCGTGTGGCAACCGCCGGATTGCTCCGCTAGTCCCTACCTCGGTCGGTTGGGATGACCGTTGTGTTTCGTTGGGCTATAAAAAGGAGAGACCCTTCCGGTAGTGTCGCCATTGCCAAGTCTCGCCCTGCTTTCGAGCTCGACGGTGTCGCCACTCTTGTTTTTCCCTTCGGCTATTTTTGGCCAACCCACCGCTAGCCCGGCTTCATTGTTGCTCCACCCACTCGCCGAACAAGCCGGTTAGTCATCTTCGTCGACCACCTCCGAAGAAGCTCGAAGAAGACCAAAGGAAGAATCCCGACTCCATCGTCGACCATGCTCCGCATCATGGAGATGTTTGAGTCCCTCCACCGGACGCTTGTAGCGATGTACCTCTCGCATCGTCGGCGGAGTTTGTCTTCTTTTAGTTTTCCATGTACATATCCATCGTCCTCTTCCTCATAAGCTGCGATGAAGCGATGAAGAGAGCACCGTGTATCTTTTGCCCTATATGAATTCTCGCTACCTAGAGATGTAAGCGAGTATGTCTTCCATCTTGTAACCCTTATCTTGTTAGAAAGTGTTGCTCTACTCTTCTTGTCGAATCTCGAGATGAGATTTTGTTTAAGGGGGGTAGGCCGTGACGCCCGGGTTTTCGGCGGGTCAATTAACCCCGATGATCCGGTCAACGGTGTTGACTTTGGTCAAATGACGGTCAACCCGGGCCATCACCTCGAAAACATCGCCGACAATCCCTAGTGAAACCTTTTGGTCAACCATAGCCCACCTTGGTCAAAACCCCACTCAAAACCCTTGACTCCTTGTTGACCCATCAATGTCGGCGGAACTTTTGCCGCGTTCTCCAAATTTTCCCTAAACACTTCAAATTCTCCCAATACAAAAGTTGTGTATATTGTCGAGGGACACAACTTTCATGTTGAGTGGCATTGCTAGTTTGGAGTGGAAATGGGTGAAAAATGCAGGTCAATGTCTCCGCTTTCACTATTCACGGGGCCGAGATTTCGTCAAGTTTCCATGCGCTTTATGCCAAATCCTTTGATCTAAAAGCTTAGAAACTTTGTAAAACTTGTAGAGGGTAGTGTGGTGAGCAAGTTTGGTAGTCAAACTTTGGTGCGGTTCTGTTTGGAAAAATTGAGAAAATTCAATTCAAAGTAGGGTACCCGAAACCGTTTTGAGCCGGGAGCACCGCACCGCACGACGTCGCGTCGCGCCGCGCCTCGTCGCGCGCTCACCGCGACAACCCCTTGGGCCGGACGCCGAGGCAGCCTACCACCCGCCGGTCCGTGCGCCGGTGGGGCCGCCCGCGTCAAACCGCCATCCCGTCCCTCTCCTTGTGCGCCACGTGCTCACACCCGCCGCGCCGGCCACCCAACGGCATCGCCTCCGTGCGCGCGCGGCCGCCGCCCCCGGTTGGCGATTGGCCGCCGTGCGTCGCCGCCCATCCCGCGTACCCCGACCATGCCATGTTTGTCTTGCTTCGCCCCTCGCCTTGGTGTGCAAGGCAACACTCAACCGCCTCGAGCTAGGCTATAAAGCCGGTCGGTCTTCTCCTCGTGCGAGCACCAAGCCGCCGCCGTCCGCCATGGGTGCCACACGGTGAACTCCACCCCCGCCCGCTTTTCTTCGCAAACACGTGCCACTCCTTACTCCACTAGGACCCCCCCGTAGCTCCCGCGCTTGCTTGTTGGCTCCGCCCGAGCCGCCGCTCACCGGGGCCGGTGTCCCCGCGGCCGCCGCCGGCGGCCATCGACGAGCTCGCTCCCCGTGCGATCCCCGAGCCAACCAACCGTCTCGGCCACATTCCCTAGGTCCCGGTGAAGCCGCCCCGTGCCACACGTTGACCAACTCCGCCCCCGGTCCTCACCGGAGTTCGAGCGCCCGCGGCTGCGCCACCACTGGTCTGCTGCCGCCGCTCGCCGGCGACATCTCCGGTCAAACCACCACCCCCAATCGGAAGAGGGTGAGCCTAATTGCTAATCCCCTTCGCTTGTTTGCCACCCCGCGCCTCACCTCGCCGCCAGCGAGCTCACCTCCGCCGCCGGGTGCAAGGTTGAGGGATCGAGGGTATGGTTGTGAAGAGTTTAAACTTTCCTGGGACCTGAATGCAAAAAGATTCTATACTCTTCGATGTGTTTAGCAGAAACTTGTAAAATCGATTAAAAATCGTAGAAAAATCCGAAATTAGCAAACTCAATTTTGCTGTGCTCTGTGCACTTAGAACTACAACTTTCTCCAAAGGTGTATATATTTTTGAGCTATAGTTTTTGCTTGAAAAATAGAAATGTAAAATACCTAGATCCGTGATTCGTAAAATCTACAACCGATCTTGAGCCGAGTTTTCGATATGTTGTGAGTACTAGTACGTGTAGTTCCTGTGCTAAAAGTTGCACTAAGTTACTGAAGAAATATTTTTATAAAAATCATTTTGTGAAATTGACAAATCTGCCCGATGATTTTTGTAGCCCAAAATATAACTATTTTTGAGCCCAACTTCTGTTTATAGTCATGTTATGCTAAAATCATCCTTGATGAATTTACCATGATTTTACCCCTGTTAGAAATATTAATGCCTCAATTATGCTTGTTTTTAATCATTAATATGGGTAGCATGTTTCATAAGGGCTATATGTGTGTTTGTTGGTTGTTTATGCTTGTTTTGGACCAAAGCATGTGTGGAAGAAAGTTTGTGTCGTATGGACCTCCCCGGGCCCACTACCTCGGTGGGTACCGGGACCGACTACTCGGTGGGCCCCGGGGACTACCGGCTTGCGCTACACGACACCCGAAGGCGTGGAGCACAAGGACTACACGGGAGTAGTACTCGGTTAGGGAGCCGTACATGTTCCGCACCGTATAGAGGACTCCTAGACGTACTCGACTAGTACTCTCTCCCTACTCCGACTTGTAACCCCGCCTCCGGATTATATAAGGCGAGGCGGGGACCGATCTCTAGCATCCAATCTCCTCACATACAACCCACGGCGCACTATTGCACCATCTTGTAATTGTGCCCTATCAATCCGAGCTACGCGGCATACGGGACGTAGGGTATTACGCACCTCACGGCCCGAACCTGTCTAAATTGTGTGCCACGTGTCTCTTACTTCGAATTACCGATCTCGGCGAGTCACATTCATCTACTTCGGGTACTCCCCGTAGTAGGTTGCCGGTCTAAAACACCGACAGCTTGCATGCATTCTCGTTATATTTATTTTCATATGTAATATTCCTTTATATGCTAACTAGTAATGCCTTTAATTGTGTAACTAATTTCAGTAGTGCAAGGGATAGTTTCTTGCTGTCCAACGAGCATTCCCGGTCATTACAACTAGTAAGTACTGCTCTTGGAATAGTTTGATGTGTTTTTAATTGATTAAAAGAGTGCAAATCCGATTAATCTAATAAAGGGAAATAGGAAAAATGCATCCTTTATGCATAAGTTATGGGAATGAGCTAAGGAAGTAAAATGGTGGTATCCAAAGTAAATTTCATTGCTGTTGGTAATTAAAAGTAATATTCTTTTATAGGTGTGCCTATATTCACCATCATGCAAGTGTCACATAGTCTTTTGTGTGGCTTCAAATAAGTAAAGGTTTAAATGCTTTTCTTAAGGTGAATATGACCAACCCTATGCCACTTGTAGCTGTTGCTGCTGCTTGTATGTAGATTACATTAATTTATTTATATATATATGTACATAGTCACCGTTAAAAGTCTAGAAATAAAGCATTGCATTTTGTTTCTTTACGGAAGAAGAGTATCTTGAATGTATTACTATCTAGGTGGATGTGTTCAAACATGCACCTCTTAGTTTTCATAAGTTGTTTGAAGTTAATTAAATCCAAATTGCCACTTAAGTCTTGCATTTGCATCCTCCGTGTAGAAGTTCCCGACGGTAGTTACACGCTCGTATCGAAGACGTGAATGAGGGAGCGAGGAGGAGGCGTGCACTACGTCGCCATAGAGCAAGACCCGGCCAAAGTCCGGAAGATTGTCTAACTCGCTTGTGCTAGCGAAGGCAAGCCCGGTTTTATCATTAACCCATGTTTTATTTAAATTTATGCAACTATCTATGATATTCTATGTGCATTTACGTTTAGGAATTGGGTGAAACCCTAGTTGCATGATCCCTAGGTGCCTATGGTCTTTTACTAGTATGCTAGGTCGCTAGATGCTATGCTCTAAGGACCCAGTAAAAGTCGAGTGATGTTCGTCACTCACGAGAATAGGTTTTCCTTTGTGGAACCCCCATATGAATAAATGAATTGCTCATGTGGTAAGAGCATGGGATTGGGCTCCGGTCCAGTGGCTTCGTGGGCTAAGCTTTTGAATGTACTAAGCACTTGTCGAGAATGGGACCGGTAAGCCTAGTACCTTAATGAGACGGTACGGGATTTTACTACTACTAATCTCGATTCATCTCCTGCCCGGCTTGCAACCGGGAGGAGGGTACATGTGTGAGGCTGGATGTACTGAGTGGGGCATTCCAGATAGCCTTGTACCGGGATCGTAGGCTATTATCCCAACCCGAGGATTTTTGGGAACCGTTTGGTCGGTGTCAGCTCTGTGGGGCACCGCTCCGTGTGTTTAGGTTACCTTGCAAGGTGTATGAATCAATCGATTGTCGGCCTCTCACTGTTATCCGAGGCTGCTTAATCAGCTAGCCATGATATCCCTTAATGATGGAACTATGTGAAATCTCCTGCGTGAATTAATTGTATTGTACAATTCTTGATTGTATTATTTGCTCATCATAGTAATGGTAATTTCACTAGAAATTGAGCTAAAATATTGATAGTACGGAATTATCTCGGATGGGTTTGTCACAGAGACGCGTCTATTTCACGCGCGTCTCAGCACAACTAGTATTCGTAACGGGCATCAAACAACGACCGTTACCACAACTAGGCACCGGTCACGTGAAATGGCTGTTTCTTTAGGCCCACATGGAACTTTGGTAACGGGCATGAAACAGAGCCCGTTACTGTTAAATTAACATCAGAGACGCATTCTGTGAACCGGCGTCTCCACTGTCTCGATGAAATGAGACGCATCTGTTTCTACGCGCGTCTACTTTCTCTTTATTAAAGGAGACGCTTGCTTTCAACCTGCGTCTCCTATATCTCGATGAACGGCCAGGTCCTGGGGCCCACCGATCGGGACCGGTAACGGGCTTTTATACTTCCCGTTACATTGTGGGCATTTCTGTAACGGGCTTTCCGAATGAAGCCCGTTACTTACTGATCAGTGTTTGTAACGAGCTTTTATTAACGCCTGTTACAGATACGATGACCATTCCTACAGTAACCTGCCCGGTTGCCGGCGGCATTCTGGAATCAACCAGGATTTGGCAGCCACCAGGGGCTGCATCCTGGAACCAGCCACGATATGGCAGCCACCACAGTAAGGAGACATCACGAACACATTCTCACATCACAGATCTTGGCAAAGCAAGATCACATTTAGACAAACTAGCCAGGATCACATCAAGTTTCAAGTTACTCTCATCAGGGCTTGTTTGGATGGAGTCATGAGAAAACTGACTGAACCAGGCAGTATCTGACCCCAACCAAGCAAGCCAAGCAGGTTCTCAGGCAACAACACCTGACTAAAGAAGACTGAATGAGTTTCAAGTTTCTGGTCACAATAAACTCACGGTGCACCACTATAGAACTTGCCCTTTCGGTCGATGGTCTCCTTAAGAATGTACTCGCACAGCATCTCCGGACACGCTTTACATCTTCGTGGAAACATCTACGGGAGGTTTGAAATCTCGCAAAATACAATCATTTATGAGAATACAAGTAGAAATCATTTTCTAAAATCGGATGGATAATATGAGCGAGAGACAAGGTTGAGTATTATTATCTACTTACGCAGCCTTCTTGATGTCGGGTATGTCATCGAGTAGTCTTAACATATGGAATGCCACATGGAATCCACACAAAGAGGACCCCTGTGGATGCCGAGCACACCTGCATCGAGGTAACAAAATGATAAGTTAATGCAGTACCAAATACGGAGTAGGTAAGAAGGGACCATAAAAAAACCTCGGTCTTACAGCGAGATTTGTTTTGTGCTTGAGTGTGGCTTTTGGCTTTTTTTCTTTCCTTTCGTCACTCTGTCCTGTACCTCACCAAAGGCCCTGCATGATCAGCAATACCAATTAGAAATACTAAGAGATTGATTTTTTGTGAACAAAAAATACTGTACCAATGGCCCTGCATGGTCAACAATACCAATTAGAAACACTAAGGGATTGAATTTTTGTGAACAAAACCTACAAGAAACTGACTAGTTCAAAACATTTTGGAGGTCTGGGAACTTTAGCGGGGGATGTTGTTTAGCAGAATCTAGATACCAAACCTCTTTGAACTTCATACGGATGATCATCGTTACCCGGTGGCTAGTGCGATAGGCACCCACCACGTAGTAGTTGTTCATCATTGCATTTGAGGTTGCTTTGCCAACTTACCGAGAATGCTTTGAGAAATATTTGTTAAAGTAAACAAATCCGGATCTAAAAACCCAACACCGATCTACTTCTCCATTTGCCTTGTCCATCATTTTCCTACAAAAAATCAAATTGTTAGCATGCATGAACTTTGTGGTCAAAATTAAAGAAATATCTTTTTAGGTTTTAAAGGACTTACAATGTCCACAACCTCATGAAGGTAACATCCAGAGAAGCCAGGGTTATAAGGTTAAACACGCTACTGAATTTAATGTTTAACATTAAAGCACCACAACCACCTTTAAAGTAGTCTTGATCCACCTTTGCTGGAAAGGCAAGTTTATCCTTACTGTGTTCCATGACATAAGCATGCAACTTGGCACAATTTGGTCCAGCAGCCTTTACATTTGGTTCTGACAACATAGGTGCACCAGGCCTGTATTTTGGTCGGTCATGTTCTGTCCCATTAACACAGTTAAGAATCTCATCTTTAGACGAGAGGTTTCCCGGCATGGTTCCCCTTCGCAAAGTGGAGATTGCCCGGGGTCCTCTCGTTGTAGAGGCCGCCGTACTTGTTGCATCTGCTCGCTAGGGGGAGATTGCCTCGCGCTCCTCCTCCTACTTTGGAGAGGCCGTTGTTTCGTCTCGTTGCTTATCCTCATGTTTCGAATTTGTTGCTTAGGCGTAGTTTGCCCGGGCTCCTCCCCGCCGTTGTCGACGCTCCCCGCCGCCGGGAGAGGTCGCTATTTTATCCGTTGATTATCCTCAAGTTGCGGTACCGCCGCTAGGCGGAGTTTGCACGGGCTCCTCCTCCGGTTGTTGTCGACGCTCTCGCCGCGTAGTTTTGCCGATCTGCTGCTTCGTTGTTGAGCATTCTCCTGCTGACACTGAGTTGCAACACCTCCATTTGATGTTGTACCCCTGCTACCTGTTGCGGTTTCAGGGTTGGGATGTCTCGTCATGGGTGGTATAATGATCCTGTCCTTTGGCCATTGGATCCTTTGAATGAGAGCCGCGGCTAGGGTTGCTACGTCACCCCCATCAATTGGTACAAGAAGAGGGTATTGACTCGTATTGGCCCACACATAAGTAGGTTGCACCACAACATACCCATCTCACCGCACCGTCATCGAATGACAAGCCTTTTGAGATGGAAAGACTTTCGCTAGTGCGAGCTCCACGGTGCCATCCAAAAGGCTGCACACGGTTGGCTCTGTCAGCTTATCTATTGTGTCCAGCATAGGTGATTGACTATCACTGTACACTTCATTCGCTTCGTCACCGTTGGCATTCCAATAATCTTGCACTCTGCCATCTTCCTCCCTGACATGCGCATCAGACCTCTTGTTCCTCTTCTTCCTGTACATTCTAGCAAACTCTTCACCAAACCCTTTACCCCAGCCAAGTGAACTAGACACGCCTTGGACCCGACCTCGATGCTCTGGAGTCTCAAGTGCTGCGGTGAGGATATCATCCTCCCTAACCCCAAAAAAAGAACCATCGCTACCCTGAGCTGCAAGTGTTTTCACCCTTTCTGCTACCCCCACCACCGCAGGGTTACTGAATGTTATGCCCCCGCTTCCTTCACTAGTATTCTTCTTCTTCTTTCCTACCCTTGCCCGCAGATAAGGTCTCGAACGTCCAGGAAATTGGTCCTAAGGGTTCTGTTTTCCTTCGGCAGCGAGCTTTGCATCCTCCTCCTCCTCCCACTCTTTCATTTTTAACCTTTTCTGCCCGTCTTGTGTGGCTTATTATGCAATGCTCTCTTTTGTTTCATCTCCTGGCTCAATTACTGAAATGAAGGAGAATTGATTTCCTGCACAAACATGTCCCAGTCTTGTTGCTGCAAGAAGGCATGCTTCACAAAGGGAGTCTCCTCTTCACTCACATATTTTTTTGCTTAAATGGGCCTTGAACCGCCGTTGCAAGGTTCCAATCTGTGATATAGCTGCCTTAGCTGCCTTCTTGCGAACAGATTCTTCTAGATTGGCTGGGTAATCTAGCTTTTCCTCTAAAACTGTAAACAGATGGTCCGTTTCAATTGATGAGAGATCATCAACCGCCTTGTTGATTGACACCCTCTCCCGAGCGATGAGACCACAGACCAATACAAATATATCCCTCGCAGCATCTGGGGTAGGCCAAAAAATTGGAATCAAGTCCAGTTGCAGTCAACTTGTCTTCTGGCCATTTGGTTTGTGTCCTTGACCCGCGGGATCGAGTACTACTCGCAGCAGTCTCTACTGAGTGACCCTGTGAAGAAGGTTCACCGACGATGGGCTACGATGATGCACTTGGAGGTAGAGGAGTTTGTTGTTGTGGGAGACTCGCATAGATGATATGTCGGGTTTGTCGGTAGAGCAACATAAGCAAGACCGAAAATCTAAACTTAATTCTTATTAGATAACTTCGTTTTCTCGACGGGCAAAATAGGCGATACGGTCGTAAATAAAATCGGTGTAGACATACACGGTTCATATTTTACTTAATTAGCATACGGGGATAGGTGCTAACCATTTTGACGGGGACACAACAATATGCTTATATATCAAAGCGAGAGAATAAATTCCTTCAACTGGTTCCTTGTCCAACTTGAGCGGCGATAGATTGTGTGTTCCATATGTACATGCAAAAGGAGGATAAAGCAATGGTATATGACGGTAGTGAAACAACACTCACAACACATCATGACACCAACAATAACAATATATATGACAGTAGTGAAACAATTAACACTCACAACAAAGCATAAGACAGTCTAGTTATCACTACATTCAAAGCATAACAGAATTAAAGTATGCTAACATCCTTTATGCTTTTCATGAATTTACAATGCAAAAATTATATCAGCAGGAACATGAAAATGAATTTCAACATTTCATATAACTTCATCTGTTAGCAACAATTTATTCAAAACAGACTTGGAGCAACAAAATTCATCCATCAAATCCGCAGTCAATCAATTGAATATGAACTATTAAGGCATGTCTCCCTAATCCACCTTGACATGAATATATAGCAGATTGGGTGGACTACATTATAAACCACTGCGATGCAATTCACAATGACATTTTTGTGGCCATCAGAATTAAAGTATGCTAACAGAGTCCAAAGCATAACTGTCGATGCGAGCATAGCGAGAATTAAAGTATATGCTAACGGGTCCAAAGCATAATTGTCGATGCGGTACATTCGAGCATAGCGAGAATTAAAGTATGCTAACATCCTCGATGCTTTTCATGAATTTACAGTGCAAAAATTGTAGAACCAGGAACATGAAAATGAATTTCAACCATTCATATAACTACATCTGTTAGCAATAATTTATTCACACAGACTTGCGGCAACAAAATCCATCAATCAAAACCACAGTCAATCAATTAAAGATGAACTATCTAGGCATGTATCCCTAATTAATCCACATTGACATGAATATATAGCAGATTGATTTTGGTGGCCGATGAGAGAGAGGGCATTGGGGGTTCAAGCAGGACTAACCTCTGTCGCAAATGAAGTAGTTATTCTCGTGATGGTCGGAGGGGCCGGATCCACGACGACTCGTGGCCTGAGGCGGCCGGCCGGCTCGTCGTCGTGGCTAGGGACGACATCAATGGATCCGCGTCAACCGTCTTTAGGTTGTCCGGATGTATGTCCGCACGCCAGTAACCGCGTCCTAGTCACCGTTGTCACGCAGGGAGCGGTGGGACTGGAGAAGAGCAGGGCTACAGCGGGGAGAGAGCGGCGAAGGCGAGCGGGGCGACTGGCGGCGGCGGTGGGGAGAATGCGGGCATTGTGGATCTGTCTAGCGAGGAGCCGAATATGAACGGCGTGCATAACTGTGTTTAATGAAACTTACTGGCGTGCCCTTGACGGCTCTGTGCAGCAATTGTAATTTTATGGGCACTATAGTAAATATAGGTGGGAAATTTTGAGCTGCCCGCGCACGGTACGCCTGCTAACGCTAACGAGTGGGCCAGTGTCATGGGCGACGATGGTTAGTGAACCCGGATCGCCTTTGTTGGGAGTGGGGTCAGTGGTTATCTTTTTTATATTGGCTGCTGACGCTGACGCGTGGGCCTGTCATAATTTTTTTGAATGAAACTTGCTTCCCTGATTTATTAGAGCCCATAAAAAAACACCTAAAAATCATAAAAATATGAACAATTCGTATTTGGACATTTAATATTTGAATAAAATATCAACAGTCAAACTTGTGTGCCCAAGATTCTTAGAATCCGTTTTTACATCCCATGTTAATGATGTAATAATTCTACTAACATCTAGTGTGCCCTGAAAAATCTACAAATTGACATGCCAACATAATTTGGGTACCTAGACTTGTCTTCAAAAGTTCAAATGGTTTAGATGAAGGAATTATATACTTGTGTACAAATGTCTACATCTCTCACATAGTTTCCTAGAATGTTTGCTTGAACATTCAAGTTTTCCGCACTTTGCAACATGTTCGAACTCATATGCATTTGAAAACGTAACAAAACCTTGTGTTCACCTTAAGCTTACGAAATGTAAAGTTCCATCAATAATGGTTGTGTAAAACAAATATTATTTGTATGTTGTACTTACAAAGAACAAAATAAGGCATATAAACATCACTCAACAAATGGAATGTACACTAAACCATGAAATTAATGAATAGATGGTGATTTTAGAAAAATTTAGAAAAAATATCAAATTTGGACTAAAAACGATGAAGAAATACTTGTTACAACATTTGGTTGCAAATTAAAAGGAGAAATGGGAACTGTTCTTCATTTGAATAAAACTGGCCCCCGCAGTTATTTGAATAGAACAAAGGAGGAAGCAGAGGGCACCGCCGACATCCCGATAAAATCAAATCCGTGTTTAGTAATATCTAATATTTACATTCAAGATAGATAATGTTCATATTGATGCTTGTGCCTACATCCCGATGTTCATCCTGCTGACGGCGTACTCCACGACGGGGCGGAATTTACGCGTCCAGAGGTCGAACTCATGACGGATGCGACACTCGGCGCTGCAGTAGTGGATGATCTCTTTGGTATTCGGCCCGTAGCGCCTACATCCCGCTTCCCAAATGCAGATGTGGGGATTCTGGATGGGCAGCAATGGAATGTCGTCGTCGTCGCTGTCATCAAGCTAGTACAACCACGCAATGTTGTCAAGATCCTGTTTGACGAGGTTGCGCAGCCGCCGCAGGTTGTGGTTCTTCCACCGACCGTCAGGGGGCGACGGGCCGCCGCTGATTTCCTGGAGTAGTGCCATGGCTTCGGGGTCCGCCGGGTTGCAACGGTACTTCAGCATCGCTGAAAAGTACTTGGCATCGGAGTCTTCAGCAGCAGCGGCATCTCTGATGAGCTTCAAACCCTTATCGGGGTTCCGCCTCCTCATCAACCTCACCATCCCCTCGAAGCACAATGCCTCCGGATGATTGGCCTCGTGGAAGCATCGCTCAAAGCACGACCTGACGTAGCGATTCTTGAACGCCTCACGAAGATCATGCAGCGACACGTGTAGTAGTACCTCATCGGAGTTGCAGATACGCCGGAAGGTGCCGCAGATTTTATTGCGAAGGTTTAGAAAATGGAAAACGACCACATCCTTGATGGAGTGGATGATGATCATTGTGAGAAGTTCATCTGGCAGCAGGAGCATCAAGCACACCACGGCGGCCATCAAGGAGAATGGACGAAATAGCACAACGACGGGGTTTGGAATTTGAATGGCGATGAGGGTTGAAGTTGGCGGCGACGAGGGATGAAGTTGGCAAGGAGGATTGAAGTTGAAGAGGGATGAAGTTGGCGACCAGGATTGAAGTTGAAGGAGGTGACAAGCTCAAGGGTTGAAGGTTGAAGATGGCTCCTCGGCCATGTCATAATAAAACAATAAATGGAAATTGAAAAGGCGCCGCAGTTTGGCTACTGCCGTTGACAAGTGGGCCCGACATCATTGCCCCGCCCCTTCTCCTTCCCGCGTAAGTGAAAGGCGACGCGTGGCTTCGCGCCCAAGATGGAGCCCGATGCACAGTTGAGTCGCACATACTGGTAGTAATGGAGTAGTGGGTGGGGGTAGAGGCGTCTGACGGTTCCGCATCTTGTCAATATAACTCCCTCACCTAGTCGCCCTCCCCTGCTTTCTCCCCTTCTTCTTCCATAAGCTTATCATCTTTTTCTTCACTTCTTCATTCTCCTCGCGATTTACCACTACAAATCATCAGTCACCGAGAGAAGGAGGAGATGGCGTTGAGGAGCCCACCGCCGTCGAAGCGGGGACGAAGGGAGGACGACGACGACGAAAGCCGCCATCGGAAGAAGTTGGAAAAGGGGAAGGAGCCGGCGGCCAAGGACGTCGACGAGGAACCGCTCTTCGACGACAATAAGTTCGCTACTGAGCTACTCAGGAGCGCCTTCAGAAAGCTTGAAGGTGTTGGCGAGGCCTTGGACATCAAGGTGCATCATGATGCGTACAAGGACCCAACCTTGAATGGTCTCGCCTTCAGGATCCACGGGTTGGCCGAGAAGCTCGAGAACCTCCCCGTGGTCAAGCAGGTTGCCCGCCGCCACTTCTTCTTCGACGACGACGGCTCGACGGCAACGACGACGGCAGCGACGACGGCAGCCAAGGCAGTGACGGCGGGACTCCGACTAATTGATAGACTCCTCTACCAATTAGTAACAATAATGTCCGTGTGCTTTTGTGTCTTCATCCGGTTCTTGGACATGAACTGCTTAGTTTGTCTATCGATCATGAACTGCTTAGTTAACTAGCTTGGTTGTTAGATTTTGTATGTCATGAACTCGATCTAATATACGCGAGATTAACTGGAGATCTGTTGTGATGAATTAGATCTGCTAACGCTGACGTTGACGCGTGGGCCAGTGTCATTGGCGACGATGGTTAGTGAACCTGGATCGCGTTTGTTTGCAGTTGGGTCCGGGCGAGCAGGCAACGGTTATCTTTTTTATATTGGCTGCTGACGCTGACGCGTGGGCCTGTCACAATTTTTTTGAATGAAACTTGCTTCCCTGAATTATTAGAGCCCATAAAACAGCACCTAAAAATCATAAAAATATGAACAATTCGTATTTGGACATTTAATATTTGAATAAAATATCAACAGTCAAACTTGTGTGCCCAAAATTCATATATTTCGTTTTACACCCCATGGTAATTATAAAATAATTTTAATAACATCAAATTTGCTCTAAAAAATCTACAAATTGACTTGGCAACATAATTTGGGTACCTAAACTTGTCTTCGAAATTTCAAGTGGTTTAGATGAAGGAATAATATAGGAATAATATACTTGTGTACAAATGTCTTCATCTCTCACATAGTTTCCTAGAATGTTTGCTTGAACATTCAAGTTTTCCACACTTTGCAACATGTTCGAACTCATTTGCATTTGAAAACTTAACAAAACCCTGTGTTCACCTTGAGCTTACGAAATGTAAAGTTCCATCACTACTGATTGTGTAAAACAAATATTATTTGTATGTTGTACTTACAAAGAACAAAATAAGGCATATAAACATCACTCAACAAACGGAATGTACACTAAACAATGAAATTAATGAATAGATGGTGATTTTTGAAAAAATAGAAAAAAGTATCAAATTTGGACTAATAACGATGAAGAAATACTTGTTACAACATTTGATTGTAGATTAAAATGAGAAATGGGAAATATTCTTCATTTGAATAGAACTGGCCCCACAGTCATTAGCGACGCGGGGCTGATAACCCGCGTCGGATTTGCTGCTCTCCCAAAATTTTACACAGATAATTCGAGCATCATACAAAAGCTAATCTACTACTACTGATTTCCTATTCTTTGTGTGAACTTCACCATTTCACGGCGCGACCCTACGGTCTTCGCCGCAAAACGAGAAAATTTGAAGCCATCCTTTTTCCACGCTGCGGCCGCCGCCGGTGCTCGCGCACGGCCGATCGCCACGCACCTGTGCCGGAGGCGGTAGCGGTTCACCCCAAATGCGCCAAGTCGAGTAGTGGAGTGCACGCGCGGCCTTCTCGCGCAAAGGCAGGCACCCCTCGTTGCTCAGCCATCTCGACGACGTCGTATTGACGCCGTCCGCGGACCCGCCTCATGTATCCCTTCGCAGTGTCGTCGGCGGTGGCACCGCCATTGTCTCTGTAGAGCAAGATGGCGTATAGATAGGCCACCACATCGTGCCCACCCTCGGCGGCGTGCTAGAGATCATTGTATCCCCTGTGTTCGATGAAGAAGGCTTTGATTCCGGAGAGGAAACAAGCCTCCGGATTCCCGAGACCGCTCAGGATAGCAAGGAATGCTTTGTAAGCGGTGGGGTTCCACACTCAAGAAATCTCATCTCGTATCCCCTCTATCGACAAATGCTGGCCGACGTCGCCGTGGCTGCACACACGGCGCATGGTCGAGCAAGTACCGCGTAGGCTGCGGAGGTCAGCCAAGGGCCGCTCCGAGGTCACACCGACGCGCGCCGCAATCTCAATGCGGAGGTCTCGAGGGAGGCCCAGCAACAGCGATGACAGCTGGTGCCGCGTGCTTCTTCCCGGCATGCTATCCATCTCCGGCCAGGAATGGTGACGATGAGTAGGCAGTTGCTGTTTTTCGCAGGTAGATATGAAGGGGTAGGGGATCTAATTGTTTTGGAAGGAGAAGATACAGGAGATTTGTTTCCAAACACAGTTTAAGTATGCAATGGAGATGATGTTTGGCCAAGCCGCGTTATCATTTAATTCTCCATTAGAAATGATGTTTGGCTAATCTGTGTAGAGACGATGTTTCGTTACCCCACGTATCATTTAATTCTACATTGGAATCACTACCTCTGCAGCTCCGCTCTCAGCCATTGACTAGCAACAGTTTCCTGTGCTCTTGATCTTATCCCTTCCTCTCTTTTTTTGGAGATGATGACTACATTGGATGTTTGGTTGGAGGTGTTAGTGTGAGTTTGTAGCAAACTAACACTTTGGAGCCAAACACATGTGTTAATTTGGAGGTGTTAAAAACTACCACTAACAGTAACACTAACATCTACCATCCAAACACGACCATTGGAGATAATGTTTGCTTACTCCGTGTATCATTTAATTCTACATTGGAATCACTATACCTCTACAGCTCTGCTCTCAGCCATTGACTAGCAACAGTTTCCCGGCCGTCTTGGCCGTCTTGGGAACCTTTCCGGCCGTTCCTGTGCTCTTGATCTTATCCCTTCCTTGTTTTTCTATAAAAAGGCACTGACGCCTTTCGGTCCTCCTCACTTCAAGTTGCTTCCTGTTAACACCAAAAATTGGTACAGGAAAGGGACTGACTTGTGGGCCGAGTTTGGTAAAGAAGCGCCATTCGGCAAGAAATTCTCAAAGGATTCGGTAAAGATGCTTGCGGTTGGTAGTACGCCATCATTTTGCAGAGGGGCTGTTTGCGCTTAAAAAAGGAAGTTTCGGGAATACATGATGACGTGGCCCGGACATACGGAAGGGACGGATTGATGACGGGTGTGAGATGGACATTGGCGCCGGGACATTAATTTAGGTAATAAATGTTGTACTCGTAGTCGACCAGGAGTCGTGTTAGGACAAGGGTACAAATATAAACCCTTGGTGTCTGTAATAGGGATCTAACAATTTCACAACAAAACCGGCCCTGTGCCAACCTTCGAGTCCTTTAGTCGAGTCGTCGAGTTCTTCGAGAGGAGCCATCGATCCGTCGACCTCCGTAAGTACCGGCAACCTTATATCATGCGGTGGATTTAGACCGTGATGCAAGTAGTCTTGTTACCATGCTTAGTATCATGCGGTAGATTTAAGCTTGGTTCAAGAGGGTTTGTTGTTAGATCATGAGCCATGTGGTAGGCTAAGATCTACCTTGGAGCTAGTTATCGGCTCTATTAGATTTAGCAAGATCTAATAGATTCATTAAGTTACCATGTGTTGCTTTGAATTTTGCTTTATGTTTAATTCATGTAACACTCTTATTGCCCAATTTAGATTGATTAGATTTGGTTTTATCTTGTCTACGATCCATATGATGCGCGTTCAAATTTTCAACTCGATGTGGTGCATGGATCACGTGCTCTTTAATAGCCGAACTCAAATAAATCTAGGTTGTCACGTGTTGCGGGTTCAAGCTTGTTGATCTTGTATAGATCTTGACAGAACCGGGTATCATGCGGTAGATGCAGGTTTTTGGATTGTTTCAGAGCTAGTCATCCGGTGGATTAGATTTCGCTTCAATCTGATGGATTTATCATCCTTGGCAATGTTTGTTCCTTCTCCATGGAACCCGATTTGGCTGTACAACCGTATTCGGTAATTCTACCACGAGTGAAATGTGTTCACAAGTTTGTTTTAAATAATGTATGCTTTTAGCCTTCCACGTTTAGATTGTATCATGCGGTGGATTGATCTAATCTTGGTTGGTGGTGTGGTTTCAGACAAGTCGTATCATGCGGTGGATTAACTTGTTTGGTGTCATGCTCGAGGGGTTTGAAAGTACCTAGACATGCGATAGACTACTGCTTTTGGCCTATGCATGCTTGTTCACTTCAAATTTATAATCATGCTTTCACCTTATTTATCTTATTGTAATTTATCTTCGAAAATCGGTCATGATCATGTGCAAGCAATGTTGTTTAAACAAAGACCGATCTTTCATCATGCTTACGTCATGCATTCGGCTATATCTTGTTTTCATGTTTTAAAGCTCCCGAATGATATTCAAACTGCTGACAGATAGCTTGTTGTAGTTATATGTCTTTTTACTTGGCTTTCTAGCCGTAAATACGGAACTGTCTGGTACCATCCAACAAGTTCCAGGTTTTATCTAACTCCTTTTCATCCTTTGTCAGTTTCAGGAAAATTGACTGGCACGCTTCGGATCCGGCACGTGTGTTAAGCCAGCTTTGTTCGGTTTGTTGTGTGCTTGGCGCGAGGTGCTGATTTTGCGTCAACACACTTTTTGGCACGCCTGGTGGGACCAATCTAGCTGATCAAGATGCCTGATATTCATGATGTCATGGATGTCACCATGGACGAGCTATCTCAAGAGCAGCAAGTGCAATTAAAGGATGCTATTGATCAATTTCAGCAGAAGTGCTTAATGTCGTCTGGCAAAAACAGAAGTGGTGTGCCATATCTTAAGTCTGACATGCCAAGAGTTCTACTACCAGGAGAACCTGACACTATATTTGCTGAAGAGAAACTAGAAGTTATGAATGCGGTTCAACAAACTATGGAAAGCATAATGTCCAAACACAATACTGCTTTCTTGAATATGTTCAGACAAATGATGGTTGGTGTCTTTGGCCCAGGCATGGAAAGGGTGCTTGGTCGAGCATCACCTCAAGGGTCTACTGTGGAGATAGGAGAAACAAGTGCTGCTGTCAATAGCCAACCAGCTCGAGATGCAAGTGCTCAGCCACCTCTGCAAAGTACAGGAGGTCAACCTATCCAGCTGCCTCCGCAAAGCGCGGGAGGTCAGCCAATTCAGCCGCCCCTGCAAAGCACTGGGGGTCGTCCAATCTAGCAGCAGAATCCTTATCAGGCAATGCCCAACAGGCCTACTTATGGAGAATTGGCATTCGGATCTTCTGTAGTTCCACCTGGCTCTACTTACAGGATAGCCCCAACAAATAATAGGCTACAGAAGAACATGTTTGGGGATGGATATTCGGAATTCATGGATTACGGTGCCATTGATGCTTTCCCGAATCCTGGATATGGTACGGCCACAGGAATGCCTATTGGGCCTATTGGAAGGCCAGGGGATCAAGATGCTAACGTCGATCTCATGGTGCAGAAAATGGCTGATGTATTACAAAATCAATTCGGCCTGAAACCCAAGAATCAAGGGCATCTGTATACACCTCCTTTCCCAGAATGGTATAACAGGGTGGCTTTTCCACACAGGGTGAAAGCTCCTGTAGATTTCACGAAGTTTTCTGGGCAAGATGATACTAGCACCGTGGAGCATATAGCCCGATATTTAATGCAGCTTGGGGAAGCTTCAGCTGATGAAGCATTCAGGATCAGATACTTTCCCTTATCACTGACAGGCCCAGCCTTTACATGGTTCGCTTCTTTGCCTGCTCAATCAATCTGTTCCTGGAAGGATTTGGAACAAAAGTTTCACGCTCATTACTTCATTGGTAGTAATGAGAAAAAGCTAATTGATCTAACCACCCTGAGACAGAGGCATAATGAAACACCCATGGAGTTACTCAGGAGGTTTAGAGGGACTAAAAGCATGTGCTTCTCTTTGAATCTACCAGATGATCAATTGGCTGATATGGCTGTAGCAGGTATGTTGCCAGTAGGGTTGAAAGCGGTCGAACTCGGTCGGGATAACCCCAATATCGTTTTCACTTTCACATTTGAATACGAAAACAAAATCGAATTCGGAAAGGTCGGAAACGAAAACGAAAACAAAATTGCGGGATATCAACAGATTCGAAAACGAACTGGTTCGATCGGGAACATGTCGAACACGGTCGGAATACAAAAAAAACCAAAGCGGACAAGTCAAGTGACCAATACAGGATACATCACACATAATTCCATGAATACATGATACATAACATACTAATATGAGAACATCAGTACATGACTGGATAATAAATCACGTCTTAATAGAATAACCATAAAAGATCAAAGTCCACATGTGACATGTCCACATGCCTACATTACATGGTAGCCAACAGGCAACAGGCAAAAGCAAAGCACATGCGCACCCACAGGCAACAACAGGCCAATAGCAAAGCACACGATAGGCCACAGGCCAACAACAACCACAGTCTAGTAGTCCACACGTCCACTGTCCACAGACCACAGCACATACACCAGTACGCAGTACACCACACATGTCTAACTGAAGCAAGTTCTGAGTTCTGACTACTACAAGAAACAGATACAAGCACAAGCCCAAGTTCTGACTTTAAATGAAACATAATTAATTAGAACCATTTGATCTAGCTAACAGGCTATATCTTCTCGCATCTCAAAGAGTACTTTCCATAGGTTCGAATCACTTCCCATGTCTTCTCGCTTCCTCATTCCTCTCCCTTTCCTCCCGCAATTTTTTAGAAGTTGACATTGTAAAGAAAAACAAGAGGGTCCTAAAGAAGCAAATGAAGCAAAGTAACCTTAAGCAAATGACCAAATGAAAATATACCTCAAACTTAAGTTTTTCAATCATGGCAAGAGACAATGCCTCCACTTCAAGATCACTCACAATTGATCCAACAATTTTAGAATCTGAATGCAAAAAGAAAAATAGGAAATCAATGCATTTTCTAGAACAAACATCAATATGGAACTGAAAAACAAAGTACAGAGCAATAAATCATCACCTTTCCTTGCTGCAGCTACCCAATCTTTGGTGCAAATCAATGCCTCTACAATCTCAGGGTCAAGACGATTACGATAAGGATCGAGAACACGACCAAGCGGCACTAAAAGCGGACTCAGATGCAACAGTTGATACTTGTATGGCCATGACATCACGACAATCGGTGAAAGGACGGGATAGTCTTCTCTCTTGTTCTTCCACCAAGCTAAAATGTCAAACTCACCAACAATTTTCACAGAGACTCGGTCCGTGTACTTGTCTAACTCATTTGACTCCGTCACACTATGTTCACTTTCGGAATATAGGAAGTTCTCAAGATCTTTATCTACATCACCCATTAATACATCCGATGCAATACTAGGTCCAAGCTTGTCTTCTTTTTTGATGTTACACTAACGTAACTAGCATAAAATTGATACAACTTCTTCATCACACTAACAAAGTTATCAAGTTCAACTTGATACTCATCACCATAGAACTTCCTCATATAGTACTCAATAAGTTTTTTCTTATATCTAGGATCAAGAAAACAAGCTACAGCAAGAGCAATGTTGGATTGCTGCCAATACTTCTGAAACTTCTCATTCATTGCAAGTGCCATTGAATTAATTACAACGTCATCACTAAAGCACCAGTCATCAATCATGAGTTTTATATCACAAAACCCTTTGTAAAACAAGTTTGCAGTAGGATATGAAGTGCCAGACAGAATTTCAGTTAGGTCATAGAACTTTTTCAAGCAATGAAAAATTGTAAGTGCCTTATCCCATTCAGCCGGTGTGGGTGAAATTTTGGCATACCTTTGACGATTAGCAGATTTAAGCCTCACAAAAGCATCCTTATAGTACAGAGAATCCCTCAACATGAGATAGGTAGAATTCCACCTAGTGGTCACATCCATTGAGATGCCCCTTTTTGTGTCCAATCCAGATTTAGTGGCACACTTTAAGAGCATTTCCCACTGTAGTGGAGATCCTTTCACAGCTAACACAAGTGACTTGATTTTTTTAATTGTTGCTGAAATTGCTTGCAAACCATCTCTGGCAACTAAGTTGAGTATATGACAGGCACATCTGACATGAAAAAACATCCCATCACAAACTAGAGAGCCATTACCATTCTCTTTCAGATCTGAAATTATATCACTAACAGCCACTTCATTGGAACTAGCATTATCTAAAGTCAAGGCAAACAATCTTTTCTCAAGGTACCAATTAACCATAACTTCAGTAAAGCTTTCTGACAGCTTTGCACCAGTATGCCTTCCTTTCACATTGAAGAAACCAATAATCCTCTTCTGCATACGCCACTCATCATCTATCCAATGAACTGTGACACACATATATCCTTTGTTTTGGCATGAGGTCCACATGTCCATGGTTGCACTAAAGCGGCATTGCATAGTTTTCAAGTAAGAATACAGAGCTTCCTTCTCATCCAAATATCTATCCATTATTTCTTTCGTAACAGTGATACGGGACTTAATCGGAAAGTTAGGACGGAGGGACTTTATGAAATCAACAAGATACTCATGCTCAACTATGTTAAAAGGATATTCATTCATGGTTATTGCCAAGTTTAACTTCTGCAAACTAACTTGAGTATCATATTTGTAGGGCTGAACATGAACAATTTCAGTACCAGGGTCCTTACCAACTTTGAGTTGTTCTTTGTCCTATTGAAACACTATGCCTGTGACTTCAAATGGTTCTTGAACCCAGTTGTCCCATTGCATCCTTCAGCTCTGTACCTCTGCTTGCACTTTGGGAAATTGCAGTATCCCCACAACTGCTCATAAGTTACTCCATTCACCTCTATAACCTCAAGTTTCTTTGTAAAGTACTTCCAGACAAATGATGTGCACTTCTTCCTCCTCTTTCCAGTAAGTTGAGCTTGGTCTTCTTCTTCCTCTTCCTCTGAATCATCCTCTGGGTCCTCAACATTCACAACATCAGGCGCTGCAATTGGAGTTGCACCTTCATTAGCCTGAGTTTGCACATCTGGTGTTCCTGCCATGTCATTGCCACTTCCACTGTCGCCGGCATTTGTACTACTGCCAGACATGGAAGAACCCCGTGCAGATGGTGCAGGACTTGGTGTGGAACTAGGACTAGGTTTCTGAGATGCAAGCCTTTTACTTCTAGATCCTGACAACAAACAAATACAACAATGCTACATCAGGAGTCCAGGAATTAAGCCAGATTGGGGTCATTGACAGAAATTAAAACGTCTGCATGCATGGGAACTGCTCTCAAAGAAAAGACTAACTTTGATGACTAAGCTATAGCAAGGCATTCTGACAGAAAGATATAGAGAGATATTATAGCAGTCTGTGTCTCCATTCTAATTAATAGTTCCAAATCTCAGCATACAAAACTTTTTGCATCAAGCGAGGTTTGAATGTGAATCAAAATGGTTGCTAGCTAGCACCAAAATGCAGCTCGAAGCAAATACAACAATGCTACATCAGGAGTTCAGGACATTTCATCTACAAGTACACCACTATCTACTTGTACGAGGTACTGATTTGCTTTGCTAGCTAGGAAATCAACAAGAAAAAAAATTACCTGGAGGCAGTGGTGGTGTGCCTGACGGTGGCGGCATCAACGTGGGCGTGGCTGACGGGTCCAGCAAGCTACGCACAGCCTTGGTCTTGATCCTCCCTCTCGATCCAGTTCCTCGCGTAGACACTCGATTTTTCTGCATGCCGAGGCTACTGACGAGCGGCCTTGGTGGAGGTCTGGCGGCCTGGGCGACCGGCGACGGGAGATTGGGCAGGGGGCGGTCGCGGACGGGTAGTGGGGCGGGGGCCGGCGGCCACGAGGGCCGGGGGGGAGGAGGACCGAAGGAGGGGCGCGACGCGGGTGGCCGCATGGTGCGTGCGGCGTGCCGCCGCCGTCCGGGTGCCGCCGCCCTCCACTCGTGCGGGTTGGGGAGACCGCAGAGGGAGAAGTGAGGAAGTGAGGGGAGAGGGGAACCCTAATTAAGTTGGGCTGTGAATCTGTGATGGGCTGAAACCTGAGAGTAGAATAGATGGGCTCTCATGGGCTTCTTTGCATATTCGGGATATTCCGGTTTATTTATGCGGGATATCCCGATGTAAATACGGGATAAACAAAAAAGGTCGGGATAAGACCCTAACCGTGTTCGTCCCGTTTCCGAATTATACATCCCGATTTCGTTTTTGTCCGCAGAAACGAAAAAGGTCGGGTGAATGTAGAAAACGGTGAGGAACGGAACGGGATCATCCCGTTCCGTTTTCAACCCTAGTTGCCAGCTATTCGGGAAAAGCTATTCGGCATGGAGTTTGACAATCTTGGCCAACTATCACACAGATTGTCATTAATGAGCAACCAAGCTTATGGCTTCAAGAAGGACTCCAGGTTCGCTAAACACAGTGATATAGCAGACATCTACAATCAATTCCTCGAAAGAGC
Organism: Cenchrus americanus; assembly: GCA_947561735.1. Classification (NCBI taxonomy): domain Eukaryota; kingdom Viridiplantae; phylum Streptophyta; class Magnoliopsida; order Poales; family Poaceae; genus Cenchrus; species Cenchrus americanus. Next base: position 67,271,653 of record OX387239.1, on the reverse strand, counting down.
TGATCAAGGAGAGGAATTTGATGATGAAGAGGAAATAGCTGCAGCTGAAATGGTGTGGGGCAAAGAGCCGTTAACAGTGAACCAGAGGTGGGTCAAGCAAGCCAAGGGCACCTATGACTTTGATGTTACCAAGGCCGATAAGCTCTTTGAGTTTCTTGTAAAGGAAGGCCGAATCAAGTTGCCAGAGGGGCATTCTATGCTTCGTCCTGATGGGGTCAAAGAAAAGAGATACTGCGGGTTTCACGACTGGAATTCTCATTCCATTAATGAGTGCAGGGTTTTCAGGATGAGAATTCAAAAGGCTATCCAAGAAGGTCATTTGAAGTTTGACAACAAGATGAAGTTGGATGGCAACCCTTTTCCTCAAAACATGATTGGGTTTTCAGTCAACATGGTGACTGCTGAGGAAAAAGGAAAAGTGAAGGTTTTGACTTCAGTGAGGGCAAAGCAGGATGGATCAGTTGACCCTGCTCAGCAAGTAACAATGGAACAAATCCACAAGGAAGTGCCTTGCGTCCTGAGAAGTCAGATTGAAGTGGGGCAATCCTCCAAATCCAAACCCAGGGTGACTTCGCGTATTCTCCTTAACAAGTGGCAGCGTCAGCAAGAGAAAGAAAGCTACTAGAAACAAAAATACGAGGAGGAGAAGCGAAGATTTGAAGAAGAAGCGCACAGGAAAGAGCGAGAAGAGCATGCACGAGAGCAAGAGCATGCGCATTGGGGATGTGCATTCTTCAGGCACTGCTGGAACGAAGGTTTAAAGCTTCCCCCGTTGAACAATTGTCCTGAATGCAGTGACAAATATACTGAGTATAGGCAGGATACTGTCAGTCGCTGATCCATCCATGAAAGAATTGGAAGGATACACCCTAGTGACGGTCGGCGCATAAAAATAAATGAAGTTGATGATCACCCAAGAAAAAGATATGCTGATCATAGGTGGGTTGATCATGAAGAACAAGAACGTGAATACGTCTGGCAGAAAGGACAGTGGTGCCCACCTGGCTTGAGGAGAAGCCAAAAAAGAAGAGTTCAATGCTTGACGAATCAGGAGTTGAAGCAGCCAGGGATCAAGAGGAAACAAGTGTGGTGTCCCAAGGATAAGCCTGATGGATTTGATCGTTCGACTCTAGCATGCATGGTATGTGTTGACGGTGAATTTCCGTCAACCTAGAGTACTTGTTATACATTGGTTTCGATTATGATTTGCAACTAACCCGCCACTAGGCATACTAATGATGTAACAAGTTCACACTTGCATGTCGATTTTGGAGTTTGTTGTTTACGCAGAAAATTAACGTTAAAGAGGAGACTTTTGGGATAAGTTCATCAAGCACTTCAAGAGAAGATCATGAAGCCCGTCGCAAGTCAAGACACGCGATGAACATGACTCCAAATGACCCGAGGACCGAAGCGTCAACGTGCAAGTCTTCAGGGACTCAACCAAAAACAGCGAAGCTTGCATGGCAAGGATTCAAGCCTAAACCGTGAAGGAAACGACGTCAAAGGCCCACATGCAAGTGCACACAAATAAGGGATCACGCGAAAAGCAACCGGGGAGCAAACGGGGCCGAACCGGCCGAAATGGGCCAGGGCGACCGGCCCACCCACTTCGGGCCCGGTTCGCACCCCCTTTTTGCCCTAGGTGTTTGTCTATAAATTGTCTCTGCCTCCGCCGGCCGCCACATCCATCCATCCACAGGAACTCGGCGAAACCTAGGAGAGAGTGACGACGGCCGCCGCGAGTCCTCGAAGTCATCTAGGAGATGGCCTAGGCCTACCCTAGCCACCATGGCCGCCTTGCACGGTTGAGCCATGGCGGAGTTCCGAAGCTAGTTGAGGTCATCAATGGTATGTACTCGGTGGAGATGATCTAAACGCATTTATTATGTGAGTTAAGTACTTCATGTCATCCGATCTTTTAGCGACTCGATTCCTCCCTCGATGATTTTGTTTTCTTCTTGGTTATGCTTCTTCCCCAATCTAGTCTATAGCTAGATTGCTTAGGGTGCTCTTGTAGCCGCGGTGGCTAGAGGTGCATACCGGACCGACCAAGTGATTTCAACTTGTTCTATCGAACTCGCCCTAGACTACCCGCATGAATAGGAATACGTTGTGACAGAACGGGGGTTCCGAAAGGCGGGCATTTTCGGAATCGGACCGGAGGATAGTAGTTTAAAGATGGCTTTGGATGAGATGCATGTCGCGCTTGCTCTTTTGGCTGGAACTACGACTAGAAGATGATAGGCATTAGTTTCCCTTGTTTGCTCTTTACCTTGTCTACGTTCATGGATGCGATCAACCTTATGCTATAATTCATACATCTGTGAGGTTTATCTTGTTATGCAATCAATGCTTCATGTTAGGCTAGATCAATAGGTTAGATGGAGAATCCTAGGAGTTTGCTTCCGATCCTTGGATTGACAAATCTAGGGAGAACCCTCCTTGGTGAAAAAGGCACCAAGTCACCCGTAGGCTTGCGGTGAACTTGAGCACGGTTTTGAACCGTCAACAAGCCCCTTTTTCTGGCGCCGTTGCCGGGGATCGGAAACTCAAACCCTAGGGAGATCCATCTATCTCTTTGACTAACCCTAATTTTTATTATTGCATATATGCTTGCTTTCTTGTTTGTGTCCTTGAAAGTAGGTGAAAAGCTAGACACAAGATGTTCACATCCACTCCGACAAGATGATGACTACATCAAGATTCACTCTTTAGTGGTAGGTGTTAACTTTTGTTAGTGTCCCATCATCCGCTATTGAGTCCACACCCTACACAAGTGATGTTGAACAAGGTATGTCAATGTGTCAATTAAAGTTTTAAGACTAATGTTTTGTGGAGGTTTGTTTGTCCAAGCAATAGGTATTGGAAGCAATCACGTTGTGAGAGAAGCACCCGTCACTTTGGCTAAGGAAAACTCATGAAGAAGACACACCATTGTCATCATGCTACTCGCTGGTCCAGCAATGGTGAGAACTTAAAGCCAAAGGAGACGCGATGTAACGCCCCGAAGACCACAAGATCAAGGTCGTCAACATATTCGGATCAATTCACAAGAAGTTTCTGTTCGCATCAATATCTGCACAACCTCAAGGGAGAACAACAGGATATCTTTGGATATTTATAAGCCCCATGAAGTTACGCTTCCAATGAATCAAGAATCAAGTCAATCGTAGGTTCCTACAAGCGGGTATGGCCGAATTACCGAAGGTTGCACGTTCTGAAATTTCTGGACAGCATGCAAGAGTGGAAACAAAACGGCCATAACTCCCTCATTTGGGCTCCGATTAAGATGAATGAGTACCCGTTGGAAAGGTAATTTTATAAAGTTTTCAATAGAACAATATTTTGGTATATTTTCTGTTATGTACACAGGGGAAAATCCACAAAAAAGAGGCAGCAGCACACGATGAGAACAAGATAGTGGAGATGAGGACGACGACAACAAAGAGAAGCTTGGGCAACGCTTCCATTAGACCACAGGAGATGAAATTCAGAAGTTTGGAACAAAACAAAGACTCCAAGAGCATTGGCAAAAGAAGGCACAAGTTGGCAACATCCGACGCTAGGAGATGTTAGAAGCAAATCACCATGGATTACATACAAATGATGGCATCCAATGGCGCGGATACTCTGGGCTCTCACACGAAGGATCATGGAGTTACATGAAGATATTTGAGACATGTGTGAAGTACCACAATGAATAAGAAGAGTGAGTCCACACAAGGCAACCTTGATGATGTGTGGCACGAATGAAGGAATTGCGAAAAGACGATACAAGCCACCGATCATTGATGATTGTTTGCTTTCAACTCCGAGAGACCACTCACAATGAAAAGCTCGAAGGCCAAGGTACAAAATTAACCTCTCAAGACACTTTTGGAGCTGATAATATTCTTTTGATATATCTATGATTCATATCCATTAGTGAGGATGATTCAATTCTATGCCTTATTCTTATGATAATCATGATAGGATAGAATTTCTTGAGAGTGATAAAGAGGCTTTGTTGTGCTTAAAATTTGTTACATGCCTAATAAACCTTTGCCTAATGAGAGCTTAGTGCTGAGCAAGAAAACTTATGTTATAATTAATCACAACTTACTTTGTCATAAATTGTGGTTATGGATGCGTTTGTTTGCAATATGATTTGTAAATCTTGGACTTGCTTTGTGCTCAGTCAAGCTAGTGACCTTAAAAGAGCAAATTGTGGGAGAAATCCCAAGTTTCACTAACCATGCAGGGCATTAAATATAAATTAAGCGGAGAGAATCATACCCAAAGTTGCAAACCCATGCATCACCGTCACCGAACCTCAAAAACGGACGTTGCTGTTTTCATCAATTTTGATGACCAGGTCAGACATGTTCAAGGAAGAAAAAGTTGAAAATCAGAAGCTCCATCAAGTTCCGGTTCCAACGCATCCAAGATCGATGAATTTGAAGACCCGTACAAGGAGATATGGCAAAAACATTGAGCGATGTGCAGTCTGAAATCAGCTTTGGACAGATTACTGCGCTGGAGTAGAACGGGCATAACTCACTCGATCGGAGTCCGTTGGGGGTGAATAAATACTTGATGGAAAGATAATTTCATGCGCCACGCATGGAATCTATTGTTCTCTACATGGTCTGATCTGGATAGAGAGGAAAATTCGTGAAAGAAGAGGCAGCGATAAAGTGTGAAGGAGAAGGTGATGATGATGATGCAAGGAGACGATTGGGCAAACCTCTCATCGAGCATAAGTGATCGTGTCAAGCATGGAGAGTGGATCAAGGCGGCATGAACACCTCCAAATCTTGCGTGAAGGATCATGGCTCCGCAACAATAAGAAGGTATGTGAGAAAGTCGAGCTCTATGACTTTAAATGAAGCGCTTTGCGGGAGGCAACCCGGTTTTTATTTATATATATACATGACCGTCTACATTGTGCTCTTTAATCGAACCATCAAGTAACATTGTACCATTGCTCTAATAAAAACCACAACACCATGTTGCATGATCTAATTGCTATTGAGGGAACGCCTTGTTATTTGATCTTGGAAAACTTGTAGACCTTTTTGTGTGCCTATTAGAGTTTAGAGTCTTTTTCTTTTGTTTCTTTTTAGAGAGATTTATGAAGTTGGCACCATTATTTTGATTCTAAACTTGTGGCTAGTTAATTTAGGCTAACTTTTGTTTTAGACAACCTCCATATCATGTTGTTTTGTTCATCCATGTTATATTGCATTGCATGTTGTGTTAATCTAACTTTTCGTCCACCCAACCTAAGCCTTCCTATAACTCCCACAAAAAACCATAGCCAATAGAGGTAGGATTGATTGTGCACCGTTTGCCGTCCGGGATGAACAAGTCTACCTCTTTCCTCTCTTCTAATTAAAAACTTTGACTAGCCTCCCCATAAAATCCTTAGGAAAACTTCCCCTACCTATAGACATCCTAAAACCATAGGTTTGTTAAAAGACTCGTAGCACCACCTTAGTTAGAATTTCTATACTTGACTTTCTCTCTTCAAAATCCTCGTTTGAGCCAAAAATATAAGATACCCATAACCTACCCTTAACCCTTGTTAGTTTGGTTGATTGATTCTTTTCGATGGGTTACTTCCTAGTTGACAATGCTTACCTCGTGAAGTGTGAGATCAAACTTTGTCTATTACTTATTATAGACCATATCAAAAGTGTTTTTCAAACCTTGCTAATGTTTGCTTGTTCTTGCATTTTCATTTTGCATCCATCTCTTTGTCATCATCCACTTTATGTTAGCTTGGGACCTTTTGTGAAACTTTATGATGAATGCTTTCATATCCATGTTAATGCTTGACGACATGCGTTACTACTTTTTGCAATCTTGTGTAAACATGGTGTTTAGACATGATTGGAGACCACCATCATTTAGTCTTATATCCTGAGCTATCATGTTGCATTAGTTGGTTTATAAACTTAGTAATGCGCCATACTTTTCTTGCACTATAAAGAATTATTGATCTTGGGATGAACATGGTGTTTTGACCTTGGTTAATAAATCTCTATGGGAATAGAAAGTTTGGCAACCACTTTGTAAGCATGGAGCTTAGAATTTGGTGTAAATATTGTTTTGTTTTTATGCCAACCTATCATTTGCATACACACTTGCACTCACGTACACCCATTAGTATTTTCACTAGATTAACTATGCCACAAGTGAAGATCGTAGGGATGTCCTAGTTTGTTGGCATAGGGTGAGTATTCCCGACCGTCACCTCGGGGGTACTTTGTGCATTATAGTTATTTTGCAGGCATGGTGAATCTCTCCCATCAGTTCGTGATAAAAGCTGAAATCAAGATCATCAGCACCTCCAAAATCCCGAAGGGAGCACTGCTGTTTTCATCAAGATTAAGCACATGTTCAGAGATGTACAAAAGGGAAAAATTGGATATTCAAGTGCTCCATTAAGTCTACTTTCCAATGCATCAAGAATCAACATTTTAGGAGACCTGTGCAAGAAGTTACAACCAAATCTTTGGGCGTCACACATTCTGAAATCAGCCTGGGACAGTTTGCACCAACAAAGTAAAAAGGGCGTAACTCTCTTGTTCGGAGTCCGATCGGGATGAATGACCACTCGTTGGAAAGATAATTTCAAGAACTTTGCAATGGAGCTATTATTCAGTACATACTCAGTTCTGGAAGTAGAAGAAAAACTCGTGGAAGATGAACCAGCAATAAAGGACAACATGGAAGGAGGAGAAGATGAGATGAGAAACATTTGGGAGCAAGGCTCGTGGCAAAGGGCGGACATTGAAGGATGAACAAAGGCACAATGTGATGATGATCTCCACACATGGTGGTGGGACTTCAAGAATTTTAAGATGGTTCATCATCTTCCGTGCCTAGCAACATGCTAAGCATGGGGGAAGACTTGGTGGACGAAAGAAGACCGCATGGAGTTCAAGGATCACGGTTGCTACGGATGCCGATCTTCCTTCTTCCATGCTAGGCACAATGCTTAAGCACGGGGGAGGGTGCGCTACATCACAAGCATCAAAGGACGGTAACAATTCCTCAACCCTCTCTTTGTCCTTGTCTTTCTAAATGCTTGTATATATGTATATGCCTTCAACAACCTTAGATGCAACTTTTGATGTCTCTCTTGTTAAATAACATGGCTTCCAGGACTACAACCTAGTTTTAATTTTTGTTTATTGTCATCACCTTGTGCTCACCATGATGAAATAATTTTGGTTTGATCTTGCTCGTTGATATATGATGACCGTTGCCACTTTGTTTAAACTTTGTGCTTGTTTATGTATGATTAAGCTATTGCTCTCTCTAATACAAATCTGAAATTAATTAAATGCTAGCTTAATCTTTTGTGGAGGTCATGATAAAAATAAAGACCCATGGTTTATTTTATGCTCTCAATTTTTGATGGGTCGAAGAACATATTACTTTTTGCTTTTAAAAGTCATGCTAACCTTGTCATTAATACCTCTTGCATTTTGCTCTACCTATCCAAAGCCTTATTTGAGTGCAGCCATATATTACAAGAGTTATTGTTGGGTGAATTGATTCAAGGCTCGATTCTTTGGCTCGTGACTAAGAAGCTGGTCATTCCGTGTTTTGCGTAACTTATCTTTTGCTAGCCTATTCTATCCGTGCATTATGAGCTCCCACATCGGAAGCTTTACAAATCTCGCCGGATATCCAACCTTTAAACCAACATCATCTTTTGTGTTAACCTCCTTGACCTACCTACCTATCACTTGAGTATGGAGACGACACGTCACAAAAAGGTGCTTCAAAGGGAAGATTCAAGTTCCCTCTCATCAAACATCCGGTACCTACCTTAACACCACTTCCTCTTTGCTCGGGGACGAGCAAACGTCTAAGCATGGGGGAGGAGGTAGGTACTATGCAAATTAGAGTTCTAGGGGAGATAAAAGATGAAAGATGGAGATATGCATGACGAGGCTAGCAACAAAAGAAATAAAAAAATGAATAAGATAAGAGGACGAAACAAAAAAAATTCAAAGTACCTCACATGTCAAAAAGAAAAAAGAAGGGAAAAAGGAGGAAATAAGAAAAAGAGAAAGGAAAAATAGAGTAATAATAATCTCCCCCGGTTCTCTAGTTGCTTAAGGATTTTCCAAGGACTTCAAGATCAAGACCCATACTCATTTTTCCAACCATGTGCAATCTGATAACGAGGACTTCGTTGGGGCCTCGGGATCATTCTTTACCATTTGCACATGTCCACCTATCTAAAAGTGTGAGTTCTTTCTCTTCCCCCTTCTTGTGAACATTATTTTTCTAATGACCTTTTTGACGAGTCATGATAAGTCCACGAGAAGCTTGCCTTGTTTTGATAATAGTCTCAACTTTAGCATCTTGGTAGGATAAAAACTTTCCTATGAGCTCCAAATAAAACCCTTCCACCTACAAACATGAGAGGGAAAGGATATAGATCAAGTAGGCTTGAGAGTGTTGTGAGATGAGACAGTTCATGAGCAAGATGCAAGAAGGTTTAAATTTTTGTACTTGGTTTAGCTCTTTTATTCACCTCGTTCTTCACTTCAAAAGTTTCTAAGACCTATTCGAATTTTGTGGAGCATGATTGATTACTTGTGGAAAGAGCTTAAATTATATCTACCATCCATAGAGATGAAAGGTAGTTACATTATGGAATTTAACAAATATAAACTTGGAGAGCATTATGCTTTCTCATGTGTGATCAAGTGCAGGGTATGAACAATGAAAGGCAATGTTGATATCCATTGAAAACTTACTCGAGGACGAGCAAGGTTTAAGCATGGGGGAGATGTTGACGGTGAATTTCCGTCAACCTAGAGTACTTGTTATACATTGGTTTTGATTATGATTTGCAACTAACCCGCCACTAGGCATACTAATGATGTAACAAGTTCACACTTGCATGTCGATTTTGGAGTTTGTTGTTTATGCGGGAAATTAACGTTAAAGAGGAGATTTTCGGGATAAGTTCATCAAGCACTTCAAGAGAAGATCATGAAGCCCGTCGCAAGTCAAGACACACGATGAACATGACTCCAAATGACCCGAGGACCGAAGCGTCAACGTGCAAGTCTTCAAGGACTCAACCAAAAACAGCGAAGCTTGCATGGCAAGGATTCAAGCCTAAACCGTGAAGGAAATGACGTCAAAGGCCCACATGCAAGTGCACACAAATAAGGGATCACGCGAAAAGCAACCGGGGAGCAAACCAGGGCCGAACCGGGCCAAAATGGGCCTGGGCCGGCCGGCCTGGGCCAACCGGCCCAGCCCACTCCGGGCCTGGTTCGCGCCCCCTTTTTGCCCTAGGTGTTTTTCTATAAATTGTCTCTGCCTCCGCCGGCCGCCACATCCATCCATCCACGAAAACTCGGCGAAACCGAGGAGAGGGCGACGACGGCCGCCGCGAGTCCTCGAAGTCGTCTAGGAGATGGCCTAGGCCTACCCTAGCCGCCATGGCCGCCTTGCACGGTTGAGCCATGGTGGAGTTTCGAAGCTAGTTGAGGTCATCAATGGTATGTACTCGGTGGAGATGATCTAAACGCATTTATTATGTGAGTTAAGTACTTCATGTCATCTCGATCTTTTAGCGACTCGATTCCTCCCTCGATGATTTTGTTTTCTTCTTGGTTATGCTTCTTCCCCAATCTAGTCTATAGCTAGATTGCTTAGGGTGCTCTTGTAGCCGCGGTGGCTAGAGGTGCATACCGGACCGACCAAGTGATTTCAACTTGTTCTATCGAACTCGCCCTAGACTACCCGCATGAATAGGAATACATTGTGACGAACGGGGGTTCCGAAAGGCGGGCGTTTTCGGAATCGGACCGGAGGATAGTAGTTTAAAGATGGCTTTGGATGAGATGCATGTCGCGCTTGCTCTTTTGGCTGGAACTACGACTAGAAGATGATATGCATTAGTTTCCCTTGTTTGCTCTTTACCTTGTCTACGTTCATGGATGCGATCAACTTTATGCTATAATTCATACATCTTTAAGGTTTATCTTGTTATGCAATCAATGCTTCATGTTAGGCTAGATCAATAGGTTAGATGGAGAATCCTAGGAGTTTGCTTCCGATCCTTGGATTGACAAATCTAGGGAGAACCCTCCTTGGTGAAAAAGGCACCAAGTCACCCGTAGGCTTGCGGTGAACTTGAGCACGGTTTTGAACCGTCAACAGTATGCTTCTTGCTGAATGAATTCATGGCTCCAGCTAATCAGGTTGTGCAGGAAGAGGCGTCACCAGACATCAATGAGGATGAGCAACTTGGGCTGATGGCACAGCTGGTGTTGGCCAAGCAAGCAACCTTTGACAAGCCAGCCAAGAATCGGCATATGAGACCGCTGTACTTGAGAGGATATGTCAATGGGAAACCATTGACCAAGATGTTCGTTGATGGCGGAGCTGCGGTCAATGTGATGCCGTACACCACGTTCAGGAATCTTGGCATGGGCCCTGGGGATTTGACGCCAACAAGTATAGTTCTGAATGATTTTGCTGGGAATCCTTCAGACACCAAGGGTTGTGTACATGTGGACCTGATGATCGGGTTTAAGACCTTGCTCACGACCTTCTTTGTCATTGAGGGCAAAGGGGCATATAGCTTGCTGCTTGGACGCGACTGGATCCATGCAAATTGCTGCATCCCATCTACCATGCATCAACAGCTTGTTCAATGGGTGGATGATGATATAGAGGTGGTCCATGTAGATGATTCAGTAAGCATGGCTAACGTGGAACCAGCCTTCTGGGAGTATCAAGGTATAGATTGCTTCTCAGGCAAGGACTGGGGTGAAGGTCCTGTTGAACCAGTCAGCAGTGATCAACAGCCGATTCAAGCAGTCGGCTCTTATAGCAATTTTTAATGGCTAATCCAATTGATGGAACTGATGGAAAGTTAGGACGTGGATTCATATCGGCGGACAAATTGGAAGAAATTGATATTGGAGATGGTGATAAGCCAAGGCCGACATTTATCAGTGCTAACTTGGGTTCAAGTTTCAGAAAAGAGTTGATCAAGCTACTGAAAGAATACAAAGATTGCTTCGCTTGGGATTATTCGGAGATGCCTAGCTTGGATCGTTCCATTATTGAGCATCAGTTGCCAATCAAGCCTGGTTTTAAGCCTTACAAGCAACCTCCCCGAAAGATCTACAAGGATGAAGTATTGGCCGACGTGAAAAAGGAAATTGAGAGATTGATCGAAGAAAATTTCATTCGGCCATGTAGATATGCGGAGTGGATCTCTAATATTGTCCCTGTTTATAAGAAAAACGGGAAAATGAGGGTTTGCATAAACTTTAGAGATCTAAACAGAGCTACACCCATGGATGGATATCCAATGTCTGTTGTTGACTTGTTGGTTGATGCCGCTGTTGGACATAAAGTTATTAGTTTCATGGATGGCAATGCAGGGTACAATCAAATTTTTATGGCAACAGAAGATATATCAAAGACAGTCTTCAGATGTCCTGGACATATAGTCTTTTTTGAGTGGATTGTTATGACATTTGGGTTGAAAAATGCCGGTGCAACTTATCAAAGAGCCATGAATTATATTTTTCATGAGTTGATTGGCAAAATTGTAGAGATATACATTGATGATGTCGTGATCAAGTCTTTGGATCATGAATCACACTTGAATGATGTGAGGAAAACTCTAGAGTGCACCCGAAAGCATGGGCTTAAGATGAACCCGAACAAGTGTGCCTTTGGGGTTTTAGCTGGAGAGTTCTTGGGATTTTTGGTGCATGAGGGAGGAATAGAAATTGGCAAGAAAAGTATGAAAGCTATTGATGAAGTTCTTCCTCCAACCAATCTCAAAGAATTGCAATCATTGCTGGGCAAGATCAATTTTGTGAGAAGATTTATTTCAAATTTATCACAAAAGGTGTTGCCTTTCTCTCCGCTGTTAAGGATCAAGAAAGATCAGAAGTTTGTATGGGTGACAAACAACAAAAGGCTTTCGATGAGATCAAGCAGTACATGAAGGAACCACCAGTGTTGGTGCCTCCACAATTGAACAAGCCTTTCAAGTTGTACGTGGCGGCCGATACCCAAAACATTGGATCGGCCCTTATACAGGAATTTGAGGGAAAAGAACGAGTATTTGCGTACCTTAGCCGAAAATTGCTTGATCCCGAGACAAGATATTCGGCTGCGGAGAAGCTTTGCCTGTGTGTTTATTACTCATGTACAAAGTTTCGGCTCTATTTGTTGAATGCCGAATGCGTTGTATATTCAAAGTTTGATGTAATTAAACACATGTTATCTATGCCAATTTTGAATGGAAGGATTGGCAAGTGGATTTTGGCTTTGTCTGAGTTTGAGTTGAAATTCGAATCGGCAAAAGCTGTTAAAGGTCAGATTATTGTTGATTTCATTACTGAACATCGCGATCCATCAATTGATTTGCTTGAAATTACTCCTTGGGCTTTGTTCTTTGATGGATCCTCATGTGGCAAAGGTGGTGGAGTAGGAATTTTATTAATTTCACCCAGAGGTGAGATGTTTGAATTTGCTATCCCTATTCAACCTACTGTCACAAATAATCAAGCAGAATATGAAGCATTGCTTAGAGGGCTTCAATATTTGAAAGAAGCAAAGGTTGTTTCAGTTGAAATTTATGGAGATTCAGAGCTAGTTATAAAACAATTGAATGGCAAATATGAATGTAGAAATGATATCCTGAGGAATTACTACAAAGAGTGCAAGGAAATCTTGAAAAGTTTTCAGTTAGTGATTCTGCAACATATTCCTAGGGAACACAATGAAGAGGCAAACAGGTTGCCTCAAAGTGCTTCAGGTTATAGAGAAAATCAAGAAGTGTTTGCCAACGATGTGTGTGCTTTCGGGAGTGATCTAGCATAAGATGATTGGAGAAAATAAATTGTTGATTATCTGGAGAATCCATCCCGAAAGGTCTCTAGGAAGCTCAGGTATAAAGCTATAAAGATTGTTCTTCTTGATGGACGTTTGTTTTATAAATCATTAGATGGGGTGTTGTTACAATGCCTGGGTCAAGAAGAAGCAAAGAAAATGATGAGTGAAGTGCACGATGGGTCGTGTGGAGCGCATCAGTCGGCTTACCGAATGAAGTGGGTTATCAGGCACACTGGATGTTATTGGCCGACGATGCTGGAAAATTGCTTTGAGTATTACAAAGGGTGTCAAGATTGTCAGAAGTTTGGGAATATCCAAAGAGTTCCAGCATCAGCTTTGAATCCAATTATCAAGCCATGGCCATTCAGAGGATGGGGTATAGATTTGATTGGCCAAATAAATCCTCCATCTAGAAAGGGGCATAAGTTTGTGCTTTTGGCGACAGATTATTTCACTAAATGGGTTGAGGCAATTCCATTGAAGAAAGTAACATCGAGAAAACATGGTTGAATTTGTTAAAGAGCACATCATCTACAAATTTGGAATTCCTCAAACAATTACAAATGATCAAGGAACTCAATTTACATCTTCGAGTTCGGGGAATTTCTTTGAAAGCATGGGAATCAAATTGTTGAATTCTTCTCCTTATTATGCCCAAGCTAATGGTCAGGCAGAAGCTTCTAACAAGATCATGATCAAGATTATACAAAAGAAGATTGATCAGAAGCCAAGAAGGTGGCATTCGGTACTCAATGAAGCCTTGTGGGCTTACCGAATGACCCCTCATGGAGCTACAAAAACATCTCCTTATGAGTTGGTTTATGGGCATCATGCTGTTTTGCCGTAGGAGATACAGTTAGATTCAAGGAGAGTGGTTTTGCAAAAAGATTTAAGTTCCAAATATTACAGTGGCTTAATGATGGACGAGTTAGAGGATTTGCATATGATTCATCTTAGGGCTTTGGAGAACATTGAGAAGAACAAGATGCGAGTTGCTAAATATTACAACAAGAAAGTAAAGGTCAAGCAATTTGCAGAAGGAGATTTGGTTTGGAAAGCGTTACTGCTGATTGGGACTAAGTACAGTACGTTCGGCAAATGGTCCCTGAATTGGGAAGGTCCTTTTTGGGTGGTTAGATGTACGCCTGGAAATGCATATATCTTGAAAACTTTACTAGGAGAAGAGTTTACTGCTGCTATAAATGGAAGATACTTGAAGAAATATTATCCTAGTATTGAAATCGATCGATGATTACAAGCATCAGGATTACAAACATCAGAAATATAGAAACAGTCGGCGTTCGGGAAAGAAGCCGCCTTCAGGACAAAAATCCTAACAGAGGAGATGGCCAATACTGAAGTGTATTGCCCTTAGCACAAAAATGTTCTACATTACAAACGTTTCTTGTAGGTTCTTTATTTGGCAACCCAGCTACCTAAGATTACACAAGGGAGCCTGTGGGAAGCAGAAGGTCTGGAGGAAGAAGCGAAAGTATGCTTCATTTCTTTGATTCCGCATTTTCCTCTTCAGCTCTTCCCTCTTCAACTGTTCCAGGACTACCGTAACAGCAACGTAGAAGCTTCGGGGATTGCCATGACTTGCAGCTTCCATCAGGCTGTCCCAGGAAGCCTTCAAGTTGTTGTACCTGTCAGAAACATCTAAGGGAACAGTTTCTTGAATGTGAGATCTGAAACCTAAACATGAAAATCAAATGAGGATGAAGATCTTACCCCCTACCAACGGCTCCAAGCTCATGTGGCGTTCGCGTTCGGCACTGCAGCGGGCGGTGATGTCCCGCAAGTTGTGTTCTAGATGCCGAATGCGGCGGCACAGTTGGTGATTGGTCTTCTGTTCCGGCGTGGCGTCTTCTTCTTCAGCAGAGGAATCAGAGAGGATGTACTCGGGAACCTCTTCAGTTCCAAAGATCTCCTCTGGGAGCAAGTCGAGGCTGAAAAACGAAGGAAGGTGAATCATGAGATTGTGGTCGAAAGCAAGAGAAAAGATTGAGAGGGAAAAATTACTCTTGGATGGTTCGCTTCTTTGGTAGAGCACTGCTCTCCTCGACTGGCTTTTTCCCCTTGTCCGCCATGGCTTTGGGGGTTTTTTCCTCTAGAGGAGCAGGGAGAGAAGACGTGAAGTGATGGAAGTGTATGCGAGTGGATTTGTAGATTACCAAGGGGGCTATTTTATTAGCTGTGGGAACGCATTGGGAGTGATGACTGGTTGGCGTACATTAATGGGAATACCAAACGCTAGGGTTTTCTTCCCAAATGCGAAGGGTTTTTCATTGAACATTGTTCGTGGCTCCCGAATGAGGATTTTCTGCGGATTCTACGCCAAGGGACAGGAGTTTGTGCGTATTCAGCTAGGATAAAAGTTCCCGAATTCGTTCAAAAACAGTAAGGTTCGCATGCACAAATCGAAGGGAATCATCACAACACAAATGCAGAAGATAAAATTTCATTATTTATTGCCGAAATTCCAACATCCCTAGTACAAACTAATCAAAAAGTCTATTCAGCACAGACTGGGGATGAATGGAGTCGGCAATGGCGTCGTCGTGGCCGTCGAGACGCTCCGGGATGACCTCGATGTCATCGACGTCCTCCGACACGCCGCCATGGAAGATGCGCGGTTGCGTGGAGTAGTCGACGCCAGTGTGCGTCGCCATGGCAGGCCTAGGGTGGTGCCTAGACGGACGCTATGGAGGGCCACCTCGTCGACGCGGTCTTCCACTGCGCCAAGGCGGGCTTCTGGCGTGTCCCCGGGAGCGTTCACCTTGTCCGCCAGCTTCTTCACCAGCGTCTTCAACCAGTTGAGCTCGGTGTCGCGGTCTGCAACAATTACGGAACAATGGCATTTAGTTCAAAGTTGAGTTAAATTAAAACAAATCACAAGATTCACCGTCGACGGCCTCTAGCAGCTGCTTGCGCTGGTGCTCCCATTCGAGCTCGGCGATTTCGGCCTTCTTAGAGACGTCTCCCAACACACACCGAGTTTCATCACGCTCCGCCTTGAACCGGCAGGCGCCGCGATCGGTGTAGCGCGAGCTGGGGGAGTGGGAATAGCTGGACGACCCCGAGGAGTCGCCCACCATGGCCGGAATCGTGGCCGGTGCAGGAGCGGGGTTCCACTGGATGAGCCTGGAAACACGAAGAGGATCTTCAGAAACAAAAGGAAATCTATAAAAGCTGTGAAGAAATTGACGATCACCACCTCCGACGAGCGCCAACACGGCTCCCCTCGGCTTCGTCGCTGGCCCGGCGCCTGTTGCTGCTGCCTGCCATTGGGTTTTTGGGGGCACTAGTGCTGGAGAACAGAAGTTTAGATTGGCAAATGCTTGAAAGCAGAATACTTGGTGAAAGGCTAGGGGCACCCCCAGTTCTTCTTTATGGGGCTGGTAAAGAGATCATGGTCAGAGATCGTGGTGCATATCCTGTGAAATTTGGGAGGTGGAGAGACTTCTTTAACCGAATCGTCGTCGGGTCATTTGGAATTCAAGCTGAGTCATATTCGGTTTGATTGGTTGAGATTCGGCTGAGTTGCGGTTGGGTTCTAACAGTGTTTGGCTGGAATTACCGAATGAATCGTCTAAAAGTTACTCGCTAAAGTAAGACAAGACAAATGTTGAAAAGTGAAGTTTATGGTGAGCGAAATTACAAGGATGATGAACCATTCGGCTACAAATTGTTTGATACAATCACATATTCGAGTACTTTGAGATTACACTAGAAGCATCTGATATCATCTTGCTGATGTTCTCCAGCAGTTTCCGATCGGCTTCCTGGGTGTTAGACAGCGCAGAGAGCTTTGTCTTGAGCTGATTTGATTCAATCAAGGATGCTGTAGCTTCCTTTTGGATTTTCTCTGTTAATCCAGGAATTTCAGCTATCTTTTTCTTGTCAGCCTCGATTTCAGCTGTCAAGTTCTTTAATTCAGCTTCTAGTGCATCTTTCCTGGCAACCTTCAACTCAAGTGCAGGCTGCAGTTCGGCTAGCAATTCCTTGTTGTTTTGGATCTGAGCCTGTGAATCTTTCACGAATTGCTTGGCTTTGGCTCTCTTCTGTTCCAGGACTGGTCGGGAGGATTGATTCTTCAAAGCTCACCTCACTGCTGCAAAGTGACTATCCAGTTGAGATAGGCTCCAAGGAGGCTTTGATATCATCAGGAAGCTCTTGGTTGATGGATTCAAGCACTTCTTCTAGAAGATCAACATCCCTGACTTGATCCTGGATATCCCTTTGCAGCAAGGAGAGGATTTCTTTTAGCTTTGTCTGGTTTTCCTCTGACAAAGCTTGGCCTGAAGATGCTTCATCTCCTTTTTCGGCAGTTAAATCATCCACGGTAAAAGAAAAGCTTGGTGGTGATGCAGCCTGGTTCTGAAAAGAAAGGATTGCCGAATTAAGGATGGTTTATTAAGTGGAAATAAAAGGGGCAAATGTTTATGCTTACCTCATTCTTGGCCTCCTGGGTTGGAGAAAGGAGTTTTTCAGGCTCAAGAAGGGGTTCCTGGATGGTCAGACGAGGAGAAGCTCGAGAGGTCCCTGGTAAAGCTGAAGCTTCTAGCTGAGGAGAAGCTGGTGGAGTCCTTGGTAGGTTTGAAGCTTCTGGCTAAGGAGAAGATGGATCCATCCTTGTTGAAGTTGGAACTTCTACTTGAAAAGAGGATGGATCCATCCCTGGTGAAACTGGAACTTCTACTTGAGAAGAGGATGGTTGAATCCCTGGTGAAGTTGGAGCTTCTGCTTGAGGAGAGGATGGTTGGATCCTTGGTGAAGCTGGATTTGAAGCATGTTGAGGAGGAGAACTCCCCACAGTTTGGTTCACCAATGTTTCCTCTGCAAATAGCAAGTAGAGGGTAAATGCCAATGAAGAAAATGGTCTTTAAAAAGAAAGATATGGTGAAGATCTTACCAGTGGATGGGGCATTGGCAGATTCTGTAGTGATTGATGGTTGCTGAGCTCTGGTCTGAAATTACACAAGATAAAATTATTAGTATGAAGAGTGATTTTATGCTTAAGAAGGAAAAGATGTTAACCTCAATACGAACTCTTTTAGATGTTCTTTTCTTCTTGGCAGCTGGAGGAGCAACCAGGGATGGAGCTTTCCTTTTATCAGAGGCTGAACTGATGAGAGTTGGGTCTGATGTGGCATATCTGGACATCAGTTGAGCCAAGGTGGTGGATTTAAATCCCAAGGCAGAGATTGGGCCTGCAACATTGTAAGAAATTGTCCTAGCACGAGGGGCAGTATTCTGCAAAAGATGGCAAAGGATCATGATTAGTAAAGAAGGACATGATTGAGAAAAGGGAAAAGTAAGTACATTACCTCTGAAATTGGTTGGAAATCAGGGATTAGCTCAAGACAAAGAGAATGTACTGGCTCGTTGAAGATGTGATCATGGAATTCTTGCCACCAGGAAGTAAAGGAGGGATGAGCTATTGTTGTAGGTACAAAGGGCCAAGGTGCATAAACAGTGGGACTGCACTAATACTCAAAGACTCTTCTGGCTTGCAGGGCTTCCTTAATTTCCTCTCTGGTCTTGAGGAATTCATGAAGGAATGGCCTTGGGGGCACTTGGCCACATCCTAGCTATCTGGCCATCATATTTGGTTGATAGTATTCAAAGGTGCTCTGATTTTGCCTTCCTCCACTGAATTCTGCTGGCAGGATGCATGGATGGATGAAAATGTTGAAAATTGCTATGGATTTACATCATTGCATCCAGTCTCAAAACTGAATTCATAAGGGAGAGTCAAGTTATCATTGTTCAGATAAGGAAGCCAAATGGATTGGTAAAACCTTTGAAGAAAAGCTCAAAAAGTTGGCTAATGTTTTGGTCAATGGATATGGTTGAAGCAGCTTCTCCATAAGTTTGGCAACCTCTGGTGATCTGAACTTCCCCTTCCTTATAGTTGGATGAAGGAAAATGTCGGTTGTTAAGGTCAATACCAATGATCTGGTGCATGTATAGCTGCAGCCACATTTGAACAAACCACCAGGGGCCATTAACACAGGAGATCTTCTGACTGGTGTGCATCAAGTAGGTGGTTTGATGAAGCATGTGGTATACACTCCCTAGGAGGTACTTTCCAAGAGGAATGAGATTACCAACAGCCAAGTCTTCAGCCATTACAATATGGTTTAGGGTTTGCTCATTGGCTTTGCCACAGAAGATGAATCTACATAACCACATATTCAGAAAGGCCCTGCACTCAACTTCAGACAAAGGGCCATCAGACATATGTTTTTGGATATACATCTTATATCCGACTCCTATTTTCACTCCTTTTTGCCTGGAGGAGCCTTTGTATTTGTGAGGATACACGGATCTTGTGATATCAAGGCCGGTCATCATATATACATCAGCCAGAGTAGGAGACATTGGTTCATGGCCAAAGAGAAAAGCATTGACACCATTTGACCAAAAATGACAGGCTGCAATCAAAAGATTCTCATTTTTGGGAGTTTCGGCCAAGGATAGTTCCAAACACTGGGCAATGCGAAGGCTGTCTCAATTGCTGGTTTTAGCACTGTCATCATCAAGCATCCTTTTATACCAGTTTCTCCAACCTGCAATTGGGGGCAGGGGCCAGTCCTTGAAGGTATCTTGCCATTCATGGGGTTTTGACAAAGCTGCTTTGAAAGGGATCCTCTGAGATTCGGCTTCAACGAACTCGAGAGGGTCAGAGGTTCCCACAGGCCCGAGGAAGTAGGATGGCGAATTGTCCTCGATGGGAATCAAGATCTCGGTGGCTAGAGCCTATCAAGAACAAGAAAAGGCAAAAGAAAAAATCTAAGATGGAAATCGAAAAAGTAATACTGAATGGGCCTTAAGGAGATGAGATTTACCTAAAGAACTTGGTCTTGGTCCACCATTTGAAGATTTGATCTTGAGGGATTGATGAACTAGGATTTGGATCTGAGCGAAGACTCCAACGGATTGCAAGAGGAAAGAACGAGTGTTGAACAGATTTAGCTCGGAGACGTTGAGCATTTATAGTCAATTCCGGAATAAAATCACTTTTATCCCGTAATTGAAGGGGAATATGTTAACACCAAAAATTGGTACAGGAAAGGGACTGACTTGTGGGCCGAGTTTGGTAAAGAAGCGCCATTCGGCAGGAAATTCTCAAAGGATTCGGTAAAGATGCTTGCGGTCGGCAGTACGCCATCATTCAGCAGAGGGGCTATTTGCGCTTAAAAGGGAAGCTTTCAGGAATACGTGATGACGTGGCCCGGACATAAGGAAGGGACGAATTAATGACAGGTGCGAGATGGACATTGGCGCCGGGACATTAATTTAGGTAATAAATGTTGTACTCGTAGTCGACCAGGAGTCGTGTTAGGACAAGGGTATAAATATATACCCTTGGTGTCTGTAATAGGGATCTAATAATTTCACAACAAAACCGGGCCTATGCCAACCTTCGAAGCTTTTAGTCGAGTCGTCGAGTTCTTCGAGAGGAGCCATCGATCCGTCGACCTCCGTAAGTACCGGCAACCTTGTATCATGTCTACTATCATGCGGTGGATTTAGACCGTGATGCAAGTATTCTTGTTACAATGCTTAGTATCATGCGGTAGATTTAAGCTTGGTTCAAGAGGGTTTCTTGTTAAATCATGAGCCATGCGGTAGGCTAAGATCTAGCTTGGAGCTAGTTATAGGCTCTATTAGATTTGGCAAGATCTAATAGATTCATTAAGTTACCATGTGTTGCTTTGAATTTTGCTTTATGTTTAATTCATGTAACACTCTTATTGCCCAATTTAGATTGATTAGATTCGGTTTTATCTTGTCTACGATCCATATGATGCGCTTTCAAATTTCAACGTGGTGCATGGATCACATGCTCTTTAATAGCCGACTCAAATCAATCTAGGTTGTCAGGTGTTGCGGGTTCAAGCTTGTTGATCTTGTATAGATCTTGACAGAACCGGGTATCATGCGGTAGATGCAGGTTTTTGGATAGTTTCAGAGCTAGTCTTCCGGTGGATTAGATTTCGCTTCAATCTGATGGATTTATCATCATTGGCAATGTTTGTTCCTTCTCCACGGAACCCGATTCGGCTGTACAGCCGTATTTGGTAATTCTACCACGAGTGAAACGTGTTCACAAGTTTGTTTTAAATAATGTATGCTTTTAGCCTTCCACGTTTAGATTGTATCATGCGGTGGATTGATCTAATCTTGGTTGGTGGTGTGATTTCAAACAAGTCGTATCATGCGGTGGACTAACTTGTTTGGTGTCATGCTCGACGGGTTTGAAAGTACCTAGACATGCGGTAGACTAGTGCTTTTGGCCTATGCATGCTTGTTCACTTCAAATTTATAATCATGCTTTCACCTCATTTATCTTATTGTAGTTTATCTTCGAAAATCAGTCATGATCATGTGCAAGCAATGTTGTTTAAACAAAGACTGATCTTTCATCATGCTTACGTCATGCATTCGGCTATATCTTGTTTTCATGTTTTAAAGCTCCCGAATGATATTCAAATTGCTGACAGATAGCTTGTTGTAGCTATATGTATTTTTACTTGGCTTTCTAGCCGTAAATACGGAACTGTCTGGTACCATCCGACAAGTTCCAGGTTTTATCTAACTCCTTTTCATCCTTTGTCAGTTTCAGGAAAATTGACTGGCACGCTTCGGATCCGGCACGTGTGTTAAGCCAACTTTGTTCGGCTTGCTGTGTGCTTGGCGCGAGGTGCTGATTTTGCGTCAACACTTCCTTCTTCTCTAGATCTAGATCTAGCTATATGGTTCGTTCTTCTGATAGGAGTACAATAAAGTGAGTCACTTGCTTCCTTCTTCTCTAGATCTAGATCTAGCTAGTATATGGTTCCTTCTTCTGATACAATAAAGCGAGGCACTTGCTTTCTTCTTCTCTAGATCTAGCTATGGCACAAAGAATAGATCTTGTAGGGCGCAAGCTTTTGCTTTTCTCTCTTCCTCCTCCTCCTCGATCTCTCAGTTGCTAGAAGAATTCTTGTGATAGGTGGTGATTGGGTTGCTCATCCCTCGAACACAGCTGCGAGAAGAATTCTTGTGACATATTCCTTCCTCGTAGCCGTGTCCGGGGTAGGTAGCCCAAAACCTCCTGGCATCAGGATAAACAATTTCATCCTGTGTCCAATGATCATTGTTTTTAGGATGAACAATCCTTCATCCTTTGTCCAATGATTATTGGAAACAAAAGTGCAGGTTCAGAAAGCTTTGTGGTCTTATTGCAAGCCTAGCCATCAACAGAGATGGAGCTTATTTAATGACCACGTGCGAGCAAGATCGACGACATGCGAGCAAGATCGATGGCCTGTGAGCAAGATCGATGTGTGTGTGTGATTTTGCATATCTCGTCATGAAGATATGGCCACATTGTAACCTTGTTCTGATGTATCAATGATGACTATAATTTGCGTGTGTATGATTTTGCATATCTCATCATGAAGATATGGCCGCATTGTAACCTTGTTCTGATGTATCAATGATGACTGTAATCTCTCTGTGTGTGTGTGTGTGATTTTGCATCTCAAAAGACATGCTTTTGTGATTATCTCTGTGCAGTACAATTTTTTGTATGATTTACCAACTCACTTGCAAAGCTTGTGATTATCTCAACAGTTTGGCAAATCAACTTGTTTCTCTCAGGATTCCTGATCTAGATTTGGCAAGTGAAATTATGCCAGATTGTTGGAGATGATCTCTTTTTTTACTTGGCATATCTTTTTAGAAGTTGGCAAAGCACAAGATTTGCCAAGTAAAATTTGGCAAACTCTTGGAGATGCTCTAATCCGTGTCTCTTTTGATGTAATCTTTTCGTGATTTCACATATATTCTTACCCATAACAAAAGTGACGTTGGTTCGTTAGTCCTCGTCTCTTGCCCGTAACAAAGGCGACGCTGGTTCGTTAGTCCTCGTCTCTTGCCTGTGCAATGGCGACGCGGGTTCGTCAATCCTCGTCTCTTGCCCGTTACTGAACTGAAGCAGAATATAAACAGAGTATATATAGTATCTTTGGCAGAATATATTACAAGCAGGATTCAAATTCCACCACATCCCATATATTTCAAAAAGGATTGAAATTCCACCAATACATCGCATCCTTTATATTACAAAACGGATTCCATTTCCACCAATAGACACATCCTCCGACATTACAAAAAGGATTCAGCAGAAATCAGGCTTGCCTTTTCTTCCTTGATTTCTGTATATGAATTTTTTCACTATGGTCACTTCGCAAGTACGGTGTTTTGTTAGTTCTGAATAGTTGGGGCTTGTATGAAGTTTCAAAGGATGCAATTTCGTCAAACTGGTTGTATTCCTCCTCCTCACAACATTTTCAATCCCCACAATTCCTCCTCCGTCTCATTTGTTCACTGACGCCACGCTCCCGCTTCACTGCAGTTGAGTGCTCTCAGACTTCAATTATTGGGCTCTCAAATTAATAACGGGTGTCAAATGCTCATCGGTAACGGACTTTATAACACGTTACCAATACATAGTGATAAGTAACGGACTTAAGCAGCCCGTTACCGATAAGCCATTGATCGGTAACAGACTTTACAAGCCCGTTACCGATAGGTTTAAAATTTGTAACGGGCTCTTTTAACATCCGTTACAAAGAATTTATGTAACGGGCGTTTAAGAAGCCCGTTACCAGAAGTCCACATTAGTAATGGGCGTTGTGGAGACCAACCCCGGGGTCGTCTTGGCGCGCTTATAGGTAACGGGCGCCAAACAACAACCGTTACAAATGTGGGTGGATGTAACGGGCGTTAAGGGCCTGTTACAAATGTTGCGTGACCTATTTGAGGTTTTCACGTAGTGGTTCGGGCCTTTAGTCCCGGTTCAACTTTGGAGCCGGGACTAAAGGCCTTTCGTCGATGTGGCCCGAAATGCTCGTTGTAGCCGACCCCCCTTTAGTCCCAGTTCGTATTACGAACTGTGACAAAAGGGGGGCTCCCAACGACTCCATCTGGCAATAATTGCACTCGGCCTTTAGTTCGGCTGGTGTTACGAGCCGAGACTAAAGGGGTACCCTTTAGTCTCGGCTCGTAACACCAGTCGGGACGAAAGGCGGGGGCAATATAACGACCGTACCTCCTTCTTCCTCCTGCCAACCGAGCCATTCACCAGAGTCGCCATTCAACCGAGCCATTCAAGCTCCTCCCCTCCATGGTGACTCAAGCCTAGGGTGGTGCTGCGATTTTTTTCTTCATTAGTTTGTGAAAATTTCTCTCCTACAAGGTGTTGTAAAGGTTAGAATCTTCATCCTCCCTTCATTTGTGGTGATTAAATTTTGTTTTATGGTTTATAGATGGAGAAAATAGAAATGTTAATTTGTAGCAAGGTAGGAGCTTAAATTAATTAGAGAGATGAGATTTTGTATATACACGTGAAGATGTAGTTAGGATGGTACTTGCATTGTTCCTTCTTTCATTAAAATCTTGTATGACCAACAGCTACTTCTATAGGCAAAACTTTACACTATACAGATAGCTTTAGACAGAATTAAATTTACTGTATGAAGATTTTACAAATGTGCCTTTTCATTTCTGCAGCTAGTGTTGGATGGTGAAAACATGGTTACCTGCAATCTTTTGAAGTAACCCCATGTATAAAATAATAGTGCCTACTTGGAATTCCAGAAAACAACCTTTTTTACCATTCTGAGAAATGTAAAAGAACCAATTTAAATTGAATTGTCATGGCAATATGATTGGAATGCTGCTCAGAAAACATCTGTTTGCACACGCTATGATCATTTCTCTACCACAACATGGCTTGGTCTTGATCAATACATAAGTATGTTCAGAGAAACAGTGCCAGCTTTGGGGTTAGGCATCTGAAGCGTCCCTTCATCAGAGGTGACTAAATGTGACACAAATACCAGTCCCAGGAGGCTGGCAACACATTTATTACAACAGGCGGATCAACCTTTTACATTACGACGGCATAGAGGGCACGGAAGTGCCAACGCCACAAGGAACAACACAAATGCTAACAACCACACTACGATAGCAAAGGCTTCCAAAGCCTCATCAGAGTACCACACCATGGAAGCTCTCTATGGAGGCCCTGGGTACACAGGCACGGTTGGGTGTAGGGCAGTGACCTACTCGACGTCTTAGGGAACGAAATCGGGATCCTCCTCTGAAAACAGTTAGTTAAACAAGGGTGAGCACAAACGTACTCAACAAGTTCAACCCCACCCACGGAGGGGCTTATAAGCAGATCATGCACATGATATAAATAACAAGGAACAAGTTAAGGTTTATTTGCAAACTCATTTACTCATGCAGGGGTTCATTTTCAAAAACGTTTTTGCAAACCCATTTTATAACCAAAGTGACTCAGTTGTTTTAAGAAAACCACTGTGGAACTACCGGACTTCCCGTCCGCGGTAGCCCAGGCACACAGCCACACACTTAACCCGAAAGACAACTCACGCCAAGAAACTTCCCAACCCAATCACTAGTATTGTGACCACACCGTGATTCGTCCAATACTGTGGACACGGCTATTCGAATAGGTTTGACACTCTGCAGAGGTTGTACATCTTTACCCACAAGTAGGGTACCGTCACACGGACACCTCAGTGCCGGTGCGGATCCTATCAAAGCCATTACCCACCTTAGCTAACCCTACGATCCATCACGGAAGCAACCAAGGGGTTATCTCACATAACCAGGGCGTACCTCACATAGAGTGTACCCCTACTCCTTGGTCTCCCGCCGCTCACCCGCACACCAGATGGGAAGTAGATTAACTAGTGGGGTTTATGCTAAGCCGTTGCCACATACAACGGTCGAGTGGTTGTACGATGATTTGGGTCAGATGAGATGTCACGCAACCCGGTCCTTAATTGACAAGATGGACAACTCCCAACACGCTCAACCACACAGGTACGAGCTCACCCATACTCCTAACACACACGTCCATCCCGTCTACCCAGTTCTTTACTCATTTTCCAAAATATCCCATCCCCATTTCCAAAACACTCACACATTTTAAAGAAATCATTTAGGCCAAACAAGGTTCAATCATAGCAATCAAGGGTGGCTATCCTACCATGTTTTTGTAGTAAAACAATATGCAATTTATAAAACGGGTATAGGCTTATGTTTATAAAGCTAGAACCAAAGCATGCATCAAAGGATGAGATTGAACTTGCCGTCTTCGAAGTCCTCGGGAAGTTCCGGCCCGGCGTTTGGGATCTCGGGCTCCTGCTCGCAGTACTCGGTTCCAAGCTCCGGCTCGGGGTACCCTCCTTCGTTCACTCCGTCGGCTATAGCGCACACACAGGCAAGCATGCAATCAATATAGGCACACACAATCTCTCCGGCTGAGCTCGAGAAAGGTAATTAAATAAAATAGGGAAATAAATATCATGCAGGGGGTTTTGGGTGACGGATTGGTGGCGGTATACTCGGTACGTGTGTGAGGAAGTTTGGGCACGATTTGAATTAAAATCGCGCATGAAATGACAGGTTAAAGGAGGTGTTTAGGGTTAATTAGGGGCCTGTTAGTATTTTTAAAAAAGAAAAGGACCTAATTATAATATTTAGATATAGTGAGGGTTTAATTAAACATCCTAGGGGTATAATTGTAAAGGGACAGGGTTGTTTTTATGGTTTACTTTAAAGCATAGGGTCTGTTTTGAAAGAAAGGAGTGAGAGAATAGAGGGGGGGTTCGGTTTTGGAAAAGGGGGAAAAGGCAGGGGGTATGGGCAAAACAACCATCTTCTACCTCCCCTCCCTCACGATACAGAACGGGTAGACAGGGAGGCCGACCGGTGGAGGGGGGAGGGGCGCCAGCGACCCGGTGCACGGTGACGGCCGGGAAGTGGGGCAAAACGAAGAGGAGCTCAAGGGCAACCGATTCCGCTCCTTACCTTGTGTTGGGGTGCTCTGGAGGGGTGGATCGACGGCCGGCGGTGGGGCTGCTCGCGGTGGTGGCCGGGGCGGCACTAGTGGTGACGATGGAGGGCTCGGGAAGGAGGGGGAATTGGTCGTGGAGGTGCGGGGTGCCACGGGGAGCCGCGCAGGGCCTTTTATAGGCGCGGGAAGGTCGGTTCGGGGAGATATTTTGAGCTTCACGGAGCTCTAATGGCCGGCAATAGAGGTTCAGGAAAAATCCCGGCGTGGACTCCGGCCGACGGGATTCTTGGTCGATTTTGTGCAGTGCGAATTGACCTGTCATGCAGGGGCTGCTGTGGCCTCGGAGGGGAGACCGCCGGGGAGTAATGGTAGCCGGTTTTGGAGGTGACAGTTCGCTGCCGGTCGACGCTTGTCAGGGAGAGAGGGGGCGCCGTGGCTGGCTGCTGCGGGCGCGGGGCCGGCCCTGGCATGTTGCCCCGGCGAGCTTGGTCGGTCGGGTGCTGGTCAAAGGAGAGGGAGGGGGCGCGCAGGGGGTCGCGTGAGGAGGGGGGGTCGCGGCCTGGCGCGGCTCGGCTGAGGGAGGAAGAAGGCATGGAAAAGAAAAGAAAAGAAAAGAAAAAAGAGAAAAGAAAAGAAGAAAAGAAAAAGAAAAAAGAAAAGAGAAAAGGAAGAAAAGAAAAAGAGAAATAGGAAGAGGAAAGAAATAAAAAAATGGGAAAGAAAATAGGGAAGAGTTTTAGAAAAATTAGGAGAATTTCACGGGAAATTAGGGGAAAGGTTTTTGCGGGGTTTTCCGGTTTTTCGGGCGTCGGCGTGATTTTCGGAACGGCGGTGATGGCGAGGCGGACCGGCCGGCGAGGCCGCGGCGGTGCGGGATTCCCGTCGTGGTGGCCGACCGCGGCGCCGGGGCGGCACGCGTGGGTGATGGCCCGGGTGCGGGCGGTGCCGGCGGGATTCGCGGCACGCGCGCCGAGGGGAAAAGAATCGACCGGGGTTTCGAAAGGGGGTAAATGAGCTCAGCGGGAAAATTTTGAAAACACGCGTGATTTAGTAGGTGATTTATTAGGAGCTAAAAATGCGGGCGTTACAGCATCAGACCTCTTGGTCCTAGAATCTTACCCAAGCTAGCAACCTAAAAAGTAGAAGAAATAACTCAGCTTGATAATTATTTAAAGCAAAGTCCACAAATTTCTAATTATTAACAAATTTGGCGATTTGTACAGCTAGGACTGGTATTATGTGAAACCGAAGCAAGTCAATTGAACAACATCAATATTTTCTAGATGTAAATGATAATATATTTTACTAGCCTTGTCACGGGTTTAAGCTATGTAGTACTATCCTAATAAAAATGATTGAATGACATGTATACATTCATATTGCCCAAATAACTACATTGACAGGTTCCATAATATATTTTCAAGATTATACAGACTACTCACTTCATAAATAAAAATATAAAATTAAAAAAATGAGCAACTCATCTAAAAGTTGTCTCAGCTGATAAAGATTAACATAGCAATAGACTCATAAATATCTCCTGGGACTAGTATTGTTTATAAGGAGTAGGAGCTGATTGGGCTGACATCCTGCAAATTCCTATAATTGGTCAATAACATGATGGACTAGAAAAGCAGCAGTAACACCTAGATGCTAGCACAAGCACACATATCAACGACTGTACCAGATATAAATAAACTGTACCAGATGGACTGTAGAACCAGATACTCACATATCAACCAAGTTGAAAATAAATGGAAATGCAAGAGTAATGGATTGTGACTTAGATCTGCGCAGCAAATGGAAATGAATCGATTGATTTGTGCAGATCGAACTCCAGGGAAGGGAAATGAGGAACCTGTAGGACTGGAGGACGGCCGCGTGCAGGTTCTCGGCCGGTGACCAAGAGAGTTGACGGCGGCAGCGTGCAGCAGGAGAAAGAGCAAATAAACGAGGAGCGGTGTGTAACATCCTTAGAATTGGTTTGATTGCAAAATGGGAAATTTCTAAAACTTGATTTGTATTTGAAGTGCTCATACAACACATAAGGATGACTTGTTGTTTCTCCCCCAGAATTCCTAGATTTAATTTGGCACCACCAATAATTTTAGGTCTATAATTTGTTAGTGTGATAAGCTGGATCTTTATTTGGATTTTATTTGGATTTTCTTGTGTGGATTAAAATTTGAAATGGGAATTCAAATTTGAATCAAAACTAGAATTCAAAAAATAGAGAAAACACTTCATTGCTTCGCGGGCCGCCAACCTCCTAATCAGCCCATCCTCGCTTTAGGCCCATCCGCCGGCCCAACAAGCCGCCCCGCCACCGCCACCTACCGCGCGCGCCACCGGGTCGCTGGCAAGTGGGTCCCGCGCACCGCGTCACCCAGCCCCCCACGATGACGCGCGCGCGTCGGCCCCTACCTTTGGCCTTTGGCCGACGCCCAAAGCCAAAGGCGGGCGCGCCGGCCACGGGGGCTCGCCGTCGCCGCATGCCCCCCCCCCCCCGCGCGCATCTCGTCCGTCTGCGTGTCCCATCGCCGCGCGCCCCTACTTAAGCCGCCACCGAGCCCCCGGGAGGATCCCAACCCTAGCCGCCTAGGGGAGTTGCTCCCCTGCCACGCACGCCGACCCGCCGGAGGAGAAGGGGAGGAGAAGGAGAAGAGGGGCCGCCCGTGGGAGGAGCCGTCCGTCGCGAAGACCGGAGCCGCCCGTGGGAGGAGCCGGACCCGCCGTCGACGAGGACGCCTACATCCCATACTTCCTCTTCTTCCTCGACGTCGCATCGTCGCCCTCGTCTTCTTCCCCGTCGGCGAGCCGCACCACCACTCTACACCGACGCCTCCACTACGGCCCGTGGCCACCGAGGTGAGGACGACCGCTTCCCTCCTCTTGTGGGTGCCCCGGCCATCGAGCCGAGGTGGAACACACCGATGCTCCGCGCCGCCGCTGGTGATGCCGGCCTTCGTGCCAAGCTGGGATGAAGTTTCTTGCAGGTGCCGCTGCCTTCACCAACGCGCACGCGCCGCTTGCCTAGCCTAGCCTTTCTAGCTGTCGTGAGACCCACCGTCCTGGCCGCCGATGTGACCCGTCGCCGGCGCGTTCGCGTTCACGCACGCGTATGTGCCGGCACGTCGCCCTCGCGCAGGTGTGCACCCGAGCACGCGTGCACCCTAACCCGGGAGACGAGGCTGGGCCTTTGGCCCCTTTTCTTGCGCCGGACCCCGAGGTTGCGCTCCTGTCGACCGCGCCGCCATGGCTTCGCCTTGGTTGGTTGTTTCACGCACGCGGACGCGGAAAAGGGAGCGCCGCCCTCTTGACCGGCGAGTGCACGCCTCACCACCGGTCGCCGTTTTCTCACACACGCATTTGCACCCGATTGCGGTCGCCTTGTCCGTCGCCACCCATGGCGCCGACCTGAACTCCGCCGCGGCCTCCGCCGTGCCGCCCATCTTCAGCCGGCACCGGACCTAAGCCCGTGTCGCGCACCCCTACGCGCGTACGCACCCAAGCGCACACCCTTACACGCGCGTTCACGTGCCTCCTCCCAGAGAGGGCACACGCACCACCTGCTGAGCACTGCCACCGCGCCGACGTCGTCGCGCCCACACCGGCGACGACCTCGCCGCGACGGCCATCACCCTTTGTTGTGCATCCCTTCAAGCCCAGCAACCCAAGGGGGCCCTGTGAGGTTATCCTGTAAGGGCCGGTAGCCCAGGCGCCGTGGAGCTTCGCCGCAGGCGAAGTCATAACGCGCCGTCGTTCCTCTTCAGGGGCATTTCGTCAAACACCTTGGGTCACTGTTGAAACCACGGGAGTCGTTTTGTGCACGGAGGGCCACATGCAGGTGTGGCCGTAGCCAATCCGCCAGGATCCGGTGCGGCCCACCACTCCTTTCTCAAGCCACACGCCGGCCCTCACCGCGTCGAGCCGCACAGACCCTCGCGGGATCGCGTGCGGCAGCCAATGGCCGCCCAGCCGCGCGCGGGCCGCAGAGCGCCAGGCTGCATCCGATCCAGATTCGGGGGATCCGGTGTGGCTGGGAGAGTTTTAAGGGGGTAACGTATTTTAATTTCAGAAAACATAATTTCCCTTTGAAAAACCCTAGTAAATCCATTTTAACTCCGAAAATTGTGAAACCTTTTCCAGAAAATTCCTAAAATCCTAAACTCCGGGCTAGGGTGGGGTTTGCTCTCTTTTGGTTCTTAATTGCTTTTCTTTGGAGTTAATTGCAATAGGACCGCTATTTATTTTTCCTTTCGCGCTATTAGGAGCAGCTGGAGCCGGGGAGCTGATCCCGGAGTACGACTACGCCAACGACTTCACCGCGGAGGACTACCCGACCCCAGGTTCACGCCCGACTGATTCTGAAATACCTATTAGGCATTGCTAAGTAGAATTGTTAGCGCTTTACTTTATATGCATGTTGATGAACCTTGCACTGCCTCTTTGTTTACCCTGTCCTTGATTGCCCTACTACTACTGTATATATATGTCTATGTGAGCGTGTATATACGCCGAGCTTCGCGATGCATGTGTTGGGATGGGAATAGTGGTTCTTGGCGTGTGTGGGGTAAAACCGGCAGGAGAAGGCGTTTTGGGTACTTTGGCGGGGGTGAGCTCGAAACAACCGATCTGGGATCGGGGACAGGGGTGCACTCCTCAGTGTACCCCTACTGTGACGGTTTTCGGAGCCTAGGTGTTGGGGTTTTACTTGCGGATGGAGGACATGAGCTCGCCCCGGTCTGAAACCGAGTGGATCAACTTGTCTATAGGACTTCGTACACACCACCCCGCCGAGCGTGGGGTTAGGGCCGAGTTGAGCTCGGCAAGTGCGGAACCATACCTGCTTAGGATGGATAGCGGGGTATCAGTGGGGGAGCGGTGGAGGTGAGACCACCCTCTCAGAGCGACTCCCGTGTGGCCACACGGGAGCATTTCACAGTTCCGGTACCGTCCCTTCTGAGGGGGGGACCGTTTTGAGGGCCGGATGCAGGATGGGACCGTAACTACCGAGAGTTCGCCCGGTAGGATGGGCTCGGTCGGCCGTACACCGGCCGGGTGCCATTCCGGGATGGGTACAGGTGTACACACTCTGCAGAGTTGTTCGATCTATAGCTATAGCCGCGTCCTCGGTCATGGACACTGCCTAGACGACATGTTCGTTCCTCATGTTTTGGGATTTCTACCTTCCCCCTATAGGAGAGTGTGTGGTGAGCCGTGGTTGTAGCCGGCTAGAGGAGAGAGGCTCCATCTACCTCGTTGATCCGGTTGCAATCATTGAGGTGCGAGGAGAGGAAGTTCTCGCACCGACCCTAGACAGGAGTAGGTTGTGGAGACGGGTCCCCTGGGTGACCAGGTGGTTCCGAGCTGTGTTGAGAGACTTGGGATCCAGGGATATTGATGGAGATACCTTGTTTATACTCTGCTGCTGCTGCACAGGAAACCAAAGCCGCTTCCTTGTCTCTTTTCCTCCCTTTAGAAGTTAGGCCACTTAAAGCTGCATAAAGTTGGTGACGTGGACCTATCCCACTCCTTGGGGATAGACTTTGGGTGTGCAGGGTACGAGACCGAGTTCGACACCAACGCCGACGGATGGTACGACTGAGGGATGCGTCGCTTCGCTCAAGATTGCCTGTGGCGGGAAGAATAAAAGATGGAGACCCTTGTGAGAAAATAGCTACTGTTGCGTAGAATTTTCACTCTGATTCAGCCAAGAGGCTTGTAATGATGTACTCCATAATGGACATGTAATAAAATTGTGTACTATTATCTTTATGTGATGCGATGTATGACTTTGTGTATTTATCTGCAAGGCGTTCTGTACGCGATAGCCACTGATCCAGGGACTATCGCGATGGTACAGGGATTCGAATTTCCTATGAAAATCCGGGGTTTTACAGGTGGTACCAGAGCCATGCTTGACCGTAGCACGTATCCCTAGAAAAGGTCGATAGAGATAGGACTCTATACGCTCTACTTTTATAGTTATACCCTTGAGCTATGTTATAAAAACTTGTTCCCTCTTTGAAAACTTCTTACTCACCTGCTCTAACAGAAATTTCTTGCATTTCACAGAAGATGGAGCGCCAGGACGCTGAGATCACCCCCGAGACGTGTGGGGCGATCTGCCACTGGATGGAGAGGGCCCTTCTCAGGCTTGGAGTCCCTCCGACCTACGTCACGTACCGCGCCGAGTACGTACCCGCCGTGACTGGGCGGATGGTGCTTTGCACGGTCGCCGTGCTCCCTCACCCGAGTCTTCCGGGGTTCAAGGGAGAGGTCTGCTACAACGCTGCACTCACCGTCGCGACCGCGCTGGACGTCGCCTGCCGCCAGGCACTGGGCTGCCTTCTCGCGCAGTACCGCGCCTCATTCGAGTCCGGACGCTTCGGCCGCTACCCCCGGGACTACTGGCGCCTCGCACCGCTCGTGGACGCGAGTCCCTTCGTACGAGGGGATCCGGACGACATCGACGCCGCTCCCCTTCCGCGAGTCCGGCGAGACCCTGGTCGAGACGGCCAGCTACTTGGTCGACCTTGACAAGTACGCATGCCGCCTGGAGGACGAGTCACGTACCCTCTTCGGCCAGATCAGAGACGCCACCGTCGACGCCCGCCAGTACCAGCCACGCTGTGTCCAGCTGGAGAGAGAGAACAGCGCCCTACGCTACCGCGTTCGCCAGCTCGAGCAGAGCCTCGACTGTGCGACCACCGTCCTGCTGCAGTCCGAGAGGGAGAGGGTGGACACCCGTGAGAAGATGCTGCACGTCAAGGAGGACCTCCGCAGGCTGATAGCAAGTCAGAACAGGCTGAAGGACAAGCTCGAGTGCAAGGACGACCTGCTCACGGTACGCGCTCACCTGCTCGGTTGTGAGCGGCTCAAGGTGGAGAAGCTGGAGAAGAGCCGGGCGGACAACGTCGCCAACCTCATGTGGCTCACACGCACAGCCGTCTACCTGAGAGACAAGGCCGAGAGACTGAGGAGGACTTCGGAGGACGCCGACTCACTTCACGTGGACGAGCTCTTCGAGCTGAACGGAGAGCTACCCCCCGAGTCTCAGCGTGAGATCCGCACTGAGACCTTCGAGCTACACCAGTCGCGCCTCAAGCTTCACCTGTGCCCGATGGCCCGTCTGCCGACCCCCGTCGAGACCGAGGAGGTTCGAGAGGCTCATGCCTTGGTGTCTCAGATCTTTCCGCCGGACTACCCCACTGAGGACCGCTACCCCGTCTCGTACAAGAGGGCGCGCACTGAGTAGAGAGTTGGGCGAGGGCATGACCTAGAGTAGTGTAGTGTGCTAGTAGTTTCCATGAGTTGTTCCATGCAGACGCGAGCATGTTCCGGTGCATGAAGAGAGTCATGCCACACCATGTAGACACTACCCTTTTGAGATTGTACCGATGTATTAGAGCGTTGACTTGTTGCTGCTACCCCCAAGGTCTGAGTCAACCTCAGGGGAGCAAGTGTATTATTCATGCTTGATGTATGCTTGGATCTTAATGGAGTTATTCGTGTCTTGATGCTTTTTCCCCTTGTGTGTAGGTTATAATTAGAAGTATTTTCATGCTTGCCTTAGACTCATGTGTGTGTTGGTGAGTGACGTGTGTAAACTTTCCCCCTCTCTTATGTTTTCAGAAGGATGTCGATCCGCCGATCCAACCTACTGATGGCTCGCCTCGAGGAGGCAGCTACTGAGGAAGAAGCCCCGCAGGGACGTGGACGCGGACGTGGCCGTGGACGCCCACCCCTGCGTGGAGGAGCTTTGGGAGCTAGGGCCCGGGGTGACGGAGCGCCGCCACCACCGCCTGAGAACCCTGAGGCGGAGGTTGAGCAAGGAGGAGCCGAGCGAGGCCAGCCGGAGCCGGACCAGCCCCCACCACCCCCACCTAACTTGGTGGAGGTGATGGCGCTCCAGACTCAGCTGATGCAGAGGATGGAGGAAGCCATGGAGCACCGTGGCAACGGTGGGAATCGCGTCGCTCCGTAGGACGAGGACCTCACGAGGAAGATTGAGAGGTTCATCCGTCTGAAGGCCCCCACCTTCAGCTACTCGGATGACCCGCTCGAGGCCGACGACTGGCTAAGGGTGATCGAGACCAAGCTCGACCTCACCGTCTGCTCCGACGAGGAGTGCGTCGCTATCGCCGCGCACCAGCTGGAGGGTCCTGCCAAGGCATGGTGGGACAACTACACTACCACCCACCCGAACCCGGCCTTTCATCACTTGGCCGGAGTCCTCGCGAGGCGTTCCGCGAGCAGTACCTTCCCGGTGAGCTGCTAGTCCAGAAGGCGCAGGAGTTCCGCACCATGACCCAGGGTGTGATGATGGTCGAGGAGTACGAGTGTCACTTCATGAAGATGATGCAGTACGCTCCCGACGACACAACACCGACCAGAAGAAGCAGTTCTGGTTCCTGCGAGGCCTTCACCATGGCCTTCACCAGGCGCTGAAGATGAGCGAGCACAAGTCCCTTCGCCATCTCGTCAACCGTGCCATCGCGGTCGAGGACGAGAGGAGGGTCCACGAGGAGCGCATGAGGGGCAAGAAGAGGATGGGGGATCGGGACCAGCCTGACCGATCCTTCCAGAAGCCGAGGAGCGGACAGAGCAACATGCTGAGGGGGAGCTACCGCCCGGGGCACAACCAGCCTGGGCGTGGCTTCGGAGGAGGTGGACGTAGCCCGTTCCCCGGAGGGAGGAACCCCGGCTATCCCCAGCAGACTGGAGGCTACACTCGTGCTCCACCAGGCACCGCGAGACCTGCCGCGGGAGGCTTCACCGTCACCTGCTTCGCGTGTGGCAAGCCCGGCCACAAGTCCTACGACTGCCCCGACAAGAAGGCCGCTGCCACCCCCGCGAGGGCACCTGCTCCAGGAGGCCGACCTCCTCAGGCCGCGCCGCCGCCGGCTGCCGGCCATGGGAGGCTGAACCACCTTACTGAGGAGGAGGCTGCCGACGCCCCTGACGTCGTGATCGGTAAGTTTTTAGTTTGTGGTACTTCTGCTCTGGTTCTCTTCGACACCGGTGCAACCGGGTCGTATGTTACCTCTCGGTTCGTGAACAAACTCTCCCTCCCTACAACCACCCGATCAATTCCCATTATCACGAGCTCTCCGCTCGGGGATATCCAATGCACCCTGTTGTGCAAGGGAGTGGATGTGGACATCCAAGGCCACAAGTTCTATGGGGATCTGACCGTATTGCCATCCCATGGCATCGATGTGATATTGGGGATGGATTGGATCACTGCCCACAAAGGTGTCATCTCCACTTCACCGAGACTCATGACTTTAGTGCATCCTGGCGGGATGAGAGTCACCTTCGAGCCGATGAAGTCTCGCGGCATACCGGCGGTGTACAGCCTTCACACGAAGGCCATATTGGATGTGCCGGTAGTCTGTGAGTACGAGGATGTGTTCCCAGAGGACCTGTCTAGACTACCTCCCGATCGCGATGTGGAGTTTGTGATTAACTTGGTGCCGGGAACGGCGCCGATAGCCCAGAGTCTGTACCGTATGGCAGAGGTTGAGCTGAAATTGTTGAAGGCAGAGCTAGACTCACTGCTCAAGAAGGGGTTCATCCGACCGAGTGCTTCGCCTTGGGGCTCACCGGCACTATTCGTTCCGAAGAAGGATGGAACTCAACGTCTGTGCATCGACTACCGCGCCCTGAATGCGGTAACCATCAAAAACAAGTACCCTCTACCCAGGATCGATGACCTGATGGATCAGCTAAGGCAAGCCAAGTACTTCGGCAAGATTGATCTCCGATCAGGTTATCACCAGATGAAGATTCGTCCGAAGGACATCCACAAGACGGCGTTTGTAACCCGGTATGGGCAATACGAGTACACAGTCGTGTCGTTTGGCCTGACCAATGCCCCGGCGTACTTCATGAACATGATGAACAAGGTTTTCATGGATGAGTTGGACAAGTGTGTCGTCGTCTTCATCGACGATATACTAGTCTACTCCCAGACCGCAGAAGAGCACGAGAAGCATCTGAGGATCGTGTTGGGAAAGCTCAGGCAACATTAGTTGTACGCCAAGTTCAGCAAGTGTGAGTTCTGGATGGAGGAAGTCGCTTTTCTCGGTCACGTGTTGTCAGCCAAAGGGGTGGCTGTAGACCCGAGCAAGATAGAAGCATTGTCCAAGTGGCAGACACCAAAGACTGTGACAGAGATCCGCAGTTTTCTCGGTTTAGCCGGATAGTACTGCCGGTTCATCGAGAACTTCTCCAAGATCGCAAAGCCCATGACAGAACTGTTGAAGAGCAACACACTATATGTGTGGTCGGACAAGTGTGAAGCCAGCTTTCAGGAGCTCAAGACTCGCCTCACCACTACGCCGGTCCTGACCTTGTCCGATGCGAGCAAGGACTTCGTGGTGTACTGTGCGCGTCGAGACAGGGACTCGGCTGCGTGTTGATGCAGGGAGGCAAGGTGGTAGCCTATGCCTCACGGCAGCTTAGAAAGCACGAGGAGAACTACCCTACACACGACCTCGAGCTAGCCGCTGTCATTCACGCCTTGAAGATATGGAGGCACTATCTGATGGGAAACAAGTGCGACATTTATACCGATCACAAGAGCCTGAAGTATATCTTCACCCAGTCCGAACTAAACCTAAGACAAAGAAGGTGGCTGGAGCTGATCAAGGACTACGACCTGAATATTCACTACCACCCCGGCAAGGCAAACGTCGTAGCCGATGCTCTGAGCCGGAAGCACTACTGCAGCAACCTGATGGTGCGTGAAGAACAGCCGACATTGCATGAAGAGCTGGAGAGGCTGAGTTTGGAGATAGTAGAAGAGGGGCAGTTCAATGAGTTGAGAGTGAAATATACACTCGAGGACCAAATCCGTCAAGCTCAGAAGGGGTGCCCGGAGATTCAAGAGGTAAAGCGCCAGATGGAGAGAGGCAAAGCAGCCGACTATCGACTCGATGACCAGGGCACACTATGGTTGAAGGACCGCATATGCGTGCCTCAGACCAGGGAGATTCAGGACTCGATTCTTAGAGAGGTCACGACTCTCAATACTCGATCCACCCTGGTTGCACCAAGATGTACAAGGATTTGAAGGTACGGTTCTAGTGGGAAAAGATGAGGGAAGACATTGCTGAGTACGTCGCTCGATGCGACACGTGTCAGAGAGTGAAGGCAAAACACCAGAGACCTGTCGATCTGCTGCAACCGCTCGAGATACCCACGTGGAAGTGGGATGATATCAGTATGGACTTCATTGTGGGTTTGCCGCGCACGCAGAAAGGAAATGACTCCATTTGGGTGATTGTTGATCGACTGACCAAGGTAGCACACTTCTTGCCCGTGAAAACCAACTATAGCGTGAACTGGCTTGCAGAACTGTATGTGGACAATATTCTAAAGCTTCATGGAGCACCGAGGAGCATTGTGTCGGATAGAGGGCCTCAGTTCACCGCCCAGTTCTGGAAGAGTTTGCATGCTTCCATGGGCACCGAGCTGAACTACAGCACAACTTTCCACCCCCAGACTGATGGCCAGATAGAGAGAGTGAACCAAGTCCTAGAAGACTTACTAAGGGCTTGCGTGCTGACCTACGGGTTCGATTGGGAAAAGAGTCTGTCCTATGCCGAGTTCTCGTACAACAACGGCTACCAGGCCAGCTTGAAGATGGCTCCCTTCGAAGCCCTTTACGGCAGAAAGTGTCGGACACCGTTGATGTGGTCCGAGGTGGGGGAGCAAACCTTTTTCGGTCCCGCCGCCATTGTTGAGGCCGAAGAAAACGTCGCCAAGGTCAGAGAGAACCTGAAGATAGCTCAGAGCAGGCAGAAGAGATACGCGGACCCAAAACGGAGAGACGTCTCGTTTGAAGTAGGAGATCACGTCTACTTGAAGGTGTCACCCCTCCGGGGTACGAAGAGGTTCCACATAAGGGGGAAGCTGTCCCCTAGGTACGTTGGCCCGTACCCCCGATTGAGAAAAGGGTCGGGAAGGTGGCTTACAAGATCGAGCTACCTCCGGAGCTTGCCGGAGTGCATCCGGTGTTCCACGTATCCCAGCTTTGGAAGTGTGTGGTCGTCGAGAAGAGAGTGCCCGCTCAGGCACTCGACGTCCAGGAGACCCTGGAGTACTTGGAGTACCCAGTTCGGATCCTGGACTGGGCGGAGAAGTCGACCAGGAACACCACCATGCGCTTCTACAAGGTGCTATGGAGTAATCACTCCGAGCGCGAGGCAACGTGGGAGAAGGAGTCCGCCTTGAGGGACAAATACCCTCATCTCTTCGAAACGGAGGTAACTTCTTAATCTCGGGGACGAGATTCTTGTGAGGGGGGAGTTCTATAACATCCTTAGAATTGGTTTGATTGCAAAATGGGAAATTTCTAAAACTTGATTTGTATTTGAAGTGCTCATACAACACATAAGGATGACTTCTTGTTGCTCCCCCAGAATTCCTAGATTTAATTTGGCACCACCAATAATTTTAGGTCTATAATTTGTTAGTGTGATAAGCTGGATCTTTATTTGGATTTTATTTGGATTTTCTTGTGTGGATTCAAATTTGAAATGGGAATTCAAATTCGAATCAAAACTAGAATTCAAAGAATAGAGAAAACACTTCATTGCTTCGCGGGCCGCCAACCTCCTAATCAGCCCATCCTCGCTTTAGGCCCATCCGCCGGCCCAACAAGCCGCCCCGCCACCGCCACCTACCGCGCGCGCCATCGGGTCGCCGGCAAGCGGTCCCGCGCACCGCGTCACCCGCCCCCACGATGACGCGCGCGCGTCATCCCCTACCTTTGGCCTTTGGCCGACGCCCAAAGCCAAAGGCGGCGCGCCGCCGCCGCAGGGCTCGCCGTCGCGGCATGCCGCCCCCCCCCCCCCCCCCCCCGCGCGCATCTCGTCCGTCCGCGTGTCCCATCGCCGCGCGCCCCTACTTAAGCCACCGCCGAGCCCCCGGGAGGATCCCAACCCTATCCGCCTCGGGGAGTTGCTCCCCTGCCACGCACGCCGACCCGCCGAAGGAGAAGGGGAGGAGAAGGATAAGAGGGGCCGCCCGTGGGAGGAGCCGTCCGCCGCGAAGACTGGAGCCGCCCGTGGGAGGAGCCGGACTCTCCGTCGACGAGGACGCCTACATCCTCTACTTCCTCTTCTTCCTCGACGTCGCGCCGCCGCCCTCGTCTTCTTCCCCGCCAGCGAGCCGCACCACCACTCTACACCGATGCCTGCAATACGGCCCGTGGCCACCGAGGTGAGCACGACCGCTTCCCTCCTCTTGTGGGTGCCCTGGCCATCGAGCCGAGGTAGAACGCACCGATGCTCCACGCCGCCGCTGGTGATGCCGGCCTTCGTGCCAGGTTGGGATAACGTTTCTTGCAGGTGCTGCTGCCTTCACCAACGCGCGCGCGCCGCTTGCCTAGCCTAGCCTTTCTAGCCATCGTGAGACCCACCGTCCTGGCCGCCGATGTGACCCGTCGCCGGCGCGTTCGCGTTCACGTGCGCGTCCGTGCCGCACGTCGCCCTCGCGCGTGTGTGCACCCCGAGCATGTGTGCACCCTAACCCAGGAGACGAGGCTGGGCCTTTGGCCCCTTTTCTTGCGCCGGACGTCGAGGTTGCGCTCCTGTCGGCCGCGCCGCCATGGCCTCGCCGTGGTTGGTTGTTCACGCACGCGAACGCGGAAAAGGGAGCGCCGCCCTCTTGATCGGCGAGTG
Organism: Cenchrus americanus; assembly: GCA_947561735.1. Lineage (NCBI taxonomy): Eukaryota > Viridiplantae > Streptophyta > Magnoliopsida > Poales > Poaceae > Cenchrus > Cenchrus americanus. The sequence continues at coordinate 67,231,177 of OX387239.1, read as the reverse complement.
CACGCCTCACCACCGGTCGCCGTTTTCTCACACACGCGTTGCACCCGATTGCGGTCGCCTTGTCCGTCGCCACCCATGGCGCCAACCTAAACTCCGCCGCGGCCTCCGCCGCGACGCCCATCTTCGGCCGGCGCCGGACCTAAGCCCGTGTAGCGCACCCTACGTGCGTGCGCACCCAAGCGCACACCCTTGCGCGCGCGTTCACGCGCCTCCTCCCAAAGAGGGCACGCACACCACCTGCTGAGCACTACCACCGCGTCGGCGTCGCCGCGCCCACACCGGCGACGACCTCACCGCGACGGCCATCACCCTTTGTTGCGTGTCCCTTCGAGCCCAGCAACCCAAGGGGAGCCCCGTGAGGTTATCCTGTAAGGGCCGGTCGCCCATGCGCTGTGGAACTTCGTCGCCGGCGAAGTCATAATGCGCCGCCGTTCCTCTTCAGGGGCATTTCGTCAAACACCTTGGGTCACCATTGAAACCACGGGAGTCGTTTTATGCACGGAGGGCCACATGCGGGTGTGGCCGTAGCCGATCCGCCAGGATCCGGTGCGGCCCACCACTCCTTTTTCAAGCCACACGCCGGCCCTCACCGCGCCGAGCCGCACAGCCCCTCGCGGGATCGCGTGCGGCAGCCAATGGCCGCCCAGCCGCGCGCGGCCGCGAGCGCCGTGCCGCATCCGATCCAGATTCGGGGGATCCGGTGTGGCTGGGGGAGTTTTAAGGGGGTTAACGTATTTTAATTCCAGAAAACATATTTTTCCCTTTGAAAACCCCTAGTAAATCCATTTTAACTTCGAAAATTGTGAAACCTTTTCCAGAAAATTCCTAAAATCCTAAACTCCGGGCTAGGGTGGGGTTTGCTCTCTTTTGGTTTTTAATTGCTTTTCTTTGGAGTTAATTGCAATAGGACTGCTATTTATTTTCCTTTCGCGCTATTAGGAGCAGCTGGAGCCGGGGAGCTGATCCCGGAGTATGACTACGCCGACGACTTCACCGCGGAGGACTACCCGACCCTAGGTTCACGCCCGACTGATTCTGAAATACTTATTAGGCATTGCTAAGTAGAATTGCTAGCGCTTTACTTTATATGCATGTTGATGAACCTTGCACTGCCTCTTTGTTTACCCTGTCCTTGATTGCCCTACTACTACTGTATATATATATGTCTATGTCAGCGTGTAGAAACACCGAGCTTCGTGATGCATGTGTTGGGATGGGAATAGTGGTTCTTGGCGTGTGTGGGGTAAAACCGGCAGGAGAAGGCGTTTTGGGTACTTTGGAGGGGGTGAGCTCGAAACAACCGATCTGGGATCGGGGACAGGGGTGCACTCCTTAGTGTACCCCTACTGTGATGGTTTCGGAGCCTAGGTGTTGGGGTTTTACATGCGGATGGAGGACATGAGCTCGCCCCGGTCTGAAACCGAGTGGATCAACTTGTCTATAGGACTTCGTACACACCACCCCGCCAAGCGTGGGGTTAGGGCCGAGTTGAGCTCGGCAAGTGCGGAACCATACCTGCTTAGGATGGATAGCGGGGTATTGGTGGGGGAGCGGTGGCGGTGAGACCACCCTCTCAGAGCGACTCCCGTGTGGCCACACGGGAGCATTTCACAGCTCCGTGCATCGTCCCTTCGAGGGGGGGACCGTTTTGAGGGCCGGATGCGGGATGGGACCGTAACTACCGAGAGTTCGCCCGGTAGAATGGGCTCGGTCGGTCGTACACCGACGGTGCCATTCCGGGATGGGTACGTGTGTACACACTGCGAGTTGTTCGATCTATAGCTATAGCCACATCCTCAGTCATGGACACTGCCTAGACGACATGTTCGTTCCTCATGTTTTGGGATTTCTACCTTCCCCCTATAGGAGAGTGTGTGGTGAGCCGTGGTTGTAGCCGGCTAGAGGAGAGAGGCTCCATCTACCTCATCGATCCGGTTGCAATCATTGAGGTGCGAGGAGAGGAAGTTCTCGCACCGACCCTAGACATGAGTAGGTTGTGGAGACGGGTCCCCTGGGTGACCAGGTGGTTCCGAGCTGTGTTTAGAGACTTGGGATCCAGGGATATTGATGGAGGTACCTTGTTTATACTCTGCTGCTGCTGCACAGGAAACCAAAGCCGCTTCCTTGTCTCTTTTCCTCCCTTTAGAAGTTAGGCCACTTAAAGCTGCATACAGTTGGTGACGTGGACTTATCCCACTCCTTGGGGATAGACTTTGGGTGTGCAGGGTATGGGACCGAGTTCGACACCAACGCCGACGGATGGTACGACTGAGGGATGCGTCGCTACGCTCAAGATTGCCTGTGGCGGGAAGAATAAAAGATGGAGACCCTTCTGAGAAAATAGCTACTGTTGCGTAGAATTTTCACTCTGATTCAGCCAAGAGGCTTGTAATGATGTACTCCATAATGGACATGTAATAAAATTGTGTACTATTATCTTTATGTGATGCGATGTATGACTTTGTGTATTTATCTGTGAGACGTTCTGTACGTGATAGCCACTGATCCAGGGACTATCGTGATGGTACATGGATTCGGATTTCCTATGAAAATCTGGGGTTTTACACGGTGACACAGGGAGATCGAGGCAAGGTGATGAGGAGGATGCGGCAGGGGGAGTCAGGGATGGAGTAGGGGAGAAGAGGAGAGGGAGGAAGGGCGGCGGCATAGATCAGCGGCCAATAGTGACTCGTGAGAAGGGGAGGAGCGACGTCGGCAGTGTAGATCGAGGAGAAAAGAAGATGGAGGAGCGGAGACAGTCGCGGAGGGAGATGGTTGGGGAGAGCCAACGGAGGGTGCGGCGACGGAGGGAGAAATCAGCGCGAGAAGAAGCGAGTGCGGCGGCGTTGTGCGGAGTGAGAGAGAGTGAGCGCGGTGGCCGGTGTTGTCGCATGGATTTGGAGGAGAAAGGAGGTGCGTGCGAGTATGCGAGGCAGGCATGGGTGAGGCGTCGTCCTGGCCCCGGCGTCGCTGAGGCAACATTTGTGCCTGGTGGCTGTTGACTGGGTGGGACCCACAGAGCATAAACTATTTCCATGTGGAGAATCTGTCGAATTTTTTTATTTTTTAATCCTTTTTAATCTAATTTATTAAAAATAACCCGGGCTCAACTAAAATTGCAAAAAGTAGCCCTTTTGGTCGCGCCAGGCCGAGTGGCGCGACTCCTCATTGAGTCGCGCCAGGGCATGTGGCGCGACTCAGGCGCCACGTCGGCCGGGCGCGGTCCGGCCTTGCTGAGGTGGCGCCTGAGTCGCGCCACATGCCCTGGCGCGACTTACTTAACATACAGGGGGGCCGTCGGGCCCCTTTTCTTTCTTCCTCCTCCTTTCTTTCTCCCAAACCGAGCTCCCTCCCTTCTCCCATGGCGTCGCCCCCCTCCACCCCCTTTAGATCCACTCCCTTCCTCACCCGTTTTGAAGAGGAAAGTGTGGGAAATTGCTCGTGGAAGGTAACTCCTCCATTCTAACCAATTAGTTTTCGTGGATTCCATCGTTTTCGTTGGATTTGAGGTGGTTAGGTTTAGTGAATGATTTGAGATAGATAGCATGATTGAGTACGAATCCGGTATGATTTAGTGTAGTGTATCGTTCAAGTGACCGATGTTAACCTCTTCTTATCGTCTAGTTTCTCTTGCATGGTAGGATTTCATCATTTCCATGTTGGATAGTGTAGATGCTATTGATATGTGAGATGAGGGTTGGTATAATCAATTTAATTTGTGGTTGTGTGTAGATGGATCGTTTAGTACGTATATTTTCGGGTGGCATAGTTGATGACAATGGGGAGTTTAAAAGCATGAGGCAACAAGTAGCAAGATTTGATAGTCCTCCAACATTTGAAGATATTAAAACCCGAGTGAATACTTTGTTCAAGGTTGGGAATGAGGGGGAGGAATTAAGGATTCATGGAAGGTTTGACTCCGGTGAGAAAAGAAGTCACTATGTGATGATGCCTATTAGTTGTGGCGATGATTGGTTATTTTACAAAGAGTGTGTGAAAGAATCTCAAGTTCATTGTGCTGAGTTAGTTATTGATGTTCACTCTCCGGTTGATTCACCGCATAATGATGAGCCCATGGAACACTTAACTCAGGAAGATATGGTACCACACAATGAGGTTCATGATAATGAGGATGATGAAGGTGGTGATGATGAGGAATGTTCTTATGGTTCAGATGGGGAAGATGACTTTGATAGATGTGGGTTGAATAATAATTTTGGTGAGTATCAGGATGATGAGGAAGAAGATGGGGATGATATATCCGTGAGCTCGAAGAAGAAGAACCAACTCCGGTTAGCCAACCAACTCCAACTCCAGTTAGCCAACCAACCCCAACTCCACTTAGGCAACCAACCCAACCAACACATATGGCTCGAGTAAATCCTATACGCCAATTTAGTTCTTTGGGTGAAGAGACTCCATTATTTGGTGAGAGGGTAGATGAGGCGTCTAGAGGGTCGGTGTACACTCTATCTGGATTTCGAGTGCCAGAATTCACTCAAACAGAGTTGAGGCAATTGGAAGCTGTACATGTTGATGTACCTGAAGTTTCCGTTTTCCATTCGGTTCCGAGGAAGGCATATTGTGATTCAGGGTTACATCTTAGTGAAGTAGATCCCGACAATGGTGAATTGTTTATAACCAAGGGAATGCAATTTGATAACTTGGAAGAATTAAAGTTTTTCTTAAGGGATTACTCGGTGCGGCACCATAGGCCATATAATGTGATTCATTCATCGGCCAAAACAAGATACACGGTTGCTTGCCAACAAGATTGTGCTTGGAAGGTGTGGGTGCGTCCACTTCCTGATGATAGGAACAAATGGAGAATCACAAGAGTTGTCCAACCTCATACATGTGGGACGTCGGAAGTGGCACAAGAACATTCTCAATGCACGGGTCGTTACATTTCGAGACGGATTGCTGCCATGGTTTATAAGGATCCCGATGTTTCTATAGCTGCCATCATTGAATCCATCAAAGCTTTCAGCAACTACACGGTGAATTATGGAAAGGCATGGAGAGCTAAGCAGCATGCAATATCCATGTTGTGGGGTGATTGGAAGGATGCTTACGGTAGGGTGCCAAAAATCCTACAAGCAATAACACACTTCAACCCGGGTACGAAGTGGTGCACTCATACTACAGGAAAGGAGGAGCTCCACAAAGGTGTAATGAAGCCAGTAATGGAGCGGGTGTATTGGTGTTTCCCCCAATGTGTAGAGGCATTCAAGCATTGCAGACCGGTGATAAGTGTCGATGGCACATTCTTAACTGGAAAGTACAGGGGTGTTTTGTTGATCGCCACTGGTGTTGATGGTGAGGATAGATTGGTACCCCTTGCATTTGCCTTAGCTGAAAGTGAGAATATTGACAGCTGGTCTTGATTTTTGCATTTGGTCCGTCGGGACGTTGTGGGACGTCTCAGGAAGGTGTGCATAGTTTCAGACCGCCATCAAGGAATACTAAGTGCGGTTGAGGATTACATGGAAGGGTACGAACCTGTCGTGAGTCGTTGGTGCATGCGACACTTTGCAGCGAACATATGGCATAGGCAAGCTAACAAGAAAGTTAGAGAGCAGCTAAAATCGGTGTGTGCAGCCAAAGCCGAGAGGACGTTTAATATTAGACTAGAGAAACTAAAACAAATGATGAATCCGGAAGCAAAAGAGTGGTTGGAGGAGCAGATGGTCAATAAACATAAGTGGGCCAATGCATTTGATGAAGGTGGTTGGAGATATGGTGTGAACAATACAAATCTTTCGGAAGTGCTCAACAAGGTCCTCAAAGGCATCCGTGCTATGCCAGTATCGGCTATTGTGGAGTACACTTTCTACAAGATCGGTTCATATTTTGTGCATAGGTGGAAAAAAGCAAAAGTCCACATAGAAAGAGGGTTACGTGGGATGAATATTTTTGGTAAAGCCGCAAAGAAGCACTTAAACGAGCAAGGTAAAAAAGCTGCGAGCATGAGGGCTGAGTTGTTTGATCCCACATTGTATGTGTACTCAGTGAGGACAGCTTCCGCTTTGAATGTTGGAGGTGAGATGACGGTCGGACGCATATATAAGGTGGACCTCTCTAGAGTGTCTTGCACTTGTTGTATACCTCAGTTGCTACATGTTCCATGCTCTCATATGATTGTTGCATGCACTGTTAGAGGGGTGTCTTGGCTAGCACCAGCGTACACGTCACAATTGTATTCTAAGGATTCAGTATTGAAGACATGGGCGGCTCGTTTTGAGCCAATACTAGACGAGACACATTGGCCTGAGTACAATGGTCCTGACTACGTCCCAGATGACGAGAAGAGGAAACTGGGTGTCGGAAGGAGGAAGAAAAAGCGATTACGCAATGAGATGGACTAAACAAGTGGGTACGATAGGGATATTTACGGTGCCGGGGAGTTTGACCAAGAAAATTCGAAGAACCGATGTAGTGTCTGCCACGAGGAGGGTCATCGGAAGGAACAACATAAACAATCTAGTGGAAGCGGGCATACGGTAGCTACTTAGGATTTCATGTCTCTATTTCTTAATTATGCAAATAACATTTCTGTCATTTCCTTTTGTATAAATAATCTGATGAAATTTTATGTTTTTTCAGGCAAATGGCGGCGAGCAAAGGTAGGCGTGATGATCCCGTCCCACCACCTCTTCTGGTTCTTATGTGTCATTGTGGCATTCCAGCACAAGTGAAGCAATCAAGGGATGAGGCAACAGCTGGAAGGGCGTTCTACACATGTGCAAGAAAGTGGATACTAAATGAAGATGGTGGCCCAAGTCAATGCAACATGGCACCTTGCTTTTTCCACCAATGGGATTGATGGACCGGAAAAATTTGACCCTAGGATCCGATTATTTCCGTGGATAGAATCGGTGGTGCAACCATATCATGAGTCCAGATGGTGGGTGCCACCACCACCAAATCCACCAGAAATGACATTCCAAGAAAAACAAGAGGCGGGATGCAAGCGTGTTAGCAACCCTCCATTGTGTCATTGTGGGAGGCCAAGCAAGTTGCAACTTCCTGATCTTGATCTTCCCGATAAATTCACACCATTCTTTCGGTGCAACCAAAGAACACATGTAAGCATCATTGCTCTTCCCGACAAATTCATTGTGCTCGATATTTTGATGTATAGAGGACTTTATTGAATTTGTTGTGCAGGATGGATGGCCCCTATGTGATTTTCAAGAGGACAGATACGGTCTGAAGTCTCAATGGCCGTCAGAAGAAGACGTGCAAGCATTCGAGAGTGGGGAGAAGCCATGGCCATGTGATGAGCCTTATAGGCCTCGTTGCAAGTGTGGAATACTCGCTTGAAAGGGAGTGGTTCCATCTGATCTTGGATATGGTTGGTTTTGTGGTAACTCGTATGGAGATTATTGGGTAAAGTCACTTTCCTAACTTTTTTATCCATGTGTTGTGCCCACGTAAATGGTTGTGTTGCCTAAAATTGACATTAATTTTGTAGGAGGGGAGAACATGTGATTGGGAGAGCTTTGCAGGGAGGAAAGCACTCCGTTTACATTTGGGGCAATGTTCTGGGTATTTGAAAATCAAGGAAACAACCAAGAGGAAAAATAAATTAAGAGAAAAATATGATGTCCCAATTCCGTCGGATAAAGAGTTGTTTGGACAAATTGCAAAGGATAAACTTGCTAGAGAGGAGGGATGTTCACAAACTAGTGTTGGAGAGGGCATTAGAGAGGGCCTTATTGAATTTTGGAGGCGGAATAGGATGAATTATCCACCGCCCCTAAGTGCGAGTCAGAGGAGGAGGAAGAGGAGAAGGAGAGAAGAGGGACATGCATGCGTAACATGAGGGAAAAGTGGCGTCGTGATTGGAGTGAGTTTGATCCATCTAGGATATTTGCAAAGGATTCCATAGCCGAGTGGTTCCAAATGGCAGAGGCAAAGAAGAGAGGGATTAATTTGAAGTTGGCTAGAATTGAGGTAAAAATGGCACAATTGCTGGCAATGAAAGCTCTTGTGAGAGAATTGCCAAAATTTACAACACAAAAAAGTGTGGCAACAATGTAGAAGAAATTGTGGATGCAACTACCAAATTTCAGTGGGAGGCGATAAAGACACTTGCTACCAAGGCGCAAGAGGTGGATGACAAGGACAAGGCGCAAGAGGTGGAGGACAAGGCCAAGGCGCAAGAGGTGGATGACAAGGACAAGGGCAAAACCAATGTGATTGAGGTGGAGGATGACGATTGGGGTGACGATGAACTATTGTTTGATTTTGAGTCAGAGTAGTGAACTTGTGATGTGTACCTCATCAATTATTGTAATGAACTTATGCCGTGGACCTTATGGAATGTTTGAAAACTGTGGCTTAAGAACATGTTGATTGTTTGATGTATTTTAACTATTTTCGATCTAGTGGAACCCAGTCAAAAATGACCCCAGTCAAAAAACTTAGCCAATTTCTCGAACTGCGCTTATGTGGAAAATGACCTACTGGAAAACTGGCCTTGGCTCCTCACTGGCGCGACTGCTTCATGAGTTGCGCCACGTCACTTGGCGCGACTCAGTACTGAGTCGCGCCATGCTGCATGGCGCGCCTCATGAAGCAGTCGCGCCAATGGGGAGCCAAGGACAGTTTTCCAGCAGGTCAAATGGCGAACAAGAGTCGCGCCAAGTGACATGGTGCGACTCAGACTTGAGTCGCGCCATGTATCCTGGCGCGACTCGTGAAGCAGTCACGCCAACGCAATTCCAAAATGAGTACAGCACTTCTATGGAGTGTGGGAATTTGGTTAAGTCTGGGAGTTCTTTTGTGAGTTCGAAATTCGCTAAATTATGGCTGTTTTTTGGAGTGAGTTCAAGAAAACGACCACAAATATTTACAAGATTTAGAAACACAAATTCACACATAACTTAACACATATATACATCGATCACAAACCGTCATAGTTCAATTCGATCACAAACACCAAACCTACATAGTCCTACGATGTTCGGCCACAAGCCACAAGGCACATAGTTCGATCACAAGCCACATAGTTCGACCACAAGACACAAAGTTCAACCACAAACCACATAGTTCGACCACAAGTCTAAGGGAACGTTCAACCACTCAAACCAAGCACAAGCCTAAGGATGCGGAGTGTAGACTTTCTTCGCCTTTTGAACCCGCCCAGGTTGCGTGTCAACAACATTATGACTGCCCACATCCGCACGATCCCGTCTCCCACGCCGCTTCGGTTGAGTTTCTTGTGTGGCAACAGGAGCACCCGCAAGTTGAGAGGACCCAATCTCAGTTGCTTCAATGTAAGAGGGATCTCCCGGCTCGCTGTCTACACTGGCCTCGGACTCGGTTTCCGGCTCTAGGGTAAGTGGAGGGGATCTAATTACAATCCCCGGTGCACGACGACGAGATCCTCCTACAACAACCATATTTGCATCATTGATGTACCTAACAATATTTTAAAAAAAGGACAAACCTACAACTACCAAGGCCACACACCTGAAGTTGATGCACTTTATGCTCGTCTCGTGGATCTTTGTGCGGACTGTGAAGCTCCAGCAACATGTTTGGGCCCTGGTGCCGGTCTTGTCGGTGTTTTAAACCGGCAAACCTACCAAGGGGTACCCGAGGTAGTAGATTGTGCGGTGGGGATCGTGATCGGTTGACCGAGAACTCGAAGGTATGCGCAAGGACACGGGACACAAGATTTATACAGGTTCGGGTCGCCAAGGTGGCGAGCCCTACGTCCTGTTTGGGGGATCAAGTATGGTGCCCCGCGCTTGGTGTTGGGTTGTCCCCGGAGGGATTGGGGATGTGCGGCTAGGTACCCGCCCTCCTTTATATAGTCCAGGGGGCGGGTTCCTAGTCGGTTACAAGGCAGAGTCCTAGTAGGAGTACACGCAGCGAGTCCTAGTAGGAGTACAGGGGAATTCTACTAGGAGTTCGTCTTCTACTACTCTTCCTTCCTTGCATGAGTACCGGGGTGTATGCCCGACAAGCCCCCGAGCACGTTGGAGTCGAGAGTAGTAGTTCGAGTAGTCTTGAAGCCTCTTCGAGTAGTTCTTGAGCAACCTCGAGTACCGCTTGGAGAAGTCTTCAATAGTACTTGAACCGCCGCGAGGCCGGAAGGTGGTCCAGCTCATCGGTCTTGAAAAAATTTGAATGATGGGTGTAGCATAGCACCCCGAGCCTTGAAATGATTAGGTAATCAATCCAAGGGTCTTCAGTGTTTGCGAAGCCATCATCCGAGTACTCTTGCAGCGTGTAGCCCCCGAGATAAGAGAGCCGTATGAGCCATGTCGAGTAGTGATTGGTGAGGAGCCCCCGGGCTTGAGAGCGAGCGAAGCATGCTGAAGTTATCTTCAAGTAGCCCCCGAGCTGGAGAGATTCCAAGTAGTAGTTTGGCGTCGAGCCGTGGAGCATGAGAAGTAGTCGTGCCGTCAGAGCGGACTTTAGAATGCGACTTAAAACCGAAGTCGACTTTGTGCCGCGCGGAGCGGACTTTGAGATGCAACTTGAAATCCGAAGTCGACTTTAGTTGCCGCGCGGAGCGGACTTTGAGTTGCGACCGAAGAAGTCGACTTTGTGCCACGCGGGGTGGACTTTGAGATGCGAGTTGAAATCCGAAGTCGACTTTAGTTGCCGCGCGGAGCGGACTTTGAGATGCGACTGAAGAAGTCGACTTTGTGCCACGTGGGGTGGACTTAAGATGCAAAAAACGAAAAGCACTTTCCGGAAAGCCAAAGCGAATGAAAAATCGCAGAAAACGAGTAGTTTTGCTGCCGGAGCGAGCTTAAGATTGCGACCGGAGTCGGCTTGTGCCACCGGAGTGGGCTTGTATGCAACCGTTAGCGTCGACTTGTGCCACCGGAGTGGGCTTAAGTACCGAGCCATGGATTTCGGACCCAAGGTACGCTTGCCGCCGCAGCGGGCTTGTGCCACCGGAGTGGGCTTGGGTACCTGAGCCATGGATTTCAGACCCAAGGTACGGTTGCCGCCGGAGCGGGCTTGTGCCACCGGAGTGGGCTTAAGTACCTGAGCCATGGATTTCAGACCCAAGGTACGATTGCCGCCGCAGCGGGCTTGTGCCACCGAAGTGGGCTTGAGTACCCGAGCCATGGATTTTAGACCCAAGGAATGGTTGCCACCGTAGTGGACTTGAAGGTGCGACCGAAGTCGACTTGCGTACACGGGCCATGGATTTCGGACCCAAGGTACGGAGCGCGAGTACTTAGGGTACTTGGACCCATGGTACGGAGCATGAAGACCACGTGCGCCTAGGTTCCTTCGTCGCCAGACCCGAGGGCCGCTTACGCCTAGGTTCCATCGAAGCTTACACACGTTTTATGCCACCGAAGTAGGCGAAGATGCGACCGGCGTCGACTTTAAGTTGCCGCGCGGAGCGGACTTTAGAATGCGACTTTAGAAGTCGACTTTAGATTGTCGCGCGGAGCGGACTTTAGAATGCGACTTTAGAAGTCGACTTTAGATTGCCGCGCGGAGCGGACTTTAGAAACCGCCTCCTAGGGATAGCCCCCGAGTTGATGAAGTAGACTCGCGGCGACTTGAATTATATGCCTCAAGAGTAGTCGGCAGAGTGTAGCTCCCGTGAAAACCCGCCGAGAAGCATACACAAATGAGTAGTCGGCAAGTAGTCCTACATGATGAGGAGAACAAGCCAAGAAAACAATAATCATTTAGATAAATGACTTAGCCGTTGTCGCCGAGGCGGACTTGATGAAGTCGTGGCGGTCGGCGATGGAGCCACGAGGGTTGTTGTTGAAGTTGACTAGTCAGAGTTGATTCCAGCTAGTCGCTGGGGGCGTGACTGCCGTTCTCGACTAGTTTGGAAAACTAGTCGAGATGAATGGTCGACACGATGCGACCGAGGAAGATGACGTCGTGGCAGCATGCGGCGCACTCGAAGTAGAGCCAGTGTTGCCGCGAGGCAAGTAGTCACCACGCACGGTGTGGCTGAAGTAGAGCCAGCGTGGCCGCAAGACGAAGTTGCGGCGCACGGAGTGGTCGACGACGAGCCTGGGCGAGGCAGAGTAGTCGACGACGACGAGCGGCACGACGAGCCGCATGACGAGCCGCGCGACGTGCCGAGGCACCCGGACGCGCGGCGGAGGTGAAGTAGTCGACGACGACGAGCTCGCGCGAGGCGGAGTAGTCGACGACGAGCGGCGCGACAAGCCGCGTGATGAGCCGCGCGACGTGCCGGGGCACCCCGGACGCGCGGCGAAGACGAAGTAGTCGACGAAGAGTAGTCGACGACGAGCCGCGCGACATGCCGAGGCACCCGGACGCGCGGCGAAGACGAAGTAGTCGACGACGAGCGCCGACGACGAGCGGCGCGAGGAGCCGCGTGACGAGCCGCGCGACGTGCGGGCACCCGAACGCGCGGCGAAGACGAAGTAGTTGACGACGAGCGGCCGACGACGAGCGGCGCCACAAGCCGCGTGGACGAGCCGCGCGCGACGTGCCGAGGCACCCCGACGCGCGGCGAAGACGAAGTAGTCGACGACGAGCGGCCGACGACGAGCGGCGCCACAAGCCGCGTGACGAGCCGCGCGACGTGCCGGGCACCCGGGACGCGCGGCGAAGAAGAAGTAGTCGACGACGAGCGCCGACGACGAGCGGCGCGAGGAGCCGCGTGACGAGCCGTGCGACGTGCGCGGGCACCCCGGACGCGCGGCGAAGACGAAGCAGTCGACGACGAGTAGTCGACGACGAGCCGCGCGACATGCCGAGGCACCCCGGGACGCGCGGCGAAGACGGAGTAGTCGACGACGAGCGCCGACGACGAGCGGCGCGAGGAGCCGCGTGACGAGCCGCGCGACGTGCCGGGCACCCGAACGCGCGGCGAAGACGAAGTAGTCGACGACGAGCGCCGACGACGAGCGCGCGAGGAGCCGCGTGACGAGCCGCGCGACGTGCCGAAGCACCCCGGGACGCGCGGCGAAGACGAAGTAGTCGACGACGAGCGGCCGACGACGAGCGGCGCCACAAGCCGCGTGACGAGCCGCGCGACGTGCCGGGCACCCCGGACGCGCGGCGAAGACGAAGTAGTCGACGACGAGCCCGGGCGAGGCGAGTAGTCGACGAGCGCCGCGCGAGCCGCGTGACGAGCCGCGCGACGTGCCGAGGCACCCGGGACGCGCGACGAAGACGAAGTAGTCGACAACGAGCGCCGACGACGAGCCGCGCGACATGCCGAGGCACCCGGACGCGCGGCGAAGACGAAGTAGTCGACGACGAGCGCGCGAGGAGCCGCGTGACGAGCCGCGCGCGACGTGCCGAGGCACCCCGGACGCGCGGCGAAGACGAAGTAGTCGACGACGAGCGGGCCGACGACGAGCGGCGCCACAAGCCGCGTGACGAGCCGCGCGACGTGCCGAGGCACCCGGACGCGCGGCGTAGGAAGATTGATTCCGCTTTGACAAGAGCAAGGCGACTTGCTTCAATGGATCTCGGCGAGTCGACGAGTGGATTGATCTTGTTGACGAGGGTCCTTCGAATTCGCCCGGTGGTGATGATCACCCCTACCCGGCGCGCCGGTATCGGTGTTTTAGACCGGCAAACCTACCAAGGGGTACCCGAGGTAGTAGATTGTGCGGTGGGGATCGTGATCGGTTGACCGAGAACTCGAAGGTATGCGCAAGGACACGGGACACAAGATTTATACGGGTTCGGGTCGCCAAGGTGGAGAGCCCTACATCTCGTTCGGGGGGATCAAGTATGGCGCCCGCGCTTGGTGTTGGGTTGTCCCCGGAGGGATTGGGGATGTGCGGCTAGGTACCCGGCCCTCCTTTATATAGTCCGGGGGCGGGTTCCTAGTCGGTTACAAGGCGGGAGTCCTAGTAGGAGTACACGGAGCGAGTCCTAGTAGGAGTACGGGGAATTCTACTAGGAGTTCGTCTTCTACTATTCTTCCTTCCTTGCATGAGTACCCGGGGTGTATGCCCGACGGGTCTTGCCAAGCAATTCAACTTGAACGCCGCTTTTCTACATCCCCGTATAATCCTCTCGTAAAGCACCATAACCAAATTGAGAATTCATCCATAACAAGCACAAAAGTCCCGTAAAAAGGATATTACCCGCACAAAACTCCTCAACACACCGGCCTCCTCCGGAGATCCGATCGAGACAACTCAAAGCTTGCTCCGCTTCATTAGCAAATCTTCCTAGTTGTTGCCCCTACATGTGGTTAATAAATTAACATTATGTCACAATACCAAGTGAAATTCCAAACTAGTGACAAGAGTATCATCACTTACAATATAATCCTCGAAGGGACCACGCTCTGGCTGCCTCCCACTTCTAGTGATTTCGTCGTACTCGGGCAAAACATCTTCCGGGTCTGAAGGTAGATCCTCAATGTACTCTGCATCCATTGCAACCCTTAACTTTAAGCGGGTGTTTTGTTTTAGCCAATCCAAGTACTCATTGAACGGACCGTCACGGTGTCGTGGCCCCCCATGCACTATGTTGTTCGCTCTCGCATTCCATGCATTGATCGTGGATGTGATGCTCCAGCCAATTCTTGACACCCCTTTGCTTGCGACGGTCAGTTCTGCATTTACATAGTAATTAATCATAGTGAGTAATTTCGTAGACAACCAACAATTTGAAGGGTATGAAACAAATGAAAAGTACATACTCGTGGAGGTTGTGGCTAGTGTTGTAGTAATCTGGAGGGTAGTTTTGAAGATGCCCAAATTGCCGTTGCACTCTATGTGGCAGATGGTACTCCACAACATAGAAGCAAATCAAAGGGCAAATGTTACGCCAATAATCTTCATCAATTGTGCACATCGGGCTAAAATCTCCCTCAACAATCTCATTCCTTATATATGGCTGCCAAGTAACCTAGATACACATATTTATTTATCTAAGCAAATGTTGTAACATATATAAGCAGTCCTTAAGAAAGAAAGTAGTAGCGGTGAAGTGTATCACTTACATGACTTGGTTGAGGGCAGTCCATGCCGTTGGTGTAGTTTGTGTAGCGTCGTCCTGGGTTCCCATGGACCCTTGCAATGTTGGTCCAAAGATACCCGACAGTAGCCAAGGGAACCTCGCCGTCATATGGCAAATCCTACAACATAGTGTCAAATCTAAATAAGAACTCAAACGGACAAATGCTTAAGAACATTAGAGATGCAAATTACGTACACCAAATGAGTAGCGCTCTGGCCGACCAATTGGAAGCCGCTCCCACATCCACAACTGGAGAAGGTAAGCACACCCGCCAAGATTAGCATTAGGACCACTTCTCCTGCATGCATCACACATCTGCCGATACAACCATGCCAGAGTCGCACTCGCCCAACTATAAGTTGCAATGCCATCCCATTCTTGCCCGATGATTGGTATCCACATCCAAGATATGGTATTCCCGCTAGAATCCGGAAAAAGAAATCCACCCACCATATGCCACAACCATGCACGAGCATGCATCTGAATCTGGAGGGCATTAGCATGTTGTGGTGGCCGATGACCAAAGTCTTTGGGCCAACCAAGACGAATTCACTCCGGTGGTTTTCCTATCTTTCACACCTTCTTGCGGTTCATCCGGCCGCACTCCTAACAATGCCTCAACAATGTCCCTCCAATCTTGTGGGTTTATGTGACCAATCCACGCATACCCGTCAACACGAAGGCCAAAGAGCATGGCAACATCCTCCAATGTGATAGTCATCTCACCACAGGGAAGGTGGAAGCTATGTGTCTCGGGCCTCCACCGATCCACTAGCGCAGTCAAAGCAGCATTGTCCATCTTCGGGAGCCCAATCTTGAACAATGTGGCAAGAGGGAGGAAACCCGATCGGCGAATGAAAGGTGTGTACCTATCATCCCATTATAGAGGAGTGTGAGTACGGGGTCGCAAAGGCTTCGAAACCTACAAAAAAATATCACATTCACAACAAATGATTAGTACATGACAATCCAATTTCAATCCATCCATGAGCAAATTTACAAGTGTTTCTAATCCTACCTCCAAACGCTCTTCAAGCTTCCTCCCACGGCGATTGTCATCATAGTACTTCTCAAGGAGTGGATACCTTGGGTGGTACTGCTCTTGTTGTGCCATGGTCCTAAATGAAGAAAATAATATTTATAACCCACCTAAAAATTGCATGCATATGTGAAGTAAAATTAAAATTCATAAGAAAAGCTAGCGAAGAAAATAAGCACCGAGATATATACTACTATCTCAAACATGCATCAACTTGTGAAGAAAATATTACAATCTCCAACATACATACACATAGTGAAAGAATTACTAGTGAAAAAAACTACTAAGTCATGACTAAAACTAGTACCATCACTTGCATTTCAAACATCAATCAAAGTAAGTAAGTATTGATTTATTCAATTGCAATTCAAATTTCAATCAAAATACAATAGACTAGTGAAAGGTAAGTAAAGAAATACTAGTGAAAAATATATACTACTACTCGAGGTAAGTAACGAAATACTAGTGAAAATACTACTCAAAGCTAGTACTACTAATCAAACCTACTACATGAGCCTACATTGCATTTGCATTCGTTCATAGTGCTCAACATTACTTCAACATCTACACCACCAAAATCCATCGAAACCGAAACATGCATTGCAAACTACACGATAGATCGGTGTTACAATCAACCAATGCATCGATACAAGCCAACTAATAGCGACCAATTCGTACTCAATCCTCCATTGGAGCCACATAGTCAACAAACCCTAGCAATGGCTAAACCCTAGGTAAACAACCAGATCAAGAAAAACTAGCCGGTTAAAGTGGAGGAGGTACCTTCAATGAGTGATTTCCCACCCAAATCCACTCGAATCTGGTGGAGGAGGAGGCGGATCTAGAGGGGGCGGCGCGGGGGCGACGCCATGGGAGCCGTCGGCCTGTTTCTGGAGGAGGAAGTGAGAGGAGGAAGAAAGAAAAGAGGCCCGGCGGCCCCCTGTAAGTTGAGTGAGTCGCGCCAGGCCGCGTGGCGTGACTCCTCAATGAGTCGCGCCCGGGGCATGTGGCGCGACTCACCCGCCACCCCGCGCACGGCCGGCCCGCGCCCGGCCGACATGGCGCCTCAGTCACGCCACATGCTGTGGCGCGACTCCCACTGAGTCGCGCCACGCGGCCTGGCGCGACCAAAAAGGCTCTTTTTTGCAATTTTAGTTGGGCCCGAGTTATTTTGAATAAATTAGAATAAAAAGGATTAAAAAATAAAAAAATTCGAATCTGCCTACATGTAATGTGGGGTTCGCGGCTGCATGCGGGTAATGGGAGAGCCGGAATAAGCTGGGGGCGCTTGTAGTAGGCATTTTCTCTAATTTTGTCTGACGGTATTATGAGCTTTTGCGACCTTTCGCCAGCACTTCTGCGCTGCATTCGATCGATGACACGAATGGACAGCGTCGTGGCAACCTGTCAGAAGTTCGAACAGCACCGTGGCAAGTCACAGTTGTACGTGTCCTTGTCCATGTGACGTTATCCATACGTGTCCCTCGGCTGAGGATTACGTGTCCATCGGAGGCAACCTCTCCACCCATGTATTTACGCTCGAGGTTGCCTTACGTTCGTTCGCGAATCATAGTTAAGGATCATCCCAAAGCTACAGGACCATTCGAGTGCGACAAGACAACCATGTCGTCGAGGCAGGAGCAGCGAGCGGCCAGCAGCGAGGGCGAGGAGGCGCAAGCGCAGCGCGCCGGCGAACACATCGCGCGCGCCGAGGCGCACGCCCATGAGGCGGCGCGGGGGATCGCGCAAGAGCGCACCGAGCGCGCGCGCGTGGTCGGCGCCGGCGGGCACGAGGAGACGGCGGAGACCCGGCGGCGCCAGCCGCCCGAGGAGCGGCACCGCGCCGGGATCCTTGAGACGGTGCAGCGGGGCGCCAGGTCCCTGGTGAGCGCCGTCGGCCGCACGCTCGGCGTCGCCAGGGACACCGCTGCGGACAAGGCGAGCCGGGCGGGCGAGGCCACGTCGCAGAAGGCGAGCGAGACCGCGGAGGTGACCAGGGACAAGCTCGGCGAGTACAAGGACTACGCAGCCGACAAGGCAGCGGAGGTGAAGGACTCCGCCGCGCAGAAGGCCAGCGAGGCGGCGGAGGCGACGAAAGGCAAGCTGGTCGAGTACAAGGACTACGCCGCGGACAGGGCCATCGAGATGAAGGACGCCGCCGCGCAGAAGGCCGGTGAGACGGCGGAGGTCACCAAGGGCAAGGCATTGGCGATGAAGGACGACGCTGCGCAGAAGGCCTGTGAGACGGCGGAGGTCACCAAGGACAAGGCATTGGCGATGAAGGACTCCGCCGCGCAGAAGGCCGGTGAGACGGTGGAGGTAACGCCGCCGCGCAGAAGGCCGGTGAGACGGCGGAGGTTACCAAGGGCAAGGCATTGGCGATGAAGGACGCCGCCGCGCAGAAGGCAAGCAACACCGCAGAGGCTGCCAAGAACAGGGTCGGGGAGTACAAGGAGAGCGCCGCGCAGGCAGCCGTGGAGACGAAGGACACGGCGGCAGAGAAGGCGAGCCAGACGGCGGATGCCAGCAAGAACAAGCTAGGGGAGTACCGCGACGCTGCGGCGGAGAAGGCGCGCGAGACGACGGAGGCCACCAAGCAGAGCACGGAGGAATTACTCAGCAAGGCTGCGAAAGGCGACGACAAGGCCATGGAGGAGGACACCACGGAGTCCCCGGAGGAGAAACTCGAGGAGTACAAGCAGCTGGCCGCCGACGCGACCCGCAAGGCCATGGAGTATCTGACCTTGCGAACAGAGGAGGTCAAAGAGAAGTCCGGTGGCAAGGTAAGCTGTAATTAAGCAACGTAGAGTACTGGATGTGTTGGATGCTTAATTTACTGCCGGATCATCGGGTGGGGGTGAATTCGCAGGCGAGCGCGGACGCGACGGAGGAAGTGGCGCGGCAAGAGGTGGAGGCGACAAGGCAGCGGACGGAGGAGGTGGCAGAGCGCGAGCGGCGCTGGAAGGAGGAGGCCAAGTGAAGGGGTCAGCTTGCAGGCTTGCAGCGGGCAGGAGGAGCGTCGAACAAGACGGCACGCCATGCCATGGCTGAGCAGTCCATGGAGTTTGAGGACATGGATGCTCTATAGGGGACTCTGTTTTTTTTTTCTTAGCAGAAAATTAAAGCTACGTGCGTGTGTGTAATCTTTCCAAGCATCAACTCACGTGTTGGATCGATGAAAAAAACTGATGAACTTTGGATTTCGTTCAAAAACAACTATTTGATTCGTGGCAGGGGACTTCCCAAATCACACATCCTAGTCGAGCCACAAAACCAAGAACAGTCAGCCATGAGAATACCGGACGGGAACGGGATTTTTGCCATGCGTTTTCAACCGTGGACGACAGACGTGGCTGTCTTGATAGACCTGAAACCCAACCCAAGCTGTTTCAATATTGGTGTATAGATGGTGCGTGTTTCAATATTGGTGTATAGATGGTGCGTTTGGTAGGACTCTTGGTAGCTGTGACTGTGGTTCTCCTGTGAAAGGTGGTTAAGAAGGTGAAATATCAATAATATCCTTCTTTTCCTTTTTATTTTTTTCTTTATCTTTTATCTTTTTTCCTTATTGTGAAAGGTCACGAAGGTAAAATATCAATAATATCTTTTTTCCTTTTAATTTTTTCTTTTTCTTTTATCTTTTTTCCCTATCTTTTCTCTGGGCTATCATTATCTTCTCATCTTCTGGAGCCTAGCCCCGTCCTTCGGGCCCCCACCGTCTACTCTACCCGCCTTCCAGAGCTCCTCACCGGCCGCCTCCACCGCGTCCTGGGGCCCGCCGCCGCCCACCTCTTCCACACTGCCACTCACCACCTCCTCCACCTCTAGCTGCCACCGGCGCCAAGCTCCCTACTCTTCTAGTGGATGACCCATCCCGATCCGCCGCCGCCCTCCACCACACCGGTGGCCGTTGTGGCCTTCCCTCCCTCTATCGTCGTCTCCTTCTCCACCTTCCACCGTTTTCCTTACCACCAAAGCTCACGCGCCGCCGATCGTCCTCTCCCACCTCCACTGCGCTGCCGAGCCCCGTCACCTCCAGCTCTCCGTTGTGTTGTCGTGCTCCGCGCGCTGGTACCGTCGTCGAGCCCCACGCCCCCGCCGATGCCGAGTCCCCCCCCCTCCGTCGTGGCTGCATACACGCTACGCGGTGGGGAATCTATGGGGGGGAGCAAGGTGGCATTTTTATGTTATTAGGGCGGGTTTTGGCTCCAGAGAGCAAAAAAAATGATCAATTCTAACGTGGAGCTGTTTCCTCGCAATGTTGAGTTTACTGCCAACCGTGACTTTACCACCACACAGGTGACTTCACAGCTATAATACCACTTGCACATGGTGGCCCCCGCACCTTATCTCCTTCCCCGTCATTTTCTTTCGCCTTTCCCTTTTATCTAGCACTAGCAAACGGACAAGCAAAGCCGCAAAGGAGTAACCGGTAGGGGCATGCGACTGGGTGCCTATGGCGAGCGACGCCTTGGGCAAGCTCCCCGGCGGGACGGCCGGCCCCAGGGAGAGCCGCCGTGGGCGAGCTCCCCGGCGGGCGGGCCATCCGCGAGACCGGCGACGCAGGTCAACTCCCCCGCGCAACGTCCAGTCGCGGGAGCGATGTGCCCTGGCAAGCTCCCCGGGGAGCCGACAGCCCCTGACGAGCGAACGCTCGCGAGAGCGCCAGCGCAACCCAGCTCCTCAGCCGATCCATCGGTGATTTCTTTTTCTTCTTTTGGATATTTTTTTCTGAATTTTATTTCGTTCTAGTTATAAAATTTTTTGAAAACTCTTTTACACCGTTTTTTCAAAAAAAAGTTCTCCTAACTTTTTTCCCACAATGTTTTTATTTTTTGCACATTTTTTTCAAAATCTTTTCCACAAAGATTTTTCTTAATTTTTGCACAAAAACTACTTCAAAATCTTTTCAATATTTTTTCTTAATTTTTTTCACAGAAATTTCTTCAAAATCTTTTCCACAAAATTTTTTCTTAATTTCTTCCAAAAATTTTCTTAAATATCTTTTCTAGAAAGTTATTTCTTATTTTTTTCCAAAAAATCTTCAAAAACTTCTTTTACAAGTTTCTGAAATTTTATTATATATTTTTTATGTAAAACGATTTGTTTCAGAAACTTTTGTCTAAAATTTTGTTCTAGATCTTTCATAAATGATTTGTTTTTAATTTTTACAAAAAACGTTTTTTGTTTTTTTCCTTTTTCATATGTTTCTGATTCATTTTGTTTTTCTAGGGGCCAGGCGCGTGCGCTCAGTGTGCGGGTGTACGGGTGCACTATGGGTGCGTTTGTTTCGCGTTTCTGGGCCAACCAGCCTCACGGGGTTTAGGCGAGCGGCGTTTGGTTGTCTGCACCGCCCCTAGAGCCAGGCTCTCCAGATGCAATTTCCCCCCTCTTGTCTGCATCCTCAGAAAACGCCAGAAACAACCATTTCTGCAGAGCCAGGCTTGGCTCATGCAGCTGTTTCTCTCACTAATGATGTATTAGTGTATAATTAGAAAATATAAAGTGATTTTAATGTATTTTATGGATAATTAAGACATGGTTAGATAAAATAAATCTTCTAAAACTGTATTTGTACAAAATAAAATTATAATCATAATTTTTTAATATTTTTTATCTCATGCGAATATCTCGTACAAGCAACCAAACGACCAAACGTCTGCTCTCTCTAGCCTAGCTTTGGATGTGCGCGCATCAAAACAATGACACTCTGCATGCTAAGAGCCTGACTGGAGGGAGCATGGCCAGGAAAACAGAAAAGGGAACCAAACGCACCCTATGTGACCGGGTCACACATCACGCATCTGCGCGGGACCACTCGCACGTCGGGTGCATCATCAGACCGGAAATTGACCGCACCGCAGTTCCAGTGCGGGCGCCCGCAAATTTGAGTCCCCGTGTTTCCTCTAGCCCGTTGGTACTACTACTCCGGATCGGAAACAGCTCCCGAAGCCTTGCCAAACGGACTCTGAGTCTCGACTTACCATGAAAGCATGTTATAAAAAATCTTGGCTATAGTTGAATGCATGCTATCAAAACATCATCCAAAATTAGCAGCAAGTTATCTTTTGCTGCCCCGCCATCCGGATACGTTCACAGTTTGACCAAGAACGTCGGCACGCCGATCTTCCTCTTCACCTCCATCTCGTAGCTGCTGCTCCGCAAGCATCACGCAGCCAATGGCATCCTTTGCACATGCCTCACTGCCATTCCTCATCGCCGCCGCCCTTCTCCTCCCTGCGCCGGCAACGTGCTATGTCAGCCCGGGAGGAAACCCCCAGCACCTGCAGGAGAACGCTTCTTCCTCCCGTCGCACGCACATTGTGCTCGTCCGGCCGCCATCCGACGCCGGAGCTGCCGACGAACTCGCTCACCGGCTTTGGCACGAGTCTTTCCTGCCCAGTTCCCTGACCGACTCCGGCGAGCCGCGTCTCGTGCACTCCTACACGGAGGCGTTCAGCGGCTTCGCGGCGAGGCTGACGGACGCCGAGCTCCACGCGGTCGCCAAGAAGCCGGGGTTCGTGCGCTCGTTCCCGGACCGCACGCTCCAGCCCATGACCACGCACACGCCGGAGTTCCTCGGCCTCAGGCAGGGCCCCGGGTTCTGGAGGGACGGCGCCGGGTACGGGAAGGGCATCATCGTCGGCCTCCTCGACGTCGGCATCTACGGGGCGCACCCTTCCTTCGATGACCACGGCGTCGCGCCGCCCCCGGCCAAGTGGAAGGGCTCCTGCACTGGCTCCGCGTCTCGATGCAACAACAAGCTCGTCGGCGTCAGGTCCCTCATCGGGGACGACGCTCGAGACGACTTCGGGCACGGGACGCACACCTCGTCCACGGCCGCGGGGAACTTCGTCGTCGGCGCCTCTAAAAACGGCATGGCCGTCGGCACCGCGTCGGGGGTCGCCCCCGGCGCACACGTCGCCATGTACAAGGTGTGCACTGGCAACGGGTGCGCCGACTCGGCCGTGCTCGCCGGGATGGACGCCGCGATCAAGGACGGGGTGGACGTCATCTCCCTGTCCCTTGGCGGCAACAAGACGTTCCGGTTCGATCACGATCCCATCGCCATCGGCGCGTTCAGCGCGGTGGCCAGGGGCATCACCGTGGTGTGCGCCGCCGGCAACAACGGCCCCAAGCTGGCGTCCGTCGTCAACGACGCACCGTGGTTGATCACCGTCGCTGCCAGCTCCGTGGACCGGAGCCTCCTCGCGGAGGTCCAGCTTGGCGAAGGCGTCACCGTCGCCGGCGAGGCGATTAACCAGGTGACAACGAACTCGAGCACGAAGCCAACGCACCCCGTCCTCTACTCCGAGGAGCGGCGCAACTGCATCTACCGTGGCGAGGAACGCAAAGTCGTGGCCAGCAAGATCGTGGTCTGCGAGGCCGTTGACAACCTTCTCCCCTACAACACGTCGGAGAAGTCCATCCTCCGTGACATAAAGAGCGCCGGCGCCGCTGGCGTTGTGCTGATCAACACCAAGGCCGACGGCTACACCACCGTCCTCTACGACTACGGCTCCGACGTGGTCCAGGTGACCGCTGCCGACGGAGACAAAGTCACCAGGTACGCGTCGTCGTCGAACTCCGCGACGACGCTCGCCGTCAGGTTCAACAACAAGACGGTGCTCGGCGTCCGCCCGTCTCCGACCGTGGCGTCGTTCTCGTCCCGTGGTCCAAGCACAATAACCCCGGGCGTGCTGAAACCTGACGTCTTGGCTCCGGGGCTCAATATCCTCGCCGCGTACCCGCCCAAGACCCTCCTCGGAGCCGGGCCCTTCGACGTCCTGTCAGGCACGTCGATGTCCACGCCGCACATCGCCGGCGCCGTCGCGCTCATCAAGAGCGCGCACCCCGGCTGGTCGCCGGCGGCCATCAAGTCGGCCATCATGACGACCTCCGATGCCGTCGACAAGGACGGCAGCCCGATCTTGGACGAGCAACGCAGGAAGGCCAACGCGTACGCGACCGGCGCGGGTCATGTCAACCCCACCAGGGCCGCCGATCCCGGCCTCGTTTACGACCTCGACGCCGCGGACTACGCCAGCTACATCTGCGGACTTCTGGGCGAGGCCGCGCTGGTGGTCGTCGCGCGCAACTCGAGCCTGAGCTGCGACAAGCTGCCCAGGACGGCGGAGGCGCAGCTGAACTACCCGACGATCAAGGTGCCCTTGCAGCCGGCGCCGTTCACGGTGAAGCGGACGGTGACGAACGTGGGACCGCCGGTCTCGACGTACACGGCGAAGGTGGACGCGCCCAGTTCCCTGACGGTGCGCGTTTCGCCGGGGACGCTGGTGTTCACCGAGGCCGGGGAGAAGAAGACGTTCAGCGTGACGGTGAGCGGCCACCGCGGCGACGTGTTAGAAGGCAGCTTGAGCTGGGTGTCAGGGAAGCACGTCGTGCGAAGCCCGATCGTCGCCGCCGTGTAGGTTCAGCTTAAGAAAAAGATCCAACAATAAACAAACCCCATCACATTTGATAGCAAATAAGCAATTACTTCATGGACGTGGCTAAAATACAGCCGGCTATAAAATAGGTTAGGTTACAGCCGACTGTTATTTCCAAAATTGGACGGTCCATGGGCTGATTTGTTTCCAAAAATAGCACCCAGCCTGCGCGTCATATTCTGACCCACGTTTTTTCCGGCAAAAATCACAAGCCTTCGTTGAGAAGTTTCGCGATTCATGTTGCGATGGTCGTTGGCAGCGCAAAACAGGACCGCCGAACACACATGAACCCAGAGGCAACGAGAGATCCAATACCAGGAAAAATCACAAAAATCAAGCATCAACAGGGAGCAACACAAGAAGGTGCGTTCGAGCAAAATCCACATCAATCCCCTTCTGTGAGTTTTCCACTGCACATACACCAAAGCAGATGGGAAGTACGTTGCCAGGGGTGCAGGTAGAAAATCACCCACCAACTCTAACAGAATTTTGGACCAAAGAGACTAAATTTGGTTGCATAACCAAATTCCCCAGCCAGAGCATACGCATGTAGCACAAAATTGGTTTTGAGTTTGCTTGCGTGAATTGGATTTGTTTGTAGTCGAGTCCTAGCAGAAATATGTTTTCACCCGCTGGTAGCATGTAAGTACATTTAGCTGCAGAAAAAACATGCTCGTCTCTCCCACTAACTCCACTACCCACCTAGCTGACCGTACTTTCACTTGGCGATCTGAAAAAACCAAAAAAACAAACAAAAAAGAGAAAACTGAACAGTATGGTTATTTGCTAAAAAAAAGAGATCACTGTATAGTTGGTTAATATGGTGACATGCCTTCATGTTTTTATTTCCCTGGTTGGTCAACGTTCAAGTTTTCATGCCTTTCATGCTAGTATGCTTAATTGTAACATGCCTTCATGTTTTTATGCTAGTATGCTAGTAGCTTATAGGTATGGTTGAATAGTTGCTCAGATTAATATAGTAACATGCCTTCATGTTTTTATTAGTTTGGCTGTTAAAAATGCACTAAGTTTCTTGACACTGGATAAAAAAATTGGTTGTGACAGGCGCAAAATGGATTTGAACCCATTGAATTGAGTTGGTTTTTTAAACCATCTGAATTGATGTCTAAAATTTACCTAATTGGAGAACCAACAGTGCTAAGTTGTTGTCGAACAAAAACAAAACCAAATGCAGGTCCATATAACACACAAAAAATCAAAGTTAAACGGATGGTAGAAT
Organism: Cenchrus americanus; assembly: GCA_947561735.1. NCBI lineage: Eukaryota > Viridiplantae > Streptophyta > Magnoliopsida > Poales > Poaceae > Cenchrus > Cenchrus americanus. The sequence continues at coordinate 67,205,487 of OX387239.1, read as the reverse complement.
ATTCTACAACACATAAACATGAGCCTCCCCAATATAGTAATAACTAATTTGATGCATAAGACTGAATGTTCTACATCAACAACCTAGGTAGTGTCAAAAACAACGAAGGCAAAGGACAAAAAGGACTGCATGCACTGAATTTTAATTTGAATTGCAGAAAAAGTTGTATAAAACCAGAGATACTTACAACAAAGACAAGGACACATCCCCTGACAGATCCTTTGTTGTTTTGAACCAGCATCCTTCAACTGATTTACAACAAATTGTGACCAATTCAGATGCTTGACGCGAGACAAGTCAACTAACATTTTCCCTAGGTGGGCATCCGGGAACGTTCCTCTTTCTTCTAGCCATTGTCAACTTCAACAAAATGAAAAATGTGTAGTCCATGTGGCAGTCCATGTGTGCATGAAACAAAAAAAGGGAGAAAATGTGAGGCAAAATAAGTATTGGAAAATGTGAGGCAAAAAGAAGTTTGTAGAAATTCCTAACAATTAGCAGTGAGTGATCGATAAATAAGAGGTCTAGCAGGAGCAACATATAACATTTGTCCAGTTGTGCTTCATACCTTGAGTTTTCCAAATGAAATGTCACAGTTGGTGTCTAGCTTGATGAGCTTATCCAGAAGTTTCTTTTTCTAGTCTGCAGCGTGCATGAATGACATGGTAAAATAATCTCAAATTATAATAAGGTTATGTTGACCTAGACAACAAAAGTAAACAATTGCTTCTAAGGAACAAAAGGGTGAACAATAATTTGTAATTTCCTGACTAACAACAGTACTTTGCCTGACTAACAATAGTACTTTGGATGATTACTAATAGCTATTTGCTTATATAAGTATAGTTACTTGCTTAAACATATTAAAATGGTTTGATCCAATTTCTAAAACCACATATACACATGAAAGTAAAACCTTAACCAGCACACTGGTGGGAAAATGCTGAGGCTCACTGGATTGCGAGCTGATCACTCCTCGAATCCGGCACCCTCTTGCCAACCTCATGCTACACTATCTCTCCTGCTTGATTCGTCGGTCTTCTTATACACCCAAGCCTACAGAATGAAACCATGTATCAGTTGCAGGATTTGCATCACATATGGACTTTAATAGCATACTGTACATAATAGAGTTGAAGCAACAAATGAATTGGCTAGGCGGTCTGATGTAAAAAAAATGGACTGAGCGGAATGAATACAATTAAGATAGTAACTCAGAAGGTGAGAAGTAACTCGAAGGGAATTCTGATAAGCGGCAGCAGTAGTTGCTGAATCAGATAAATTTGGGGGGAAACTTTCTACAGATAGCCGCCAAGGAGACTAGAGGTTCTACTACCAAGGTACTTAACCTAGGGTTTCGAGTTCTTCTGTTCTTCAATGAGTTCCTTACATGCCAGCATCGAGTGATTGAATTAGGGATGACTTTATCTGAAATGAACAATGTCACGAAACTGACAACACTTCATAGCACCAACAAGGCTGGTTCACGCTCTTGCTCCTTCGTACATCCATCGCCTAAAGCTTTGATTAACCTCATTACAGAACACAATGAATGAATCTTGAGCGTCGAGGGCACATTACTACGGAGGTAGTTCACTCATTGCAATCCTCCAGGTTTGCACAGAGTTTGGATTGAGAAACACGACCAAAGCAAACTGTGGACCGCTCATCCATCGACCTTCAATCAGATGACATGCACAAACAATACAATATGGAACCATCTGCAGGGTAAATTCGCTAACAAGTCACACCAAATTATTTCAATATTTTATTTCATGTGATGGCAGGGAGCTATCACTACTGCGGTCACTTTCATTACCAAAGGTCAACTCATGAGTGCAGAGTAGCTGAATAATTTTTTTCTTAGACCGATAAAAAACGCAAGTTCATAACTGGAAAATTAGCTGATGATCCTACCTGTAAGCTGCAAGATCTGACCGAGGATATAATGATGCGTCGGGATGTGGAGGCTGCACCACTGGGCAGAGGTGCTCGGGGCACGGGAGAGCTCGAGAGAGAGGAGGGTAGGTCGGTGAATGAGGGGATAATGTTTTCTGTGCGGTTGACGTGTGCCCTCTGATCCCAGCGAACCGTGGAAGAAGTCGGCTGTACCATCAACAAATATGTATGCATTGAATTGTTTTTTGCAATCAGCTAAACTGATGCTTGAATGGTGTTGATTTGAGTACTGAAAAATGCTAAGTTGTAGTTTAATGACATGTAGCTGAAAAGAATTGAGTTGTTTTCTGCAATTAGCTAAACTGGCACTTAAATTATACTAATTTGAGTACTCAAGAATGCTAAGTTGTAGTTCAATGATAAGCAACAAAAAAGATCCACCTAACTCCACTAAATGGATTGAGTTTTATTTTTTGCAATCAACTAAATTGGAGGCTAAATGATGCTAATTTGAGTACTCAAGAATGCAAAGTTGTAGTTCAATGGCAAGCAGCAGAAAAAATATCACCTAACTCCACTAGATGTACCTAGCCAGTCTGAAAACTTTAAATACACAACAATATATTCTAATGCTTATGTTCAGCTAATTTATTGTCAGTGGGCACAAAACTGAGCTCATGCTAACTGTTTATGTGAAGTTACCGGAAAAAGTGTGGATTTAAAAAAGAGACGTATTTGATTTTTCTATGGTACTTCTATCTCAAATTAATGAACAACACACTCATATACTGATGGCCAAAGTTAGTATATTACTATTCAATAAGGGCAAAAAACTAAAACATCACGAAAAGATCACTTGCAAATTTACTTTTTAACAACATATCCAAACCATTCATGATGAAGACCACAACCCACTAAATTAGATTTGCTAGGTATTCATAATCAAAAGGCCACAAATTATTGTCATTTATAAATGCATTTAATACTAAAATCTAATATGAAGAAAAGAAAGAACATACCGTCGGGCATACTCCCCGGGTACTCATGCAAGGAAGGATGAAGACGGACTCCTACTAGAATTCCTCTGTAATCCTACTAGGACTTGTACCGTGTAATCCTACCAAGACTCCTGCCTTGTAACCGACTAGGAACCTGCCCCCTGGACTATGTAAAGGAGGGTCGGGTACCTAGCCGGGCACCTGATCTCAACCAACACCAAGCGCAGGGCGCCATACTTGATCCCCAAACGGGACGTAGGGCTCGTCACCTTGGCAGCCCGAACCTGTATAAGTCTTGTGTCCCGTGTCCTTGCGCATACCTTCGAGTTCTCGGTCTCCCGATCATGATCCCCCACCGCACAATCTACTACCCCAGGTACCCCCTTGGTAGGTTTGCCGGTCTAAAACACCGACAGCTGGCGCGCCAGGTAGGGGAAGTCATCACCACTGGTCGAATTCGAAGGACCCTCGTCAACAAGATCAATCTACTCGTCGACTCGCCGACATCCATTGAAGCAAGTCGCCTTGCTCTTGTCAAAGCGGAATCAATTTTCCTACGCCGCGCATCCGGTTGCTTCGCGCAGGCTCGTCGTCGACAACTCCGCCTCGCGCAGGCTCGTCGTCGACTACTTCGCCTATGCCGCGCGACCGGGTTCCTCGGCACGTCGCGCGGCTTGTCGCGCCGCTCGTCGTCGACTACTTCGCCTCCGCCGCGCGTCCCGGGTGCCTCGGCACATCGCGCGGCTCGTCCCACGGCACGTCCGCGCGGCTCGTCGTCGACTACTTCGCCTCCGCCGCGCATCCCGGTGCCTCGGCACGTCGCGCGGCTCGTCCCGCGGCTCGTCGCGCCGCTCGTCGTCGACTACTGCGCTCGCGCGGGCTCGTCGTCGACTACTTCGCCTCCGCCGCGCGTCCGGGTGCCTCGGCACGTCGCACGGCTCGTCACGCGGCTCATCGCGCGCTCGTCGTCGACTACTTCGCCTTACGCCGCGCGGCCGCGGTGCCTCGGCACATCGCGCGGCTCGTCACGCGGCTTGTCGCGCCGCTCGTCGTCGACTAGTCCGCCTCGCGCGAGCTCGTCGTCGACTACGCGCCTCTGCCCGGTGCATCCGGGTGCCTCGGCACGTCGCGCGGCTCGTCCCGCGGCTCGTCGTGCCACTCGTCGTCGACTACTCCGCCTCGCGCGCGGCTCGTCGTCAACTGCTTCGCCCACGCCGCGCGGCCGGGTGCCTCGGCACGTCGCGCGGCTCTTCACGCGGCTCGTCGTCGACTACTTCGCCTCGCGCAGGCTCGTCGTCGACTACTTCGACTCCGCCGCGCGTCCGGGTGCCTCGGCACGTCGCGCGCCGCTCGTCACGCGGCTCGTCACGCCGCTCGTCGTCGACTACTCCGCCTCGCGCAGGCTCGTCGTCGACTACTTCGCCTCCGCGGCGCGTCGGGTGCCTTGGCACGTCGCGCGGCTCGTCTCGCGGATCGTCGCGTGGCTCGTCGTCGACTACTCCGCCTCACGCAGGCTCGTCGTCGAATACTTCACCTACGCCGCGCGGCCGGGTGCCTCGGCACGTCGCGCGGCTCGTCACGCGGCTCGTCGCGCCGCTCATCGTCGACTACTCCGCCTCGCGCAGGCTCGTCGTCGACAACTCCGCCTCGCGCAGGCTCGTCGTCGACTACTTCGCCTCCGCCGCGCGTCCGGGTGCCTCGGCACGTCGCGCGGCTCATCTCGCGGATCGTCGCGCGGCTCGTCGTCGACTACTTCGCCTCCGCCGTGCGTCCGGGTGCCCTCGGCACGTCGCGCGGCTCGTCTCGCGGATCGTCGCGTGGCTCGTCGTCGACTACTTCGCCTACGCCGCGCGTGCGGGTGCCTCGGCACGTCACGCGGCTCATCGCTTGTCGTCGACTACTTCGCCTACGGCTGCGCGTCCGGGTGCCTCGGCTCGTCGCGTGGCTCGTTGCGCCTCTCGCCGCCGACTACTTCGCCTACGCCGCGCGTCCGGGTGCCTCGGCACGTTGCGCGGCCCGTCACGCAGCTCATCGTCGACTACTCCATGCGCCGCGATTTCGTCTTACGGCCACGTTGGCTCTACTTCAGCCACGCCGTGCGTCGTGACTACTTGTCTCGCGGCAACACTGGCTCTACTTCGAGTACGCCACGCGCCGCCACGACGTCGTCTTCCGGTCGCATCGCGTCGACCATTCATCTCGACTAGTTTTCCAAACTAGTCGAGAACGGCAGTCACGCCCCCAACAACTAGTCGGAATCAACTCTGACTAGTCAACTTCAGCAACAACCGTCGCGGCTCCATCACCGACCGCCACGGCTTCATCAACAGTCTGCCCAGGCAGCAACAGCTAAGTCATTTATTTAAATGATTACTGTTTTCTTTTCTTGGCTTGTTCTCCTCATCATGTAGGACTACTTGCCGACTACTCATTTGTGTACGCTTCTCGACGGGTTTTCACGAGAGCTACACTCTGCTGACTACTCTTGGGGTATATCAATCAAGTCACCACGAGCCTACTTCATCAACTCGGGGGCTATCCCAAGGAGGCAGCTTCCAAAGTCCGCTATGTGCGGCAATCTAAAGTCGACTTCTAAAGTCGCATTCTAAAGTCCGCTCCGTGCGGCAACTTAAAGTCGACTCCGGTCGCATCTTCGCCTGCTTCGATAGCATACTACGTGTGTAAGCTTCGATGGAACCTAGCTGTAAGTGGCCCTCGGGTCCTGGCGACGATGGAACCTAGCTGCACGTGGTCTTCACGCTCTGTACCATGGGTCCAAGTACCCTAAGTACTCGCGCTCCGTACCTTGGGTCAGAAATCCATGGCCCAGGTACACAAGTCGATTCCGGTCGCACCTTCAAGCGCGCTCTGGCGGCAATCGTACCTTGGGTCTGAAATCCATGGCTCAGGTACTCAAGCCCACTCCGGTGGCACAAGTCGACGCTAACGGTCGCACCCAAGCCCACTCCGGTGGCACAAGTCGACGCTAACAGTCGCACCCAAGCCCACTCCGGTGGCACAAGTCGACGCTAACGGTCATACCCAAGGCCACTCCGGTAGCACAAGTCGACGCTAACGGTTGCTTCCAAGCCCACTTCGGTGGCACAAGCCGACTTCGGTCACAATCTTAAGCCCACTCCGGCGACAAAACTACTCGTTTTCTTTGCTTTTTCATTCGCTTTGGCTTTCCGGAAAGTGCTTTTCGTTTTTTGCATCTTAAGTCCACCCCGCGTGGCACAAAGTCGACTACTGCAGTCGCATCTAAAGTCCGCTTTACGCGGCAATCTAAAGTCGACTTCTTCAGTCGCAACTCAAAGTCTGCTTCGCGCGGCAACTAAAGTCGACTTCGGTTTTTAAGTCGCATCTCAAAGTCCGCTCCGCGCGGCACAAAGTCGACTTCGGTTTTTAAGTCGCATTCTAAAGTCTGCACTGCCGGCATCTAAAGTCGACTTTGGTCGCATCTAAAGTCCGCTCTGACGGCATGGCTACTTTTTAAGCTACACGGCTTGATGTCGAACTACTACTCGGAATCTCTCTAGCTCGGGGGCTCCGCACCAACAACTACTCGATGTGGCTCATACGGCTCTCTTTCTCGGGAGCTACACGCTGCAAGAGTACTCGGGTGATGGCTTTCACGAACACTGAAGACCCTTGGATTGATTACCTAATCATTTCAAGGCTCGGGGGCTACTATGCTACACCCATCGTTCATTTTTTTCACGACGGAAGATTCAGAATCAAGACTGACCCTCAGCTAGAGTCTGCAACTCAACCTAAGGCTCGGGGGCTACTCTATATGGAGTGCGATTTTGCAACCGCACTTCCATATAGTCTCGACTTCAAGACTGATGAGCTGGACCACCTTCCAGCCTCGCGGCAGTTCAAGTACTATTGGAGACTTCTCCAAGCAGTACTCGAGGACGCTCAAGAACTACTCGCAGAGGCTTCAAGACTACTCGAATTACTACACTCGACTACAATGTGCTCGGGGGCTTGTCGGGCATACTCCCCGGGTACTCATGCAAGGAAGGATGAAGACAGACTCCTACTAGAATTCCCCTGTAATCCTACTAGGACTTGTACCGTGTAATCCTACCAAGACTCCTGCCTTGTAACCGACTGGGAACCCGCCCCTGGACTATATAAAGGAGGGTCGGGTACCTAGCCGGGCACCTGATCTCAACCAACACCAAGCGCAGGGCGCCATACTTGATCCCCAAACAGGACGTAGGGCTCGCCACCTTGGCAGCCCGAACCTGTATGAATCTTGTGTCCCGTGTCCTTGCGCATACCTTCGAGTTCTCGGTCTCCCGATCACGATCCCCAATGCACAATCTACTACCTCGGGTACCCCCTTGGTAGGTTTGCCGGTCTAAAACACCGACACATACCACATTTGTCCTTTGTGGGCGTCCAACATCCTACTTATGTTGTCTAGGCATTGTGTGAGATTTCCTAATCGCCAGCTTGCAATGAATTATTATGAAGAGCCACACCCCCGAACTTGTTGCAAAGAAAAAGAAAGAATGGACAGGTTTGCAGTTCAGTTGTTTTTTTAGTTTTTTAACAATCAGCTAAAATGGCACTTAAATGGTTCTAATTTTAGTACTTAAGAAAGTTTGAACTTCAATGACAAGCATCAGAAAAAATACCCCCTAACTCCACTAAGTGGATTGAGTTGTTTTTTGCAATCAGCTAAACTGACACCTAAATTGTGCTAATTTGAGTACTCAATAATGCTAAGTTGTAATACAGTGATAAGGGAGCAGAAAAATCACCTAACTCCACTAGAGTAGCTAAAATGATTAACATGCTGACCATGACGAAGGAGACGTATGTGTCGTCAGCCTCGATCAACACCTGGTTAACATGCTCCTCCACCGTCTCCTAGTCGGCCACCTTGCCATACAACTTCTCCTGGATGCAAAATAGGAGCATAAGATGGTGCATGTGAACAACACATGGAACACGACACACATGCATTTCATAAACTACTAGAATAAGAAATCTATTTATTGTTGAATAATGTGCCGTACCAACAAACGAGCATTTCATAAGCTTATTTACTTCAATGGTGTATGGTTCAATGAAGCTAACCTAACCCGTAACCACACAGTAGCTAAAATGATTGAGTATGAGCCCCATGGAGGAACATAATAGCCTCACGTCGTACGTAAGATGAACCTACAATGTATTAACAAACACATGTGACCAACAATTACATGTGTTTTGCTATCCAAGTTTAATTAGAAATGAGGGTTGTGGTTGCAGTCCCTTTGGCTCATTTCATTGAGCAAATAATTAGTGGATAAACTGAAATAACACATATAGCTACAAGAAGCAGAAATGCACTGTTTCACTTTCCACACTTAAAGTTCAGAGTCATATTGCATCTAATTTGCGCTAATGGTGTGCAGTACTACTTTGTTGGTCTAGTACCATGTCATTGAGTAGGGCTGGGCATTCGGTCTGACCGAACCGATTGGTTCGGTTGTGAGGACCATGTGTGGTTCAAGGACCGGTGGATGGTCGCTTCCTTGTGTGATGAGTGATTGACAACGTTGTGTGGACCGATTCTTGGCTAAGTATTGCGGGTGCGAGGTTGCGGCTTGACTCGTGTTGGTGCGGGTGAAGAACAAGCGCGAAAGGTCGTCGCCGGTGAGGCCTCCGGGTGTGGAGAAGACAAGTAGGCTTCGTTCGAGGGACCCGGTGGCCGGCGGGGTCAAGTGCGGGCCGCATGGTGGCATGAACGACAAGATGAAGTCGTGGACGGTTTCTTGGTTGAGCCTCAAAACCAAGGTCGAGCCGGGACTACGTGGGAGCCAAGTCATGAGTGGAGATTGGCGGAGGCTACACCGAGTTCGCGGGGTTTCGGTGGTTCACCGAAAACCACCGGGTTCCTTGGTTGATCCACAAAGCCAAGACCGGAGAACCGAAGACGGAGGTGCGAGCGGCACCGAGACCGGTCCCGACCGGTGGGTCGGCCGGTCGGCCCGGTGGGGACCGGTCGGCCAGGTGAGGAGCACCGGTCCGACCGGTGTGCGACGACGCGGTCCGAATCTTCGAAGCGGAGGACACGCGTCGGGATCGCATGGCTTGCGTCGAGGCTACGCGAGGTGCGGTCGCCGGGCATCCGTCCGATGGTGAAGACATCAAGAATTCCAAATCCGCCCTTGAGGGGCTTGTATCCCTAGTTAGTAGAGAGGGGCATTTTAGACTTTCGGTTGCCGCCTATATAACCCAAGAGGTGAGAGGTTGGCAGCCAACTCTTGGAACCCTAGCTCATTAGTTTTCCTATTTTCCACCTATTTTCTCTAGGTTTTCCTTAGGACTAGCAAGAGAGCTTCACGGAGAGATCTTGTAGAGAGGGATGGATGATCGGGCGGCTTGCTAGACCTTGTACGAATCCTTGTTTCATGTATAGATGATTCGGCGTGATTTCTCAAGGTTTGGATGTGTTTTACCCTAGGTTGCTTTTGGTGGTGATTTTCGGAGCCCTCTTCTCGTGATTTCTTTGGAGTGTTTTCGGGCTTTTCTCTTGAGGATTTGATGGGGGAAATTTGTGGGAACCCTTCGTGGTTCTTTGGGCTGTGATTCCCCTCCCAAATCCGTAAGAAAAGGTGCTCGATTTTGGGGTTTCTTGAGTTCTTGGGTTGGAAGTGCTTTCGGCGGGATTTCTTCGATTCCTCCTTTTTGGACGAGATTTGGTGGGATTAAACTTGGCTATGGACTCCTCATGAGGTGTTCCCGATATCCCCAAAGTCTTGTTCAAGTCCGTGGAGCGATTCGGGAGATCGAGATTTGGATTTGGGGGAGTTGACCCGCGGGTGCTTGTTCATCCCGAGCCCCGAGCTACCCGGTCCCGGCCGGTGCTCTTGGCCGGTCCGGCGGGTGCAACCCTCTCGTGGGATTTTGCTCGGGTGAACGTCTTGGTGTGTTCGTTGTTGGCCCGTGGTGCTGCCTGTTTCGAGTTTGGGTCCGTTTGGTGGTCGGTTGGCTTTGTTTGGTGCCTTGGGGGCTTTCGGTCGCCATCGGTCGACCGGTGTGTCTCACCGGTCCCGGCCGGTGTAGAGCCACTTAGTGAAAGTTGCTCGGTTCACCAGCGAGGGACCGGTCGGCCGGTGGTGCTCACCGGTCCCGACCGGTGTGGGTCTGTAGACTCGAGGTTTGGTTTTTCCGCTGCGTTTCTCGGGTCGGAAGGTTGCGTGTTGGTTCCTAGGTCCAGTGGCACTCCAGTGGCTACGTGGGCTTGACCAACCTTGGTAGTGAGTCGGAGACATGTGTTGGAAGCCGCGTTCGTCTTGTTGGAGTTTTCACCTCCTTCGAGAAGAATTTTTATCGGCTCCCATTCACTCCCCCCCCCCCTCTCGGTTCGCCGTATCGGTCCTTCAAGTGGTATCGAGCCGGGTTCGGGTCTTTGTTGACTCTAACCGCTCTAAGATCCAAGGATGGCGTACCGGAACGGGGTTCGGGTCCTCCACACTTCGATGGTGTCGGGGACCGCCCTAGGGGTCCCCTCAAACAATGGGGGAACCCTCACTTAAATTCCTCGCATCAAAATGAACTAAGCCTAACCATGCGAGAGAACTAACCATGCGGGACGTGGTCCATGCGGCGGGACTTCGTAGGCCCACCAAGACGACTCGCCTATGAGACCCCTCGAGCGAGGCTCCGCCTCGCCCGAGGGTATGCTCCCCTCCTCGAACGGGCTCCGCCCCCGCTCGAGGGGCAACCCCCTCCTCGAACGGGTTCCGCCCCGTTCGAGGGGCGACCCTCCCCTCGAGCGGTCCCGCCCCGCTCGAGGGCTTGCTCCCCCTCGAGCGGGCCTCGCCTCGCTCGAGGGGTCGCTCCGCCCTCGGGCGGGGCCCGCCACGCTCACGGGCGCCCCGCACGCGTGCGCCGGCCCCGTACTTGGGCATTTAACGCCACGACGCCGCGGGACGGCGCCATCATGCGCCGGGGCTCACACCCGGTGCCGCCGCACCAACTCCCCGGGGAGGAGCCCATCCCCGCCCGCGTGGGGTGGAGCGTGCGGTACGGCGGCGTCGGTCCCATGACACCGCGCGCACGCCCGCGTACGGCTAACGCGCTCGACCCTCGAAAGGGGGCCGGGCGCACCCTCGACTCCACTTTCCCCGTGACCTGCCGGAGTTGGGTGAGGGGCGCTAGGCCGGTGGGTGGCCATCCCGGCCAATCGCGCGGCGCGGCCGCCGTGCCCACGCGCGCGGGCACACGCCCGACTCCGCGGCGCACGCCCGAACACTTGCGGCAACCACTCCACCACCGCGAGCTCATTGGGAAGGAACGCCGGTTGCGCCCGCTCCCCGTGCCCGTGCCGGCCATCATCGGCACCTCCCTCGAAGCCTATCGGGGGACGCCATCGCCATTTGCCGCCTCCTACCCTCGAACCGCCCTTTGTTCGGGTACAAGGTAGGCCATCATGGCCGGACCGCGGCGAAGATCGACCGGACGGTCGCCCGCTCTACACCGTAGCACGACCGTGCTCCCACACGCAGACTAGGTAGCGCGGCGTGCATGTAACTCGCCGCTCCCTTGGCCTATAAAAGGGAGGCGAGCCCCCGGCCCGGCGGGGACGGGTCGGAGGAACACGGCGCATCGTGCACTCACTCTCTTATTCTCCCACAACATCTTCGGCTACTCACCGGGGACTTGGGAGCCACGCTTCCTCTCCCGCCTTGCTTGTATTTGCCCCACTACAAGCACCCCCGGTGCTGAGCAATATAGTGCCACGAGCACACCACTGCTGGACGTACGGCCCCCTCGGCCGGAACCAGGATAAATCCTTGTGTCATTTGTTGCTTAGCATCGACCATTGAGGGATAGACCTAGGCGTTATCTACTGGTTAGTGTCGGGACCATATTCCGCACCGACAGTTGGCGCCCACCGTGGGGCAAACGAGCGCCTAAGGTCATTTCGCTAACTCCCTCCATGGTGATTCGCACTGAGTACCGTGGCACCCGCTACAACATGGGTAGCTCAGACCCCCTTCCCCGCCGGGTTCGAGATCCGCTTCGGGGGACTTGAACTTCCGTGCCACGGGGAACGGCTATCTCATGCGCCTCACCAACCGTGAGGAGCTACGCGCGCGCGGAGGCTAGGTCCGCTCCGGTCTCCGCCGCACGCACGACACCGGCGCGAGGCACTGCGGGCACGGATGCGCCGGCGGTCCGTCGACGCCGCGACACCGTCGCCGCTGCCGGCTACGCTCGCGTCGGGGCGCGGTCGGCGGCGGCGGTCGGGCGCGCCGCCGCCCGGCGCGGTGCGCCCACCGTCACGACGGCCGCCACCGCCCCGGCGGGACCGCGTGCGGTCTCAGGACCGCGCATCCCCATCGGGCTGCGTGGCGCCACTACGGCCTACAACGCCAACGTCAACACAACAATGCGCAGGGTTCCGCCTGGTCGGCACGTCTTCGTCGCCAGGGATCCCGGCACTTCAGCAGCGGACGAGTCGTCCCTGGGCTCTGTCGACACGATGCCACCCGCCAACCCGTCATGGGTACGCGGAGTGGGACTTCTCCGGTGTGCGGACCCGATCGCGTTCGGGCGCTTCCTCGACGCCACGGACCTGCGGTTCGGTCGCTCCGACGACTCCGGCCCAGATCGGGAGCTACGACCCCACGCGGGAATGTTGCGCCGTCATCACCAACGACCGGCCAACGCCGCGGGTGCGGCGGGCGCGGCGGAGATGGGGAAGTCACGCCGGCCCCGAGGGGTCGCCACGCGCCCGGCCGCGGGGCCGAGCGCTCCGGCCGGGGCCGACGTCGACGCGCGGGCGGCCCAAGCTCGCGAGCTCGAGGCCAAGGCGCGCAGGAATACGGACGTGCGGCTACTCCGCGCCTCGATGGCGGGGGGAGGCCTCCGCGCACGGCGAACGCGCGCGGGGAGCTAGGCCGACAAGTCCGCGACCGCCTCAACCCCGTCCCCAACGTCGACAACGCGGATGCTCCGCCGCGAGCGAGCCAAAAGCTCATCGCCGCCACAACACCGCCGCGCGCCATGCCGGCACCCTCGACCCCCGAGGCTCGAGACATGCACCGCGAGGTGCGGACCCTCCTTGAGCAAGCGGCCGTCCGGCAAGCCGAAAGCTCGGCCTCACGCATCCGCCAACGGGGGGGACGCGCGGGGGTGATGATCCGGCACCGGGGGGCGAACCCTCGGTGCATGTGGGTCGACCCGGCGACCCGAGGGACGCACGCCGGCCAAGGAACGGCTCCTCGACACACGCGGGCGGCCGGATGGCGACGCCCGCAACGTCATCAACGCCGGGCGCACCGGCAAGGCGGACGCGCGAGCGGCCGGAGGCTACCACCCTCGAAGGGGTGGGCGCTACGACGGGGCGGTGAGGATCGCTCCCCGACGCCGAGCCCCCGGGCACCCGTGTGTTCGGCGGGAGATCCGCACGGCGGCGTTCCCCCGGCGCTTCCGTCAACCCTCGACGATCATCAAATACAACGGGGAGACGGACCCTCGTGTTTGGCTCAACGATTACCGCCCGGCACCGTCGGTGGGCGGGGGCCACCAACGACGAAGTGATCATCCGCAACTTGCCCCCGCATCCGGGCGACGCGGCCGGACATGGCTCGAGCACTTGCCGCCGGCCCGGATCCACAAGCCCCCGGGACGATCTAGTCCACACTTTCGTGGGCAACTTCCGTGGGCACATACGTGCGCCCGGGGAACTCTCGGGATGCGCGCTCCCGCACGCGAAGCCGGGCGAGTCGCTGCGGGACTTCATACGGCGCTTCTCCAAGCGGCGCACGAGCTCCCCGCCGTGGCACGGTCGAGAGATCGTGCACGCGTTCCTCGAGGGCACCACGTGCGGGACCTTGTGCGCGAGCCGGGCCGCGGCCCGCCCACGGACTCGAACGAGGCCGGTCGACATTGCCACCGGCTTCGCCTCCCGGAGAGGAAGCCGTGGGGGGCAATCTTCGATGGCAAGAAGGGCAAGCGCTGCGAGGACACGCCGCGGAGGGCGGCGGGTCCAAGGAGCCGCGCCGCAATGACAAGCGGGGCAAGAAGGGGAAGAAGCCGCGCCGCGAGGCGCGCGAGCGGGCGCAACGGCGGCAACGCCGAGGCCCCTCGCCGTTGACCCGGCCCGACGGGGCCCTCGACCGGCTCCTCGAGGCCGGGAGTGTTCGACGACATGATGAAGAAGCCATGCCCCTACCACAAGACCCCCGTGAATCACACTCTTGAGCGGTGCGACATGCTCAAGAAGTTCTATGGCCGTGCCGCCGCGAAGGAGGCGGAGGCCAAGAAGGATGGGGGCGACGGCGGCGCGGTGGCTTCCTGCTGTCGAAAATGTGTTCCTCATTTTTGGGGGACCCTACGTCGACATGTCAACCGGCGGCGCGGGAAGGAGCGGCACGAAGTCCTCGCCGCGAGAGAGGGCGCCTCCGGCCTTTCTCAGGCGGTCGAAGGATGCCATCACCTTTAGCCGGGATGATCACCCAAACCGCATCCCGAACCGGGCCGGTACCCCACGGTGGTCGATCCCATCATTGGGAACGCCGGTTTTCGAAGGTCCTTATGGACGGAGGCGGTAGCCTCAATATCCTCTTCGCGCACACATTGCGCCTAATGGGGATTGGGTCGGACCCGGTGCGGCCCGGCACGAAGCCGTTTCACGGCATCGCGCCGGAGAAGCGAGTTCAACCCCGGGCGGATCGATCTGCCCATCCGGTTCGGGACCCCCAAGAATTTCCGCAAGGAAACCCTCACCTTCGAGGTGGTGGGATTCAAAGGGGCCTACCATGCCATCCTTGGGCGACCATGCTATGCCAAGTTCATGGCGGTTCCCAACTACACGTACACGAAGATGAAGATGCGGGTCCAAACGTCGTCATCACCGTCGGGTCGTCGATCGAGCATGCATTCGGCTTGCGATGTCGAGTGCGTGGAACATACGAGGCGCTAGCGGCTGGATGAAGCGCCGGTAAACACACCGGAGAAGATGGTCAATGACGACCTCGGCTCCGCCACCAAACACATCGGCACCTTCGAAGCCGCCGAGCAAACCAAGGGTCCCCCTCGACCCATCGGCCCCCGAGGGCAAGGTGCGAGGGTCGGCTCGACCCTCGATCCTAAATAGGAAGCAATGCGCGTCGACTTCCTCCGCGCCAACGCCGACGTTTTCGCGTGGAGCCCCTCGGACATGCCGGGCATCCCGAGGGAGGTCGCCGAGCACTCCCTTGATATCTCGCCTAACGCTCGCGGCGGTTCGGCGGCGGGCCGCGCCGCTTCGACGAGGAACGGCGACGGGCGATCGGAGTGGAGGCGCGGAAGCTCCTCGAGGCGGATTCATCAAGGAAGTGTTCCACCCGACATGGTTAGCTAATCCTGTGCTTGTAAAAAGAAAAATGGGAAGTGGAGGATGTGTATTGACTACACCGGTCTCAATAAGGCATGTCCAAAAGTTCCTTTTCCTTTGCCGCGCATAGATCGGATCGTTGATTCCCGCTGCCGGGTGTGAACTACTCTGTTTCCTTGATGCCTATTCGGGATATCATCAAATAAAGATGAAGGAGTCCGACCAGCTCGCGACTTCGTTCATCACACCGTTCGGGACGTTCGTTACGTCACGATGCCTTTGGCCTCGTAAACGCGGGCGCAACATATCGGCGGCGCATGCGGCACGTTTTTGGGGACCACATCGGGCGAACGGTCGAGGCTTACGTAGACGACATCGTCATCAAAACCGAGAAGGCGGACGACCCGGTCGGCCCGATCTTGGCATCGCATTCGGTACCGCTGCGCGGCCAACGGGGGTCAAGCTCAACCCCGAAAAATGTGTCTTTGGAGTGCGCGGGGCATGCTCCTAGGATACATCGTCTCCCGGCGGGGAATCGAGGCCAACCACGAAAAGGTCGCGGCCCTCGAGCGAATGGGTCCAATTCGGGACCTCAAAGGGGTGCGAAGGTGTTGGGGTGCCTTGCCGCCCCGAGCCGCTTCGTCTCGAGGCTCGGTGAGAAGGGCTCGCCCCTCTACCGGGCCGCTCAAGAAGCACGAGCGCTTCTCTTGGACCGCCGAGGCCCGGGGAAGTGCTCGACAAGGCGAAGGCATCTCCGACGCACGCCCCAATCCTTACGCCGCCGCGAGGCGGCGAACCTCTCCAACTCTACGTGGCCGCAACCACCCGGGTGGTCGGCGCCGTGATCGTTGTGGAGCGCACGGAGGAAGGGCATGCCTTGCCCGTGCGGGAGGCCGGTCTACTACATCGGCGAAGTCCTATCGGACACGAAGACGCGCTACCCCCGGAGTCCGAGAAGGTGTTGTATGCGGTAGTCCTCGCGCGGCGCAAGCTCCGCCACTACTTCGAGGCCCACCCGATTACGGTGGTCTCTTCCTTCCCGTTAGGAGAGATCATTCGCAACCCCGACGCGGCGGGCGGAATTGCCAAGTGGTCCGTGGAGTTGATGGGCGAGACGCTCGCCTACGCCCCCGCGCAAGGCCATCAAATCGCAAATCCTAGCCGACTTCGTCGGCGAATGGACGGACACGCGACCGCCGCCCCTCGCATTCCAGCGCAGTCCCGGACTCGTTCTTCGACGGCTCGGTGATGAAGACAGGGGAGCGGGCGCGGGCCCTCGCTCTTCGTGTCACCCCTCGGGGAGCACATGCGCTACGCAAGTGCGTCTCCACTTCCCCGCGTCTAACAACATGGCGGAATACGAGGCCCTCCTCTGCGGCCTCAAAATCGCCATTGAGTTGGGCGTCAAGCGCCTCGATGTGCGAGGGGATTCGCGACTCGTGATCGACCAAGTCATGAAGAACGCGAGCTGCCACGACGACAAGATGGAGGCCTACTGTAAAGCCGTGCGAGCCCTCGAGGACAAATTTTACGGCGTCGAGCTTAATCATGTACCCCGCCGGTACAACGAGGAAGCGAACGAGCCGGCAAAGATAGCGTCGGGCGGATCACCGTTCCCCCGAATGTCTTCGCGCGCGACATCGCGCAGCCCTCGGTAACCTTCGAGCCCTACCCCTCGAGCGACGGCGGACCCTCGGGGGCTCCCTCGAATCCAGCGGGTGCGGAACCCATGGAAGAGGACCCCTCGAACGAGGCGTACGTACTCTCCCCTTCTCGAGGGGTACGGCTCCCACGAGGCGTCGCAATGGACATCGAGCCGGCTCCCGGTCCGGGCGGACCGCGGGGAGAAGTACATCGCCCGGATTGCTCGAGGGGGAGCTCCCGCGGGAGCGGCCACGCCCGGGCGCATCGCCGGGATGGCCAAGTCATTCACCCTCGTTGACGGCGAGGCGCACAAGCGCGCCGCATCGGGCATCCTCCAGCGGTGTATACCCATTCCCGAGGGGCGCGAGCTCCTACGGGACATCCACGCGGGGATGCCGTGGCCACCACGCCGCGCCGCGCACCCTCGTCGGCAACGCGTTCCGCCAAGGCTTCTATTGGCCTACCGCGGTCGCAGACGCCAACGAAATCGTGCGCACTTGCGAAGGGTGCCAGTTCTACGCCCGCAAGACCAACTTGCCAGCTCAAGCTCTGCAAACGATCCCCGTAACATGGCCGTTCGCTGTGTGGGGATTAGACATCGTCGGGCCCCTGCGGAAGGCGCCCGGGGCTTCACCCACCTCGCTCGTCGCGATCGACAAGTTCTCCAAGTGGGTGGAGGTGCGCCCCATTACGAATTTGAGGGCCGAGCAGGCGGTCACGTTCTTCACCGACATCGTCCACCGCTTTGGAGTGCCAAACTCCATCATCACGGACAACGGGTCCCGGTTCACGCGGCCGGAAGTTCTTGGAGTTCGCGACAAGTTCCACATCCCGAGTGGATTGGGCGGCTCGTGGCGCACCCACGGACTAACGGCCAAGTGGAACGTGCCAACGGCATGATCCTACGAGGGCCTCAAACCCGAACTTTTCGACCAACTCAACAAATACGGCCGAAAATGGCTCCAAGAACCGCCGGCGGTCGTGTGGAGCCTAAGGACTACCCCCAGCGCAGCCACCGGGTTCACCCCGTTTTTCCTAGTCCATGGCGCGGAGGCCATCCTCCCCACGGATGCGGAATACGGGTCGCCCAAGGTTCGGGGCTACAACGAGGATGCTAACCGGCGAGCCCGCGAGGACTCACCTGGACCGGCTAGACGAAGTACGCCTTGTGGCGTTGATGCACTCCGCAAGGTATCAACGAGTCCCTACGACGCTACCAAGCGCGCAAGATACGTCGCAGGGATTTCGCCGAGGGGGATTTGGTCCTAAGGCTACGCCAAGACAACCGAGGGCGCCACAAGCTATCGCCCCCATGGGAGGGACCCTACGTCGTGGTGAAGGTGCTCAAACCGGGCACATACAAGCTTGCCAACGAGGACGGCGAAGAACTCACCAACGCTTGGAACATCCAACAGCTACGTCGCTTCTACCCTTAGCTAGGATTTCCAAGCATTTTCCGTTGTAAAAACGCACGGCCAACGCCCCAGTTGGTGTCACCTATGTAAATACTCCGAATCTAATAAAAGGGCAACTCGGCTTTCCCCTGAAACCCAAGTTACCCTCGGGGGCTACTGCGGGGGGGCACCCCCCCCCAAATGGTCCCATTTTTTCGCGCAAAAAACGTAATAACACGCGCTAAGTTTGTTTCCTACTTCAACCACGAGCCACGATTCGAATGGGGCGTAGGCGGCACAGCGGAAGGAGCGCGCGAGCCAGAGACAGCCTACGCCGCGCGGCTATGGCCCGTCTCTCTCGCCTCCAACCCAGCGGGCCCCTGCGAAAGGCGGACTCCCCTAACTAGAATCTACTCAGGAAGAAGAAGAAGCAAAAAGCGCAATAAGCAAGCGATTTCATTTACAAACTGACCATGTTCACGAAACTACTTGTTTATTTACAAGAGGCCACGAGGCCAGAGTTCTGATACACATAAACAAAAAACGGGCCTAGCGCCCGTGTGCTTTCGGGCGGGTGGAGCGGCGGCGTCGGCGGCGTCGGGAAGAGGAATTCTTCGAAGGCCTCGGCGAGCGACTCGGCGGCGTCGGCGGCAGCGCGTCCGCACGCTCCATGGCCACCTCGTCCTCGACGCCCTCGGGCACGATGTAGCCTTCCGCTACCGCCTCGAGGTTGACCTCGTAGTGGGATCGCACCACTCCGAGGGCCTTCTGCACGCCCAGGTGCAACGCCCGACGCACCCGCCCCGTGACGTGGCCACCGAGAGCGCGTAGGCGGCGGCCAGCGAGCTGCCGGCCTGGGCATCGCCTTCCTCGACGACGTGACGGGTCTCGAGGGCCGCGTCCCCGCGGCTCTGCCGGCTCTCGCTCGGAGGAGTTGTAGGAGGCTTGCGGGGGCCTCGGCCGCCCAACGAGCGTGCCCCAAAGGCGTGCGCAGGCCTGGAAGCGACAAGACGACAAGAAATCGAAAGGGGGAAACGAACCCTCTAAAGCAAGAACTAACAAGCGGGGGTCGGACGGTAGCTTACCCTCGACTTGCCTCTTCTCCAGATCGAGGTCGCGGCGCGCGGACTCGAGCGCCAACTCGAGGTGCTGGACGGTCTCGCCTTGCTCGACGAGGGCCATCTCTTGGGCGGCATTGCTGATGCGAGCGCCAACGCCTCATCCTCAACCTCGGAGAATGCGGCGTTCCGCTCCTTCGGCGACCTCTCCGCTCGTCTCGCGCGCGACGCGCTCCCGCTCCGGCGCCGTCCCCGGCGTCGCCAAGGGCAGCCCGCTCTCGCCGGAGCCGCCCCTCGGCCCCTCGGCGGGCGATGCGCTCTCCGGCCGGAGCCGCCCCTCGGCGGCGGCGAGAGCGCGGCCTTGACGTCGAGGGCGGCCTTCGTGTCATCGGCCTCCTTGGCGCGCTGCTCCGGCCCGCGCGCCGCTCCTCGGCCCTCGCGGCTGCTGCGCCCGCCCCCTCGAGCGACGTGCGGAGCTCCCGGGTCTCGGCGCGAGCGGTGGCCACCTCCGCCTCCCGGGTGGCGGCCGGCGTCCGCGTCTTGTCCGTGTCCTCGCGCGCGTTCCACGGCGCCTCGTCACGATCGACGAGGGCTGCGCGGATCCGCCGAGACTCGAGTCACGCGCCGCGTCCCGCCCGAGCTCTCGGGGAGCACGTCGCACCACGCCGGCGCCGGTACACCGGCCCGGTGTGCGGCGTCCGAGAGCATCCGCAAGCGCGTCGTAAGCGCTGCATCGCTCCCGGAGCTGGCGGACCTCGGCGTTCACCTGGTCGAACGCGCTATACTTTTCACGAGCGCGGCGCTCGAGCTCCTGGCATCCACACATCGAATCTCGCAAGTGTCAAGGCTTGAATGCAGCACGCGAAAACGAAATAAGGAAGGGAGACGAGCAACCGTGGCTCACCTGGAAGACGATCCAGGCCGGGCCGCTGTGGACCCGCAGCGCTTCGTTCAACGCGCGGTTGAGCGTGGCGCCGTGGCTCAGGAGCTCGCCCCAGAGCTCCTGCTCCCTCTGGGCGTCAGCGAACGCCGGGGGATCCTCCACGGCCCCCCCCCTGGGCGGGGCGGCGGCGTGGGAGGACGAGGCCTCGGCATCGTGCCCCCGGCCCCCACTATCATGTGACCCTCGTGTCGCCTCACGAGGGCCCCCCTCCCCGGGGCTCGGGGGAGAGTTCGTGGGCCGGGCGGCCCCTCGGTTCCACCCGTGCGGCGGGGAGTCATCCGAGAGCTCCACCACCTCCGCCCCGGGGACCGCCGGCGGCGGAGCCGCTGCTCGCCTCCGCCCGCCGGCGCCCCCACCCGCGCCTCCGCGGCCGCGGCGCCCGGTTGTGGCGCCGTTGCTGCCACCTCCGTCCGTGCCGCCGCATCCGCGGGCGCTCCCGCGGTTGCGCCCGCTCCGCCTCCTCCGCGGTGGCGCCACCGCGGGCGGCCTCCACCGTGGCCGCCGCCGCCGGCGCCTCGCGCCTACGTGGCGACCGGCGCGGCCCGCCCCCGGCGACCTGCGGCCGCGGCCGCGGCGGCTGATCCACCGGCCGGGGCCTCGAAGCCCCGGCCGGGCGCTTGCGCGCTCGTGCCCGCCGCCGCGCGCCCGTCCCCGGGCGCGACCCCCTCGACGAACGCCGCCGGGTGGGGATCGACGCGTCCGTCCTCGGCCACCTTGGCCGGTGCAAGAGGAGGGACGGTTGGCACGCCCCGCGCAAACACGAACGGAGGATTAGAGCGTCTAGTAACCAGCGAAACTAAGGCCAAGCAAAGGAAGAACGGGTTCCTTACCTCGCGGAGGAAAAGGCCCGCTTCCTTTTCCTCGAGGGCATCCGACGAGGCCGGCGCGGGGGCCGCGCTCCGCCGCGGCACCTCCCCGACGGCGCCGCCGCACGCGCGGGCACGCCCGCCTCACGCGTGGGCGCGCCCGGCGCCGCCACCACGCGCGGGGGCACGCTAGCCCCGCGCGCGCGGCGCGCCCCCCGACGCGCCCCTCGACGAGGACGCCGCGCGCGCGGACGCGCTCCCGCCACGCGCGGGCACGGCCGACGCGCGCGCAGCACGTCCGCCGCGCGCGCCTCCGTGGCGCGCGCCGCGCACCTCCACGGCGCGTGCCGCCCCCGACGATGACCCACGGCGGCGGGCGCCGACGCACCCGCCCCGGACGAAGCCACCCCCGACGCCGCGCGAGATCCGGCCGACGGGGGCGCGGGCGCCACCGTCCGAGGGGCCCTCCCCCTCGGACTCTTCCTCCTCGTCCGGTCCGAGGACGAGGGTTCCTCGATGTCCCGGGATGAGAGCCCCGGCTCCTCCCGCCGCCGGTACTCCGCGGACCGTGCGTCGCGGCGCGCTTGGCGCCGCCTTGCGTGCTCTCTCCTCGTGCGCCGCCCACTCCTCGCTTGCTCCCCGCCGCGCCGCCCCCGCCGAGCGCACGGGAGTCGGGGGGTGGGTGGAACGGACTTGGCGGCGTTGAACCGCACCGGTGCGCGCGAGAACAACGGTGGCACGTCGGGGAAACGGAGTCAAGAACAAGGATTAAAACGAATCAAAAAACCACACTCACCAACGGGCCGATGGGGAGCATCTCGATGTCCCACGGGGGTCCGAGCCCGCCGGGTGGCGGCGTCCCGGTGTCGACGGCGCTCCGCGCCGGGTGAGCGCGTACGGCCGCTCCGGCGGCGTCGGGAGCATCCGCGACCTCGCCACGTCGACGGGGTTGGCCGCCTCCGTCATCTCGAAGATGCGGAGCGGCCTCTCCATCAACGGCACGATTCGCGGTGATGAAGGAAGGCGAGGACGCCCATCGCGTTGAGCCCTTCCCTCGCCAGCCGCTGCAAGGCGGCGAGGACGGACCCCTGGCGCGCCCGATGGTTGGCCGTGGGCAACCCGTAGCCCCAGCAGTCCGGCCTCTTCTTGAACACCGGCCGGTGTAGGGAGGAAGGCCGGGCTCGGCGTTGCGCAGATAAAACCATCCCCGCTCCCAGCCGGCGTTGTTCGTCGTCATGGTGCAGGGGATGTAGAACTCCTTGAGCTGCCCCCGCAGGGCGAGCGACATCCCGCCGGCGCGCACCGCGCGCGGGGTCCCTCGGCTCCGACGTGGGGGCTGCGTGATGAGCTCCGCGCGGAAGAGGTGTACCCGAGCTCCCGGTTGGTCGGGATCCCCGAGTACCCTTCGCGAGACGCCCACAAATGTGGCCGCTCGCGAGATCGCATTGGGGGCAAAGTTGTGCAGCTCCACCCCATAGTGGTAGCACAATGCCCGCATGAATGTGCTCGCCGGCGCGTTGAAGCCGCGCTCGTGGTAGCGGAGGAAGCTCACCACGTAGCCCTCCGGCGGATTGGGCTCAAGGTGCGACGATGGCGGCACGATCCACTCCGCCGGGCGCCCTTCTTCGTTGGCCGAGGGCGGCGGCGGCGACCGGGCTCGCCCGGGCGAGCCGGGTCACGGTCGACCTCTCCCATGCGTACGGCTCCGGGACCCTAATCGGAAGGCCGAGGCGGCGCCATGAGGGGGGGCGAACGAGTGCGAGGGCGGAGGACAAGGAGACAAGGAAGAAGCTCTAAACGGCGAGCCCGCGCGACCGGCAAGAGCGAGGCGAAGGCGAAGGGACGGAGGACCGAAAACGGTGAGGAGCCAAGGTAGAAAACCGCCGCCCTTTCCTCACCGCGGTTTTATAGGCGGCGGGCGAGTTCTCGGAGCGCACGCCTCGCCAACATTAACTTGCGGGGAATCTTTCCATCGCGTCGACGGGCGGGCCCCACCACGACCGCGGCGGCTCTAACACTTGCGGGCGGGTCATCATTACGGCAAGACCGGCGACGACCGAGGCGAAACCGTCACGTCCGCCGGCCACGTCGCCCACTACGCGCGCGCGCGCCGCGCGCCTAAAAAGGCGCGCCGCGCCGCAAAACCCGCGGCCACGCCCGCAAGGCAATTAAATGCCCGGGCCCCTTGCCAAGCAAGGAGAGCCCTCGAGCGAGGCGAATCCTCGGCTCGAGACAAGGGTGACCCTCGATGGGATGACAGCGTGAGAAGGTCGCCCGGGACCTGCTCGGTGTAGAGCGAGCGGCCCGCGGGCACCCATGCCACGAAGGACCCTCGAGCGGCATGACCCCCAACTCGAAACAAGGCGACCCTCGATGGGACATCAGCGTGAGAAGGTCGCCGGGACTGCTCGATGTAGAGCGGACCACCGCGGGCACCCATGCCACGTAGGACCCTCGAGCAGCATGACCCCCAACTCGAGACGATGTCAACCCCCTAAAGAAGGCACACGCGTAAGAGGATCGCCCGGGTCACGCTTGAAATAGAGCGACACCGAAAGCACTCACACCGCGCCATGCCACCAACCGACACCTCGAGGGTCGGCACGCCCGGATCCTCGACGGCCGCAAACGCGAAAAAGACGGGGGCGGCGAAGGCACGGCCCCGCACGGCCTTGCTGATCAGAGGTTCGAAGCCTGACCCTCGACGGGTTCGAACAGGCGCCCCAGATCACAGAGTTAGGGACGACGAGGGCACGCGCATTCGAGCCGTTCCTCGAGCCCGTCGGCTCGAGGGTGCCCCACATGTCGTGTTCGAGAGCCAGCGAGGGCAGCTAGCCGGGGGATCCCACCGAGGGAGAGCTTCCGCGCCCTCGGTCCCTAGCGAACGGGACCGAGCCCCACCTAGCAAACCCACGCAAGCGCTTCCATGGACGTGTCTCCGGACCGCGCAGCCTACCCCTTATCGAACGGGGCATGGACGTCCACTTGAACCACCCGCTAGCGGCTCGAAGAGGAATCCGCGATTCGCGACCCGCTCGATGGGAGTCGTGGAAACCTCACCTCCCGACCCGCGGAGGGACGGCGAGGGCGCGATAAAAAACAAGTCGTCAGGCTCGACCCGATCGCCTCGAACAGGCCAAGGCTCGGGGGCTTGATGCACGGCTACACCTCCTTGGAATTGCACCCGCCGGAGACAGTGACGGGGAGCGTGCACCCCCCGATGCCGGCTGAAATACCGCCGATGCCGGTTGGCATATGTGCCACGCCTTTACGACCGAATTGCTCGCGGTTAACCCCTGCGGGGAGAACCCACACTCTGCCCGCAGACTTCGAGGGCTAGACCCGCGGGTCCGCTAGCGCGGCCCCACGGAAAGCGTTCGCAAACAAGGAGGGAAGAACGTCCTATCGGTAGGTTCCGGCATCCGCGGGAGCCTCAATGGCAAACCCGCGGATGCTCGGGGGCTGCGTCGGGGACCGCCCTAGGGGTCCCCTCAAACAATGGGGGAACCCTCACTTAAATTCTTCGCATCAAAATGAACTAAGCCTAACCATGCGAGAGAACTAACCATGCGGGACGTGGTCCATGCGGCGAGGACTTCGGAGGCCCACCAAGACGACTCGCCTATGAGACCCCTCGAGCGAGCTCCGCCTCGCCCGAGGGTATGCTCCTCCTCGAACGGGCTCCGCCCCGCTCGAGGGGCAACCCCCTCCTCGAACGGGTTCGCGCCCGTTCGAGGGGCGACCCTCCCCCTCGAGCGGTCCCGCCCCGCTCGAGGGCTTGCTCCCCCCTCGAGCGGGCCTCGCCTCGCTCGAGGGGTCGCTCCGCCCTCGGCCGGGGCCCGCCACGCTCACGGGCGCCCCGCACGCGTGCGCCGGCCCCGTACTTGGGCATTTAACGCCCGACGCCGCGGGACGGCGCCATCATGCGCCGGGGCTCACGCCCCGGTGCCGCCGCACCAACTCCCCGGGGAGGAGCCCATCCCCGCCACGCGTAGGGTGGACCGTGCGGTACGGCGGCGTCGGTCCCATGACACCGCGCGCACGCCACCGCTGCGGCTAACGCGCTCGACCCTCGAAAGGGGGCCGGCGCACCCTCGACTCCACTTTCCCGTGACCCCGCAGTTGGGTGAGGGGCGCTAGGCGGTGGGTGGCCATCCCGCGCCACCGCGGCGCGGCCGCCGTACCCACGCGCGCGGGCACACGCCCCGACTCCGCGGGCGCACGCCCCGAACTCCTGCAGCAACCACTTCACCACCGCGAGCTCATTGGGAAGGAACGCCGTTCGCCCGCTCCCCGTGCCCCGTACCGGCCATCATCGGCACCTCCCCTCGAAGCCTATCGGGGGACGCCATCGCCATTTGCCGCCTCCTACCCTCGAACCGCCACGCGTTCGGGTACAAGGTAGGCCATCATGGCCGGACCGCGGCGAAGATCGACCGGACGGTCGCCCGCTCTACACCGTAGCACGACGTGCTCCCACACGCGGCTAGGTAGCGCGGCGTGCATGTAACTCGCCGCTCCCTTGGCCTATAAAAGGGGAGGCGAGCCCCCCGCCCGCGGGGGGACGGGTCCGGAGGAACACGGCGCACCGTGCACTCACTCTCTTATTCTCCCACAACATCTTCGGCTACTCACCAGGGACTTGGGAGCCACGCTTCCTCTCCCGCCTTGCTTGTATTTGCCCCACTACAAGCACCCCGGTCCTGAGCAATATAGTGCCACGAGCACACCACTGCCGGACGTACGGCCCCCTCGGCGGGAACCGGGATAAATCCTTGTGTCATTTGTTGCTTAGCATCGACCATTGAGGGATAGACCTAGGCGTTATCTACTGGTTAGTGTCGGGACCATATTCCGCACCGACGGATGGCAAGAACTACCGGATGTGGAGCAAGCGGATGGGTGCGTTCCTCCGCGGAAAGGGTCGCCGCTGCTTTGGGATGTCACGGTGGACACGAGGCTATGTCCAGCCGATGGATTTCCTTGCTCCGGGGTCGAGGGACGGATTCGATGCCAACAATAAGGCGGTCGACTACTTGTTTCGTGCTTTGTGTCGGCCGAGTTCGATCGGGTGCACACCGAGCACTTGGCTTGTAGGATTTGGGCGGTGTTGAAGGAGGCTCATGTCGGGAATGTTCGAGTTCGAGCACGGTTGTATGCGACCTACGGAGAGAGTACGAGAACTTCACTCATCTCCCCGGTGAGTCCATCGATGCCTTGTTTCGAGAGGTTCACGGTGGTGGTGAACAACATGAGGGCCAATGTGGACGTGCTCCCGTACGATGATCATGATAGAGCGGTCAAGCTCTTACACTCTTTGGATCGTACGATATGGGGCGGAAAGTTCGAGGCCATAGTCAAGTCGGAGAGGTATGATACTCGACGGTGAACGAGCGTTCTTTCTCGAAGCTCAAGTCGGCCGAGGTGGATAGGGGCATGATCGCCAAGCTCGAGGGACCGGCGACTCCCATAGTCTTGCCCTCGTTGGTGGTTCCAAAGGAAAGACTAACTCTAACCCATCCACCGGGATGTTCTCGTTTTCCTCTTTGATGTCTATGCCGGATGAGGAGTTTGATGACCTTGGAGAGGACGAGGCCGGCGCCCGTTGACGAGGCGGTTCGAGAGGCCGCACGAGAACCGCGTGAACATGAGGAGGAACACGAGGACACTGCTTCCGGTGTGGCAAGCGGGACACTTCGTCGCCGATTGCCCGGAGAAGGCCGAGAACAAGGACGGCTACAAGCACAAGCCGAGGATGAACGATGGCAAGTACCGTTCGAGGCGCGACCACAAGAGCAAGCACAAGAACAAGTACAAGGACGAGCGGCGGTCGAGGAAGAAGGAGGGCCGAGGCAAGGCCCGAGCGATGGTTGGAGCGAGCGACGTCGACTCCGGTTCCGCGTACTCCACTTCGAGCTCGAGCGACGGCGAAGACGAGGGAGATCGCCGCAAGAGCAAGAAGTCGTCCAAGAACCCGAGCGGGGTGAGGCGCCCGCGAGAGATGGCTTCGCACCATGGTGCTTGGCTCGGCAGCAAGAAGAGCACACGGAGCGACTCGGACTGCGAGTCCGACGACGAGGTGCGTGATGAACTTCCCTTCTTGCGCCGGGAGAATGAGAGGCTTGGCTCTTTGCTTGATAACCGTGATGACATGCTTAGAGAGGCCAAGAAAATGAGGAAAGAGCTTAGGGCTTCACTCGAGGATGCTAGGACTAGAGTGGGCGAGCTAGAGACACGGGTGCTTGATAGCAAGCTTGAGATTGATTCGCTTAAGGCTAGCCCTGTTGTGTCTAATGAGAATGATTGTGCTGATTGCTCCATATTCCTTGCTGATCTTGCTTTGTTTAAGGAGAAGCATGCCTCCAAGTGTGAGGAACTAGATGTGCTTAGGGTTGAGGTGGCTGAGCTTAAGTCTAGACCTGCTTTGCTAGGTGCTTGCACTTCTTGCTCTGTTTTGCATGCTAAGATTGATGAGATGCATGCTTACACTAGTTCGCTCGAGGCTAAATTGAAGGAACCCATGCCTACATCTTGCTCTACCTGTGAAATGCATGCATTGAAAAATTTGGAGCTTGCACATTATGTTGATCGTTTGCGGGATGAGAATGATGATTTGAGGAAGTTGATGGGTTGGTTGTCCGGTCACGAGCCTCAGTTGAGGATGATGATCGAGGCCTTTAAGAGGCAAGATGGTGAGGGGCTTGGGGCAAACAAGGTTGGTGAGGGAAGTGGAGAGAATATCCGGAGCCACCAAAAACCCACCACAAGAATGATTTCCCACCAAAACCTAACCATCTAAGGAACCGAGCTAGACACAACCCCGGCTCCACCCGTGTTTCCTACACCCACAAATGACCTACAAAAGCCTATCAAGTTTGTGAGCACTTCGGGGGAAAGTGTTCTTTGGGAAGGAGAGTGAGAAGGCAAGTGGTGAGAAACCGGTGGAGGGTTTGAGTGGAGAGAAACCGAGTGAGCGACCACATCCCAAGCCAAAGCCTAAGCTTGTGAGGTTCCATTGTGGCTATTGTGGGAGAGATGGTCATAAGGAGGAGTTTTGCTTCAAGAGGAAGCGAGAGGAGAGAATGAGGAAGGAGTGGGCAAACAAGGACAAGTACCACCCTTCCGATGGTGTACTTGAGCCTCGTATGCGGATGCCCGGGGGCAAGGCGATTGTGAGGACAATTCGGGCTTGGGGAGAGAAGAAGGGCTGCGCGGGTGGTGTTCTTGTCCGGGTCACACCGGTCAGACCGGTGTGGGGCACCGGTCAGACCGGTGCAGGCCTGGACAGACAGATGTTCGGGTTTCGAGCTCGTACGGTGCGAGGGTTGTTTACGGTGGTCGTGGTTCTGGTGGTTGGGCTGGAAAGAGTGCAGGTGGTCAGTTTGCTAGGCGTTCTCCTCCTCGTGCTCAATACGGGGATTGGAGGAGTCGTGGCGTTGAGTTGGAGAGGAAGGACGTCCCACGGGCTTTCTTGCGTGGTTTTGGTCCTCCTCCAGGCAGAGAGGGGTGGTTCCCTCAGGGTGGTTACCGTGGTGGTGTTCGTGGAGGTAGCTTTGGTAGGAGAGATGCTTTGGTTGGTGCTAACCCCACTTTCGAGCAAATGGCTCGGCCTTGGTTTTCCTCCTTTGGTACTAACCCCGATCTTTGAGTCGTTTGTTCGCTCACGTGCCTATTTTTGATTTTCAGGTGGGAGACTTGAAGAACATTTGGTTGATTGACTCCGGTTGTTCGAGGCATATGACCGGAGACGGGGGTGGTTCTCAAGTCTCGTCCCGGTGGTGACGAAGAGGTACATCACTTTTGGGGACAATGGGCGTGGGCGTGTGCTTTCGGAAGGTGAGATAAAAGTGAGTGACAAGATCACTGCGAGGCGTGTTGCTCTTGTTCAATCGGCGGGGTACAATTTGCTTTCCGTGTCTCGGTTGTTGGATGAGGGTTTTGAGGTGTTGTTTCGGCTTTGATGGTTCTCGGATTGTGGACTCTCGAGGGGACCTTGTTTGTATGGTCATTCCCGAGGGTCAGGTGTTTCGTGCTGATTTTTCTCAGTCTTCGGGTGTTGAGCGTTGTTTCTTGGGCGGTTCTTCGAGTGAGTTGTGGAAGTGGCATAGGAAGTTGGGTCACTTGAGCTTTGACCTTTTGTCTCGCTTGAGTAAACTCAATTTGGTCCGAGGATTGCCACGGTTGAAGCTTGAGAAAGAGTTGGTTTGTGCTCCGTGTAGGCATGCCAAGATGGTGGCCTCTTCTCACCCGCCTCTCACCGATGTGATGACTGAGCGTCCATGCGAGCTGCTCCATATGGACCTTGTTGGCCCGGCTCGTGTGCGATCTCGGGTGGGAAGTGGTATGTCCTTATTGTGGTGGATGACTATTCTCGGTATGCGTGGGTGTTCTTTCTCGGAGGATAAGGGGGAGACGTTTGGTTTTGTTCGAGATCTAGTCTTGAGGTTGAGGAACGAGAGGCACGGAGATGCCATACGAGCTATCCGCGGTGATAATGGCTCGGAATTCGGGAACTCTCGTTTTGAAACCTTTTGTCATGACTTGGGTCTTGAGCACCGGTTTTCGAGTCCGTATACGCCTCCCCGGAATGGTGTCGTGGAAAGGAAGAACGGGACCTTGTGCGAGATGGCTCGGACGATGCTTGATGAGCATAGGACTCCGAGGAGGTATTGGGGCGAGGGCGGTGAATACCGCATGCTATGTGTCGAACGAATATACCTCGAGTGCACAAGAAGAAGACATGCTATGAGTTGATGCATGGTCGCACACCCAAGGTGAGTCACTTCCATGTCTTTGGTTGCAAGTGTTTTATTCGAAGAAGGGCGGGAAGTTGGATAAGTTTGAGGCTAGGTCCGTCGATGGCATTTTCTTTGGTTATGCATCTCATTCTAGAGCATATCGTGTGCTCAATCTTGAAACTAACCAAATCGTGGAGACTTGCGAGGTAACCTTCGACGAGACGAGCCACGTAGTCGGCTTGTCTTTGAGTGTGCGAGGTGATGATGAGCTTGGCGAGGAGATCTTTCAGGAGAAGGAGCATGAACATGGTGATGATGAAGATGGCGGTGTGGTGCCCCCTTCCGAACATGTACCCACTACTTCGACTACGATGATGGATGGACCCTCTGCTACACCTACGACGACAAATCAAGAACGAGGAGAAGGCGATGTTGAGGGGGAGGTAGCTTCGAGGCGAGAACCTCCCCGGCGAGTTCAAGTGGATCACCCGGCTTCGAGGATCATCGGCGACATGGATGAACGCACTACACGGTCGAGGGTTCGAAACAATTCCCATTTTGCTCATGCTGCATTTGTTGCTTCTTTCGAGCCCAAAGACATTGGACACGCACTATCGATCATAATTGGGTTAACTCGATGCATGAGGAGTTGGAGAACTTTGAGAGGAATCGGGTGTGGGAGTTGGTTGACCCTCCCCCCGGGGTGTAAGCCGATTGGTACAAAGTGGGTGTGGAAAAACAAAGAGGGAGAGAAGGGTGA
The DNA here is from genome assembly GCA_947561735.1 of Cenchrus americanus. Taxonomy (NCBI): domain Eukaryota; kingdom Viridiplantae; phylum Streptophyta; class Magnoliopsida; order Poales; family Poaceae; genus Cenchrus; species Cenchrus americanus. The sequence goes on along the minus strand of OX387239.1, from coordinate 67,174,913 downwards.
GGTTGTGAGGAACAAGTCGAGACTTGTTGCTCGGGGGGTTCGATCGAAGGAGGGGATCGACTACGAGGAGACCTTTGCTCCCGTAGCCCGTTTGGAGGCGATTAGGATCCTTCTAGCCTTTTCGTGGCTAAAGGGTTCAAATTGCACCAAATGGATGTGAAGAGTGCTTTTCGAATGGTGTCTTGGAGGAAGAAGTGTATGTGAGGCGACCTCTCGGGGTTTGAGAGTGAGAAGTACCCCCACGGGGTGTACAAGTTGAGGAAGGCGCCGTATGGGTTGAAGCGGGCGCCTAGAGCTTGGTATGGCGAGGTTGAGGGGGTTCTTGTTTGAGAGAGGTTTTGAGATGGGGAAGGTCGATCGGACCTTGTTTTTGCCTGAGGCGGGGGCGGAGATATCCCGATTGTGCGGGTGTACGTGGATGATATTGTCTTTGGTGGCTCATCTAACTCTCTTGTTGCAAGGTTTGCGGATGATATGAGCGAGGGAGTTTGAGATGAGCATGATGGGCGAGTTGCGGTTCTTCCTCGGGCTACAAATCAAGCAATCAAAGGAAGGAACATTTGTGCACCAGGCTAAGTACACCAAGGACATTGTGAGGAAGTTCAAGATGGAGGACTCCAAGGCTATGACGACGCCGATGAGTACGACTACGGCTCTTGATGCGGACGAGGAAGGTGAACACGTGGACCGAAGGAGTACCGAAGCATGATCGGGTCACTCCTCTACTTGACGGCGACGAGGCGGGACATACGGTTCTCGGTGTGTTTGTGCGCTCATTTTCAAGCGTCTCCGAGGACTTCGCATCGGCAAGCGGTGAAGAGAATTTTCGGGTACTTGCGTCACACTCCCGACTTCGGCCTTTGGTACTCCGCGTCCTCTTCTTTGGCGCTTCATGGCTTTTCGGACGCCGATTTTGCCTGGGTGTCGGTTGGATAGGAAGTCCACTTCGGGACTTGCCGCTTTTGGGTTCTTCGTTGGTGTCTTGGTCTTCTCGTAAGCGGTCGAGTGTTGCTCAATCCACGGCCGAAGCCGAGTATGTTGCCGCCGCTAGTTGTTGCTCTCGGCTCCTTTGGATCACCTACACCATGAGTGACTTTGGTGAGGAGTATACCCATGTCCCACTTCAATGTGATAGCACCGGTGCCATAAGCGTTGCAAAGAACCCAGTGCTCCATTCTAAAACCAAGCACATAGAAGTGAGGTATCATTTCCTGAGAGACAACGTTGAGAAAGGAAAGATAGCGTTGATCCATATACCCACACATCACCAACTAGCCGATATTTTCACCAAACCTCTAGATCAAGCAACTTTCACTCGTTTGCGGGGGGAACTTGGTGTGTGTTTGATTTCTTGAGTTGGGTGTGTGGGAATTTTCTTTTGCGGTGGTGTCGAGCCCGTTTTGCCTCCCCTCGAGGAGCCGGTTTGTAGCATATGTATAGCTTTCCTTTGTGCATTTCTTGCATTTTGGCATGACATATGTAACATGATGTATAGGCATCCTTGTATCTTAGATTGCATGCATTTTGTATCATATGCATTGGTTAGGAAAGCTTCTCTCATATACATTGTTCACCTTGGAATGAGATATATGTCTTTGTGAGCTTGTTTGGTATGCTACGGTTAGTTTGGCTTAGCTCTTGATGATCTTGATGAATAATCCATGGTTGATAGCTATGCTTTTGAAAAATGTCACTTGTATGCTCTCTCATGTGTAAATGCCTTTACATGCTCTTGACATGTTTTTGTGGCTTTGCTATGCTTAATTTGTGGTTGGATAGCTAGCTTATTGATCATATGGGGCCAAAGGCTCATTTGCCATCATGAATGTTTAGCCCTCTAGATTTATCTTGTGGAGGAGCATAAGTTCCTTTTTGTCGCAAAGACATTTCATGTACCATTTACAAATCTGAAAATGAAATGAAAAATGCTTGGAAAATATGCTCCCATGTCATACGTGCTGAATTTAATTTGCTTTGGGTGCTAAACCGTTGCATGATGCCTACCAATGAGAAGTCTCATACATAGAAGTAGGCACATGGCTCGGTGGCTTTGACATGACATGAGGTGCTTGTGGGTGTTTGTGATGGTCTTATGGTTAGAATAGCTGTCCTAGCATGAAGTTTGTGTGGCTTTGCCATTTTGATTTGCTTTGATCATGTTTAGGACTTTGCTCATGAGAGGCAAGCTTTTCGCAAAATTGCTAAAATCTATTTTAGCTTCGTCCAATGGTTGTGAAACTTGGTGATCATGTAGTTGAGATCGATACGAAGCCGTCGAGTATCTAACTTGCTCATTTGGACATGTGTAGCATTCTTTGTTGAATTTTGTCTATTTGAGAAGCTCTAGGTTGAAAGTTTTGCATTTTTGGCTTGATTCATGCATTGCCAACAAGGGGGAGAAGTTTGAGCTTGAAATGGCTTAATGGATGCATTTAGAAGGTTTTCAGGTGGTTTCGAGCCATTTCTGGGCTCTGTTGTTCACCGGTCTGACCGGTGAAGAGCACCGGTCTGACCGGTGTGAGTGCTGGTCCTGTACATATGTTGGGCACCGGTCTGACCGGTGGTGATGACCGGTCTGACCGGTGTGAGCTGAAAGTCTTTGCGGTACCGTTGTCTGTTTCATGTGGTTTCTTGCATGCATTCGTCCGGGGGAGTTGCATTGGTTCAGGGGGAGTTTGCATGTGTGCAGGGGGAGCTCTTTGAGAGTTTTCGAGCTTTGTTTCGGTGGTTTGTGCTCTTTGCTTGAGCTTTGCTTTGTCTCGGATGTGTCGAGCCGTTGCCCTTGCCTAAGGGGTCCGAGACTTGTCTTCTTCAAGTGATCTTGCTCTTTGCCTTTGTTTGGCTTTCGATCGCTTGTTGGAGTTTCTTTTTGTTCGTTTCTTTTCTTTTTCTTTTCTCTCTTGTTACTTTCGTGTGGGTGTTGTCAATGCACTCATCAAGGGGGAGATTGAGGACCATGTGTGGTTCAAGGACCGGTGGATGGTCGCTTCCTTGTGTGATGAGTGATTGACAACGTTGTGTGGACCGATTCTTGGCTAAGTATTGCGGGTGCGGGTTGCGGCTTGACTCGTGTTGGTGCGGGTGAAGAACAAGCGCGAAAGGTCGTCGCCGGTGAGGCCTCCGGGTGTGGAGAAGACAAGTAGGCTTCGTTCGAGGGACCCGGTGGCCGGCGGGGGTCAAGTGCGGGCCGCATGGTGGCATGAACAACAAGATGAAGTCGTGGACGGTTTCTTGGTTGAGCCTCAAAACCAAGGTCGAGCCGGGACTACGTGGGAGCCAAGTCATGAGTGGAGATTGGCGGAGGCTACACCGAGTTCGCGGGGTTTCGGTGGTTCACCGAGAAAACCACCGGGTTCCTTGGTTGATCCACAAAGCCAAGACCGGAGAACCGAAGACGGAGGTGCGGCGGCACGGCACCCGGTCCGACCGGTGGGTCCGACCGGCCGACCGGTGGGGACCGGTCTGACCGGTGAGGAGCACCGGTCGACCGTGTGCGACGACGCGGTCCGAATCTTCGAAGCGGAGGACACGCGTCGGGATCGCATGGCTTGCGTCGAGGCTACGCAGGGTGCGGTCGCCGGGCATCCGTCCGATGGTGAAGACATCAAGAATTCCAAATCCGCCCTTGAGGGGCTTGTATCCCTAGTTAGTAGAGAGGGGCATTTTAGACTTTCGGTTGCCGCCTATATAACCCAAGAGGTGAGAGGTTGGCAGCCAACTCTTGGAACCCTAGCTCATTAGTTTTCCTATTTTCCACCTATTTTCTCTAGGTTTTCCTTAGGACTAGCAAGAGAGCTTCACGGAGAGATCTTGTAGAGAGGGATGGATGATCGGGCGGCTTGCTAGACCTTGTACGAATCCTTGTTTCATGTATAGATGATTCGGCGTGATTTCTCAAGGTTTGGATGTGTTTTACCCGGTTGCTTTTGGTGGTGATTTTCGGAGCCCTCTTCCGGTGATTTCTTTGGAGTGTTTTCGGGGCTTTTCTCTTGGGGATTTGATGGGGGAAATTTGTGGGAACCCTTCGTGGTTCTTTGGGCCGTGATTCCCCCTCCCAAATCCGTAAGAAAAGGTGCTCGATTTTGGGGTTTCTTGAGTTCTTGGGTTGGAAGTGCTTTCGGCGGGATTTCTTCGATTCCTCCTTTTTGGACGAGATTTGGTGGGATTAAACTTGGCTATGGACTCCTCATGAGGTGTTCCCGATATCCCCAAAGTCTTGTTCAAGTCCGTGGAGCGATTCGGGAGATCGAGATTTGGATTTGGGGGAGTTGACCCGCGGGTCTTTGTTCATCCCGAGTCGCCCGGAGCTACACCGGTCCGACCGGTGCTCTTGACCGGTCCGACCGGTGCAACCCTCTCGTGGGATTTTGCTCGGGTGAACGTCTTGGTGTGTTCGTTGTTGGCCCGTGGTGCCGCCTGTTTCGAGTTTGGGTCCGTTTGGTGGTCGGTTGGCTTTGTTTGGTGCCTTGGGGGCTTTCGGTCGCCATCGGTCGACCGGTGTGTCTCACCGGTCGACCGGTGTAGAGCCACTTAGTGAAAGTTGCTCGGTTTCACCCGGCAGGGGACCGGCTCGACCGGTGGTGCTCACCCGCCCCGACCGGTGTGGGTCCGTAGACTCGAGGTTTGGTTTTTCCGCCGCGTTTCTCGGGTCGGAAGGTTGCGTGTTGGTTCCTAGGTCCGGTGGCACTCCGGTGGCTACGTGGGCTTGACCAACCTTGGTAGTGAGTCGGAGACGTGTGTTGGAAGCCGCGTTCGTCTTGTTGGAGTTTTCACCTCCTTCGAGAAGAATTTTTATCGGCTCCCATTCACTCCCCCCCTCTCTGGTTCGCCGTATCGGTCCTTCAAGTGGTATCGAGCCGTGTTCGGGTCTTTGTTGACTCTAACCGGTCTAAGATCCAAGGATGGCGTACCGGAACGGGGTTCGGGTCCTCCACACTTCGATGGCAAGAACTACCGGATGTGGAGCAAGCGGATGGGTGCGTTCCTCCGCGGAAAGGGTCACCGCTTTGGGATGTCACGGTGGACACGGGCTATGTCCAGCGATGGATTTCCTTGCTCCGGGGTCGAGGGACGGATTCGACGCCAACAATAAGGTGGTCGACTACTTGTTTCGTGCTTTGTGTCGGCCCGAGTTCGATCGGGTGCACACCGAGCACTTGGCTTGTAGGATTTGGGCGGTGTTGAAGGAGGCTCATGTCGGGAATGTTCGGGTTCGAGCACGGTTGTATGCGACCTACCGGAGAGAGTACGAGAACTTCACTCATCTCCCCGGGTGAGTCCATCGATGCCTTGTTTCGCAGGTTCACGGTGGTGGTGAACAACATGAGGGCCAATGTGGACATGCTCCCGTACGATGATCATGATAGAGCGGTCAAGCTCTTACACTCTTTGGATCGTACGATATGGGGCGGAAAGTTCGAGGCCATAGTCGAGTCGGAGAGGTATGATACTCGACGGTGAACGAGCCGTTCTCGAAGCTCAAGTCGGGCCGAGGTGGATAGGGGCATGACCGCCAAGCTCGAGGGACCGATCGACTCCCATAGTCTTGCCCTCGTTGGTGGTTCCAAAGGAAAGACTAACTCTAACCCATCCACCAGGATGTTCTCGTTTTCCTCTTTGATGTCTATGCCGGATGAGGAGTTTGATGACCTTGGAGAGGACGAGCCGGCGCCGTTGACGAGGCGGTTCGAGAGGCCGCACGAGAACCGCGTGAACATGAGGAGGAACACGAGGACTCGCTTCCGTGTGGCAAGCGGGACACTTCGTCGCCGACCGCCCGGAGAAGGCCGAGAACAAGGACGGCTACAAGCACAAGCCGAGGATGAACGATGGCAAGTACCGTTCGAGGCGCGACCACAAGAGCAAGCACAAGAACAAGTACAAGGACGAGCGGCGGTCGAGGAAGAAGGAGGGCCGAGGCAAGGCCCGAGCGATGGTTGGAGCGAGCGACGTCGACTCCGCTTCCGCGTACTCCACTTCGAGCTCGAGCAGCCGCCGAAGACGAGGGAGATCGCCGCAAGAGCAAGAAGTCGTCCAAGAACCCGAGCGGGGCCGAGCCGCTCGCGAGAGATGGCTTCGCACCATGGCGCTTGGCTCCGGCGGCAAGAAGAGCACACGGAGCGACTCGGACTGCGAGTCCGACGACGAGGTGCGTGATGAACTTCCCTTCTTGCGCCAGGAGAATGAGAGGCTTGGATCTTTGCTTGATAACCGTGATGACATGCTTAGAGAGGCCAAAAAAATGAGGAAAGAGCTTAGGGCTTCACTCGAGGATGCTAGGACTAGAGTGGCTGAGCTAGAGACACAGGTGCTTGATAGCAAGCTTGAGATTGATTCGCTTAAGGCTAGCCCTGTTGTGTCTAATGAGAATGATTGTCTTGATTGCTCCATATTCCTTGCCGATCTTGCTTTGTTTAAGGAGAAGCATGCCTCCAAGTGTGAGGAACTAGATGTGCTTAGGGTTGAGGTGGTCGAGCTTAAGTCTAGACCTCGCTTTGCTAGGTGCTTGCACTTCTTGCCCCGTTTTGCATGCTAAAATTGATGAGATGCATGCTTACACTAGTTCGCTCGAGGCTAAATTGAAGGAACCCATGCCTACATCTTGCTCTACCCGTGAAATGCATGCATTGAAAAATTTGGAGCTTGCACATTATGTTGATCGTTTGCAGGATGAGAATGATGATTTGAGGAAGTTGATGGGTTGGTTGTCCGGTCACGAGCCTCAGTTGAGGATGATGATCGAGGCCTTTAAGAGGCAAGATGGTGAGGGGCTTGGGGCAAACAAGGTTGGTGAGGGAAGTGGAGAGAATATCCCGGAGCCACCAAAAACCCACCACAAGAATGATTTCCCACCAAAACCTAACCATCTAAGGAACCGACTAGACACAACCCCGGCCTCCACCCGTGTTTCCTACACCCACAAATGACCTACAAAAGCCTATCAAGTTTGTGAGCACTTCGGGGAAAGTGTTCTTTGGGAAGGAGAGTGAGAAGGCAAGTGGTGAGAAACCGGTGGAGGGTTTGAGTGGAGAGAAACCGAGTGAGCAGCCACATCCCAAGCCAAAGCCTAAGCTTGTGAGGTTCCATTGTGGCTATTGTGGGAGAGATGGTCATAAGGAGGAGTTTTGCTTCAAGAGGAAGCGAGAGGAGAGAATGAGGAAGGAGTGGGCAAACAAGGACAAGTACCACCCTTCCGATGGTGTACTTGAGCCTCGTATGCAGATGCCCAGGGGCAAGGCGATTGTGAGGACAGTTCGGGCTTGGGGAGAGAAGAAGGCTGCTGGTGGTGTTGCTGTCCAGGTCACACCGGTCAGACCGGTGTGGGGCACCGGTCAGACCGGTGCAGGCACCGGACGGACGGATGTTCGGGTTTCGAGCTCGTACGGTGCGAGGGTTGTTTCGGTGGTCGTGGTTCGGTGGTTGGGCCGGAAAGAGTGCGGTGGTCGGTTTTCTAGGCGTTCTCCTCCTCGTGCTCAATACGGGGATTGGAGGAGTCGTGGCGTTGAGTTGGAGAGGAAGGACGTCCCACGGGCTTTCTTGCGTGGTTTTGGTCCTCCTCCGGCAGAGAGGGGTGGTTCCCTCAGGGTGGTTACCGTGGTGGTGTTCGTGGAGGTAGCTTTGGTAGGAGAGATGCTTTGGTTGGTGCTAACCCCACTTTCGAGCAAATGGCTCGGCACCGGTTTTCCTCCTTTGGTACTAACCCCGATCTTCGAGTCGTTTGTTCGCTCACGTGCCTATTTTTGATTTTCGGGTGGGAGACTTGAAGAACATTTGGTTGATTGACTCCGGTTGTTCGAGGCATATGACCGGAGACAGGGGGTGGTTCTCAAGTCTCGTCCCGTGGTGACGAAGAGGTACATCACTTTTGGGGACAATGGGCGTGGGCGTGTGCTTTCGGAAGGTGAGATAAAAGTGAGTGACAAGATCACTGCGAGGCGTGTTGCTCTTGTTCAATCGCTGGGGTACAATTTTCTTTCTGTGTCTCAGTTGTTGGATGAGGGTTTTGAGGTGTTGTTTCGGCCTGGTGGTTCTCGGATTGTGGACTCTCGAGGGGACCTTGTTTGTATGGTCGTTCCCGAGGGTCAGGTGTTTCGTGCTGATTTTTCTCAGTCTTCGGGTGTTGAGCGTTGTTTCTTGGTCGGTTCTTCGAGTGAGTTGTGGAAGTGGCATAGGAAGTTGGGTCACTTGAGCTTTGACCTTTTGTCTCGCTTGAGTAAACTCAATTTGGTCCGAGGATTGCCACGGTTGAAGCTTGAGAAAGAGTTGGTTTGTGCTCCGTGTAGGCATGCCAAGATGGTGGCCTCTTCTCACCCGCCTCTCACCGATGTGATGACCGAGCGTCCATGCGAGCCGCTCCATATGGACCTTGTTGGCCCGGCTCGTGTGCGATCCGCGGGTGGGAAGTGGTATGTCCTTGTTGTGGTGGATGACTATTCTCGGTATGCGTGGGTGTTCTTTCTCGGAGGATAAGGGGGAGACGTTTGGTTTTGTTCGAGATCTAGTCTTGAGGTTGAGGAACGAGAGGCACGGAGATGCCATACGAGCTATCCGCGGTGATAATGGCTCGGAATTCGGGAACTCTCGTTTTGAAACCTTTTGTCATGACTTGGGTCTTGAGCACCGCTTTTCGAGTCCGTATACGCCTCCCCGGAATGGTGTCGTGGAAAGGAAGAACAGGGACCTTGTGCGAGATGGCTCGGACGATGCTTGATGAGCATAGGACTCCGAGGAGGTATTGGGGCGAGGCGGTGAATACCGCATGCTATGTGTCGAACGAATATACCTCGAGTGCACAAGAAGAAGACATGCTATGAGTTGATGCATGGTCGCACACCCAAGGTGAGTCACTTCCATGTCTTTGGTTGCAAGTGTTTTATTCTCGAAGAAGGGCAGGAAGTTGGATAAGTTTGAGGCTAGGTCTCGTCGATGGCATTTTCTTTGGTTATGCATCTCATTCTAGAGCATATCGTGTGCTCAATCTTGAAACTAACCAAATCGTGGAGACTTGCGAGGTAACCTTCGACGAGACGAGCCACGTAGTCGGCTTGTCTTTGAGTGTGCGGTGATGATGAGCTTGGCGAGGAGATCTTTCGGGAGAAGGAGCATGAACATGGTGATGATGAAGATGGCGGTGTGGTGCCCCCGGCCGAACATGTACCCACTACTTCGACTACGATGATGGATGGACCCTCTCGCTACACCTACGACGACAAATCAAGAACGAGGAGAAGGCGATGTTGAGGGGGAGGTAGCTTCGAGGCGAGAACCTCCCCGGCGAGTTCAAGTGGATCACCCAGCTTCGAGGATCATCGGCGACATGGATGAACGCACTACACGGTCGAGGGTTCGAAACAATTCCCATTTTGCTCATGCTGCATTTGTTGCTTCTTTCGAGCCCAAAGACATTGGACACGCACTATCTGATCATAATTGGGTTAACTCGATGCATGAGGAGTTGGAGAACTTTGAGAGGAATCGGTGTGTGGGAGTTGGTTGACCCTCCCCCGGGGTGTAAGCCGATTGGTACAAAGTGGGTGTGGAAAAACAAAGAGGGAGAGAAGGGTGAGGTTGTGAGGAACAAGTCGAGACTTGTTGCTCGGGGGGTTCGGTCGGAAGGAGGGGATCGACTACGAGGAGACCTTTGCTCTCGTAGCCCGTTTGGAGGCGATTAGGATCCTTCTAGCCTTTTCTCGTGGCTAAAGGGTTCAAATTGCACCAAATGGATGTGAAGAGTGCTTTTCCGAATGGTGTCTTGGAGGAAGAAGTGTATGTGAGGCGGCCTCCGGGGTTTGAGAGTGAGAAGTACCCCCACGGGGTGTACAAGTTGAGGAAGGCGCCGTATGGGTTGAAGCGGGCGCCTAGAGCTTGGTATGGCGAGGTTGAGGGGGTTCTTGTTTGAGAGAGGTTTTGAGATGGGGAAGGTCGATCGGACCTTGTTTTTGCGAGGCGGGGTGCAGAGATATCCCGATTGTGCGGGTGTACGTGGATGATATTGTCTTTGGTGGCTCGTCTAACTCTCTTGTTGCAAGGTTTGCGGATGATATGAGCGGGGAGTTTGAGATGAGCATGATGGGCGAGTTGCGAGTTCTTCCTCGGGCTACAAATCAAGCAATCAAAGGAAGGAACATTTGTGCACCGGGCTAAGTACACCAAGGACATTGTGAGGAAGTTCAAGATGGAGGACTCCAAGGCTATGACGACGCCGATGAGTACGACTACGGCTCTTGATGCGGACGAGGAAGGTGAACACGTGGACCGGAAGAAGGAGTACCGAAGCATGATCGGGTCACTCCTCTACTTGACGGCGACGAGGCCGGACATACGCTTCTCGGTGTGTTTGTGCGCTCATTTTCAAGCGTCTCCGAGGACTTCGCATCGGCAAGCGGTGAAGAGAATTTTCGGTACTTGCGTCACACTCCCGACTTCGGCCTTTGGTACTCCGCGTCCTCTTCTTTGGCGCTTCATGGCTTTTCGCACGCCGATTTTGCTGGGTGTCGGTTGGATAGGAAGTCCACTTCGGGACTTGCCGCTTTTGGGTTCTTCGTTGGTGTCTTGGTCTTCTCGTAAGCGGTCGAGTGTTGCTCAATCCACGACCGAAGCCGAGTATGTTGCCGCCGCTAGTTGTTGCTCTCGGCTCCTTTGGATCACCTACACCATGAGTGACTTTGGTGAGGAGTATACCCATGTCCCACTTCAATGTGATAGCACCGGTGCCATAAGCGTTGCAAAGAACCCGGTGCTCCATTCTAAAACCAAGCACATAGAAGTGAGGTATCATTTCCTGAGAGACAACGTTGAGAAAGGAAAGATAGCGTTGATCCATATACCCACACATCACCAACTAGCCGATATTTTCACCAAACCCCTAGATCAAGCAACTTTCACTCGTTTGCGGGGGGAACTTGGTGTGTGTCTGATTTCTTGAGTTGGGTGTGTGGGAGCTCTCTTTTGCCGGTGGTGTCGAGCCCGTTTTGCCTCCCCTCGAGGAGCTGGTTTGTAGCATATGTATAGCTTTCCTTTGTGCATTTCTTGCATTTTTGCATGACATATGTAACATGATGTATAGGCATCCTTGTATCTTAGATTGCATGCATTTTGTATCATATGCATTGGTTAGGAAAAGCTTCTCTCATATACATTGTTCACCATGGAATGAGATATATGTCTTTGTGAGCTTGTTTGGTATGCTACGGTTAGTTTGGCTTAGCTCTTGATGATCTTGATGAATAATCCATGGTTGATAGCTATGCTTTTGAAAAATGTCACTTGTATGCTCTCTCATGTGTAAATGCCTTTACATGCTCTTGACATGTTTTTGTGGCTTTGCTATGCTTAATTTGTGGTTGGATAGCTAGCTTATTGATCATATGGGGCCAAAGGCTCATTTGCCATCATGAATGTTTAGCCCTCTAGATTTATCTTGTGGAGGAGCATAAGTTCCTTTTTGTCGCAAAGACATTTCATGTACCATTTACAAATCTGAAAATGAAATGAAAAATGCTTGGAAAATATGCTCCCATGTCATACGTGCTGAATTTAATTTGCTTTGGGTGCTAAACCGTTGCATGATGCCTACCAATGAGAAGTCTCATACATAGAAGTAGGCACATGGCTCGGTGGCTTTGACATGACATGAGGTGCTTGTGGGTGTTTGTGATGGTCTTATGGTTAGAATAGCTTGTCCTAGCATGAAGTTTGTGTGGCTTTGCCATTTTGATTTGCTTTGATCATGTTTAGGACTTTGCTCATGAGAGGCAAGCTTTTCGCAAAATTGCTAAAATCCATCTTAGCTTCGTCCAATGGTTGTGAAACTTGGTGATCATGTAGTTGAGATCGATACGAAGCCGTCGAGTATCTAACTTGCTCATTTGGACATGTGTAGCATTCTTTGTTGAATTTTGTCTATTTGAGAAGCTCTAGGTTGAAAGTTTTGCATTTTTGGCTTGATTCATGCATTGCCAACAAGGGGGAGAAGTTTGAGCTTGAAATGGCTTAATGGATGCATTTAGAAGGTTTTCGGGTGGTTTCGAGCCATTTCGGGCTCGTTGTTCACCGGTCCGACCGGTGAAGAGCACCGGTCCGACCGGTGTGAGTGCTGTGTCCCGTACATATGTTGGGCACCGGTCGACCGGTGGTGATGACCGTCCGACCGGTGTGAGCCGAAAGTGCTTGCGGTCTGTCTCGTTTCATGTGGTTTCTTGCATGCATTCGTCCGGGGGAGTTGCATTGGTTCAGGGGGAGTTTGCATGTGTGCAGGGGGAGCTCTTTGAGAGTTTTCGAGCTTTGTTTCGGTGGTTTGTGCTCTTTGCTTGAGCTTTGCTTTGTCTCGGATGTGTCGAGCCGTTGCCCTTGCCTAAGGGGTCCGAGACTTGTCTTCTTCAAGTGATCTTGCTCTTTGCCTTTGTTTGGCTTTCGATCGCTTGTTGGAGTTTCTTTTTGTTCGTTTCTTTTCTTTTTCTTTTCTCTCTTGTTACTTTCGTGTGGGTGTTGTCAATGCACTCATCAAGGGGGAGATTGAGGACCATGTGTGGTTCAAGGACCGGTGGATGGTCGCTTCCTTGTGTGATGAGTGATTGACAACGTTGTGTGGACCGATTCTTGGCTAAGTATTGCGGGTGCGGGTTGCGGCTTGACTCGTGTTGGTGCGGGTGAAGAACAAGCGCGAAAGGTCGTCGCCGGTGAGGCCTCCGTGTGTGGAGAAGACAAGTAGGCTTCGTTCGAGGGACCCGGTGGCCGGCGGGGGTCAAGTGCGGGCCGCATGGTGGCATGAACGACAAGATGAAGTCGTGGACGGTTTCTTGGTTGAGCCTCAAAACCAAGGTCGAGCCGGGACTACGTGGGAGCCAAGTCATGAGTGGAGATTGGCGGAGGCTACACCGAGTTCGCGGGGTTTCCGGTGGTTCACCGTAAAAACCACCGGGTTCCTTGGTTGATCCACAAAGCCAAGACCGGAGAACCGAAGACGGAGGTGCGGCGACACCGGACCGGTCCGACCGGTGGGTCCGACCGGCGCCGACCGGTGGGGACCGGTCGGCCGGTGAGGAGCACCGGTCCGACCGGTGTGCGACGACGCGATCCGGAATCTTCGAAGCGGAGGACACGCGTCGGGATCGCATGGCTTGCGTCGAGGCTACGCGGGGTGCGGTCGCCGGCATCCGTCCGATGGTGAAGACATCAAGAATTCCAAATCCGCCCTTGAGGGGCTTGTATCCCTAGTTAGTAGAGAGGGGCATTTTAGACTTTCGGTTGCCGCCTATATAACCCAAGAGGTGAGAGGTTGGCAGCCAACTCTTGGAACCCTAGCTCATTAGTTTTCCTATTTTCCACCTATTTTCTCTAGGTTTTCCTTAGGACTAGCAAGAGAGCTTCACGGAGAGATCTTGTAGAGAGGGATGGATGATCGGGCGGCTTGCTAGACCTTGTACGAATCCTTGTTTCATGTATAGATGATTCGGCGTGATTTCTCAAGGTTTGGATGTGTTTTACCCGGTTGCTTTTGGTGGTGATTTTCGGAGCCCTCTTCCGGTGATTTCTTTGGAGTGTTTTCGGGGCTTTTCTCTTGGGGATTTGATGGGGGAAATTTGTGGGAACCCTTCGTGGTTCTTTGGGCTGTGATTCCCCTCCCAAATCCGTAAGAAAAAGTGCTCGATTTTGGGGTTTCTTGAGTTCTTGGGTTGGAAGTGCTTTCGGCGGGATTTCTTCGATTCCTCCTTTTTGGACGAGATTTGGTGGGATTAAACTTGGCTATGGACTCCTCATGAGGTGTTCCCGATATCCCCAAAGTCTTGTTCAAGTCCGTGGAGCGATTAGGGAGATCGAGATTTGGATTTGGGGGAGTTGACCCGCGGTGTCGTTGTTCATCCCGAGTCGCCCGAGCTACACCGGTCCGACCGGTGCTCTTGACCGGTCCGACCGGTGCAACCCTCTCGTGGGATTTTGCTCGGGTGAACGTCTTGGTGTGTTCGTTGTTGGCCCGTGGTGCTGCCTTGTTTCGAGTTTGGGTCCGTTTGGTGGTCGGTTGGCCTCGTTTGGTGCCTTGGGGGCTTTCGAAGCCGCCATCGGTCCGACCGGTGTGTCTCACCGGTCCGACCGGTGTAGAGCCACTTAGTGGAAGTTGCTCAGTTTCACCTGCAGGGACCGGTCTGACCGGTGGTGCTCACCGGTCTGACCGGTGTGGGTCTGTAGACTCGAGGTTTGGTTTTTTCGCTGCGTTTCTCGGGTCGGAAGGTTGCGTGTTGGTTCCTAGGTCCAGTGGCACTCCAGTGGCTACGTGGGCTTGACCAACCTTGGTAGTGAGTCGGAGACGTGTGTTGGAAGCCGCGTTCGTCTTGTTGGAGTTTTCACCTCCTTCGAGAAGAATTTTTATCGGCTCCCATTCACTCCCCCCCCCCCCTCCGGTTCGCCGTATCGGTCCTTCAGAGTTGCTCGCTCTTCTTCAAAATTCGGTCATCCAAAAACAAAGACCGACCGGTCGGTCAAAAAATGAAGACCGACTAATTCGGTTTCGGTTATTTCGGTTCGGTCTTCGGTTATAACGGAACCGGCCGAACTAACATGCATCTCGGACTCGCTATGACGCATTGACAAGATGAAGTAAATTTTGATAGCATTTCAGAGTAAATTTCGACAACATTTCAGTAGTTCACATTTCACATCCTCACAGGTAGATAATAATTCAAAGTACACATGACCACAACCATGCATCACAGCATCAGTACCACTCACATCCTCACAGGTAGATAACAATTCAAGTGAAATTCGGTCACTTCGGTCATTTTGGTTAACCGAGGCCTAGAACCGAATTGACTGAAATTATTTCGGTTATCTGGCACCTGGAACCGAACCTATGACCGAAGATTTCGGTTTCGGTCTTTTCGGTTCGGTCTTTGGTCATTTCGGTTCGGTCTTCGGTTAATTATGCACAGTCCTATCATCGAGTGTGCCCAATCTATCATGCAATGTTCTTCCTGACCACGAAGGACGAACAAACAGGTACCTATTTACTCCAAACCTTCATAACTCTCCTAATCTGACATACGAACCATAGGAAGAGGAGGACCAGGAGATGGGCGGGAGGAGGAAGAGCATAGGAAAGGAACTCACTGATGGGACGTCGCCGCCGGAACTCACCGACGAGGGTCCGTGAGCGCCCTGGATCCACCTCTGTGGGAGGGTACTGCTCGCCGGAGTCCACCACCGTGCGGGCCTCGCCGAGGGGCAGCCGTTGCGCGCCCTCGCCCAAATCCGCTGTTGCGCGAGATCGGGGGAGGGCATTGCCCCCACTAGGATCTGCCATGGCGTGGGCGTCCACGGGGCGTGCCACCGCCGCGCGCCCTCACCGGGGATCCATAACGCAGGTCGAATCAAGGGGCGTTGCTACCGTTGTCTCCGTATGGCCGCCAGGTATCGTCGTCGGGGGCACCCTCCCTTATCCTAGGGAAGAAGAGATAAGGGAAGAGAGATGCGGGATTTGCACCTCCGCCGCGCACGCCTCCCCAGGAGGGTATATATATATATATATACCTTGTTTTGCTATAGTGCACCCGGGTGCATCCCCGTATAGAGAATGCACCCACCCTTGTTGCAACTAAGTCTTGTCCAGTTGCAACTAGGGCTCATTCTGGTTGCAATTTATTCACGTCGGGTTGCACCTAGGAGTCTAGTTGCAATTGGTTCGTGTCCAATTGCAATAGAGTCAGATTCGTTATAATTAGTTCCGTCAAGTTGCAATTAGTATAGTGTCACAGTTGCAATCGGTTAGTCTCTTTGTTGCAATTGGTTCGCGCCTAGTTGCAGCTCGGCTGGGTTTAGTTGCAATTGGTTCGCGTTGAGTTGCAATTGGTCCGTCAAGTTGCAATTGGTTCGCGTCGAGTTGCAATTGGTCCGTCAAGTTGCAATTGATTCGGTACACCGAAGTTGCAACCGCGGGGTCCGTGCATTTGCTATACGTAATGCACCTGGGTGCATTTTAGTATCACCCTATATATATATATATATAAAGGAACCGAGTTCCGGCCTCAACAATTCCAAGGAATTGTCTGCAGCCAACAAACCACAGTACCGCAGCAACTAGGCTGCAAGAAACAAGACACATCACACACAAGTCCACTAGGGCCACAACAAGGCCATAAACTCAACTCTACGCAGAGCACAAGGTAGACAAGATGACCCTAACACCACAAACTAAATGCCAATACGCCTTAAAGCGTTCCATCTCGATTTATGGAAGATCTCCATGGCCACAATCTCCACCCATCGGCAACCTTCCCTCAAAATGATCCTCCCCTCTTCCTTTGAGAGGATGGCCCAACTCCTGATCCAGTGAGTCCCCCTAAACATCACCTGCAAAATAGATAAAGAATGTGATTTATGAAACACAATATTGTTCCTATTGATCCAGATGGCCCAGCAAAAAGCCGCCACCCCGACCACGACTCGGTTCCTTTGCTTTTTCGAAAAACTTCAAAGCCAAGGACCAAAAAGATTCCCGACTCACTCGACATTCTAATTCCAAATGTGAGACTCAATATCCCCCACACAAGCTTGGCCATGGGGCAATCAAAAAACAAATGCTGAATGGACTCACATACATCACAGAAACCACACTTAGTAGACCCCTTCCATTGTATTTTTACCAAATTATCCTTGGTTAACACCACTCCATTTTTAAGATACCAAAGGAAGATTTTAATCCTCAGCGGAATTTTCGCTTTCCATGCCCAACAGTCAATCGGTGTTCCTGATCTCAGAATCTGTTGATGGTGAATTTCTGTCAACCTAGCCATGAGTCTACCTTCGGTGTTGGCATAAGTTTTATATCTTATCCATTGGTACTAACCCCCTTGATATAACAAGTTCATTCGTGCATGTCGGTTTTGGAGTTTAATATTTGTGCAGGGTTTTAGTGTTGAAAGCGAGACTTTCGGGATAAGTTCATCAAGCACCTCATGACAAGACCTTGAAGCCCGGTACAAGTCAAGCAATGAAGTGAACATGACTCCAAGAGCCCAGGGACCCAACCCGAGAAGATGACAAACTTCAAGGACCTAGCCAGAAAAGTGTTGAATCTTGCGAGACAAGGAGCTTCGTCCAACTCGGAGAGAAACTAATGACAAGGGCCCACATGCAGAAGGGGGAAGGATCTAGAAGACTAGGGAACCAACACTGGGCGAAGGAGGCCACGAACTGGGCCGAAATGGGCCCAGGCCGGTCGGCCCAGGCCGGCCGGCCCAGCATGTTTCGAGGCCCAGTCGGCCGCCCTTTGACCTAGGTGCCTCTCAGGCTATTTATAGCCCCTTGACCGAGAGCCACGCATCAACCAATTCGTCATCTGCCGCCGAGGTGCAGAGAAGCTTGAGGGACACCATCTCGGAGATGATGAAGGATCGGATGGCGACTAGAGAGGGGGGGTGAATAGGAGCCGGTAAAAATTCTTTCCAAAGAACCCGGCCTATACCCTAGTCAAACCCCGGTCACACACGAGCGATGGATCGAATCACACACCAATCGCCTAGACCACAAGGTTATGGATCAACCTCTAGCCTTAGGAACGATTCCTTGAAGCACACGCGGAAGCACGAAAGAAGGAGGGGAGGAATCGAACCAAGAGACAAAGCACACGGGCTCGCGGACCGTCCGGCCAGGGAAGGGTGGACCGTCCGCACCGGCCTCGACCGTCCGGCCGAAGCCGCGGACCGTCCGCGCCAACCCTGCGGACTGTCCGGCCCTACGCCGCGGACCGTCCGTTAAAGCACACAGAACCACCAGAAGCGACCCGAGAAAAACGGACCGTCCGCCAAGGCCGGGCGGACCGTCCGCGTGGGTCACGGACCGTCCGCTACTCAAGCTCGGACCGTCCGCAAAACAAACTCGCAACAAAAACCAAAAGCCAAACCGGATCGAAAGCAAGGACGCACAAGAACACGACGAACACGGGATGAACCCTAGCCGCACGGACCGTCCGCCACCACCTCACGGACCGTCCGCCGAGTGCGGACGGAGAGCAGAAAACGCCCGACCCCGAAAGTCAACTCCCTCAAATCATCATCGGATTTCCCAAACGGTTGAAGCTATGGAGACAAGGGTTTGGGGACTTGAAAAGCGTCACACAAGGATGCTATAGCCCAAAAATCTTGCCTCCTAACTCCCTAAATCACCGGGAATCGCGAATCCTTTGAGCACCACCAAAAGCTAGAGCACCGAACGAAAAACTGCGAATCCAAGTGGTTTCCGGCGTTTGAGGGCACAAGATCAATCACAAAGATGCACGAGACATCTATCCATGTTTCCCTCAAAGAAATCCGGGGAGAAACCCACTCAAATCCGCGGAATCGAACCGGGAACAAAGGCACGAAAACAAGCACAAAAAGGCCACGAAAACACAACCCCGAATCTTCTATACAAACCAGGAAAGATTCACAAGGTCTAGCATGCCACCCTAGCATCCATCCCTCTCAACAAATCTCTCATGAAGCTCTCATGCTAGCCTAGAGAAAATGGAAGAAAAATAGCTACGAAAATGAGAAATGGGAGGGAGGAAATGAAACCCTAAGTCCGGAGAGCGAGAGCCATCCACACACACTCATGGCTTATATATCAGGTCCCGCCGGAGTGGTAAATGACTCGACTACCCCTAACATAACTACTGGCGATACAACCCACGTAGGGGCATTTAGGTAATGTTTGTGGGTCTTGCCATCGGACGGCCATGCCTTTGCCGCACCCCCGCGTCCTCCCGATGCAAGCCATGCGATCCCGCCGCGTGTCCTTCGCCTCGAAGCTTCCCGACACGCCGGATCCCGTCTTCGTCGTGTTGGGCCCTCGGACTTGGTTTTGAGGCCCAAACCAAGAAACCGTCCGCCGATGGTTTTGTGGGCAAACCACCAAACCCCGCGTGCTCGGTCCCGCCTCCCGCCAAACCACTTGACTCGACCGCCACCGTGCACCGGCTCGCTTGTCCATGACTTCGTCTTGCTTGTGTCGCCACCATTTGGCCGCACCCGGGCCCCGCCGTCCACCGGGTCCCTCGAACCGAGCCTACTTGTCTCTCCATCTCCCGGAGGCCCCTCAAGGCCGAAGACCTTTCGCGCCCGTTCTTCACCCGCAACAACACGAACTAGGCCGCGGCCTACACACCCGCGCACTCGGCCAAGAGTCGGTCCAACACCCGTTGTCAATCACTCATCACCGAGGAGCGGTCATCCATCGACCACCGGGATGCTCCCGGTCCTCAATCTCCCCCTTGATGAGTGCATTGACAACACACAACGCGAAATGAAATTCAGAGAAAGAAAGAAAGGAAGAAGAAAGAAAAACAAAGAAGCTGAACTCATGACCAAAACCAAAGAAAGGCAAAGAAAGGTCACAAGCCAAGCAAAGCACAAATTCCACACTGAAACCAGCAAGAAAGCTCCCCCTAAACAAATGCAAGCTCCCCCTGAACATGTGGATGCAAACTTCCAAATTTTAGCTCACCTCTTCTGAATTTTCATTAAGCTCACCTCTTCTCCCCCTTGTTGACAATGTATGAATCAAGGTGAAAATGCAGAAATGCAAAACAAAGCATATAAACATCTACATGAGCTTCTCAAATAGGCCAAATTTAGTGACAAAGGCTAGAAATGAGACAAAGATCACACATATGAATCATAGCATAGTCAAAGCATTGCCACAAGTAATATATGAAAATACAAGCATGTGACAAAGCAGAATTTTCAGATTTAAGCAGTTTTACCAAAAGAAGGCTCGCTTCACATGTAAAAGCCTATCCATGTCACACTTGAGCCACAAACATGCATACCATTTAAAGATCATACAAGGATATCAAATTCTCAGCAAAAGATCATGGCAAACACCCATAAAGCAAAGCATGTCATGTCAAAGCTCATGAGCCATGTGTCCACTTCGGGGAGACTTCTCCACCGGTGAACATCATGCAACATGTTTTGCACCCATATGTGAAGGAGAATACATTTCAAGCACGTACATGATGGATGGAGCATTTTTCAAGCATGATACACTTCTTTTCAAGATTAGTTCATTTTATGGTACATGAAGTGCCTTTGCGGCAAAAAGAAGCTTATGCTCCCCCATGAATGCAACATAGGCTAAACATTCACAATGATATTCAGCCTTTGGCCCAAATGCAAGAATAAGGCATCCAAGGACAATCTAAGCATGAAAAGCACATTTAGACCAAATTGTGACATGGATACACAACTACACACGAGTGGAGCATATTTCATCAAGAATTAGTCAAGATTAGCAATTATTTCAAAAAGGACTATCTCACCACACATATATCTCAAATACTCCAAGAGCATAGCCTCACATCACCATTTCTCCACACAAATGACCAATATCTCACAAATAGCCAAAGAGACTCAAATATGGCATATGAAAGAAGCTCATCATCCTAAAATGCAATATGATACAAATGCAACATGATATATGACAAGATGGCTATCCTACCATGGTTTATACATCAAGCAAAGCATGTATATACATAAAAGTAAACATGGTATGATACATATGATACAAAAAGGAAATCCCCCAAGAATCAACTAGAAAGAGCAACAAACCCCAAGTTCCCCCCGCAAGCGCACAAATGTAGCTTGGTCGAGAGGCTTTGTAAAGATGTCGGCTAGCCGATCTTGGGTAGGGACATGGCTCAACACAATGGTTCCTTTCTCCACATTGTCCCTCAAGAAATGATACCTCACTTCTATATCTTTGGTTCCGGAGTGAAGCACTCGGGTTTTTGGCTACGCTTATGGCACCGGTGCTATCACAAAGAAGTGGGATCTGGGTGCACTCCTCACCAAAGTCTCTCAAAGTGTATGAAATCCACAACAGTTGGGAACAACAACTCGCGGCAGCAACATACTCCGCCTCGGTGGTAGACTGAGCTACACTAGACTGCTTGCGGGAAGACCATGAGACCAACGAAGACCCAAGAAACTGGGCAAGTACCGTAAGTAGACTTCCTCTCGACTCGACAACCGGCCGAAATCCGCATCGGAAAAACCATGAAGAGAAAGAGTCGAGGAGAAAGAATACCAAAGGTCAAGACCGAAAAGGGGACCGTAGGTACCGAAAATCCTCTTGACGGCTCGTCGATGTGATGTCCTCGGCGAAGCACGAAAACGAGCGCACGGACACACGCCGAACCGTATGTCCGGCCTCGTCGCCGTCAAGTAGAGGAGGGAGCCGATCATGCTCTTGTACTCCCGCCGGTCCACCGGTTCTCCGTCCTCATCCGCATCCAAAGTGGCCGTACTCCCCATGGGAGTCGACATCGGCTTCACATCTTGCATCCGGAACTTCTTCGCATGTCTTTCGTGTACTTGGTCCGGTGCACGAATGTTCCATCCTTCACTTGCTTGATCTCGCGTCCGAGAAAATACTACAACTCGCCCATCATGCTCATCTCGAACTCCCCGCTCATCTCATCTACAAACTTGGCAACAAGGTTATGTGACGAGCCACCAAAGACAATATCATCCACGTATATCCGAACAATCGGCAAGTCATTTCCATGCTTGAGGAGAAACAAAGTCCTATCCACGGTACCCATCACAAACCCTCTCGCTCAACGTGAAAACCTCTCAATCTCCCATACCAAGCACGGGCGCCCGTTTCAACCCATACGAGCCCTTTTCAACCCGTACACCCCGTGTGGGTACAACTCGCTCTCAAACCCGTGTGGTCGCTTCACATACACCTCCTCCTCTATGACCCCATTCAGAAAAGCACTCTTCACGTCCATCTGGAACAACTTGAACCCTTTAGCCACGGCAAAGGCTAGAAGGATTCGAATTGCCTCAAGACGGGCCACAAGAGCAAAGGTCTTCTCATAGTCGATCCACTCCTTCTGACTAAACCCCTGAGCAACAAGTCTGGACTTGTTCCTCACAACCATCCCATTCTCTCCCTCTTTGTTCTTCCAAACCCACTTGGTTCCTATGGGATGGCAATTTGGAGGTGGTTCAACTAACTCCCACACCGGTTCCTCTCAAAGTTTTCCAACTCCTCATGCATAGAATTGACCCGGTTTGCATCGGATAAAGCATGTCCAATGTCCTTGGGCTCAAAGGTGGAAACAAAAGCAAGATGACCAAAATGAGAGGAATTCCCGGACCTCGATCGTGTAGTGCGTTCGTCGATGTTCCCAATGATCTTCGACAAGGGATGCACTTCTTGAATCCGCCGAGGAGCCTCACGTCTCGAGACTACCTCCCCCTCAACTTCCGCTTCTCTCGCCTGGTCCTCTTGTTGCACCGTCGTTGTCCATGAAGTAGACGGTCCACGCTCCATAGTGGTCGTAGGGGAAGTAGTGGGTACACACTCAGCTTCAGGCGCATGGTTCTCCCCATCATCATCTCCAGCTTCATCCTTCTCCTCTTCAAAGAGGTCCTCGGCCATCTCTTCGTCACCTGCACATTCAAAGCCAAGAGAGGTACATGGCATTGTCTCGTCGAAGGTCACCTCGCAAGTCTCCATGATTTTGTTAGTCTCAAGGTTAAGCACCCTATAGGCTCTAGAGTGGTTAGCATATCCAAAGAAAATACCATCACTAGACCTAGCCTCAAACTTGTCGAGTTTTCCCTTCTTCAGAATAAAGCACTTGCAGCCAAAGACTCGGAAATGACTCACCTTGGGTGCCCGACCATGCATCAGCTCATAACAGTCTTCTTCTTGAAAGCTCGCAATAAAATCCTGTTGGAAACATGACAAGCCGTATTGACCGCCTCGGCCCAATACCTACTAGGAGTCCCGTGCTCATCGAGCATCGTCCTAGCCATCTCATAAGGAGTCCGATTTTTCCTCTCCACAACTCCATTTTGAGGGGGCACATAAGGGGTCGAATACTGATGTTCAAGACCTAGATCACGACAAAAGGCATCAAAACGAGAGTTCTTGAACTCTGAGCCATTATCACTGCGGATAGCTCGAATAGCATTCCCATGCCTCTCGTTTTTCAACCTCACGATTAGATCTCGAACAAAACCAAATGTCTCACTCTTATCTTCCAAGAAAAACACCCAGGCATAGCGAGAGTAATCGTCCACCACAACAAGGACATACCACTTCCCACCCACCGAGCGAACTCGAGCCGGCCCAACAAGGTCCATATGCAACGGCTCTGTCGGACGCTCGGTCATGACATCGGTCAGGGGTGGATGGGGAGTGGCTACCATCTTACCATGCCTACACGGAGCACAAACCAAATCCTTCTCAAGCTTCAACCTCGGCAATCCTCGGACAAGATCAAGACCACTCAAGCGGGAAACCAAATCAAAGCTCAAGTGTCCCAACCGCCTATGCCATTTCCACAAATCAGAAGAAGGACCAGCCATCAAACAAACGAGCGAGACCCAAAGAACGAGAGAAATCGCCACGAAAATCCGACCCTCGGGGATGATCATACGTACAAGATCACCTCGAGAATCAAGCAAACGAGACTCGCCGTACTTAAAACGCACCTCAAAACCTTCATCAAGCGACCGAGAAACCGAAAGCAAATTGAAACCCAAAGACTTCACAAGAGCCACTCTCTTCAACGTTACCTTGTCACTCACATGCACAACACCCTCCGAAAGCACCCTTCCTCGTCCATTGTCCCCAAATGTGATGTACGTTTTTTCCTTCACTGGGGTGAGGCTGGAGAACCACTTCTTATCTCCGGTCATGTGTCGAGAACATCCGGAGTCGATCAACCAAATGTTCTCCAAGCCTCCCCGCCCGTAGTCGAAACAAGAACGAGAATGAGCTAACGACTCGACACTGGGGTTAGCACAAAGAAAGTTAAACCAGTGTCGAGCCATCTCGCTCAAAAGAGGGGTTAGCAAACATCATTCCCTTGCCACCAAACTTCCCATGTCCCATGGGAGGAGTACGAGCACCACGAGGGGGAAAACGTGGTCCGTAGTTCCTCCGGAACCCAAAGCTACGATCATCTCCCCTAAACCCGTACCGAGGACGAGTAGGAGGACGTCCGGCAAAAACCACCACGAGCCCAACCAAACCTCTCACCAAGCACGCACACCATCATCTCTCCTCACAAACCCGGCACTCGAGCTCCAACTCTACCAACACTCTTCACACTTTCCACACCCCGTGGAAGTGGCACTCTAGGATCGGGAATACCATGGGACCGGCGATACATGTCCCGGTTCGCTTGCTCCCTAGCAAGCCTCTCATCCCTCTTCCTCTTGTAGCAAAACTCTGCAAGGTGTCTCTCCTTGCCACAATACTCACACCCGAAGGGGATGGGTTTTGGTTTTGGCTCGCTTCTCTCTAGGCTTCTCACCCTTCTCACTCACAAACCTCACCGGTTTCTGGAAGTCATTTGTCTTAGGTGGGAATTTGGGTGGATCTTGGGTTGTGTCAAGCTTGTTGCAAAGGTGGTTGGGCTTTGGTGTGAAAGAGTTCTTGGGGGCTTTTGGAAGTGGGACTTGGATCTCTCCGATCACCTCAAACTCGGGGTTAGACTCAACGCACTTCTCATACACACTCTCCCCACTGTTCTCTCCCACTTTCTCACCCAACTTCTCAAAACCCAAACCACGACCATCGCCTCTCTTGAACTCCTCAATCATGATTTTCAATTGAGGTTCCCGCCCCGTACAACCAACCCAACACCTTCCTCAAATAGTCATTCTCCTCATAGATGACATCCAAACGGGAAGTAAGTTCAAGATTGCGCAAAGTAACTTCATCACGACTAGTGCATGCATTGACAACAGGAGATTTCAAAGATGCTTCCAAAGAGCTAATAGTAGAACGAGCATCAACAAGCTTAGCATGCATAGTAGGACATGATTTACAAGCACCAAGCAAAGTGGGCCTAGCCTTAAGCTCATCATATTCAATCCTAAGAGCATCTAGTTTAGCCAAAGTGGAAGCATTCTTCTCATTAAGCAACTTGATTTCATTCAACCATGCATCACACTCAAGACATTCAACATCATCAGGAGTAGTAGGAGCAAGTTTCAAAGAGTCATTCTCAAGTTTCAATTCAAGCAATTTCGACTCTAGCTCTCCTACTTTCCCACTAGCATTCTCAAGTTGGGCCCTAAGATCTTTCCTCATCTTTTTGGCATCTATTAGCACACTATCACGGTTGTCAATCAAGCCATTCAACCTAGTGATCTCAGCAAGCAAAGAGTCGGGGTCATGATTTACCTCATCCTCCGAGTCGGAGTCGATGTCTTCCTTCTCGCAATTCTTGCTACTTGAGCTATGGGCCATGCCACAAAAGCCCTCAAGCGCGAACAGCTCAACCCACTGAGGTTCCGTCTTGCACTCTTCTTGCCCTTGCGCCTCCCGGCGTCTTCATCTTCGCCGCTTGAGCTTGATCGCTCCTCGCTTGAGCTTGAGTCAACGTCGCTCGCACCGGCCACCATCACTCTTGCCTTGTTCTTCTTGTAGCCGCTCTTGCTCGGTCGCCGCTTGTCCTTGTCCTTGCTCTTGGACTTGTTGAAGTGCTTGCCCTTGGAGGAGTACTTGTCTTCACGCCTCGGGTGCGCCTTGTACTCGTTCACCTTGTACTTGTTCTCCTCCGCTTCCGGCACTCGGCGATGAAGTGGCCACGCTTGCCACACCCGTAGCACGTCCCCGAGCTCGCCTTGCATTCCTCCGACTCTCGTGTAGTCGATCAAACCTCCTTGAGAGCAAGGCCGGCTCCTCCTCGCCCAAGCCACATCAAACTCCTCATCCGGAATGGACATAAGAGAAGACAAGGAAAACTATCGACGGGAAGGGTTAGATTTGCCCTTTGATCCGCCCACAAGAGCAAGACTATGGTCGGTCCGAGCCCTCATGCTTGGATTGCAACTTCCCGTCAACCTCAGCCGACTTGAGCTTAGAAAAGAGGTCATCCAACTCAATAGTCAAGTACTCGCCGGACCTCCTTGATGGCCTCAACCTTAGCACCCCAAACATTTGGGTCCAAGACACGCAAGAGCTTCAAAGCTTGATCATGCTCGGTGTAGGGAAAATCCTCAACGTTAGCTTTCATGTTGTTCACGATGGCGGTGAACCTCGAAACATCGCATCAATGTCCTCACCGGAAGTGGAGTGAAATTCTCATATTGCATCCGGTAAGAGACAAAGAGGCGAGCCTTCACATGGTTATCACCACCGTGAGCAACCAACAACTTCTCCCAAATTTGCCAAGCAAGATTCAAATGGCGAACACGCTCAAACTCGGATCACACAAGTTTCGGACCAAGTGATCAACGGCTTTTGCATTAGCCTCATACTTGGCCTTAGCATCGGCATCGGTCACCATAAGAGTATGGATGTTGACCGGAATAGCATAGGTCTTGTCAAGCACAATGAAATCCAACAGCTTCCCACGAAGAAAGATCATCATACGAGCCGCCCACTTGTGGTAACCCTTGCCATCGAAGTGCGGCGGACCGCCCCGCTCAACGTACGCCATCTTAGGATTCGAGACTTGTCAAAGTCGCAAAGAATCCGGCACCAAGCTCTGATACCAATTGAAGGATCAGATGGCGACTAGAGAGGGGGGAGTGAATAGGAGCCGGTAAAAATTCTTTCCAAAGAACCCGGCCTATACCCTAGTCAAACCCCGGTCACACACGAGCGATGGATCGAATCACACACCAATCGCCAAGACCACGAGGTTATGGATCAACCTCTAGCCTTAGGAACGATTCCTTGAAGCACACGCGGAAGCACGAAAGAAGGAGGGGAGGAATCGAACCAAGAGACAAAGCACACGGCTCGGCGGACCGTCCGGCCAGGAAGGTCGACCGTCCGCACCGGCCTCGCGGACCGTCCGGCCGAAGCCGCGGACCGTCCGCGCCAACCCTGCGGACCGTCCGGCCCTACGCCGCGGACCGTCCGTTAAAGCACACAGAACCACCAGAAGCGACCCGAGAAAAACGGACCGTCCGCCAAGGCCGGCGGACCGTCCGCGTGGGTCGCGGGACCGTCCGCTACTCAAGCTCGGACCATCCGCAAACCAGCTGCAACAAAAACCAAAAGCCAAACCGGATCGAAAGCAAGGACGCGCAAGAACACGACGAACACGGGACGAACCCTAGCCGCGCGGACCGTCCGCGGCACCTCGCGGATCGTCCGCCGAGTGCGGACAGAGCGTAAAACGCCCGACCCCGAAAGTCAACTCCCTCAAATCATCATCGGATTTCCCAAACGGTTGAAGCTATGGAGACAAGGGTTTGG
The DNA here is from genome assembly GCA_947561735.1 of Cenchrus americanus. Taxonomy (NCBI): domain Eukaryota; kingdom Viridiplantae; phylum Streptophyta; class Magnoliopsida; order Poales; family Poaceae; genus Cenchrus; species Cenchrus americanus. The sequence continues at coordinate 67,147,700 of OX387239.1, read as the reverse complement.
GGACTTGAAAAGCGTCACACAAGGATGCTATAGCCCAAAAATCTTGCCTCCTAACTCCCTAAATCACCGGAATCGCGAATCCTTTGAGCACCACCAAAAGCTAGAGCACCGAACGAAAAACTGCGAATCCAAGTGGTTTCCCGGCGTTTGAGGGCACAAGATCAATTACAAAGATGCACGAGACATCTATCCATGTTTTCCTCAAAGAAATCCGGGGAGAAACCCGCTCAAATCCGCGGAATCGAACCGGAACAAAGGCACGAAAACAAGCACAAAAAGGCCACGAAAACACAACCCCGAATCTTCTATACAAACCAGGAAAGATTCACAAGGTCTAGCATGCCGCCCTAGCATCCATCCCTCTCAACAAATCTCTCATGAAGCTCTCATGCTAGCCTAGAGAAAATGGAAGAAAAATAGCTACGAAAATGAGAAATGGGAGGGAGGAAATGAAACCCTAAGTCCGGAGAGAGAGAGCCATCCACACACACTCATGGCTTATATATCGAGTCCCGCCGGAGTGGTAAATGACTCGACTACCCCTAACTTAACTACGGCGATACAACCCACGTAGGGGCATTTAGGTAATGTTTGTGGGTCTTGCCATCGGACGGCCACGCCTTTGCCGCACCCCGCGTCCCTCCCGACGCAAGCCATGCGATCCCGCCGCGTGTCCTCCGCCTCGAAGCTTCCCGACACGCCCGGATCCCGTCTCCGTCGTGTTGGGCCCTCGGACTTGGTTTTGAGGCCCAAACCAAGAAACCGTCTGCCGATGGTTTTGTGGGCAAACCACCAAACCCCGCGTGCTCGGTCCGGCCTCCCGCCAAACCACTTGACTCGACCGCCACCGTGCACCGGCTCGCTTGTCCATGACTTCGTCTTGCTTGTGTCGCCACCATGTGGCCCGCACCCAGTCCCGCTGTCCACCAGGTCCCTCGAACCGAGCCTACTTGTCTCTCCATCTCCCGGAGGCCCCTCAAGGCTGAAGACCTTTCGCGCCCGTTCTTCACCTGCAACAACACGAACTAGGCCGCGGCCTACACCCGCGCACTCGGCCAAGAGTCAGTCCAACACCCGTTGTCAATCACTCATCACTGAGGAGCGGTCATCCATCGACCACTGGGACGCTCCTGGTCCTCGGATGAGGGTCGTGCTAGTTATCTAGGGTCTCCCTAGCCAACGTGGGAACCTTGCATGGAAGACCACGTCGGAGCTCCGGAGCAAGGATCAAGATCGAGGTAGGATCCCGGTGGTGATCTTGTTCATGTAATCATTCATGGTGAAGTTTTATAGTGAATCCAATTTCTAGCGATCAAGTGCCTTCTCGATGATTTTGTTCTCCCTTGGTTTTGCTTCTTCCCCAATCTATACTTAAGATAGATTGCATAGGGTGCTCTTGTAGCCGCGGTGGCTAGAGGTGCATACCGGACCGACCAAGTGATTTCAACTTGTTCTTATCGAACTCGCCCTAGACTACCCGCATGAATAGGGGTGCGTTGTGACAGAACGGTGGCTCTGAAAGGCGGGCGTTTTCAGAATCGGACCGGAGGCCACGGTTTAAAGATGCTTTTAATGAGATTCGCTTTTCTATCTTCATCTATCTTGTTTGGAGCTACAACATATGCATGATCTAGACTCTCTAGATCGGTTATCTCTTGCTTTCTCTTTCTACCTCTTTAGTAGATTAGATTAGATGTGTTCTCTTGATTATCTCTTAGATTAGATGCAACTTGGTTCTTCAATAGATAGCTTTCCTTGCTTTACTAGATTGAATCCTTGCGTTGCACATTGTTCCACGGATTCGATACCTTGGGTTCACCACTCGAGGGAAGAAGGGTCCCTTGACTACGATGGGGGATTTGTCCGCTTGCAAATCCATATGAACTTTGATACGAATATACACCGTCAACAAGCCCCTTTTTCTGGCGCCGTTGCCAGGGAACAAGCAATCAAGATCCAATCTAGTATCACTCTTCTTGTGAATATTTTTCAGTTTTTCTTTTGATTTTCTTTTGCATCCCTTAACTTTGATCATCCTCAAAAAGAAAAAAATCAATCTAACCTAGTTTTTGATTAACCCTAATTTTTCTTTTGTTAGATTTTTGTTTTTGCTAACCCTAACCGGAGATGGTTGGCTACCTATCCAAGAAACCCAAATATTTTTTGTGGATGATCTAGGAAAACTTTACAGGCAAAGGAGACATGCAACACAAGCTAAAGGGTTGGAAACCCTAGATCCAAAAGACGAAGTCGAAGGACCATCGGAATCTCCAAGAGAATCACCACCTCCAAGTCCAAAGGAAGATCAACCTCAACCAACACCCACGGGAGAACAATCACAACCGGAGCACAAGATCGAGCTATGCACCCCGGACATCGTTGATCTACCTATCATAAACCTTCAAGACGCCAGAAGGCCGTTCAAGATCAAAGTATCAACTATCCGCATGGTGCAGCACTCACCTTTCACCGGTAAAGAGGATCCGAATCTTCACCTCCAAGCATTCGTTCAACTATGTCATACTTTCAATGATGATGGGGTGACTCAAGATCAAATGAGGGCAAGGCTTTTTCCATTACTTGGAAAAGCTTTGTGTTGGTTCCACACTTTACCAGCAGAGTCAAAACAAGATTGGGAAGCGTTGATGCGGAACTTTATGAAGGAATTTTATTCACCGACCAAGACTCCAAGTTTGCGCAACAAGATTGATACATTTATTCAATTTTCCATGGAGACGATTGCGGAAGCTTTGGAGCGTTTCAATGAATACATGCAAGTTGAATTCCTTGAGTGGCATATCGGTTTACTTATGAGGAGGATGGAGAAGAAAGAGAAAGAAGCTCAAGACCTAAAGGCTGCCAAGGCAAGATCGACATGTGAGGAGTGTGAGGAGTACGACCATGTCCAAGGTAAACCCCGATTTAATGCAAGTTCGTCGATTCAAGATTTGGTTCCTCTTTGTACACAATTGAAGGACTTCATGAACGAGCAAGCTAAGATCAACGAGGACGCCGTCACTAAGTTCGAGGCTATGGAGAAAGTATTGGAGAATTTAGATGGCAAGGTGACGGAGGTAAGAAACTCTATACATGAAGTGGTCATCATGATGAAGATGCTAGAGACGCAAGTGGGACAGCTTGTTGGGCACCGGATGGGTAACAAAGGAGAATTTCTGAGACAATCTCAAGGTCGCGAGAAGGAGAAGGCTACTCAAACTCATTCAGGAGTGATGGAGGATCACACTAAGGAGACCACAAAGATCATGAACGAAGGACCGGAGTTCGATATGCCGAGCCACTACATGAAGGAAGTTGTTGCATCTGTCAAGACCAAAGGACAAAGCCAACCTGTGAAGACCAAAAAAAATGACTAAGCCGAAGAATAAGCTCGTGCCCAAGATGGTGTGGAAGTGGGTACCCAAGATTGCAACACCTGCAAAGAGCGTTGATCCAAAGTAATCAAGTGAAGAAGTCTAGCCATGGACTATAAACGAAGCGCCAGGCGGGAGGCAACCCGTTTCGTCGAGTCAAGAATAAGCTACCGGGAGGACAACCCGATTCCAGTTTTTTCGAGTCTTTCAAGTAATTTAGTTTTGAAATTTACTACACAAGACATTAGACTTAGAATGGTTAGACAATATTAGAGACATAATTCTTGGTTGAATATTTTATTTTGTATCATAAACCCTTTACATGAACCATCCTATGTGTTGTTTGCTTCTTTTCGAGAAACCAAATAAATTAAGAACCTATCTCAACCGTTCATCCTCTTTATGATGTTATGGTTGACTTGTTTTACATGCTAAAAACACACGAGTAGAGCCATGCTTTGTACGTAGATGTTATCTAAATTTCAGCATGTGGTAGGACTCGCTTGAACCTAGAAAACTTGACTTTTGGTTGGTTTAAAAATCCATATCCTTGGTTTCTCTGGAGTGAGAATTTTTCTAAGCCTCATTTAATTTTATTTCATTCAAAATCTCTCTCATCTAAACAAAATTAGAATCTAAACTTATGCCCCCATGATCAAGCCGGGAAAAGCTTGCTCTCAACTAATGAAAGTAAACAATACCGGTGAGACCAACATAAAAGTAGTCAGAAAATATTTTCGACTTACATTAGTTTTTAATACTTTAAAAACTCCACCTAAATTTATATTTGAACTCATCGCAAGCTTTGAGTTTATCTTTATTTTCCGGATTAGAGGAGTGCTTAGCATTAAAACATGCTTAGAGGGAGGCAATCTAGTTAACCTAACCATGCATGCACCATGATGCATCACGGGATGCCCCTCCAACATCTTTTATCGAACCACATGCAAAGGACAAGCATGGGGGGCAGCCAAGGCTTGGTTTTGTAGGAATATTATGGATGCATGTGAGACAAGGGAGCATGGAGGTGACTCAAGGCGAAAACATCAAGTGGAAGGAGCAATAATGCAATCAAAGGAGTGGACGAGAACGTCTGGAAGGTGCAACCCCGTGGAGCACGCGGTCACGAAGCAACAAAGCAAGCATGAGTGCGCTGGAGAGGAACCGAGCCAGGATAGGTAAGTCACTCATCCAGCTCTTTGTTCGTGTGCTCTAGTCTGTAGTCCGGAACTACCTTGGACTTAGCCATCCACCTCGTTTGATTCGTGCAACAAAACACATCCTAATTCCACTCAAAGTCCAAACTCCAAAATAATATTTGTGTACCTCGTTACCGGTTGAAAACCCCGGATATATATTTGTGAGGGAGAGTGCTGCAACCATGGAAGAAAGCTACAAGCCTTTTCACCAAGAAGAAGGGATCATCGTCGTCCTAGCTTTTATCGACAACCTCTTCGAGGAGGCACTCAGTTTCCGAGTCTCCTCGGGGTATGGAGGAGGACACGGCACCGCCGAGGAGGAACGATACTCTTCTCCTCGGTGGCATGAGGGCCACACGAAGCTCGTCTATGAGGTTCACCGAACCTCATGGATGTACAGAGGAGCTGCCCGTCCGACCTCACCACTCGACACAATCATCCGCTCCACCTCCACATGCTCCGTGGTATTCCAATGGGTTTATCATCGTGACGGAGGATGAGGAGAAGAAGCTCGCTCGCCTTGAATAAAAGCTTGTAGCGAACGTCAACTTCGACGCCCAAGCTCTCCACATATTGGGTTTTCATACGGAAATTTCTCCAACGGAGTGTCGGTAAACACCCACAAGGAATTGCCCTTGGAAATTCTCATGCCCATGGCACATATCCTTGATGAAGGAGTGTCGAGTCTCTCATTCCGTTTGGAGGGAGTTGAACAAGTGGATCCCTATGAGTATATTTGGGAATTACTCGGTTTTCAAAAGGGAGCCCCGGAACAAGTGTATGTGCATGAAGGCACACTGGAAGGTTTTTGGAGTGTGATCGCGGGAGGAGCCCATCAATAAAGAAATACTAGACGGAACCCCATCATCCAAGTGTTTCACTCAATGTGCAAAAGGATTTTGGGGAGAATGAGAGAGACAAAGATAACCAACACGGAGTTGAATTGGCTTTGCTCGGCTTTGATTGCTAGGTAGCCAATCGACCCCTCTCAACTTATGATCAACCAGTGGTGTTGTGAAGCAACATCAGGTTCGGGAGATATTGGTTTGAGGTGTTACCTCTCCATGTTGGCTATCTCTTTGAGACCGGGTATTACAAGGAACCCGAAGCATCTCCTAGCCGGGACCTCCCTAGGATTTGAATATATGAAGCAAGGCAAATACATAAGTGGAGATGAGAGAGGAGGCTTCAAAGTGGCCAAGGTGAATTTGCCCCTTCCGGATGGAAGATTAAGAATTTTTCGTGAGGGGAAAGAAGATTGGTTAGAGGAAGGACTTCTTGGGCCGGCGAAGAAAAATAAAAGAGAAGGATTATAGGAGAAGGTTCTTCCACGTCCCAAGAAGAAGGTGCGAAACAAAATTATGTACCACCATTTGGAGGAATTCCGGCACCGCCGAGTTACTACGGTGGTGTAGCAATGCAAGCATGGGGGAGTGGTGCAGCCATACCCCCACCAAATTTTGCGGTGCCCAACGTAGCCTTTGCAGAGCCATATACACATCTTCCTCAACCACAACAAAATGTGGCCATCATTGGAGGATACACTGCGAGAAACATGCAAAATGTCGCAGCCATCCAAACCAATGCAAACCAAATGAGTGAAGGAAGTGCAAACATCACTTATGAAGCTTGAATGCCTTCACCTAGCACCGCCGGGACAATTCATAGGAGGAGCAGTGCAATCCTATTATGAGCAAGGGTACGACAACCAAGACTATCAATATCAACCACCGGCGGAAGATTAGAGAGAGGAGGAGCTTTAGTTATCTTTCCTTTTCCCCTTTTCTTTAATTTTCAGCTTGTATGCGCCTATGTTTGCGTAGTGTTTTTAGTTTTTATTTAAATTGTCAGCATGTGTGTTAGTTTTTATTTCCATCATGAATATAGTCACCACCTAGTTTTTACCTTTGGTAATGTTAAAAAGTTTGTGCCATGATGATATATGATCATAATTGCCGCTTTGTTTATCTTTGTAATTGTTTTATGCATGATTAAGCTAATGCTCTCTTAAAATACAAATCTGAAATTATCTAAATGCTAGCTTAATCTTTAGCGGAGGTTATGATAAAAATAAAGACTCATAGTGTTTTATGTGCTCTCAAGTTTTAGATGGATTAAAGATGATTTATTTTTGTTCTTAAAAGTAATGCTAACCTTGTCATAAATACCACTTGCATGTTTCTCTACCTATCCAGAGCCATATAAATATTTGAGTGCAAAAACTCAGTATAAAGGGTTTATTTTTTGGTGAGTTATTTCAGGCCTTGATTTCTCTGGCCCGAGACTAGGAAGCTGGTCATTTCGTTTTTGCGTATCTATCTTTTTGCTAGTCTTTTATCCGTGCATTGTGTATCCCCACATCGGAGATTTCACAAACCTCGTCGGATATCCACCCTTAAACCAAATATCATCTTTTGTGATTACCTCCTTGACCACAACCTATCGTTGAGAATGGAACATCAATTCAAGGAAGATTGCAAGATGGTGCCAATATTGAAGATTTCAAGTATCTCTCCAAAGGTAAAGTATTTCCGGTACCTACCTATCTCTATCACCTCTTTGCCTGAGGACGAGAAAACGTCTAAGCATGGGGGAGGAGGTAGGTACAATGCAATTTTAGAGCTCAAGGGGAGCAAATAAATAAATAATAAATAAAGAGAAATAAAGAAAAAACGGTGAGTATAAAGAAAAAATATATGTATAAGAAAAAAAATATATATGAGTATGTATGATAAAGTAAAGTGAACTCCCCGGTTCTCTAAAGTGCATTAGGAATTTCAAGGACTCAAGATTTAAAAGATCCAAACTCATCTTTCCAACCATGTGCAATCCGATAACGTGGACTTCCTTTGTGCCTCAGGATCACTCTTTGCCATTTGCACATGTCCACATATCTCAAGTGTGTGTATTTTTTTCTCCCCCTCCTTGATATAACATTATTTTCCAATGACCTTTTTGATGAGTCTCGGTAAGACCATGAGAAGCTTGTCTTGTTTTGACAACAACTCATTTATAATATCTTGGTAGGACTAAACTTTCCCAAGAAGCTCCATATAAAAACCTACCACATATATATGAGAGGGAAAGGAGTAGGATAAATAGGCTTGAGAGACAAGATGAGATGAGAGTTCATGAGCAAGATGCAAGGCGGTTTAAATTTGTGAACTTGGTTTAGCTCGTTTTCATCTCATTCTTTATTTCAAAATTTCTGAGATCCATTTGAATTTTGGGAGCATGTTAATACTTGTGGGATAAGCTTAATAAATAATCTACCCTCCGTAGGGATGAAGGCTAGTATATTATGAAACTTTAACGAACTAAACTTTTGAGAGCATTATGTTTTCTTGTGTATGATCAAGTGCAAGGTTTAAACAATGAAGGGCAGCGATGATATCCATTGAAGGCTTACTCGAGGACGAGCAAGGTTTAAGCATGGGGGAGATGTTGATGGTGAATTTACGTCAACCTAGCCATGAGTTTACCTTCGGTGTTGGCATAAGTTTTATATCTTATCCATTGGTACTAACCCCCTTGGTATAACAAGTTCATTCGTGCATGTTGGTTTTGGAGTTTAATGTTTATGCACGGTTTTAGTGTTGAAAGCGAGACTTCCGGGATAAGTTCATCAAGCACCTCATGACAAGACCTTGAAGCCCAGTACATGTTAGGCAATGAAGTGAACATGACTCCAAGAGCCCAGGGACCCAACTCGAGAAGATGACAAACTCCGAGGACATAGCCAGAAAAGTGTCGAATCTTGCGAGACAAGGAGCTTCGTCCAACTCGGAGAGAAACTGACGACAAGGGCCCACATGCAGAAGGGGGAAGGATATAGAAGACTCGGGAACCAACACCGGGCGAAGGAGGCCACGAACTGGGCCGAAATGGGCCCAGGCCCGTCGGCCCAGGCCGGCCGGCCCAACCCGTTTCGAGGCCCAGTCAGCCCCCCTTTGACCTAGATGCCTCTTGGGCTATTTATAGCCCCCTGACCGAGAGCCACGCATCAACCAATTCGTCATCCGCCGCTGAGGAGCAGAGAAGCTTGAGGGACACCATCTCGGAGATGAGGGTCGTGCTAGTTGTCTAGGGTCTCGCTAGCCGACGTGGGAACCTTGGATGGAAGACTACGTCGGAGCTCCGGAGCAAGGATCAAGATCGAGGTAGGATCCCGGTGGTGATATTGTTCATGTAATCATTCATGGTGAAGTTTTATAGTGAATCCGATTTCTAGCGATCAAGTGCCTTCTCGATGATTTTGTTCTCCCTTGGTTTTGCTTTTTCCCCAATCTATACTTAAGACAGATTGCATAGGGTGCTCTTGTAGCCGCGGTGGCTAGAGGTGCATACCGGACCGACCAAGTGATTTCAACTTGTTCTTATCGAACTCGCCCTAGACTACCCGCATGAATAGGGGTGCGTTGTGACAGAACGGTGGCTCTGAAATGCAGGCATTTTCGGAATCGGACCGGAGGCCATGGTTTAAAGATGCTTTAATGAGATTCGCTTTTCTATCTTCATCTATCTTGTTTGGAGCTACAACATATGCATGATCTAGACTCTCTAGATCGGTTATCTCTTGCTTTCTCTTGCTACCTCTTTAGTAGATTAGATTAGATGTGTTCTCTTGATGATCTCTTAGATTAGATGCACTTGGTTCTTCAATAGATAGCTTTCCTTGCTTTACTAGATTGAATCCTTGCATTGCACATTGTTCCACGGATTCGAGACCTTGGGTTCACCACTCGAGGGAAGAAGGGTCCCTTGACTACGACGGGGGATTTGTTTGCTTGCAAATCCATATGAACTTTGATACGAATATACACTGTCAACAGAATCACCTCATTATATAGATCCCTAACTGAAAATTTCTTACTAGCTGTCCAACGGAAGGAATCACTAAGATTGTTAAGGTTTACCTCCATAACACTTCCAACCAAGCTGAGCCAGTTGTCTCAGTTAACCCCAATTAACGCCCTCCTGAAAGAGACATTAAGTGGTGTTGTACTTAGTACTTGGGCCACCGACTTATTTTTCTTATTAACTAGATTGTACAAGGCTGGGTAGTTAACGTTTAACGGTTCTATCCCTAACCAAAGGTCCTCCCAAAACCTAGTCTGGGATCCATCTTGTACTTGAAACCTACCCCTTTCAAGCACCAGGTTTTTAACTTCCATTAATCCCGACCAAAAGTGTGAGTCACCTTTTCGTTTCTCTACTTGCGACAAAGTCTTGCCCTTAAGGTATTTTTTTCTTAACATCTGTTGCCAAACTCCATCCTCATCTAGCAACTTGAAAACCCATTTACTCAATAAGCACTTATTTTGGATGTCTAGATCGATAATTCCCAGACCCCCTACACTTCAAGGCTTGTGAAGGATACTCCACTTAGCTAGCCTATACTTCTTCTTGTATTCATCACCCTACCAAAAGAACCTCGATCTATAATAGTCCAATTTCTCCAGAACACCTTTAGGTATCCTGAAGAAAGACATCATATACATTGGCAAGCTAGATAGAACTGAATTGATTAGATCTAGCCTTCCTCCTAGTGACAACATCTTCCCTTTCCAACTACTCAACTTTTTCTGGAATCTTTCCTCAACCAACCTCCAATCACCATTGGAGAGTTTTCTAGGACTCATCGGGATCCCCAGATATCTGAAAGGAAAATCTCCCTCTTTGCATCCGAAAAACCGAATATACTCCTCGGACTTATTCTTTGCTTCCCCAAAACAGAACAACTCACTCTTATGAAAGTTAATTTTTAGACGGAAAGCACTTCAAAAGCGTTGAGGACTAGCTTCAGGCCTTTTGCTTTTTCCAGGTCATCCTCAAGAAACAAAATGGTGTCATCTGCATATTGCAAGATGGACAAACCATCGTCCACTAAGTGAGGCACCAGACCATTGATAAAATCCAGATTCTTAGCTCTCTCGATTAACACTGCTAGAATGGGGGATAAAGGGTCTCCTTGTCATAAACCTTTTCTGGATTGGAAGAAATGTCCTAGCTCATCATTGATCTGAACACAGACACTACCTTTTGATACCGCATACTCTACCCATTGGCACCACAAACTCGGGAATCCCCTCATTCTAAGAACCTGTTACAAGAATTTCCAGCTGACTTTGTCATATGCCTTCTCAAAATCTAGTTTGAGGATAAGGCCATTCTGTTTCTTTCTCTTTAACTCATGCAAGGTTTCATGTAGAACCACTACCCCTTCCAAGATATACCTTCCCGGCAGGAAAGCGGATTGATAAGGTTTAGTGATTCTACACGCAATCGACTCGAGCCTGTTAGCCATCACTTTGGTAAAGATCTTGAAACTAACATTAAGCATGCTGATTGGTCTATATTGCTGAATCCTCTTGACCTCCTTCTCCTTTGGGATTAGCGTGATTACTCCAAAATTAAGGTTAAAAAGGGGTAGGTCCCCCACATGGAAGTCTCTAAACATGGCCATTAGGTCATCCTTGATGATACTCCAAAACACTTGATAGAATTCAGCCAGGAAACCATCCGGTCCCGGAGCCTTATTATGCTTCATCTGGAAGATGGCCTCCCTCACTTCATTTTCAACAAATTCAGCCATGAGCTCCTCCCTCTTTGAGCTGGTGAGCTGAGGAATATCCTCCACCATGGACTCATTGAGAGTCAGACCATCTTCCCGCGAAGCCCCAAAGAGCTTTTTATAATACCTCGTGATATAATCTTTGAGTATCTCCTCACCCTCTGTCACTCCCTCCTCTTGTTCAAGCCGGAAGATCCTTGTCTTCCATCTCTTTCCATTAGCAATCATCTGGAAATATTTTGTATTACTATCCCCTTCCAAAATATTGGTGGTCTTAGCCCTTTGAAACCATTTCAACTCCTCCTCCCGGAGTAATTGGTTCAGTCTTTCATGTATACTTTGCTTCAAGTCCCATTCTCGCTGGCTTAGCAGCTGGGACTCAACTTTTTTGTCTAACTCCTCCGCCATTCTCAAGAGTTCCTGCTTTTCTTTCTTGTAAGCACCATTCATATTTTTTGCCCAACCTCTCAGGAACAGTCTCAGCCTTCTGATTTTATTTTGCCATCTTTGCATTGAGGTAGTACCTCTACTCTCCTTCCTCCAAACCTCCGAGACCACATCAAAAAAAACCTCCCTCAGTAACCAGCCCAACTCAAATTTAAAGGGAGCGACTTCTTAGCCTTAGCCTTTCCCCCAAACTGAGCAGCAGAGGAGTATGATTAGAGATTTCCCTATTAAGGGCCTCCACTATCGCTAGTGGGTACTGTTGTTCCCATTCTGTACTAATCAAAACCCTGTCTAACCTCTCATATGTAGGTACCCTACGAGAGTTAGCCCAAGTAAATCTACGACCCGACATCTCAATCTCACGTAAATCCAAGCTGTCAATTACTGCGTTGAACAAAAAGGGCCATCTCTCATCAAACTTGTCTTTGTTTTTTCGCTACTGTTCCGAATGATATTAAAATCCCCGCCGATGCACAACGGAAGATTTTCCCCTCTGCAAGCTTGCACTAACTTCGTCAGGAAAGATTCCTTAAATTCCGGTTGAGCTGCACCGTACACAGCCACCAGCACCCACTTGAAGTCACTCTTTCTATCTCTGATTCTAAACTTCACAAAAAAGTCTCCGTCCTCAACACCCCCCACATCCATCAAATCTATGTTAACCCCCATCAAAATACCCCCCGACCTTCCCTAAGGGGCGGTCCAGTGCCAAACAAAGTTCTTCCCTGCACTAAAATTATTTAGTGATCTTTGGGAAAAAATCAAGGTTGCCCGTCTCCAATAAAACAATGAACGCTAGGCCCTGCTCCATGGAAGTCTCCCTTAAAAATCTCGTTTTAGCCAAGTCACTAAGACCTCTGCTATTCCAGAAGATTCCCCTCATTTGACCACACCTTTTAAGAATTTTACTCTCCTAATCTTGCAAGTCTTACTCAAACACGACTTAGCGTGTGACTTGCCTTTCCGCTTGAAACCATCAAGTTCACTATTTAAAGGGAAGCTTGACTCATCAAAAATCTCTTCTACCAACTCACCACATAAGCTTCTTAGAGCTCTCTTCTCTACTTCCTCACAACTATCCTCCTCACTATCCCAACCTAACCACTCATTATCTGAATCCCCCAACTCACTCATCTCCCCTCCCTTCCCACGGTCTAACAAGTTACAAAGATTATTGTTTTGCTCTAAATCAGATGAACCTAGGTTGAGGCCTAACTGTTGTAAGCAATGTAAGGCTAGGTCACTACTAACAGGAAGTAAAGGAGGAGAGGGGGGCATACCATCCTTGAACTCTAAGTTCTTCTTGGCAGCCCGCTCCTTGGCCTCAACCAAGATGTGCTCATCCCTGGACTCCTACAGCCTCGGACTTGCCCTGGTCTGACCCTTGCATGCCTCAGGAACAGCCGCAACCTCCCTGATCCTGTCGGTCATCTCCCCACACCTGTCGGCTCTAGGTAGCACACCCGCCTCATCCCCGACCTCCTCCTGCCCCTACTGATCCTCATCCTTCTCCTCCATCACCTTGTCTGCCAACTCTCTAATAACCTCATCCACTGCCATGTTTGAGATTTCCTTTGCCTTAGCTCTTAAGAAAATATCAAACTCCTCCTCAGACATGCTTAGGACCTGCTCTTTCCAAGAGATGAAACCGTCTCCGCCCCCCTCAATATCCTCCTCCTTCCTCTCCTTCTCACTCTCCGCCTCATCTATCTTTTGTTTCTCAGTTAGCCTCCCAAAAACCTCCTCCTCTCTCCGCTGCCCCCTCTTATTAGAATCCTCCTCCCCACCTTCCTCCATCACACTAGGCCACTCAAACTCCGCCTCCTCACCATTCTCATCTAAGCCCAGTCTCTCCACCTCAAACTCCACCTCAAAGTAGTGGTCTCCAATAACAACATCAAGCTGCTCTGGGATCAAACTCGGGTTAAGGACAGCCACCTGCACACGCCCAAAGTTGCCCTTCCTAGTGGTCTCCATATCCACGGTCTGTGTGGAGCCCGGCATAGACCTGGTCGCCCATAAATCAAGGAACTCATACAACTCCCTCTGCAGCCTGAAAACTCTAATCCAAACCTTTGGGAGCAAAAAGCCCACTTCCTTCTCCTGCCACACCTCAAATCTCAACTTGACCCCTGCTGGCACACCCTCTCCTCTAATATCAGCACCACCAAAAGCCACTGCTCTCTGTAGCTCCACCTTAGATGGAAACTTAGCTAGGCACGCATTTCCCTCATGAGCCTTCAGCTCCCATGTCCATTTCCTTGGAAACAATCTCTCAAGCTGTCTCCTGATCTCCTCCACGGTCACACAACCCCCCTCAACTGAAATAAGAGCAGTCCTGGAGTCCTTCCTCTCCCTAGGCAAGGGTGGCCGCGGAATATGGTAGAAACCCAAGCCGTGCACCGCATAGCCCACAGCATGTGCCACCGGCCTCAACATCTTCAGGATGGGGCACTTATGGTTGACATGATCATTATGCTTGTCGCAAATCACACAGTAGATTTCTGTCTTGCAGGCAGCCGCAAAGTGCCCCCCTTGGTACAGCAAGAACACTTCACACCCGATGCATCACTACCCCGAGCCTCACCCTCCTCCACCTCTTGCATCACCACATCCTCACCATCCCGCTTCTGTTGCTAATCCCCGTATCTTTCCTCCGACCGCTGTTGTCTCTGACCAAGTCTGTCGCATGATGGCCCAACCCCTCTCTGTGACCACCTCTGCCACCGCCCTGCATGCTTCCGCCGCCTCTTCCTGCGTGGCTGTGCGCACCACCACGCCCACGGACACCGCCCCTCCCAACAAACTGCCAAGTCTCCCTTCTGCTGATGAACTGCCTCCCACCTTGCTCCTCCCCACTTCTCTTCAGCAGCGCTTCCCCTTCCACAAACCTGTCGCCACGACCACGCACAGAGCTCAAGCGCCGCGGACCGCCCCAACCGCCCGGAAGTGGCCGACCGAACCGGTCACCGCGCGGACCAGGCCTCGCACCCGGCCCGGGGTCGCGACCCCATGGCCGCTCGCGCCGCAGGCGACCCGCACAGAAGATGCACACCCCTGGCCTGACGAACCGGCGGCGGTGGCACAGAAGCGACGCGAGGAACCCTCCGTATATCGTGGTACAAGGCGTGGCAATGGGAATACGAAGCGAACCGTCCGTCTCTCCACCGAAAGAGTCTTCCCAGACCCTGCATGCCCCGAAAAAACTTTCCAACCCAGTTGCAGCCCGCGACGGTCCCTGAAGTCGACCCATTAATCCCAACAGGCACCACCACCGGACGCCCCTTGTTTGAATCTGGATCTCGACTCTCCGACCGCATCTTCACCGTCTCCGGCTGCATCGCCGGCAGCCGCTGCCCAACATCAATAGCTAGCAGTTCGGTGAGCCTCGAACAACCTCCCTTCGCACCGGACCGTCGGTCCCTCATCCAGAGATCCCCTAGGGATCTAGCTGGCGAGACCCGGGCCAGAGGGAGCGGACCCCGCCATGGCCGGCCGGCATTAGCGCCGCCCCGCATCGACTTAGGATGCCACGGTCGATTATCCCGGTCGCCGTCGCACGAAACAGCACCTGGCGGAGTAAACCGTGGTGCCCCCAAGGCAGCCGGCGGACCCCAATTCTCGGCATCAGCCTGGGGATTTGGTACAACAATGGGGACGTCACGAGCTCCACTGAGCCCAGCTTCGTCCACGCACGATTTCGAATCCGAGTCGCCGTCCTCCGACAGCACCCAGAAGCGAGAACCATTGGTCAGCCGCTTGAACCCCTCCTTCACCGACGACAACGAGGCGACACTGGAACAACCCCCGTCGCCGCAAGTCCCTGCCTCCGGTGAAGCAACCTCCGCCACCAGCCCGCCGCCGCACTCCTGTGTACCTGCGAAAACAGCGCAGCTTACCTTCGCAATCCTCGCGTCCCGGCCACCTCCGACCTAGGGCCTAAGCGCCAGGGTCAGGCGCCGTCTCCTCCCCTCACCGGCCGGCGTCCCGGCCAGGCCTCCGGCTCCGCCTCCTCTCTCTCGCTCATTCAGCTAGGCCAAAGTGCAAAGTTCACAATTACTTTATATATATGTGAAAGGATCAAGATGTCGACTTGAGGGGGGTGAATAGTCGAACCTGAAAAATCACAACTTTTTCGCAACTGTTAAATCAGGTCCGGAGTTTCCGGATATTTTTCTGAACACTCCGGGAAATCTGGAAAATCCGGGAAAATGTACGGATATTCCGGCCTGTCAGAGGGGAATCAAATTCGACAGAAATTAAACTTGCTCAAATGTAAATATGTGAAAATAGGTTATGCACTGAGATGAGACAAGCCTGTTTATCCACTCCAATCTCGTAGGAATCTCAACAAAAAGTAGATCGGCACCAAACCCTAGATAAGTGCTCAAGGGAGAAACAAGCATACAACAAGATGAACAAGCACAAGAGACACAAGGATTTGTTACCGGAGTTCAACCTCACACCTTGAGGTCTACGTCTCCGTTGAGGTACCCACAAAGGGTGGACCTTTACACCTAGGTCACTTTCCTCCCTCTAGCGACCACAAAGATCAAGCTAGAGTTACTTACTCAAATTCGGGGTGATACAAACTTCCTTGGGCAGCCACAACCTTTGGATGCTCCAAGGCAACGCCGACCGCCTAGGATCTCAAAGCTCCAAGAGTAACAAACACGAAGTGTGCCAACCAAGCGAAGAACGAGGTGCTCTAGAGATGGGAAATCAGCTCACTAGCACTCTCCAAGCTCTTGCTCTCAATCCCTCTTAAATCCCCACAACAATCTCACCAAACTTGAGCCAAGGGGAGTAAAGGAGGGAGTAAGTGAGGTACCGAATGTTTGCGGGTTGAAATGGCAAGAGAGGGGTTAAGGAAGGGGTGGAGGGGGCTTTTATACCCTCTTACCCAGAATATATCCGTTATAGCTTTAAGACCCGGAGTATCCGGGGTAAACCCGGAAACTCCGGGAAGTCCGGAGATTCCGGGGTAAACCCGGATACTTCGGCCTCCCAAGGTCAGCACCTAAGAAAAGATCCTCGTGTATGTGTTGGTGCAAAGGTGTCTCTCATAAATTTTGTTTTAGCAACTAGAGCACCTATTCGACTCTTGGAAGGCACAATTCCTGTCCCTCTTGATAGTACGGCGTTCCTAGGACTCAAATTCAAAAACATAAAAATAAATAAGCCTTCTTAGGAACCCTTTGTAGCATCACTTCCTTTTTGTATGGTCAATAAATTGCACTTGATGCCACATATAATTTTAATACCTGCTCATGGACTAGATAAATCATTAGCCACTTAAGTGTGTGTCATTAAGTCACCAAAACCCACTTAGGGGTCCAAGATACTCTTCAATCTCCCCCTTTTTGGTGATTGATGACAACACATTTAAGTCTTACAATAGATAAAACAATGAATATCAAAAACTTTTGTAATACTCCCCCTTAATGTGTGCATTTTGATCTTGAATATCAATGGTCCTTCTAGGGCCAAATTTTGCACAAAGAGGAAAGCACGAGAGTATTACACTAGTGGGGTGCTTGTGACGTGCAACAGATAATACTGAGATGCTCATGACAGATTATGCACTCAACAAGGAAGAAAAAGAAATCTGATGCTAGAAAGTCCGGACTGTGAGGGTTAAATCCGAAATGTCCGGGAAATCCGGATACTCTGAGAAAATTCCCAGACTCTCCGGGCTTTCAGCACACCAGTGAAAAATAGTATTCACACAGATTTCCAATCTAGCATAAAATATCCTTAGAGAGTAAAAACAGAGTAAAGCATCACAAGCACACAACCAAATGTCTCAAGCTCACATAGTCTTACACACATACGAATTTAGAGTTATTACAAACCAAGGTTCCAAATCCAAATACATGAAGTTCAAGGTTCACCGTTCCACACATAAATAGATAAATTCACTCCCCCTTTAGCATCAAGCGCCAAAAAGGAAGTGTGGAGCAGCTGGATCACTCGGAGTCGCCGTCGTCCTCCTCTTCTTCTTCTCCATTGTCCTCCTCCTCTTCTTCCTCTTGTCCTTCTTCCGCATCTTGGGCGTCCCACTCCGCAAATGGATCATCAAACTCGGGGAGCTCTCGGTAGGGGTCGGTGGGAAGGCCAAGATGAGACTTTATCTCAATGATATCCCGACGGTTCTCATTAATCTCCGTGGCTATGGTCTTGCACATGCTAAAGATGCTTTTAAGAACCCTCTTGATCATGGAGCCACGGTGTCGTCGGGGAGGTCTAGGAGGAGAGCGTGCAGCGGGCATGTCATCATGGCGAGGAGCTGCACTAGAGGAGCCAACATACTTGCGACCCTTTGGTGGCTTCTTGGCTCGATCACGGAGGTGACGAAATGGCTCATGAACAACATCTTTGGGATAGCGAACATTGATGACCCTCTCAATCATGTACATTATGTAGGGGGCATAGGGAAGATACTTCATGGGATCATTCATGGCCCTCCTCAACGCATTCCAAATAAAGTCAAATATGCAAAAACCTTCCTCATCCAGTGCCATCCTATTTAGGAGATTGGGAGCGTAGTACCTCAAAGTGGTGGCATCTCCTTGCTTGGGATCAATGGTGGCACGAAAGAATTGGTTGAGGTAGCAGTAGTAGTATGGATTGAGTTGATCCGCCTTGCCCTCTATAGCCAAATCACGGCTAGGAAACATGAAAGTGAGCTCCTTAGGCTTGTACTTTGTCTCATTGTGAACGGGAGTGCATTCTTCATCCTTAGAACCAAGTCCCAAGAGCCTAGAGAAAGTCATGTAGTCTATGGTGCACTTGTTCCCTTGGGTTGTCCATGTGATGGTATTGTCATAGGGGTTGTAATAATAAGAGCAATGGAATTGGGCGAGAATCTCCTTATTCCAATTGTACCTAAACCCCATGAGATCATATAGGCCAACCTCCTTGCACTTCTCAATCACGGAGTTGAACACGGTGTTGTTGAGGTCCGCGTAGTACTTCCAATCGATGTACCTCATCTGCACAATTGGCACTATGTTCTTTGAAGCTAACTTAGGAATCCAGATGACGGTTTGATAGAAATCTCTATGGAAGTCACACCAAAATCTTGCTTCTAATCCTTCTCCTTTGAGATACCGATAGACATCCTCCTCCCTTTGCTCCCTCACGGCTAGAGCATTCTTGGAATAGTCCCTTATCATGTGCTCTACAAAGCCAAGTACGGATCCAGGCTCCCTAAGTTTGATAGGAGTGTCAACTACCCGAACGTTTGGTGGAAGGGTAGGGATGAGTCTAGGAGGTGTTTTGGGGCAAATGTGGGCTGCTACTCCTTGCTTGTGTTTGGGAGGAATGCGAGTAGCGGCACGGCTTTGATGGACATAGGGGGCTTGGCGGCTCTTTTGGGGGTGAGGCTTGTGGCGGGTTTTCCCTTTAGCTGGCCCCTTTCCATGGCGACGAGGAGGTTTAGGTGACTGCTCATAAGTTTCATCTTCCTCTTCACCACCATCACTCTCAGTCCTCTCCTCCTCCTCTTCCTATATCTCTTCTTCACTCCCTTCGGCATAGGAAGGAGGAGGGTCACCTCTTCTTGGCCGAGAGTTGTGCTGAGAGCCGCCTTGGCCAAGCTCCTCTTGCACCGCCCTCAAAGCGGCGGGATCATGCCTAGCCTTGGTCCTCCTTTGGGTGGAGGGCTCCTCGGTCTCGCGACGGATCTCCACTCTCATTTTCTGGATAAGTAGAAGGATATGGAAGTGAGAGATAACCAATAGAAGAGATGTACAACACTGTGATTTAGGGTTTACAGTGTGAACCCCGGAGACTCCGGGAAAAAATCCGGAGACTCCGGAAAGTCCGGAGAGTCCAGGTTTTTCAAGCCCGGAGTTTCCGGGTTTCACACCCGAAACCCTAACTCATAATGCTGCACAAATCATCCATCCAAACTGCGAGGTATTGCAAATCAGGAGCCTAAGAAGTATTCTCTACCTATTCCCTAAGAGGATACGACAAGAACAACCCTAGGGAAGTAGATCGAGAAAAGTTCCTCGAGAGATACCTTGGGGAGAGAGAGGGAGAGATTTCAATCCTTCGAATCTTGAAAAGATCTTCGATCTCCACACCTTGGAGCCCTCAATCCCTCACTCACACTTGATTTCGATGGTGGAAAACAAAAATCGCCTAAGGGGGTGAGGAGAGGGCGAGTGGGAGGCGACGGGAGTAAGGGGAGGCCAGTCAATGCGGTAAATGATGAAGGATGAGTCAACCACGGTAAAAAGATGTATATATACCCTAAAGGTTCGGACACTACGGGCCAGATCCGGAGTTTCCGGGAAACCCGAAATCTCCGGGAAATTTTCCAGAGTTTCCGCTCCCCCTGAGTCCAGCGAGTAGATTTTCAAGGAATTTGATTTTGGATAGATTTGGAAGGTTATATATGTAATATATGTGAGCCTGAGCAGTATCAACACTTTGAACTAGCCACAAGCAAGCAATAGGAACAATAGTCCAAGTGTTGTACTCTAGAAGATCCAAAATTTTCAAAACAAATTCAACACAAGCATTTCACAAATCTTTTGCTTTCAAAGCCCTAGACTAGATCATTCAAACATGTGCATGATCTCAAGCCAAGTTACGAGAATCCAAGATATTTAGCTCACTCCTCAAAGCACAAAACCTTCGTCCATCAAGAGGCTTTGTGAAGATATCGGCTAGTTGCTTATCAGTGCTCACATGGCTTAAAGCGATATCTCCTTTGGCTTTGTGGTCTCTCAAGAAATGGTGTCTTATGTCTATGTGCTTTGTTCTTGAGTGGTTTACGGGGTTGTTAGCTAGCTTAATGGCACTCTCGTTGTCACACAAGAGTGGCACCTTGCTAAACTTGCAACCAAAGTCTCTCAAAGTGAGCCTCGTCCAAAGTAGTTGAGCACAAGAAGCGCCGGTTGCAACGTACTCGGCCTCGGTGGTGGAAAGGGCAACAGAGTTTTGTTTCTTGGAACTCCAAGACACCAAAGACCTCCCAAGAAATTGGCAAGTCCCAGATGTACTCTTTCTATCTACTTTGCAATCGGCATAGTCCGAATCGGAGTAGCCAAGTAGATCGAAAATGGAGCCCTTAGGATACCATAAACCGAGGTTAGGAGTATGAACCAAGTATCTAAAAATTTTCTTAACGGCCATTAGATGACACTCCTTAGGATTAGCTTGAAATCTTGCACACATGCACACATTAATCATAATATTGGGCCTAGATGCACAAAGGTAAAGTAAAGAACCAATCATGGAGTGATATACCTTTTGGTCGATGCTTTTTCCTTCCTCATTTAGATCAAGATGTCCATTGGATGGCATAGGTGTTTTGATGGGCTTGGCATTGTTCATGTCAAACTTCTTGAGCATATCATTAGTGTACTTGGTTTGACTTAAGAATGTGCCATCCTTGAGTTGCTTGATTTGAAAACCGAGAAAGAACTTCAACTCTCCCATCATAGACATTTCAAATCTTTTGGTCATGATCCTACTAAACTCATCAACCCAAGATTGATTAGTAGACCCAAATATGATGCCATCAACATATATTTGACATACAAACAAATCATTGTCTTGTTTGCGAGTGAAGAGAGTAGGATCGGCTTTGCCTATTTCAAAGCCTTTCTTTAAGAGAAATTCCTTAAGGCATTCATACCATGCTCTAGGGGCTTGCTTGAGCTCATAGAGCGCCTTATGGAGCTTGTAGACGTGGTTGGGAAATTGAGGGTCATCAAAGCCCGGTGGTTGCTCAACGTAGACTTCTTCGGAGATTGGACCATTCAATAAGGCACTCTTGACATCCATTTGATGTAGCTTGAAGTTGTGATGGGTGGCGAAGCTAAGAGTATGCGAATTGCTTCAAGCCTTGCCACCGGTGCATATGTTTCTCAAAAGTCCAAGCCTTCTACTTGAGTGTACCCTTTTGCCACCAATCTAGCTTTGTTCTTGGTCACCACACCATCTTCATCTTGCTTGTTGCGAAACACCCACTTGGTTCCAATCACATTATGTTTAGGGCGTTCCACCAAGGACCAGACTTCATTCCTAGTAAAGTTGTTGAGCTCTTCTTGCATGGCATCACCCAATCAGCATCTCCAAGAGCATCCTCAACCCTAATAGGTTCCAACATGGAAACAAACGAGTAATGTTCATAAAATTTTGCTAATCTTGAACGAGTTGTTACCCCTCTACGGATGCTTCCAAGAATGTTGTCAACGGGATGATCTCGTTGAACACTTTGTCGAACTCTTGGATGTGGGTCAGAAACTTCTTGTTGAATCAAATCCTCAGTTTCTTGACTGCCTTGTGAAGTGCCAACAGCAGGTCCAGAATTTCCGGACTTTTCTCCGGAGTTTCCGGAAAACCCGGAATCTCCGGATTTTCTCCGGATACTCCGGGGTTTGCAATGGGAGGTAGAACTGCTGCTTCTTCTATTTCGCAGTCCTCATCATCTTCTTCTTGAGTCTTGATTTCTCTGATAGCCATCTTTCTTATAACCTTTTCAGCAGGTACATCCTTGCCTACACACAATTCATCAACTTGCTCCTCTTGAGAGCCATTAGATTCATCAAACGTCAAGTCACACGTGACTTCAACACAACCGGTGGTTTTGTTGAGGACACGATAGCCATGAGTGTTTGAGGCGTAACCAAGAAAGATACCTTCATCAACTTTAGATGCAAACTTAGAGCTTTTGGGCTTCTTGTTAAGAATGAAGCACTTACAACCAAAAACTCTAAAGTAAGACACGTTAGGCTTTTTACCGGTTAGGAGCTCATAAGCGGTTTTGTGACGAAGCTTGTGAAAATACAAACGGTTGATAGCATGACATGTCGTGTTGATTGCTTCCGCCCAAAAACTATCCGAAGTCTTGTACTCATCAAGCATGGTTCTTGCGGCTTCAATGAGAGTTCTATTCTTCCTCTCCACTATCCCATTTTGTTGTGGAGTATGTGGGACGGAGAGTTCATGACCAATGCCTTATTCATCAAGATACTCTTCAATGTTGGTGTTCTTGAACTCGGTGCCATTGTCACTTCTCACTCTCTTGATCTTCACATCAAATTCATTTTGGGCTCTTGTGGCAAACTTCTTGAATATTTCATGAACTTTTCTCTTGTCCTTCATAAAGAATACCCAAGTATACCGAGAATAATCATCAACAATGATAAATCCATACTTGTTCCCTCTAATGCTAACATAAGCCACCGGACCAAAGATATCCATGTGAAGTAGTTCCAATGGCCTTGTGGTGGTGACCACATTCTTAGTGGGATGAGGGACACCAACTTGCTTTCCGGCTTGACAAGCACTACAAATTCTATTTTTCTCAAAATGAACGTTTGTTAGTCCTAGGATGTGTTCCCCCTTTAGAAGCTTATTGAGATTATTCATCCCAACGTGAGCTAGTCGGCGATGCCAAAGCCAACTCAAGCTAGACTTTGCCAATAAGCATGTATCAAGTTGGGCTTTATCCGATGAAAAATCCACCAAGTAAAGCCTTCCCTTGAGTTCACCCTTAAAGGCAACGGAGTCATCGCCCCTTCTAAAAACGGTCACACCCTCATTGGTGAACAAACAATTATAACCCATCTCACAAAGTTGTGAAATGGACAACAAATTGTAGTCCAAAGATTCAACCAAATAAACATCGGAAATTGAATGATTGATTGAGATAGCAATTTTACCAAGACCAACAACCGTTCCTCCACCATTGCCTCCAAAGGCAATTCTTTCCGTAGGATTTTCAATCATATCACAAGATGTAAACATTTTCTTCTCCCCAGTCATATGATTTGTACAACCACTATCAATCACTCATTTTGTTCCACCAGAGGAGTATGCCTACAAAACAAGTTATGCTTGTGTTTTAGGTACCCAAGTGGATTTGGGTCCTAGAGTGTTAGTCACAAGAATCTTGGGCACCCACACATTCCTTTTGATCAATGTCCCTTTTGTGCAGGGTCCCACATACTTTTCCTTGAGCAAGTCATCTTGCACCTTGAAACCCTTCTTTTCAATTACAAGGGCATTCTCAAGGGCAATGGTTTTCTCCCGCTCAAGTCTAAAGAGTTCTTCTTGCACCTCTAGAGTCCCTTCTCTATTCTCTATTTCTTTCATTAAAAGCATGATTTTCTTAGTTGCCTTTTTACCAAAGCTAGTGATCATTCTTTCAAAATCAAAATCACTTTCACTATCATCATCTAGAGGTGGGGTGGGAGTGTCTACCTTGGAGCCCCTAGCCATTAGGCAAGTGTGGGTGAAGTCATCTTCATCATCGGTGAGATCTTCAAAGAGTGATGATTTGTTGATTGGTTCCCCAATGGATATGGTAGCAAGACCCGCTTCAACGTCGGAGTCGGAGCTATCATCATTTGAATCCCACTCTTCACCCAAGTGAGCTTCACCAACTTCCTTCTTCTTGTTCTTGTCATTCTTGTTGGTGTCTCTTCTCCTCACTCTTACGTTGGGACATTCCGTAATGAAATGACCCTCCTTGCCACATCCAAAGCATGGTCTCTTGGAAGTCCTCTTCGTCTTGATCTTGTCTTTGTCCTTGTTCTTGTTGAAGAAGCCACTCTTTTTGAACATTTTGTTGAACTTACTCACAAAGAGAGCCATTTGCTCGGGAGTCATGTTCATGTCACTATCTTCATCACTATCTTTCTCAACCATGATCTTTGAAGTTGATGAGCTTGACTTCTTCTCCTTGCTAGATGCCTTGAGGGCCACTCCCTTGTTCTTCTCAAGTTGTTCATGCATCTTTGACATTTATTGTGAAAGCTTTGACTCCTTGATGGTGATGAGGTGTTCTTCCATTCTTCCAATCACATCCGCCGGAGTGAACTTGTTGAAGCCTCTCTTCTCCCTTATGAGTGTTGGAAGTTGCACATCCCTTGCCATGTATGTGGAGAGGATTTTGTCAACCACTTCTCTTCTTCCCCATCTTGTGCTTCCTAGTGACTTGATTTTGTTGATGATCTTGTTCAAGTGATTGTACATGTCTTGTGGAGACTCATCATCCTTGATGACAAACCGATTGAGCTCACTCTCCAAAGCTCGAATTCTTCCTTCTCTCACTTGCTTTGTCCCTTCATGGTTAATGAACAATGTGTCCCACACTTCTTTAGCGGACTTCAACCCATCCACCTTGTCATACTCTTCGGACGTGAGTGAACTCTTGATGATGTGTATGGCTTGATAGTTTCGTTGTATCTCATTTGCTTTCTCTTGAGTTAGCGTCGCATCACCACTAGGAAAGGTAATACCCCTGTTCACAATAGTCCAAAGTGCGGGATTTACCGCCATCAAATACTCCTCCATCGAGTTCTTCCACTTGGAATAGCCGGTTCCATCAAATTGGGGTATCATCCCAATGTGGCTAGAACTCGATGGATGGTTAAAGGATAAACGAGAATAATCAAAAGAGGTTCGAGTATAGTCCCTTGATGGTCGTCGAGCGGAGTGGTTGGACCTTGCATCATCAAACTCTTCATCCTCACTATCGGAGGAATCATCACCATGTCAATGCGCTTGATGACTTGTGCTTGCGCCAAAGGTGTTACCTCCTTGAGGTAGAACAGGAGGTGTGCCAACGACGTTGTTGGCGGGATCACCTTCGGCGAGAGGTGGGGCTTGATCACTTGGATTCGACATCCTCTTAACTCCAAGCGGTTAAGCTTCAAATACGGAGCACCAGGCTCTGATACCATTTGAAAGGACCAAGATGTCAACTAGAGGGGGGTGAATAGTCGAACCTGAAAAATCACAACTTTTTCGCAGCTGTTAAATCAGGTCCGGAGTTTCCGGATACTCCGGGAAATCCGCAGAATCCAGGAAAATGTCCGGATATTCCGGCCTGTCAGAGGGGAATCAAATTCGACAGAAATTAAACTTGCTCAAATGTAAATCTGTGAAAATAGGTTATGCACTGAGATGAGACAAGCCTGTTTATCCACTCCAATCTCGTAGGAATCTCAACACAAAGTAGATCAGCACCAAAACCTAGATAAGTGCTCAAGGGAGAAACAAGCATACAACAAGATGAACAAGCACAAGAGACACAAGGATTTGTTACCGGACTTCAACCTCACACCTTGAGGTCTACGTCTCCGTTGAGGTACCCACAAAGGGTGGACCTTTACACCTAGGTCACTTTCCTCCCTCTAGCGACCACAAAGATCAAGCTAGAGTTACTTACTCAAATTCGGGGTGATACAAACTTCCTTGGGCAGCCACAACCTTTGGATGCTCCAAGGCAACGCCCGGCCAGCTAGGCTCAAAGCTCCAAGAGTAACAAACACGAAGTGTGCCAACCAAGCGAAGAACGAGGTGCTCTAGAGATGGGAAATTAGCTCACTAGCACTCTCCAAGCTCTTGCTCTCAATCCCTCTTAAATCCCCACAACAATCTCACCAAACTTGAGCCAAGGGGAGTAAAGGAGGGAGTAAATGAGGTCTGAATGTTTGCAGGTTGAAATGGCAAGAGAGGGGGTAAAGGAAGGGGTGGAGGGGGCTTTTATACCCCCTCACCCAGAATATATCCGTTACAGCTTTAAGACCCGTCCGGAGATTCCGGGGTAAACCCGGATACTCCGGCCTCCAAGGTCAGCACCTAAGAAAAGATCCTCGTGTATGTGTTGGTGCAAAGGTGTCTCTCATAGATTTTGTTTTAGCAACTAGAGCACCTGTTCGACTCTTGGAAGACACAATTCTTGTCCCTCTTGATAGTACGACGTTCCTAGGACTCAAATTCAAAAACATAAAAATAAATAAGCCTTCTTAGGAACCCTTTGTAGCATCACTTCCTTTTTGTATGGTCAATAAACTGCACTTGATGCCACATATAATTTTAATACCTGCTCATGGACTAGATAAATCATTAGCCACTTAAGTGTGTGTCATTAAGTCACCAAAACCCACTTAGGGGGCCAAGATACTCTTCAAGATGCCAATAAAATAAAATGATATAATACAGATGAAAAGGTTGCCTGGTACCAATTGCCGTTGATCACATCTGCACCCACAATCCATGCAGCAGTACTAGCTCAAGAGCAACCTTCAACAAACCAGATCAGATGGCAGCAAATACCCCCCGGGACTCAAACCATCTAGCAAAGAGAAATTTCAAAACATGACACCCAATAGAAGCGCCTCATGTCATTTGACATCTAATTCGTGAGCCTTTAAAAAACTGACACTTGGGACGCGAATTACTTCAAGATGAGAGACTCCCTTCTATTTCTCTCTTCGGCCTTAGTAAAAAAAGACCATAATACCCTCTCTAATGCCTTCTCCCTCCCTAATTCATCTCTTTCTTCTTCTCCCCTACGTTGTCGCGGTGCCGCCATCCCCGCGCAGGACAAGCACCCCCATGGCCAGCCAGCAAGCCAAAACGGCAGCAGCACGCGTGGCCCGAGTGAGCCGCCGCACGGTAAGGTACGGTCGAGGATGGGCAGCAATAGCGATGGGGAAATTTTCAATCCCCTTTGCATCTTCTTCCCCACCATCTTCCCCTCCACTATTGCCCCCTGACGGCGTGTCGATAGCCACCTCCGCCACTGCTGCCCTTGACGCGCCACCGCCCGCAGGCTCCCTCTGTCGCGGCTGCCCTTGATACATCACCTTCGCTGGACTACTCCTTTGCCCTCACTAGAGCCGGCACCGTCTCCTCTCCGTTGGTCGTTAGTGCCGAGCGGTAGGGTGGCGCGGGTGGGGAGGCCGACGGAGGAGAGGGCGGAGAGCGCTGTGATGGTGTGGGAGGTGAGCAGTGGTGCGAGGGTCGCGTTGATGTCGGCGAGGAGACCCACGCGGGCAAGTCGGCGAAGCTGGGCAATAGGGACGGGGACCTCAGTTTTGTCAATGACCACGACTGCGTTGCTGAGAAGCCGACGGCTGGCGGCGGCCATGGATGCTGTCCGAAGGTGCAAAGCAAGACAAGAGAATGGAGTGACATGGTTCAAAATGACCCTGGCATCCAGGTCCCACACACTAGGGGCATTTTAATCATTTTAGTTGGGGTTGGAGGAAGAAATGAGAAGGAAAAGAGTCCCTCATTTTGAAGCAAATCACGTCTCCAGTATCAGTTTTTGAAAGGCTCGCGAATGTCAATTGAGCGCTCGTATTGGGTGTCATATTTTGAAATTTCTCATCTAGCAAGAAATAGTAGCAAACGGGTGCTCAAAGGGTGAGGTTTATTCTGCTCACAACCCACTTGTACTCAATTTTACATTCCTGCCACTTGTCTCATTTTCATGACAAAAACAACACTTAGTGCGGCCAAGGCAATTTCGTTTGGGCAAATTGTCTTTGGTTAATGTCAACCTTTTTTTAGAAACCACAAAAATATTTTAATCTTTAATGGAATTTTCAACTTCCAATGTAGACATTCGGTCGGGATTCCTTGGTTTTCACTAAATCTCTATACATAGAGCTTAACGTGAAACCCTTCTTGTTTAATTCCCATTTGAAAATATCCTTTCGACCATTCAACCTGACCACCAAACACACTTCCCCCAACAAGTTTATACCACTGCGCATGCCCGTTGAATATCTCAAGAGTTATATCATGGTGTAGAAAAAAAAGCACAAAGACGAATTACTCGAAAGAAGGTGGCAGGAAAATATGAGCAAGTTTGAACCTCTCTGGGGGGCTGATGTGTAGGAAAGAGCAGTTGCGGCGGTGATCCACCTCGGCGACGAAGCTGGGGTGGGGTGGGGTGGAGCTGGAGGACGATTGGTCCCCATGGAGGAAGGACGGGAGTACCCTGCAGGCTGCGGTGGCGGGAGCAAGAACGATAGGGTTTGGGGCTCCGGGTTGCCGGAGGGGGCGGTCACCGCGCAGAGGAGGCCCACGGGTGCCAGTGCAGGGGAAGGCCACCAGGGGACAGGTGCGACGACTGGTATAGGGATATGGCGGGCGCGCACGTCGTCGGCGATGACCCCGGAGGAAGGCGGGGGTATATCCGTTGGGCCCTTGTCTTGTTGGGAGATTGGCGGCGGCGGGTATGTGAAAAGGGAGGTGAGCCGACGAGAGCGGAGGGGGAGGTGACGAGGGGCGGGGGTGGCAAGGGCGAGGCGGCGGTTATATACGTCGGTGGCTGCCTACGTGTTCGCTCATCTCCTCTTTTCTGCAGCGGCGAAGGGATGCAGACTTGGGGAAATCACGCTTTTGCCGAGAGATCGGGGGTTTGCCGAGAGCCTCCTTCGGGCACTCGGCAAAGAAAGGGTTTGCCGAGAGCCGTCAAGAAAACTCTCGGCAAACAAAAAAACCTCGACAAAATATGGGTTTTCCGAGAGCTTTTCTTAGCCGTCGACAAAATAGGGTTTGGAGAGAGCTTTTTTCTGGCAAACAGCTATTTTGCTGACCGTTTTCATTTGGCCTACGGTAAAATATATTTATCTATTCTCTATATTTATCTTTTATACCCTCGGCAAAAACACTTGTGAAGAAACCCGTAGCTATATTTATCTTTTATATGATAAAGTGTTTCTACTCTCTAGATACAATATGTGGTGGCACATGTTAATTTTGGTACAATTTTGAATTTGTTTTCTATATTTAACTAATTAATTGCATTTCAAGCATTTTTTTCGAGTCAAGACAAATTTTAACTGCAAGTGATTCAAGTAATATAAGAAAATAAGTGGAAAAAATGATATCCATGTCATTTAGCCAATTTTAAGACCTTATCCATAAAATCAAAGAAATTTCGAAAATCTTGGCCAAGAAACACGATCAAAGATGCGTGTGTCAATGATTTTAAAATTCTAGAAAAGCAAATTAAGTGTAAAAATTTATGAAATTTGTCAATATCTCATGATTTCTTACACGGAGGTTATGGTAAGAAATTGAGTGAGTTTTGCACATTTTATCACACCCGATGTTTAGAAACCCAAACATCTCCATAGAAGTTTCGTAGAGTTATAAAAGAAAGCAGATAGTTTTGTAGGCAAAGTGATGTTCAAATTGGAATTTGAATTCAATTTTTTTTATACTCTCCACAAACAACATGTGCTACTCAATGTCAAAATATGGTAAATTTTTACATTTATTAGCTATATTTAACTAATTAAAAGCATTTGTTTTGATTTTTGGAAAAAAAACTTTGCCGTGGGCCGAATTATGGGCTCACGACAAAGCCTAATTGGGCGAGTCAGTCTATCATACATGCTGGTGACCGGTGGCCATAGGATCTATTGATCCGACGGTCTCAATCGCACTCCGTTCGGATAAAACACCTCCCCCTCTCACCCTCTCAAACCCTAACACACACACACAAGAGGTGGCGGCGCACCCTCCTCTCCTCTCTCGTCGGCACGGCCGCTACACCCTCCTCTCTTCCTTTGCCTCCGCTGTGACAACCCTACCCAAGATAATCTCGTATTAGTGCCTAAATCAATCCACTTTGGCCATTAAGGACTAACACAAGATTAGCTCGTCATTATTGTCGGGTCAAGCCCGGTGAAATCACTTACATAGCAACAAAGGATCGAACATATGCATTAAAAACTCACACGAAAGCAAGTCCAGAGTACATTACACAATTTAAATCCAAATCTACCCATAAGGGTTTAATTATTGCAAATCATGGTTCATGACATGATAATAAAAGGTTAAGAGTTCGAAAACAACGGAAATTAACTCAGTGATACCATAAACATCATAGGAGGTCATCCATGATGCAATCACTCGTCATCATCCACTCATTCCAGGTCCCTGCCAGGTGAAATCTCTCCAGGCCAATCAACATCACCTGAAAGCAACAATTAGAGCAAGGCTGAGTATACTAATACCCATCAAGACTTACCCGTCCCAAAAATTAAATTACCTCCATGCAAGGCTTTTTGCTAGTGGGTTTGTTTTGCCAAAAAGAAACTAAGATCATTGATCTTTACTTTCAATATTTTAGCTCAAGTCCTAGTGACTTAACCATTACTAAGTAATCTATTGCAAGCATAAGTTGTGCAATACAATTAATCAAAGCATTAATATTCACATAGTTCCATCATTAGGATCACATGGCCTGTTGATTAAGCAGTCTCAGATAACGGTGAGAGGCTGACGATCGATCGATTAATAAACCTTGCAATATAAATCTAAACACACGGAGGGTACCCTCATGAAGAGTTCACCAACCATGCGGTTTCCGTCATTCTTCGGTTTAGGATAAGGAACCACAGTCTTAGGTACACGGATTATCTAGGCTACACCATACAAGGTCACCCAGCCTCACCCGTGTACCACAAGTGGCGAGCCCAGGGGTGCACCACAAGATTAGTGATCGAAAAATCCTCCACCGCCTCAATCAGGTACTAGGCTCACCGATCCCATTCCCGACAAATGCTAAGTACGTTCAAACTCTTAACCCACGAAAGCCACTGGACCAGAGCCCAGATCCCATGCTCTTACCATGTGAGAAATCCATTATCAAATCTAATGATTCCAACATAAGAACCTGTATCTCGTGAGTGACGAACATCACTCGACTTGTATCGGGTCACTAGAGCGTAGCAACTAGTGACCTAGTATATTAGTAAGAGAGCATATGTACATAAGGATCATGCATCTAAGATTTCATTTCAACTCCTGAACGTAAATGCACAATCATGGGTAGAGATAGTTGCATAAATGTAAATAAATCATGGGTTAATGATCTGGGGTTTGCCTTTATTGGCAAGGTTGGCCTTGGGCCCTTCTGGAATTTGGTTCAAGTCCTATTCTACGTCCACGTACTGCATGTCATCGTTAGCTCCCTCGTCTCCTCCTTTCGGCATGAGCGTGTAGCTACCGCCGGTAAGATCTATATGACAGATGCATATGCAAGCATGAATTTGGTGAACTTAATTAAATAAAATGCTATGCAACACATAAAAAACATGGAGTGTATGGTTGGGCACATTCACCTAGATAAGAATATATTAAGCATATTCTCCCTATTAAAACAAGTGATGATGTTGGAAAAATTAAACACTTAATTTGATGGTGATTGTGTACACATCTATACAAATAAATTAAATTAAATTCAAAAAACAGCAAGGGTGTGATCCTAAACTCCTTAGCCCTATTCGAATCCACTGAACAAAATCCCATAAGCATTGGAGCTATAAGTTAAGCATGACAAAAATCACAAATTCTAGCTTCTAAAACATGATAAATTCATATAAAAATATTTACGAATACTCTGGCCCTAAATTTTGGTACACAGCAAGATATGGGTGTAACAATGCCTCATGCCAAAATTTGGCCCTAGAATACTCATATTTTAATTTGTACAAAAATGACAAATTTTTGCCTAGCAACCATAAATAATTTTTATAGGAAAAACAACATGCTTCTGAAGCCAAAACCTCTACCACATGTTTCCTATGCTAAGGCCAGAGTATACACCAAGATTTAGCTCATGATCATGCCTATGTTTCAAACTATGCATCTATCCTCAAAACTAAGTATAAAAATCAAGAATAATTATTTCCAGCAGTTATAAAATCATGAGAAGTTCACCAGAGGTGAACCTAAGCATAATAAAACTATATCCAGAAGTTGGACATAAAAATATATTTAGATATGGCTAAAAAATCATTTGCTTAGGATCTTGCTTACATATAAGATAAATCATAATAAGATATCTACTCAGCAACTTTGTGCAAAAACTTAGGTAAGCTTACACATGATATCTCTAATGACATATCCAAAGCTCAGCTCATGATCTTATCTAGTTCTTGAATTATGACAAAAGTGGGTCAAAATGAGTTTAAATTTTATTTCAAATACTAGCCATCGAAAGTATAGTTATGCTTTGCGAAAGATGTAGATCTGGTCATATGGAAACTAACAAAATTGGTTTTGTATTTTTAGGATTTCTCTACGACTTTCTATGATTTTTCTGGATCTGATCCAAAGGGGTTCAAAGGGGAATAATCTATTTTACAAGGAGGTCCCTAGGTTCATGTTTTGCTTTACAGATAAGCCCCTAGTTCACAGAAAAGTCCCTGGAAGTTTTGAGATTCTTGCAATGTGGCCCCTATGGGCGGGAGGCGGCGTGGCTCGCCAGAATCCGGCCAGACTGGCGGCGGCACCGGCCGGGGAACGGGCGGAGAAGGCCAAGGGGCTCACCTAGGAGTGGTGGATGGTCGGAGACGAGATCGGGAAGGCGCCGGTGAGCCGTGTGGGGGCGCACAGGAGGCGGCGGCCGCTCCGGCGAAAAAAGTGTTGGGGTCGTCTAGAGGTGGTGAAGGACCACATGGAGCTCGGGAGGTTGTTTGGGTGGTCGAGGAGCGGTGGAGTCGAGCGGACAGGGGACTCCACCGTGGCGGGGTGGCCATGGCAACGGCGGAGAGCAAGGCCGAGTGGTGGCGGCAGGTTCTCGCATGAGTCAAGATGGCAACGGGTACGTACCCGATGGGTACCGACCACCCATGCCCGCACCCACCAGGTCAAAACCTATTCCATTGGGTTACCCGCTAAAGCAAACGGGTATGGAATTCATTCCATACCCGCACCCGACGGTAATCCTTACCCGACGGGTATTCCATACCCGCCGATACAACAGTTCAACCTTCTTCACATGCACAAATATAACAACTTTAAGCAAGTTAAATACAATAAGTTTCAGCAAATGCATTAATAGTAGGTAGCACACCACCGCCCAGGCTTCTAGCCTTCCACAACTTGTCAGGTTCAACCACAGTTCCAAGTTTCGAGCACAAACAAATATTACAAATTTCATGGGCTATATGGGCTAAATTACTTAGGTTGCCTATTCATTTTTACGGGTATTTCTTACCCACGGGTATGCGGGTATGGGTACTAC
The DNA here is from genome assembly GCA_947561735.1 of Cenchrus americanus. Lineage (NCBI taxonomy): Eukaryota > Viridiplantae > Streptophyta > Magnoliopsida > Poales > Poaceae > Cenchrus > Cenchrus americanus. Next base: position 67,114,298 of record OX387239.1, on the reverse strand, counting down.
TATTCCACACCCGTACCCGCCATACCCGATGGGTAGAGAATTTCACCCAATAACGTACCCATGGGTATAAAATTCGTTCCATACCCGCGTCTTTATCGGGTAAAACCCATCGGGTACTCGGGTTTCGGGTACCCATTGCCATCTCCACGCATGAGGGGGAAGTCTAGCTCTTTTTTTAATAGGCGGTCGCGACTTCAACGCCGAGCACGGCCGTGACGCGCCCAGGGGTAGGGGTCTGACGCGGAGTTTCTCCTTCCAAAACTACACTCGCTTTTCGTCTAAAACAACGGCATAACTGTAAATATCAAAGCCTAATGCATTTGCAGAAGCTAAGGCGAGACATTTTTTTTTGAACGGAAGACACTTGTTTTATTCTATCCACTACGGAAACGCGTGCTTCGCCAACAGCTTAAAGGCTGTTGGCGAAGACTCAAACATCGTTGTTGAAGGCTTTCCCAACGGGGTTTCCGAGTTACTTGTTGGGAAAGAGTCGTTGGCGTTTTAAGTGATGGGAAAGAGCTCTTCGCCAACGGGAATTCCGGCCCCGTTGGGAAAGCTTCGCCAACGACCATGTGCGCCGTTGGCGAAGAGGGGAAGCCGTCGGCTCGGATGCGTTACCTTCGCCAACGGGGAAGCGACGGCCGTTGGCAAAGTCTCGTTGGCAAAGGGAATGGCAGCTTTGCCAACAGCTAGCTTTGCCAACGGCCTCGGGTGAAGGCTGTTGGCAAAGCCGCCGGCTTTGCCAACGGCTTTGGCCCGACTTGTTGGCAAAGGCCGGGCGCGTGCTTCGGGGAAGCCTATCTTTGCCAACGGCACCGGCCCAAAGCCGTTGGCAAAGCCGGGAAGGCCGTTGAGGAAAGCCCGGCTTGCCAACGGCTTTGGCCTATCTTTGTTGGCAAAGCCGGGAATCCCCCCCTTTTTTTCTCTTTTCTAGCATTTAATTCACATATCAAATCCACACATCAACATATGAACCGAATACCACATATATATCAACAATATAGCATATAAACCACATTTCGACATCGGTTTCGATCTCAACATGAATCCACACACCAAATCTTCGATACATGTCCATAATACACATAAAGTCATGAAACGAGTGCATACATGTCCAACATACACCGGGATGTCCAACACACATGTCCAAAATGTCCGACAAGTCCAACATACATGTCCGGGGGTCTAACATGCATCGCTACTAGTCCATAAGAGGTAGTCACAGGTACCTAGCTCGTGGCGTCGTCCCCAGGGGTCCCGGCGCCGTCCCCGGAGGTCCCGGCGCCCCCCACCTTGCTGTGGCTGTGCCTGAGTCCACCCTGACCCCTGCGGCGGGTCGTAGTGCCGTAGGGCGGGCGAGGCCCCCGCTGCGTCCGCGCCCCGGCCACGACGAGTAGGTCTGCGACGGTGGAGCCCACGTGTACGGCTGTGTGGGGTAGGTCGGGTGCCGTGGAGAAAGACCCGGTGGAGGGCTAGCACCCGGGAGTCGGGTTCGAACCCGCCGACCGAGCCTCGCACAAAGGACAAGTGATGTAATTAGTACCGCGGGATGGCCGCACAAGGTAAAGCAAAAAGGTAATATACCGACCGGAGCGTGAACAGGGAGGAGGCACCGGGGAGTGGTGGTGCGGCAAGGAGGGAGGGAGGAAGCTCTCCGCTCGTCCGGAACTTGGACTTGACGAAGCCGGCCCGGTCCGCTATCCGACGCCGGTAGTGCCCCGCCATAACCGCTAAGCTCCGCCGGTGGGCCGCATCCCGGGCCGCCACCGGGCCGCATCATCTCCCGGAACCCGGCCCGCAATATTACACCCGCATGGTATGTGAAGCCAAGGTGTTTGAAATGAGTGCACAACGAATGAAACCGCACTTACCTCCATCTGCTGGTACGTGGTCGGCCGTCGGGGCGCTATCGGGATGCCGGAGGAGCTACTGGACCCGGCCTTTCGAATCTCCCTCGCCGTGGGAGTAGTGGACGAGCCGATGGCGGCCGTTGGCCATCCAGTAGGAGCCGTGCTGCTTCCCTCCTCCCAACCTCATCACGATCTCCGTGTCTAGGGGCTCCTTGAAGGGGTCCTTGTCTTCTTCGGATGGCTGCGGCGAAACGCGCGCCGTACTCGACGAGCTTGGGCCGCACGTTCGCGTTGGTGTACGCGTCCGGCCCGTCCTCCGGTTCCACCCCGTTGGCCGGGTCCTTCGCTTTGCCCTTGTGAGAAAGGGCGTACCCCACCACCTCGTTGATCTCCTCCCCACCATGAGATGCCCTCTCGCGAAGAAAACACAAACATTGTTACAAGTAAATAGATTGAGCACTACGATAAATAGATCAACATTATCATACCCATGCGTCCATGAACTCGCGGGAGGGACCGGTTCCCTTGGTGGTGTGCCACCCTTGCGGCCTTTGCCGGCGCTCCCGACGCTCTTTCTTCTCCTCGTAGCACTTGTCCGATCTCCACCGGCGCACAATGGCCTCCCGAAGATTCCGGGTCCTTGTCGCACCACCCCGTATCCACTAAGAAACATCAAGTATTTGACATGTCGAAGATGAATTGAATGTTTCATGGAAGCAAACGAACGAATGTTTCTTGCTTAATTACCGTCAAGTACTCATCCTCGGTGAGGTCGGTCTCCCTCTCGGAGGATGATCTCTCGCCCGACTCGTTCCTTCTTGATCACCTCGCCAAGACGGTTGCGGTAGTGGTTGATGACGCACCGGATGCGCGCATCGTGGTACATGTCCCCGAGACGTGCATGGCGGGCGTTCTCCAACACGATCGCCGCCTCCGCCTCTTTCCCATCCGCGCACTTCCAGTACCCCTGCACGCACACATCATGTTTCATTTCATTATTTCAAGAATGTCCAACGAATGTGTAGTATTGAGAAATGCGTTGCGATGAAAACACTCACCCAAAACTCCCTCTTGATCTTCTCCGCAAGTGACTCGCGTGCAGGTGAACCTGCAAGATCACTGCCTTCGGGCTCGAGCGCGGGGACGGTGTGCGGTGGAAGTGTTCCCACTTCATGGGCGGCTTTCGAACGCCGTCGATGGTGACCAAGCCAGGGTAGTACTCCTTAATCAGCAGGGAGAGGATGCCATTGATATGGCGTGCACCGGTACCCCCCTCCGTAAACACCCAGGCCCTGCACGAGTCATTAACAAAAATTATTAGTCTGAAATTCGGTTTTCATCATGCTATGTGAACAATATGAAAAAAGTAGTTCACTTACTCTTTCCCGACGGGCGCAATCACCTTGCGCTGGTGGGGGAGCGGCTTCTGTGTAGGGAGCGTCGAGGGCCCGCGCTCGTAGGGCTTCCTCAAACCTGAGGAAGGCACCACGGCGCCGTGACACTCGTCCTCGTCGTCGTGGCCGCCACCGCCACCGCCACCGCCACACCCAGCGTCGTGGCCCTCGTCGTCGTCGTCGTCGCCGCCGCCACCGCTGCCACCGCTGCCACCGTCCCCACTCATCGTCGTCGTCGTCCTCATCACGAACTCCAGCCTCCTCTGTCGGAGACGTCTGCTGCGGGCCGGCTCCTCCGTCCAGGCCGGCTCCTCCTCCCTACCGGCCTGCTCCTCCACGTCTACCTCCTGCTCGCCGCGACCGCCGTAGAGCGAGGGGCAGGTCCGCTTCGGCAGCTTCTTCCTGCCGCCTGGCATTTCGTCGAGTGCCTGCAATGACAACGATTAAAACAATTAGCATTTATAATTGCAAGGTGAAAATAATAATTGTAAATAAAGAAACATAATTGTAAATGACAATTAGTTGTAAATAAAGAAATATAATTGCAAATGACAAGTAGTTGTATTACGTGGAGGCGACATAATCTCTGTGTATGGCAATACGACTTGTGCGACTTCATCACCACCTGTCCTCGTCATCACTATCAATATTGTCGAGCTCTCGATCATCCTCATCGTCATCGCCGAGTCATCGTCATCGTCCGGAACGGCTCCATCGCGCTTCCTCTCGCCATCGCTCAAGGAGTTGTAAGTCCTTAGGATCCGAGCACGTCATCACCCTCCTCCTCATCGATGTCGTTGTCTTCTTCCATGCTCATCGTCATTAGCGTAGAAATGTCTATCTCAAATCGCCCATCTAGCCCCTCAGGTTGATAGAACTCATCTGTCGTTGGGTCAAAGTTGTAATCATCATCGTTTGGGAGAGGTGCTTTACTGCGCGGCGATACCATGTGCACAAGGCTCCAACCCGCAAGCCTTGGGTCAGTTTGGCACGCCCATGGAAGGTAATAAACTTGCATGGCGTCTCGGTTAGCCACAATATAGACATCATTTCCATTATATTTGGAATCTCGTCGAATTTCGGTTAGCCCAATCTTAAGGTCTTCTCTCATGACATTAGGATCGAACCAATGGCATTTGAATACCACCGGCTTCAAAGAACCGCCACCCCCGAATTCGAGCTCGTATATCTCTTCAACTATGCCGTAATAGTTCTTCTTATCATTGCGGCGTACAAACACCGCCGCACGTGGTTTTCTCTCGTTGGGGCCTCCTCTCCTCGTAGCCTCTAGTGCGAAAGCGATAGCCATTGACATCATAAATGTTGAATGACTTGACCTTACGGTTGATGCCAAGGCCCACCTCTCTCAATTCGGCACTCATTAGCGCATCTTCCCGGGCTGCGGGGTTACGACGGTTCGATCGTTAAATTACTCGCTCCTAGGAGCAAAGTGGAAACGAGGTTACTCGGATGGTACCTTTGAACAAAACCAGGAAACAAAGTTGGGATTGCCATGTCTAAGAAGATGGTCCTCTTGTTCCGAGGTAGGAGCAAGATTGCCGCTCCAATGAATATTAATGAATTCCCCGAAAAACAAGAGAGATGGGGGTTGAATTGCTAGGTAAGAGGTTATAGTGACGGCGTATGAAACAAGCATATTGAGAACTTACTTCGATAATCCAGGCACTCATCAAGGTTCAAAGAACAAGTACATCATGATACTTGGTCCACTCCTCATGGGTCAAGTTCTTGTTGACACCCGCGCTTCCTTTTCCGAGATCCCCTTTGAAAAGGCTAAGGGTCGATGAGTTCTCCTCGATGTTGTAACGAGAGGTTGGATTATGCACACTAGGAAGTTTCTCGGTATAGTATGCCCTCGTGTGAAGGTCGACACCTCCTCAATAACGAATGCCTCCGCCACGGAAGCCTCGATTTTGGCTTTATTTTTACACTTTTGCCGAAGTAACTTCGGACACCTCTCGATTGGATAGCACCAACGGGCTCGCACGGGACCCCCGAGCCGTGCCTCGCGGGGTAGGTGCGAATCGGATGCGCATTGATAGGAAGAAGCCGGGTGGAAATATCATCTCCAATTTGCGGAGCAACGAGAGGTGCGGCCTTCTCCGGTTCAAGACACACTTCTCGAGATAACCGCTTGGCACAAAGTCCGTCGGAAGAAATAGCTCAACTCGCGGGACGCGCCACACCGGCTCGGGGAGGTATTAGGCGTGATATGCCATCTAGCCGTGAAACCCTTGTTTTCTCGTGAAGGGGCTTCGTGCCGAGTCCAACATGGTGTAGAACGCCTTTGCGGTTTCCTCAGATCCTCCTCCGCCTCCATTCCTCGAGGGAATGCCCCTTCCCCGGAAGTCTTCTAACATGTCCGCCATCCCGCATCCGCATCCAACTCCTCGAGGAGGGGTCTCACCGACTCTTGCCTAATAACATCGGGTTCACCATGGTGGACCCGGCGTGTATAGTTTCGAACGTATCCATTCTTGAAAAGATCTTGCATAACAATACGCCTTTCTCTCCATTTCTTGTTCTTACACCGGCCGCACGGACACCGCATCCGAATCGACCCTCTAGCAAACCGGGGCCAAATGCCTGGTCCAAGAAAGCGCTAGTCCCCCTAACCCATTCATTGCTCTGTTTCTCCCTTGTCCAACCAAAGTGTACATCCACCGACGGTCGGCCCATCCTCTCGCCATGCGCCAAGGTAAGCGAGCAATAAAACCACCACCCGCATCTACAAGGCGTTCCTACCATCTAATAGGTGAAGGATAGGTCCTAATCCCACCCGACGATGCGTAGATGAGGTTAGCTTCCATGCTCCGCGCCCGTCCGAGACGGAATTTCGGCAGCACCTCCCCGCTGTTCTCCCGATACACGTCCCGGCGGGGAGAGTGTGCATCCGAAGAACAACGGGGAGGTGCTGCCGAAACTCCGACTATGACGGGGGCGGAACATGGAAGCTAACCCATCTACGCATCCTCAGGCTGTCCAAAAACGTGGACAATCCGAAAGAGATACTGTCGCGAATATGCACTGATCAGCATACCAACGACCGCGTATCACTTTCGGACGGGAGACGCCTAACTCAGTTACGCAACCTAAGACCATGATACGGATAGAGGGGTTATACCTAGGGGGCCGGTGAAGCTAGCGAGTCCTTTGGGTCCTCCGAATCCCGTCCGGTAGCTCTTGCTCTGCAAAAGAAGAAAAACAATACTATAAGTAAAATTTTCGGCAGAACCTCCCCCGCACGAGGAGGTTTCCCAAAACCCCGCAAGAAAAGTCGACACGAAGGCCGACATCCACAATTCACGGCACGAGAGGCACACACATCCACAAATTTGACAACCATCACATTTTGGAGGTGATATTTCAAAAGGACCAAAAACTATGATTTTCACCTAAAAGGATCCATTCACGACTCTTTGAACTTACAATGTATCAATTCCTCATCATATCACTTCCTTGCACCCTTCTTGAAGCCGCCCAAGAACACCTTAACAAGTACCTAGCATAAGAGAAAATAATCTGAGATAGTGAAATAATTGGCGTTAAGTAACAGATATAGAAGCATGTGATCACTTGATATATATATACGCACCCCATTTTCCAAAGAAGCACATACGGCTAGGACTTTATATGAAAAGGAACTAATCATTAAGACACATCCATTAGAGCCTATTATGTTCAATTGCAGTGTCTTGTAGTTTACTAGCTTGCTGAAAATCGATTGGATTTTATCTGAAATCGCTATTTTGGTGCGAGATTGCAAACAACGAAACCCCTAGTAGCAATGATAAGCACAACAGTCCGCGTAGCCTAATCGATTCATATTGCCGAAATCGATAGCAGAGTCAACAAGATTGCTTAATTCGATATAATAGGTGCACATCACCAACTAATTATATGTGCAAATGTACACACACAATGAGCACAAATGCCCCCAAACCACAACCACTACACTCGCTCGATGGGGACAATAGCATGCCCCCAAAATTGATGCGGGGCAACGATCTTGCCAATGCCAAAGACACCGACATAGGCTCACACATATGCGCCACGCGCAAGCATGTTTACTACTACCGATAATTGATTTCATTGCTTGACTTGAGGAAGAACACAAATTGCGGATCGCTCCAAAATTGCAGTATAATCGTACCTTTACGGTATAATCGTACCTTTCTTGCGCCAATCAAGTAGTGCGGGCGGGGGGCCGGCGGGCGGGCGCGGGGGCGGCGGGCGGGGGGGGGGCCGGCGGGGGCGGGGCGGGGGCGGGGTGGGGGCGGCGGGGCGGGGTGGGGCGCGGTGGGGTGGCGGGGCGGGGTGGGGTGCGGCGGGGGCGGCCGGCCGCGGGCGGGGTCGGCGGGCGCGGGGGCGGCGCGCGCGCGCGGGGGGGCGGGCGGCGGAGCGGGGCGCGCGGCGCGGGGCCGGCGGGGGCGGGGGTGGCGAGGTGGGGCGCGGTGGGGCCGGCGGGCGCCGCGGGGTCGGCGGGCGGGGCCGGCCGGCGCGGATCCGCCGGCCGCGCGCGCGGGGGGGTGGCGGCGGCGCGCGCGCGGGGGTGAGGGAGGGCGAGGGAGGGGCGGGTCGCGTGGGAAGGGCGAGGGAGGGCGGCCTGCTTGTGTTTTAGGGTTAAAGTTCTTTGCCAACGACCTATAGGTGCGGCTGTTGGCAAAGTCTTTTTTATTTTTTTCGCGCCATCCTTTTCCAACGAAATTTGTGTTATTAATGCCGTTGGCGAAGCCACTTTGCCAACGACCCCACAAAGTTTGTTGGGAAAGAATTTTTGCATTTTTGTTTTTTTTTCCTTTCAAATTTTTTGTGGGTCCTTCCTACTATAACTACATCTCAACTTCAAAACTTGGGGATGTTTTGAGCTATTTAACTATATTTCGTTAATTATTTTTCGTTCACTTGAATTTTCGGCATAATTCAAATTTGAGCTGCAGTGCGTGAAATAATGAAACTTAGGCGTTCAAAAAATGATATTCATGTCGGGGAGTGTGTTTTGAGGCCGTGTCCCAAAGCTCACCCGAAAATTCGAAGTCCTTGTCCACGTAACACGACGGTTCAGGCGTGGTACAACTATTTTTTAATTATATAAAATCCAAACGAAGTCGAAAAATCACGAAACTTGTCGGGGTGTCTTGTGATCACATGTGGAGGCTGCGATAAACATTTGAGAAAGTTTGGAGCAAGTTACCGCGTCGGATGGTCAAAACCTAGGCAGCCTCCACATGTGCTCCACAAGTGATCACATGGTAGAGATGTCTAGGTTTTGAGCATTTGACGCGGCAACTTGCTCCAAACTTTCTCAAATGTTTATCGTAGCCTCCACATGCGATAACAATACACCCCGACAAGTTTCGTGATTTTTCGACTTAGTTTGGATTTTATATAATTAAAAAATAGTTGTACCACGCCTGAACCGTCGTGTTACGTGCACAAGGACTTCGAATTTTCGGGTGAGCTTTGGGACACGGCCTCAAAATACCCTCCCCGACATGAATATCATTTTTCGAACGCCTAAGTTTCATTATTTCACGCACTCAGCTCAAATTTGAATTATGCCTGAAAATTCAAGTGAACGAAAATAATTAACGAAATATAGCTAAATGTTAAAAAATGGGCCCACATTTAACAATGTGCTTCTAAACAATGTAGCAAGGCTACCAAAAAAGTTTGAACTCAAAATTCGAAAAAAATGAAAATTCTTTGCCAACGACCCGCAATCTTCCCCAACGGCCCCTACAAGGTCGTTGGGAAAGAAGGCTCTTCGCCAACAGCTTGGTAGCCCCGTTGGAGAAGGGTCTGCTCCCTTTGCCAACGCTAACGGCGAAGGCCGTTGGCGAAGCCGACGGCGGCGGCACCGTTTGGCCGCGCCGGAGCTTCGCCAACGCTTTTCTTTCCCAACAGGAATGCTTTGTTGGGAAATAACCCCTTCGCCAACAACCGGTCTTTGCCATCGGTCATTAGATTTTGGGGTCATTGGCGAAGATTTCTTTCCCAACAACGGTATTTTCCCGTTGGGAAAGAGTTTCTTCGCCAACAGTTCTCGGTCTTGCTGTTGGGAAAGCGTGGGGCTGTTGGCGAAGCCGCAGCTTTCCTGTTGTGATCATTCTTTTTTTGAAAGCGTATTCTATCATTCATAGATCACATTAACTGTAAATCACCTTATCTTTCGTGAGTTACAGCTTACAACGAACACAGTAAGCATATTTTGGCGGGATTTTGCCGGAAAAGATGTTGTAACTAATATCTAAAACACCTAGGTTTGTACAATTACTGAATCCCGGAATGGATCCGTTCAGGTTGTTAGCTTGGGGACTGATTTGCAGCGAACAAGGGCAGTCTGGAAATATATTTGGTGGGACTGGACCATCAAAACCATTGCGACTAAGATCTATGTAACTTAATCCCACACAATTTCTGAATTCAGGAATGTATCCACTGAAATTGTTGCCCTGAAGAATGAATCGCTCCAGACTCGGGCAGTTCGTAACCCCGGATGGGATGCTACCACTGAGATGATTAGAGCCCAAGTCCAGAATTCTCAACGTTTTCCCTGAACAAATGTTTGGAGGAATCTCACCAACAAAACTGTTGTTTGTGAAATCAATCTGGACTAAACGGCTGTTAGCAC